>CAXIEJ010000187.1:138200-1430533 GCA_964023215.1 Eledona agricola
ATCATCTTAAAATTATAAAAAAAGGTGTACAAATCATAACAAACTATGCCAGACTCACCTATATAACATCGGCTACTCTAAATCATCACCAACTAACCCTTACAACAACAAACTAAACCCAATCACTTTTAAATTACAAAAAAATGCTACTAACCATAGCAAACTATGCCAAACTCACCTAAATTACTTCGGCTATCAAAAATCACCCCCAACTACACTTTACAGCAACAAACTAAGCCCAATCATTTTAAAATTACAAAAAAATGCTAAAAAACATAACAAACTATACCTGAATCACCTAAATTACTTTGGCTACCGTAAATCACCCCCAACTATCCCTTACCACAACAAACCAAACCATATCATCTTAAAATTACAAAAAAAGGTGTACAAATCATAACAAACTATGCCAGACTCACCTAAATTACTTCGGCTACCCTAAATCATCACCAACTAAAGTATCATTTACATAGACAGTAGTGGAACTGTATCGCTAACCGTAGAGCTAGTGTAAAAGTTAAAACAGTGTGTTCCTTATGTATCTGTTCAGAATGATTTGCGGATAAGTAACAGTGGTGGGTTGTAGTGTAAAAGTTTGCAAGGTTCAAGCTTTTAAGGTTACCACTCCGTTCAGAATCTACACCAGCCAATCAGATTGCGTAGCACCCCACTTTAAACTCATCAGCTGGCTTCTAAAGGTTAAATTTTAAAACATAACCTATAAATACGAAACCCCTGCAAAGTTCTAACACAAACGTAACACAAATACCAACAATGAGTAGTGGTTTGACACTTGCTTTTCCTTTGTGTACAAACTACAATCTGAAAGAGCGCGCTTTACGCATCAGCCATAATTGGCACAAAAGCACACTACTGTCTATGTAAATGGTTTGGGCTGCAAAAGTTCCACTACAACACTTTTCCACTACCAATTACACCACTGATCTACACTACATCCTATGTAAATGAGCCTTAACCCTTACCACAACAAACTAAACCCAATCACTTTTAAATTACAAAAAAATGCTACTAACCATAGCAAACTATGCCAAACTCACCTAAATTACTTCGGCTATCAAAAATCACCCCCAACTACACTTTACAGAATCAAACTAAGCCCAATCACTTTAAAATTACAAAAAAATGTTAAAAATCATAACAAACTATACCAGAATCACCTAAATTACTTCGGCTACCGTAAATCACCCCCAACTATCCCTTACCACAACAAACCAAATCATATCATCTTAAAATTACAAAAAAGGTGTACAAATCATAACAAACTATGCCAGACTCACTTAAATTACTTCGGCTACTCTAAGTCATCACCAACTAACCCTTACCACAACAAACTAAACCCAATCACTTTTAAATTACAAAAAAATGCTACTAACCATAGCAAACTATGCCAAACTCACCTAAATTACTTCGGCTATCAAAAATCACCCCCAACTACACTTTACAGCAACAAACTAAGCCCAATCACTTTAAAATTACAAAAAAATGCTAAAAAACATAACAAACTATACCAGAATCACCTAAATTACTTTGGCTACCGTAAATCACCCCCAACTATCCCTTACCACAACAAACCAAACCATATCATCTTAAAATTACAAAAAAAGGTGTACAAATCATAACAAACTATGCCAGACTCACCTAAATTACTTCGGCTACCCTAAATCATCACCAACTAACCCTTACCACAACAAACTAAACCCAATCACTTTTAAATTACAAAAAAATGCTACTAACCATAGCAAACTATGCCAAACTCACCTAAATTACTTCGGCTATCAAAAATCACCCCCAACTACACTTTACAGAATCAAACTAAGCCCAATCACTTTAAAATTACAAAAAAATTCTAAAAATCATAACAAACTATACCAGAATCACCTAAATTACTTCGGCTACCGTAAATCACCCCCAACTATCCCTTACCACAACAAACCAAACCATATCATCTTAAAATTACAAAAAAAGGTGTACAAATCATAACAAACTATGCCAGACTCACCTATATAACTTCGGCTACTCTAAATAATCACCAACTAACCCTTACCACAACAAACTAAACCCAATCACTTTTTAATTACAAAAAAATGCTACTAACCATAGCAAACTATGCCAAACTCACCTAAATTACTTCGGCTATCAAAAATCACCCCCAACTACACTTTACAGCAACAAACTAAGCCCAATCACTTTAAAATTACAAAAAAATGCTAAAAATCATCACAAACTATACCAGAATCACCTAAATTACTTCGGCTACCGTAAATCACCCCCAACTATCCCTTACCACAACAAACCAAACCATATCATCTTAAAATTACAAAAAAAGATGTACAAATCATAACAAACTATGCCAGACTCACCTAAATTACTTCGGCTACTCTAAATCATCACCAACTAACCCTTATCACAACAAACTAAACCCAATCACTTTTAAATTACAAAAAAATGCTACTTACCATAGCAAACTATGCCAAACTCACCTAAATTACTTCGGCTATCAAAAATCACCCCCAACTACACTTTACAGCAACAAACTAAGCCCAATCACTTTAAAATTACAAAAAAATACTAAAAATCATAACAAACTATACCAGAATCACCTAAATTACTTCGGCTACCGTAAATCACCCCCAACTATCCCTTACCACAACAAACCAAACCATATCATCTTAAAATTACAAAAAAAGGTGTACAAATCATAACAAACTATGCCAGACTCACCTAAATTACTTCGGCTACCCTAAATCATCACCAACTAAAGTATCATTTACATAGACAGTAGTGGAACTGTATCGCTAACCGTAGAGCTAGTGTAAAAGTTAAAACAGTGTGTTCCTTATGTATCTGTTCAGAATGATTTGCGGATAAGTAACAGTGGTGGGTTGTAGTGTAAAAGTTTGCAAGGTTCAAGCTTTTACGGTTACCACTCCGTTCAGAATCTACACCAGCCAATCAGATTGCGTAGCACCCCACTTTAAACTCATCAGCTGGCTTCTAAAGGTCAAATTTTAAAACATAACCTATAAATACGAAATCCCTGCAAAGTTCTAACACAAACGTAACACAAATAATAACAATGAGTAGTGGTTTGACACTTGCTTCTCCTTTGTGTACAAACTACAATCTGAAAGAGCGCGATTTACGCATCAGCCATAATTGGCACAAAAGCACACTACTGTCTATGTAAATGGTTTGGGCTGCAAAAGTTCCACTACAACACTTTTCCACTACCAATTACACTACTGATCTACACTACATCCTATGTAAATGAGCCTTAACCCTTACCACAACAAACTAAACCCAATCACTTTTAAATTACAAAAAAATGCTACTAACCATAGCAAACTATGCCAAGCTCACCTAAATTACTTCGGCTATCAAAAATCACCCCCAACTACACTTTACAGAATCAAACTAAGCCCAATCACTTTAAAATTACAAAAAAATGTTAAAAATCATAACAAACTATACCAGAATCACCTAAATTACTTCGGCTACCGTAAATCACCCCCAACTATCCCTTACCACAACAAACCAAACCATATCATCTTAAAATTACAAAAAAGGTGTACAAATCATAACAAACTATGCCAGACTCACTTAAATTACTTCGGCTACTCTAAGTCATCACCAACTAACCCTTACCACAACAAACTAAACCCAATCACTTTTAAATTACAAAAAAATGCTACTAACCATAGCAAACTATGCCAAACTCACCTAAATTACTTCGGCTATCAAAAATCACCCCCAACTACACTTTACAGCAACAAACTAAGCCCAATCACTTTAAAATTACAAAAAAATGCTAAAAAACATAACAAACTATACCAGAATCACCTAAATTACTTTGGCTACCGTAAATCAACCCCAACTATCCCTTACCACAACAAACCAAACCATATCATCTTAAAATTACAAAAAAAGGTGTACAAATCATAACAAACTATGCCAGACTCACCTAAATTACTTCGGCTACCCTAAATCATCACCAACTAACCCTTACCACAACAAACTAAACCCAATCACTTTTAAATTACAAAAAAATGCTACTAACCATAGCAAACTATGCCAAACTCACCTAAATTACTTCGGCTATCAAAAATCACCCCCAACTACACTTTACAGAATCAAACTAAGCCCAATCACTTTAAAATTACAAAAAAATTCTAAAAATCATAACAAACTATACCAGAATCACCTAAATTACTTCGGCTACCGTAAATCACCCCCAACTATCCCTTACCACAACAAACCAAACCATATCATCTTAAAATTACAAAAAAAGGTGTACAAATCATAACAAACTATGCCAGACTCACCTATATAACTTCGGCTACTCTACATAATCACCAACAACCCTTACCACAACAAACTAAACCCAATCACTTTTTAATTACAAAAAAATGCTACTAACCATAGCAAACTATGCCAAACTCACCTAAATTACTTCGGCTATCAAAAATCACCCCCAACTACACTTTACAGCAACAAACTAAGCCCAATCACTTTAAAATTACAAAAAAATGCTAAAAATCATCACAAACTATACCAGAATCACCTAAATTACTTCGGCTACCGTAAATCACCCCCAACTATCCCTTGCCACAACAAACCAAACCATATCATCTTAAAATTACAAAAAAAGATGTACAAATCATAACAAACTATGCCAGACTCACCTAAATTACTTCGGCTACTCTAAATCATCACCAACTAACCCTTATCACAACAAACTAAACCCAATCACTTTTAAATTACAAAAAAATGCTACTTACCATAGCAAACTATGCCAAACTCACCTAAATTACTTCGGCTATCAAAAATCACCCCCAACTACACTTTACAGCAACAAACTAAGCCCAATCACTTTAAAATTACAAAAAAATACTAAAAATCATAACAAACTATACCAGAATCACCTAAATTACTTCGGCTACCGTAAATCACCCCCAACTATCCTTTACCACAACAAACTAAACCATATCATCTTAAAATTACAAAAAAAGGTGTACAAATCATAACAAACTATGCCAGACTCACCTATATAACTTCGGCTACTCTAAATCATCACCAACTAACCCTTACCACAACAAACTAAACCCAATCACTTTTAAATTACAAAAAAATGCTACTAACCTTAGCAAACTATGCCAAACTCACCTAAATTACTTCGGCTATCAAAAATCACCCCCAACTACACTTTACAGCAACAAACTAAGCCCAATCACTTTAAAATTACAAAAAAATGCTAAAAAACATAACAAACTATACCAGAATCACCTAAATTACTTTGGCTACCGTAAATCACCCCCAACTATCCCTTACCACAACAAACCAAACCATATCATCTTAAAATTACAAAAAAAGGTGTACAAATCATAACAAACTATGCCAGACTCACCTAAATTACTTCGGCTACTCTAAATCATCACCAACTAACCCTTACCACAACAAACTAAACCCAATCACTTTTAAATTACAAAAAAATGCTACTAACCATAGCAAACTATGCCAAACTCACCTAAATTACTTCGGCTATCAAAAATCACCCCCAACTACACTTTACAGCAACAAACTAAGCCCAATCACTTTAAAATTACAAAAAAATGCTAAAAATTATAACAAACTATACCAGAATCACCTAAATTACTTCGGCTACCGTAAATCACCCCCAACAATCCCTTACCACAACAAACCAAACCATATCATCTTAAAATTACAAAAAAAGGTGTACAAATCATAACAAACTATGCCAGACTCACCTAAATTACTTCGGCTACTCTAAATCATCACCAACTAATCCTTACCACAACAAACTAAACCCAATCACTTTTAAATTACAAAAAAATGCTACTAACCATAGCAAATTATGCCAAACTCACCTAAATTACTTCGGCTATCAAAAATCACCCCCAACTACACTTTACAGCAACAAACTAAGCCCAATCACTTTAAAATTACAAAAAAATGCTAAATATCATAACAAACTATACCAGAATCACCTAAATTACTTCGGCTACCGTAAATCACCCCCAACTATCCCTTACCACAACAAACCAAACCATATCATCTTAAAATTACAAAAAAAGGTGTACAAATCATAACAAACTATGCCAGACTCACCTAAATTACTTCGGCTACTCTAAATCATCACCAACTAATCCTTACCACAACAAACTAAACCCAATCACTTTTAAATTACAAAAAAATGCTACTAACCATAGCAAATTATGCCAAACTCACCTAAATTACTTCGGCTATCAAAAATCACCCCCAACTACACTTTACAGCAACAAACTAAGCCCAATCACTTTAAAATTACAAAAAAATGCTAAATATCATAACAAACTATACCAGAATCACCTAAATTACTTCGGCTACCGTAAATCACCCCCAACTATCCCTTACCACAACAAACCAAACCATATCATCTTAAAATTACAAAAAAAGGTGTACAAATCATAACAAACTATGCCAGACTCACCTAAATTACTTCGGCTACTCTAAATCATCACCAACTAACCCTTACCACAACAAACTAAACCCAATCACTTTTAAATTACAAAAAAATGCTACTAACCATAGCAAACTATGCCAAACTCACCTAAATTACTTCGGCTATCAAAAATCACCCCCAACTACACTTTACAGCAACAAACTAAGCCCAATCACTTTAAAATTACAAAAAAATGCTAAAAATCATAACAAACTATACCAGAATCACCTAAATTACTTCGGCTACCGTAAATCACCCCCAACAATCCCTTACCACAACAAACCAAACCATATCATCTTAAAATTACAAAAAAAGGTGTACAAATCATAACAAACTATGCCAGACTCACCTAAATTACTTCGGCTACTCTAAATCATCACCAACTAATCCTTACCACAACAAACTAAACCCAATCACTTTTAAATTACAAAAAAATGCTACTAACCATAGCAAATTATGCCAAACTCACCTAAATTACTTCGGCTATCAAAAATCACCCCCAACTACACTTTACAGCAACAAACTAAGCCCAATCACTTTAAAATTACAAAAAAATGCTAAAAATCATAACAAACTATACCAGAATCACCTAAATTACTTCGGCTACCGTAAATCACCCCCCAATCTTTCAAGGGAAAAAAATTCCAATTTGCAACTCAGTTAAATACCTGGGCGTTACTCTCTCCAAAACCACTAAATTACTTTCCGACGTTGGACAAGTCCTTTCCACAGTTCGCCAACGCACTAATCTTTTAAAAACCATAAAAGGCGGCATCCAGGGTTGTGACTCCAAAACTCTCCTCCACACTTACAAAATGTTCATCCGTCCGTTAATCGAATACCGCGCCCCCATCTATGCTTCACTTTCCGACAGAGCCTTAGAGATCTTGGAAGCAACTGAGCGACGTATCCTGCGCCTAATTTTTCACCTCCACTACCGTTACCCAAGAGATAAAGTTTACGATAGAGCGCATCTAACACCACTCTCTGAAAGATTGAGAATTTTGCAATCCAAATACATCTCCAGAACTTTAAGCAGCTCTAACGAAATTGCGAAAGCCAGCCTCTCCATCACATTTAAATATCCACGCGCTCATCATTCCGTCAACCACATTACACGAACTCCTAAAATAAAAATTAAGCACCGACCGCGCTTCTACAGGTTAATTATTCTGAACTACCTACCTCCCTCCAAGAATTGGTCGAAGAAACCCCACTGACGTTGAGGAAATAATTATTGTATTTCACAAACCCTCCTCTCCCATCACCAACCCTCACTCATTAAGAGAATTTCCCGTTAAGTTCGTAAAAAAATTTTCTTTTTTTTTCTTTATTATCTTTTGCAAATTACCTTCAGTTTTCTTCCACTTCCTTCATAGCTTAACCCCTTTTTTTCTTTCCAGCGCTATATCAAAATATTAATAAATTATATCATGCATGTTAAAATAGTTAGATAGCATTGTAATTTTTTTCCCCAAGTTGGGGTTTTTTTTTCATCTAGATAGGTAGTTAAGTACCAATTGTTAAATTTTAACGACTTAGGCCAAAAGCCTAAAACGTCCCGCATTCGCTAAGATTATCCTTAAAAATTGTAGCATCATTTTGAAGGAAATAAATTTATTTTGACTTGACTTGACTTGACTAAAAATTTTGGTTCAGTGTTACGTGCGCCGTTCAGTAACACGTTACTCTGTGACTCTTGGGTTTTGTTTTTTTCTTCTTTTTGGTAATAGTCAGCGTAATGGCTAGGACAAAGCAAACTGCGCGTAAATCGACGGGCGGCAAGGCGCCTAGAAAACAGCTCGCCACAAAAGCGGCCAGAAAAAGTGTACCGGCGACGGGCGGTGTTAAAAAGCCTCATCGTTATCGCCCAGGAACGGTTGCGCTCCGTGAAATTCGACGCTATCAAAAATCGACCGAACTTCTTATTCGTAAGTTACCTTTCCAACGTCTCGTGCGAGAGATAGCCCAGGACTTCAAAACGGATCTGCGTTTTCAAATTTCGGCGGTTATGGCCCTGCAAGAAGCGAGCGAAGCTTACCTCGTTGGACTTTTCGAGGACACAAACTTGTGTGCCATCCACGCAAAACGCGTTACGATCATGCCAAAAGATATCCAGCTGGCCAGACGGATTCGTGGAGAAAGGGCGTGAATAATTGAAATATTAGAAATAAAAAAAAAATCGGTTCTTTTCAGAACCACAATGTATTTCTGGTGACAAATAAGCAAATTGAACGTCCTAGGTATAAAATAAGCTGCCGATTAATTAGGAAAGGGTTTAGATTATCGTTCGCAGCGGGAAGTAGAATGGTCGACAGGATATTTGGTTAATATTGCTTTGACACATTTTATGATAGCAATTATCATTGTTATTATGTGTGTTTATTGGGGATTAAGTTGTAAAGTTCGGAAACTTCCTATCGAGTCAAAGAAATATTCGCTATATAATCCATCAATTATGTTGCAAGAGAGAATGAAAAAACAAAAAAATATATATATAAGTGCAAATACATAATAATAATCTGTTCCCACAGTAAATTTTGGCAAATTTTTACTTGTATATGAATGTTTTTGTGGCCCTGACAAGGGCCGATATAAAGAAGCAAAGCGAGAAACAATATATATTTTGCTATTTAAGGCTTCTTTTCCGTCTTTTTCGGCAAAAGAACCGCCTGAATGTTTGGTAGAACCCCGCCTTGTGCGATGGTGACGCCCGAAAGAAGTTTGTTCAATTCTTCGTCGTTTCTGATGGCCAATTGGAGATGACGTGGTATGATGCGGGTTTTCTTGTTGTCTCTAGACGCATTTCCGGCGAGTTCCAGAACTTCGGCGGCAAGATATTCCATGACGGCCGCCAAATATACGGGAGCACCGGCACCGACACGTTCCGCGTAATTACCTTTGCGCAAGAGCCGATGTATTCTTCCCACCGGAAATTGCAATCCGGTTCGGTTTGAACGGGACTTTGCCTTTCCCTTCACTTTTCCACCTTTACCTCTTCCTGACATTTTCTTATTGCAAAATTTAATTTACCACCGTGCGTCTACAACGAGAACTCTCGCCTTACTGAAAAAAATTCACCTAAAAACAACGAATTTATGACACATTTCGAGTAATACGGTTTGTCGAAAAGATCCTCCGAATGGGGCTCGTCAACGTCTGTGAGCTCGAACATAAAAAGGCCCCACATGAAGGTTTCGTCGTCGTGTCAGTCGTGTTGTGACAGCGGTGCAGTGTAGACGTGTCTGCCTGTGCTTGTTTGAGCAGCGACTTAGAGCGATTTCGAGCGAATTTTGTGACTTGTGCTGATTGTGCGATTTTGTTGAGAATGCAACAGTGTTGCCGTGGGCCATCACCATTCGAGCGATTACCCAATTAGGTTGGGACATTTTAATTGTTTTTTGTTGCAGTTTCGACAGGCGATTTGGAGGAATCGCTTAAGGAAATTCTGCTTTCCATTCAGCGTGACATCCAGAGCGTCCAGGCGCGCCTGGCAGTCATCGAAGGTGAACGAGCCATCTACACTCCGGAACCAGAACCGGAGATGGAGCTGTGCAGCGCAACACCGGTGCCGTCATGCAGCAGGTCCGCCAAAAGACGGGCCAGCCAATCTCCGCTAGTTGTGCCAACAAGTAACCGGTTCGAAATACTGAGCGAGGTAAGTGCAAGTGATTTGTGTTCCAGCAGTAATGACGACTCGGAAGAAGATGGTCAAACATCGGTTTCCCGTGCACCGACAAAGAAGCGGAAACAAGAAAATAGCCGCAGACGTCCAAAAGCCCCCTCACCTCATATTCCACCAATGGAAATTGTCCACAGACGTCGTAAAACCCCGTCGCCGTCCGTTCCACCAATGGAAAGCGACAGACGTCCGAAAGCCCCATCACCACAATTTCCATCGATGGAAAGTACCCGCAGACATCCGAAAACCCCGTCGCCTTCCATTCCACCAATGGAAAGCGACAGACGTCGGGAAACCCCTTCTCCCTCGGTTATGCCAATGGATGAGCCGGTAAGAACCAATAGGGTGCCACCAGTCATCATGAGGGACGCCAGCAAATGGACAACACTCTCCTCAAAAATGGCTAGACGTGGAATTAATTTCACAAAAGCCAAAAGTTGCCCGGACGGCATCAGAATTACGATGGCAACCGTCGACGACTACAGGTCGTTGACAAAGCTCCTTGAAGCGGAACGAATCCCGTTTCACTCTTTCGCGCTCCCGGAGGAAAAAACGCTTCGCGCTGTCTTTCGGCACGTCCCCATTGGAATCGATCCAAAGGATGTGCAGGAGGAACTCGCCGTTCGAGGATTTTCTCCGCTAAAAGTGACGCGGATGATGCGCGGTAAGAAGTCTTTTCCTCTGCTTTTTGTTGAGGTGCCGTCATCGAAGAAGGAAGTTTTTGAAATCGACCGAGTGAGCAACTTGGTCATTTCCGTCGAGAAGCCACACCGATCGTCTCAAGTGGCGCAATGTCATCGCTGCCAGCGTTTCCACCACTCCCAGCGAAACTGCCATGCTGAATCACGATGCGTCAAGTGTGGAGGATAGCACGAGTCGCAGGCGTGTAAGAAGCCGGCAAAAGCCGCTCCGAAATGTGCGAATTGCGGGGGCGAACACACGGCGAACTACCGCGGATGCTTGGCTTTTCCCAAGCCAGCTCAAACAACGAGGACCAAATTGGCACCGCAGATGCCAAAGCAATCGCAAGAAGCACCGAAGCCGAAGCCGCAGACAACTTCGTACGCGGCCAAAGTTAAATCTCAGAAGTCTGACTCCCGGAGAGCGCAGATCATCGCCGCCATCGCCGCAGCCAAAGACAACAAATCTTTGGCAGCAGCGCTGCTGTCATTCATCCCGCTGCTAATGGAATGATGACTGACGGGACTTTAAGATCGCTTCAGGTCGCGTTTTGGAACGCCAACGGATTGCGTCAGGGAAGAAATGAACTGGCGCAGTTTGCCGAGGACCACGAAGTGGACATCGTCATGGTCAACAAAACGCGGCTGCAAATGGGGATTTTAGATCCAAAGATCGCCGGCTACGTCCTACATCGGAACGACCGAACAACCGGACCCGGAGGAGGAACCGCGATTTACGTGAGAAATTCGATTAGTCACTCTGTTACAGCTAGGCCAAATTTTCAAAACTTGGAAGCAACCGGCATCCGAGTCGAGACAACAAACGGACCGATTTATTTGTTTTCTTGCTACAACCGTCCGCAACTTCCTATTCTCGAAAACGATCTTTGCGCTCTTCTGGACGCTGACTGTCCCGTCATTGCTGCGGGCGATTTCAACGCCAAGCACAGGAATTGGGGTAGCCGGAGGGCCAATAGAAACGGGAGGATCATCGACAACTTCCTTGACAACCACAAAGCGGTAGTGATCGCGCCGGAACAACCGACGTATCACAATTCCGCCACTGGAGTCCCGGACATTTTGGACATCGCGATTGTGAATGGCGTCGCTCACCAAATTGGGATGAGAGTCGTCAATGAACTCAGCTCCGATCATAGCCCAGTACTGATGCATGTCGGTACAGAAGCTAATGAACCGGAAATAGTTCGATTCAAAACCACGAACTGGACAAAATACACGGAGGAATTGGAACAAAACTTTGGGCCAATTCCTAGGATGAACTCGATAGATATGATAGACGAAGCGGTGGAGACGCTTGAAAATCGAATAATCGGCGCCATCGAGGTCGCAACAAGGACAATTTCGGAGAATTCACGACGTGGAAGGAACATTCCACCACACATCGTGGATCTCATCCGGAAGAAGAACGCCGCCAGGAGACGAGCTCGTCGTTCAGGACTCGCAATCGATCGCAGACAAGCGAATCCATTGAAGTTTGAGGTAAGAATTGCTCTGTTTGATTTCAGAAGTGAGCAGTGGAACCAAAAACTGTTTGGTGTAGTTTCGGATGATGAGGGTTTTTTTGGGGATTGTTTTGAATGGTTATTGATGGTTGGCGGGGTTTAGCTTTGGCGGATTAAACTAAACTTTTGGTAATTTTAATGTGATTGGGTTTAGTTTGGCTTGGTAAGAAGTTGTTGGGGTGATATAGCGGAAGTGGAAGTAATTTATGCGAGTTTAGCGTAGTTTGCTTGGAATTCGTAATTTTTTTACATTTTAGGTTGATCTGGGGTAGTTTTGAATGGCAAGTGTATGATTTTTGAGGGTAGTTTGGAATGGTACATTATGTTTAGGGGTATTTAACGTATTCTGGTAAAATATACAGAAAATTTGGTGATTATAAAATGAACAATTATAGTGCGAACCTCTTGAGCTCTGTTTTCGGTAATAAAATGCAATAGGAAAGATAGTAAAAAAGACTATTTCCATCACGTTTCAGGGGAATTATACGTGGTGATATTTGTACCCCGCTTACTATTCCTCCATCTTAGTTATAAATAATGCAGAACAATAATGAACACAATGTACATAAAATAAATAGTGTAAATCGTGTATAAGCACACATTACTTATGATGTCAGTGAAATCCGGTAAAACTGCAAATTTCGAATTTTGGCCGGAGCAGGTTTGGTGAAGATCAAATACACCACTATCATTGAATGAACGTAAAAATTAGCGTACGGTATATAAGTGGAGTCCGGTACGACGATGGTAATTTTTCGAAAATCGATTGGGGAGATATTTACTTAACGTCAAGAACAAATCGGGAATATTATATTAAAAAAATTTATTTAATAGCGATAGAACATCGAATACTGATGCGTCGCCTTGACCTCTGGCGACGTTGAGTACCAGCGTTCCAGACGCTGAAGCAGCAATTTTAACAATTATATTAGGTGCACGTGCCTAGTGCGTATTAAAAGAATTTGGATTACCAAATAATACTCGCGCAGGTGTACTCGTATGGCCGGTCATAATTTGCACAAAATGAATCAACATACTAAAGTAAATAAATATTTTGACGGGAATGTGGTGGATGTAAAAATCTTATTCGGCCTCTCCGACAAACTAACACGTGTTTACATTAACATGCATGCCTTCATGGACCTGTGACGAATTACAAACAAATATCTAAATTTCAAGTGTTCCATTTGATTTCGTTTCTGGATGCAAGCGGTTTTTTTCACTCTTGTTAGTCTGAACTTATTACACAGTGATATTTTCACATCCAGGTGCCTTAAATTTATTTTGCCGCTGATTTCAAAAATTTTTCTGGAAGGAAAGTAGTCAGCAGTGGGGCTCGTCAGAGGCGGCAGGGTTGGCAGTGCCACTCCAAGTATAAAGTTACTATCGAACACAAAATTAGTTCTGTAATTCAGTTGCAGAATTATGAATTTTTCAGATATTTTCACGAAAATCTAGCGCTTACACCGCCACTGGTATGAATTTCAGTGATATCTGGTACATACAACGGTGAAAATTTCGGGGCAAATTTGGTGAAAAACAAATACACCACTATCATTAACTAAACGTAAAAATTAGCGTACAAATATAAGTAGAGTCCGGTCCGATGCTGATAATTTTTCGAAAATT
The DNA here is from genome assembly GCA_964023215.1 of Eledona agricola. NCBI lineage: Eukaryota > Metazoa > Arthropoda > Insecta > Coleoptera > Tenebrionidae > Eledona > Eledona agricola. The sequence continues at coordinate 152,235 of CAXIEJ010000187.1, forward strand.
GATTGGGGGAAGATTTGGTTAACGCGAGGATCAAATGTTAAATTAAAATACTTTATTTGATAGCGGTAGACCTTCGAACACTGATGCGTCGCCTCATCGAATTTGGCGACTTTGCGAACAGTTTCCGACGCTGGAGCAGCAATTTTCACAATTGTAGTTGTGTTAAAATTAAACACCGCGATCGAGTACTGCTCCACACGCTGAACCAGCAATTCTTGAATTCTAAGAAACGATAAGAAAAGCTTATCCAACGCTTGGTATGTGCGAATTTCTGCATAGATACTCAATCAAACTAAATCGAGCATCGCCTTTTCACGTTTGTGACCTTGCCCTTGACGTGGCAGGCTCCAGCTGCTTCAATAATGTAAAAATCTTATTCGGCCTCTCCAATAAACTCACATTTGTTTACATTAACACGCATTCCCTCATGGACTTGTGACGAATTACAAACAAATATTGCAACTTCAAGTGTTCCATTTAATTTCGTTTCTGGATGCAAGCTCCTTTCTTTTCACTCTAGTCAGTCTAAACTTATTACACAGAGTTATATTTTCAAATCCAGGCGCCCTAAAGAATTTTGTCGTTGTTTTCAAAAGTTTCAAGAGAAGGAGAGTTGACATAGAAGCTAAATTATTCCAAATTATTCCCATTTAGTTCTCTGACAACGTTAAAGACAATGTTGAAATATATAAATACAAAATTTTACACCATAAAAACGTAGTAAATAAGTATTTAGGAATTATGTATAAAAAAAGTCTAAGTTATTGTTCGCTCTTGAGCTCTATTTCCGGTATTAAAAATGCAATAGGAAAGATAGTAAGAAAGACTATTTCCATCACTTTTCACGGGAATTATACGTGGTGGTATTTGTTCTCCGCTTACTATTAGATTTTCAAACTGCTCCATCTTAGTTATAAATAATGCAGAACACTAATAAACGCAATTTACGTAAAATAAATAGTGTAAATTAATCGTGTATAAGCATACAATAGTTAAGCGTATGATGTCAGTGAAAATTTCGGATTTCGGCCGGAGCAGGTTTGGTGAAGAACAAATACACCACTATCATTAACTGAACGTAAAAATTAGCGTACGAAAATAAGTGAAGTCCGGTCCGACGCTGGAAATTTTTCGAAAATCGATTGGGGAGAGTTTTGGTTAACGGCAAGAACAAATCGGGAATAGTATATTAAAATAATTTATTTAATAGCGATAGAACTTCGAATACCGATGCGTCGCCTCGACCTTGGCGACGTTGATACCAGCGTTCCAGACTCTGAAGTAGCAATTTTATCAATTATATTAGGTGCACGTGCCTAGTGCGTATTAAAACAATTTGGATAACAAAAGAGATTAATTTGTATGTACCAAATAATACTCGCACTGGTGTACTCGTATGGCCCGTCATAATTTTCACGAAATGAATTTTAAAAATTAACATTCTTAAGTAAATAAATATTTTGACGGGAATGTTAAAAATCTTATTCGGTCTCTCCAACAAACTAACACTTGTTTACATTAACATGCATTCCTTCATGGACCTGTGACGAATTACAAACAAATATCGAAATTTCAAGTGTTCCATGTCAGTCTGAACTTATTACACAGTGATATTTTCACATTCAGGCGCCCTAAATTATTTTGCCGTTGATTTATAAAGTTTCCCTGGAAGGAGAGTAGTTAGCAGGGGGCTCGTCAGGTGTGGCAGGGTTGGCAGTGCCACTCCAAATATAAATTTACTATCGAACACAAAAATAGTTCTGTAATTCAACTGCAGAATTTCGAATTTTTTAGATATTTTTACGAAAATCTAGCGCTCACACCGCCTTTATACCTCTTTAAAGTTAAAAACCATAGAGCTATTTATACAAATGCACGCATGTTGAAAAGGTAGGGCTTGCCCCGTCAGCGTGTTGCAATTCAGAAATACCTTTATGTTTGCATCTCAACTGGAACAAATATTTATTGGAAGGTGGAAGAGAATCAAAATAGGTATCAGCATATTTAATATTCAGAATAACGTCTATTAGTCGAAACAATATATTTTATGTGCAGATATTTATTAATATTTTATGATTTAATACGATAAGGAATTTATAAATGACAACCAAATAGAAGATTTTGATTGAAAATGATTATTAATTTATGGTAGCCGAAGTAATTTAAGTGAGTTTGGCATAGCTTGCTATGTTTTGTAGCATTTTTTGTAATTTTAAAGTAATTAGGCTAATTTTGGGGCGGTAAGGGGTAGTTGGGGCGATTAATGGTAGCCGAAGTAATTTAAGTGAGTTTGACTTAGTTTGCTATGGTTTGTATAATTTTTGTAATTTTAAACTAATTGGGCTTATTTTGGGGTGGTGAGGGGTAGTTGGGGGTGATTTATGGTAACCGAAGTAATTTAGGTGAGTTTGGCATAGTTTGTAGCATTTTTTGTAATTTTAAAGCGATTGAGCTTATTTTGGGGTGGTAAGGGGTAGTTGGGGGTGATTTATGGTAGCCGAAGTAATTTAAGTGAGTTTAACATAGTTTGCTATGGTTTGTAACATTTTTTCTAATTTTAAAGTGATTGGGGTTATTTTAGGCTGGTAAGGGGTAGTTGGGGGTGATTTATGGTAGCCGAAGTAATCTAGGTGACTTTGGAATAGTTTGCTATGGTTTGTAGCATATTTTGTAATTTTAAAGTGATAGGGCTTAGTTTGGGGTGGTAAGGGGTAGTTGGGGGTGATTTATGGTAGCCGAAGTAATTTAGGTTAGTTTGAGATAGTTTGCTATGGTTTGTAGCATATTTTGATTTTTTAAAGTGATAGGGCTTAGTTTGGGGTGGTAAGGCGTAGTTGGGGGTGATTTATGGTAGCCGAAGTAATTTAGGTTAGTTTGAGATAGTTTGCTATGGTTTGTAGCATATTTTGTAATTTTAAAGTGATAGGGCATAGTTTGGGGTGGTAAGGGGTAGTTGGGGGTGATTTATGGTAGCCGAAGTGATTCAGGTGAGTTTGAGATAGTTTGCTATGGTTTGTAGCATTTTTTTGTAATTTTAAAGTGATTGGGCTAATTTTGGGGTCGTAAGGGGTAGTTGGGGGTGATTTATGGGAGCCGAAGTAATTTAGGTGAGTCTGACATAGTTTGCTATGGTTTGTATAATTTTTTGTAATTTTAAAGTAATTGGGTTTAGTTTATGGTTGGTAAGTGGTAGTTGGGGGTGATTTATGGTAGCCGAAGTAATTTAAGTGAGTTTGACATAGTTTGCTATGGTTTGTAAAATTTTTTGTAATTTTAAAGTGATTGGGTTTAGTTTGTGGTTGGTAAGGGGTAGTTAAGGGTGATTTATGGTAGCCGAAGTAATTTATGTGAGTTTGACATAGTTTGCTATGGTATGTAACATTTTTTGTGGTTTTAAAGTGATTGGGCTTATTTTGGGGAGGTAAGGGGTAGTTGGGGGTGATTTATGATAGCCGAAGTAATTTAGGTGAGTTTGGAATAGTTTGCTATGGTTTGTAGCATTTTTTGTAATTTTAAAGTGATTGGGCTTAGTTTGGGGCGGTAAGGGGTAGTTGGGGGTGATTTATGGTAGCCGAAGTAATTTAAGTGAGTTTGACAAAGTTTGCTATGGTATGTAACATTTTTTTGTAATTTTAAAGTGATTGGGTTTATTTTGGGGAGGTAAGGGGTAGTGGGGGGTGATTTATGGTGGCCGAAGTAATTTAGGTGAGTTAGGCATAGTTTGCTATGGTTTGTAGCATTTTTTGTAATTTTAAAGTGATTGGGATGAGTTAGGGGTGGTAAGGGGTAGTTGGGGGTGATTTATGATAGCCGAAGTAATTTAAGTGAGTTTGGCATAGTTTGCTATGGTTTGTAGCATTTTTTGTAATTTTAAAGTGATTGGGCTTATTTTGGGGTAGTAAGGGGTTGTTGGGGGTGATTTATGTTAGCCGAAGTAATTTAGGTGAGTTAGGCATAGTTTGCTATGGTTTGTAGCATTTTTGTAATTTTAAAGTGATTGGGATGAGTTAGGGGTGGTAAGGGGTAGTTGGGGGTGATTTATGATAGCCGAAGTAATTTAAGTGAGTTTGGCATAGTTTGCTATGGTTTGTAGCATTTTTTGTAATTTTAAAGTGATTGGGCTTATTTTGGGGTATTAAGTGGTTGTTGGGGGTGATTTATGTTAGCCGAAGTAATTTAGGTGAGTTAGGCATAGTTTGCTATGGTTTGTAGCATTTTTTGTAATATTAAAGTGATTGGGATGAGTTAGGGGTGGTAAGGGATAGTTGGGGGTGATTTATAATAGCCGAAGTAATTTAAGTGAGTTTGGCATAGTTCGCTATGGTTTGTAGCATTTTTTGTAATTTTAAAGTTATTGGGCTTATTTTGGGTTAGTAAGGGGTTGTTGGGGGTGATTTATGTTAGCCGAAGTAATTTAGGTGAGTTAGGCATAGTTTGCTATGGTTTGTAGCATTTTTTATAATTTTAAAGTGATTGGGCTTATTTTGGGGAGGTAAGGGGTAGTTTGGGGTGATTTATGGAAGTCAAAGTAATTTAGATGAGTTTGGCATAGTTTGATATGGCTTGTAACATTTTTTATAATTTTAAAGTGATTGGGCTGTGTTTTGGGTGGTAAGGGGTAGTTGGGGGTGATTCATGATAGCCGAAGTAATTTAGGGGAGTTTGGCATAGTTTGCTACGGTTTGTAGAATTTTTTTGTAATTTTAAAGTGATTGGGTTTATTTTGGGGAGGTAAGGGGTAGTGGGGGGTGATTTATGGTAGCCGAAGTAATTTAGGTGAGTTAGGGATAGTTTGCTATGATTTGTGTCATTTTGTTTTATTTTAAAGTGATTGGAGTTACTTGGGGTTGCTACAGGGTGGTAAGGGATGATTTAAGATAACGGATCTAATTTATGTCAGTTTGGCTTAGTTCGGGAATTTTTTGGGGTTGATTTGGTAAAGTTTGCAGTGGTAAGAGATATTTGAGGATGTTTAATGTTGACGGATTAAATTTGGAGTGATTTTATAATTTTTAATTGAGTCACGGATCGACATTATAATTGAAATCAAAATTATAATTGAAATATCGGCGGCCTCGCTAGGTACGGCAAAAGTATGATCACGAAAGCAGAAATTCGACGTTGAAATTGTTTAGGTTAAATAAGTGCTTTTAATGTAAACCGGTCGCCCGTCGTCGAAGTTGTTTTGGCTAGATACGTGCTTCTAACATAAACACGGTCTCCGCGATCCGATCATTTTTTGTTTATTTTAGCCGGTTTTTATTGAATTACAAAGGAACCGGGCCGAATTTCGCAAAATCCCTTCTTAGTGTTCACTTTCGGCACATGATACACCCGTGTCTAAAATTTCAAGTCGCCAGCCCTCACGGTTTGGGCTGTGGGTTGTCGGTGAATCAGTGAATGTGTAGATGTGTAGATGAGTGTGTCAGTGAGGACACTTCGCTTTATATATATAGATGTGCAAATACATAATAATAATCTGTTCCCACAGTAAATTTTGGCAATTTTTTACTTGTATATGAATGTTTTTGTGGCCCTGAGAAGGGCCGATATAAAGAAGCGAAGCGAGAAACAATATATATTTTGCTATTTAAGGCTTTTTTTCCGTCTTTTTCGGCAAAAGAACCGCCTGAATGTTTGGTAGAACCCCGCTTTGTGCGATGGTGACGCCCGAAAGAAGTTTGTTCAATTCTTCGTCGTTTCTGAAGGCCAATTGGAGATGACGTGGTATGATGCGGGTTTTCTTGTTGTCTCTAGCCGCATTTCCGGCGAGTTCCAGAACTTCGGCGGCAAGATATTCCATGACGGCCGCCAAATATACGGGAGCACCGGCACCGACACGTTCCGCGTAATTACCTTTGCGCAAGAGCCGATGTATTCTTCCCACCGGAAATTGCAATCCGGCTCGGTTCGAATGGGACTTTGCCTTTCCCTTCACTTTTCCACCTTTACCTCTTCCTGACATTTTCTTATTGCAAAATTTAATTTACCACCGTGCGTCTACAACGAGAACTCTCGCCTTACTGAAAAAAATTCACCTAAAAACAACGAATTTATGACGCATTTCGAGTAATACGGTTTGTCGAAAAGATCCTCCGAATGAGGCTCGTCAACGTCTGTGAGCCCGAACATAAAAAGGCCCCACATGAAGGTTTCGTCGCTCGTCGTGTGTGTTGTGACAGCGGTGCAGTGTAGACGTGTCTGCCTGTGCTTGTTTGAGCAGCGATTTAGTGCGATTTTAAGCGATCTTGCGTTTTGTGGCGTATGTGCGACAACGTTGTGAATGCAACAGTGTTGCCGTGGGCCCTTGAGCGATTATCCAACCAGGTTAGGACGTTTTAATTTTATTAAGTTTCAGGTACGTTAGGCGACATGGAGGAGTCGCTTCAGAATATTCTTCTGGCTATTCAGGCATTGAGCCAGAAATTGCAGAGCCTGAATCAGAGCGCCTAGAGTCTTGAGGCGCGTATGGCTGTGATCGAAGGTGAGCGGGCGATTTTCACTCCTGAACCGGAGAGCGAAGCGAGTTCGCCTTCACCATCATTTTCAAGTTGCAAGACAGCAAAAAGACGTGCCAGCAAGTCACCACCAGTACCAAGGGTGCCGGTCGTAAACCAATTTCAAACTCTAAACAAGTTAAGTGAGTCCAGCAGCAGCAAGGACGAAAAAGACAAGCCCCAGTTGGTTTCCCGAGCGTCGACAAAAAAGCGGAAACAAGAAAAGTCGCCCGTTATCGTCAAAGAAAATTTGGCGCCAAAACCCCCAACAAGTGTCCAGGGACATCCAAAAGCCCCACAATCGTCGGTTCCAACTCCAATGGAAGAACCAGTAAAAGACAAGCGCGTACCACCAATAATCCTAAGAGACACGACAAAATGGACCGAAATCTCCAAAACGATGGCCGGAATGAAGATAAACTTCACAAAGGCGAAAAGTTGTTCAGAAGGAGTGAGAATAACTATGGCGACGGTCAGCGAATTCAAGGCGCTGACAAAACTTCTTAAGACAAAACACATCCCGTTTCACTCTTTTGCGCTCGCAGAGGAGAAAACGATTCGCGCGGTTTTTCGACACGTTCCTATCGGGATCGAGGCAAAAGAAGTTCAGAAAGAACTGACGGATCGCGGTTTTTCTCCGATTAAAGTGACGCGAATGATGAGAGGCAAGACGTCTTTCCCTCTTCTATTTGTTGAAGTTCCTTCAACAAAAAAAAAACCTTTTCGAAATTAACAGATTGTGCAATTTGTGCATCTCCGTTGAAAAACCACGCCGTTCAAAACAAGTGGCGCAGTGTCATCGCTGCCAAAGCTTTTACCACTCCCAGCGGAACTGCCACGCAGAGGCCCGCTGCGTAAAGTGCGGAGAAACCCATGAGACAATGGCTTCCAAGCGGTCGGCCAAATTAACTCCAAAATGCGCCAATTGCGGTGGAGAACACACTGCAAATTTCCGGGGCTGCCCAGCATTCCCAAAACCGTCGAAGCCGTCTCCTGGAAAGCAGGACACGCCAAAGCATCAAGAAGAAGACAAGAGGAACGCAAATTCCGAAACTCCGACGTATGCGTCCAAGTTGAAAGAAACAAGCTCGCAGAGAAATCAAATTCTCACAGCCATCACGACCTCCAAAGACAACAAGTCCTTGCTGGCGCTCCTCCTTTCATTTATTCCACTTTTAATGGAATAAACACGTACAGGTAGGTCACTAATTTCGTTTTTTCCACAGGAACATCGGCGTGAAAACGCAACGTAATCCGCGGGATGGCTCTCAAGCCATTTCGCCGGCTGTGATCAGGGTAAAGAGGTCTCAGACCTGTACACCCTTGGAGGGGTTTTAGCCGGTAAGAGTCCGGCACTACCCGGTGCGATAGAACCTAAGCACCGGGTGTCCATGAGGATTTCCACTCCACCCAAAAAAAAAAAAAGTTTCGTCGCAGTCGTGTTGTGACAGCGGTGCAGTGTAGACGTGTCTGCCTGTGCTTGTTTGAGCAGCGACTTAGAGCGATTTTAAGCGATCTTGCGTTTTGTGGCGTATGTGCGATTTCGTTGTGATTGCAACGGTGCTGCCGTGGGCTCTTGAGCGATCATCCAACCAGGTTAGGACTTTTTAATTTTATTTAGTTTCAGGTACGTTAGGCGACATGGAGGAGTCGCTTCAGTCGATTAAGCAAATTCTTCTTGCTCTGCAGCAACAGATGCTGCAGCTCAAACAAGAGAACCTGAGCGTCCACGCCCGAGTTGCGGTTCTTGAAGGAGAACAGGCCGTTTTTACACCCGAACCGGAGATTGAAATGGAGAGCGCAGCGAGTTCGCCTACACCATCGTTTTCAAGCTGCAGGTCATCAAAAAGACGTGCCAGAAAATCACCACCAGTACCTGGAATTGTGCCGGTCAAAAACCAATTTCAAACTCTAAACGAGGTAAGTGAGTCCAGCAGCAGCAAGGACGAAAAAGACCAGCCCCAATTGGTTTTCCGTGCTCCGACGAAAAACCGGAGACAACACGAGTCGTCAGTTACCGTCAAAGAAAATTTGGCGCCAAAACCCTCAACAAGTGTCCAGGGACATCCAAAAGCCGCACAATCGTCGGTTCCAACTCCAATGGAAGAACCAGTAAAAGACAAGCGCGTACCACCAATAATCCTAAGAGACACGACAAAATGGACCGAAATCTCCAAAACGATGGCCGGAATGAAGATAAACTTCACAAAGGCGAAAAGTTGTTCAGAAGGAGTGAGAATAACTATGGCGACGGTCAGCGACTTCAAGGCGCTGACAAAACTTCTTGAGACAAATCACATCCCGTTTCACTCTTTTGCGCTCGCAGAGGAGAAAACGATTCGCGCGGTTTTTCGACACGTTCCTATCGGGATCGAGGCAAAAGAAGTTCAGAAAGAACTGACGGATTGCGGTTTTTCACCGATTTAAGTGACGCGAATGATGAGAGGCAAGACGTCTCTCCCTCTTCTATTTGTTGAAGTTCCTTCAACAAAAAAAGACGTTTTCGAAATTAACAGAATGTGCAATTTGTGCATCTCCTTTGAAAAACCACGCCGTTCAAAACAAGTGGCGCAGTGTCATCGCTGCCAAAGCTTTTACCACTCCCAGCGGAACTGCCACGCAGAGGCCCGCTGCGTAAAGTGCGGAGAAACCCATGAGACAATGGCTTGCAAGCGGTCGGCCAAATCAACTCCAAAATGCGCCAATTGTGGTGGAGAACACACTGCAAATTTCCGGGGCTGCCCATCATTCCCAAAACCGTCGAAGCCGTCTCCTGGAAAGCAGGACACGCCAAAGCATCAAGAAGAAGACAAGAGGAACGCAAATTCCGAAACTCCGACGTATGCGTCCAAGTTGAAAGAAACAAGCTCGCAGAGAAATCAAATTCTCACAGCCATCACGACCTCCAAAGACAACAAGTCCTTGCTGGCGCTCCTCCTTTCATTTATTCTATCCCTTACCACAACAAACCAAACCATATCATCTTAAAATTACAAAAAAGGTGTACAAATCATAACAAACTATGCCAGACTCACCTAAATTACTTCGGCTACTCTAAATCATCACCAACTAATCCTTACCACAACAAACTAAACCCAAACACTTTTAAATTACAAAAAAATGCTACTAACCATAGCAAACTATGCCAAACTCACCTAAATTACTTCGGCTATCAAAGATCACCCACAACTACACTTTACAGCAACAAACTAAGCCCAATCACTTTAAAATTACAAAAAAATGCTAAATATCATAACAAACTATACCAGAATCACCTAAATTACTTCGGCTACCGTAAATCACCCCCAACTATCCCTTACCACAACAAACCAAACCATATCATCTTAAAATTACAAAAAAAGGTGTACAAATCATAACAAACTATGCCAGATTCACCTAAATTACTTCGGCTACTCTAAATCATCACCAACTAACCCTTACCACAACAAACTAAACCCAATCAATTTTAAATTACAAAAAAATGCTACTAACCATAGCAAACTATGCCAAACTCACCTAAATTACTTCGGCTATCAAAAATCACCCCCAACTACACTTTACAGCAACAAACTTAGCCCAATCACTTTAAAATTACAAAAAAATGCTAAAAATCATAACAAACTATACCAGAATCACCTAAATTACTTCGGCTACCGTAAATCACCCCCAACTATCCCTTACCACAACAAACCAAACCATATCATCTTAAAATTACAAAAAAAGGTGTACAAATCATAACAAACTATGCCAGACTCACCTAAATTACTTCGGCTACTCTAAATCATCACCAACTAACCCTTACCACAACAAACTAAACCCAATCACTTTTAAATTACAAAAAAATGCTACTAACCATAGCAAACTATGCCAAACTCACCTAAATTACTTCGGCTATTAAAAATCACCCCCAACTACACTTTACAGCAACAAACTAAGCCCAATCACTTTAAAATTACAAAAAAATGCTAAAAATCATAACAAACTATACCAGAATCACCTAAATTACTTCGGCTACCGTAAATCACCCCCAACTATCCCTTACCACAACAAACCAAACCATATCATCTTAAAATTACAAAAAAAGGTGTACAAATCATAACAAACTATGCCAGACTCACCTAAATTACTTCGGCTACTCTAAATCATCACCAACTAACCCTTACCACAACAAACTAAACCCAATCACTTTTAAATTACAAAAAAATGCTACTAACCATAGCAAACTAGGCCAAACTCACCTAAATTACTTCGGCTATCAAAAATCACCCCCAACTACACTTTACAGCAACAAACTAAGCCCAATCACTTTAAAATTACAAAAAAATGCTAAAAATCATAACAAACTATACCAGAATCACCTAAATTACTTCGGCTACCGTAAATCACCCCCAACTATCCCTTACCACAACAAACCAAACCATATCATCTTAAAATTACAAAAAAAGGTGTACAAATCATAACAAACTATTCCAGACTCACCTAAATTACTTCGCCTACTCTAAATCATCACCAACTAACCCTTACCACAACAAACTAAACCCAATCACTTTTAAATTACAAAAAAATTCTACTAACCATAGCAAACTATGCCAAACTCACGTAAATTACTTCGGCTATCAAAAATCACTCCCAACTACACTTTACAGCAACAAACTATGCCCAATCACTTTAAAATTACAAAAAAATGCTAAAAATCATAACAAACTATACCAGAATCACCTAAATTACTTCGGCTACCGTAAATCACCCCCAACTATCCCTTACCACAACAAACCAAACCATATCATCTTAAAATTACAAAAAAAGGTGTACATATCATAACAAACTATGCCAGACTCACCCAAATTACTTCGGCTACTCTAAATCATCACCAACTAACCCTTACCACAACAAACTTAACCCAATCACTTTTAAATTACAAAAAAATGCTACTAACCATAGCAAACTATGCCAAACACACCTAAATTACTTCGGCTATCAAAAATCACCCCCAACTACACTTTACAGCAACAAACTAAGCCCAATCACTTTAAAATTACAAAAAAATGCAAAAAATCATAACAAACTATATCAGAAATACCTAAATTACTTCGGCTAACGTAAATCACCCCCAACGATCCCTTACCACAACACCAAACCATATCATCTTAAAATTACAAAAAAAGGTGTACAAATCATAACAAACTATGCCAGACTCACCTAAATTACTTTGGCTACTCTAAATCATCACCAACTAACCCTTACCACAACAAACTATGCCCAATCACTTTAAAATTACAAAAAAATGCTAAAAATCATAACAAACTATACCAGAATCACCTAAATTACTTCGGCTACCGTAAATCACCCCCAACTATCTCTTACGACAACAAACCAAACCATATCATCTTAAAATTACCAAAAAAGGTGTACAAATCATAACAAACTATGCCAGACTCACCTAAATTACTTCGGCTACTCTAAATCATCACCAACTAACCCTTACCACAACAAACTAAACCCAATCACTTTTAAATTACAAAAAAATGCTACTAACCATAGCAAACTATGCCAAACTCACCAAAATTACTTCGGCTATCAAAAATCACCCCAAACTACACTTTACACCAACAAACTAAGTCCAATCACTTTAAAATTACAAAAAGATGCTAAAAATCATATGAAACTATACCAGAATCACCTAAATTACTTCGGCTACCGTAAATCACCCCCAACTATCCCTTACCACAACAAACCAAACCATATCATCTTAAAATTACAAAAAAAGGTGTACAAATCATAACAAACTATGCCAGACTCACCTAAATTACTTCGGCTACTCTAAATCATCACCAACTAACCCTTACCACCACAAACTAAACCCAATCACTTTTAAATTACAAAAAAATGCTCCTAACCATAGCAAACTATGCCAAACTCACCTAAATTACTTCGGCTATCAAAAATGATTCCCAACTATACTTTACAGCAACAAAATAAGCCCAATCACTTTAAAATTACAAAAAAATGCTAAAAATCATAACAAACTATACCAGAAACACCTAAATTACTTCGGCTACCGTAAATCACCCCCAACTATCCCTTACCACAACACACCAAACCATATCATCTTAAAATTACAAAAAAAGGTGTACAAATCATAACAAACTATGCCAGACTCACCTAAATTACTTCGGCTACTCTAAATCATCACCAACTAACCCTTACCACAACAAACTATGCCCAATCACTTTAAAATTACAAAAAAATGCTACTAACCATAGCAAACTATGCAAAACTCACCTAAATTACTTCGGCTATCAAAAATCACCCCCAACTACACTTTACAGCAACAAACTAAGCCCAATCACTTTAAAATTACAAAAAAATGCTAAAAATCATAACAAACTATATCAGAAATACCTAAATTACTTCGGCTAACGTAAATCACCCCCAACTATCCCTTACCACAACACACCAAACCATATCATCTTAAAATTACAAAAAAAGGTGTAGATATCATAACAAACTATGCCAGACTCACCCAAATTACTTCGGCTACTCTAAATCATCACCAACTAACCCTTACCACAACAAACTTAACCCAATCACTTTTAAATTACAAAAAAATGCTACTAACCATAGCAAACTATGCAAAACTCACCTAAATTACTTCGGCTATCAAAAATCACCCCCAACTACACTTTACAGCAACAAACTAAGCCCAATCACTTTAAAATTACAAAAAAATGCTAAAAATCATAACAAACTATATCAGAAATACCTAAATTACTTCGGCTAACGTAAATCACCCCCAACTATCCCTTACCACAACACCAAACCATATCATCTTAAAATTACAAAAAAAGGTGTACAAATCATAACAAACTATGCCAGACTCACCTAAATTACTTCGGCTACTCTAAATCATCACCAACTAACCCTTACCACAACTAACAAAACCCAATCACTTTTAAATTGCAAAAAAATGCTACTAACCATAGCAAACTATGCCAAACTCACCTAAATTACTTCGGCTATCAAAAATCACCCCCAACTACACTTTACAGCAACAAACTAAGCCCAATCACTTTAAAATTACAAAAAAATGCTAAAAGTCATAACAAACTATACCAGAATCACCTAAATTACTTCGGCTACCGTAAATCACCCCCAACTATCTCTTACGACAACAAACCAAACCATATCATCTTAAAATTACAAAAAAAGGTGTACAAATCATAACAAACTATTCCAGACTCACCTAAATTACTTCGGCTACTCTAAATCATCACCAACTAACCCTTACCACAACAAACTAAACCCAATCACTTTTAAATTACAAAAAAATTCTACTAACCATAGCAAACTATGCCAAACTCACGTAAATTACTTCGGCTATCAAAAATCACTCCCAACTACACTTTACAGCAACAAACTATGCCCAATCACTTTAAAATTACAAAAAAATGCTAAAAATCATAACAAACTATACCAGAATCACCTAAATTACTTCGGCTACCGTAAATCACCCCCAACTATCCCTTACCACAACAAACCAAACCATATCATCTTAAAATTACAAAAAAAGGTGTACATATCATAACAAACTATGCCAGACTCACCCAAATTACTTCGGCTACTCTAAATCATCACCAACTAACCCTTACCACAACAAACTTAACCCAATCACTTTTAAATTACAAAAAAATGCTACTAACCATAGCAAACTATGCCAAACACACCTAAATTACTTCGGCTATCAAAAATCACCCCCAACTACACTTTACAGCAACAAACTAAGCCCAATCACTTTAAAATTACAAAAAAATGCAAAAAATCATAACAAACTATACCAGAATCACCTAAATTACTTCGGCTACCGTAAATCACCCCCAACTATCCCTTACCACAACACCAAACCATATCATCTTAAAATTACAAAAAAAGGTGTACAAATCATAACAAACTATGCCAGACTCACCTAAATTACTTTGGCTACTCTAAATCATCACCAACTAACCCTTACCACAACAAACTATGCCCAATCACTTTAAAATTACAAAAAAATGCTAAAAATCATAACAAACTATACCAGAATCACCTAAATTACTTCGGCTACCGTAAATCACCCCCAACTATCCTTTACCACAACAAACCAAACCATATCATCTTAAAATTACAAAAAAAGGTGTACATATCATAACAAACTATGCCAGACTCACCTAAATTACTTCGGCTACTCTAAATCATCACCAACTAACCCTTACCACAACAAACTTAACCCAATCAATTTTAAATTACAAAAAAATGCTACTAACCATAGCAAACTATGCCAAACTCACCTAAATTACTTCGGCTATCAAAAATCACCCCCAACTACACTTTACAGCAACAAACTAAGCCCAATCACTTTAAAATTACAGAAAATGCTAAAAATCATAACAAACTATATCAGAAATACCTAAATTACTTCGGCTAACGTAAATCACCCCCAACTATCCCTTACCACAACACACCAAACCATATCATCTTAAAATTACAAAAAAAGGTGTACAAATCATAACAAACTATGCCAGACTCACCGAAATTACTTCGGCTACTCTAAATCATCACCAACTAACCCTTACTACAACTAACTAAACCCAATCACTTTTAAATTGCAAAAAAATGCTACTAACCATAGCAAACTATGCCAAACTCACCTAAATTACTTCGGCTATCAAAAATCACCCCCAACTACACTTTACAGCAACAAACTAAGCCCAATCACTTTAAAATTACAGAAAATGCTAAAAATCATAACAAACTATATCAGAAACACCTAAATTACTTCGGCTAACGTAAATCACCCCCAACTATCCCTTACCACAACACACCAAACCATATCATCTTAAAATTACAAAAAAAGGTGTACATATCATAACAAACTATGCCAGACTCACCCAAATTACTTCGGCTACTCTAAATCATCACCAACTAACCCTTACCACAACAAACTTAACCCAATCACTTTTAAATTACAAAAAAATGCTACTAACCATAGCAAACTATGCCAAACACACCTAAATTACTTCGGCTATCAAAAATCACCCCCAACTACACTTTACAGCAACAAACTAAGCCCAATCACTTTAAAATTACAAAAAAATGCAAAAAATCATAACAAACTATATCAGAAATACCTAAATTACTTCGGCTAACGTAAATCACCCCCAACGATCCCTTACCACAACACCAAACCATATCATCTTAAAATTACAAAAAAAGGTGTACAAATCATAACAAACTATGCCAGACTCACCTAAATTACTTTGGCTACTCTAAATCATCACCAACTAACCCTTACCACAACAAACTATGCCCAATCACTTTAAAATTACAAAAAAATGCTAAAAATCATAACAAACTATACCAGAATCACCTAAATTACTTCGGCTACCGTAAATCACCCCCAACTATCCTTTACCACAACAAACCAAACCATATCATCTTAAAATTACAAAAAAAGGTGTACATATCATAACAAACTATGCCAGACTCACCTAAATTACTTCGGCTACTCTAAATCATCACCAACTAACCCTTACCACAACAAACTTAACCCAATCACTTTTAAATTACAAAAAAATGCTACTAACCATAGCAAACTATGCCAAACTCACCTAAATTACTTCGGCTATCAAAAATCACCCCCAACTACACTTTACAGCAACAAACTAAGCCCAATCACTTTAAAATTACAGAAAATGCTAAAAATCATAACAAACTATATCAGAAATACCTAAATTACTTCGGCTAACGTAAATCACCCCCAACTATCCCTTACCACAACACACCAAACCATATCATCTTAAAATTACAAAAAAAGGTGTACAAATCATAACAAACTATGCCAGACTCACCGAAATTACTTCGGCTACACTAAATCATCACCAACTAACCCTTACCACAACTAACTAAACCCAATCACTTTTAAATTGCAAAAAAATGCTACTAACCATAGCAAACTATGCCAAACTCACCTAAATTACTTCGGCTATCAAAAATCACCCCCAACTACACTTTACAGCAACAAACTAAGCCCAATCACTTTAAAATTACAAAAAAATGCTAAAAGTCATAACAAACTATACCAGAATCACCTAAATTACTTCGGCTACCGTAAATCACCCCCAACTATCCCTTACCACAACACACCAAACCATATCATCTTAAAATTACAAAAAAAGGTGTACATATCATAACAAACTATGCCAGACTCACCTAAATTACTTCGGCTACTCTAAATCATCACCAACTAACCCTTACCACAACAAACTAAACCCAATCACTTTTAAATTACAAAAAAATGCTACTAACCATAGCAAACTATGCCAAACTCACCTAAATTACTTCGGCTATCAAAAATCACCCCAAACTACACTTTACAGCAACAAACTAAGTCCAATCACTTTAAAATTACAAAAAGATGCTAAAAATCATATGAAACTATACCAGAATCACCTAAATTACTTCGGCTACCGTAAATCACCCCCAACTATCCCTTACCACAACAAACCAAACCATATCATCTTAAAATTACAAGAAAAGGTGTACAAATCATAACAAACTATGCCAGACTCACCTAAATTACTTCGGCTACTCTAAATCATCACCAACTAACCCTTACCACCACAAACTAAACCCAATCACTTTTAAATTACAAAAAAATGCTCCTAACCATAGCAAACTATGCCAAACTCACCTAAATTACTTCGGCTATCAAAAATGATTCCCAACTATACTTTACAGCAACAAAATAAGCCCAATCACTTTAAAATTACAAAAAAATGCTAAAAATCATAACAAACTATACCAGAAACACCTAAATTACTTCGGCTACCGTAAATCACCCCCAACTATCCCTTACCACAACACACCAAACCATATCATCTTAAAATTACAAAAAAAGGTGTACAAATCATAACAAACTATGCCAGACTCACCTAAATTACTTCGGCTACTCTAAATCATCACCAACTAACCCTTACCACAACAAACTATGCCCAATCACTTTAAAATTACAAAAAAATGCTACTAACCATAGCAAACTATGCAAAACTCACCTAAATTACTTCGGCTATCAAAAATCACCCCCAACTACACTTTACAGCAACAAACTAAGCCCAATCACTTTAAAATTACAAAAAAATGCTAAAAATCATAACAAACTATATCAGAAATACCTAAATTACTTCGGCTAACGTAAATCACCCCCAACTATCCCTTACCACAACACACCAAACCATATCATCTTAAAATTACAAAAAAAGGTGTACATATCATAACAAACTATGCCAGACTCACCTAAATTACTTCGGCTACTCTAAATCATCACCAACTAACCCTTACCACAACAAACTTAACCCAATCACTTTTAAATTACAAAAAAATGCTACTAACCATAGCAAACTATGCAAAACTCACCTAAATTACTTCGGCTATCAAAAATCACCCCCAACTACACTTTACAGCAACAAACTAAGCTCAATCACTTTAAAATTACAAAAAAATGCTAAAAATCATAACAAACTATATCAGAAATACCTAAATTACTTCGGCTAACGTAAATCACCCCCAACTATCCCTTACCACAACACACCAAACCATATCATCTTAAAATTACAAAAAAAGGTGTACAAATCATAACAAACTATGCCAGACTCACCTAAATTACTTCGGCTACTCTAAATCATCACCAACTAACCCTTACCACAACAAACTATGCCCAATCACTTTAAAATTACAAAAAAATGCTACTAACCATAGCAAACTATGTAAAACTCACCTAAATTACTTCGGCTATCAAAAATCACCCCCAACTACACTTTACAGCAACAAACTAAGCCCAATCACTTTAAAATTACAAAAAAATGCTAAAAATCATAACAAACTATATCAGAAATACCTAAATTACTTCGGCTAACGTAAATCACCCCCAACTATCCCTTACCACAACACACCAAACCATATCATCTTAAAATTACAAAAAAAGGTGTATAAATCATAACAAACTATGCCAGACTCACCTAAATTACTTCGGCTACTCTAAATCATCACCAACTAACCCTTACCACAACTAACAAAACCCAATCACTTTTAAATTGCAAAAAAATGCTACTAACCATAGCAAACTATGCCAAACTCACCTAAATTACTTCGGCTATCAAAAATCACCCCCAACTACACTTTACAGCAACAAACTAAGCCCAATCACTTTAAAATTACAAAAAAATGCTAAAAGTCATAACAAACTATACCAGAATCACCTAAATTACTTCGGCTACCGTAAATCACCCCCAACTATCTCTTACGACAACAAACCAAACCATATCATCTTAAAATTACAAAAAAAGTTGTACAAATCATAACAAACTATGCCAGACTCACCTAAATTACATCGGCTACTCTAAATCATCACCAACAAACCCTTACCACAACAAACTAAACCTAATCACTTTTAAATTACAAAAAAATGCTACTAACCATAGCAAACTATGCCAAACTCACCTAAATTACTTCGGCTATCAAAAATCACACCAAACTACACTTTACAGCAACAAACTAAGTCCAATCACTTTAAAATTACAAAAAGATGCTAAAAATCATATGAAACTATACCAGAATCACCTAAATTACTTCGGCTACCGTAAATCACCCCCAACTATCCCTTACCACAAGAAACCAAACCATATCATCTTAAAATTACAAAAAAAGGTGTACAAATCATAACAAACTATGCCAGACTCACCTAAATTACTTCGGCTACTCTAAATCATCACCAACTAACCCTTACCACCACAAACTAAACCCAATCACTTTTAAATTACAAAAAAATGCTCCTAACCATAGCAAACTATGCCAAACTCACCTAAATTACTTCGGCTATCAAAAACGATTCCCAACTATACTTTACAGCAACAAACTAAGCCCAATCACTTTAAAATTACAAAAAATGCTAAAAATCATAACAAACTATACCAGAAACACCTAAATTACTTCGGCTACCGTAAATCACCCCCAACTATCCCTTACCACAACACACCAAACCATATCATCTTAAAATTACAAAAAAAGGTGTACAAATCATAACAAACTATGCCAGACTCACCTAAATTACTTCCGCTACTCTAAATCATCACCAACTAACCCTTACCACAACAAACTTAACCCAATCACTTTTAAATTACAAAAAAATGCTACTAACCATAGCAAACTATGCCAAACTCACCTAAATTACTTCGGCTATCAAAAATCACCCCCAACTACACTTTACAGCAACAAACTAAGCCCAATCACTTTAAAATTACAAAAAAATCCTAAAAATCATAACAAACTATATCAGAAATACCTAAATTACTTCGGCTAACGTAAATTACCCCCAACGATCCCTTACCACAACACACCAGACCATATCATCTTAAAATTACAAAAAAAGGTGTACAAATCATAACAAACTATGCCAGACTCACCTAAATTACTTCGGCTACTCTAAATCATCACCAACTAACCCTTACCACAACAAACTATACCCAATCACTTTTAAATTACAAAAAAATGCTACTAACCATAGCAAACTATGCCATACTCACCTAAATTACTTCGGCTATCAAAAATCACCCCCAACTACACTTTACAGCAACAAACAAAGCCCAATCACTTTAAAATTACAAAAAAATGCTAAAAGTCATAACAAACTATACCAGAATCTCCTAAAGTACTTCGGCTACCGTAAATCACCCCCAACTATCCCTTACCACAACAAACCAAACCATATCATCTTAAAATTACAAAATAAGGTGTACAAATCATAACAAACTATGCCAGAATCACCTAAATTATTTCGGCTACTCTAAATCATCACCAACTAACCCTTACCACAACAAACTAAACCCAATCACTTTTAAATTACAAAAAAATGCTACTAACCATAGCAATCTATGCCAAACTCACCTAAATTACTTCGGCTATCAAAAATCACCCCCAACTACACTTTACAGCAACAAACTAAGTCCAATCACTTTAAAATTACAAAAAGATGCTAAAAATCATAACAAACTATACCAGAATCACCTAAATTACTTCGGCTACCGTAAATCACCCCCAACTATCCCTTACCACAACAAACCAAACCATATCATCTTAAAATTACAAAAAAAGGTGTACAAATCAGAACAAACTCTGCCAGACTCACCTAAATTACTTCGGCTACTCTAAATCATCACCAACTAACCCTTACAACCACAAACTAAACCCAATCACTTTTAAATTACAAAAAAATGCTACTAACCATAGCAAACTATGCCAAACTCACCTAAATTACTTCGGCTATCAAAAATCACCCCCAACTACACTTTACAGCAACAAACTAAGCCCAATCACTTTAAAATTACCAAAAAATGCTAAAAGTCATAACAAACTATACCAGAATCACCTCAATTACTTCGGTTACCGTAAATCGCCCCTAACTATCTCTTACCACAACAAACCAAACCATATCATCTTAAAATTACAAAAAAAGGTGTACAAATCATAACAAACTATGCCAGACTCACCTAAATTACTTCGACTACTCTAAATCATCACCAACTAACCCTTACCACAACAAACTATACCCAATCACTTTTAAATTTCAAAAAAATGCTACTAACCAGAGCAAACTATGCCAAACTCACCTAAATTACTTCGGCTATCAAAAATCACCCCCAACTACACTTTACAGCAACAAACTAAGCCCAATCACTTTAAAATTACAAAAAAATGCTAAAAGTCATAACAAACTATACCAGAATCACCTAAATTACTTCGGTTACCGTAAATCGCCCCTAACTATCTCTTACCACAACAAACCAAACCATATCATCTTAAAATTACAAAAAAAGGTGTACAAATCATAACAAACTATGCCAGACTCACCTAAATTACTTCGGCTACTCTAAATCATCACCAACTAACCCTTACCACAACCAACTAAACCCAATCACTTTTAAATTACAAAAAAATGCTACTAACCATAGCAAACTATGCCAAACTCACCTAAATTACTTCGGCTATCAAAAATCACCCCCAACTACACTTTACAGCAACAAACTAAGCCCAATCACTTTAAAATTACAAAAAAATGCTAAAAGTCATAACAAACTATACCAGAATCACCTAAATTACTTCGGCTACCGTAAATCACCCTCAACTATCCCTTACCACAACAAACCAAACCATATCATCTTAAAATTACAAAATAAGGTGTACAAATCATAACAAACTATGCCAGAATCACCTAAATTATTTCGGCTACTCTAAATCACCCCCAACTATCCCTTACCACAACAAACCAAACCATATTATCTTAAAATTACAAAAAAAGGTGTACAAATCATAACAAACTATTCCAGACTCACCTAAATTACTTCGGCTACTCTAAATCATCACCAACTAACCCTTTCCACAACAAACTAAACCCAATCACTTTTAAATTACAAAAAAATGCTACTAACCATAGCAAACTATTCCAAACTCACCTAAATTACTTCGGCTATCAAAACTCACCCCCAACTACACTTTACAGCAACAAACTAAGCCCAATCACTTTAAAATTACAAAAAAATGCTAAAAGTCATAACAAACTATACCAGAATCTCCTAAAGTACTTCGGCTACCGTAAATCACCCACAACTAACTCTTACCACAACAAACCAAACCATATCATCTTAAAATTACAAAAAAAGGTGTACAAATCATAACAAACTATGCCAGACTCACCTAAATTACTTCGGCTACTCTAAATCATCACCAACTAGCCCTTACCACAACCAACTAAACCCAATCACTTTTAAATTACAAAAAAATGCTACTAACCATAGCAATCTATGCCAAACTCACCTAAATTACTTCGGCTATCAAAAATCACCCCCAACTACACTTTACAGCAACAAACTAAGTCCAATCACTTTAAAATTACAAAAAGATGCTAAAAATCATAACAAACTATACCAGAATCACCTAAATTACTTCGGCTACCGTAAATCACCCCCAACTATCCCTTACCACAACAAACCAAACCATATCATCTTAAAATTACAAAAAAAGGTGTACAAATCAGAACAAACTCTGCCAGACTCACCTAAATTACTTCGGCTACTCTAAATCATCACCAACTAACCCTTACAACCACAAACTAAACCCAATCACTTTTAAATTACAAAAAAATGCTACTAACCATAGCAAACTATGCCAAACTCACCTAAATTACTTCGGCTATCAAAAATCACCCCCAACTACACTTTACAGCAACAAACTAAGCCCAATCACTTTAAAATTACCAAAAAATGCTAAAAGTCATAACAAACTATACCAGAATCACCTCAATTACTTCGGTTACCGTAAATCGCCCCTAACTATCTCTTACCACAACAAACCAAACCATATCATCTTAAAATTACAAAAAAAGGTGTACAAATCATAACAAACTATGCCAGACTCACCTAAATTACTTCGACTACTCTAAATCATCACCAACTAACCCTTACCACAACAAACTATACCCAATCACTTTTAAATTCCAAAAAAATGCTACTAACCAGAGCAAACTATGCCAAACTCACCTAAATTACTTCGGCTATCAAAAATCACCCCCAACTACACTTTACAGCAACAAACTAAGCCCAATCACTTTAAAATTACAAAAAAATGCTAAAAGTCATAACAAACTATACCAGAATCACCTAAATTACTTCGGTTACCGTAAATCGCCCCTAACTATCTCTTACCACAACAAACCAAACCATATCATCTTAAAATTACAAAAAAAGGTGTACAAATCATAACAAACTATGCCAGACTCACCTAAATTACTTCGGCTACTCTAAATCATCACCAACTAACCCTTACCACAACCAACTAAACCGAATCACTTTTAAATTACAAAAAAATGCTACTAACCATAGCAAACTATGCCAAACTCACCTAAATTACTTCGGCTATCAAAAATCACCCCCAACTACACTTTACAGCAACAAACTAAGCCCAATCACTTTAAAATTACAAAAAAATGCTAAAAGTCATAACAAACTATACCAGAATCACCTAAATTACTTCGGCTACCGTAAATCACCCCCAACTATCCCTTACCACAACAAACCAAACCATATCATCTTAAAATTACAAAATAAGGTGTACAAATCATAACAAACTATGCCAGAATCACCTAAATTATTTCGGCTACTCTAAATCATAACCAACTAACCCTTACCACAACAAACTAAACCCAATCACTTTTAAATTACAAAAAAATGCTACTAACCATAGCAAACTATGCCAAACTCGCCTAAATTTCTTCGGCTATCAAAAATCACCCCCAACTACACTTTACAGCAACAAACTAAGCCCAATCACTTTAATATTACAAAAAAATGCTAAAAATCATAACAAACTATACCAGAATCACCTAAATTACTTCGGCTACCGTAAATCACCCCCAACTATCCCTTACCACAACAAACCAAACCATATTATCTTAATATTAAAAAAAAGGTGTACAAATCATAACAAACTATGCCAGACTCACCTAAATTACTTCGGCTACTCTAAATCATAACCAACTAACCCTTACCACAACAAACTAAACCCAATCACTTTTAAATTACAAAAAAATGCTACTAACCATAGCAAACTATGCCAAACTCACCTAAATTACATCGGCTATCATAATCACCCCCAACTACACTTTACAGCAACAAACTAAGCCCAATCACTTTAAAATTACAAAAAAATGCTAAAAATCATAACAAACTATACCAGAATCACCTAAATTACTTCGGCTACCGTAAATCACCCCCAACTATCCCTTACAATAACAAACAAAACCATATCATCTTAAAATTACACAAAAAGGTGTACAAATCATAACAAACTATGCCAGACTCACCTAAATTACTTCGGCTACTCTAAATCATCACCAACTAACCCTTACCACAACAAACTAAACCCAATCACTTTTAAATTACAAAAAAATGCTACTAACCATAGCAAACTATGCCAAACTCACCTAAATTACATCGGCTATCAAAAATCAACCTCAACTAAACTTTACAGCAACAAACTAAGCCCAATCACTTTAAAATTACAAAAAAATGCTAAAAATCATAACAAACTATACCAGAATCACCTAAATTACTTCGGCTACCGTAAATCACCACCAACTCTTCCTTACCACAACAAACCAAACCATATCATCTTAAAATTACACAAAAAGGTGTACAAATCATAACAAACTATGCCAGACTCACCTAAATTACTTCGGCTACTCTAAATCATCACCAACTAACCCTTACCACAACAAACTAAACCCAATCACTTTTAAATTACAAAAAAATGCTACTAACCATAGCTAACTATGCCAAACTGGCCTAAATTACTTCGGCTATCAAAAATCACCCCCAACTACACTTTACAGCAACAAACTAAGCCCAATCACTTTAATATTACAAAAAAATGCTAAAAATCATAACTAACTATACCAGAATCACCTAAATTACTTCGGCTACCGTAAATCACCCCCAAATATCCCTTACCACAACAAACCAAACCATATTATCTTAAAATTAAAAAAAAGGTGTACAAATCATAACAAACTATGCCAGACTCACCTAAATTACTTCGGCTACTCTAAATCATCACCAACTAACCCTTACCACAACAAACTAAACCCAATCACTTTTAAATTACAAAAAAATGCTACTAACCATAGCAAACTATGCCAAACTCACCTAAATTACATCGGCTATCAAAAATCAACCCCAACTAAACTTTACAGCAACAAACTAAGCCCAATCACTTTAAAATTACAAAAAAATGCTAAAAATCATAACAAACTATACCAAAATCACCTAAATTACTTCGGCTACCGTAAATCACCCCCAACTATCCCTTACCACAACAAACCAAACCATATCATCTTAAAATTACAAAAAAAGGTGTACAAATCATAACAAACTATGCCAGACCCACCTAAATTACTTCGGCTAATATAAATCATCACCAACTAACCCTTACCACAACAAACTAAACCCAATCCCTTTTAAATTACAAAAAAATGCTACTAACCATAGCAAACTATGCCAAACTCACCTAAAGTACTTCCGCTATCAAAAATCACCCCCAACTACACTTTACAGCAACAAACTAAGCCCAATCACTTTAAAATTACAAAAAAATGTTAAAAATTATAACAAACTATACCAGAATCACCTAAATTACTTCGGCTATAGTAAATCACCCCCAACTATCCCTTACCACAACAAACCAAACCATATCATCTTAAAATTACAAAAAAAGGTGTACAAATCATAACAAACTATGCCAGACTCACCTAAATTACTTTGGCTACTCTAAATCATCACCAACTAACCCTTACCACAACAAACTAAACCCAATCACTTTTAAATTACAAAAAAATGCTACTAACCATAGAAAACTATGCCAAACTCGCCTAAATTACTTCGGCTATCAAAAATCACCCCCAACTACACTTGACAGCAACAAACTAAGTCCAATCACTTTAATATTACAAAAAAATGCTAAAAATCATAACAAACTATACCAGAATCACCTAAATTACTTCGGCTATCGTAAATCACCCCCAACTATCCCTTACCACAACAAACCAAACCATATCATCTTAAAATTACAAAAAAAGGTGTACAAATCATAACAAACTATGCCAGACTCACCTAAATTACTTCGGCTACTCTAAATCATCACCAAGTAACCCTTACCACAACAAACTAAACCCAATCATTTTTAAATTACAAAAAATGCTACTAACCATAGCAAACTATGCCCTACTCACCTAAATTACTTCGGCTATCAAAAATCACCCCCAACTACACTTTACAGCAACAAACTAAGCCCAATCACTTTAAAATTACAAAAAAATGCTAAAAATCATAACAAACTATACCAGAATCACCTAAATTACTTCGGCTACCGTAAATCACCCCCAACTATCCCTTACCACAACAAACCAAACCATATCATCTTAAAATTACAAAAAAAGGTGTACAAATCATAACAAACTATGCCAGAATCACCTAAATTACTTCGGCTACTCTAAATCATCACCAACTAACCCTTACCACAACAAACTAAACCCAATCACTTTTAAATTACAAAAAAATGCTACTAACCATAGCAAACTATGCCGAACTTACCTAAATTACTTCGGCTATCAAAAATCACCCCCAACTACACTTTACAGCAACAAACTAAGCCCAATCATTTTAAAATTACAAAAAAATGCTAAAAATCATAACAAACTATACCAGAATCACCTAAATTACTTCGGCTACCGTAAATCACCCCCAACTATCCCTTACCACAACAAACCAAACCATATCACCTTAAAATTACAAAAAAAGGCGTACAAATCATAACAAACTATGCCAGACTCACCTAAATTTCTTCGGCTACTCTAAATCAACACCAACTAACCCTTACCACAACAAACTAAACCCAATCACTTTTAAATTACCAAAAAATGCTACTAACCATAGCAAACTATGCCAAACTCACCTAATTTACTTCGGCTATCAAAAATCGCCCCCAACTACACTTTACAGCAACAAACTAAGCCCAATCACGTTAAAATTACAAAAAAATGCTAAAAATCATAACAAACTATACCAGAATCACCTAAATTACTTCGGCTACCGTAAATCACCCCCAACTTTCCCTTACCACAACAAACCAAACCATATCATCTTAAAATTACAAAAAAAAGGTGTACAAATCATAACAAACTATGCCAGACTCACCTAAATTACTTCGGCTACTCTAAATCATCACCAACTAACCCCTACCACAACAAACTAAACCCAATCACTTTTAAATTACAAAAAAATGCTACTAACCATAGCAAACTATGCCAAATTCACCTAAATTACTTCGGCTATCAAAAATCTCCCCCAACTACCCTTTACAGCAACAAACTAAGCCCAATCACTTTAAAATTACAAAAAAATGCTAAAAATCATAACAAACTATACCAAAATCACCTAAATTACTTCGGCTACCGTAAATCACCCCCAACTATCCCTTACCACAACAAACCAAACCATATCATCTTAAAATTACAAAAAAAGGTGTACAAATCATAACAAACTATGCCAGACTCACCTAAATTACTTCGGCTAATATAAATCATCACCAACTGACCCTTACCACAACAAACTAAACCAAATCACTTTTAAATTACAAAAAAATGCTACTAACCATAGCAAACTATGCCAAACTCACCTAAATTACTTCGGCTATCAAAAATCACCCCCAACTACACTTTACAGCAACAAACTAAGCCCAATCACTTTAAAATTACAAAAAAATGCTAAAAATCATAACAAACTATACCAGAATCACCTAAATTACTTCGGCTACCGTAAATCACTCCCAACTATCCCTTACCACAACAAACCAAACCATATCACCTTAAAATTACAAAAAAAGGTGTACAAATCATAACAAACTCTGCCAGACTCACCTAAATTACTTCGGCTACTCTAAATCATCACCAACTAACCCTTACCACAACAAACTAAACCCAATCACTTTTAAATTACAAAAAAATGCTACTAACCATAGCAAACTATGCCAAACTCACCTAAATTACATCGGCTATCAAAAATCAACCCCAACTAAACTTTACAGCAACAAACTAAGCCCAATCACTTTAAAATTACAAAAAAATGCTAAAAATCATAACAAACTATACCAAAATCACCTAAATTACTTCGGCTACCGTAAATCACCCCCAACTATCCCTTACCACAACAAACCAAACCATATCATCTTAAAATTACAAAAAAAGGTGTACAAATCATAACAAACTATGCCAGACCCACCTAAATTACTTCGGCTAATATAAATCATCACCAACTAACCCTTACCACAACAAACTAAACCCAATCCCTTTTAAATTACAAAAAAATGCTACTAACCATAGCAAACTATGCCAAACTCACCTAAAGTACTTCCGCTATCAAAAATCACCCCCAACTACACTTTACAGCAACAAACTAAGCCCAATCACTTTAAAATTACAAAAAAATGCTAAAAATTATAACAAACTATACCAGAATCACCTAAATTACTTCGGCTATAGTAAATCACCCCCAACTATCCCTTACCACAACAAACCAAACCATATCATCTTAAAATTACAAAAAAAGGTGTACAAATCATAACAAACTATGCCAGACTCACCTAAATTACTTCGGCTACTCTAAATCATCACCAACTAACCCTTACCACAACAAACTAAACCCAATCACTTTTAAATTACAAAAAAATGCTACTAACCATAGCAAACTATGCCAAACTCGCCTAAATTACTTCGGCTATCAAAAATCACCCCCAACTACACTTGACAGCAACAAACTAAGTCCAATCACTTTAATATTACAAAAAAATGCTAAAAATCATAACAAACTATACCAGAATCACCTAAATTACTTCGGCTATCGTAAATCACCCCCAACTATCCCTTACCACAACAAACCAAACCATATCATCTTAAAATTACAAAAAAAGGTGTACAAATCATAACAAACTATGCCAGACTCACCTAAATTACTTCGGCTACTCTAAATCATCACCAAGTAACCCTTACCACAACAAACTAAACCCAATCATTTTTAAATTACAAAAAAATGCTACTAACCATAGCAAACTATGCCCTACTCACCTAAATTACTTCGGCTATCAAAAATCACCCCCAACTACACTTTACAGCAACAAACTAAGCCCAATCACTTTAAAATTACAAAAAAATGCTAAAAATCATAACAAACTATACCAGAATCACCTAAATTACTTCGGCTACCGTAAATCACCCCCAACTATCCCTTACCACAACAAACCAAACCATATCATCTTAAAATTACAAAAAAAGGTGTACAAATCATAACAAACTATGCCAGAATCACCTAAATTACTTCGGCTACTCTAAATCATCACCAACTAACCCTTACCACAACAAACTAAACCCAATCACTTTTAAATTACAAAAAAATGCTACTAACCATTGCAAACTATGCCGAACTTACCTAAATTACTTCGGCTATCAAAAATCACCCCCAACTACACTTTACAGCAACAAACTAAGCCCAATCATTTTAAAATTACAAAAAAATGCTAAAAATCATAACAAACTATACCAGAATCACCTAAATTACTTCGGCTACCGTAAATCACCCCCAACTATCCCTTACCACAACAAACCAAACCATATCACCTTAAAATTACAAAAAAAGGCGTACAAATCATAACAAACTATGCCAGACTCACCAAAATTTCTTCGGCTACTCTAAATCATCACCAACTAACCCTTACCACAACAAACTAAACCCAATCACTTTTAAATTACCAAAAAATGCTACTAACCATAGCAAACTATGCCAAACTCACCTAAATTACTTCGGCTATCAAAAATCACCCCCAACTACACTTTACAGCAACAAACTAAGCCCAATCACGTTAAAATTACAAAAAAATGCTAAAAATCATAACAAACTATACCAGAATCGCCTAAATTACTTCGGCTACCGTAAATCACCCCCAACTTTCCCTTGCCACAACAAACCAAACCATATCATCTTAAAATTACAAAAAAAAGGTGTACAAATCATAACAAACTATGCCAGACTCACCTAAATTACTTCGGCTACTCTAAATCATCACCAACTAACCCCTACCACAACAAACTAAACCCAATCACTTTTAAATTACAAAAAAATGCTACTAACCATAGCAAACTATGCCAAATTCACCTAAATTACTTCGGCTATCAGAAATCTCCCCCAACTACCCTTTACAGCAACAAACTAAGCCCAATCACTTTAAAATTACAAAAAAATGCTAAAAATCATAACAAACTATACCAAAATCACCTAAATTACTTCGGCTACCGTAAATCACCCCCAACTATCCCTTACCACAACAAACCAAACCATATCATCTTAAAATTACAAAAAAAGGTGTACAAATCATAACAAACTATGCCAGACTCACCTAAATTACTTCCGCTACTCCAAATCATCACCAACTAACCCTTACCACAACAAACTAAACCCAATCACTTTTAAATTACAAAAAAATGCTACTAACCATAGCAAACTATGCCAAACTCACCTAAATTACTTCGGCTATCAAAAATCACCCCCAACTACACTTTACAGCAACAAACTAAGCCCAATCACTTTAAAATTACAAAAAGATGCTAAAAATCATAACAAACTATACCAGAATCACCTAAATTACTTCGCTACCGTAAATCACCCCCAACTATCCCTTACCACAACAAACCAAACCATATCATCTTAAAATTACAAAAAAAGGTGTACAAATCATAACAAACTATGCCCGACTCACCTAAATTACTTCGGCTACTCTAAATCATCACCAACTAACCCTTACCACAACAAACTAAACCCAATCAATTTTAAATTACAAAAAAATGCTACTAACCATAACAATCTATGCCAAACTCACCTAAATTACTTCGGCTATCAAAAATCACCCCCAACTACACTTTACAGCAACAAACTAAGCCCAATCACTTTAAAATTACAAAAAAATGCTAAAAATCATAACAAACTATACCAGAATCACCTAAATTACTTCGGCTACCGTAAATCACCCCCAACTATCCCTTACAATAACAAACAAAACCATATCATCTTAAAATTACACAAAAAGGTGTACAAATCATAACAAACTATGCCAGACTCACCTAAATTACTTCGGCTACTCTAAATCATCACCAACTAACCCTTACCACAACAAACTAAACCCAATCACTTTTAAATTACAAAAAAATGCTACTAACCATAGCAAACTATGCCAAACTCACCTAAATTACATCGGCTATCATAATCACCCCCAACTACACTTTACAGCAACAAACTAAGCCCAATCACTTTAAAATTACAAAAAAATGCTAAAAATCATAACAAACTATACCAGAATCACCTAAATTACTTCGGCTACCGTAAATCACCCCCAACTATCCCTTACAATAACAAACAAAACCATATCATCTTAAAATTACACAAAAAGGTGTACAAATCATAACAAACTATGCCAGACTCACCTAAATTACTTCGGCTACTCTAAATCATCACCAACTAACCCTTACCACAACAAACTAAACCCAATCATTTTAAATTACAAAAAAATGCTACTAACCATAGCAAACTATGCCAAACTCACCTAAATTACATCGGCTATCAAAAATCAACCTCAACTAAACTTTACAGCAACAAACTAAGCCCAATCACTTTAAAATTACAAAAAAATGCTAAAAATCATAACAAACTATACCAGAATCACCTAAATTACTTCGGCTACCGTAAATCACCACCAACTCTTCCTTACCACAACAAACCAAACCATATCATCTTAAAATTACACAAAAAGGTGTACAAATCATAACAAACTATGCCAGACTCACCTAAATTACTTCGGCTACTCTAAATCATCACCAACTAACCCTTACCACAACAAACTAAACCCAATCACTTTTAAATTACAAAAAAATGCTACTAACCATAGCTAACTATGCCAAACTGGCCTAAATTACTTCGGCTATCAAAAATCACCCCCAACTACACTTTACAGCAACAAACTAAGCCCAATCACTTTAATATTACAAAAAAATGCTAAAAATCATAACTAACTATACCAGAATCACCTAAATTACTTCGGCTACCGTAAATCACCCCCAAATATCCCTTACCACAACAAACCAAACCATATTATCTTAAAATTAAAAAAAAGGTGTACAAATCATAACAAACTATGCCAGACTCACCTAAATTACTTCGGCTACTCTAAATCATCACCAACTAACCCTTACCACAACAAACTAAACCCAATCACTTTTAAATTACAAAAAAATGCTACTAACCATAGCAAACTATGCCAAACTCACCTAAATTACATCGGCTATCAAAAATCAACCCCAACTAAACTTTACAGCAACAAACTAAGCCCAATCACTTTAAAATTACAAAAAAATGCTAAAAATCATAACAAACTATACCAAAATCACCTAAATTACTTCGGCTACCGTAAATCACCCCCAACTATCCCTTACCACAACAAACCAAACCATATCATCTTAAAATTACAAAAAAAGGTGTACAAATCATAACAAACTATGCCAGACCCACCTAAATTACTTCGGCTAATATAAATCATCACCAACTAACCCTTACCACAACAAACTAAACCCAATCCCTTTTAAATTACAAAAAAATGCTACTAACCATAGCAAACTATGCCAAACTCACCTAAAGTACTTCCGCTATCAAAAATCACCCCCAACTACACTTTACAGCAACAAACTAAGCCCAATCACTTTAAAATTACAAAAAAATGCTAAAAATCATAACAAACTATACCAGAATCACCTAAATTACTTCGGCTACCGTAAATCACCCCCAACTATCCCTTACAATAACAAACAAAACCATATCATCTTAAAATTACACAAAAAGGTGTACAAATCATAACAAACTATGCCAGACTCACCTAAATTACTTCGGCTACTCTAAATCATCACCAACTAACCCTTACCACAACAAACTAAACCCAATCACTTTTAAATTACAAAAAAATGATACTAACCATAGCAAACTATGCCAAACTCACCTAAATTACATCGGCTATCATAATCACCCCCAACTACACTTTACAGCAACAAACTAAGCCCAATCACTTTAAAATTACAAAAAAATGCTAAAAATCATAACAAACTATACCAGAATCACCTAAATTACTTCGGCTACCGTAAATCACCCCCAACTATCCCTTACAATAACAAACAAAACCATATCATCTTAAAATTACACAAAAAGGTGTACAAATCATAACAAACTATGCCAGACTCACCTAAATTACTTCGGCTACTCTAAATCATCACCAACTAACCCTTACCACAACAAACTAAACCCAATCACTTTTAAATTACAAAAAAATGCTACTAACCATAGCAAACTATGCCAAACTCACCTAAATTACATCGGCTATCAAAAATCAACCTCAACTAAACTTTACAGCAACAAACTAAGCCCAATCACTTTAAAATTACAAAAAAATGCTAAAAATCATAACAAACTATACCAGAATCACCTAAATTACTTCGGCTACCGTAAATCACCACCAACTCTTCCTTACCACAACAAACCAAACCATATCATCTTAAAATTACACAAAAAGGTGTACAAATCATAACAAACTATGCCAGACTCACCTAAATTACTTCGGCTACTCTAAATCATCACCAACTAACCCTTACCACAACAAACTAAACCCAATCACTTTTAAATTACAAAAAAATGCTACTAACCATAGCTAACTATGCCAAACTGGCCTAAATTACTTCGGCTATCAAAAATCACCCCCAACTACACTTTACAGCAACAAACTAAGCCCAATCACTTTAATATTACAAAAAAATGCTAAAAATCATAACTAACTATACCAGAATCACCTAAATTACTTCGGCTACCGTAAATCACCCCCAAATATCCCTTACCACAACAAACCAAACCATATTATCTTAAAATTAAAAAAAAGGTGTACAAATCATAACAAACTATGCCAGACTCACCTAAATTACTTCGGCTACTCTAAATCATCACCAACTAACCCTTACCACAACAAACTAAACCCAATCACTTTTAAATTACAAAAAAATGCTACTAACCATAGCAAACTATGCCAAACTCACCTAAATTACATCGGCTATCAAAAATCAACCCCAACTAAACTTTACAGCAACAAACTAAGCCCAATCACTTTAAAATTACAAAAAAATGCTAAAAATCATAACAAACTATACCAAAATCACCTAAATTACTTCGGCTACCGTAAATCACCCCCAACTATCCCTTACCACAACAAACCAAACCATATCATCTTAAAATTACAAAAAAAGGTGTACAAATCATAACAAACTATGCCAGACCCACCTAAATTACTTCGGCTAATATAAATCATCACCAACTAACCCTTACCACAACAAACTAAACCCAATCCCTTTTAAATTACAAAAAAATGCTACTAACCATAGCAAACTATGCCAAACTCACCTAAAGTACTTCCGCTATCAAAAATCACCCCCAACTACACTTTACAGCAACAAACTAAGCCCAATCACTTTAAAATTACAAAAAAATGTTAAAAATTATAACAAACTATACCAGAATCACCTAAATTACTTCGGCTATAGTAAATCACCCCCAACTATCCCTTACCACAACAAACCAAACCATATCATCTTAAAATTACAAAAAAAGGTGTACAAATCATAACAAACTATGCCAGACTCACCTAAATTACTTTGGCTACTCTAAATCATCACCAACTAACCCTTACCACAACAAACTAAACCCAATCACTTTTAAATTACAAAAAAATGCTACTAACCATAGAAAACTATGCCAAACTCGCCTAAATTACTTCGGCTATCAAAAATCACCCCCAACTACACTTGACAGCAACAAACTAAGTCCAATCACTTTAATATTACAAAAAAATGCTAAAAATCATAACAAACTATACCAGAATCACCTAAATTACTTCGGCTATCGTAAATCACCCCCAACTATCCCCTACCACAACAAACCAAACCATATCATCTTAAAATTACAAAAAAAGGTGTACAAATCATAACAAACTATGCCAGACTCACCTAAATTACTTCGGCTACTCTAAATCATCACCAAGTAACCCTTACCACAACAAACTAAACCCAATCATTTTTAAATTACAAAAAAATGCTACTAACCATAGCAAACTATGCCCTACTCACCTAAATTACTTCGGCTATCAAAAATCACCCCCAACTACACTTTACAGCAACAAACTAAGCCCAATCACTTTAAAATTACAAAAAAATGCTAAAAATCATAACAAACTATACCAGAATCACCTAAATTACTTCGGCTACCGTAAATCACCCCCAACTATCCCTTACCACAACAAACCAAACCATATCATCTTAAAATTACAAAAAAAGGTGTACAAATCATAACAAACTATGCCAGAATCACCTAAATTACTTCGGCTACTCTAAATCATCACCAACTAACCCTTACCACAACAAACTAAACCCAATCACTTTTAAATTACAAAAAAATGCTACTAACCATAGCAAACTATGCCGAACTTACCTAAATTACTTCGGCTATCAAAAATCACCCCCAACTACACTTTACAGCAACAAACTAAGCCCAATCATTTTAAAATTACAAAAAAATGCTAAAAATCATAACAAACTATACCAGAATCACCTAAATTACTTCGGCTACCGTAAATCACCCCCAACTATCCCTTACCACAAC
The DNA here is from genome assembly GCA_964023215.1 of Eledona agricola. Taxonomy (NCBI): domain Eukaryota; kingdom Metazoa; phylum Arthropoda; class Insecta; order Coleoptera; family Tenebrionidae; genus Eledona; species Eledona agricola. The sequence continues at coordinate 188,152 of CAXIEJ010000187.1, forward strand.
AAACCAAACCATATCACCTTAAAATTACAAAAAAAGGCGTACAAATCATAACAAACTATGCCAGACTCACCTAAATTTCTTCGGCTACTCTAAATCAACACCAACTAACCCTTACCACAACAAACTAAACCCAATCACTTTTAAATTACCAAAAAATGCTACTAACCATAGCAAACTATGCCAAACTCACCTAATTTACTTCGGCTATCAAAAATCGCCCCCAACTACACTTTACAGCAACAAACTAAGCCCAATCACGTTAAAATTACAAAAAAATGCTAAAAATCATAACAAACTATACCAGAATCACCTAAATTACTTCGGCTACCGTAAATCACCCCCAACTTTCCCTTACCACAACAAACCAAACCATATCATCTTAAAATTACAAAAAAAAGGTGTACAAATCATAACAAACTATGCCAGACTCACCTAAATTACTTCGGCTAATCTAAATCATCACCAACTAACCCCTACCACAACAAACTAAACCCAATCACTTTTAAATTACAAAAAAATGCTACTAACCATAGCAAACTATGCCAAATTCACCTAAATTACTTCGGCTATCAAAAATCTCCCCCAACTACCCTTTACAGCAACAAACTAAGCCCAATCACTTTAAAATTACAAAAAAATGCTAAAAATCATAACAAACTATACCAAAATCACCTAAATTACTTCGGCTACCGTAAATCACCCCCAACTATCCCTTACCACAACAAACCAAACCATATCATCTTAAAATTACAAAAAAAGGTGTACAAATCATAACAAACTATGCCAGACTCACCTAAATTACTTCCGCTACTCCAAATCATCACCAACTAACCCTTACCACAACAAACTAAACCCAATCACTTTTAAATTACAAAAAAATGCTACTAACCATAGCAAACTATGCCAAACTCACCTAAATTACTTCGGCTATCAAAAATCACCCCCAACTACACTTTACAGCAACAAACTAAGCCCAATCACTTTAAAATTACAAAAAAATGCTAAAAATCATAACAAACTATACCAGAATCACCTAAATTACTTCGCTACCGTAAATCACCCCCAACTATCCCTTACCACAACAAACCAAACCATATCATCTTAAAATTACAAAAAAAGGTGTACAAATCATAACAAACTATGCCCGACTCACCTAAATTACTTCGGCTACTCTAAATCATCACCAACTAACCCTTACCACAACAAACTAAACCCAATCAATTTTAAATTACAAAAAAATGCTACTAACCATAACAATCTATGCCAAACTCAAATAAATTACTTCGGCTATCAAAAATCACCCCCAACTACACTTTACAGCAACAAACTAAGCCCAATCACTTTAAAATTACCAAAAAATGCTAAAAATCATAACAAACTATACCAGAATCACCTAAATTACTTCGGCTACCGTAAATCACCCCCAACTATCCCTTACCACAACAAACTAAACCCAATCACTTTTAAATTACAAAAAAATGCTACTAACCATAGCAAACTATGCCAAACTCACCTAAATTACTTCGGCTATCAAAAATCACCCCCAACTACACTTTACAGCAACAAACTAAGCCCAATCACTTTAAAATTACAAAAAAATGCTAAAAATCATAACAAACTATACCAGAATCACCTAAATTACTTCGCTACCGTAAATCACCCCCAACTATCCCTTACCACAACAAACTAAACCCAATCAATTTTAAATTACAAAAAAATGCTACTAACCATAACAATCTATGCCAAACTCACCTAAATTACTTCGGCTATCAAAAATCACCCCCAACTACACTTTACAGCAACAAACTAAGCCCAATCACTTTAAAATTACCAAAAAATGCTAAAAATCATAACAAACTATGCCAGACTCACCTAAATTACTTCCGCTACTCCAAATCATCACCAACTAACCCTTACCACAACAAACTAAACCCAATCACTTTTAAATTACAAAAAAATGCTACTAACCATAGCAAACTATGCCAAACTCACCTAAATTACTTCGGCTATCAAAAATCACCCCCAACTACACTTTACAGCAACAAACTAAGCCCAATCACTTTAAAATTACAAAAAAATGCTAAAAATCATAACAAACTATACCAGAATCACCTAAATTACTTCGCTACCGTAAATCACCCCCAACTATCCCTTACCACAACAAACCAAACCATATCATCTTAAAATTACAAAAAAAGGTGTACAAATCATAACAAACTATGCCCGACTCACCTAAATTACTTCGGCTACTCTAAATCATCACCAACTAACCCTTACCACAACAAACTAAACCCAATCAATTTTAAATTACAAAAAAATGCTACTAACCATAACAATCTATGCCAAACTCACCTAAATTACTTCGGCTATCAAAAATCACCCCCAACTACACTTTACAGCAACAAACTAAGCCCAATCACTTTAAAATTACCAAAAAATGCTAAAAATCATAACAAACTATACCAGAATCACCTAAATTACTTCGGCTACCGTAAATCACCCCCAACTATCCCTTACCACAACAAACCAAACCATATCATCTTAAAATTACTAAAAAAAGTGTACAAATCATAACAAACTATGCCAGACTCACCTAAATTACTTCGGCTAATATAAATCATCACCAACTGACCCTTACCACAACAAACTAAACCAAATCACTTTTAAATTACAAAAAAATGCTACTAACCATAGCAAACTATGCCAAACTCACCTAAATTACTTCGGCTATCAAAAATCACCCCCAACTACACTTTACAGCAACAAACTAAACCCAATCACTTTAAAATTACAAAAAAATGCTAAAAATCATAACAAACTATACCAGAATCACCTAAATTACTTCGGCTACCGTAAATCACTCCCAACTATCCCTTACCACAACAAACCAAACCATATCACCTTAAAATTACAAAAAAAGGTGTACAAATCATAACAAACTCTGCCAGACTCACCTAAATTACTTCGGCTACTCTAAATCATCACCAACTAACCCTTACCACAACAAACTAAACCCAATCACTTTTAAATTACAAAAAAATGCTACTAACCATAGCAAACTATGCCAAACTCACCTAAATTACATCGGCTATCAAAAATCAACCCCAACTAAACTTTACAGCAACAAACTAAGCCCAATCACTTTAAAATTACAAAAAAATGCTAAAAATCATAACAAACTATACCAAAATCACCTAAATTACTTCGGCTACCGTAAATCACCCCCAACTATCCCTTACCACAACAAACCAAACCATATCATCTTAAAATTACAAAAAAAGGTGTACAAATCATAACAAACTATGCCAGACCCACCTAAATTACTTCGGCTAATATAAATCATCACCAACTAACCCTTACCACAACAAACTAAACCCAATCCCTTTTAAATTACAAAAAAATGCTACTAACCATAGCAAACTATGCCAAACTCACCTAAAGTACTTCCGCTATCAAAAATCACCCCCAACTACACTTTACAGCAACAAACTAAGCCCAATCACTTTAAAATTACAAAAAAATGCTAAAAATTATAACAAACTATACCAGAATCACCTAAATTACTTCGGCTATAGTAAATCACCCCCAACTATCCCTTACCACAACAAACCAAACCATATCATCTTAAAATTACAAAAAAAGGTGTACAAATCATAACAAACTATGCCAGACTCACCTAAATTACTTCGGCTACTCTAAATCATCACCAACTAACCCTTACCACAACAAACTAAACCCAATCACTTTTAAATTACAAAAAAATGCTACTAACCATAGCAAACTATGCCAAACTCGCCTAAATTACTTCGGCTATCAAAAATCACCCCCAACTACACTTGACAGCAACAAACTAAGTCCAATCACTTTAATATTACAAAAAAATGCTAAAAATCATAACAAACTATACCAGAATCACCTAAATTACTTCGGCTATCGTAAATCACCCCCAACTATCCCTTACCACAACAAACCAAACCATATCATCTTAAAATTACAAAAAAAGGTGTACAAATCATAACAAACTATGCCAGACTCACCTAAATTACTTCGGCTACTCTAAATCATCACCAAGTAACCCTTACCACAACAAACTAAACCCAATCATTTTTAAATTACAAAAAAATGCTACTAACCATAGCAAACTATGCCCTACTCACCTAAATTACTTCGGCTATCAAAAATCACCCCCAACTACACTTTACAGCAACAAACTAAGCCCAATCACTTTAAAATTACAAAAAAATGCTAAAAATCATAACAAACTATACCAGAATCACCTAAATTACTTCGGCTACCGTAAATCACCCCCAACTATCCCTTACCACAACAAACCAAACCATATCATCTTAAAATTACAAAAAAAGGTGTACAAATCATAACAAACTATGCCAGAATCACCTAAATTACTTCGGCTACTCTAAATCATCACCAACTAACCCTTACCACAACAAACTAAACCCAATCACTTTTAAATTACAAAAAAATGCTACTAACCATTGCAAACTATGCCGAACTTACCTAAATTACTTCGGCTATCAAAAATCACCCCCAACTACACTTTACAGCAACAAACTAAGCCCAATCATTTTAAAATTACAAAAAAATGCTAAAAATCATAACAAACTATACCAGAATCACCTAAATTACTTCGGCTACCGTAAATCACCCCCAACTATCCCTTACCACAACAAACCAAACCATATCACCTTAAAATTACAAAAAAAGGCGTACAAATCATAACAAACTATGCCAGACTCACCAAAATTTCTTCGGCTACTCTAAATCATCACCAACTAACCCTTACCACAACAAACTAAACCCAATCACTTTTAAATTACCAAAAAATGCTACTAACCATAGCAAACTATGCCAAACTCACCTAAATTACTTCGGCTATCAAAAATCACCCCCAACTACACTTTACAGCAACAAACTAAGCCCAATCACGTTAAAATTACAAAAAAATGCTAAAAATCATAACAAACTATACCAGAATCACCTAAATTACTTCGGCTACCGTAAATCACCCCCAACTTTCCCTTGCCACAACAAACCAAACCATATCATCTTAAAATTACAAAAAAAAGGTGTACAAATCATAACAAACTATGCCAGACTCACCTAAATTACTTCGGCTACTCTAAATCATCACCAACTAACCCCTACCACAACAAACTAAACCCAATCACTTTTAAATTACAAAAAAATGCTACTAACCATAGCAAACTATGCCAAATTCACCTAAATTACTTCGGCTATCAAAAATCTCCCCCAACTACCCTTTACAGCAACAAACTAAGCCCAATCACTTTAAAATTACAAAAAAATGCTAAAAATCATAACAAACTATACCAAAATCACCTAAATTACTTCGGCTACCGTAAATCACCCCCAACTATCCCTTACCACAACAAACCAAACCATATCATCTTAAAATTACAAAAAAAGGTGTACAAATCATAACAAACTATGCCAGACTCACCTAAATTACTTCCGCTACTCCAAATCATCACCAACTAACCCTTACCACAACAAACTAAACCCAATCACTTTTAAATTACAAAAAAATGCTACTAACCATAGCAAACTATGCCAAACTCACCTAAATTACTTCGGCTATCAAAAATCACCCCCAACTACACTTTACAGCAACAAACTAAGCCCAATCACTTTAAAATTACAAAAAGATGCTAAAAATCATAACAAACTATACCAGAATCACCTAAATTACTTCGCTACCGTAAATCACCCCCAACTATCCCTTACCACAACAAACCAAACCATATCATCTTAAAATTACAAAAAAAGGTGTACAAATCATAACAAACTATGCCCGACTCACCTAAATTACTTCGGCTACTCTAAATCATCACCAACTAACCCTTACCACAACAAACTAAACCCAATCAATTTTAAATTACAAAAAAATGCTACTAACCATAACAATCTATGCCAAACTCACCTAAATTACTTCGGCTATCAAAAATCACCCCCAACTACACTTTACAGCAACAAACTAAGCCCAATCACTTTAAAATTACAAAAAAATGCTAAAAATCATAACAAACTATACCAGAATCACCTAAATTACTTCGGCTACCGTAAATCACCCCCAACTATCCCTTACCACAACAAACCAAACCATATCATCTTAAAATTACTAAAAAAAGTGTACAAATCATAACAAACTATGCCAGACTCACCTAAATTACTTCGGCTAATATAAATCATCACCAACCGACCCTTACCACAACAAACTAAACCAAATCACTTTTAAATTACAAAAAAATGCTACTAACCATAGCAAACTATGCCAAACTCACCTAAATTACTTCGGCTATCAAAAATCACCCCCAACTACACTTTACAGCAACAAACTAAGCCCAATCACTTTAAAATTACAAAAAAATGCTAAAAATCATAACAAACTATACCAGAATCACCTAAATTACTTCGGCTACCGTAAATCACTCCCAACTATCCCTTACCACAACAAACCAAACCATATCACCTTAAAATTACAAAAAAAGGTGTACAAATCATAACAAACTATGCCAGACTCACCTAAATTACTTCGGCTACTCTAAATCATTACCAACTAACCCTTACCACAACAAACTAAACCCAATCACTTTTAAATTACAAAAAAATGCTACTAACCATAGCAAACTATGCCAAACTCACCTAAATTACTTCGGCTATCAAAAATCACCCCCAACTACACTTTACAGCAACAAACTAAGCCCAATCACTTTAAAATTACAAAAAAATGCTAAAAATCATAACAAACTATACCAGAATCACCTAAATTACTTCGGCTACCGTAAATCACCCCCAACTATCCCTTACCACAACAAACCAAACCATAACATCTTAAAATTACAAAAAAAGGTGTACAAATCATAACAAACTATGCCAGACTTACCTAAATTACTTCGGCTACTCTAAATCATCACCAACTAACCCTTACCACAACAAACTAAACCCAAACACTTTTAAATTACAAAAAAATGCTACTAACCATAGCAAACTATGGCAAACTCACCTAAATTACTTCGGCTATCAAAAATCACCCCCAACTACACTTTACAGCAACAAACTAAGCCCAATCACTTTAAAATTACAAAAAAATGCTAAAAATCATAACAAACTATACCAGAATGACCTAAATTACTTCGGCTACCGTAAATCACCCCCAACTATCCCTTACCACAACAAACCAAACCATATCATCTTAAAATTAAAAAAAAGGTGTACAAATCATAACAAACTATGCCAGACTCACCTAAATTACTTCGGCTACTCTAAATCATCACCAACTAACCCTTACCACAACAAACTATACCCAATCACTTTTAAATTACAAAAAAATCTACTAACCATAGCAAACTATGCCAAACTCACCTAAATTACATCGGCTATCAAAAATTACCCCCAACTACACTTTACAGCAACAAACTAAGCCCAATCACTTTAAAATTACAAAAAGATGCTTAAAATCATAACAAACTATACCAGAATCACCTAAATTACTTCGGCTACCGTAAATCACCCCCAACTATCCCTTACCACAACAAACCAAACCATATCATCTTAAAATTACAAAAAAAGGTGTACAAATCATAACAAACTATGCCAGACTCACCTAAATTACTTCGGCTACTCTAAATCATCACCAACTAACCCTTACCACAACAAACTAAACCCAATCACTTTTAAATTACAAAAAAATGCTACTAACCATATCAAACTATGCCAAACTCACCTAAATTACTTCGGCTATCAAAAATCACCCCCAACTACATTTTACAGCAACAAACTAAGCATAATCACTTTAAAATTACAAAAAAATGCTAAAAATTATATCAAACTATACCAGAATCACCTAAATTACTTCGGCAACCGTAAATCACCCCCAACTATCCCTTACCACAACAAACCAAACCATATCATCTTAAAATTACAAAAAAAGGTGTACAAATCATAACAAACTATGTCCGACTCACCTAAATTACTTCGGCTACTCTAAATCATCACCAACTAACCCTTACCACAACAAACTTAACCCAATCACTTTTAAATTACAAAAAAATGCTACTAACTATAGCAAACTATGCCAAACTCACTTAAATTACTTCGGCTATAAAAAATCACCCCCAGCTACACTTTACAGCAACAAACTAAGCCCAATCAATTTAAAATTACAAAAAAATGCTAAAAATCATAACAAACTATACCAGAATCACCTAAATTACTTCGGCCACCGTAAATCACCCCCAATTATCCCTTACCACAACAAACCAAACCATATCATCTTACAATTACAAAAAAAGGTGTACAAATCATAACAAACTATGCCAGACTCACCTTAATTACTTCGGCTACTCTAAATCATCACCAATTAACCCTTACCACAACAAACTAAACCCAATCACTTTTAAATTACAAAAAAATGCTACTAACTATAGCAAACTATGCCAAACTCACTTAAATTACTTCGGCTATAAAAAATCACCCCCAGCTACACTTTAGAGCAACAAACTAAGCCCAATCAATTTAAAATTACAAAAAAATGCTAAAAATCATAACAAACTATACCAGAATCACCTAAATTACTTCGGCTACCGTAAATCACCCCCAATTATCCCTTACCACAACAAACCAAACCATATCATCTTAAAATTACAAAAAAAGGTGTACAAATCATAACAAACTATGCCAGACTCACCTAAATTACTTCGGCTACTATAACTCATCACCAACTAACCCTTACCACAACAAACTAAACCCAATCCATTTTAAATTACAAAAAAATGCTACTAACCATAGCAAACTATGCCAAACACACCTAAATTACTTCCGCTATCAAAAATCTCCCCCAACTACACTTTACAGCAACAAACTAAGCCCAATCACTTTAAAATTACAAAAAATCATAACAAACTATACCAGAATCACTTAAATTACTTCGGCTATAGTAAATCACGCCCAACTATCCCTTACCACAACAAACCAAACCATATCATCTTAAAATTACAAAAAAAGGTGTACAAATCTTAACAAACTATGCCAGACTCACCTAAATTACTTCGGCTACTCTAAATCATCACCAACTAACCCTTACCACAACAAACTAAACCCAATCACTTTTAAATTACAAAAAAATGCTACTAACCATAGCAAACTATGCCAAACTCGCCTAAATTACTTCGGCTATCAAAAATCACCCCCAACTACACTTTACAGCAACAAACTAAGCTCAATCACTTTAATATTACAAAAAAATGCTAAAAATCATAACAAACTATACCAGAATCACCTAAATTACTTCGGCTACCGTAAATCACCCCTAACTATCCCTTACCACAACAAACCAAACCATATCATCTTAAAATTACAAAAAAAGTTGTACAAATCATAACAAACTATGCCACACTCACCTAAATTACTTCGGCTACTCTAAATCATCACCAACTAACCCTTACCACAACAAACTAAACCCAATCACTTTTAAATTACAAAAAAATGCTACTAATCATATGAAACTATGCCAAACTCACCTAAATTACTTTGGCTATCAAAAATCACCCCCAACTACACTTTACAGCAACAAAGTAAGCCCAATCACTTTAAAATTACAAAAAAATGCTAAAAATCATAACAAACTATACCAGAATCACCTAAATTACTTCGGCTACCGTAAATCACCCCCAACTATCCCTTACCACAACAAACCAAACCATATCATCTTAAAATTACAAAAAAAGGTGTACAAATCATAACAAACTATGCCAGACTCACCTAAATTACTTCGGCTATTATAACTCATCACCAACTAACCCTTACCACAACAAACTAAACCCAATCCATTTTAAATTACAAAAAAATGCTACTAACCATAGCAAACTATGCCAAACACACCTAAATTACTTCCGCTATCAAAAATCTCCCCCAACTACACTTTACAGCAACAAACTAAGCCCAATCACTTTAAAATTACAAAAAATCATAACAAACTATACCAGAATCACTTAAATTACTTCGGCTATAGTAAATCACCCCCAACTATCCCTTACCACAACAAACCAAACCATATCATCTTAAAATTACAAAAAAAGGTGTACAAATCTTAACAAACTATGCCAGACTCTCCTAAATTACTTCGGCTACTCTAAATCATCACCAACTAACCCTTACCACAACAAACTAAACCCAATCACTTTTAAATTACAAAAAAATGCTACTAACCATAGCAAACTATGCCAAACTCGCCTAAATTACGTCGGCTATCAAAAATCACCCCCAACTACACTTTACAGCAACAAACTAAGCTCAATCACTTTAATATTACAAAAAAATGCTAAAAATCATAACAAACTATACCAGAATCACCTAAATTACTTCGGCTACCGTAAATCACCCCTAACTATCCCTTACCACAACAAACCAAACCATATCATCTTAAAATTACAAAAAAAGTTGTACAAATCATAACAAACTATGCCACACTCACCTAAATTACTTCGGCTACTCTAAATCATCACCAACTAACCCTTACCACAACAAACTAAACCCAATCACTTTTAAATTACAAAAAAATGCTACTAATCATATGAAACTATGCCAAACTCACCTAAATTACTTTGGCTATCAAAAATCACCCCCAACTACACTTTACAGCAACAAAGTAAGCCCAATCACTTTAAAATTACAAAAAAATGCTAAAAATCATAACAAACTATACCAGAATCACCTAAATTACTTCGGCTACCGTAAATCACCCCCAACTATCCCTTACCACAACAAACCAAACCATATCATCTTAAAATTACAAAAAAGGTGTACAAATTATAACAAACTATGCCACACTCACCTAAATTATTTCGGCAACTCTAAATCATCACCAACTAACCCTTACCACAACAAACTAAACCCAATCACTTTTAAATTACAAAAAAATGCTACTAACCATAGCAAACTATGCCAAACTCACCTAAATTACTTCGGCTATCAAAAATCACCCCCAACTACACTTTACAGCAACAAACTAAGCCCAATCACTTTCAAATTACAAAAAAAACTAAAAATCAAAACAAACTATACCAGAATTACTTAAATTACTTCGGCTACCGTAAATCACCCCCAACTATCCCTTACCACAACAAACCAAACCATATCATCTTAAAATTACAAAAAAAGGTGTACAAATCATAACAAACTATGCAAGACTCACCTAAATTACTTCGGCTACTCTAAATCATCACCAACTAACCCTTACCACAACAAACTAAACCCAATCACTTTTAAATTACAAAAAAATGCTACTAACCATAGCAAACTATGCCAAACTCACCTAAATTACTTCGGCTATCAAAAATCACTCCCAACTACACTTTACAGCAACAAACTAAGCCCAATCACATTAAAATTACAAAAAAATGCTAAAAATCATAACAAACTATACCAGAGTCACCTAAATTACTTCGGCTACCGTAAATCACCCCCAACTATCCCTTACCACAACAAACCAAACCATATCATCTTAAAATTACAAAAAAGGTGTACAAATCATAACAAAATATGCCAGACTCACCTAAATTTCTTCGGCTACTCTAAATCATCACCAACTAACCCTTACCACAACAAACTAAACCCAATCACTTTTAAATTACAAAAAAATGCTACTAACCATAGCAAACTCTGCCAAACTCACCTAAATAATTTCGGCTATCAAAAATCACCCCCAACTACACTTTACAGCAACAAACTAATACCAATCACTTTAAAATTACAAAAAAATGCTAAAAACCATAACAAACTATACCAGAATCACCTAAATTACTTCGGCTACCGTAAATCACCCCCAACTATCCCTTACCACAACAAACCAAACCATATCATCTTAAAATTACAAAAAAGGTGTACAAATCATAACAAACTATGCCAGACTCACCTAAATTACTTCGGCTACTCTAAATCATCACCAACTAACCCTTACCACTACAAACTAAAGCCAATCACTTTTAAATTACAAAAAAATGGTACTAACCATAGCAAACTATGCCAAACTCACCTAATTTACTTCGGCTATCAAAAATCACCCCCAACTACACTTTACAGCAACAAACTAAGCCCAATCACTTTAAAATTACAAAAAAATGCTAAAAATCATAACAAACTATACCAGAATCACCTAAATTACTTCCGCTACCGTAAATCACCCCCAACTATCCCTTACCACAACAAACCAAACCATATCATCTTAAAATTACAAAAAAGGTGTACAAATCATAACAAACTATCCCACACTCACCTAAATTATTTCGGCAACTCTAAATCATCACCAACTAACCCTTACCACAACAAGCTAAACCCAATCACTTTTAAATTACAAAAAAATGCTACTTACCATAGCAAACTATGCCAAACTCACCTAAATTACTTCGGCTATCAAAAATCACCCCCAACTACACTTTACAGCAACAAACTAATACCAATCACTTTAAAATTACAAAAAAATGCTAAAAACCATAACAAACTATACCAGAATCACCTAAATTACTTCGGGTACCGTGAATCACCCCCAACTATCCCTTACCACAACAAACCAAACCATATCATCTTAAAATTACAAAAAAAGGTGTACAAATCATAACAAACTATGCCAGACTCACCTAAATTACTTCGGCTACTCTAAATCGTCACCAACTAACCCTTACCACAACAAACTATGCCCAATCGCTTTCAAATTACAAAAAAATGCCAAAAATCATAACAAACTATACCAGAATTACCTAAATTACTTCGGCTAACGTAAATCACCCCCAACTACACTTTACAGCAACAAACTAAGCCCAATCACTTTAAAATTACAAAAAAATGCTAAAAATCATAACAAACTATACCAGAATCACCTAAATTACTTCGGCTACCGTAAAACACCCCCAACTATCCCTTACCACAACAAACCAAACCATATCATCTTAAAATTACAAAAAAGGTGTACAAATCATAACAAAATATGCCAGACTCACCTAAATTTATTCGGCTACTCTAAATCATCACCAACTAACCCTCACCACAACAAACTAAACCCAATCACTTTTAAATTACAAAAAAATGCTACTAACCATAGCAAACTATGCCAAACTCACCTAAATTACTTCGGCTATCAAAAATCACCCCCAACTACACTTTACAGCAACAAACTAAGCCCAATCACTTTCAAATTACAAAAAAAACTAAAAATCATAACAAACTATACCAGAATTACTTAAATTACTTCGGCTACCGTAAATCACCCCCAACTATCCCTTACCACAACAAACCAAACCATATTATCTTAAAATTACAAAAAAAGGTGTACAAATCATAACAAACTATGCAAGACTCACCTAAATTACTTCGGCTACTCTAAATCATCACCAACTAACCCTTACCACAACAAACTAAACCCAATCACTTTTAAATTACAAAAAAATGCTACTAACCATAGCAAACTATGCCAAACTCACCTAAATTACTTCGGCTATCAAAAATCACTCCCAACTACACTTTACAGCAACAAACTAAGCCCAATCACATTAAAATTACAAAAAAATGCTAAAAATCATAACAAACTATACCAGAATCACCTAAATTACTTCGGCTACCGTAAATCACCCCCAACTATCCCTTACCACAACAAACCAAACCATATCATCTTAAAATTACAAAAAAGGTGTACAAATCATAACAAACTATGCCAGACTCACCTAAATTACTTCGGCTACTCTAAATCATCACCAACTAACCCTTACCACAACAAACTAAACCCAATCACTTATAAATTACAAAAAAATGCTACTAACTATAGCAAACTATGCCAAACTCACCTAAATTACTTCGGCTATCAAAAATCATCCCCAACTACATTTTACAGCAACAAACTAAGCCCAATCACTTTAAAATTACAAAAAAATGCCAAAAATCATAACAAACTATACCAGAATCACCTAAATTACTTCGGCTACCGTATATCACCCCCAACTATCCCTTACCACAACAAACCAAACCATATCATCTTAAAATTACAAAAAAGGTGTACAAATCATAACAAACTATCCCACACTCACCTAAATTATTTCGGCAACTCTAAATCATCACCAACTAACCCTTACCACAACAAGCTAAACCCAATCACTTTTAAATTACAAAAAAATGCTACTTACCATAGCAAACTATGCCAAACTCACCTAAATTACTTCGGCTATCAAAAATCACCCCCAACTACACTTTACAGCAACAAACTAATACCAATCACTTTAAAATTACAAAAAAATGCTAAAAACCATAACAAACTATACCAGAATCACCTAAATTACTTCGGGTACCGTGAATCACCCCCAACTATCCCTTATCACAACAAACCAAACCATATCATCTTAAAATTACAAAAAAAGGTGTACAAATCATAACAAACTATGCCAGACTCACCTAAATTACTTCGGCTACTCTAAATCGTCACCAACTAACCCTTACCACAACAAACTATGCCCAATCACTTTCAAATTACAAAAAAATGCTAAAAATCATAACAAACTATACCAGAATCACCTAAATTACTTCGGCTAACGTAAATCACCCCCAACTACACTTTACAGCAACAAACTAAGCCCAATCACTTTAAAATTACAAAAAAATGCTAAAAATCATAACAAACTATACCAGAATCACCTAAATTACTTCGGCTACCGTAAAACACCCCCAACTATCCCTTACCACAACAAACCAAACCATATCATCTTAAAATTACAAAAAAGGTGTACAAATCATAACAAAATATGCCAGACTCACCTAAATTTATTCGGCTACTCTAAATCATCACCAACTAACCCTCACAACAACAAACTAAACCCAATCACTTTTAAATTACAAAAAAATGATACTAACCATAGCAAACTATGCCAAACTCACCTAAATTACTTCGGCTATCAAAAATCACCCCCAACTACACTTTACAGCAACAAACTAAGCCCAATTACTTTCAAATTAAAAAAAATGCTAAAAATCATAACAAACTATACCAGAATCACCTAAATTACTTCGGCTACCGTAAATCACCCCCAACTATCCCTTACCACAACAAACCAAACCATATCATCTTAAAATTACAAAAAAGGTGTTCAAATCATAACAAACTATGCCAGACTCACCTAAATTACTTCGGCTACTCTAAATCATCACCAACTAACCCTTACCACAACAAACTAAGCCCAAAAACATTTAAATTACAAAAAAATGCTACTAACCTTAGCAAACTATGCCAAACTCACCTAAATTACTTCGGCTATCAAAAATCACCCCCAACTACACATTACAGCAGCAAGCTAAGCCCAATCACTTTAAAATTACAAAAAAATGCTAAAAATCATAACAAACTATACCAGAATCACCTAAATTACTTCGGCTACCGTAAAGCACCCCCAACTATCCCTTACCACAACAAACCAAACCATATCATCTTAAAATTACAAAAAAGGTGTACAAATCATAACAAACTATGCCACACTCACCTAAATTATTTCGGCAACTCTAAATCATCACCAACTAACCCTTACCACAACAAGCTAAACCCAATCACTTTTAAATTACAAAAAAATGCTACTTACCATAGCAAACTATGCCAAACTCACCTAAATTACTTCGGCTATCAAAAATCACCCCCAACTACACTTTACAGCAACAAACTAAGCCCAATCACTTTAAAATAACAAAAAAATGCTAAAAATCATAACAAACCATACCAGACTCACCTAAATTACTTCGGCTACTCTAAATCATCACCAACTAACCCTTACCACAACAAACTAAACCCAATCACTTTTAAATTACAAAAAAATGCTACTAACCATAGCAAACTATGCCAAACTCACCTAAATTACTTCGGCTATCAAAAATCACCCCCAACTACACTTTACAGCAACAAACTAAGCCCAATCATTTTCAAATTACAAAAAAATGCTAAAAATCATAACAAACTATACCAGAATCACCTAAATTACTTCGGCTACCGTAAATCACCCCCAACTATCCCTTACCACAACAAACCAAACCATATCATCTTAAAATTACAAAAAAAGGTGTACAAATCATACCAAACTATGCCAGACTCACCTAAATTACTTCGGCTACTCTAAATCATCACCAACTAACCCTTACCACAACAAACTAAACCCAATCACTTTTAAATTACAAAAAAATGCTACTAACCATAGCAAACTATGCCAAACTCACCTAAATTACTTCGGCTATCAAAAATCACCCCCAACTACACTTTACAGCAACAAACTAAGCCCAATCACTTTCAAATTACAAAAAAATGCTAAAAATCATAACAAACTATACCAGAATCACCTAAATTACTTCGGCTACCGTAAATCACCCCCAACTATCCCTTACCACAACAAACCAAACCATATCATCTTAAAATTACAAAAAAGGTGTACAAATCATAACAAACTATGCCAGACTCACCTAAATTACTTCGGCTACTCTAAATCATCACCAACTAAACCTTACCACAACAAACTAAACCCAATCACTTTTAAATTACAAAAAAATGCTACTAACCTTAGCAAACTATGCCAAACTCACCTAAATTACTTCGGCTATCAAAAATCACTCCCAACTACACTTTACAGCAACAAACTAAGCCCAATCACTTTCAAATTACAAAAAAAAGCTAAAAATCATAACAAACTATACCAGAATCACCTAAATTACTTCGGCTACCGTAAATCACCCCCAACTATCCCTTACCACAACAAACCAAACCATATCATCTTAAAATTACAAAAAAAGGTGTACAAATCATGCCAGACTCACCTAAATTACTTCGGCTACTCTAAATCATCACCAACTAACCCTTACTACAACAAACTAAACCCAATCACTTTTAAATTACAAAAAAATGCTACTAACCATAGCAAACTATGCCAAACTCACCTAAATTACTTCGGCTATGAAAAATCACCCCCAACTACACTTTACAGCAACAAACTAAGCCCAATCACTTTCAAATTACAAAAAAAAAGCTAAAAATCATAATAAACTATACCAGAATCACCTAAATTACTTCGGCTACCGTAAATCACCCCCAACTATCCCTTACCACAACAAACCAAACCGTATCATCTTAAAATTACAAAAAAAGGTGTACAAATCATAACAAACTATGCCAGACTCACCTAAATTACTTCGGCTACTCTAAATCATCACCAACTAACCCTAACCACAACAAACTAAACCCAATCACTTTTATATTACTAAAAAATGCTACTAACCGTAGCAAACTATGCCAAACTCACCTAATTTACTTCGGCTATCAAAAATCACCCATAACTACACTTTACAGCAACAAACTAAGCCCAATCACTTTAAAATTACAAAAAAATGCTAAAAATCATAACAAACTATACCAGAATCACCTAAATTACTTCGGCTACCGTAAATCACCCCCAACTATCTCTTACCACAACAAACCAAACCATATCATCTTAAAATTACAAAAAAGGTGTACAAACCATACCAAACTATGCCACACTCACCTAAATTATTTCGGCTACTCTAAATCATCACCAACTAACCCTTACCACAACAAGCTAAACCCAATCACTTTTAAATTACAAAGAAATGCTACTAACCATAGCAAACTATGCCAAACTCACCTAAATTACTTCGGCTATCAAAAATCACCCCCAACTACACTTTACAGCAACAAACTAAGCCCAATCACTTTCAAATTACAAAAAAAAGCTAAAAATCATAACAAACTATACCAGAATCACCTAAATTACTTCGGCTACCGTGAAGCACCACCAACTATCCCTTACCACAACAAACCAAACCATATCGTCTTAAAATTACAAAAAAAGGTGTACAAATCATAACAAACTATGCCAGACTCACCTAAATTACTTCGGCTACTCTAAATCATCACCAACTAACCCTTACCACAACAAACTAAACCCAATCACTTTTAAATTACAAAAAAATGCTACTAACCATAGCAAACTATGCCAAACTCACCTAAATTACTTCGGCTATCAAAAATCACCCTCAACTACACTTTACAGCAACAAACTAAGCCCAATCACTTTCAAATTACAAAAAAATGCTAAAAATCATAACAAACTATACCAGAATCACCTAAATTACTTCGGCTACCGTAAATCACCCCCAACTATCCCTTACCACAACAAACCAAACCATATCATCTTAAAATTACAAAAAAGGTGTACAAATCATAACAAACTATGCCAGACTCACCTAAATTACTTCGGCTACTCTAAATCATCACCAACTAACCCTTACCACAACAAACTAAACCCAATCACCTTTAAATTACAAAAAAATGCTACTAACCTTAGCAAACTATGCCAAACTCACCTAAATTAATTCGGCTATCAAAAATCACTCCCAACTACACTTTACAGCAACAAACTAAGCCCAATCACTTTCAAATTACAAAAAAAAGCTAAAAATCATAACAAACTATACCAGAATCACCTAAATTACTTCGGCTACCGTAAATCACCCCCAACGATCCCTTACCACAACAAACCAAACCATATCATCTTAAAATTACAAAAAAAGGTGTACAAATCATAACAAACTATGCCAGACTCACCTAAATTACTTCGGCTACTCTAAATCATCACCAACTTACCCTTACCACAACAAACTAAACCCAATCACTTTTAAATTACAAAAAAACGCTACTAACCATAGCAAACTATGCCAAACTCACCTAAATTACTTCGGCTATCAAAAATCACTCCCAACTACACTTTACAGCTACAAACTAAGCCCAATCACTTTAAAATTACAAAAAAATGCTAAAAATCATAACAAACTATACCAGAATCACCTAAATTACTTCGGCTACCGTAAATAACCCCCAACTATCCCTTACCACAACAAACCAAACCATATCATCTTAAAATTACAAAAAAAGGTGTACAAATCATAACAAACTATGCCAGACTCACCTAAATTACTTCGGCTACTCTAAATCATCACCAACTAACCCTTACCACAACAAACTAAACCCAATCACTTTTAAATTACAAAAAAAATGGTACTAACCATAGCAAACTATGCCAAACTCACCTAATTTACTTCGGCTATCAAAAATCACCCCCAACTACACTTTACAGCAACAAACTAAGCCCAATCACTTTCAAATTACAAAAAAATGCTAAAAATCATAACAAACTATACCAGAATCACCTAAATTACTTCGGCTACCGTAAATCACCCCCAACTATCCCTTACCACAACAAACCAAACCATATCATCTTAAAATTACAAAAAAGGTGTACAAATTATAACAAACTATGCCACACTCACCTAAATTATTTCGGCAACTCTAAATCATCACCAACTAACCCTTACCACAACAAGCTAAACCCAATCACTTTTAAATTACAAAAAAATGCTACTTACCATAGCAAACTATGCCAAACTCACCTAAATTACTTCGGCTATCAAAAATCACCCCCAACTACACTTTACAGCAACAAACTAATACCAATCACTTTAAAATTACAAAAAATGCTAAAAACCATAACAAACTATACCAGAATCACCTAAATTACTTCGGCTACCGTAAATCACCCCCAACTATCCCTTACCACAACAAACCAAACCATATCATCTTAAAATAACAGAAATGGTGTACAAATCATAACAAAATATGCCAGACTCACCTAAATTTCTTCGGCTAATCTAAATCATCACCAACTAACCCTTACCACAACAAACTAAACCCAATCACTTTTAAATTACAAAAAAATGCTACTAACCATAGCAAACTATGCCAAACTCACCTAAATTACTTCGGCTATCAAAAATCACCCCCAACTACACTTTACAGCAACAAACTAAGCCCAATCACTTTCAAATTACAAAAAAAACTAAAAATCATAACAAACTATACCAGAATTACTTAAATTACTTCGGCTGCCGTAAATCACCCCCAACTATCCCTTACCACAACAAACCAAACCATATCATCTTAAAATTACAAAAAAAGGTGTACAAATCATAACAAACTATGCCAGACTTACCTAAATTACTTCGGCTACTCTAAATCATCACCAACTAACCCTTACCACAACAAACTAAACCCAATCACTTTTAAATTACAAAAAAATGCTACTAACCATAGCAAACTATGCCAAATTCACCTAAATTACTTCGGCTATCAAAAATCACTCCCAACTACACTTTACAGCAACAAACTAAGCCCAATCACATTAAAATTACAAAAAAATGCTAAAAATCATAACAAACTATACCAGAATCACCTAAATTACTTCGGCTACCCTAAATCACCCCCAACTATCCCTTACCACAACAAACCAAACCATATCATCTTAAAATTACAAAAAAGGTGTACAAATCATAACAAACTATGCCAGACTCACCTAAATTACTTCGGCTACTCTAAATCATCACCAACTAACCCTTACCACAACAAACTAAACCCAATCACTTTTAAATTACAAAAATATGCTACTAACTATAGCAAACTATGCCAAACTCACCTAAATTACTTCGGCTATCAAAAATCATCCCCAACTACATTTTACAGCAACAAACTAAGCCCAATCACTTTAAAATTACAAAAAAATGCCAAAAATCATAACAAACTATACCAGAATCACCTAAATTACTTCGGCTACCGTATATCACCCCCAACTATCCCTTACCACAACAAACCAAACCATATCATCTTAAAATTACAAAAAAATGTGTACAAATCATAACAAACTATGCCAGACTCACCTAAATTACTTCGGCTACCATAAATCATCACCAACTAACCCTTACCACAACAAACTAAACCCAATCACTTTTAAATTACAAAAAAATGCTACTAACCATAGCAAACTATGCCACACTCACCTAAATTACTTCGGCTATCAAAAATCACCCCCAACTACACTTTACAGCAACAAACTAAGCCCAATCACTTTCAAATTACAAAAAAATGCTAAAAATCATAACAAACTATACCAGAGTCACCTAAATTACTTCGGCTACCGTAAATCACCCCCAACTATCCCTTACCACAACAAACCAAACCATATCATCTTAAAATTACAAAAAAGGTGTACAAATCATAACAAAATATGCCAGTCTCACCTAAATTACTTCGGCTATCAAAAATCACCCCCAACTACACTTTACAGCAACAAACTAAGCCCAATCACTTTAAAATTACAAAAAAATGCTAAAAATCATAACAAACTATACCAGAATCACCTAAATTACTTCGGCTACCGTAAATCACCCCCAACTATCCCTTACCACAACAAACCAAACCATATCATCTTAAAATTACAAAAAAAGGTGTACAAATCATAACAAACTATGCCAGACTCACCTAAATTACTTCGGCTACTCTAAATCATCACCAACTAACCCTTACCACAACAAACTAAACCCAATCATTTTTAAATTACAAAAAAATGCTAGTAACCATAGCAAACTATGCCAAACTCACTTAAATTACTTCGGCTACCATAAATCATCACCAACTAACCCTTACCACAACAAACTAAATCCAATCACTTTTAAATTACAAAAAAATGCTACTAACCATAGCAAACTATGCCAAACTCACCTAAATTACTTCGGCTATCAAAAATCACCCCCAACTACACTTTACAGCAACAAACTAAGCCCAATCACTTTAAAATTACAAAAAAATGCTAAAAATTATAACAAACTATACCAGAATCACCTAAATTACTTCGGCTACCGTAAATCACCCCTAACTATCCCTTACCACAACAAACCAAACCATATCATCTTAAAATTACAAAAAAAGGTGTACAAATCATAACAAACTATGCCAGACTCACCTAAATTACTTCGGCTACTCTAAATCATCACCAACTAACCCATACCACAACAAACTAAACCCAATCACTTTTAAATTACAAAAAAATGCTACTAACCATAGCAAACTATGCCAAACTCACCTAAATTACTTCGGCTATCAAAAATCACCCCCAACTACACTTTACAGCAACAAACTAAGCCCAATAACTTTAAAATTACCAAAAAATATTAAAAATCATAACAAACTATAACATAATCACTTAACTTACTTCGGCTACCGTAAATCACCCCCAACTATCCCTTACCACAACAAACCAAACCATATCATCTTAAAATTACAAAAAAAGGTGTACAAATCATAACAAACTATGCCAGACTCACCTAAATTACTTCGGCTACTCTAAATCATCACCAACTAACCCTTACTACAACAAACTAAACCCAATCACTTTTAAATTACAAAAAAATGCTACTAATTATAGCAAACTATGCCAAACTCACCTAAATTACTTCGGCTATCAAAAATCACCCCGAATTACACTTTACAGCAACAAACTAAGCCCAATCACTTTAAAATTACAAAAAAATGCTAAAAATCATAACAAACTATACCAGAATCACCTAAATTACTTCGGCTACCGTAAATCACCCCCAGCTATCCCTTACCACAACAAACCAAACCATATCATCTTAAAATTACAAAAAAGGTGTACAAATCATAACAAACTATGCCACACTCACCTAAATTATTTCGGCAACTCTAAATCATCACCAACTAACCCTTACCACAACAAGCTAAACTCAATCACTTTTAAATTACAAAAAAATGCTACTTACCATAGCAAACTATGCCAAACTCACCTAAATTATTTCGGCTATCAAAAATCACCCCCAACTACACTTTACAGCAACAAACTAATACCAATCACTTTAAAATTACAAAAAAATGCTAAAAACCATAACAAACTATACCAGAATCACCTAAATTACTTCGGCTACCGTGAATCATCCCCAACTATCCCTTACCACAACAAACCAAACCATATCATATTAAAATTACAAAAAAAGGTGTACAAATCATAACAAACTATGCCAGACTCACCTAAATTACTTCGGCTACTCTAAATCGTCACCAACTAACCCTTACCACAACAAACTAAACCCAATCACTTTTAAATTACAAAAAAATGCTACTAACCATAGCAAACTATGCCAAACTCACCTAAATTACTTCGGCTATCAAAAATCACCCCCAACTACACTTTACAGCAACAAACTAAGCCCAATCACTTTCAAATTACAAAAAAATGCTAAAAATCATAACAAACTATACCAGAGTCACCTAAATTACTTCGGCTACCGTAAAGCACCACCAACTATCCCTTACCACAACAAACCAAACCATATCATCTTAAAATTACAAAAAAGGTGTACAAATCATAACAAACTATGCCAGACTCACCTAAATTACTTCGGCTACTCTAAATCATCACCAACTAACCCTTACCACAACAAACTAAACCCAATCATTTTTAAATTACAAAAAAATGCTAGTAACCATAGCAAACTATGCCAAACTCACTTAAATTACTTCGGCTACCATAAATCATCACCAACTAACCCTTACCACAACAAACTAAATCCAATCACTTTTAAATTACAAAAAAATGCTACTAACCATAGCAAACTATGCCAAACTCACCTAAATTACTTCGGCTATCAAAAATCACCCCAACTACACTTTACAGCAACAAACTAAGCCCAGTCACTTTAAAATTACAAAAAAATGCTAAAAATCATAACAAACTATACCAGAATCACCTAAATTACTTCGGCTACCGTAAATCACCCCCAACTATCCCTTACCACAACAAACCAAACCATATCATCTTAAAATTACAAAAAAAGGTGTACAAATCATAACAAACTATGCCAGACTCACCTAAATTACTTCGGCTACTCTAAATCATCACCAACTAACCCTTACTACAACAAACTAAACCCAATCACCTTTAAATTACAAAAAAATGCTACTAACCATAGCAAACTATGCCAAACTCACCTAAATTACTTCGGCTATCAAAAATCACCCCCAACTACACTTTACAGCAACAAACTAAGCCCAATAACTTTAAAATTACCAAAAAATATTAAAAATCATAACAAACTATAACATAATCACTTAACTTACTTCGGCTACCGTAAATCACCCCCAACTATCCCTTACCACAACAAACCAAACCATATCATCTTAAAATTACAAAAAAAGGTGTACAAATCATAACAAACTATGCCAGACTCACCTAAATTACTTCGGCTACTCTAAATCATCACCAACTAACCCTTACTACAACAAACTAAACCCAATCACTTTTAAATTACAAAAAAATGCTACTAATTATAGCAAACTATGCCAAACTCACCTAAATTACTTCGGCTATCAAAAATCACCCCGAATTACACTTTACAGCAACAAACTAAGCCCAATCACTTTAAAATTACAAAAAAATGCTAAAAATCATAACAAACTATACCAGAATCACCTAAATTACTTCGGCTACCGTAAATCACCCCCAACTATCCCTTACCACAACAAACCAAACCATATCATCTTAAAATTACAAAAAAGGTGTACAAATCATAACAAACTATGCCACACTCACCTAAATTATTTCGGCAACTCTAAATCATCACCAACTAACCCTTACCACAACAAGCTAAACTCAATCACTTTTAAATTACAAAAAAATGCTACTTACCATAGCAAACTATGCCAAACTCACCTAAATTACTTCGGCTATCAAAAATCACCCCCAACTACACTTTACAGCAACAAACTAATACCAATCACTTTAAAATTACAAAAAAATGCTAAAAACCATAACAAACTATACCAGAATCACCTAAATTACTTCGGCTACCGTGAATCATCCCCAACTATCCCTTACCACAACAAACCAAACCATATCATCTTAGAATTACAAAAAAAGGTGTACAAATCATAACAAACTATGCCAGACTCACCTAAATTACTTCGGCTACTCTAAATCGTCACCAACTAACCCTTACCACAACAAACTAAACCCAATCACTTTTAAATTACAAAAAAATGCTACTAACCATAGCAAACTATGCCAAACTCACCTAAATTACTTCGGCTATCAAAAATCACCCTCAACTACACTTTACAGCAACAAACTAAGCCCAATCACTTTCAAATTACAAAAAAATGCTAAAAATCATAACAAACTATACCAGAATCACCTAAATTACTTCGGCTACCGTGAATCATCCCCAACTATCCCTTACCACAACAAACCAAACCATATCATCTTAGAATTACAAAAAAAGGTGTACAAATCATAACAAACTATGCCAGACTCACCTAAATTACTTCGGCTACTCTAAATCGTCACCAACTAACCCTTACCACAACAAACTAAACCCAATCACTTTTAAATTACAAAAAAATGCTACTAACCATAGCAAACTATGCCAAACTCACCTAAATTACTTCGGCTATCAAAAATCACCCTCAACTACACTTTACAGCAACAAACTAAGCCCAATCACTTTCAAATTACAAAAAAATGCTAAAAATCATAACAAACTATACCAGAGTCACCTAAATTACTTCGGCTACCGTAAATCACCCCCAACTATCCCTTACCACAACAAACCAAACCATATCATCTTAAAATTACAAAAAAGGTGTACAAATCATAACAAAATATGCCAGACTCACCTAAATTTCTTCGGCTACTCTAAATCATCACCAACTAACCCTTACCACAACAAACTAAACCCAATCACATTTAAATTACAAAAAAATGCTACTAACCATAGCAAACTATGCCAAACTCACCTAAATTACTTCGGCTATCAAAAATCACCCCCAACTACACTTTACAGCAACAAACTAAGCCCAATCACTTTCAAATTACAAAAAAAAGTTACAAATCATAACAAACTATACCAGAATCACCTAAATTACTTCGGCTACCGTAAATCACCCCCAACTATCCCTTACCACAACAAACCAAACCATATCATCTTAAAATTACAAAAAAGGTGTACAAATCATAACAAACTATGCCACACTCACCTAAATTATTTCGGCAACTCTAAATCATCACCAACTAACCCGTACCACAACAAGCTAAACCCAATCACTTTTAAATTACAAAAAAATGCTACTTACCATAGCAAACTATGCCAAACTCACCTAAATTACTTCGGCTATCAAAAATCACCCCCAACTACACTTTACAGCAACAAACTAATACCAATCACTTTAAAATTACAAAAAAATGCTAAAAACCATAACAAACTATACCAGAATCACCTAAATTACTTCGGCTACCGTGAATCACCCCCAACTATCCCTTACCACAACAAACCAAACCATATCATCTTAAAATTACAAAAAAAGGTGTACAAATCATAACAAACTATGCCAGACTCACCTAAATTACTTCGGCTACTCTAAATCGTCACCAACTAACCCTTACCACAACAAACTAAACCCAATCCCTTTTAAATTACAAAAAAATGCTACTAACCATAGCAAACTATGCCAAATTCACCTAAATTACTTCGGCTATCAAAAATCACCTCCAACTACACTTTACAACAACAAACTAAGCCCAATCACTTTCAAATTACAAAAAAATGCTAAAAATCATAACAAACTATACCAGAATCACCTAAATTACTTCGGCTACCGTAAATCACCCCCAACAATCCCTTACCACAACAAACCAAACCATATCATCTTAAAATTACAAAAATGGTGTACAAATCATAACAAAATATGCCAGACTCACCTAAATTTCTTCGGCTACTCTAAATCATCACCAACTAACCCTTACCACAACAAACTAAACCCAATCACTTTTAAATTACAAAAAAATGCTACTAACCATAGCAAACTATGCCAAACTCACCTAAATTACTTCGGCTATCAAAAATCACCCCCAACTACACTTTACAGCAACAAACTAAGCCCAATCACTTTCAAATAACAAAAAAAACTAAAAATCATAACAAACTATACCAGAATCACTTAAATTATTTCGGCTACTGTAAATCACCCCCAACTATCCCTTACCACAACAAACCAAACCATATCATCTTAAAATTACAAAAAAAGGTGTACAAATCATAACAAACTATGCCAGACTCACCTAAATTACTTCGACTTCTCTAAATCATCACCAACTAACCCTTACCACAACAAACTAAACCCAATCACTTTTAAATTACAAAAAAATGCTACTAACCATAGCAAACTATGCCAAACTCACCTAAATTACTTCGGCTATCAAAAATCACTCCCAACTACACTTTACAGCAACAAACTAAGCCCAATCATTTTAAAATTACAAAAAAATGCTAAAAATCATAACAAACTATACCAGAATCACCTAAATTACTTCGGCTACCGTAAATCACCCCCAACTATCCCTTACCACAACAAACCAAACCATATCATCTTAAAATTACAAAAAAAGGTGTACAAATCATAACAAACTATGCCAGACTCACCTAAATTACTTCGGCTACTCTAAATCATCACCAACTAACCCTTACCACAACAAACTAAACCCAATCACTTTTAAATTACAAAAATATGCTACTAACTATAGCAAACTATGCCAAACTCACCTAAATTACTTCGGCTATCAAAAATCATACCCAACTACATTTTACAGCAACAAACTAAGCCCAATCACTTTAAAATTACAAAAAAATGCTAAAAATCATAACAAACTATACCAGAATTACCTAAATTACTTCGGCTACCGTAAATCACCCCCAACTATCCCTTACCACAACAAACCAAACCATATCATCTAAAAATTACAAAAAAATGTGTACAAATCATAACAAACTATGCCAGACTCACCTAAATTACTTCGGCTACTCTAAATCGTCACCAACTAACCCTTACCACAACAAACTAAACCCAATCATTTTTAAATTACAAAAAAATGCTACTAACCATAGCAAACTATGCCAAACTCACCTAAATTACTTCGGCTATCAAAAATCACCCTCAACTACACTTTACAGCAACAAACTAAGCCCAATCACTTTCAAATTACAAAAAAATTCTAAAAATCATAACAAACTATACCAGAGTCACCTAAATTACTTCGGCTACCGTAAATCACCCCCAACTATCCCTTACCACAACAAACCAAACCATATCATCTTAAAATTACAAAAAAGGTGTACAAATCATAACAAAATATGCCAGACTCACCTAAATTTCTTCGGCTACTCTAAATCATCACCAACTAACCCTTACCACAACAAACTAAACCCAATCACTTTTAAATTACAAAAAAATGCTACTAACCATAGAAAACTCTGCCAAACTCACCTAAATAATTTCGGCTATCAAAAATCACCCCCAACTACACTTTACAGCAACAAACTAAGCCCAATCACTTTCAAATTACAAAAAAAGCTAAAAATCATAACAAACTATACCAGAATCACCTAAATTACTTCGGCTACCGTAAATCACCCCCAACTATCCCTTACCACAACAAACCAAACCGTATCATCTTAAAATTACAAAAAAAGGTGTACAAATCATAACAAACTATGCCAGACTCACCTAAATTACTTCGGCTACTCTAAATCATCACTAACTAACCCTTACCACAACAAACTAAACCCAATCACTTTTAAATTACAAAAAAATGCTACTAACTATAGCAAACTATGCCAAACTCACCTAAATTACTTCGGCTATCAAAAATCATCCCCAACTACATTTTACAGCAACAAACTAAGCCCAATCACTTTAAAATTACAAAAAAATGCTAAAAATCATAACAAACTATACCAGAATTACCTAAATTACTTCGGCTACCGTAAATCACCCCCAACTATCCCTTACCACAACAAACCAAACCATATCATCTTAAAATTACAAAAAAATGTGTACAAATCATAACAAACTATGCCAGACTCACCTAAATTACTTCGGCTACTCTAAATCGTCACCAACTAACCCTTACCACAACAAACTAAACCCAATCACTTTTAAATTACAAAAAAATGCTACTAACCATAGCAAACTATGCCAAACTCACCTAAATTACTTCGGCTATCAAAAATCACCCCCAACTACACTTTACAGCAACAAGCTAAGCCCAATCACTTTAAAATTACAAAAAAATGCTAAAAATCATAACAAACTATACCAGAATCACCTAAATTACTTCGGCTACCGTAAAGCACCACCAACTATCCCTTACCACAACAAACCAAACCATATCATCTTAAAATTACAAAAAAAGGTGTACAAATCATAACAAACTATGCCAGACTCACCTAAATTACTTCGGCTACTCTAAATCATCACCAACTAACCCTTACCACTACAAACTAAAGCCAATAACTTTTAAATTACAAAAAAATGGTACTAACCATAGCAAACTATGCCAAACTCACCTAAATTACTTCGGCTATCAAAAATCATCCCCAACTACATTTTACAGCAACAAACTAAGCCCAATCACTTTAAAATTACAAAAAAATGCTAAAAACCATAACAAACTATACCAGAATTACCTAAATTACTTCGGCTACCGTAAATCACCCCCAACTATCCCTTACCACAACAAACCAAACCATATCATCTTAAAATTACAAAAAAATGTGTACAAATCATAACAAACTATGCCAGACTCACCTAAATTACTTCGGCTACTCTAAATCGTCACCAACTAACCCTTACCTCAACAAACTAAACCCAATCACTTTTAAATTACAAAAAAATGCTACTAACCATAGCAAACTATGCCAAACTCACCTAAATTACTTCGGCTATCAAAAATCACCCTCAACTACACTTTACAGCAACAAACTAAGCCCAATCACTTTCAAATTACAAAAAAATTCTAAAAATCATAACAAACTATACCAGAGTCACCTAAATTACTTCGGCTACCGTAAATCACCCCCAACTATCCCTTACCACAACAAACCAAACCATATCATCTTAAAATTACAAAAAAGGTGTACAAATCATAACAAAATATGCCAGACTCACCTAAATTTCTTCGGCTACTCTAAATCATCACCAACTAACCCTTACCACAACAAACTAAACCCAATCACTTTTAAATTACAAAAAAATGCTACTAACCATAGAAAACTATGCCAAACTCACCTAAATTACTTCGGCTATCAAAAATCACCCTCAACTACACTTTACAGCAACAAACTAAGCCCAATCACTTTCAAATTACAAAAAAATTCTAAAAATCATAACAAACTATACCAGAGTCACCTAAATTACTTCGGCTACCGTAAATCACCCCCAACTATCCCTTACCACAACAAACCAAACCATATCATCTTAAAATTACAAAAAAGGTGTACAAATCATAACAAAATATGCCAGACTCACCTAAATTTCTTCGGCTACTCTAAATCATCACCAACTAACCCTTACCACAACAAACTAAACCCATTCACTTTTAAATTACAAAAAAATGCTACTAACCTTAGCAAACTATGCCAAACTCACCTAAATTACTTCGGCTATCAAAAATCACCCCCAACTACACTTTACAGCAACAAGCTAAGCCCAATCACTTTAAAATTACAAAAAAATGCTAAAAATCATAACAAACTATACCAGAATCACCTAAATTACTTCGGCTACCGTAAAGCACCACCAACTATCCCTTACCACAACAAACCAAACCATATCATCTTAAAATTACAAAAAAAGGTGTACAAATCATAACAAACTATGCCAGACTCACCTAAATTACTTCGGCTACTCTAAATCATCACCAACTAACCCTTACCACTACAAAATAAAGCCAATCACTTTTAAATTACAAAAAAATGGTACTAACCATAGCAAACTATGCCAAACTCACCTAAATTACTTCGGCTATCAAAAATCATCCCCAACTACATTTTACAGCAACAAACTAAGCCCAATCACTTTAAAATTACAAAAAAATGCTAAAAACCATAACAAACTATACCAGAATTACCTAAATTACTTCGGCTACCGTAAATCACCCCCAACTATCCCTTACCACAACAAACCAAACCATATCATCTTAAAATTACAAAAAAATGTGTACAAATCATAACAAACTATGCCAGACTCACCTAAATTACTTCGGCTACTCTAAATCGTCACCAACTAACCCTTACCACAACAAACTAAACCCAATCACTTTTAAATTACAAAAAAATGCTACTAACCATAGCAAACTATGCCAAACTCACCTAAATTACTTCGGCTATCAAAAATCACCCTCAACTACACTTTACAGCAACAAACTAAGCCCAATCACTTTCAAATTACAAAAAAATTCTAAAAATCATAACAAACTATACCAGAGTCACCTAAATTACTTCGGCTACCGTAAATCACCCCCAACTATCCCTTACCACAACAAACCAAACCATATCATCTTAAAATTACAAAAAAGGTGTACAAATCATAACAAAATATGCCAGACTCACCTAAATTTCTTCGGCTACTCTAAATCATCACCAACTAACCCTTACCACAACAAACTAAACCCAATCACTTTTAAATTACAAAAAAATGCTACTAACCTTAGCAAACTATGCCAAACTCACCTAAATTACTTCGGCTATCAAAAATCACCCCCAACTACACTTTACAGCAACAAGCTAAGCCCAATCACTTTAAAATTACAAAAAAATGCTAAAAATCATAACAAACTATACCAGAATCACCTAAATTACTTCGGCTACCGTAAAGCACCACCAACTATCCCTTACCACAACAAACCAAACCATATCATCTTAAAATTACAAAAAAAGGTGTACAAATCATAACAAACTATGCCAGACTCACCTAAATTACTTCGGCTACTCTAAATCATCACCAACTAACCCTTACCACTACAAACTAAAGCCAATCATTTTTAAATTACAAAAAAATGGTACTAACCATAGCAAACTATGCCAAACTCACCTAATTTACTTCGGCTATCAAAAATCACCCCCAACTACACTTTACAGCAACAAACTAAGCCCAATCACTTTAAAATTACAAAAAAATGCTAAAAATCATAACAAACTATACCAGAATCACCTAAATTAGTTCGGCTACCGTAAATCACCCCCAACTATCCCTTACCACAACAAACCAAACCATATCATCTTAAAATTACAAAAAAGGTGTACAAATCATAACAAACTATGCCAGACTCACCTAAATTACTTCGGCTACTCTAAATCATCACCAACTAACCCTTACCACTACAAACTAAAGCCAATCACTTTTAAATTACAAAAAAATGGTACTAACCATAGCAAACTATGCCAAACTCACCTAATTTACTTCGGCTATCAAAAATCACCCCCAACTACACTTTACAGCAACAAACTAAGCCCAATCACTTTAAAATTACAAAAAATGCTAAAAATCATAACAAACTATACCAGAATCACCTAAATTAGTTCGGCTACCGTAAATCACCCCCAACTATCCCTTACCACAACAAACCAAACCATATCATCTTAAAATTACAAAAAAGGTGTACAAATCATAACAAAATATGCCAGACTCACCTAAATTTATTCGGCTACTCTAAATCATCACCAACTAACCCTTACCACAACAAACTAAACCCAATCACTTTTAAATTACAAAAAAATGCTACTAACCATAGCAAACTATGCCAAACTCACCTAAATTACTTCGGCTATCAAAAATCACCCCCAACTACACTTTACAGCAACAAACTAAGCCCAATCACTTTCAAATTACAAAAAAATGCTAAAA
The DNA here is from genome assembly GCA_964023215.1 of Eledona agricola. Classification (NCBI taxonomy): domain Eukaryota; kingdom Metazoa; phylum Arthropoda; class Insecta; order Coleoptera; family Tenebrionidae; genus Eledona; species Eledona agricola. The sequence continues at coordinate 220,853 of CAXIEJ010000187.1, forward strand.
ATCATTACAAACTATACCAGAATCACCTAAATTACTTCGGCTACCGTAAATCACCCCCAACTATCCCTTACCACAACAAACCAAACCATATCATCTTAAAATTACAAAAAAGGTGTACAAATCATAACAAACTTTGCCAGACTCACCTAAATTACTTCGGCTACTCTAAATCATCACCAACTAACCCTTACCACAACAAACTAAACCCAATCACTTTTAAATTACAAAAAAATGCTACTAACCTTAGCAAACTATGCCAAACTCACCTAAATTACTTCGGCTATCAAAAATCACCCCCAACTACACTTTACAGCAACAAGCTAAGCCCAATCACTTTAAAATTACAAAAAAATGCTAAAAATCATAACAAACTATACCAGAATCACCTAAATTACTTCGACTACCGTAAAGCACCACCAACTATCGCTTACCACAACAAACCAAACCATATCATCTTAAAATTACAAAAAAAGGTGTACAAATCATAACAAACTATGCCAGACTCACCTAAATTACTTCGGCTACTCTAAATCATCACCAACTAACCCTTACCACTACAAACTAAAGCCAATCACTTTTAAATTACAAAAAAATGGTACTAACCATAGCAAACTATGCCAAACTCACCTAATTTACTTCGGCTATCAAAAATCACCCCCAACTACACTTTACAGCAACAAACTAAGCCCAATCACTTTAAAATTACAAAAAAATGCTAAAAATCATAACAAACTATACCAGAATCACCTAAATTACTTCGGCTACCGTAAATCACCCCCAACTATCCCTTACCACAACAAACCAAACCATATCATCTTAAAATTACAAAAAAGGTGTACAAATCATAACAAACTATGCCACACTCACCTAAATTATTTCGGCAACTCTAAATTATCACCAACTAACCCTTACCACAACAAGCTAAACCCAATCACTTTTAAATTACAAAAAAATGCTACTTACCATAGCAAACTATGCCAAACTCACCTAAATTACTTCGGCTACCGTAAATCACCCCCAACTATCCCTTACCACAACAAACGAAACCATATCATCTTAAAATTACAAAAAAAGGTGTAAAAATCATAACAAACTATGCCAGACTCACCTAAATTACTTCGGCTACACTAAATCATCACCAACTAACCCTTACCACAACAAACTAAACCCAATCCCTTTTAAATTACAAAAAAATGCTACTAACCATAGCAAACTATGCCAAACTCACCTAAATTACTTCGGCTATCAAAAATCACCCCAACTACACTTTACAGCAACAAACTTTGCCCAATCACTTTAAAATTACAAAAAAATGCTAAAAATCATAACAAACTATACCAGAATCACCTAAATTACTTCGGCTACAGTAAATCACCCCCAACTATCCTTTACCACAACAAACCAAACCATATCATCTTAAAATTACAAAAAAAGGTGTACAAATCATAACAAACTATGCCAGACTCACCTAAATTACTTCGGCTACTCTAAATCATCACCAACTAACCCTTACTACAACAAACTAAACCCAATCACTTTTAAATTACAAAAAAATGCTACTAACCATAGCAAACTATGCCAAACTCACCTAAATTACTTCGGCTACCATAAATCATCACCAACTAACCCTTACCACAACAAACTAAACCCAATCACTTTTAAATTACAAAAAAATGCTACTAACCATAGCAAACAATGCCAAACTCACCTAAATTACTTCGGCTATCAAAAATCACCCCCAACTACACTTTACAGCAACAAACTAAGCCCAATGACTTTAAAATTACAAAAAAATGCTAAAAATCATAACAAACTATACCAGAATCACCTAAATTACTTCGGCTACCGTAAATCACCCCCAACTATCCCTTACCACAACAAACCAAACCATATCATCTTAAAATTACAAAAAAAGGTGTACAAATCATAACAAACTATGCCAGACTCACCTAAATTACTTCGGCTACTCTAAATCATCACCAACTAACCCTTACCACAACAAACTAAACCCAATCACTTTTAAATTACAAAAAAATTCTAGTAACCATAGCAAACTATGCCAAACTCACCTAAATTACTTCGGCTACCATAAATCATCACCAACTCACCCTTACCACAACAAACTAAGCCCAATCACTTTTAAATTACAAAAAAATGCTACTAACTATAGCAAACTATGCCAAACTCTCCTAAATTACTTCGGATATCAAAAATCACCCCCAACTACACTTTACAGCAACAAACTAAGCCCAATCACTTTAAAATTACAAAAAAATGCTAAAAATCATAACAAACTATACCAGAATCACCTAAATTACTTCGGCTACCGTAAATCACCCCCAACTATCCCTTACCACAACAAACCAAACAATATCATCTTAAAATTACAAAAAAAGGTGTACAAATCATAACAAATTATGATAGACTCACCTAAATTACTTCGGCTACTCTAAATCATCACCAACTACCCCTTACCACAACAAACTAAACCCAATCACTTTTAAATTACAAAAAAATGCTACTAACCATAGCAAACTATGCCAAACTCACCTAAATTACTTCGGCTATCAAAAATCACCCCAACTACACTTTACAGCAACAAACTAAGCCCAATCACTTTAAAATTACATAAAAATGCTAAAAATCATAACAAACTATACCAGAATCACCTAAATTACTTCGGCTATCAAAAATCACTCCCAACTACACTTTACAGCAACAAACTGAGCCCAATCAGTTTAAAATTACAAAAAAGTGCTAAAAATCATAAAAAAATTATACCAGAATTACCTAAATTACTTCGGCTACCGTAAATCACCCCTAAATATCCTTTACCACAACAAACCAAACCATATAATCTTAAAATTACAAAAAAGGTGTACAAATCATAACAAACTATGCCAGACTCACCTAAATTACTTCGGCTACTCTAAATCATCACCAACTAACCCTTACCACAACAAGCTAAACCCAATCACTTTTAAATTACAAAAAAATGCTAGTAACCATAGCAAACTATGCCAAACTCACCTAAATTACTTCGGCTACCATAAATCATCACCAACTAACCCTTACCACAACAAACTAATCCCAATCACTTTTAAATTACAAAAAAATGCTACTAACCATAGCAAACTATGCCAAACTCACCTAAATTACTTCGGCTATCAAAAATTACCCCCAACTACACTTTACAGCAACAAACTAAGCCCAATCACTTTAAAATTACAAAAAATGCTAAAAATCATAACAAACTATACCAGAATCACCTAAATTACTTCGGCTACCGTAAATCACCCCCAACTATCCCTTACCACAACAAACCAAACCATATCATCTTAAAATTACAAAAAAAGGTGTACAAATCATAACAAATTATGATAGACTCAGCTAAATTACTTCGGCTACTCTAAATCATCACCAACTAACCCTTACCACAACAAACTAAACCCAATCACTTTTAAATTACAAAAAAATGCTACTAACCATAGCAAACTATGCCAAACTCACCTAAATTACTTCGGCTAACAAAAATCACCCCCAACTACACTCTACAGCAACAAACTAAGCCCAATCATTTTAAAATTACAAAAAAATGCTAAAAATTATAATAAACTATACCAGAATCACCTAAATTACTTCGGCTACCGTAAATCACCCCAACTATCCCTTACCACAACAAACCAAACCATATCATCTTAAAATTACAAAGAAAGGTGTACAAATCATAACAAACTATGCCAGACTCACCTAAATTACTTCGGCTACTCTAAATCATCACCAACTAACTCTTACCACAACAAACTATACCCAATCACTTTTAAATTACAAAAAAATGCTAGTAACCATAGCAAACTATGCCAAACTCACCTAAATTACTTCGGCTACCATGAATCATCACCAACTAACCCTTACCACAACAAACTAAACCCAATCACTTTTAAATTACAAAAAAATGCTAGTAACCATAGCAAACTATGCCAAACTCACCTAAATTACTTCGGCTACCATAAATCATCACCAACTAACCCTTACCACAACAAACTAAACCCAATCACTTTTAAATTACAAAAAAATGCTACTAACCAGAGCAAACTATGCCAAACTCACCTAAATTACTTTGGCTATCAAATATCACCCCCAACTACACTTTACAGCAACAAACTAAGCCCAATCACTTTAAAATTGCAAAAAAATGCTAAAAATCATAACAAACTATACCAGAATCACCTAAATTACTTCGGCTACCGTAAATCACCCCCAACTATCCCTTACCACAACAAACCAAACCATATCATCTTAAAATTACAAAAAAAGGTGTACAAATCATAACAAATTATGATAGACTCACCTAAATTACTTCGGCTACTCTAAATCATCACCAACTAACCCTTACCACAACAAACTAAACCCAATCACTTTTAAATTACAAAAAAATGCTACTAATCATAGCAAACTATGCCAAACTCACCTAAATTACTTCGGCTATCAAAAATCACCCCAACTACACTTTACAGCAACAAACTAAGCCCAATCACTTTAAAATTACAAAAAAATGCTAAAAATCATAATAAACTACTCCAGAATCACCTAAATTACTTCGGCTACCGTAAATCACCGCCAACTATCCCTTACCACAACAAACCAAACCATATCATCTTAAAATTACAAAGAAAGGTGTACAAATCATAACAAATTATGATACACTCACCTAAATTACTTCGGCTACTTTAAATCATCACCAACTAACCCTTACCACAACAAACTAAACCCAATCACGTTTAAATTACAAAAAAATGCTACTAATCATAGCAAACTATGCCAAACTCACCTAAATTACTTCGGCTATCAAAAATCACCCCAACTACACTTTACAGCAACAAACTAAGCCCAATCACTTTAAAATTACAAAAAAATGCTAAAAACCATAACAAACTAAACCAGAATCACCTAAATTAATTCGGCTACCGTAAATCACCCCCAACTATCCCTTACCACAACAAACCAAACCATATCATCTTAAAATTACAAAAAAAGGTGTACAAATCATAACAAACTATGCCAGACTCATCTAAATTACTTCGGCTACTCTAAATCATCACCAACTAACCCTTACCACAACAAACTAAACCCAATCACTTTTAAATTACAAAAAAATGCTACTAACCATAGCAAACCATGCCAAACTCACCTAAATTACTTCGGCTATTAAAAATCACCCCCAACTACACTTTACAGCAACAAACTAAGCCCAATCACTTTAAAATTACAAAAAAATGCTAAAAATCATAACAAACTATACCAGAATCACCTAAATTACTTCGGCTACCGTAAATCACCCCCAACTATCCCTTACCACAACAAACCAAACCATATCATCTTAAAATTACAAAAAAAGGTGTACAAATCATAACAAACTATGCCAGACTCACCTAAATTACTTCGGCTACTCTAAATCATCACCAACTAACCCTTACCACAACAAACTAAAGTCAATCACTTTTAAATTACAAAAAAATGCTACTAACCATAGCAAACTATGCCAAACTCACCTAAATTACTTCGGCTACCATAAATCATCACCAACTAACCCTTACCACAACAAACTAAACCCAATCACTTTTAAATTACAAAAAAATGCTAGTAACCATAGCAAACTATGCCAAACTCACCTAAATTACTTCGGCTACCATAAATCACCCCCAACTATCCCTTACCACAACAAACCAAACCATATCATCTTAAAATTACAAAAAAAGGTGTACAAATCATAACAAACTATGCCAAACTCACCTAAATTACTTCGGCTACCATAAATCATCACCAACTAACCCTTACCACAACAAACTAAACCCAATCATTTTTAAATTACAAAAAAATGCTACTAACCATAGCAAACTATGCCAAACTCACCTAAATTACTTCGGCTATCAAAAATCACCCCCAACTACACTTTACAGCAACAAACTGAGCCCAATCAGTTTAAAATTACAAAAAAGTGCTAAAAATCATAAAAAAATTATACCAGAATCACATAAATTACTTCGGCTACAGTAAATCACCCCCAAATATCCTTTACCACAACAAACCAAACCATATAATCTTAAAATTACAAAAAAGGTGTACAAATCATAACAAACTATGCCAGACTCACCTAAATTACTTCGGCTACTCTAAATCATCACCAACTAACCCTTACCACAACAAACTAAAGTCAATCACTTTTAAATTACAAAAAAATGCTACTAACCATAGCAAACTATGCCAAACTCACCTAAATTACTTCGGCTACCATAAATCATCACCAACTAACCCTTACCACAACAAACTAAACCCAATCACTTTTAAATTACAAAAAAATGCTAGTAACCATAGCAAACTATGCCAAACTCACCTAAATTACTTCGGCTACCATAAATCACCCCCAACTATCCCTTACCACAACAAACCAAACCATATCATCTTAAAATTACAAAAAAAGGTGTACAAATCATAACAAACTATGCCAAACTCACCTAAATTACTTCGGCTACCATAAATCATCACCAACTAACCCTTACCACAACAAACTAAACCCAATCATTTTTAAATTACAAAAAAATGCTACTAACCATAGCAAACTATGCCAAACTCACCTAAATTACTTCGGCTATCAAAAATCACCCCCAACTACACTTTACAGCAACAAACTGAGCCCAATCAGTTTAAAATTACAAAAAAGTGCTAAAAATCATAAAAAAATTATACCAGAATCACATAAATTACTTCGGCTACAGTAAATCACCCCCAAATATCCTTTACCACAACAAACCAAACCATATAATCTTAAAATTACAAAAAAGGTGTACAAATCATAACAAACTATGCCAGACTCACCTAAATTACTTCGGCTACTCTAAATCATCACCAACTAACCCTTACCACAACAAGCTAAACCCAATCACTTTTAAATTACAAAAAAATGCTAGTAACCATAGCAAACTATGCCAAACTCACCTAAATTACTTCGGCTACCATAAATCATCACCAACTAACCCTTACCACAACAAACTAATCCCAATCACTTTTAAATTACAAAAAAATGCTACTAACCATAGCAAACTATGCCAAACTCACCTAAATTACTTCGGCTATCAAAAATCACCCTCAACTACACTTTACAGCAACAAACTAAGCCCAATCACTTTCAAATTACAAAAAAATTCTAAAAATCATAACAAACTATACCAGAGTCACCTAAATTACTTCGGCTACCGTAAATCACCCCCAACTATCCCTTACCACAACAAACCAAACCATATCATCTTAAAATTACAAAAAAAGGTGTACAAATCATAACAAACTATGCCAAACTCACCTAAATTACTTCGGCTACCATAAATCATCACCAACTAACCCTTACCACAACAAACTAAACCCAATCATTTTTAAATTACAAAAAAATGCTACTAACCATAGCAAACTATGCCAAACTCACCTAAATTACTTCGGCTATCAAAAATCACCCCCAACTACACTTTACAGCAACAAACTGAGCCCAATCAGTTTAAAATTACAAAAAAGTGCTAAAAATCATAAAAAAATTATACCAGAATCACATAAATTACTTCGGCTACAGTAAATCACCCCCAAATATCCTTTACCACAACAAACCAAACCATATAATCTTAAAATTACAAAAAAGGTGTACAAATCATAACAAACTATGCCAGACTCACCTAAATTACTTCGGCTACTCTAAATCATCACCAACTAACCCTTACCACAACAAGCTAAACCCAATCACTTTTAAATTACAAAAAAATGCTAGTAACCATAGCAAACTATGCCAAACTCACCTAAATTACTTCGGCTACCATAAATCATCACCAACTAACCCTTACCACAACAAACTAATCCCAATCACTTTTAAATTACAAAAAAATGCTACTAACCATAGCAAACTATGCCAAACTCACCTAAATTACTTCGGCTATCAAAAATCACCCTCAACTACACTTTACAGCAACAAACTAAGCCCAATCACTTTCAAATTACAAAAAAATTCTAAAAATCATAACAAACTATACCAGAGTCACCTAAATTACTTCGGCTACCGTAAATCACCCCCAACTATCCCTTACCACAACAAACCAAACCATATCATCTTAAAATTACAAAAAAGGTGTACAAATCATAACAAAATATGCCAGACTCACCTAAATTTCTTCGGCTACTCTAAATCATCACCAACTAACCCTTACCACAACAAACTAAACCCAATCACTTTTAAATTACAAAAAAATGCTACTAACCATAGAAAACTCTGCCAAACTCACCTAAATAATTTCGGCTATCAAAAATCACCCCCAACTACACTTTACAGCAACAAACTAAGCCCAATCACTTTCAAATTACAAAAAAAGCTAAAAATCATAACAAACTATACCAGAATCACCTAAATTACTTCGGCTACCGTAAATCACCCCCAACTATCCCTTACCACAACAAACCAAACCGTATCATCTTAAAATTACAAAAAAAGGTGTACAAATCATAACAAACTATGCCAGACTCACCTAAATTACTTCGGCTACTCTAAATCATCACCAACTAACCCTTACCACAACAAACTAAACCCAATCACTTTTAAATTACAAAAAAATGCTACTAACCATAGCAAACTATGCCAAACTCACCTAAATTACTTCGGCTATCAAAAATCACCCTCAACTACACTTTACAGCAACAAACTAAGCCCAATCACTTTCAAATTACAAAAAAATTCTAAAAATCATAACAAACTATACCAGAGTCACCTAAATTACTTCGGCTACCGTAAATCACCCCCAACTATCCCTTACCACAACAAACCAAACCATATCATCTTAAAATTACAAAAAAGGTGTACAAATCATAACAAAATATGCCAGACTCACCTAAATTTCTTCGGCTACTCTAAATCATCACCAACTAACCCTTACCACAACAAACTAAACCCAATCACTTTTAAATTACAAAAAAATGCTACTAACCATAGAAAACTCTGCCAAACTCACCTAAATAATTTCGGCTATCAAAAATCACCCCCAACTACACTTTACAGCAACAAACTAAGCCCAATCACTTTCAAATTACAAAAAAAGCTAAAAATCATAACAAACTATACCAGAATCACCTAAATTACTTCGGCTACCGTAAATCACCCCCAACTATCCCTTACCACAACAAACCAAACCGTATCATCTTAAAATTACAAAAAAAGGTGTACAAATCATAACAAACTATGCCAGACTCACCTAAATTACTTCGGCTACTCTAAATCATCACCAACTAACCCTTACCACAACAAACTAAACCCAATCACTTTTAAATTACAAAAAAATGCTACTAACTATAGCAAACTATGCCAAACTCACCTAAATTACTTCGGCTATCAAAAATCATCCCCAACTACATTTTACAGCAACAAACTAAGCCCAATCACTTTAAAATTACAAAAAAATGCTAAAAATCATAACAAATTATACCAGAATTACCTAAATTACTTCGGCTACCGTAAATCACCCCCAACTATCCCTTACCACAACAAACCAAACCATATCATCTTAAAATTACAAAAAAATGTGTACAAATCATAACAAACTATGCCAGACTCACCTAAATTACTTCGGCTACTCTAAATCGTCACCAACTAACCCTTACCACAACAAACTAAACCCAATCACTTTTAAATTACAAAAAAATGCTACTAACCATAGCAAACTATGCCAAACTCACCTAAATTACTTCGGCTATCAAAAATCACCCTCAACTACACTTTACAGCAACAAACTAAGCCCAATCACTTTCAAATTACAAAAAAATTCTAAAAATCATAACAAACTATACCAGAGTCACCTAAATTACTTCGGCTACCGTAAATCACCCCCAACTATCCCTTACCACAACAAACCAAACCATATCATCTTAAAATTACAAAAAAGGTGTACAAATCATAACAAAATATGCCAGACTCACCTAAATTTCTTCGGCTACTCTAAATCATCACCAACTAACCCTTACCACAACAAACTAAACCCAATCACTTTTAAATTACAAAAAAATGCTACTAACCTTAGCAAACTATGCCAAACTCACCTAAATTACATCGGCTATCAAAAATCACCCCCAACTACACTTTACAGCAACAAGCTAAGCCCAATCACTTTAAAATTACAAAAAAATGCTAAAAATCATAACAAACTATACCAGAATCACCTAAATTACTTCGGCTACCGTAAAGCACCACCAACTATCCCTTACCACAACAAACCAAACCATATCATCTTAAAATTACAAAAAAAGGTGTACAAATCATAACAAACTATGCCAGACTCACCTAAATTACTTCGGCTACTCTAAATCATCACCAACTAACCCTTACCACTACAAACTAAAGCCAATCACTTTTAAATTACAAAAAAATGGTACTAACCATAGCAAACTATGCCAAACTCACCTAAATTACTTCGGCTATCAAAAATCATCCCCAACTACATTTTACAGCAACAAACTAAGCCCAATCACTTTAAAATTACAAAAAAATGCTAAAAATCATAACAAACTATACCAGAATTACCTAAATTACTTCGGCTACCGTAAATCACCCCCAACTATCCCTTACCACAACAAACCAAACCATATCATCTTAAAATTACAAAAAAATGTGTACAAATCATAACAAACTATGCCAGACTCACCTAAATTACTTCGGCTACTCTAAATCGTCACCAACTAACCCTTACCACAACAAACTAAACCCAATCACTTTTAAATTACAAAAAAATGCTACTAACCATAGCAAACTATGCCAAACTCACCTAAATTACTTCGGCTATCAAAAATCACCCTCAACTACACTTTACAGCAACAAACTAAGCCCAATAACTTTCAAATTACAAAAAAATTCTAAAAATCATAACAAACTATACCAGAGTCACCTAAATTACTTCGGCTACCGTAAATCACCCCCAACTATCCCTTACCACAACAAACCAAACCATATCATCTTAAAATTACAAAAAAGGTGTACAAATCATAACAAAATATGCCAGACTCACCTAAATTTCTTCGGCTACTCTAAATCATCACCAACTAACCCTTACCACAACAAACTAAACCCAATCACTTTTAAATTACAAAAAAATGCTACTAACCTTAGCAAACTATGCCAAACTCACCTAAATTACTTCGGCTATCAAAAATCACCCTTAACTACACTTTACAGCAACAAGCTAAGCCCAATCACTTTAAAATTACAAAAAAATGCTAAAAATCATAACAAACTATACCAGAATCACCTAAATTACTTCGGCTACCGTAAAGCACCACCAACTATCCCTTACCACAACAAACCAAACCATATCATCTTAAAATTACAAAAAAAGGTGTACAAATCATAACAAACTATGCCAGACTCACCTAAATTACTTCGGCTACTCTAAATCATCACCAACTAACCCTTACCACTACAAACTAAAGCCAATCACTTTTAAATTACAAAAAAATGGTACTAACCATAGCAAACTATGCCAAACTCACCTAATTTACTTCGGCTATCAAAAATCACCCCCAACTACACTTTACAGCAACAAACTAAGCCCAATCACTTTAAAATTACAAAAAAATGCTAAAAATCATAACAAACTATACCAGAATCACCTAAATTAGTTCGGCTACCGTAAATCACCCCCAACTATCCCTTACCACAACAAACCAAACCATATCATCTTAAAATTACAAAAAAGGTGTACAAATCATAACAAACTATGCCAGACTCACCTAAATTACTTCGGCTACTCTAAATCATCACCAACTAACCCTTACCACTACAAACTAAAGCCAATCACTTTTAAATTACAAAAAAATGGTACTAACCATAGCAAACTATGCCAAACTCACCTAATTTACTTCGGCTATCAAAAATCACCCCCAACTACACTTTACAGCAACAAACTAAGCCCAATCACTTTAAAATTACAAAAAAATGCTAAAAATCATAACAAACTATACCAGAATCACCTAAATTAGTTCGGCTACCGTAAATCACCCCCAACTATCCCTTACCACAACAAACCAAACCATATCATCTTAAAATTACAAAAAAGGTGTACAAATCATAACAAAATATGCCAGACTCACCTAAATTTATTCGGCTACTCTAAATCATCACCAACTAACCCTTACCACAACAAACTAAACCCAATCACTTTTAAATTACAAAAAAATGCTACTAACCATAGCAAACTATGCCAAACTCACCTAAATTACTTCGGCTATCAAAAATCACCCCCAACTACACTTTACAGCAACAAACTAAGCCCAATCACTTTCAAATTACAAAAAAATGTTAAAAATCATTACAAACTATACCAGAATCACCTAAATTACTTCGGCTACCGTAAATCACCCCCAACTATCCCTTACCACAACAAACCAAACCATATCATCTTAAAATTACAAAAAAGGTGTACAAATCATAACAAACTATGCCACACTCACCTAAATTATTTCGGCAACTCTAAATCATCACCAACTAACCCTTACCACAACAAGCTAAACCCAATCACTTTTAAATTACAAAAAAATGCTACTAACCATAGCAAACTATGCCAAACTCACCTAAATTACTTCGGCTATCAAAAATCACCCCCAACTACACTTTACAGCAACAAACTGAGCCCAATCAGTTTAAAATTACAAAAAAGTGCTAAAAATCATAAAAAAATTATACCAGAATCACATAAATTACTTCGGCTACCGTAAATCACCCCCAAATATCCTTTACCACAACAAACCAAACCATATAATCTTAAAATTACAAAAAAGGTGTACAAATCATAACAAACTATGCCAGACTCACCTAAATTACTTCGGCTACTCTAAATCATCACCAACTAACCCTTACCACAACAAGCTAAACCCAATCACTTTTAAATTACAAAAAAATGCTAGTAACCATAGCAAACTATGCCAAACTCACCTAAATTACTTCGGCTACCATAAATCATCACCAACTAACCCTTACCACAACAAACTAATCCCAATCACTTTTAAATTACAAAAAAATGCTACTAACCATAGCAAACTATGCCAAACTCACCTAAATTACTTCGGCTATCAAAAATTACCCCCAACTACACTTTACAGCAACAAACTAAGCCCAATCACTTTAAAATTACAAAAAATGCTAAAAATCATAACAAACTATACCAGAATCACCTAAATTACTTCGGCTACCGTAAATCACCCCCAACTATCCCTTACCACAACAAACCAAACCATATCATCTTAAAATTACAAAAAAAGGTGTACAAATCATAACAAATTATGATAGACTCACCTAAATTACTTCGGCTACTCTAAATCATCACCAACTAACCCTTACCAAAACAAACTAAACCCAATCACTTTTAAATTACAAAAAAATGCTACTAACCATAGCAAACTATGCCAAACTCACCTAAATTACTTCGGCTAACAAAAATCACCCCCAACTACACTCTACAGCAACAAACTAAGCCCAATCATTTTAAAATTACAAAAAAATGCTAAAAATTATAATAAACTATACCAGAATCACCTAAATTACTTCGGCTACCGTAAATCACCCCCAACTATCCCTTACCACAACAAACCAAACCATATCATCTTAAAATTACAAAGAAAGGTGTACAAATCATAACAAACTATGCCAGACTCACCTAAATTACTTCGGCTACTCTAAATCATCACCAACTAACTCTTACCACAACAAACTATACCCAATCACTTTTAAATTACAAAAAAATGCTAGTAACCATAGCAAACTATGCCAAACTCACCTAAATTACTTCGGCTACCATAAATCATCACCAACTAACCCTTACCACAACAAACTAAACCCAATCACTTTTAAATTACAAAAAAATGCTAGTAACCATAGCAAACTATGCCAAACTCACCTAAATTACTTCGGCTACCATAAATCATCACCAACTAACCCTTACCACAACAAACTAAACCCAATCACTTTTAAATTACAAAAAAATGCTACTAACCATAGCAAACTATGCCAAACTCACCTAAATTACTTTGGCTATCAAAAATCACCCCCAACTACACTTTACAGCAACAAACTAAGCCCAATCACTTTAAAATTACAAAAAAATGCTAAAAATCATAACAAACTATACCAGAATCACCTAAATTACTTCGGCTACCGTAAATCACCCCCAACTATCCCTTACCACAACAAACCAAACCATATCACCTTAAAATTACAAAAAAAGGTGTACAAATCATAACAAATTATGATAGACTCACCTAAATTACTTCGGCTACTCTAAATGATCACCAACTAACCCTTACCACAACAAACTAAACCCAATCACTTTTAAATTACAAAAAAATGCTACTAACCATAGCAAACTATGCCAAACTCACCTAAATTACTTCGGCTAACAAAAATCACCCCCAACTACACTCTACAGCAACAAACTAAGCCCAAACACTTTAAAATTACAAAAAAATGCTAAAAATCATAATAAACTATTCCAGAATCACCTAAATTACTTCGGCTACCGTAAATCACCGCCAACTATCCCTTACCACAACAAACCAAACCATATCATCTTAAAATTACAAAGAAAGGTGTACAAATCATAACAAATTATGATAGACTCACCTAAATTACTTCGGCTACTCTAAATCATCACCAACTAACCCTTACCACAACAAACTAAACCCAATCACTTTTAAATTACAAAAAAATGCTAGTAACCATAGCAAACTATGCCAAACTCACCTAAATTACTTCGGCTACCATAAATCATCACCAACTAACCCTTACCACAACAAACTAAAACCAATCACTTTTAAATTACAAAAAAATGCTACTAACCATAGCAAACTATGCCAAACTCAACTAAATTACTTCGGCTATCAAAAATCACCCCAACTACACTTTACAGCAACAAACTAAGCCCAGTCACTTTAAAATTACAAAAAAATGCTAAAAATCATAACAAACTATACCAGAATCACCTAAATTACTTCGGCTACCGTAAATCACCCCCAACTATCCCTTACCACAACAAATCAAACTATATCATCTTAAAATTACAAAAAAAGGTGTACAAATCATAACAAACTATGCCAGACTCACCTAAATTACTTCGGCTACTCTAAATCATCACCAACTAACCCTTACCACAAAAAACTAAACCCAATCACTTTTAAATTACAAAAAAATGCTAGTAACCATAGCAAACTATGCCAAACTCACCTAAATTACTTCGGCTACCATAAATCATCACCAACTAACCCTTACCACAACAAACTAAAACCAATCACTTTTAAATTACAAAAAAATGCCACTAACCATAGCAAACTATGCCAAACTCACCTAAATTACTTCGGCTATCAAAAATCACCCCAACTACACTTTACAGCAACAAACTAAGCCCAGTCACTTTAAAATTACAAAAAAATGCTAAAAATCATAACAAACTATACCAGAATTACCTAAATTACTTCGGCTACCGTAAATCACCCCCAACTATCCCTTACCACAACAAACCAAACCATATCATCTTAACATTACAAAAAAAGGTGTACAAATCATAACAAACTATGCCAGACTCACCTAAATTACTTCGGCTACTCTAAATCATTACCAACTAACCCTTACCACAACAAACTAAACCCAATCACTTTTAAATTACAAAAAAATGCTACTAACCATAGCAAACTATGCCAAACTCACCTAAATTACTTCGGCTACCATAAATTATCACCAACTCACCCTTACCACAACAAACTAAACCCAATCACTTTTAAATTACAAAAAAATGCTACTAACAATAGCAAACTTTGCCAAACTCACCTAAATTACTTCGGCTACTCTAAATCATCACCAACTAACCCTTACCACAACAAACTAAACCCAATCACTTTTAAATTACAAAAAAATGCTACTAACCATAGCAAACTATGCCAAACTCACCTAAATTACTTCGGCTACCATAAATCATCACCAACTAACCCTTACCACAACAAACTAAAACCAATCACTTTTAAATTACAAAAAAATGCTACTAACCATAGCAAACTATGCCAAACTCAACTAAATTACTTCGGCTATCAAAAATCACCCCAACTACACTTTACAGCAACAAACTAAGCCCAGTCACTTTAAAATTACAAAAAAATGCTAAAAATCATAACAAACTATACCAGAATCACCTAAATTACTTCGGCTACCGTAAATCACCCCCAACTAACCTTTACCTCAACAAACCAAACCATATCATCTTAAAATTACAAAAAAGGTGTACAAATCATAACAAACTATGCCAGACTCACCTAAATTACTTCGGCTACTCTAAATCATCACCAACTAACCCTTACAACAACAAACTAAACCCGAACACTTTTAAATTACAAAAAAATGCTAGTAACCATAGCAAACTATGCCAAACTCACCTAAATTACTTCGGCTACCATAAATCATCACCAACTAACCCTTACCACAACAAACTAAACCCAATCACTTTTAAATTACAAAAAAATGCTACTAACCATAGCAAACTATGCCAAACTCACCTAAATTACTTCTGCTATCAAAAATCACCCCCAACTACACTTTACAGCAACAAACTAAGCCCAATCACTTTAAAATTACAAAAAAATGCTAAAAATCATAACACACTATACCAGAATCACCTAAATTACTTCCGCTACCGTAAATTACCCCTAACTATCCCTTACCACAACAAACCAAACCATATCATTTTAAAATTACAAAAAAAGGTGTAAAAATCATAACAAACTATGCCAGACTCACCTAAATTACTTCGGCTACTCTAAATCATCACCAACTAACCCTTACCACAACAAACTAAACCCAATCACTTTTAAATTACAAAAAAATGCTACTAACCATAGCAAACTATGCCAAACTCACCTAAATTACTTCGGCTACCATAAATTATCACCAACTCACCCTTACCACAACAAACTAAACCCAATCACTTTTAAATTACAAAAAAATGCTACTAACAATAGCAAACTTTGCCAAACTCACCTAAATTACTTCGGCTATCAAAAATCACCCCCAACTACACTTTACAGCAACAACCTAAGCCCATTCACTTTAAAATTACAAAAAAATGCTAAAAATCATAACAAACTATACCAAAATCACCTAAATTACTTCGGCTACCGTAAATCAACCCCAACCATCCCTTACCACAACAAACCAAACCATATCATCTTAAAATTACAAAAAAAGGTGTACAAATCATAACAAACTATGCCAGACTCACCTAAATTACTTCGGCTACTCTAAATCATCACCAACTAACCCTTACCACAACAAACTAAACCCAATCACTTTTAAATTACAAAAAAATGCTAGTAACCATAGCAAACTATGCCAAACTCACCTAAATTACTTCGGCTACCATAAATCAATACCAACTAACCCTTACCACAACAAACTAAACCCAATCACTTTTAAATTACAAAAAAATGCTACTAACCATAGCAAACTATGCCAAACTCACCTAAATTACTTCGGCTATCAAAAATCACCCCCAACTACACTTTACAGCAACAAACTAAGCCAAATCACTTTAAAACTACAAAAAAATGCTAAAAATCATAACAAACTATAGCAGAATCACCTAAATTACTTCGGCTACCGTAAATCACCCCCAACTATCCCTTACCACAACAAACCAAACTATATCATCTTAAAATTACAAAAAAAGGTGTACAAATCATAACAAACTATGCCAGACTCACCTAAATTACTTCGGCTACTCTAAATCATCACCAACTAACCCTTACCACAACAAACTAAACCATATCATCTTAAAATTACAAAAAAAGGTGTACAAATCATAACAAACTATGCCAGACTCACCTAAATTACTTCGGCTACTCTAAATCATCACCAACTAACCCTTAGCACAACAAACTAAACCCAAACACTTTTAAATTACAAAAAATGCTAGTAACCATAGCAAACTATGCCAAACTCACCTAAATTACTTCGGCTACCATAAATCAATACCAACTAACCCTTACCACAACAAACTAAACCCAATCACTTTTAAATTACAAAAAAATGCTACTAACCATAGCAAACTATGCCAAACTCACCTAAATTACTTCGGCTATCAAAAATCACCCCAACTACACTTTACAGCAACAAACTTAGCCCAATACTTTAAAATTACAAAAAAATGCTAAAAATCATAACAAACTATACCAGAATCACCTAAATTACTTCGGCTACCGTAAATCACCCCTAACTATCCCTTACCACAACAAACCAAACCATATCATCTTAAAATTACAAAAAAAGGTGTAAAAATCATAACAAACTATGCCAGACTCACCTAAATTACTTCGGCTACTCTAAATCATCACCAACTAACCCTTACCACAACAAACTAAAGCCAATCACTTTTAAATTACAAAAAAATGCTACTAACCATAGCAAACTATGCCAAACTCACCTAAATTACTTCGGCTACCATAAATCATCTCCAACTCACCCTTACCACAACAAACTAAACCCAATCTTTTTTAAATTACAAAAAAATGCTACTAACCATAGCAAACTTTGCCAAACTCACCTAAATTACTTCGGCTATCAAAAATCACCCCCAACTACACTTTACAGCAACAACCTAAGCCCATTCACTTTAAAATTACAAAAAAATGCTAAAAATCATAACAAACTATACCAAAATCACCTAAATTACTTCGGCTACCGTAAATCAACCCCAACCATCCCTTACCACAACAAACCAAACCATATCATCTTAAAATTACAAAAAAAGGTGTACAAATCATAACAAACTATGCCAGACTCACCTAAATTACTTCGGCTACTCTAAATCATCACCAACTAACCCTTACCACAACAAACTAAACCCAATCACTTTTAAATTACAAAAAAATGCTAGTAACCATAGCAAACTATGCCAAACTCACCTAAATTACTTCGGCTACCATAAATCAATACCAACTAACCCTTACCACAACAAACTAAACCCAATCACTTTTAAATTACAAAAAAATGCTACTAACCATAGCAAACTATGCCAAACTCACCTAAATTACTTCGGCTATCAAAAATCACCCCCAACTACACTTTACAGCAACAAACTAAGCCAAATCACTTTAAAACTACAAAAAAATGCTAAAAATCATAACAAACTATAGCAGAATCACCTAAATTACTTCGGCTACCGTAAATCACCCCCAACTATCCCTTACCACAACAAACCAAACTATATCATCTTAAAATTACAAAAAAAGGTGTACAAATCATAACAAACTATGCCAGACTCACCTAAATTACTTCGGCTACTCTAAATCATCACCAACTAACCCTTACCACAACAAACTAAACCATATCATCTTAAAATTACAAAAAAAGGTGTACAAATCATAACAAACTATGCCAGACTCACCTAAATTACTTCGGCTACTCTAAATCATCACCAACTAACCCTTAGCACAACAAACTAAACCCAATCACTTTTAAATTACAAAAAATGCTAGTAACCATAGCAAACTATGCCAAACTCACCTAAATTACTTCGGCTACCATAAATCAATACCAACTAACCCTTACCACAACAAACTAAACCCAATCACTTTTAAATTACAAAAAAATGCTACTAACCATAGCAAACTATGCCAAACTCACCTAAATTACTTCGGCTATCAAAAATCACCCCAACTACACTTTACAGCAACAAACTTAGCCCAATACTTTAAAATTACAAAAAAATGCTAAAAATCATAACAAACTATACCAGAATCACCTAAATTACTTCGGCTACCGTAAATCACCCCTAACTATCCCTTACCACAACAAACCAAACCATATCATCTTAAAATTACAAAAAAAGGTGTAAAAATCATAACAAACTATGCCAGACTCACCTAAATTACTTCGGCTACTCTAAATCATCACCAACTAACCCTTACCACAACAAACTAAAGCCAATCACTTTTAAATTACAAAAAAATGCTACTAACCATAGCAAACTATGCCAAACTCACCTAAATTACTTCGGCTACCATAAATCATCTCCAACTCACCCTTACCACAACAAACTAAACCCAATCTTTTTTAAATTACAAAAAAATGCTACTAACCATAGCAAACTATGCCAAACTCACCTAAATTACTTCGGATATCAAAAATCACACCCAACTACACTTTACAGAAACAACCTAAGCCCAATCACTTTAAAATTACAAAAAAATGCTAAAAATCATAACAAGCTATACCAGAATCACCTAAATTACTTCGGCTAACGTAAATCACCCCTAACTATCCCTTACCACAACAAACCAAACCATAGCATCTTAAAATTACAAAAAAAGGTGTAAAAATCATAACAAACTATGCCAGACTCACCTAAATTACTTCGGCTACTCTAAATCATCACCAACTAACCCTTACCACAACAAACTAAAGCCAATCACTTTTAAATTACAAAAAAATGCTACTAACCATAGCAAACTATGCCAAACTCACCTAAATTACTTCGGCTACTTTAAATCATCACCAACTAACCCTTACCACAACAAACTAAACCCAATCACTTTTAAATTACAAAAAAATGCTACTAACCATAGCAAACTATGCCAAACTCAAGTAAATTACTTCGGCTACCATAAATCATCACCAACTAACCCTTACCACAACAAACTAAACCCAATCACTTTTAAATTACAAAAAAATGCTACTAACCATAGCAAACTATGCCAAACTCACCTAAATTACTTCTGCTATCAAAAATCACCCCCAACTACACTTTACAGCAACAAACTAAGCCCAATCACTTTAAAATTACAAAAAAATGCTAAAAATCAAAACAAACTATACCAGAATCACCTAATTTACTTCGGCTACCGTAAATCACCCCTAACTATCCCTTACCACAACAAACCAAACCATATCATCTTAAAATTACAAAAAAAGGTGTAAAAATCATAACAAACTATGCCAGACTCACCTAAATTACTTCGGCTACTCTAAATCATCACCAACTAACCCTTACCACAACAAACTAAAGCCAATCACTTTTAAATTACAAAAAAATGCTACTAACCATAGCAAACTATGCCAAACTCACCTAAATTACTTCGGCTACCATAAATCATCACCAACTCACCCTTACCACAACAAACTAAACCCAATCCTTTTTAGATTACAAAAAAATGCTACTAACCATAGCAAACTATGCCAAACTCACCTAAATTACTTCGGCTATCAAAAATCACACCCAACTACACTTTACAGCAACAACCTAAGCCCAATCACTTTAAAATTACAAAAAAATGCTAAAAATCATAACAAGCTATACCAGAATCACCTAAATTACTTCGGTTACCGTAAATCACCCCTAACTATCCCTTACCACAACAAACCAAACCATATCATCTTAAAATTACAAAAAAAAATTTAAAAATCATAACAAACTATGCCAGACTCACCTAAATTACTTCGGCTACTCTAGATCATCACCAACTAACCCTTACCACAACAAACTAAACCCAATCACTTTTAAATTACAAAAAAATGCTACTAACCATAGCAAACTATGCCAAACTCACCTAAATTACTTCGGCTATCAAAAATCACACCCAACTACACTTTACAGCAACAACCTAAGCCCAATCACTTTAAAATTACAAAAAAATGCTAAAAATCATAACAAGCTATACCAGAATCATCTAAATTACTTCGGCTACCGTAAATCACCCCCAACTATCCCTTACCACAACAAACCAAACCATATCATCTTAAAATTACAAAAAAAGGTGTACAAATCATAACAAACTATGCCAGACTCACCTAAATTACTTCGGCTACTCTAAATCATCACCAACTAACCCTTACCACAACAAACTAAACCCAATCACTTTTAAATTACAAAAAAATGCTAGTAACCATAGCAACCTATGCCAAACTCACCTAAATTACTTCGGCTACCATAAATCATCACCAACTAACCCTTACCACAACAAACTAAACCCAATCACTTTTAAATTACAAAAAAATGCTACTAAAAATAGCAAACTATGCCAAACTCACCTAAATTACTTCGGCTATTAAAAATCACCCCCAACTACACTTTACAGCAACAAACTAAGCCCAATCACTTTAAAATTACAAAAAAAATGCTAAAAATCATAACAAACTATAGCAGAATCACCTAAATTACTTCGGCTACCGTAAATTACCCCCAACTATCCCTTACCACAACAAACCAAACCATATCATCTAAAAATTACAAAAAAAGGTGTAGAAATCATAACAAATTATGCCAGACTCACCTAAATTACTTGGGCTACTCTAAATCATCACCAACTAACCCTTACCACAACAAACTAAACCCAATCACTTTTAAATTACAAAAAAATGCTAGTAAAATAGCAAACTATGCCAAACTCACCTAAATTACTTCGGCTACCATAAATCATCACCAACTAACCCTTACCACAACAAACTAAACCCAATCCCTTTTAAATTACAAAAAAATGCTACTAACCATAGCAAACTATGCCATACTCACCTAAATTACTTCGGCTATCAAAAATCACCCCAACTACACTTTACAGCAACAAACTAAGCCCAGTCACTTTAAAATTACAAAAAAATGCTAAAAATCATAACAAACTATACCAGAATCACCTAAATTACTTCGGCTACCGTAAATCACCCCCAACTATCCCTTACCACAACAAACCAAACCATATCATCTTAAAATTACAAAAAAAGGTGTACAAATAATAACAAATATGCCAGACTCACCTAAATTATTTCGGCTACTCTAAATCATCACCAACTAACCCTTACTACAACAAACTAAACCCAATCACTTTTAAATTACAAAAAAATGCTACTAACCATAGCAAACTATGCCAAACTCACCTAAATTACTTCGGCTACCATAAATCATCACCAACTAACCCTTACCACAACAAACTAAACCCAATCACTTTTAAATTACAAAAAAAATGCTACTAACCATAGCAAATTATGCCAAATTCACCTAAATTACTTCGGCTATCAAAAATCACCCCCAACTACACTTTACAGCAACAAACTAAGCCCAGTCACTTTAAAATTACAAAAAAATGCTAAAAATCATAACAAACTATACCAGAATCACCTAAATTACTTCGGCTACCGTAAATCACCCCCAACTATCCCTTACCACAACAAACCAAACCATATCATCTTAAAATTACAAAAAAAGGTGTACAAATCATAACAAACTATGCCAGACTCACCTAAATTACTTCGGCTACTCTAAATCATCACCAACTAACCCTTACCACAACAAACTAAACCCAATCACTTTTAAATTACAAAAAAATGCTAGTAACCATAGCAAACTATGCCAAACTCACCTAAATTACTTCGGCTACCATAAATCATCACCAACTAACCCTTACCACAACAAACTAAACCCAATCACATTTAAATTACAAAAAAATGCTACTAATCATAGCAAACAATGCCAAACTCACCTAAATTACTTCGGCTATCAAAAATCACCCCCAACTACACTTTACAGCAACAAACTTAGCCCAATACTTTAAAATTACAAAAAAATGCTAAAAATCATAACAAACTATACCAGAATCACCTAAATTACTTCGGCTACCGTAAATCACCCCTAACTATCCCTTACCACAACAAACCAAACCATATCATCTTAAAATTACAAAAAAAGGTGTAAAAATCATAACAAACTATGCCAGACTCACCTAAATTACTTCGGCTACTCTAAATCATCACCAACTAACCCTTACCACAACAAACTAAAGCCAATCACTTTTAAATTACAAAAAAATGCTACTAACCATAGCAAACTATGCCAAACTCACCTAAATTACTTCGGCTACCATAAATCATCACCAACTCACCCTTACCACAACAAACTAAACCCAATCTTTTTTAAATTACAAAAAAATGCTACTAACCATAGCAAACTATGCCAAACTCACCTAAATTACTTCGGATATCAAAAATCACACCCAACTACACTTTACAGAAACAACCTAAGCCCAATCACTTTAAAATTACAAAAAAATGCTAAAAATCATAACAAGCTATACCAGAATCACCTAAATTACTTCGGCTAACGTAAATCACCCCTAACTATCCCTTACCACAACAAACCAAACCATATCATCTTAAAATTACAAAAAAAGGTGTAAAAATCATAACAAACTATGCCAGACTCACCTAAATTACTTCGGCTACTCTAAATCATCACCAACTAACCCTTACCACAACAAACTAAACCCAATCACTTTTAAATTACAAAAAAATGCTACTAACCATAGCAAACTATGCCAAACTCACCTAAATTACTTCGGCTACCATAAATCATCACCAACTAACCCTTACCACAACAAACTAAACCCAATCACTTTTAAATTACAAAAAAATGCTACTAACCATAGCAAACTATGCCAAACTCACCTAAATTACTTCTGCTATCAAAAATCACCCCCAACTACACTTTACAGCAACAAACTAAGCCCAATCACTTTAAAATTACAAAAAAATGCTAAAAATCATAACAAACTATACCAGAATCACCTAATTTACTTCGGATACCGTAAATCACCCCTAACTATCCCTTACCACAACAAACCAAACCATATCATCTTAAAATTACAAAAAAAGGTGTAAAAATCATAACAAACTATGCCAGACTCACCTAAATTACTTCGGCTACTCTAAATCATCACCAACTAACCCTTACCACAACAAACTAAAGCCAATCACTTTTAAATTACAAAAAAATGCTACTAACCATAGCAAACTATGCCAAACTCACCTAAATTACTTCGGCTACCATAAATCATCACCAACTCACCCTTACCACAACAAACTAAACCCAATCTTTTTTAAATTACAAAAAAATGCTACCAACCATAGCAAACTATGCCAAACTCACCTAAATTACTTCGGCTATCAAAAATCACACCCAACTACACTTTACAGCAACAACCTAAGCCCAATCACTTTAAAATTACAAAAAAATGCTAAAAATCATAACAAGCTATACCAGAATCACCTAAATTACTTCGGCTACCGTAAATCACCCCTAACTATCCCTTACCACAACAAACCAAACCATATCATCTTAAAATTACAAAAAAAAATTTAAAAATCATAACAAACTATGCCAGACTCACCTAAATTACTTCGGCTACTCTAGATCATCACCAACTAACCCTTACCACAACAAACTAAACCCAATCACTTTTAAATTACAAAAAAATGCTACTAACCATAGCAAACTATGCCAAACTCACCTAAATTACTTCGGCTATCAAAAATCACACCCAACTACACTTTACAGCAACAACCTAAGCCCAATCACTTTAAAATTACAAAAAAATGCTAAAAATCAAAACAAGCTATACCAGAATCATCTAAATTACTTCGGCTACCGTAAATCACCCCCAACTATCCCTTACCACAACAAACCAAACCATATCATCTTAAAATTACAAAAAAAGGTGTACAAATCATAACAAACTATGCCAGACTCACCTAAATTACTTCGGCTACTCTAAATCATCACCAACTAACCCTTACCACAACAAACTAAACCCAATCACTTTTAAATTACAAAAAAATGCTAGTAACCATAGCAACCTATGCCAAACTCACCTAAATTACTTCGGCTACCATAAATCATCACCAACTAACCCTTACCACAACAAACTAAACCCAATCACTTTTAAATTACAAAAAAATGCTACTAAAAATAGCAAACTATGCCAAACTCACCTAAATTACTTCGGCTATTAAAAATCACCCCCAACTACACTTTACAGCAACAAACTAAGCCCAATCACTTTAAAATTACAAAAAAAATGCTAAAAATCATAACAAACTATAGCAGAATCACCTAAATTACTTCGGCTACCGTAAATTACCCCCAACTATCCCTTACCACAACAAACCAAACCATATCATCTAAAAATTACAAAAAAAGGTGTAGAAATCATAACAAATTATGCCAGACTCACCTAAATTACTTGGGCTACTCTAAATCATCACCAACTAACCCTTACCACAACAAACTAAACCCAATCACTTTTAAATTACAAAAAAATGCTAGTAAAAATAGCAATCTATGCCAAACTCACCTAAATTACTTCGGCTACCATAAATCATCACCAACTAACCCTTACCACAACAAACTAAACCCAATCCCTTTTAAATTACAAAAAAATGCTACTAACCATAGCAAACTATGCCAAACTCACCTAAATTACTTCGGCTATCAAAAATCACCCCAACTACACTTTACAGCAACAAACTAAGCCCAGTCACTTTAAAATTACAAAAAAATGCTAAAAATCATAACAAACTACACCAGAATCACCTAAATTACTTCGGCTACCGTAAATCACCCCCAACTATCCCTTACCACAACAAACCAATCCATATCATCTTAAAATTACAAAAAAAGGTGTACAAATAATAACAAATATGCCAGACTCACCTAAATTACTTCGGCTACTCTAAATCATCACCAACTAACCCTTACTACAACAAACTAAACCCAATCACTTTTAAATTACAAAAAAATGCTACTAACCATAGCAAACTATGCCAAACTCACCTAAATTACTTCGGCTACCATAAATCATCACCAACTAACCCTTACCACAACAAACTAAACCCAATCACTTTTAAATTACAAAAAAAATGCTACTAACCATAGCAAATTATGCCAAATTCACCTAAATTACTTCGGCTATCAAAAATCACCCCCAACTACACTTTACAGCAACAAACTAAGCCCAATCACTTTAAAATTACAAAAAAATGCTAAAAATCATAACAAACTATACCAGAATCACCTAAATTACATCGGCTACCGTAAATCACCCCCAACTATCCCTTACCACAACAAACCAAACCATATCATCTTAAAATTACAAAAAAAGGTTTACAAATCATAACAAACTATGCCAGACTCACCTAAATTACTTCGGCTACTCTAAATCATCACCAACTAACCCTTACCACAACAAACTAAACCCAATCACTTTTAAATTACAAAAAAAATGCTACTAACCATAGCAAATTATGCCAAATTCACCTAAATTACTTCGGCTATCAAAAATCACCCCCAACTACACTTTACAGCAACAAACTAAGCCCAATCACTTTAAAATTACAAAAAAATGCTAAAAATCATAACAAACTATACCAGAATCACCTAAATTACATCGGCTACCGTAAATCACCCCCAACTATCCCTTACCACAACAAACCAAACCATATCATCTTAAAATTACAAAAAAAGGTGTACAAATCATAACAAACTATGCCAGACTCACCTAAATTACTTCGGCTACTCTAAATCATCACCAACTAACCCTTACTACAACAAACTAATCCCAATCACTTTTAAATTACAAAAAAATGCTACTAACCATAGCAAACTATGCCAAACTCACCTAAATTACTTCGGCTATCAAAAATCACCCCCAACTACACTTTACAGCAACAAACTAAGCCCAATTACTTTAAAATTACCAAAAAATGTTAAAAATCATAACAAACTATAACATAATCACCTAACTTACTTCGGCTACCGTAAATCACCCCCAACTATCCCTTACCACAACAAACCAAACCATATCATCTTAAAATTACAAAAAAAGATGTACAAATCATAACAAACTATGCCAGACTCACCTAAATTACTTCGGCTACTCTAAATCATCACCAACTAACCCTTACTACAACAAACTAAACCCAATCAGTTTTAAATTACAAAAAAATGCTACTAACCATAGCAAACTATGCCAAACTCACCTAAATTACTTCGGCTATCAAAAATCACCCCAACTACACTTTACAGCAACAAACTAAGCCCAATCACTTTAAAATTACAAAAAAAATGCTAAAAATCATAACAAACTATACCAGAATCACCTAAATTACTTCGGCTACCGTAAATCACCCCCAACTATCCCTTACCACAACAAACCAAACCATATCATCTTAAAATTACAAAAAAAGGTGTACAAATCATAACAAACTATGCCAGACTCACCTAAATTACTTCCCCTAATCTAAATCATCACCAACTAACCCTTACCACAACAAACTAAACCCAATCATTTTTAAATTACAAAAAAATGCTAGTAACCATAGCAAACTATGCCAAACTCACCTAAATTACTTCGGCTACCATAAATCATCACCAACTCACCCTTACCACAACAAACTAAACCCAATCACTTTTAAATTACAAAAAAATGCTACTAACCATAGCAAACTATGCCAAACTCACCTAAATTACTTCGGCTATCAAAAATCACCCCCAACTACACTTTACAGCAACAACCTAAGCCCAATCACTTTAAAATTACAAAAAAATGCTAAAAATCATAACAAACTGTACCAGAATCACCTAAATTACTTCGGCTACCGTAAATCACCCCCAACTATCCCTTACCACAACAAACCAAACCATATCATCTTAAAATTACAAAAAAAGGTGTACAAATCATAACAAACTATGCCAGACTCACCTAAATTACTTCGGCTACTCTAAATCATCACCAACTAACCCTTACTACAACAAACTAAACCCAATCACTTTTAAATTACAAAAAAATGCTACTAACCATAGCAAACTATGCCAAACTCACCTAAATTACTTCGGCTATCAAAAATCACCCCCAACTACACTTTACAGCAACAAACTAAGCCCAATTACTTTAAAATTACCAAAAAATGTTAAAAATCATAACAAACTATAACATAATCACCTAACTTACTTCGGCTACCGTAAATCACCCCCAACTATCCCTTACCACAACAAACCAAACCATATCATCTTAAAATTACAAAAAAAGATGTACAAATCATAACAAATTATGCCAGACTCACCTAAATTACTTCGGCTACTCTAAATCATCACCAACTAACCCTTACTACAACAAACTAAACCCAATCACTTTTAAATTACAAAAAAATGCTACTAACCATAGCAAACTATGCCAAACTCACCTAAATTACTTCGGCTATCAAAAATCACCCCAACTACACTTTACAGCAACAAACTAAGCCCAATCACTTTAAAATTACAAAAAAAATGCTAAAAATCATAACAAACTATACCAGAATCACCTAAATTACTTCGGCTACCGTAAATCACCCCCAACTATCCCTTACCACAACAAACCAAACCATATCATCTTAAAATTACAAAAAAAGGTGTACAAATCATAACAAACTATGCCAGACTCACCTAAATTACTTCGGCTACTCTAAATCATCACCAACTAACCCTTACCACAACAAACTAAACCCAATCACTTTTAAATTACAAAAAAATGCTAGTAACCATAGCAAACTATGCCAAACTCACCTAAATTACTTCGGCTACCATAAATCATCACCAACTAACCCTTACCACAACAAACTAAACCCAATCACTTTTAAATTACAAAAAAATGCTACTAACCATAGCAAACTATGCCAAACTCACCTAAATTACTTCGGCTATCAAAAATCACCTTCAACTACACTTTACAGCAACAAACTAAGCCCAATCACTTTAAAATTACAAAAAAATGCTAAAAATCATAACAAACTAAACCAGAATCACCTAAATTACTTCGGCTACCGTAAATCACCCCCAGCTATCCCTTACCACAACAAACCAAACCATATCATTTTAAAATTACAAAAAAAGGTGTACAAATCATAACAAACTATGCCAGACTCACCTAAATTACTTCGGCTACTCTAAATCATCACCAACTAACCCTTACCACAACAAACTAAACCCAATCACTTTTTAATTACAAAAAAATGCTAGTAACCATAGCAAACTATGCCAAACTCACCTAAATTACTTCGACTACCATAAATCATCACCAACTAACCCTTACCACAACAAACTAAATCCAATCATTTTTAAATTACAAAAAAATGCTACTAACCATAGCAAACTATGCCAAACTGACCTAAATTACTTCAGCTATCAAAAATCACCCCCAACTACACTTTACAGCAACAAACTAAGCCCAATCACTTTAAAATTACAAAAAAATGCTAAAAATCATAACAAACTATAGCAGAATCACCTAAATTACTTCGGCTACCGTAAATCACCCCCAACTATCCCTTACCACAACAAACCAAACCATATCATCTTAAAATTACAAAAAAAGGTGTACAAATCATAACAAACTATGCCAGACTCACCTAAATTACTTCGGCTACTCTAAATCATCACCAACTAACACTTACCACAACAAACTAAACCCAATCACTTTTAAATTACAAAAAAATGCTAGTAATCATAGCAAACTATGCCAAACTCACCTAAATTACTTCGGCTACCATAAGTCATCACCAACTAACCCTTACCACAACAAACTAAACCCAATCACTTTTAAATTACAAAACAATCCTACTAACCATAGCAAACTATGCCAAACTCACCTAAATTACTTCGGCTATCAAAAATCACCCCAACTACACTTTACAGCAACAAACTAAGCCCAGTCACTTTAAAATTACAAAAAAATGCTAAAAATCATAACAAACTATACCAGAATCACCTAAATTACTTCGGCTACCGTAAATCACCCCCAACTATACCTTACCACAACAAACCAAACCATATCATCTTAAAATTACAAAAAAAGGTGTACAAATCATAACAAACTATGCCAGACTCACCTAAATTACTTCGGCTACTCTAAATCATCACCAACTAACCCTTACTACAAGAAACTAAACCCAATCACTTTTAAATTACAAAAAAATGCTAGTAACCATAGCAAACTATGCCAAACTCACCTAAATTACTTCGGCTATCAAAAATCACCCCCAACTACACTTTACAGCAACAAACTAAGCCCAATCACTTTAAAATTACAAAAAAATGCTAAAAATTATAACAAACTATACCAGAATCACCTAAATTACTTCGGCTACCGTAAATCACCCCCAACTATCCCTTACCACAACAAACCAAACCATATCATCTTAAAATTACAAAAAAAGGTGTACAAATCATAACAAACTATGCCAGACTCACCTAAATTACATCGGTTACTCTAAATCATCACCAACTAACCCTTACCACAACAAACTAAACCCAATCACTTTTAAATTACAAAAAAATGCTACTAACCATAGCAAACTATGCCAAACTCACCTAAATTACTTCGGCTACCATAAATCATCACCAACTAACCCTTACCACAACAAACTAAACCCAATCACTTTTAAATTACAAAAAAATGCTACTAACCATAGCAAACTATGCCAAACTCACCTAAATCACTTCGGCTATCAAAAATCACCCCCAACTACACTTTACAGCAACAAACTAAGCCTAATCACCTTAAAATTACAAAAAATGCTAAAAATCATAACAAATTATACCAGAATCACCTAAATTACTTCGGCTACCGTAAATCACCCCCAAGTATCCCTTACCACAACAAACCAAACCATATCATCTTAATATTACAAAAAAAGGTGTACAAATCATAACAAACTATGCCAGACTCACCTAAATGACTTCGGCTACTCTAAATCATCACCAACTAAGCCTTACCACAATAAACTAAACCCAATCACTTTTAAATTACAAAAAAATGCTACTAACCATAGCAAACTATGCCAAACTCACCTAAATTACTTCGGCTACCATAAATCATCACCAACTAACCCTTACCACAACAAACTAAACCCAATCACTTTTAAATTACAAAAAAATATTACTAACCATAGCAAACTATGCCAAACTCACCTAAATTACTTCGGCTATCAAAAATCACCCACAACTACACTTTACAGCAACAAACTAAGCCCAATCACTTTAAAATTACAAAAAAATGCTAAAAATCATAACAAACTAAACCAGAATCACCTAAATTACTTCGGCTACCGTAAATCACCCCCAGCTATCCCTTACCACAACAAACCAAACCATATCATCTTAAAATTACAAAAAAAGGTGTACAAATCATAACAAACTATGCCAGACTCACCTAAATTACTTCGGCTACTCTAAATCATCACCAACTAACCCTTACCACAACAAACTAAACCCAATCACTTTTTAATTACAAAAAAATGCTAGTAACCATAGCAAACTATGCCAAACTCACCTAAATTACTTCGGCTACCATAAATCATCACCAACTAACCCTTACCACAACAAACTAAACCCAATCACTTTTAAATTACAAAAAAATGCTACTAACCATAGCAAACTATGCCAAACTCACCTAAATTACTTCGGCTATCAAAAATCACCCCCAACTACACTTTACAGCAACAAACTAAGCCCAATCACTTTAAAATTACAAAAAATGCTAAAAATCATAACAAATTATACCAGAATCACCTAAATTACTTCGGCTACCGTAAATCACCCCCAACTATTCCTTACCACAACAAACCAAACCATATCATCTTAAAATTACAAAAAAAGGAGTACAAATCATAACAAACTATGCCAGACTCACCTAAATTACTTCGGCTACTCTAAATCATCACCAACTAACCCTTACCACAATAAACTAAACCCAATCACTTTTAAATTACAAAAAAATGCTACTAACCATAGCAAACTATGCCAAACTCACTTAAATTACTTCGGCTACCATAAATCATCACCAACTAACCCTTACCACAACAAACTAAACCCAATCACTTTTAAATTACAAAAAAATGCTAGTAACCATAGCAAACTATGCCAAACTCACCTAAATTACTTCGGCTACCATAAATCATCACCAACTAACCCTTACCACAACAAACTAAACCCAATCACTTTTAAATTACAAAAAAATGCTACTAACCATAGCAAACTATGCCAAACTCACCTAAATTACTTCGGCTATCAAAAATCACCCCCAACTACACTTTACAGCAACAAACTAAGCCCAATCACTTTAAAATTACAAAAAATGCTAAAAATCATAACAAATTATACCAGAATCACCTAAATTACTTCGGCTACCGTAAATCACCCCCAACTATTCCTTACCACAACAAACCAAACCATATCATCTTAAAATTACAAAAAAAGGAGTACAAATCATAACAAACTATGCCAGACTCACCTAAATTACTTCGGCTACTCTAAATCATCACCAACTAACCCTTACCACAATAAACTAAACCCAATCACTTTTAAATTACAAAAAAATGCTACTAACCATAGCAAACTATGCCAAACTCACTTAAATTACTAAGGCTACCATAAATCATCACCAACTAACCCTTACCACAACAAACTAAACCCAATCACTTTTAAATTACAAAAAAATGCTACTAACCATAGCAAACTATGCCAAACTCACCTAAATTACTTCGGCTATTCAAAATCACCCCCAACTACACTTTACAGCAACAAACTAAGCCCAATCACTTTAAAATTACAAAAAATGCTAAAAATCATAACAAATTATACCAGAATCACCTAAATTACTTCGGCTACCGTAAATCACCCCCAACTATCCCTTACCACAACAAACCAAACCATATCATCTTAAAATTACAAAAAAAGGAGTACAAATCATAACAAACTATGCCAGACTCACCTAAATTACTTCGGCTACTCTAAATCATCACCAACTAACCCTTACCACAACAAACTAAACCCAATCACTTTTAAATTACAAAGAAATGCTACTAACCATAGAAAACTATGCCAAACTCACCTAAATTACTTCGGCTACAATAAATCATCACCAACTAACCCTTACCACAACAAACTAAACCCAATCACTTTTAAATTACAAAAAAATGCTACTAACCATAGCAAACTATGCCAAACTCACCTAAATTACTTCGGCTATCAAAAATCACCCCCAACTACACTTTACAGCAACAAACTAAGCCCAATCACTTTAAAATTACAAAAAATGCTAAAAATCATAACAAATTATACCAGAATCACCTAAATTACTTCGGCTACCGTAAATCACCCCCAACTATCCCTTACCACAACAAACCAAACCATATCATCTTAAAATTACAAAAAAAGGAGTACAAATCATAACAAACTATGCCAGACTCACCTAAATTACTTCGGCTACTCTAAATCATCACCAACTAACCCTTACCACAATAAACTAAACCCAATCACTTTTAAATTACAAAAAAATGCTACTAACCATAGCAAACTATGCCAAACTCACTTAAATTACTTCGGCTACCATAAATCATCACCAACTAACCCTTACCACAACAAACTAAACCCAATCACTTTTAAATTACAAAAAAATGCTACTAACCATAGCAAACTATGCCAAACTCACCTAAATTACTTCGGCTATCAAAAATCACCCCCAACTACACTTTACAGCAACAAACTAAGCCCAATCACTTTAAAATTACAAAAAATGCTAAAAATCATAACAAATTATACCAGAATCACCTAAATTACTTCGGCTACCGTAAATCACCCCCAACTATCCCTTACCACAACAAACCAAACCATATCATCTTAAAATTACAAAAAAAGGAGTACAAATCATAACAAACTATGCCAGACTCACCTAAATTACTTCGGCTACTCTAAATCATCACCAACTAACCCTTACCACAACAAACTAAACCCAATCACTTTTAAATTACAAAAAAATGCTACTAACCATAGCAAACTATGCCAAACTCACCTAAATTACTTCGGCTATCAAAAATCACCCCCAACTACACTTTACAGCAACAAACTATGCCCTATCACTTTAAAATTACAAAAAAATGCTAAAAATCATAACAAACTATACCAGAATCACCTAAATTACTTCGGCTACCGTAAATCACCCCCAACTATCCCTTACCACAACAAACCAAACCTTATCATCTTAAAATTACAAAAAAAGGTGTACAAATCATAACAAACTATGCCAGACTCACTTAAATTACTTCGGCTACTCTAAATCATCACCAACTAATCCTTACCACAACAAACTAAACCCAATCACTTTTAAATTGCAAAAAAAATGCTACTAACCATAGCAAACAATGCCAAACTCACCTAAATTACTTCGGCTACCATAAATCATCACCAACTATCCCTTACCACAACAAACCAAACCATATCATCTTAAAATTACAAAAAAAAGTGTACAAATCATAACAAACTATGCCAGACTCACCTAAATTACTTCGGCTACTCTAAATCATCACCAACAAACACTTACCACAACAAACTAAACCCAATCACTTTTAAATTACAAAAAAATGCTACTAGCCATAGCAAACAATGCCAAACTCACCTAAATTACTTCGGCTACCATAAATCATCACCAACTAACCCTTACCACAACAAACTAAACCCAATCACATTTAAATTACAAAAAAATGCTACTAACCATAGCAAACTATGCCAAACTCACCTAAATTACTTCGGCTATCAAAAATCACCCCCAACTACACTTTACAGCAACAAACTAAGCCCTATCACTTTAAAATTACAAAAAAATGCTAAAAAACATAACAAACTATACCAGAATCACCTAAATTACTTCGGCTACCGTAAATCACCCCCAACTATCCCCTACCACAACAAACCAAACCATATCATCTTAAAATTACAAAAAAAGGTGTACAAATCATAACAAACTATGCCAGACTCACTTAAATTACTTCGGCTACTCTAAATCATCACCAACTAATCCTTACCACAGCAAACTAAACCCAATCACTTTTAAATTACAAAAAAATGCTACTAACCATAGCAAACTATGCCAAACTCACCTAAAGTATTTCGGTTACCATAAATCATTACCAACTAACCCTTACCACTACAAACTAAACCCAATCAATTTTAAATTACAAAAAAATGCTACTAACCATAGCAAACCATGCCAAACTCATCTAAATTACTTCGGCTATCAAAAATCACCCCCAACTACACTTTACAGCAACAAACTAAGCCCAATCACTTTAAAATTACAAAAAAATGCTAAAAATCATAACAAACTATACCAGAATCACCTAAATTACTTCGGCTACCGTAAATCACCCCCAACTATCCCTTACCACAACAAACCAAACCATATCATCTTAAAATTACAAAAAAAGGTGTACAAATCATAACAAACTATGCCAGACTCACCTAAATTACTTCGGCTACTCTAAATCATCCCCAACTAACGCTTACCACAACAAACTAAACCCAATCACTTTTAAATTACAAAAAAATGCTACTAACCATAGCAAACTATGCCAAACTCACCTAAATTACTTCGGCTATCAAAAATCACCCCCAACTACACTTTACAGCAACAAACTAAGCCCAATTATTTTAAAATTACAAAAAAATGCTAAAAATCGTAACAAACTATACCAGAATCACCTAAATTACTTCGGCTACCGTAAATCACCCCCAACTATCCCTTACCACAACAAACCAAACCATATCATCTTAAAATTACAAAAAAACATGTACAAATCAAAACAAACTATGCCAGACTCACCTAAATTACATCGGTTACTCTAAATCATTACCAACTAACCCTTACCACAACAAACTAAACCCAATCACTTTTAAATTACAAAAAAATGCTACTAACCATAGCAAACTATGCCAAACTCACCTAAATTACTTCGGCTACCATAAATCATCACCAACTAACCCTTACCACAACAAACTAAACCCAATCACTTTTAAATTACAAAAAAATGCTACTAACCATAGCAAACTATGCCAAACTCACCTAAATTACTTCGGCTATCAAAAATCACCCACAACTACACTTTACAGCAACAAACTAAGCCCAATCACTTTAAAATTACAAAAAAATGCTAAAAATCATAACAAACTATACCAGAATCACCTAAATTACTCCGGCTACCGTAAATCACCCCCAACTATCCCTTACCACAACAAACCAAACCATATCATATTAAAATTACAAAAAAAGGTGTACAAATCATAACAAAGTATGCCAGACTCACCTAAATTACTTCGGCTACTCTAAATCATCACCAACTAACCCTTACCACAACAAACTAAACCCAATCACTTTTAACTTACAAAAAAATGCTACTAACCATAGCAAACTATACCAAACTCACCTAAATTACTTCGGCTACCATAAATCATCACCAACTAACCCTTACCACAACAAACTAAACCCAATCACTTTTAAATTACAAAAAAATGCTACTAACCATAGCAAACTATGCCAAACTCACCTAAATTACTTCGGCTATCAAAAATCACCCCCAACTACACTTTACAGCAACAAACTAAGCCCAATCACTTTAAAATTACAAAAAAATGCTAAAAATCATAACAAACTATACCAGAATTTCTTCGGCTACCGTAAATCACCCCCAAC
Organism: Eledona agricola; assembly: GCA_964023215.1. NCBI lineage: Eukaryota > Metazoa > Arthropoda > Insecta > Coleoptera > Tenebrionidae > Eledona > Eledona agricola. The sequence goes on from CAXIEJ010000187.1 coordinate 258,278, forward strand.
TATCCCAAACCACAACAAACCAAATCATATCATCTTAAAATTACAAAAAAAGATGTACAAATCATAACAAACTATGCCAGACTCACCTTAATTACTTCGGCTACTCTAAATCATCACCAACTAACCCTTACCACAACAAACTAAACTCAATCACTTTTAAATTCCAAAAAAATTCTACTAACCATAGCAAACTATGCCAAACTCACCTAAATTACTTCGGCTACTCTAAATCATCACCAACTAACCCTTACCACAACAAACTAAACCCAATCACTTTTAAATTACAAAAAAATGCTACAAACCATAGCAAACTATGCCAAACTCACATAAATTACTTCGGCTATCAAAAATCACACCCAACTACACCTTACAGCAACAAACTAAGCCCTATCACTTTAAAATTACAAAAAAATGCTAAAAATCATAACAAACTATACCAGAATTACTTCGGCTACCGTAAATCACCCCCAACTATCCCTTACCACAACAAACCAAATCATATCACCTTAAAATTACAAAAAAAGATGTACAAATTATAACAAACTATGCCAGACTCACCTAAATTACTTCGGCTACTCTAAATCATCACCAACTAACCCTTACCACAACAAACTAAACCCAATCACTTTTAAATTACAAAAAAATGCTAGTAACCATAGCAAACTATGCCAAACTCACCTAAATTACTTCGGCTACCATAAATCATCACCAACTAACCCTTACCACAACAAACTAAACCCAATCACTTTTAAATTACAAAAAAATGCTACTAGCCATAACAAACTATGCCAAACTCACCTAAATTACTTCGGCTAACAAAAATCACCCCCAACTACACTTTACAGCAACAAACTAAGCCCCATCACTTTAAAATTACAAAAAAATGCTAAAAATCATAACAAACTATACCAGAATCACCTAAATTACTTCGGCTACCGTAAATCATCCCCAACTATCCCTTACCACAACAAACCAAACCATATCATCTTAAAATTACAAAAAAAGGTGTACAAATCATAACAAACTATGCCAGACTCACCTAAATTACTTCGGCTACTCTAAATCATCACCAACTAACTCTTACCACAACAAACTAAACCCAATCACTTTTAAATTGCAAAAAAATGCTACTAACCATAGCAAACTATGCCAAACTCACCTAAATTACTTCGGCTACCATAAATCATCACCAACTAACCCTTACCACAACAAACTAAACCCAATCACATTTAAATTACAAAAAAATGCTACTAAACATAGCAAACTATGCCAAACTCACCTAAATTACTTCGGCTATCAAAAATCACCCCCAACTACACTTTACAGCAACAAACTAAGCCCTATCACTTTAAAATTACAAAAAAATGCTACAAATCATAACAAACTATACCAGAATCACCTAAATTACTTCGGCTACTGTAAATCACCCCCAACTATCCCTTACCACAACAAACCAAACCATATCATCTTAAAATTACAAAACTACTTCGGCTAACTAACCAACTAACCCTTACCACAACAAACTAAACCCAATCACTTTTAAATTACAAAAAAATGCTACTAACCATAGCAAACTATGCCAAACTCACCTAAATTACTTCGGCTATCAAAAATCACCCCCAACTACACTTTACAGCAATAAACTAAGCCCAATCACTTTAAAATTACAAAAAAATGCTAAAAATCATAACGAACTATACCAAAATCACCTAAATTACTTCGGCTACCGTAAATCACCCCCAACTATCCCTTACCACAACAAACCAAACCCAATCATTTTTAAATTACAAAAAAAGGTGTACAAATCATAACAAACTATGCCAGACTCACCTAAATTACTTCGGCTACTCTAAATCATCACCAACTAACCCTTACCACAACAAAATAAACCCAATCACTTTTAAATTACAAAAAAATGCTACTAACCATAGCAAACTATGCCAAACTCACCTAAGTTACTTTGGCTACCATAAATCATCACCAACTAACCCTTACTACAACAAACTAAACCCAATGACTTTTAAATTACAATAAATGCTACTAACCATAGCAAACTATGCCAAACTCACCTAAATTACTTCAGCTATCAAAAATCACCCCCAACTACACTTTACAGCAACAAACTAAGCCCAATCACTTCAAAATTACAAAAAAATGCTTAAAATCATAACAAACTATACCAGAATCACCTAAATTACTTCGGCTACCGTAAATCATCCCCAACTATCCCTTATTACAACAAACCAAACCATATCATCTTAAAATTACAAAAAAGTTGTACAAATCATAACAAACTATGCCAGATTCACCTAAATTACTTCGGCTACTCTAAATCATCACCAACTAACCCTTACCACAACAAACTAAACCCAATCTCATTTAAATTACAAAAAAATGCTACTAAACATAGCAAACTATGCCAAACTCACCTAAATTACTTCGGCTATCAAAAATCACCCCCAACTACACTTTACAGCAACAAACTAAGCCCTATCACTTTAAAATTACAAAAAAATGCTACAAATCATAACAAACTATACCAGAATCACCTAAATTACTTCGGCTACCGTAAATCACCCCCAACTATCCCTTACCACAACAAACCAAACCATATTATCTTAAAATTACAAAACTACTTCGGCTAACTAACCAACTAACCCTTACCACAACAAACTAAACCCAATCACTTTTAAATTACAAAAAAATGCTACTAACCATAGCAAACTATGCCAAACTCACCTAAATTACTTCGGCTATCAAAAATCACCCCCAACTACACTTTACAGCAACAAACTAAGCCCAATCACTTTAAAATTACAAAAAAATGCTAAAAATCATAACGAACTATACCAAAATCACCTAAATTACTTCGGCTACCGTAAATCACCCCCAACTATCCCTTACCACAACAAACCAAACCCAATCATTTTTAAATTACAAAAAAAGGTGTACAAATCATAACAAACTATGCCAGACTCACCTAAATTACTTCGGCTACTCTAAATCATCACCAACTAACCCTTACCACAACAAAATAAACCCAATCACTTTTAAATTACAAAAAAATGCTACTAACCATAGCAAACTATGCCAAACTCACCTAAGTTACTTTGGCTACCATAAATCATCACCAACTAACCCTTACTACAACAAACTAAACCCAATGACTTTTAAATTACAATAAATGCTACTAACCATAGCAAACTATGCCAAACTCACCTAAATTACTTCAGCTATCAAAAATCACCCCCAACTACACTTTACAGCAACAAACTAAGCCCAATCACTTCAAAATTACAAAAAATGCTTAAAATCATAACAAACTATACCAGAATCACCTAAATTACTTCGGCTACCGTAAATCATCCCCAACTATCCCTTATTACAACAAACCAAACCATATCATCTTAAAATTACAAAAAAAGGTGTACAAATCATAACAAACTATGCCAGACTCACCTAAATTACTTCGGCTACTCTAAATCATCACCAACTATCCCTTACCACAACAAACCAACCCATATCATCTTAAAATTACAAAAAAAGGTTTACAAATCATAACAAATTATGCCAGACTCACCTAAATTACTTCGGCTACTCTAAATCATCACCAACTAACCCTTACCACAACAAACTAAACCCAATCACTTTTAAATTACAAAAAAATGCTACTAACCCTAGCAAACTATGCCAAACTCACCTAAATTACTTCGGCTACCATAAATCATCACCAACTAACCCTTACCACAACAAACTAAACCCAATCACATTTAAATTACAAAAAAATGCTACTAACCATAGCAAACTATGCCAAACTCACCTAAATTACTTCGGCTATCAAAAATCACCCCCAACTACACTTTACAGCAACAAACTAAGCCCTATCACTTTAAAATTACAAAAAAATGCTAAAAATCATAACAAACTATACCAGAATCACCTAAATTACTTCGGCTACCGTAAATCACCCCCAACTATCCCTTACCACAACAAACCAAACCATATCATCTTAAAATTACAAAAAACGGTGTACAAATTATAACAAACTATGCCAGACTCACTTAAATTACTTCGGCTACTCTAAATCATCACCAACTAACCCTTACCACAGCAAACTAAACCCAATCACTTTTAAATTACAAAAAAATGCTACTAACCATAGCAAACTATGCCAAACTCACCTAAAGTATTTCGGCTACCATAAATCATTACCAACTAACCCTTACCACAACAAACTAAACCCAATCACTTTTAAATTACAAAAAAATGCTACTAACCATAGCAAACTATGCCAAACTCATCTAAATTACTTCGGCTATCAAAAATCACCCCCAACTACACTTTACAGCAACAAACTAAGCCCAATCACTTTAAAATTACAAAAAAATGCTAAAAATCATAACAAACTATACCAGAATCACTTAAATTACTTCGGCTACCGTAAATCACCCCCAACTATCCCTTACCACAACAAACCAAACCATATCATCTTAAAATTACAAAAAAGGTGTACAAATCATAACAAACTATGCCAGACTCACCTAAATTACTTCGGCTACTCTAAATCATCACCAACTAACGCTTACCACAACAAACTAAACCCAATCACTTTTAAATTACAAAAAAATGCTACTAACCATAGCAAACAATGCCAAACTCACCTAAATTACTTCGGCTATCAAAAATCACCCCCAACTACACTTTACAGCAACAAACTAAGCCCAATTACTTTAAAATTACAAAAAAATGCTAAAAATCATAACAAACTATACCAGAATCACCTAAATTACTTCGGCTACCGTAAATCACCCCCAACTATCCCTTACCACAACAAACCAAACCATATCATCTTAAAATTACAAAAAAAGGTGTACAAATCATAACAAACTATGCCAGATTCACCTAAATTACATCGGTTACTCTAAATCATCACCAACTAACCCTTACCACAACAAACTAAACCCAATCACTTTTAAATTACAAAGAAATGCTACTAATCATAGCAAACTATGCCAAACTCACCTAAATTACTTCGGCTACCATAAATCATCACCAACTAACCCTTACCACAACAAACTAAACCCAATCACTTTTAAATTACAAAAAAATGCTACTAACCATAGCAAACTATGCCAAACTCATCTAAATTACTTCGGCTATCAAAAATCACCCCCAACTACACTTTACAGCAACAAACTAAGCCCAATCACTTTAAAATTACAAAAAAATGCTAAAAATCATAACAAACTATACCAGAATTACTTCGGCTACCGTAAATCACCCCCAACTATCCCTAACCACAACAAAACAAATCATATCATCTTAAAATTACAACAAAAGATGTACAAATCATAACTATGCCAGAATCACCTAAATTACTTCGGCTACTCTAAATCATCACCAACTAACCCTTACCACAACAAACTAAACTCAATCACTTTTAAATTCCAAAAAAATTCTACTAACCATAGCAAACTATGCCAAACTCACCTAAATTACTTCGGCTATCAAAAATCACCCCCAACTACACTTTACAGCAACAAACTAAGCCCAATTACTTTAAAATTACAAAAAAATGCTAAAAATCATAACAAACTATACCAGAATTACTTCGGCTACCGTAAATCACCCCCAACTATCCCTAACCACAACAAAACAAATCATATCATCTTAAAATTACAACAAAAGATGTACAAATCATAACTATGCCAGAATCACCTAAATTACTTCGGCTACTCTAAATCATCACCAACTAACCCTTACCACAACAAACTAAACTCAATCACTTTTAAATCCCAAAAAAATTCTACTAACCATAGCAAACTATGCCAAACTCACCTAAATTACTTCGGCTACTCTAAATCATCACCAACTAACCCTTACCACAACAAACTAAACTCAATCACTTTTAAATTCCAAAAAAATTCTACTAACCATAGCAAATTATGCCAAACTCACCTAAATTACTTCGGCTACTCTAAATCATCACCAACTAACCCTTACCACAACAAACTAAACCCAATCACTTTAAAATTACAAAAAAATGTTAAAAATCATAACAAACTATACCAGAATTACTTCGGCTACCGTAAATCACCCCCAACTATCCCTTACCACAACAAACCAAATCATATCACCTTAAAATTACAAAAAAAGGTGTACAAATTATAACAAACTATGCCAGACTCACATAAATTACTTCGGCTACTCTAAATCATCACCAACTAACCCTTACCACAACAAACTAAACCCAATCACTTTTAAATTACAAAAAAATTCTACTAACCATAGCAAACTATGCCAAACTCACCTAAATTACTTCGGCTACTCTAAATCATCACCAACTAACCCTTACCACAACAAACTAAACCCAATCACTTTTAAATTACAAAAAAATGCTACTAGCCATAACAAACTATGCCAAACTCACCTAAATTACTTGGGCTATCAAAAATCACCCCCAACTACACTTTACAGCAACAAACTAAGCCCAATCACTTTAAAATTACAAAAAAATGCTAAAAATCATAACAAACTATACCAGAATCACCTAAATTACTTCGGCTACCGTAAATCATCCCCAATTATCCCTTACCACAACAAACCAAACCATATCATCTTAAAATTACAAAAAAAGGTGTACAAATCATAACAAACTATGCCAGACTCACCTAAATTACTTCGGCTACTCTAAATCATCACCAACTAACCCTTACCACAACAAACTAAACCCAATCACTTTTAAATTGCAAAAAAATGCTACTAACCATAGCAAACTATGCCAAACTCACCTAAATTACTTCGGCTACCATAAATCATCACCAACTATCCCTTACCACAACAAACCAAACCATATCATCTTAAAATTACAAAAAAAGGTGTACAAATCATAACAAACTATGCCAGACTCACCTAAATTACTTCGGCTACTCTAAATCATCACCAACTAACCCTTACCACAACAAACTAAACCCAGTCACTTTTAAATTACAAAAAAATGCTACTAACCATAGCAAACTATGCCAAACTCACCTAAATTACTTCGGCTACCATAAATCATCACCAACTACACTTTACAGCAACAAACTAAGCCCTATCACTTTAAAATTACAAAAAAATGCTACAAATCATAACAAACTATACCAGAATCACCTAAATTACTTCGGCTACCGTAAATCACCCCCAACTATTCCTTACCACAACAAACCAAACCATATCATCTTAAAATTACAAAAAAAGGTGTACAAATCATAACAAACTATGCCAGACTCACTTAAATTACTTCGGCTACTCTAAATCATCACCAACTAACCCTTAACACAGCAAACTAAACCCAATCACTTTTAAATTACAAAAAAATGCTACTAACCATAGCAAACTATGCCAAACTCACCTAAATTACTTCGGCTATCAAAAATCACCCCCAACTACACTTTACAGCAACAAAATAAGCCCAATTACTTTAAAATTACAAAAAAATGCTAAAAATCATAACAAACTATACCAGAATCACCTAAGTTACTTCGGCTACCGTAAATCACCCCCAACTATCCCTTACCACAACAAACCAAACCATATCATCTTAAAATTACAAAAAAAGGTGTACAAATCATAACAAACTATGCCAGACTCACCTAAATTACATCGGCTACTCTAAATCATCACCAACTAACCCTTACCACAACAAAGTAAACCCAATCACTTTTAAATTACAAAAAAATGCTACTAACCATAGCAAACTATGCCAAACTCACCTAAGTTACTTTGGCTACCATAAATCATCACCAACTAACCCTTACTACAACAAACTAAACCCAATGACTTTTAAATTACAATAAATGCTACTAACCATAGCAAACTATGCCAAACTCACCTAAATTACTTCAGCTATCAAAAATCACCCCCAACTACACTTTACAGCAACAAACTAAGCCCAATCACTTCAAAATTACAAAAAAATGCTTAAAATCATAACAAACTATACCAGAATAACCTAAATTACTTCGGCTACCGTAAATCATCCCCAACTATCCCTTATTACAACAAACCAAACCATATCATCTTAAAATTACAAAAAAAGTTGTACAAATCATAACAAACTATGCCAGATTCACCTAAATTACTTCGGCTACTCTAAATCATCACCAACTAACCCTTACCACAACAAACTAAACCCAATCACATTTAAATTACAAAAAAATGCTACTAAACATAGCAAACTATGCCAAACTCACCTAAATTACTTCGGCTATCAAAAATCACCCCCAACTACACTTTACAGCAACAAACTAAGCCCTATCACTTTAAAATTACAAAAAAATGCTACAAATCATAACAAACTATACCAGAATCACCTAAATTACTTCGGCTACCGTAAATCACCCCCAACTATCCCTTACCACAACAAACCAAACCATATTATCTTAAAATTACAAAACTACTTCGGCTAACTAACCAACTAACCCTTACCACAACAAACTAAACCCAATCACTTTTAAATTACAAAAAAATGCTACTAACCATAGCAAACTATGCCAAACTCACCTAAATTACTTCGGCTATCAAAAATCACCCCCAACTACACTTTACAGCAACAAACTAAGCCCAATCACTTTAAAATTACAAAAAAATGCTAAAAATCATAACGAACTATACCAAAATCACCTAAATTACTTCGGCTACCGTAAATCACCCCCAACTATCCCTTACCACAACAAACCAAACCCAATCATTTTTAAATTACAAAAAAAGGTGTACAAATCATAACAAACTATGCCAGACTCACCTAAATTACTTCGGCTACTCTAAATCATCACCAACTAACCCTTACCACAACAAAATAAACCCGATCACTTTTAAATTACAAAAAAATGCTACTAACCATAGCAAACTATGCCAAACTCACCTAAGTTACTTTGGCTACCATAAATCATCACCAACTACACTTTACAGCAACAAACTAAGCCCAATCACTTTAAAATTACAAAAAAATGCTAAAAATCGTAACAAACTATACCAGAATTACTTCGGCTACCGTAAATCACCCCCAACTATCCCTAACCACAACAAAACAAATCATATCATCTTAAAATTACAACAAAAGATGTACAAATCATAACTATGCCAGAATCACCTAAATTACTTCGGCTACTCTAAATCATCACCAACTAACCCTTACCACAACAAACTAAACTCAATCACTTTTAAATTCCAAAAAAATTCTACTAACCATAGCAAACTATGCCAAACTCACCTAAATTACTTCGGCTATCAAAAATCACCCCCAACTACACTTTACAGCAACAAACTAAGCCCAATTACTTTAAAATTACAAAAAAATGCTAAAAATCATAACAAACTATACCAGAATTACTTCGGCTACCGTAAATCACCCCCAACTATCCCTAACCACAACAAAACAAATCATATCATCTTAAAATTACAACAAAAGATGTACAAATCATAACTATGCCAGAATCACCTAAATTACTTCGGCTACTCTAAATCATCACCAACTAACCCTTACCACAACAAACTAAACTCAATCACTTTTAAATTCCAAAAAAATTCTACTAACCATAGCAAACTATGCCAAACTCACCTAAATTACTTCGGCTACTCTAAATCATCACCAACTAACCCTTACCACAACAAACTAAACTCAATCACTTTTAAATTCCAAAAAAATTCTACTAACCATAGCAAATTATGCCAAACTCACCTAAATTACTTCGGCTACTCTAAATCATCACCAACTAACCCTTACCACAACAAACTAAACCCAATCACTTTAAAATTACAAAAAAATGCTAAAAATCATAACAAACTATACCAGAATTACTTCGGCTACCGTAAATCACCCCCAACTATCCCTTACCACAACAAACCAAATCATATCACCTTAAAATTACAAAAAAAGGTGTACAAATTATAACAAACTATGCCAGACTCACATAAATTACTTCGGCTACTCTAAATCATCACCAACTAACCCTTACCACAACAAACTAAACCCAATCACTTTTAAATTACAAAAAAATTCTACTAACCATAGCAAACTATGCCAAACTCACCTAAATTACTTCGGCTACTCTAAATCATCACCAACTAACCCTTACCACAACAAACTAAACCCAATCACTTTTAAATTACAAAAAAATGCTACTAGCCATAACAAACTATGCCAAACTCACCTAAATTACTTGGGCTATCAAAAATCACCCCCAACTACACTTTACAGCAACAAACTAAGCCCAATCACTTTAAAATTACAAAAAAATGCTAAAAATCATAACAAACTATACCAGAATCACCTAAATTACTTCGGCTACCGTAAATCATCCCCAATTATCCCTTACCACAACAAACCAAACCATATCATCTTAAAATTACAAAAAAAGGTGTACAAATCATAACAAACTATGCCAGACTCACCTAAATTACTTCGGCTACTCTAAATCATCACCAACTAACCCTTACCACAACAAACTAAACCCAATCACTTTTAAATTGCAAAAAAATGCTACTAACCATAGCAAACTATGCCAAACTCACCTAAATTACTTCGGCTACCATAAATCATCACCAACTATCCCTTACCACAACAAACCAAACCATATCATCTTAAAATTACAAAAAAAGGTGTACAAATCATAACAAACTAGGCCAGACTCACCTAAATTACTTCGGCTACTCTAAATCATCACCAACTAACCCTTACCACAACAAACTAAACCCAGTCACTTTTAAATTACAAAAAAATGCTACTAACCATAGCAAACTATGCCAAACTCACCTAAATTACTTCGGCTACCATAAATCATCACCAACTACACTTTACAGCAACAAACTAAGCCCTATCACTTTAAAATTACAAAAAAATGCTACAAATCATAACAAACTATACCAGAATCACCTAAATTACTTCGGCTACCGTAAATCACCCCAAACTATTCCTTACCACAACAAACCAAACCATATCATCTTAAAATTACAAAAAAAGGTGTACAAATCATAACAAACTATGCCAGACTCACTTAAATTACTTCGGCTACTCTAAATCATCACCAACTAACCCTTACCACAACAAACTAAACCCAATCACTTTTAAATTACAAAAAAATGCTAGTAACCATAGCAAACTATGCCAAACTCACCTAAATTACTTCGGCTACCATAAATCATCACCAACTAACCCTTACCACAACAAACTAAACCCAATCACTTTTAAATTACAAAAAAATGCTACTAGCCATAACAAACTATGCCAAACTCACCTAAATTACTTCGGCTAACAAAAATCACCCCCAACTACACTTTACAGCAACAAACTAAGCCCTATCACTTTAAAATTACAAAAAAATGCTACAAATCATAACAAACTATACCAGAATCACCTAAATTACTTCGGCTACCGTAAATCACCCCAAACTATTCCTTACCACAACAAACCAAACCATATCATCTTAAAATTACAAAAAAAGGTGTACAAATCATAACAAACTATGCCAGACTCACTTAAATTACTTCGGCTACTCTAAATCATCACCAACTAACCCTTACCACAACAAACTAAACCCAATCACTTTTAAATTACAAAAAAATGCTAGTAACCATAGCAAACTATGCCAAACTCACCTAAATTACTTCGGCTACCATAAATCATCACCAACTAACCCTTACCACAACAAACTAAACCCAATCACTTTTAAATTACAAAAAAATGCTACTAGCCATAACAAACTATGCCAAACTCACCTAAATTACTTCGGCTAACAAAAATCACCCCCAACTACACTTTACAGCAACAAACTAAGCCCCATCACTTTAAAATTACAAAAAAATGCTAAAAATCATAACAAACTATACCAGAATCACCTAAATTACTTCGGCTACCGTAAATCATCCCCAACTATCCCTTACCACAACAAACCAAACCATATCATCTTAAAATTACAAAAAAAGGTGTACAAATCATAACAAACTATGCCAGACTCACCTAAATTACTTCGGCTACTCTAAATCATCACCAACTAACTCTTACCACAACAAACTAAACCCAATCACTTTTAAATTGCAAAAAAATGCTACTAACCATAGCAAACTATGCCAAACTCACCTAAATTACTTCGGCTACCATAAATCATCACCAACTAACCCTTACCACAACAAACTAAACCCAATCACATTTAAATTACAAAAAAATGCTACTAAACATAGCAAACTATGCCAAACTCACCTAAATTACTTCGGCTATCAAAAATCACCCCCAACTACACTTTACAGCAACAAACTAAGCCCTATCACTTTAAAATTACAAAAAAATGCTACAAATCATAACAAACTATACCAGAATCACCTAAATTACTTCGGCTACTGTAAATCACCCCCAACTATCCCTTACCACAACAAACCAAACCATATCATCTTAAAATTACAAAACTACTTCGGCTAACTAACCAACTAACCCTTACCACAACAAACTAAACCCAATCACTTTTAAATTACAAAAAAATGCTACTAACCATAGCAAACTATGCCAAACTCACCTAAATTACTTCGGCTATCAAAAATCACCCCCAACTACACTTTACAGCAATAAACTAAGCCCAATCACTTTAAAATTACAAAAAAATGCTAAAAATCATAACGAACTATACCAAAATCACCTAAATTACTTCGGCTACCGTAAATCACCCCCAACTATCCCTTACCACAACAAACCAAACCCAATCATTTTTAAATTACAAAAAAAGGTGTACAAATCATAACAAACTATGCCAGACTCACCTAAATTACTTCGGCTACTCTAAATCATCACCAACTAACCCTTACCACAACAAAATAAACCCAATCACTTTTAAATTACAAAAAAATGCTACTAACCATAGCAAACTATGCCAAACTCACCTAAGTTACTTTGGCTACCATAAATCATCACCAACTAACCCTTACTACAACAAACTAAACCCAATGACTTTTAAATTACAATAAATGCTACTAACCATAGCAAACTATGCCAAACTCACCTAAATTACTTCAGCTATCAAAAATCACCCCCAACTACACTTTACAGCAACAAACTAAGCCCAATCACTTCAAAATTACAAAAAAATGCTTAAAATCATAACAAACTATACCAGAATCACCTAAATTACTTCGGCTACCGTAAATCATCCCCAACTATCCCTTATTACAACAAACCAAACCATATCATCTTAAAATTACAAAAAAAGTTGTACAAATCATAACAAACTATGCCAGATTCACCTAAATTACTTCGGCTACTCTAAATCATCACCAACTAACCCTTACCACAACAAACTAAACCCAATCTCATTTAAATTACAAAAAAATGCTACTAAACATAGCAAACTATGCCAAACTCACCTAAATTACTTCGGCTATCAAAAATCACCCCCAACTACACTTTACAGCAACAAACTAAGCCCTATCACTTTAAAATTACAAAAAAATGCTACAAATCATAACAAACTATACCAGAATCACCTAAATTACTTCGGCTACCGTAAATCACCCCCAACTATCCCTTACCACAACAAACCAAACCATATTATCTTAAAATTACAAAACTACTTCGGCTAACTAACCAACTAACCCTTACCACAACAAACTAAACCCAATCACTTTTAAATTACAAAAAAATGCTACTAACCATAGCAAACTATGCCAAACTCACCTAAATTACTTCGGCTATCAAAAATCACCCCCAACTACACTTTACAGCAACAAACTAAGCCCAATCACTTTAAAATTACAAAAAAATGCTAAAAATCATAACGAACTATACCAAAATCACCTAAATTACTTCGGCTACCGTAAATCACCCCCAACTATCCCTTACCACAACAAACCAAACCCAATCATTTTTAAATTACAAAAAAAGGTGTACAAATCATAACAAACTATGCCAGACTCACCTAAATTACTTCGGCTACTCTAAATCATCACCAACTAACCCTTACCACAACAAAATAAACCCAATCACTTTTAAATTACAAAAAAATGCTACTAACCATAGCAAACTATGCCAAACTCACCTAAGTTACTTTGGCTACCATAAATCATCACCAACTAACCCTTACTACAACAAACTAAACCCAATGACTTTTAAATTACAATAAATGCTACTAACCATAGCAAACTATGCCAAACTCACCTAAATTACTTCAGCTATCAAAAATCACCCCCAACTACACTTTACAGCAACAAACTAAGCCCAATCACTTCAAAATTACAAAAAAATGCTTAAAATCATAACAAACTATACCAGAATCACCTAAATTACTTCGGCTACCGTAAATCATCCCCAACTATCCCTTATTACAACAAACCAAACCATATCATCTTAAAATTACAAAAAAAGGTGTACAAATCATAACAAACTATGCCAGACTCACCTAAATTACTTCGGCTACTCTAAATCATCACCAACTATCCCTTACCACAACAAACCAACCCATATCATCTTAAAATTACAAAAAAAGGTTTACAAATCATAACAAATTATGCCAGATTCACCTAAATTACTTCGGCTACTCTAAATCATCACCAACTAACCCTTACCACAACAAACTAAACCCAATCACTTTTAAATTACAAAAAAATGCTACTAACCATAGCAAACTATGCCAAACTCACCTAAATTACTTCGGCTACCATAAATCATCACCAACTAACCCTTACCACAACAAACTAAACCCAATCACATTTAAATTACAAAAAAATGCTACTAACCATAGCAAACTATGCCAAACTCACCTAAATTACTTCGGCTATCAAAAATCACCCCCAACTACACTTTACAGCAACAAACTAAGCCCTATCACTTTAAAATTACAAAAAAATGCTAAAAATCATAACAAACTATACCAGAATCACCTAAATTACTTCGGCTACCGTAAATCACCCCCAACTATCCCTTACCACAACAAACCAAACCATATCATCTTAAAATTACAAAAAACGGTGTACAAATTATAACAAACTATGCCAGACTCACTTAAATTACTTCGGCTACTCTAAATCATCACCAACTAACCCTTACCACAGCAAACTAAACCCAATCACTTTTAAATTACAAAAAAATGCTACTAACCATAGCAAACTATGCCAAACTCACCTAAAGTATTTCGGCTACCATAAATCATTACCAACTAACCCTTACCACAACAAACTAAACCCAATCACTTTTAAATTACAAAATAATGCTACTAACCATAGCAAACTATGCCAAACTCATCTAAATTACTTCGGCTATCAAAAATCACCCCCAACTACACTTTACAGCAACAAACTAAGCCCAATCACTTTAAAATTACAAAAAAATGCTAAAAATCATAACAAACTATACCAGAATCACTTAAATTACTTCGGCTACCGTAAATCACCCCCAACTATCCCTTACCACAACAAACCAAACCATATCATCTTAAAATTACAAAAAAGGTGTACAAATCATAACAAACTATGCCAGACTCACCTAAATTACTTCGGCTACTCTAAATCATCACCAACTAACGCTTACCACAACAAACTAAACCCAATCACTTTTAAATTACAAAAAAATGCTACTAACCATAGCAAACAATGCCAAACTCACCTAAATTACTTCGGCTATCAAAAATCACCCCGAACTACACTTTACAGCAACAAACTAAGCCCAATTACTTTAAAATTACAAAAAAATGCTAAAAATCATAACAAACTATACCAGAATCACCTAAATTACTTCGGCTACCGTAAATCACCCCCAACTATCCCTTACCACAACAAACCAAACCATTTCATCTTAAAATTACAAAAAAAGGTGTACAAATCATAACAAACTATGCCAGATTCACCTAAATTACATCGGTTACTCTAAATCATCACCAACTAACCCTTACCACAACAAACTAAACCCAATCACTTTTAAATTACAAAGAAATGCTACTAATCATAGCAAACTATGCCAAACTCACCTAAATTACTTCGGCTACCATAAATCATCACCAACTAACTCTTACCACAACAAACTAAACCCAATCACTTTTAAATTACAAAAAAATGCTACTAACCATAGCAAACTATGCCAAACTCATCTAAATTACTTCGGCTATCAAAAATCACCCCCAACTACACTTTACAGCAACAAACTAAGCCCAATCACTTTAAAATTACAAAAAAATGCTAAAAATCATAACAAACTATACCAGAATTACTTCGGCTACCGTAAATCACCCCCAACTATCCCTAACCACAACAAAACAAATCATATCATCTTAAAATTACAACAAAAGATGTACAAATCATAACTATGCCAGAATCACCTAAATTACTTCGGCTACTCTAAATCATCACCAACTAACCCTTACCACAACAAACTAAACTCAATCACTTTTAAATTCCAAAAAAATTCTACTAACCATAGCAAACTATGCCAAACTCACCTAAATTACTTCGGCTATCAAAAATCACCCCCAACTACACTTTACAGCAACAAACTAAGCCAAATTACTTTAAAATTACAAAAAAATGCTAAAAATCATAACAAACTATACCAGAATTACTTCGGCTACCGTAAATCACCCCCAACTATCCCTAACCACAACAAAACAAATCATATCATCTTAAAATTACAACAAAAGATGTACAAATCATAACTATGCCAGAATCACCTAAATTACTTCGGCTACTCTAAATCATCACCAACTAACCCTTACCACAACAAACTAAACTCAATCACTTTTAAATTCCAAAAAAATTCTACTAACCATAGCAAACTATGCCAAACTCACCTAAATTACTTCGGCTACTCTAAATCATCACCAACTAACCCTTACCACAACAAACTAAACTCAATCACTTTTAAATTCCAAAAAAATTCTACTAACCATAGCAAATTATGCCAAACTCACCTAAATTACTTCGGCTACTCTAAATCATCACCAACTAACCCTTACCACAACAAACTAAACCCAATCACTTTAAAATTACAAAAAAATGCTAAAAATCATAACAAACTATACCAGAATTACTTCGGCTACCGTAAATCACCCCCAACTATCCCTTACCACAACAAACCAAATCATATCACCTTAAAATTACAAAAAAAGGTGTACAAATTATAACAAACTATGCCAGACTCACTTAAATTACTTCGGCTACTCTAAATCATCACCAACTAACCCTTACCACAACAAACTAAACCCAATCACTTTTAAATTACAAAAAAATTCTACTAACCATAGCAAACTATGCCAAACTCACCTAAATTACTTCGGCTACTCTAAATCATCACCAACTAACCCTTACCACAACAAACTAAACCCAATCACTTTTAAATTACAAAAAAATGCTACTAGCCATAACAAACTATGCCAAACTCACCTAAATTACTTCGGCTATCAAAAATCACCCCCAACTACACTTTACAGCAACAAACTAAGCCCAATCACTTTAAAATTACAAAAAAATGCTAAAAATCATAACAAACTATACCAGAATCACCTAAATTACTTCGGCTACCGTAAATCATCCCCAATTATCCCTTACCACAACAAACCAAACCATATCATCTTAAAATTACAAAAAAAGGTGTACAAATCATAACAAACTATGCCAGACTCACCTAAATTACTTCGGCTACTCTAAATCATCACCAACTAACCCTTACCACAACAAACTAAACCCAATCACTTTTAAATTGCAAAAAAATGCTACTAACCATAGCAAACTATGCCAAACTCACCTAAATTACTTCGGCTACCATAAATCATCACCAACTATCCCTTACCACAACAAACCAAACCATATCATCTTAAAATTACAAAAAAAGGTGTACAAATCATAACAAACTATGCCAGACTCACCTAAATTACTTCGGCTACTCTAAATCATCACCAACTAACCCTTACCACAACAAACTAAACCCAGTCACTTTTAAATTACAAAAAAATGCTACTAACCATAGCAAACTATGCCAAACTCACCTAAATTACTTCGGCTACCATAAATCATCACCAACTACACTTTACAGCAACAAACTAAGCCCTATCACTTTAAAATTACAAAAAAATGCTACAAATCATAACAAACTATACCAGAATCACCTAAATTACTTCGGCTACCGTAAATCACCCCCAACTATTCCTTACCACAACAAACCAAACCATATCATCTTAAAATTACAAAAAAAGGTGTACAAATCATAACAAACTATGCCAGACTCACTTAAATTACTTCGGCTACTCTAAATCATCACCAACTAACCCTTAACACAGCAAACTAAACCCAATCACTTTTAAATTACAAAAAAATGCTACTAACCATAGCAAACTATGCCAAACTCACCTAAATTATTTCGGCTACCATAAAAAATTACCAACTAACCCTTACCACAACAAACTAAAACCAATCACTTTTAAATTACAAAAAAATGCTACTAACGATAGCAAACTATGCCAAACTCATCTAAATTACTTCGGCTATCAAAAATCACCCCCAACTACACTTTACAGCAACAAACTAAGCCCAATCACTTTAAAATTACAAAAAAATGCTAAAAATCATAACAAACTATACCAGAATCACCTAAAGTACTTCGGCTACCGTAAATCACCCCCAACTATCCCTTACCACAACAAACCAAACCATATCATCTTAAAATTACAAAAAAAGGTGTACAAATCATAACAAACTATGCCAGACTCACCTAAATTACTTCGGCTACTCTAAATCATCACCAACTAACGCTTACCACAACAAACTAAACCCAATCACTTTTAAATTACAAAAAAATGCTACTAACCATAGCAAACTATGCCAAACTCACCTAAATTACTTCGGCTATCAAAAATCACCCCCAACTACACTTTACAGCAACAAAATAAGCCCAATTACTTTAAAATTACAAAAAAATGCTAAAAATCATAACAAACTATACCAGAATCACCTAAGTTACTTCGGCTACCGTAAATCACCCCCAACTATCCCTTACCACAACAAACCAAACCATATCATCTTAAAATTACAAAAAAAGGTGTACAAATCATAACAAACTATGCCAGACTCACCTAAATTACATCGGCTACTCTAAATCATCACCAACTAACCCTTACCACAACAAAGTAAACCCAATCACTTTTAAATTACAAAAAAATGCTACTAACCATAGCAAACTATGCCAAACTCACCTAAGTTACTTTGGCTACCATAAATCATCACCAACTAACCCTTACTACAACAAACTAAACCCAATGACTTTTAAATTACAATAAATGCTACTAACCATAGCAAACTATGCCAAACTCACCTAAATTACTTCAGCTATCAAAAATCACCCCCAACTACACTTTACAGCAACAAACTAAGCCCAATCACTTCAAAATTACAAAAAAATGCTTAAAATCATAACAAACTATACCAGAATCACCTAAATTACTTCGGCTACCGTAAATCATCCCCAACTATCCCTTATTACAACAAACCAAACCATATCATCTTAAAATTACAAAAAAAGTTGTACAAATCATAACAAACTATGCCAGATTCACCTAAATTACTTCGGCTACTCTAAATCATCACCAACTAACCCTTACCACAACAAACTAAACCCAATCACATTTAAATTACAAAAAAATGCTACTAAACATAGCAAACTATGCCAAACTCACCTAAATTACTTCGGCTATCAAAAATCACCCCCAACTACACTTTACAGCAACAAACTAAGCCCTATCACTTTAAAATTACAAAAAAATGCTACAAATCATAACAAACTATACCAGAATCACCTAAATTACTTCGGCTACCGTAAATCACCCCCAACTATCCCTTACCACAACAAACCAAACCATATTATCTTAAAATTACAAAACTACTTCGGCTAACTAACCAACTAACCCTTACCACAACAAACTAAACCCAATCACTTTTAAATTACAAAAAAATGCTACTAACCATAGCAAACTATGCCAAACTCACCTAAATTACTTCGGCTATCAAAAATCACCCCCAACTACACTTTACAGCAACAAACTAAGCCCAATCACTTTAAAATTACAAAAAAATGCTAAAAATCATAACGAACTATACCAAAATCACCTAAATTACTTCGGCTACCGTAAATCACCCCCAACTATCCCTTACCACAACAAACCAAACCCAATCATTTTTAAATTACAAAAAAAGGTGTACAAATCATAACAAACTATGCCAGACTCACCTAAATTACTTCGGCTACTCTAAATCATCACCAACTAACCCTTACCACAACAAAATAAACCCAATCACTTTTAAATTACAAAAAAATGCTACTAACCATAGCAAACTATGCCAAACTCACCTAAGTTACTTTGGCTACCATAAATCATCACCAACTACACTTTACAGCAACAAACTAAGCCCAATCACTTTAAAATTACAAAAAAATGCTAAAAATCATAACAAACTATACCAGAATTAGTTCGGCTACCGTAAATCACCCCCAACTATCCCTAACCACAACAAAACAAATCATATCATCTTAAAATTACAACAAAAGATGTACAAATCATAACTATGCCAGAATCACCTAAATTACTTCGGCTACTCTAAATCATCACCAACTAACCCTTACCACAACAAACTAAACTCAATCACTTTTAAATTCCAAAAAAATTCTACTAACCATAGCAAACTATGCCAAACTCACCTAAATTACTTCGGCTATCAAAAATCACCCCCAACTACACTTTACAGCAACAAACTAAGCCCAATTACTTTAAAATTACAAAAAAATGCTAAAAATCATAACAAACTATACCAGAATTACTTCGGCTACCGTAAATCACCCCCAACTATCCCTAACCACAACAAAACAAATCATATCATCTTAAAATTACAACAAAAGATGTACAAATCATAACTATGCCAGAATCACCTAAATTACTTCGGCTACTCTAAATCATCACCAACTAACCCTTACCACAACAAACTAAACTCAATCACTTTTAAATTCCAAAAAAATTCTACTAACCATAGCAAACTATGCCAAACTCACCTAAATTACTTCGGCTACTCTAAATCATCACCAACTAACCCTTACCACAACAAACTAAACTCAATCACTTTTAAATTCCAAAAAAATTCTACTAACCATAGCAAATTATGCCAAACTCACCTAAATTACTTCGGCTACTCTAAATCATCACCAACTAACCCTTACCACAACAAACTAAACCCAATCACTTTAAAATTACAAAAAAATGCTAAAAATCATAACAAACTATACCAGAATTACTTCGGCTACCGTAAATCACCCCCAACTATCCCTTACCACAACAAACCAAATCATATCACCTTAAAATTACAAAAAAAGGTGTACAAATTATAACAAACTATGCCAGACTCACATAAATTACTTCGGCTACTCTAAATCATCACCAACTAACCCTTACCACAACAAACTAAACCCAATCACTTTTAAATTACAAAAAAATTCTACTAACCATAGCAAACTATGCCAAACTCACCTAAATTACTTCGGCTACTCTAAATCATCACCAACTAACCCTTACCACAACAAACTAAACCCAATCACTTTTAATTACAAAAAAATGCTACTAGCCATAACAAACTATGCCAAACTCACCTAAATTACTTGGGCTATCAAAAATCACCCCCAACTACACTTTACAGCAACAAACTAAGCCCAATCACTTTAAAATTACAAAAAAATGCTAAAAATCATAACAAACTATACCAGAATCACCTAAATTACTTCGGCTACCGTAAATCATCCCCAATTATCCCTTACCACAACAAACCAAACCATATCATCTTAAAATTACAAAAAAAGGTGTACAAATCATAACAAACTATGCCAGACTCACCTAAATTACTTCGGCTACTCTAAATCATCACCAACTAACCCTTACCACAACAAACTAAACCCAATCACTTTTAAATTGCAAAAAAATGCTACTAACCATAGCAAACTATGCCAAACTCACCTAAATTACTTCGGCTACCATAAATCATCACCAACTATCCCTTACCACAACAAACCAAACCATATCATCTTAAAATTACAAAAAAAGGTGTACAAATCATAACAAACTAGGCCAGACTCACCTAAATTACTTCGGCTACTCTAAATCATCACCAACTAACCCTTACCACAACAAACTAAACCCAGTCACTTTTAAATTACAAAAAAATGCTACTAACCATAGCAAACTATGCCAAACTCACCTAAATTACTTCGGCTACCATAAATCATCACCAACTACACTTTACAGCAACAAACTAAGCCCTATCACTTTAAAATTACAAAAAAATGCTACAAATCATAACAAACTATACCAGAATCACCTAAATTACTTCGGCTACCGTAAATCACCCCAAACTATTCCTTACCACAACAAACCAAACCATATCATCTTAAAATTACAAAAAAAGGTGTACAAATCATAACAAACTATGCCAGACTCACTTAAATTACTTCGGCTACTCTAAATCATCACCAACTAACCCTTAACACAGCAAACTAAACCCAATCACTTTTAAATTACAAAAAAATGCTACTAACCATAGCAAACTATGCCAAACTCACCTAAATTATTTCGGCTACCATAAATCATTACCAACTAACCCTTACCACAACAAACTAAAACCAATCACTTTTAAATTACAAAAAAATGCTACTAACGATAGCAAACTATGCCAAACTCATCTAAATTACTTCGGCTATCAAAAATCACCCCCAACTACACTTTACAGCAACAAACTAAGCCCAATCACTTTAAAATTACAAAAAAATGCTAAAAATCATAACAAACTATACCAGAATCACCTAAATTACTTCGGCTACCGTAAATCACCCCCAACTATCCCTTACCACAACAAACCAAACCATATCATCTTAAAATTACAAAAAAAGGTGTACAAATCATAACAAACTATGCCAGACTCACCTAAATTACTTCGGCTACTCTAAATCATCACCAACTAACGCTTACCACAACAAACAAAACCCAATCACTTTTAAATTACAAAAAAATGCTACTAACCATAGCAAACTATGCCAAACTCACCTAAATTACTTCGGCTATCAAAAATCACCCCCAACTACACTTTACAGCAACAAACTAAGCCCAATTACTTTAAAATTACAAAAAAATGCTAAAAATCATAACAAACTATACCAGAATCACCTAAGTTACTTCGGCTACCGTAAATCACCCCCAACTATCCCTTACCACAACAAACCAAACCATATCATCTTAAAATTACAAAAAAAGGTGTACAAATCATAACAAACTATGCCAGACTCACCTAAATTACATCGGCTACTCTAAATCATCACCAACTAACCCTTACCACAACAAAGTAAACCCAATCACTTTTAAATTACAAAAAAATGCTACTAACCATAGCAAACTATGCCAAACTCACCTAAGTTACTTTGGCTACCATAAATCATCACCAACTAACCCTTACTACAACAAACTAAACCCAATGACTTTTAAATTACAATAAATGCTACTAACCATAGCAAACTATGCCAAACTCACCTAAATTACTTCAGCTATCAAAAATCACCCCCAACTACACTTTACAGCAACAAACTAAGCCCAATCACTTCAAAATTACAAAAAAATGCTTAAAATCATAACAAACTATACCAGAATCACCTAAATTACTTCGGCTACCGTAAATCATCCCCAACTATCCCTTATTACAACAAACCAAACCATATCATCTTAAAATTACAAAAAAAGTTGTACAAATCATAACAAACTATGCCAGATTTACCTAAATTACTTCGGCTACTCTAAATCATCACCAACTAACCCTTACCACAACAAACTAAACCCAATCACATTTAAATTACAAAAAAATGCTACTAAACATAGCAAACTATGCCAAGCTCACCTAAATTACTTCGGCTATCAAAAATCACCCCCAACTACACTTTACAGCAACAAACTAAGCCCTATCACTTTAAAATTACAAAAAAATGCTACAAATCATAACAAACTATACCAGAATCACCTAAATTACTTCGGCTACCGTAAATCACCCCCAACTATCCCTTACCACAACAAACCAAACCATATTATCTTGAAATTACAAAACTACTTCGGCTAACTAACCAACTAACCCTTACCACAACAAACTAAACCCAATCACTTTTAAATTACAAAAAAATGCTACTAACCATAGCAAACTATGCCAAACTCACCTAAATTACTTCGGCTATCAAAAATCACCCCCAACTACACTTTACAGCAACAAACTAAGCCCAATCACTTTAAAATTACAAAAAAATGCTAAAAATCATAACGAACTATACCAAAATCACCTAAATTACTTCGGCTACCGTAAATCACCCCCAACTATCCCTTACCACAACAAACCAAACCCAATCATTTTTAAATTACAAAAAAAGGTGTACAAATCATAACAAACTATGCCAGACTCACCTAAATTACTTCGGCTACTCTAAATCATCACCAACTAACCCTTACCACAACAAAATAAACCCAATCACTTTTAAATTACAAAAAAATGCTACTAACCATAGCAAACTATGCCAAACTCATCTAAATTACTTCGGCTATCAAAAATCACCCCCAACTACACTTTACAGCAACAAACTAAGCCCAATCACTTTAAAATTACAAAAAAATGCTAAAAATCATAACAAACTATACCAGAATTACTTCGGCTACCGTAAATCACCCCCAACTATCCCTAACCACAACAAAACAAATCATATCATCTTAAAATTACAACAAAAGATGTACAAATCATAACTATGCCAGAATCACCTAAATTACTTCGGCTACTCTAAATCATCACCAACTAACCCTTACCACAACAAACTAAACTCAATCACTTTTAAATTCCAAAAAAATTCTACTAACCATAGCAAACTATGCCAAACTCACCTAAATTACTTCGGCTATCAAAAATCACCCCCAACTACACTTTACAGCAACAAACTAAGCCCAATTACTTTAAAATTACAAAAAAATGCTAAAAATCATAACAAACTATACCAGAATTACTTCGGCTACCGTAAATCACCCCCAACTATCCCTAACCACAACAAAACAAATCATATCATCTTAAAATTACAACAAAAGATGTACAAATCATAACTATGCCAGAATCACCTAAATTACTTCGGCTACTCTAAATCATCACCAACTAACCCTTACCACAACAAACTAAACTCAATCAGTTTTAAATTCCAAAAAAATTCTACTAACCATAGCAAACTATGCCAAACTCACCTAAATTACTTCGGCTACTCTAAATCATCACCAACTAACCCTTACCACAACAAACTAAACTCAATCACTTTTAAATTCCAAAAAAATTCTACTAACCATAGCAAATTATGCCAAACTCACCTAAATTACTTCGGCTACTCTAAATCATCACCAACTAACCCTTACCACAACAAACTAAACCCAATCACTTTAAAATTACAAAAAAATGCTAAAAATCATAACAAACTATACCAGAATTACTTCGGCTACCGTAAATCACCCCCAACTATCCCTTACCACAACAAACCAAATCATATCACCTTAAAATTACAAAAAAAGGTGTACAAATTATAACAAACTATGCCAGACTCACTTAAATTACTTCGGCTACTCTAAATCATCACCAACTAACCCTTACCACAACAAACTAAACCCAATCACTTTTAAATTACAAAAAAATTCTACTAACCATAGCAAACTATGCCAAACTCACCTAAATTACTTCGGCTACTCTAAATCATCACCAACTAACCCTTACCACAACAAACTAAACCCAATCACTTTTAAATTACAAAAAAATGCTACTAGCCATAACAAACTATGCCAAACTCACCTAAATTACTTCGGCTATCAAAAATCACCCCCAACTACACTTTACAGAAACAAACTAAGCCCAATCACTTTAAAATTACAAAAAAATGCAAAAAATCATAACAAACTATACCAGAATCACCTAAATTACTTCGGCTACCGTAAATCATCCCCAATTATCCCTTACCACAACAAACCAAACCATATCATCTTAAAATTACAAAAAAAGGTGTACAAATCATAACAAACTATGCCAGACTCACCTAAATTACTTCGGCTACTCTAAATCATCACCAACTAACCCTTACCACAACAAAATAAACCCAATCACTTTTAAATTACAAAAAAATGCTACTAACCATAGCAAACTATGCCAAACTCATCTAAATTACTTCGGCTATCAAAAATCACCCCCAACTACACTTTACAGCAACAAACTAAGCCCAATCACTTTAAAATTACAAAAAAATGCTAAAAATCATAACAAACTATACCAGAATTACTTCGGCTACCGTAAATCACCCCCAACTATCCCTAACCACAACAAAACAAATCATATCATCTTAAAATTACAACAAAAGATGTACAAATCATAACTATGCCAAAATCACCTAAATTACTTCGGCTACTCTAAATCATCACCAACTAACCCTTACCACAACAAACTAAACTCAATCACTTTTAAATTCCAAAAAAATTCTACTAACCATAGCAAACTATGCCAAACTCACCTAAATTACTTCGGCTATCAAAAATCACCCCCAACTACACTTTACAGCAACAAACTAAGCCCAATTACTTTAAAATTACAAAAAAATGCTAAAAATCATAACAAACTATACCAGAATTACTTCGGCTACCGTAAATCACCCCCAACTATCCCTAACCACAACAAAACAAATCATATCATCTTAAAATTACAACAAAAGATGTACAAATCATAACTATGCCAGAATCACCTAAATTACTTCGGCTACTCTAAATCATCACCAACTAACCCTTACCACAACAAACTAAACTCAATCAGTTTTAAATTCCAAAAAAATTCTACTAACCATAGCAAACTATGCCAAACTCACCTAAATTACTTCGGCTACTCTAAATCATCACCAACTAACCCTTACCACAACAAACTAAACTCAATCACTTTTAAATTCCAAAAAAATTCTACTAACCATAGCAAATTATGCCAAACTCACCTAAATTACTTCGGCTACTCTAAATCATCACCAACTAACCCTTACCACAACAAACTAAACCCAATCACTTTAAAATTACAAAAAAATGCTAAAAATCATAACAAACTATACCAGAATTACTTCGGCTACCGTAAATCACCCCCAACTATCCCTTACCACAACAAACCAAATCATATCACCTTAAAATTACAAAAAAAGGTGTACAAATTATAACAAACTATGCCAGACTCACTTAAATTACTTCGGCTACTCTAAATCATCACCAACTAACCCTTACCACAACAAACTAAACCCAATCACTTTTAAATTACAAAAAAATTCTACTAACCATAGCAAACTATGCCAAACTCACCTAAATTACTTCGGCTACTCTAAATCATCACCAACTAACCCTTACCACAACAAACTAAACCCAATCACTTTTAAATTACAAAAAAATGCTACTAGCCATAACAAACTATGCCAAACTCACCTAAATTACTTCGGCTATCAAAAATCACCCCCAACTACACTTTACAGAAACAAACTAAGCCCAATCACTTTAAAATTACAAAAAAATGCAAAAAATCATAACAAACTATACCAGAATCACCTAAATTACTTCGGCTACCGTAAATCATCCCCAATTATCCCTTACCACAACAAACCAAACCATATCATCTTAAAATTACAAAAAAAGGTGTACAAATCATAACAAACTATGCCAGACTCACCTAAATTACTTCGGCTACTCTAAATCATCACCAACTAACCCTTACCACAACAAAATAAACCCAATCACTTTTAAATTACAAAAAAATGCTACTAACCATAGCAAACTATGCCAAACTCATCTAAATTACTTCGGCTATCAAAAATCACCCCCAACTACACTTTACAGCAACAAACTAAGCCCAATCACTTTAAAATTACAAAAAAATGCTAAAAATCATAACAAACTATACCAGAATTACTTCGGCTACCGTAAATCACCCCCAACTATCCCTAACCACAACAAAACAAATCATATCATCTTAAAATTACAACAAAAGATGTACAAATCATAACTATGCCAAAATCACCTAAATTACTTCGGCTACTCTAAATCATCACCAACTAACCCTTACCACAACAAACTAAACTCAATCACTTTTAAATTCCAAAAAAATTCTACTAACCATAGCAAACTATGCCAAACTCACCTAAATTACTTCGGCTATCAAAAATCACCCCCAACTACACTTTACAGCAACAAACTAAGCCCAATTACTTTAAAATTACAAAAAAATGCTAAAAATCATAACAAACTATACCAGAATTACTTCGGCTACCGTAAATCACCCCCAACTATCCCTAACCACAACAAAACAAATCATATCATCTTAAAATTACAACAAAAGATGTACAAATCATAACTATGCCAGAATCACCTAAATTACTTCGGCTACTCTAAATCATCACCAACTAACCCTTACCACAACAAACTAAACTCAATCAGTTTTAAATTCCAAAAAAATTCTACTAACCATAGCAAACTATGCCAAACTCACCTAAATTACTTCGGCTACTCTAAATCATCACCAACTAACCCTTACCACAACAAACTAAACTCAATCACTTTTAAATTCCAAAAAAATTCTACTAACCATAGCAAATTATGCCAAACTCACCTAAATTACTTCGGCTACTCTAAATCATCACCAACTAACCCTTACCACAACAAACTAAACCCAATCACTTTAAAATTACAAAAAAATGCTAAAAATCATAACAAACTATACCAGAATTACTTCGGCTACCGTAAATCACCCCCAACTATCCCTTACCACAACAAACCAAATCATATCACCTTAAAATTACAAAAAAAGGTGTACAAATTATAACAAACTATGCCAGACTCACTTAAATTACTTCGGCTACTCTAAATCATCACCAACTAACCCTTACCACAACAAACTAAACCCAATCACTTTTAAATTACAAAAAAATTCTACTAACCATAGCAAACTATGCCAAACTCACCTAAATTACTTCGGCTACTCTAAATCATCACCAACTAACCCTTACCACAACAAACTAAACCCAATCACTTTTAAATTACAAAAAAATGCTACTAGCCATAACAAACTATGCCAAACTCACCTAAATTACTTCGGCTATCAAAAATCACCCCCAACTACACTTTACAGAAACAAACTAAGCCCAATCACTTTAAAATTACAAAAAAATGCAAAAAATCATAACAAACTATACCAGAATCACCTAAATTACTTCGGCTACCGTAAATCATCCCCAATTATCCCTTACCACAACAAACCAAACCATATCATCTTAAAATTACAAAAAAAGGTGTACAAATCATAACAAACTATGCCAGACTCACCTAAATTACTTCGGCTACTCTAAATCATCACCAACTAACCCTTACCACAACAAAATAAACCCAATCACTTTTAAATTACAAAAAAATGCTACTAACCATAGCAAACTATGCCAAACTCATCTAAATTACTTCGGCTATCAAAAATCACCCCCAACTACACTTTACAGCAACAAACTAAGCCCAATCACTTTAAAATTACAAAAAAATGCTAAAAATCATAACAAACTATACCAGAATTACTTCGGCTACCGTAAATCACCCCCAACTATCCCTAACCACAACAAAACAAATCATATCATCTTAAAATTACAACAAAAGATGTACAAATCATAACTATGCCAAAATCACCTAAATTACTTCGGCTACTCTAAATCATCACCAACTAACCCTTACCACAACAAACTAAACTCAATCACTTTTAAATTCCAAAAAAATTCTACTAACCATAGCAAACTATGCCAAACTCACCTAAATTACTTCGGCTATCAAAAATCACCCCCAACTACACTTTACAGCAACAAACTAAGCCCAATTACTTTAAAATTACAAAAAAATGCTAAAAATCATAACAAACTATACCAGAATTACTTCGGCTACCGTAAATCACCCCCAACTATCCCTAACCACAACAAAACAAATCATATCATCTTAAAATTACAACAAAAGATGTACAAATCATAACTATGCCAGAATCACCTAAATTACTTCGGCTACTCTAAATCATCACCAACTAACCCTTACCACAACAAACTAAACTCAATCAGTTTTAAATTCCAAAAAAATTCTACTAACCATAGCAAACTATGCCAAACTCACCTAAATTACTTCGGCTACTCTAAATCATCACCAACTAACCCTTACCACAACAAACTAAACTCAATCACTTTTAAATTCCAAAAAAATTCTACTAACCATAGCAAATTATGCCAAACTCACCTAAATTACTTCGGCTACTCTAAATCATCACCAACTAACCCTTACCACAACAAACTAAACCCAATCACTTTAAAATTACAAAAAAATGCTAAAAATCATAACAAACTATACCAGAATTACTTCGGCTACCGTAAATCACCCCCAACTATCCCTTACCACAACAAACCAAATCATATCACCTTAAAATTACAAAAAAAGGTGTACAAATTATAACAAACTATGCCAGACTCACTTAAATTACTTCGGCTACTCTAAATCATCACCAACTAACCCTTACCACAACAAACTAAACCCAATCACTTTTAAATTACAAAAAAATTCTACTAACCATAGCAAACTATGCCAAACTCACCTAAATTACTTCGGCTACTCTAAATCATCACCAACTAACCCTTACCACAACAAACTAAACCCAATCACTTTTAAATTACAAAAAAATGCTACTAGCCATAACAAACTATGCCAAACTCACCTAAATTACTTCGGCTATCAAAAATCACCCCCAACTACACTTTACAGAAACAAACTAAGCCCAATCACTTTAAAATTACAAAAAAATGCTAAAAATCATAACAAACTATACCAGAATCACCTAAATTACTTCGGCTACCGTAAATCATCCCCAATTATCCCTTACCACAACAAACCAAACCATATCATCTTAAAATTACAAAAAAAGGTGTACAAATCATAACAAACTATGCCAGACTCACCTAAATTACTTCGGCTACTCTAAATCATCACCAACTAACCCTTACCACAACAAACTAAACCCAATCACTTTTAAATTGCAAAAAAATGCTACTAACCATAGCAAACTATGCCAAACTCACCTAAATTACTTCGGCTACCATAAATCATCACCAACTATCCCTTACCACAACAAACCAAACCATATCATCTTAAAATTACAAAAAAAGGTGTACAAATCATAACAAACTATGCCAGACTCACCTAAATTACTTCGGCTACTCTAAATCATCACCAACTAACCCTTACCACAACAAACTAAACCCAGTCACTTTTAAATTACAAAAAAATGCTACTAACCATAGCAAACTATGCCAAACTCACCTAAATTACTTCGGCTACCATAAATCATCACCAACTACACTTTACAGCAACAAACTAAGCCCTATCACTTTAAAATTACAAAAAAATGCTACAAATCATAACAAACTATACCAGAATCACCTAAATTACTTCGGCTACCGTAAATCACCCCCAACTATTCCTTACCACAACAAACCAAACCATATCATCTTAAAATTACAAAAAAAGGTGTACAAATCATAACAAACTATGCCAGACTCACTTAAATTACTTCGGCTACTCTAAATCATCACCAACTAACCCTTAACACAGCAAACTAAACCCAATCACTTTTAAATTACAAAAAAATGCTACTAACCATAGCAAACTATGCCAAACTCACCTAAATTATTTCGGCTACCATAAATCATTACCAACTAACCCTTACCACAACAAACTAAAACCAATCACTTTTAAATTACAAAAAAATGCTACTAACGATAGCAAACTATGCCAAACTCATCTAAATTACTTCGGCTATCAAAAATCACCCCCAACTACACTTTACAGCAACAAACTAAGCCCAATCACTTTAAAATTACAAAAAAAATGCTAAAAATCATAACAAACTATACCAGAATCACCTAAATTACTTCGGCTACCGT
Organism: Eledona agricola; assembly: GCA_964023215.1. Classification (NCBI taxonomy): domain Eukaryota; kingdom Metazoa; phylum Arthropoda; class Insecta; order Coleoptera; family Tenebrionidae; genus Eledona; species Eledona agricola. The sequence goes on from CAXIEJ010000187.1 coordinate 290,328, forward strand.
AAATCACCCCCAACTATCCCTTATCACAACAAACCAAACCATATCATCTTAAAATTACAAAAAAAGGTGTACAAATCATAACAAACTATGCCAGACTCACCTAAATTACTTCGGCTACTCTAAATCATCACCAACTAACGCTTACCACAACAAACTAAACCCAATCACTTTTAAATTACAAAAAAATGCTACTAACCATAGCAAACTATGCCAAACTCACCTAAATTACTTCGGCTATCAAAAATCACCCCCAACTACACTTTACAGCAACAAACTAAGCCCAATTACTTTAAAATTACAAAAAAATGCTAAAAATCATAACAAACTATACCAGAATCACCTAAGTTACTTCGGCTACCGTAAATCACCCCCAACTATCCCTTACCACAACAAACCAAACCATATCATCTTAAAATTACAAAAAAAGGTGTACAAATCATAACAAACTATGCCAGACTCACCTAAATTACATCGGCTACTCTAAATCATCACCAACTAACCCTTACCACAACAAAGTAAACCCAATCAAATTTAAATTACAAAAAAATGCTACTAACCATAGCAAACTATGCCAAACTCACCTAAATTATTTCGGCTACCATAAATCATTACCAACTAACCCTTACCACAACAAACTAAAACCAATCACTTTTAAATTACAAAAAAATGCTACTAACCATAGCAAACTATGCCAAACTCATCTAAATTACTTCGGCTATCAAAAATCACCCCCAACTACACTTTACAGCAACAAACTAAGCCCAATCACTTTAAAATTACAAAAAAATGCTAAAAATCATAACAAACTATACCAGAATCACCTAAATTAGTTCGGCTACCGTAAATCACCCCCAACTATCCCTTACCACAACAAACCAAACCATATCATCTTAAAATTACAAAAAAAGGTGTACAAATCATAACAAACTATGCCAGACTCACCTAAATTACTTCGGCTACTCTAAATCATCACCAACTAACGCTTACCACAACAAACTAAACCCAATCACTTTTAAATTACAAAAAAATGCTACTAACCATAGCAAACTATGCCAAACTCACCTAAATTACTTCGGCTATCAAAAATCACCCCCAACTACACTTTACAGCAACAAACTAAGCCCAATTACTTTAAAATTACAAAAAAATGCTGAAAATCATAACAAACTATACCAGAATCACCTAAGTTACTTCGGCTTCCGTAAATCACCCCCAACTATCCCTTACCACAACAAACCAAACCATATCATCTTAAAATTACAAAAAAAGGTGTACAAATCATAACAAACTATGCCAGACTCACCTAAATTACATCGGCTACTCTAAATCATCACCAACTAACCCTTACCACAACAAACTAAACCCAATCAAATTTAAATTACAAAAAAATGCTACTAACCATAGCAAACTATGCCAAACTCACCTAAATTACTTCGGCTATCAAAAATCACCCCCAACGACACTTTACAGCAACAAACTAAGCCCTATCACTTTAAAATTACAAAAAAATGCTACAAATCATAACAAACTATACCAGAATCACCTAAATTACTTCGGCTACCGTAAATCACCCCCAACTATTCCTTACCACAACAAACCAAACCATATCATCTTAAAATTACAAAAAAAGGTGTACAAATCATAACAAACTATGCCAGACTCACTTAAATTACTTCGGCTACTCTAAATCATCACCAACTAACCCTTAACACAGCAAACTAAACCCAATCACTTTTAAATTACAAAAAAATGCTACTAACCATAGCAAACTATGCCAAACTCACCTAAATTATTTCGGCTACCATAAATCATTACCAACTAACCCTTACCACAACAAACTAAACCCAATCACTTTTAAATTACAAAAAAATGCTACTAACCATAGCAAACTATGCCAAACTCATCTAAATTACTTCGGCTATCAAAAATCACCCCCAACTACACTTTACAGCAACAAACTAAGCCCAATCACTTTAAAATTACAAAAAAATGCTAAAAATCATAACAAACTAAACCAGAATCACCTAAATTACTTCGGCTACCGTAAATCACCCCCAACTATCCCTTACCACAACAAACCAAACCATATCATCTTAAAATTACAAAAAAAAGTGTACAAATCATAACAAACTATGCCAGACTCACCTAAATTACTTCGGCTACTCTAAATCATCACCAACTAACCCTTACCACAACAAACTAAACCCAATCACTTTAAAATTACAAAAAAATGCTAAAAATCATAACAAACTATACCAGAATTACTTCGGCTACCGTAAATCACCCCCAACTATCCCTTACCACAACAAACCAAATCATATCACCTTAAAATTACAAAAAAAGGTGTACAAATTATAACAAACTATGCCAGACTCACTTAAATTACTTCGGCTACTCTAAATCATCACCAACTAACCCTTACCACAACAAACTAAACCCAATCACTTTTAAATTACAAAAAAATTCTACTAACCATAGCAAACTATGCCAAACTCACCTAAATTACTTCGGCTACTCTAAATCATCACCAACTAACCCTTACCACAACAAACTAAACCCAATCACTTTTAAATTACAAAAAAATGCTACTAGCCATAACAAACTATGCCAAACTCACCTAAATTACTTCGGCTATCAAAAATCACCCCCAACTACACTTTACAGCAACAAACTAAGCCCAATCACTTTAAAATTACAAAAAAATGCTAAAAATCATAACAAACTATACCAGAATCACCTAAATTACTTCGGCTACCGTAAATCATCCCCAATTATCCCTTACCACAACAAACCAAACCATATCATCTTAAAATTACAAAAAAAGGTGTACAAATCATAACAAACTATGCCAGACTCACCTAAATTACTTCGGCTACTCTAAATCATCACCAACTAACCCTTACCACAACAAACTAAACCCAATCACTTTTAAATTGCAAAAAAATGCTACTAACCATAGCAAACTATGCCAAACTCACCTAAATTACTTCGGCTACCATAAATCATCACCAACTATCCCTTACCACAACAAACCAAACCATATCATCTTAAAATTACAAAAAAAGGTGTACAAATCATAACAAACTATGCCAGACTCACCTAAATTACTTCGGCTACTCTAAATCATCACCAACTAACCCTTACCACAACAAACTAAACCCAGTCACTTTTAAATTACAAAAAAATGCTACTAACCATAGCAAACTATGCCAAACTCACCTAAATTACTTCGGCTACCATAAATCATCACCAACTACACTTTACAGCAACAAACTAAGCCCTATCACTTTAAAATTACAAAAAAATGCTACAAATCATAACAAACTATACCAGAATCACCTAAATTACTTCGGCTACCGTAAATCACCCCCAACTATTCCTTACCACAACAAACCAAACCATATCATCTTAAAATTACAAAAAAAGGTGTACAAATCATAACAAACTATGCCAGACTCACTTAAATTACTTCGGCTACTCTAAATCATCACCAACTAACCCTTAACACAGCAAACTAAACCCAATCACTTTTAAATTACAAAAAAATGCTACTAACCATAGCAAACTATGCCAAACTCACCTAAATTATTTCGGCTACCATAAATCATTACCAACTAACCCTTACCACAACAAACTAAAACCAATCACTTTTAAATTACAAAAAAATGCTACTAACGATAGCAAACTATGCCAAACTCATCTAAATTACTTCGGCTATCAAAAATCACCCCCAACTACACTTTACAGCAACAAACTAAGCCCAATCACTTTAAAATTACAAAAAAAATGCTAAAAATCATAACAAACTATACCAGAATCACCTAAATTACTTCGGCTACCGTAAATCACCCCCAACTATCCCTTACCACAACAAACCAAACCATATCATCTTAAAATTACAAAAAAAGGTGTACAAATCATAACAAACTATGCCAGACTCACCTAAATTACTTCGGCTACTCTAAATCATCACCAACTAACGCTTACCACAACAAACTAAACCCAATCACTTTTAAATTACAAAAAAATGCTACTAACCATAGCAAACTATGCCAAACTCACCTAAATTACTTCGGCTATCAAAAATCACCCCCAACTACACTTTACAGCAACAAACTAAGCCCAATTACTTTAAAATTACAAAAAAATGCTAAAAATCATAACAAACTATACCAGAATCACCTAAGTTACTTCGGCTACCGTAAATCACCCCCAACTATCCCTTACCACAACAAACCAAACCATATCATCTTAAAATTACAAAAAAAGGTGTACAAATCATAACAAACTATGCCAGACTCACCTAAATTACATCGGCTACTCTAAATCATCACCAACTACACTTTACAGCAACAAACTAAGCCCAATCACTTTAAAATTACAAAAAAATGCTAAAAATCATAACAAACTATACCAGAATCACCTAAATTAGTTCGGCTACCGTAAATCACCCCCAACTATCCCTTACCACAACAAACCAAACCATATCATCTTAAAATTACAAAAAAAGGTGTACAAATCATAACAAACTATGCCAGACTCACCTAAATTACTTCGGCTACTCTAAATCATCACCAACTAACGCTTACCACAACAAACTAAACCCAATCACTTTTAAATTACAAAAAAATGCTACTAACCATAGCAAACTATGCCAAACTCACCTAAATTACTTCGGCTATCAAAAATCACCCCCAACTACACTTTACAGCAACAAACTAAGCCCAATTACTTTAAAATTACAAAAAAATGCTGAAAATCATAACAAACTATACCAGAATCACCTAAGTTACTTCGGCTTCCGTAAATCACCCCCAACTATCCCTTACCACAACAAACCAAACCATATCATCTTAAAATTACAAAAAAAGGTGTACAAATCATAACAAACTATGCCAGACTCACCTAAATTACATCGGCTACTCTAAATCATCACCAACTAACCCTTACCACAACAAACTAAACCCAATCAAATTTAAATTACAAAAAAATGCTACTAACCATAGCAAACTATGCCAGACTCACCTAAATTACTTCGGCTACTCTAAATCATCACCAACTAACCCTTACCACAACAAACTAAACCCAATCACTTTTAAATTGCAAAAAAATGCTACTAACCATAGCAAACTATGCCAAACTCACCTAAATTACTTCGGCTACCATAAATCATCACCAACTATCCCTTACCACAACAAACCAAACCATATCATCTTAAAATAAAAAAAAAAGTGTACAAATCATAACAAACTATGCCAGACTCACCTAAATTACTTCGGCTACTCTAAATCATCACCAACTAACCCTTACCACAACAAACTAAACCCAGTCACTTTTAAATTACAAAAAAATGCTACTAACCATAGCAAACTATGCCAAACTCACCTAAATTACTTCGGCTACCATAAATCATCACCAACTACACTTTACAGCAACAAACTAAGCCCTATCACTTTAAAATTACAAAAAAATGCTACAAATCATAACAAACTATACCAGAATCACCTAAATTACTTCGGCTACCGTAAATCACCCCCAACTATTCCTTACCACAACAAACCAAACCATATCATCTTAAAATTACAAAAAAAGGTGTACAAATCATAACAAACTATGCCAGACTCACTTAAATTACTTCGGCTACTCTAAATCATCACCAACTAACCCTTAACACAGCAAACTAAACCCAATCACTTTTAAATTACAAAAAAATGCTACTAACCATAGCAAACTATGCCAAACTCACCTAAATTATTTCGGCTACCATAAATCATTACCAACTAACCCTTACCACAACAAACTAAACCCAATCACTTTTAAATTACAAAAAAATGCTACTAACCATAGCAAACTATGCCAAACTCATCTAAATTACTTCGGCTATCAAAAATCACCCCCAACTACACTTTACAGCAACAAACTAAGCCCAATCACTTTAAAATTACAAAAAAATGCTAAAAATCATAACAAACTAAACCAGAATCACCTAAATTACTTCGGCTACCGTAAATCACCCCCAACTATCCCTTACCACAACAAACCAAACCATATCATCTTAAAATTACAAAAAAAAGTGTACAAATCATAACAAACTATGCCAGACTCACCTAAATTACTTCGGCTACTCTAAATCATCACCAACTAACGCTTACCACAACAAACTAAACCCAATCACTTTTAAATTACAAAAAAATGCTACTAACCATAGCCCAATCACTTTAAAATTACAAAAAATGCTAAAAATTATAACAAATTATACCAGAATCACCTAAATTACTTCGGCTAGCGTAAATCACCCCCAACAATCCCTTACCACAACAAACCAAACCATATCATCTTAAAATTACAAAAAAAAGTGTACAAATTATAACAAACTATGCCAGACTCACCTAAATTACTTCGGCTACTCTAAATCATCACCAACTAACGCTTACCACAACAAACTAAACCCAATCACTTTTAAATTACAAAAAAATGCTACTAACCATAGCAAACTATGCCAAACTCACCTAAATTACTTCGGCTATCAAAAATCACCCCCAACTACATTTTACAGCATCAAACTAAGCCCAATCACTTTAAAATTACAAAAAAATGCTAAAAATCATAACGAACTATACCAAAATCACCTAAATTACTTCGGCTACCGTAAATCACCCCCAACTATCCTCTACCACAACAAACCAAACCCAATCACTTTTAAATTACAAAAAAAGGTGTACAAATCATAACAAACTATGCCAGACTCACCTAAATTACTTCGGCTACTCTAAATCATCACCAACTAACCCTTACCACAACAAACTAAACCCAATCACTTTTAAATTACAAAAAAATGCTACTAACCATAGCAAACTAGGCCAAACTCACCTAAATTACTTTGGCTACCATAAATCATCACCAACTAACCCTTACCACAACAAACTAAACCCAATGACTTTTAAATTACAAAAAATGCTACTAACCATAGCAAACTATGCCAAACTCACCTAAATTACTTCCGCTATCAAAAATCACCCCCAACAACACTTTACAGCAACAAACTAAGCCTAATCACTTTAAAATTACAAAAAAATGCTTAAAATCATAACAAACTATACCAGAATCACCTAAATTACTTCGGCTACCGTAAATCACCCCCAACTATCCCTTACCACAACAAACCAAACCATATCATCTTAAAATTACAAAAAAAGGTGTACAAATCATAACAAATTATGCCAGACTCACCTAAATTACTTCGCCTACCCTAAATCATCACCAACTAACCCTTACCACAACAAACTAAACCCAATCACATTTAAATTACAAAAAAATGCTACTATCCATAGCAAACTATGCCAAACTCACCTAAATTACTTTGGCTACCATAAATCATCACCAACTAACCCTTACCACAACAAACTAAACCCAATCACTTTTAAATTACAAAAAAATGCTACTAACCATAACAAACTATGCCAAACTCACCTAAATTACTTCGGCTATCAAAAATCACCCACAACTACACTTTACAGCAACAAACTAAGCCCAATCACTTTAAAATTACAAAAAAATGCTAAAAATCATAACAAACTATACCAGAATCACCTAAATTACTTCGGCTACCGTAAATCACCCCCAACTATCCCTTACCACAACAAACCAAACCATATAATCTTAAAATTAAAAAAAAGGTGTACAAATCATAACAAACTATGCCAGACTCACCTAAATTACTTCGGCTACTCTAAATCATCACCAGCTAACCCTTACCACAACAAACTAAACCCAATCAATTTTAAATTACAAAAAAATGCTACTAACCATAGCAAACTATGCCAAACTCACCTAAATTACTTCGGCTACCATAAATCATTACCAACTAACCCTTACCACAACAAACTAAACCCAATCACTTTTAAATTACAAAAAAATGCTACTAACCATAGCAAACTATGCCAAACTCACCTAAATTACTTCGGCTATCAAAAATCGCCCCCAACTACACTTTACAGCAACAAACTAAGCCCAATCATATTAAAATTACAAAAAATGCTAAAAATCATAACAAACTATACCAGAATTACTTCGGCTACCGTAAATCACCCCCAACTATCCCTAACCACAACACACCAAATCATATCATCTTAAAATTACAACAAAAGATGTACAAATCATAACAAACTATGCCAGAATCACCTAAATTACTTCGGCTACTCTAAATCATCACAAACTAACCCTTACCACAACAAACTAAACTCAATCACTTTTAAATTCCAAAAAAATTCTACTAACCATAGCAAACTATGCCAAACTCACCTAAATTACTTCGGCTACTCTAAATCATCACCAACTAACCCTTACCATAACAAACTAAACTCAATCACTTTTAAATTCCAAAAAAATTCTACTAACCATAGCAAACTATGCCAAACTCACCTAAATTACTTCGGCTACTCTAAATCATCACCGACTAACCCTTACCACAACAAACTAAACCCAATCACTTTTAAATTACAAAAAAATGCTACAAACCATAGCAAACTATGCCAAACTCACCTAAATTACTTCGGCTATCAAAAATCACACCCAACTACACTTTACAGCAACAAACTAAGCCCAATCACTTTAAAATTACAAAAAAATGCTAAAAATCATAACAAACTATACCAGAATTACTTCGGCTACCGTAAATCACCCCCAACTATCCCTTACCACAACAAACCAAATCATATCAACTTAAAATTACAAAAAAGGTGTACAAATTATAACAAACGATGCCAGACTCACCTAAATTACTTCGGCTACTCTAAATCATCACCAACTAACCCTTACCACAACAAACTAAACCCAATCACTTTTAAATTACAAAAAAATTCTACTAACCATAGCAAACTATGCCAAACTCATCTAAATTACTTCGGCTATCAAAAATCACCCCCAACTACACTTTACAGCAACAAACTAAGCCCAATAACTTTAAAATTACAAAAAAATGCTAAAAATCATAACAAACTAAACCAGAATCACCTAAATTACTTCGGCTACCGTAAATCACCCCCAACTATCCCTTACCACAACAAACCAAACCATATCATCTTAAAATTACAAAAAAAAGTGTACAAATCATAACAAACTATGCCAGACTCACCTAAATTACTTCGGCTACTCTAAATCATCACCAACTAACGCTTACCACAACAAACTAAACCCAATCACTTTTAAATTACAAAAAAATGCTACTAACCATAGCAAACTATGCCAAACTCACCTAAATTACTTCGGCTATCAAAAATCACCCCCAACTACACTTTACAGCAACAAACTAAGCCCAATTACTATAAAATTACAAAAAAATGCTAAAAATCATAACAAACTATACCAGAATCACCTAAGTTACTTCGGCTACCGTAAATCACCCCCAACTATCCCTTACCACAACAAACCAAACCATATCATCTTAAAATTACAAAAAAAGGTGTACAAATCATAACAAACTATGCCAGACTCACCTAAATTACTTCGGCTACTCTAAATCATCACCAACTAACGCTTACCACAACAAACTAAACCCAATCACATTTAAATTACAAAAAAATGCTACTATCCATAGCAAACTATGCCAAACTCACCTAAATTACTTTGGCTACCATAAATCATCACCAACTAACCCTTACCACAACAAACTAAACCCAATCACTTTTAAATTACAAAAAAATGCTACTAACCATAACAAACTATGCCAAACTCACCTAAATTACTTCGGCTTACAAAAATCACCCACAACTACACTTTACAGCAACAAACTAAGCCCAATCACTTTAAAATTACAAAAAAATGCTAAAAATCATAACAAACTATACCAGAATCACCTAAATTACTTCGGCTACCGTAAATCACCCCCAACTATCCCTTACCACATCAAACCAAACCATATAATCTTAAAATTACAAAAAAAGGTGTACAAATCATAACAAACTGTGCCAGACTCACCTAAATTACTTCGGCTACTCTAAATCATCACCAGCTAACCCTTACCACAACAAACTAAACCCAATCAATTTTAAATTACAAAAAAATGCTACTAACCATAGCAAACTATGCCAAACTCACTTAAATTACTTCGGCTACCATAAATCATCACCAACTAACCCTTACCACAACAAACTAAACCCAATCACTTTTAAATTACAAAAAAATGCTACTAACCATAGCAAACTATGCCAAACTCACCTAAATTACTTCGACTATCAAAAATCGCCCCCAACTACACTTTACAACAACAAACTAAGCCCAATCACATTAAAATTACAAAAAAATGCTAAAAATCATAACAAACTATACCAGAATTACTTCGGCTACCGTAAATCACCCCCAACTATCCCTAACCACAACACACCAAATCATATCATCTTAAAATTACAACAAAAGATGTACAAATCATAACAAACTATGCCAGAATCACCTAAATTACTTCGGCTACTCTAAATCATCACCAACTAACCCTTACCACAACAAACTAAACTCAATCACTTTTAAATTCCAAAAAAATTCTACTAACCATAGCAAACTATGCCAAACTCACCTAAATTACTTCGGCTACTCTAAATCATCACCAACTAACCCTTACCACAACAAACTAAACTCAATCACTTTTAAATTCCAAAAAAATTCTACTAACCATAGCAAAATATGCCAAACTCACCTAAATTACTTCGGCTACTCTAAATCATCACCAACTAACCCTTACCACAACAAACTAAACCCAATCACTTTTAAATTACAAAAAAATGCTACAAACCATAGCAAACTATGCCAAACTCACCTAAATTACTTCGGCTAACAAAAATCACACCCAACTACACTTTACAGCAACAAACTAAGCCCAATCACTTTAAAATTACAAAAAAATGCTAAAAATCATAACAAACTATACCAGAATTACTTCGGCTACCGTAAATCACCCCCAACTATCCCTTACCACAACAAACCAAATCATATCACCTTAAAATTACAAAAAAAGGTGTACAAATTATAACAAACTATGCCAGACTCACCTAAATTACTTCGGCTACTCTAAGTCATCACCAACTAACCCTTACCACAACAAACTAAACCCAATCACTTTTAAATTACCAAAAAATTCTACTAACCATAGCAAACTATGCCAAACTCACCTAAATTACTTCGGCTACTCTAAATCATCACCAACTAACCCTTACCACAACAAACTAAACCCAATCACTTTTAAATTACAAAAAAATGCTACTAGCCATAACAAACTATGCCAAACTCACCTAAATTACTTTGGCTACCATAAATCATCACCAACTAACCCTTACCACAACAAACTAAACCCAATCACTTTTAAATTACAAAAAAATGCTACTAACCATAACAAACTATGCCAAACTCACCTAAATTACTTCGGCTATCAAAAATCACCCCCAACTACACTTTACAGCAACAAACTAAGCCCAATCACTTTAAAATTACAAAAAAATGCTAAAAATCATAACAAACTATACCAGAATCACCTAAATTACTTCGGCTACCGTAAATCATCCCCAATTATCCCTTACCACAACAAACCAAACCATATCATCTTAAAATTACAAAAAAAGGTGTACAAATCATAACAAACTATGCCAGACTCACCTAAATTACTTCGGCTACTCTAAATCATCACCAACTAACCCTTACCACAACAAACTAAACCCAATCACTTTTAAATTGCAAAAAAATGCTACTAACTATAGCAAACTATGCCAAACTCACCTAAATTACTTCGGCTACCATAAATCATCACCAACTATCCCTTACCACAACAAACCAAACCATATCATCTTAAAATTACAAAAAAAGGTGTAAAAATCATAACAAACTATGCCAGACTCACCTAAATTACTTCGGCTACTCTAAATCATCACCAACTAACCCTTACCACAACAAACTAAACCCAGTCACTTTTAAATTACAAAAAAATGCTACTAACCATAGCAAACTATGCCAAACTCAACTAAATTACTTCGGCTATCAAAAATCACCCCCAACTACACTTTACAGCAACAAACTAAGCCCAATTACTTTAAAATTACAAAAAAATGCTAAAAATCATAACAAACTATACCAGAATCACCTAAGTTACTTCGGCTACCGTAAATCACCCCCAACTATCCCTTACCACAACAAACCAAACCAGATCATCTTAAAATTACAAAAAAAGGTGTACAAATCATAACAAACTATGCCAGACTCACCTAAATTTCATCGGCTACTCTAAATCATCACCAACTAACCCTTACCACAACAAACTTAACCCAATCAAATTTATATTACAAAAAAATGCTACTAACCATAGCAAACTATGCCAAACTCACCTAAATTACTTCGGCTATCAAAAATCACCCCCAACTACACTTTACAGCAACAAACTAAGCCCTATCACTTTAAAATTACAAAAAAATGCTACAAATCATAACAAACTATACCAGATACACCTAAATTACTTCGGCTACCGTAAATCACCCCCAACTATTCCTTACCACAACAAACCAAACCATATCATCTTAAAATTACAAAAAAAGGTGTACAAATCATCACAAACTATGCCAGACTCACTTAAATTACTTCGGCTACTCTAAATCATCACCAACTAACCCTTAACACAGCAAACTAAACCCAATCACTTTTAAATTACAAAAAAATGCTACTAACCATAGCAAACTATGCCAAACTCACCTAAATTATTTCGGCTACCATAAATCATTACCAACTAACCCTTACCACAACAAACTAAACCCAATCACTTTTAAATTACAAAAAAATGCTACTAACCATAGCAAACTATGCCAAACTCATCTAAATTACTTCGGCTATCAAAAATCACCCCCAACTACACTTTACAGAAACAAACTAAGCCCAATCACTTTAAAATTACAAAAAAATGCTAAAAATCATAACAAACTATACCAGAATCACCTAAATTTCTTCGGCTACCGTAAATCACCCCCAACTATCCTTTACCACAACAAACCAAACCATATCATCTTAAAATTACAAAAAAAGGTGTACAAATCATAACAAACTATGCCAGACTCACCTAAATTACTTCGGCTACTCTAAATCATCACCAACTAACGCTTACCACAACAAACTAAACCCAATCACTTTTAAATTACAAAAAAATGCTACTATTCATAGCAAACTATGCCAAACTCACCTAAATTACTTCGGCTATCAAAAATCACCCCCAACTACACTTTACAGCAACAAACTAAGCCCAATTACTTTAAAATTACAAAAAAATGCTAAAAATCATAACAAACTATACCAGAATCACCTAAGTTACTTCGGCTACCGTAAATCACCCCCAACTATCCCTTACCACAACAAACCAAACCATATCATCTTAAAATTACAAAAAAAGGTGTACAAATCATAACAAACTATGCCAGACTCACCTAAATTACATCGGCTACTCTAAATCATCACCAACTAACCCTTACCACAACAAACTAAACCCAATCACTTCTAAATTACAAAAAAATGCTACTAACCATAGCAAACTATGCCAAACTCACCTAAATTACTTCGGCTACCATAAATCATCACCAACTAACCCTTACCACAACAAACTAAACCCAATCACTTTTAAATTACAAAAAAATGCTACTAATCATAGCAAACTATGCCAAACTCACCTAAATTACTTCGGCTATCAAAAATCACCCCCAACTACACTTTACAGCAACAAACTAAGCCCAATCACTTTAAAATTACAAAAAATGCTAAAAATTATAACAAATTATACCAGAATCACCTAAATTACTTCGGCTACCGTAAATCACCCCCAACAATCCCTTACCACAACAAACCAAACCATATCATCTTAAAATTACAAAAAAAGGAGTACAAATCATAACAAATTATGCCAGACTCACCTAAATTACTTCGGCTGCTCTAAATCATCACCAACTAACCCTTACCACAACAAACTAAACCCAATCACCTTTAAATTACAAAAAAATGCTAGTAACCATAGCAAACTATGCCAAACTCACCTAAATTACTTCGGCTACCATAAATCATCACCAACTAACCCTTACCACAACAAACTAAACCCAATCACTTCTAAATTACAAAAAAATGCTACTAACCATAGCAAACTATGCCAAACTCACCTAAATTACTTCGGCTACCATAAATCATCACCAACTAACCCTTACCACAACAAACTAAACCCAATCACTTTTAAATTACAAAAAAATGCTACTAATCATAGCAAACTATGCCAAACTCACCTAAATTACTTCGGCTATCAAAAATCACCCCCAACTACACTTTACAGCAACAAACTAAGCCCAATCACTTTAAAATTACAAAAAATGCTAAAAATTATAACAAATTATACCAGAATCACCTAAATTACTTCGGCTACCGTAAATCACCCCCAACAATCCCTTACCACAACAAACCAAACCATATCATCTTAAAATTACAAAAAAAGGAGTACAAATCATAACAAACTATGCCAGACTCACCTAAATTACTTCGGCTACTCTAAATCATCACCAACTAACCCTTACCACAATAAACTAAACCCAATTACTTTTAAATTACAAAGAAACGCTACTAACCTTAGCAAACTATGCCAAACTCACCTAAATTACTTCGGCTATCAAAAATCACCACCAACTACACTTTACAGCAACAAACTAAGCCCAATCACTTTAAAATTACAAAAAAATGCTAAAAATCATAACAAACTATACCAGAATCACCTAAATTACTTCGGCTACCGTAAATCATCCCCAACTATCCCTTACCACAACAAACCAAACCATATCATCTTAAAATTACAAAACTACTTCGGCTAACTAACCAACTAACCCTTACCACAACAAACTAAACCCAATCACTTTTAAATTACAAAAAAATGCTACTAACCATAGCAAACTATGCCAAACTCACCTAAATTACTTCGGCTATCAAAAATCACCCCCAACTACACTTTACAGCAACAAACTAAGCCCAATCACTTTAAAATTACAAAAAATGCTAAAAATCATAACGAACTATACCAAAATCACCTAAATTACTTCGGCTACCGTAAATCACCCCCAACTATCCCTTACCACAACAAACCAAACCCAATCACTTTTAAATTACAAAAAAAGGTGTACAAATCATAACAAACTATGCCAGACTCACCTAAATTACTTCGGCTACTCTAAATCATCACCAACTAACCCTTACCACAACAAACTAAACCCAATCACTTTTAAATTACAAAAAAATGCTACTAACCATAGCAAACTATGCCAAACTCACCTAAATTACTTTGGCTACCATAAATCATCATTAACTAACCCTTACCACAACAAACTAAACCCAATGACTTTTAAATTACAAAAAAATGCTTCTAACCATAGCAAACTAGGCCAAACTCACCTAAATTACTTCAGCTATCAAAAATCACCCCCAACTACACTTTACAGCAACAAACTAAGCCCAATCACTTTAAAATTACAAAAAAATGCTTAAAATCATAACAAACTATACCAGAATCACCTAAATGACTTCGGCTACCGTAAATCACCCCCAACTATCCCTTACCACAACAAACCAAACCATATCATCTTAAAATTACAAAAAAAGGTGTACAAATCATAACAAATTATGCCAGACTCACCTAAATTACTTCGCCTACTCTAAATCATCACCAACTAACCCTTACCACAACAAACTAAACCCAATCACTTTTAAATTACAAAAAAATGCTACTAACCATAGCAAACTATGCCAAACTCACCTAAATTACTTCGGCTACCATAAATCATCACCAACTAACCCTTACCACAACAAACTAAACCCAATCATTTTTAAATTACAAAAAAATGCTACTAACCATAGCAAACTATGCCAAACTCACCTAAATTACTTTGGCTATCAAAAATCACCCCCAACTACACTTTACAGCAACAAACTAAGCCCAATCACTTTTGAATTACAAAAAAATGCTAAAAATCATAACAAACTATACCAGAATCATCTAAATTACTTCGGCTACCGTAAATCACCCCCAACTATCCCTTACCACAACAAACCAAACCATATCATCTTAAAATTACAAAAAAAGGTGTACAAATCATAACAAACTATGCCAGACTCACTTAAATTTCTTCGGCTACTCTAAATCATCACCAACTAACCCTTACCACAACAAACTAAACCCAATCACTTCTAAATTACAAAAAAATGCTACTAACCATAGCAAACTATGCCAAACTCACCTAAATTACTTCGGCTACCATAAATCATCACCAACTAACCCTTACCACAACAAACTAAACCCAATCACTTTTAAATTACAAAAAAATGCTACTAATCATAGCAAACTATGCCAAACTCACCTAAATTACTTCGGCTATCAAAAATCACCCCCAACTACACTTTACAGCAACAAACTAAGCCCAATCACTTTAAAATTACAAAAAATGCTAAAAATTATAACAAATTATACCAGAATCACCTAAATTACTTCGGCTACCGTAAATCACCCCCAACAATCCCTTACCACAACAAACCAAACCATATCATCTTAAAATTACAAAAAAAGGAGTACAAATCATAACAAACTATGCCAGACTCACCTAAATTACTTCGGCTACTCTAAATCATCACCAACTAACCCTTACCACAATAAACTAAACCCAATTACTTTTAAATTACAAAGAAACGCTACTAACCTTAGCAAACTATGCCAAACTCACCTAAATTACTTCGGCTATCAAAAATCACCACCAACTACACTTTACAGCAACAAACTAAGCCCAATCACTTTAAAATTACAAAAAAATGCTAAAAATCATAACAAACTATACCAGAATCACCTAAATTACTTCGGCTACCGTAAATCATCCCCAACTATCCCTTACCACAACAAACCAAACCATATCATCTTAAAATTACAAAACTACTTCGGCTAACTAACCAACTAACCCTTACCACAACAAACTAAACCCAATCACTTTTAAATTACAAAAAAATGCTACTAACCATAGCAAACTATGCCAAACTCACCTAAATTACTTCGGCTATCAAAAATCACCCCCAACTACACTTTACAGCAACAAACTAAGCCCAATCACTTTAAAATTACAAAAAATGCTAAAAATCATAACGAACTATACCAAAATCACCTAAATTACTTCGGCTACCGTAAATCACCCCCAACTATCCCTTACCACAACAAACCAAACCCAATCACTTTTAAATTACAAAAAAAGGTGTACAAATCATAACAAACTATGCCAGACTCACCTAAATTACTTCGGCTACTCTAAATCATCACCAACTAACCCTTACCACAACAAACTAAACCCAATCACTTTTAAATTACAAAAAAATGCTACTAACCATAGCAAACTATGCCAAACTCACCTAAATTACTTTGGCTACCATAAATCATCATTAACTAACCCTTACCACAACAAACTAAACCCAATGACTTTTAAATTACAAAAAAATGCTTCTAACCATAGCAAACTAGGCCAAACTCACCTAAATTACTTCAGCTATCAAAAATCACCCCCAACTACACTTTACAGCAACAAACTAAGCCCAATCACTTTAAAATTACAAAAAAATGCTTAAAATCATAACAAACTATACCAGAATCACCTAAATGACTTCGGCTACCGTAAATCACCCCCAACTATCCCTTACCACAACAAACCAAACCATATCATCTTAAAATTACAAAAAAAGGTGTACAAATCATAACAAATTATGCCAGACTCACCTAAATTACTTCGCCTACTCTAAATCATCACCAACTAACCCTTACCACAACAAACTAAACCCAATCACTTTTAAATTACAAAAAAATGCTACTAACCATAGCAAACTATGCCAAACTCACCTAAATTACTTCGGCTACCATAAATCATCACCAACTAACCCTTACCACAACAAACTAAACCCAATCATTTTTAAATTACAAAAAAATGCTACTAACCATAGCAAACTATGCCAAACTCACCTAAATTACTTTGGCTATCAAAAATCACCCCCAACTACACTTTACAGCAACAAACTAAGCCCAATCACTTTTGAATTACAAAAAAATGCTAAAAATCATAACAAACTATACCAGAATCATCTAAATTACTTCGGCTACCGTAAATCACCCCCAACTATCCCTTACCACAACAAACCAAACCATATCATCTTAAAATTACAAAAAAAGGTGTACAAATCATAACAAACTATGCCAGACTCACTTAAATTTCTTCGGCTACTCTAAATCATCACCAACTAACCCTTACCACAACAAACTAAACCCAATCACTTTTAAATTACAAAAAAATGCTACTAACCA
Organism: Eledona agricola; assembly: GCA_964023215.1. NCBI lineage: Eukaryota > Metazoa > Arthropoda > Insecta > Coleoptera > Tenebrionidae > Eledona > Eledona agricola. Next base: position 308,695 of record CAXIEJ010000187.1, read on the forward strand.
TAGCAAACTATGCCAAACTCACCTAAATTACTTCGGCTACCATAAATCATCACCAACTAACCCTTACCACAGCAAACTAAACCCAATCACATTTAAATTACAAAAAAATGCTACTAACCATAGCAAACTATGCCAAACTCACCTAAATTACTTTGGCTATCAAAAATCACCCCCAACTACACTTTACAGCAACAAACTAAGCCCAATCACTTTAAAATTACAAAAAATGCTAAAAATCATAACAAACTATACCAGAATCACCTAAATTACTTCGGCTACCGTAAATCACCCCCAACTATCCCTTACCACAACAAACCAAACCATATCATCTTAAAATTACAAAAAAAAGTGTACAAATCATAACAAACTATGCCAGACTCACCTAAATTACTTCGGCTACTCTAAATCATCACCAACTAACCCTTACCACAACAAACTAAACCCAATCACTTTTAAATTACAAAAAAATGCTACTAACCATAGCAAACTATGCCAAACTCACCTAAATTACTTCGGCTAACATAAATCATCACCAACTAACCCTTACCACAACAAACTAAACCCAATCACTTTTAAATTACAAAAAAATGCTACTAACCATAGCAAACTATGCCAAACTCACCTAAATTACTTCGGCTATCAAAAATCACCCCCAACTACACTTTACAGCAACAAACTAAGCCCAATCACTTTAAAATTACAAAAAAATGCTAAAAATCAAAACAAACTATACTAGAATCACCTAAATTACTTCGGCTACCGTAAATCACCCCCAACTATCCCTTACCACAACAAACCAAAAATTTATCATTTAAAATTACAAAAAAAGGTGTACAAATCATAACAAACTATGCCAGACTCACCTAAATTACTTCGGCTACTCTAAATCATCACCAACTAACCCTTACCACAACAAACTAAACCCAATCACTTTTAAATTACAAAAAAATGCTACTAACCATAGCAAACTATGCCAAACTCACCTAAATTACTTCGGCTACAATAAATCATCACCAACTAACCCTTACCACAACAAACTAAACCCAATCACTTTTAAATTACAAAAAAATGCTACTAACCATAGCAAACTATGCCAAACTCACCTAAATTACTTCGGCTATAAAAAATCACCCCCAACTACACTTTACAGCAACAAACTAAACCCAATCACTTTAAAATTACAAAAAAATGCTAAAAATCATAACAAACTATACCAGAATTACTTCGGCTACCGTAAATCACCCCCAACTATCCCTTACCACAACAAACCAAATCATATCATCTTAAAATTACAAAAAAAGGTGTACATATCATAACAAACTATGCCAGACTCACCTAAATTACTTCGGCTACTCTAAATCATCACCAACTAACCCTTACCACAACAAACTATACCCAATCACTTTTAAATTACAAAAAAATGCTACTAACCATAGCAAACTATGCCAAACTCACCTAAATTACTTCGGCTACCATAAATCATCACCAACTAACCCTTACCACAACAAACTAAACCCAATCACTTTTAAATTACAAAAAAATGCTACTAACCATAGCAAACTATGCCAAACTCACCTAAATAAGTACGGCTATCAAAAATCACCCCCAACTACACTTTACAGCAACAAACTAAGCGCAATCACTTTAAAATTACAAAAATATGCTAAAAATCATAACAAACTATACCAGAATCACCTAAATTACTTCGGCTACCGTAAATCACCCCCAACTATCCCTTACCACAACAAACCAAACCATATCATCTTAAAATTACAAAAAAAGGTGTACAAATCATAACAAACTATGCCAGACTCACCTAAATTTCTTCGGCTACTCTAAATCATCACCAACTAACCCTTACCACAACAAACTAAACCCAATCACTTTTAAATTACAAAAAAATGCTACTAACCATAGCAAACTATGCCAAACTCACCTAAATTACTTCGGCTATCAAAAATCACCGCCAACTACACTTTACAGCAACAATCTAAGCCCAATCACTTTAAAATTACAAAAAAATGTTAAAAATCATAACGAACTATACCAAAATCACCTAAATTACTTCGGCTACCGTAAATCACCCCCAACTATCCCTTACCACAACAAACCAAACCATATCATCTTAAAATTACAAAAAAAGGTGTACATACCATAACAAACTATGCCAGACTCACCTAAATTACTTCGGCTACTCTAAATCATCACCAACTAACCCTTACCACAACAAACTAAACCCAATCACTTTTAAATTACAAAAAAATGCTACTAACCATAGCAAACTATGCCAAACTCACCTAAATTACTTTGGCTACCATAAATCATCACCAACTTACCCTTACCACAACAAACTAAACCCAATCACTTTTAAATTACAAAAAAATGCTACTAACCATAGCAAACTATGCCAAACTTACCTAAATTACTTCAGCTATCAAAAATTACCCCCACCTACACTTTACAGCAACAAACTAAGCCCAATAACTTTAAAATTACAAAAAAATGCTAAAAATCATAACAAACTATACCAGAATCACCTAAATTACTTCGGTTACCGTAAATCACCCCCAACTATCCCTTACCACAACAAACCAAACCATATCATCTTAAAATTACAAAAAAAGGTGTACAAATCATAACAAACTATGCCAGACTCACCTAAATTACTTCGGCTACTCTAAATCATCACCAACTAACCCTTACCACAACAAACTAAACCCAATCACTTTTAAATTACAAAAAAATGCTACTAACCATAGCAAACTAAGCCAAACTCACCTAAATTACTTCGGCTATCAAAAATCACCGCCAACTACACTTTACAGCAACAATCTAAGCCCAATCACTTTAAAATTACAAAAAAATGTTAAAAATCATAACGAACTATACCAAAATCACCTAAATTACTTCGGCTACCGTAAATCACCCCCAACTATCCCTTACCACAACAAACCAAACCATATCATCTTAAAATTACAAAAAAAGGTGTACATACCATAACAAACTATGCCAGACTCACCTAAATTACTTCGGCTACTCTAAATCATCACCAACTAACCCTTACCACAACAAACTAAACCCAATCACTTTTAAATTACAAAAAAATGCTACTAACCATAGCAAACTATGCCAAACTCACCTAAATTACTTTGGCTACCATAAATCATCACCAACTTACCCTTACCACAACAAACTAAACCCAATCACTTTTAAATTACAAAAAAATGCTACTAACCATAGCAAACTATGCCAAACTTACCTAAATTACTTCAGCTATCAAAAATTACCCCCACCTACACTTTACAGTAACAAACTAAGCCCAATAACTTTAAAATTACAAAAAAATGCTAAAAATCATAACAAACTATACCAGAATCACCTAAATTACTTCGGTTACCGTAAATCACCCCCAACTATCCCTTACCACAACAAACCAAACCATATCATCTTAAAATTACAAAAAAAGGTGTACAAATCATAACAAACTATGCCAGACTCACCTAAATTACTTCGGCTACTCTAAATCATCACCAACTAACCCTTACCACAACAAACTAAACCCAATCACTTTTAAATTACAAAAAAATGCTACTAACCATAGCAAACTATGCCAAACTTACCTAAATTACTTCAGCTATCAAAAATTACCCCCAACTACACTTTACAGCAACAAACTAAGCCCAATCACTTTAAAATTACAAAAAAATACTAAAAATCATAACAAACTATACCAGAATCACCTAAATTACTTCGGCTACCGTAAATCACCCCCAACTATCCCTTACCACAACAAACCAAACCATATCATCTTAAAATTACAAAAAAAGGTGTACAAATCATAACAAACTATGCCAGACTCACCTAAATTACTTCGGCTACTCTAAATAATCACCAACTAACGCTTACCACAACAAACTAAACCCAATCAATTTTAAATTACAAAAAAATGCTGCTAACCATAGCAAACTATGCCAAACTCACCTAAATTACTTCGGCTATCAAAAATCACCCCCAACTACACTTTACAGCAACAAACTAAGCCCAATCACTTTAAAATTACAAAAAAATGCTTCGGCTACCATAAATCATCACCAACTAACCCTTACCACAACAAACTAAACCCAATCACTTTTAAATTACAAAAAAATGCTACTAACCATGGCAAACTATGCCAAACTCACCTAAATTACTTCGGCTATCAAAAATCACCCCCAACTACACTTTACAGCAACAAACTAAGCCCAATCACTTTAAAATTACAAAAAATGCTAAAAATCATAACAAACTATACCAGAATCACCTAAATTACTTCGGCGACCGTAAATCACCCCCAACTATCCCTTACCACAACAAACCAAACCATATCATCTTAAAATTACATAAAAAGGTGTATAAATTATAACAAACTATGCCAGACTCACCTAAATTACTTCGGCTACTCTAAATCATCACCAACTAACCCTTACCACAACAAACTAAACCCAATCACTTTTAAATTACAAAAAAATGCTACTAACCATAGCAAACTATATCAAACTCACCTAAATTACTTTGGCTACCATAAATCATCACCAACTAACCCTTACCACAACAAACTAAACCCAATCACTTTTAAATTACAAAAAAATGCTACTAACCATAGCAAACTATGCCAAACTCACCTAAATTACTTCAGCTATCAAAAATCACCCCCAACTACACTTTACAGCAACAAACTAAGCCCAATCACTTTAAAATTACAAAAAAATGCTAAAAATCATAACAAACTATACCAGAATCACCTAAATTCCTTCGGCTACCGTAAATCACCCCCAACTATCTCTTACCACAACAAACCAAACCATATCATCTTAAAATTACAAAAAAAGGTGTACAAATCATAACAAATTATGCCAGACTCACCTAAATTACTTCGGCTACTCTAAATCATCACCAACTAACCCTTACCACAACAAACTAAACCCAATCACTTTTAAATTACAAAAAAATGCTACTAACCATAGCAAACTATGCCAAACTCACCTAAATTACTTCGGCTACCATAAATCATCACCAACTAACTCTTACCACAACAAACTAAACCCAATCACTTTTAAATTACAAAAAAATGCTACTAAACATAGCAAACTATGCCAAACTCACCTAAATTACTTCGGCTACTCTAAATCATCACCAACTAACGCTTACCACAACAAACTAAACCCAATCACTTTTAAATTACAAAAAAATGCTACTAACCATAGCAAACGATGCCAAACTCACCTAAATTACTTCGGCTATCAAAAATCACCCCCAACTACACCTTACAACAACAAACTAAGCCCAATCACTTTAAAATTACAAAAAATTGCTAAAAATCATAACAAACTATACCAGAATCACCTAAATTACTTCGGCTACCGTAAATCACCCCCAACAATCCCTTACTACAACAAACCAAACCATATCATCTTAAAATTACAAAAAAAGGTGTACAAATCATAACAAACTATGCCAGACTCACTTAAATTACTTCGGCTCTTCTAAATCATCACCAACTAACCCTTACCACAACAAACTAAACCCAATCACTTTTAAATTACAAAAAAATGCTACTAACCATAGCAAACTATGCCAAACTCACCTAAATTACTTCGGCTACCATAAATCATCACCGACTAACCCTTACCACAACAAACTAAACCCAATCACTTTTAAATTACAAAAAAATGCTACTAACCATAGCAAACTATGCCAAACTCACCTAAATTACTTCGGCTATCAAAAATCACCCCCAACTACACTTTACAGCAACAAACTAAGCCCAATCACTTTAAAATTTCAAAAAAATGCTAAAAATCATAACAAACTATACCAGAATCACCTAAATTACTTCGGCTACCGTAAATCACCCCCAACTATCCCTTACCACAACAAACCAAACCATATCATATTAAAATTACAAAAAAAGGTGTACAAATCATAACAAACTATGCCAGACTCACCTAAATTACTTCGGCTACTCTAAATCATCACCAACTAACCCTTACAACAACAAACTAAACCCAATCACTTTTAAATTACAAAAAAATGCTACTAACCATAGCAAACTATGCCAAACTCACCTAAATTACTTCGGATACCATAAATCATCACCAACAAACCCTTACCACAGCAAACTAAACCCAGTCACTTTTAAATTACAAAAAAATGCTACTAACCATAGCAAACTATGCCAAACTCACCTAAATTACTTCGGCTATCAAAAATCACCCCCAACTACACTTTACAGCATCAAACTAAGCCCAATCACTTTAAAATTACAAAAAAATGCTAAAAATCATAACAAACTATAACAGAATTACTTCGGCTACCGTAAATCACCCCCAACTATCCCTTACCACAACAAACCAAATCATATCATCTTAAAATTACAAAAAAAAGTGTACAAATTATAACAAACTATGCCAGACTCACCTAAATTACTTCGGCTACTCTAAATCATCACCAACTAACCCTTACCACAACAAACTAAACCCAATCACTTTTAAATTACAAAAAAATGCTACTAACCATAGCAAACTATGCCAAACTCACCTAAATAACTTCGGCTATCAAAAATCACCCCCAACTACACTTTACAGCAACAAACTAAGCGCAATCACTTTAAAATTACAAAAAAATGCTAAAAATCATAACAAACTATACCAGAATCACTTAAATTACTTCGGCTACCGTAAATCACCCCAACTATCCCTTACCACAACAAACCAAACCATATCATCTTAAAATTACAAAAAAAGGTGTACAAATCATAACAAACTATGCCAGACTCACCTAAATTACTTCGGCTACTCTAAATCATCACCAACTAACCCTTACCACAACAAACTAAACCCAATCACATTTAAATTACAAAAAAATGCTACTAACCATAGCAAACTATGCCAAACTCACCTAAATTACTTCGGCTATCAAAAATCACCCCCAACTACACTTTACAGCAACAAACTAAGCCAAATCACTTTTAAATTACAAAAAAATGCTAAAAATCATAACAAACTATACCAGAATCACCTAAATTACTTCGGCTACCGTAAATCACCCCCAACTATCCCATACCACAACAAACTAAACCATATCATCTTAAAATTACAACAAAAGGTGTACAAATCATAACAAACTATGCCAGACTCACTTAAATTACTTCGGCTCTTCTAAATCATCACCAACTAACCCTTACCACAACTAACTAAACCCAATCACTTTTAAATTACAAAAAAATGCTACTAACCATAGCATACTATTCCAAACTCACCTAAATTACTTCGGCTACCATAAATCATCACCAACTAACCCGTACCACAACAAACTAAACCCAATCACTTTTAAATTACAAAAAAATGCTACTAACCATAGCAAACTATGCCAAACTCACCTAAATTACTTCGGCTATCAAAAATCACCCCCAACTACACTTTACAGCAACAAACTAAACCCAATCACTTTAAAATTACAAAAAATGCTAAAAATCATAACAAACTATACCAGAATCACATAAATTACTTCGGCTACCGTAAATCACCCCCAACTATCCCTTACCACAACAAACCAAACCATATCATCTTAAAATTACAAAAAAAAGGTGTACAAATCATAACAAACTACGCCAGACTCAACTAAATTACTTCGGCTACTCTAAATCATCACCAACTAACCCTTACCACAACAAACTAAACCCAATCACTTTTAAATTACAAAAAAATGCTACTAACCATAGCAAACTATGCCAAACTCACCTAAATTACTTCGGCTACCATAAATCATCACCAACTAACCCTTACCACAACAAACTAAACCATACAATCTTAAAATTACAAAAAAAAGGTGTACAAATCATAACAAACTACGCCAGACTCACCTAAATTACTTCGGCTACTCTAAATCATCACCAACTAACCCTTACCACAACAAACTAAACCCAATCACTTTTAAATTACAAAAAAATGCTACTAACCATAGTAAACTATGCCAAACTCACCTAAATTACTTCGGCTACCATAAATCATCACCAACTAACCCTTACCACAACAAACTAAACCCAATCACTTTTAATTTACAAAAAAATGCTACTAACCATAGCAAACTATGCCAAACTCACTTAAATTACTTCGGCTATCAAAAATCACCCCCAACTACACTTTACAGCACAAACTAAGCCCAATCACTTTAAAATTACAAAAAAATGCTAAAAATCATAACAAACTATACCAGAATCACCTAAATTACTTCGGCTACTGTAAATCAACCCCAACTATCCCTTACCACAACAAACCAAACCATATCATCTTAAAATTACAAAAAAAGGTGTACAAATCATAACAAACTATGCCAAACTCACCTAAATAACTTCGGCTATCAAAAATCACCCCCAACTACACTTTACAGCAACAAATTAAGCGCAATCACTTTAAAATTACAAAAAAATGCTAAAAATCATAACAAACTATACCAGAATCACTTAAATTACTTCGGCTACCGTAAATCACCCCAACTATCCCTTACCACAACAAACCAAACCATATCATCTTAAAATTACAAAAAAAGGTGTACAAATCATAACAAACTATGCCAGACTCACCTAAATTACTTCGGCTACTCTAAATCATCACCAACTAACCCTTACCACAACAAACTAAACCCAATCACATTTAAATTACAAAAAAATGCTACTAACCATAGCAAACTATGCCAAACTCACCTAAATTACTTCGGCTATCAAAAATCACCCCCAACTACACTTTACAGCAACAAACTAAGCTCAATCACTTTAAAATTACAAAAAAATGCTAAAACTCATAACAAACTATACCAGAATCACCTAAATTACTTCAGCTACCCTAAATCACCCCCAACTATCCCTTACCACAACAAACCAAACCATATCATCTTAAAATTACAAAAAAAGGTGTACAAATCATAACAAACTATGCCAGACTCACTTAAATTACTTCGGCTCTTCTAAATCATCACCAACTAACCCTTACCACAACAAACTAAACCCAATCACTTTTAAATTAGAAAAAAATGCTACTAACCATAGCAAACTATGGCAAACTCACCTAAATTACTTCGGCTACCATAAATCATCACCAACTAACCCTTACCACAACAAACTGAACCCAATCACTTTTAAATTACAAAAAAATGCTACTAACCATAGCAAACTATGCCAAACTCACCTAAATTACTTCGGCTATCAAAAATCACCCCCAACTACACTTTACAGCAACAAACTAAGCGCAATCACTTTAAAATTACAAAAAAATGCTAAAAATCATAACAAACTATACCAGAATCACTTAAATTACTTCGGCTACCGTAAATCACCCCAACTATCCCTTACCACAACAAACCAAACCATATCATCTTAAAATTACAAAAAAATGTGTACAAATCATAACAAACTATGCCAGACTCACCTAAATTACTTCGGCTACTCTAAATCATCACCAACTAACCCTTACCACAACAAACTAAACCCAATCACATTTAAATTACAAAAAAATGCTACTAACCATAGCAAACTATGCCAAACTCACCTAAATTACTTCGGCTATCAAAAATCACCCCCAACTACACTTTACAGCAACAAACTAAGCCCAATCACTTTAAAATTACAAAAAAATGCTACAAATCATAACAAACTATACCAGAATCACCTAAATTACTTCGGCTACCGTAAATCACCCCCAAATATCCCTTACCACAACAAACCAAACCATATCATCTTAAAATTACAAAAAAAGGTGTACAAATCATAACAAACTATGCCAGACCCACCTAAATTACTTCGGCTACTCTAAATCATCACCAACTAACCCTTACCACAACAAACTAAACCCAATCAGTTTTAAATTACAAAAAAATGCTACTAACCATAGCAAACTATGCCAAACTCACCTAAATTACTTCGGCTACCGTAAATCATCACCAACTAACCTTTACCACAACAAACTAAACCCAATCACTTTTAAATTACAAAAAAATGCTACTAACAATAGCAAACTATTCCAAACTCACCTAAATTACTTCGGCTATCAAAAATCACCCCCAACTACACTTTACAGCACAAACTAAGCCCAATCACTTTAAAATGACAAAAAAATGCTAAAAATCATAACAAACTATACCAGAATCACCTAAATTACTTTGGCTACTGTAAATCACCCCCAACTATCCCTTACCACAACAAACCAAACCATATCATCTTAAAATTACAAAAAAAGGTGTACAAATCATAACAAACTATGCCAGACTCACCTAAATTACTTCGGCTACTCTAAATCATCACCAACTAACCCTTACCACAACAAACTAAACCCAATCACTTTTAAATTATGAGAAAATGCTACTAACCATAGCAAACTATGCCAAACTCACCTAAATTACTTCGGCTACCATAAATCATCACCAACTAACCCTTACCACAACAAATTAAACCCAGTCACTTTTAAATTACAAAAAAATGCTACTAACCATAGCAAACTATGCCAAACTCACCTAAATTACTTCGGCTATCAAAAATCACACCCAACTACACTTTACATCAACAAACTAAGCCCAATCACTTTAAAATTACAAAAAATGCTAAAAATCATAACAAACTATACCAGAATCACATAAATTACTTCGGATACCGTAAATCACCCCCAACTATCCCTTACCACAACAAACCAAACCATATCATCTTAAAATTAACGAAAAAAGGTGTACAAATCATAACAAACTATGCCAGACTCACCTAAATTACTTCGGCTACTCTAAATCATCACCAACTAACCCTTACCACAACAAACTAAACCCAATCACTTTTAAATTATGAGAAAATGCTACTAACCATAGCAAACTATGCCAAACTCACCTAAATTACTTCGGCTACCATAAATCATCACCAACTAACCCTTACCACAACAAACTAAACCCAATTACTTTTAAATTACAAAAAAATGCTACTAACCATAGCAAACTATGCCAAACTCACCTAAATTACTTCGGCTACCATAAATCATCACCAACTAACCCTTACCACAACAAACTAAACCCAATCACTTTTAAATTACAAAAAAATGCTACTAACCATGGCAAACTATGCCAAACTCACCTAAATTACTTCGGCTATCAAAAATCACCCCCAACCACACTTTACAGCAACAGACTAAGCCCTACCACTTTAAAATTACAAAAAATGCTAAAAATCATAACAAACTATACCAGAATCACCTAAATTACTTCGGCTACCTTAAATCACCCCCAACTATTCCTTACCACAACAAACCAAACCATATCATCTTAAAATTACAAAAAAAGGTGTACAAATCATAACAAACTATTCCAGACTCACCTAAATTACTTCGGCTACTCTAAATCATCACCAACTAACCCTTACCACAACAAACTAAACCCAATCACTTTTAAATTACAAAAAAATGCTACTAACCATAGCAAACTATGCCAAACTCACCTAAATTACTTCGGCTACCATAAATCATCACCAACTAACCCTTACCACAACAAACTAAACCCAATCACTTTTAAATTACAAAAAAATGCTACTAACCATAGCAAACTATGCCAAACTCACCTAAATTACTTCGGCTATCAAAAATCACCCCCAACTACACTTTACAGCAACAAACTAAGCCCAATCACTTTAAAATTACAAAAAAATGCTAAAAATCATAACAAACTATACCAGAATTACTTCGGCTACCGTAAATCACCCCCAACTATCCCTTACCACAACAAACCAAATCATATCATCTTAAAATTACAAAAAAAGGTGTACAAATCATAACAAACTATGCCAGACTCACCTAAATTACTTCGGCTACTCTAAATCATCACCAACTAACCCTTACCACAACAAACTAAACCCAATCACTTTTAAATTACAAAAAAATGCTACTAACCATAACAAACTATGCTAAACTCACCTAAATTACTTCGGCTACCATAAATCATTACCAACTAACCCTTACCACAACAAACTAAACTCAATCACTTTTAAATTACAAAAAAATGCTACTAACCATAGCAAACTATGCCAAACTCATTTAAATTACTTCGGCTATCAAAAATCACCCCCAACTACACTTTACAGCACAAACTAAGCCCAATCACTTTAAAATTACAAAAAAATTCTAAAAATCATAACAAACTATACCAGAATCACCTAAATTACTTCGGCTACCGTATATCACCCCCAACTATCTCTTACCACAACAAACCAAACCATATCATCTTAAAATTACAAAAAAAGGTGTACAAATCATAACAAACTATTCCAGACTCACCTAAATTACTTCGGCTACTCTAAATCATCACCAACTAACCCTTACCACAACAAACTAAACCCAATCACTTTTAAATTACAAAAAAATGCTACTAACCATAGCAAACTATGCCAAACTCACCTAAATTACTTCGGCTACCATAAATCATCACCAACTAACCCTTACCACAACAAACTAAACCCAATCACTTTTAAATTACAAAAAAATGCTACTAACCATAGCAAACTATGCCAAACTCACCTAAATTACTTCGGCTATCAAAAATCACCCCCAACTACACTTTACAGCAACAAACTAAGCCCAATCACTTTAAAATTACAAAAAAATGCTAAAAATCATAACAAACTATACCAGAATTACTTCGGCTACCGTAAATCACCCCCAACTATCCCTTACCACAACAAACCAAATCATATCATCTTAAAATTACAAAAAAAGGTGTACAAATCATAACAAACTATGCCAGACTCACCTAAATTACTTCGGCTACTTTAAATCATCACCAACTAACCCTTACCACAACAAACTAAACCCAATCACTTTTAAATTACAAAAAAATGCTACTAACCATAACAAACTATGCCAAACTCACCTAAATTACTTCGGCTACCATAAATCATTACCAACTAACCCTTACCACAACAAACTAAACCCAATCACTTTTAAATTACAAAAAAATGCTACTAACCATAGCAAACTATGCCAAACTCATCTAAATTACTTCGGCTATCAAAAATCACCCCCAACTACACTTTACAGCACAAACTAAGCCCAATCACTTTAAAATTACAAAAAAATTCTAAAAATCATAACAAACTATACCAGAATCACCTAAATTACTTCGGCTACCGTATATCACCCCCAACTATCTCTTACCACAACAAACCAAACCATATCATCTTAAAATTACAAAAAAAGGTGTACAAATCATATCAAACTATTCCAGACTCACCTAAATTACTTCGGCTACTCTAAATCATCACCAACTAACCCTTACCACAACAAACTAAACCCAATCACTTTTAAATTACAAAAAAATGCTACTAACCATAGCAAACTATGCCAAACTCACCTAAATTACTTCGGCTACCATAAATCATCACCAACTAACCCTTACCACAACAAACTAAACCCAATCACTTTTAAATTACAAAAAAATGCTACTAACCATAGCAAACTATGCCAAACTCACCTAAATTACTTCGGCTATTAAAAATCACCCCCAACTACACTTTACAGCAACAAACTAAGCCCAATCACTTTAAAATTACAAAAAAATGCTAAAAATCATAACAAACTATACCAGAATTACTTCGGCTACCGTAAATCACCCCCAACTAGCCCTTACCACAACAAACCAAATCATATCATCTTAAAATTACAAAAAAAGGTGTACAAATCATAACAAACTATGCCAGACTCACCTAAATTACTTCGGCTACTCTAAATCATCACCAACTAACCCTTACCACAACAAACTAAACCCAATCACTTTTAAATTACAAAAAAATGCTACTAACCATAACAAACTATGCCAAACTCACCTAAATTACTTCGGCTACCATAAATCATTACCAACTAACCCTTACCACAACAAACTAAACCCAATCACTTTTAAATTACAAAAAAATGCTACTAACCATAGCAAACTATGCCAAACTCATCTAAATTACTTCGGCTATCAAAAATCACCCCCAACTACACTTTACAGCACAAACTAAGCCCAATCACTTTAAAATTACAAAAAAATTCTAAAAATCATAACAAACTATACCAGAATCACCTAAATTACTTCGGCTACCGTATATCACCCCCAACTATCTCTTACCACAACAAACCAAACCATATCATCTTAAAATTACAGAAAAAAGGTGTACAAATCATAACAAACTATGCCAGACTCACCTAAATTACTTCGGCTACTCTAAATCATCACCAGCTAACCCTTACCACAACAAACTAAACCCAATCACTTTTAAATTACAAAAAAATGCTACTAACCATAGCAAACTATGCCAAACTTACCTAAATTACTTCGGCTACCATAAATCAACACCAACTAACCCTTACCACAACAAACTAAACCCAATCACTTTTAAATTACAAAAAAATGCTACTAACCATGGCAAACTATGCCAAACTCACCTAAATTACTTCGGCTATCAAAAATCACCCCTAACCACACTTTACAGCAACAAACTAAGCCCTACCACTTTAAAATTACAAAAAATGCTAAAAATCATAACAAACTATACCAGAATCACCTAAATTACTTCGGCTACCGTAAATTACCCCCAACTATCCCTTACCACAACAAACCAAACCATATCAACTTAAAATTACAAAAAAAGGTGTACAAATCATAACAAACTATTCCAGACTCACCTAAATTACTTCGGCTACTCTAAATCATCACCAACTAACCCTTACCACAACAAACTAAACCCAATCACTTTTAAATTACAAAAAAATGCTACTAACCATAGCAAACTATGCCAAACTCACCTAAATTACTTCGGCTACCATAAATCATCACCAACTAACCCTTACCACAACAAACTAAACCCAATCACTTTTAAATTACAAAAAAATGCTACTAACCATAGCAAACTATGCCAAACTCACCTAAATTACTTCGGCTATCAAAAATCACCCCCAACTACACTTTACAGCAACAAACTAAGCCCAATCACTTTAAAATTACAAAAAAATGCTAAAAATCATAACAAACTATACCAGAATTACTTCGGCTACCGTAAATCACCCCCAACTATCCCTTACCACAACAAACCAAATCATATCATCTTAAAATTACAAAAAAAGGTGTACAAATCATAACAAACTATGCCAGACTCACCTAAATTACTTCGGCTACTCTAAATCATCACCAACTAACCCTTACCACAACAAACTAAACCCAATCACTTTTAAATTACAAAAAAATGCTACTAACCATAACAAACTATGCCAAACTCACCTAAATTACTTCGGCTACCATAAATCATTACCAACTAACCCTTACCACAACAAACTAAACCCAATCACTTTTAAATTACAAAAAAATGCTACTAACCATAGCAAACTATGCCAAACTCATCTAAATTACTTCGGCTATCAAAAATCACCCCCAACTACACTTTACAGCACAAACTAAGCCCAATCACTTTAAAATTACAAAAAAATTCTAAAAATCATAACAAACTATACCAGAATCACCTAAATTACTTCGGCTACCGTATATCACCCCCAACTATCTCTTACCACAACAAACCAAACCATATCATCTTAAAATTACAAAAAAAGGTGTACAAATCATAACAAACTATTCCAGACTCACCTAAATTACTTCGGCTACTCTAAATCATCACCAACTAACCCTTACCACAACAAACTAAACCCAATCACTTTTAAATTACAAAAAAATGCTACTAACCATAGCAAACTATGCCAAACTCACCTAAATTACTTCGGCTACCATAAATCATCACCAACTAACCCTTACCACAACAAACTAAACCCAATCACTTTTAAATTACAAAAAAATGCTACTAACCATAGCAAACTATGCCAAACTCACCTAAATTACTTCGGCTATCAAAAATCACCCCCAACTACACTTTACAGCAACAAACTAAGCCCAATCACTTTAAAATTACAAAAAAATGCTAAAAATCATAACAAACTATACCAGAATTACTTCGGCTACCGTAAATCACCCCCAACTATCCCTTACCACAACAAACCAAATCATATCATCTTAAAATTACAAAAAAAGGTGTACAAATCATAACAAACTATGCCAGACTCACCTAAATTACTTCGGCTACTCTAAATCATCACCAACTTACCCTTACCACAACAAACTAAACCCAATCACTTTTAAATTACAAAAAAATGCTACTAACCATAACAAACTATGCCAAACTCACCTAAATTACTTCGGCTACCATAAATCATTACCAACTAACCCTTACCACAACAAACTAAACCCAATCACTTTTAAATTACAAAAAAATGCTACTAACCATAGCAAAATATGCCAAACTCATCTAAATTACTTCGGCTATCTAAAATCACCCCCAACTACACTTTACAGCACAAACTAAGCCCAATCACTTTAAAATTACAAAAAAATTCTAAAAATCATAACAAACTATACCAGAATCACCTAAATTACTTCGGCTACCGTATATCACCCCCAACTATCTCTTACCACAACAAACCAAACCATATCATCTTAAAATTACAAAAAAAGGTGTACAAATCATAACAAACTATTCCAGACTCACCTAAATTATTTCGGCTACTCTAAATCATCACCAACTAACCCTTACCACAACAAACTAAACCCAATCACTTTTAAATTACAAAAAAATGCTACTAACCATAGCAAACTATGCCAAACTCACCTAAATTACTTCGGCTACCATAAATCATCACCAACTAACCCTTACCACAACAAACTAAACCCAATCACTTTTAAATTACAAAAAAATGCTACTAACCATAGCAAACTATGCCAAACTCATTTAAATTACTTCGGCTATTAAAAATCACCCCCAACTACACTTTACAGCAACAAACTAAGCCCAATCACTTTAAAATTACAAAAAAATGCTAAAAATCATAACAAACTATACCAGAATTACTTCGGCTACCGTAAATCACCCCCAACTATCCCTTACCACAACAAACCAAATCATATCATCTTAAAATTACAAAAAAAGGTGTACAAATCATAACAAACTATGCCAGACTCATCTAAATTACTTCGGCTACTCTAAATCATCACCAACTAACCCTTACCACAACAAACTAAACCCAATCACTTTTAAATTACAAAAAAATGCTACTAACCATAACAAACTATGCCAAACTCACCTAAATTACTTCGGCTACCATAAATCATTACCAACTAACCCTTACCACAACAAACTAAACCCAATCACTTTTAAATTACAAAAAAATGCTACTAACCATAGCAAACTATGCCAAACTCATCTAAATTACTTCGGCTATCAAAAATCACCCCCAACTACACTTTACAGCACAAACTAAGCCCAATCACTTTAAAATTACAAAAAACTTCTAAAAATCATAACAAACTATACCAGAATCACCTAAATTACTTCGGCTACCGTATATCACCCCCAACTATCTCTTACCACAACAAACCAAACCATATCATCTTAAAATTACAGAAAAAAGGTGTACAAATTATAACAAACTATGCCAGACTCACCTAAATTACTTCGGCTACTCTAAATCATCACCAACTAACCCTTACCACAACAAACTAAACCCAATCACTTTTAAATTACAAAAAAATGCTACTAACCATAGCAAACTATGCCAAACTTACCTAAATTACTTCGGCTACCATAAATCAACACCAACTAACCCTTACCACAACAAACTAAACCCAATCACTTTTAAATTACAAAAAAATGCTACTAACCATGGCAAACTATGCCAAACTCACCTAAATTACTTCGGCTATCAAAAATCACCCCTAACCACACTTTACAGCAACAAACTAAGCCCTACCACTTTAAAATTACAAAAAATGCTAAAAATCATAACAAACTATACCAGAATCACCTAAATTACTTCGGCTACCGTAAATTACCCCCAACTATCCCTTACCACAACAAACCAAACCATATCATCTTAAAATTACAAAAAAGGTGTACAAATCATAACAAACTATTCCAGACTCACCTAAATTACTTCGGCTACTCTAAATCATCACCAACTAACCCTTACCACAACAAACTAAACCCAATCACTTTTAAATTACAAAAAAATGCTACTAACCATAGCAAACTATGCCAAACTCACCTAAATTACTTCGGCTACCATAAATCATCACCAACTAACCCTTACCACAACAAACTAAACCCAATCCCTTTTAAATTACAAAAAAATGCTACTAACCATAGCAAACTATGCCAAACTCACCTAAATTACTTCGGCTACCATAAATCATCACCTACTAACCCTTACTACAACAAACTAAACCCAATCACTTTTAAATTACAAAAAAATGCTACTAACCATAGCAAACTATGCCAAACTCACCTAAATTACTTCGGCTATCAAAAATCACCCCCAACTACACTTTACAGCAACAAACTAAGCCCAATCACTTTAAAATTACAAAAAAATGCTAAAAATCATAACAAACTATACCAGAATTACTTCGGCTACCGTAAATCACCCCCAACTATCCCTTACCACAACAAACCAAATCATATCATCTTAAAATTACAAAAAAAGGTGTACAAATCATAACAAACTATGCCAGACTCACCTAAATTACTTCGGCTACTCTAAATCATCACCAACTAACCCTTACCACAACAAACTAAACCCAATCACTTTTAAATTACAAAAAAATGCTACTAAGCATAGCAAACTATGCCAAACTCACCTAAATTACTTCGGCTACCATAAATCATTACCAACTAACCCTTACCACAACAAACTAAACCCAATCACTTTTAAATTACAGAAAAATGCTATTTACCATAGCAAACTATGCCAAACTCACCTAAATTACTTCGGCTATCAAAAATCACCCCCAACTACACTTTACAGCACAAACTAAGCCCAATCACTTTAAAATTACAAAAAAATGCTAAAAATCATAACAAACTATACCAGAATCACCTAAATTACTTCGGCTACTGTAAATCACCCCCAACTATCCCTTACCACAACAAACCAAACCATATCATCTTAAAATTACAAAAAAAGGTGTACAAATCATAACAAACCATGCCAAACTCACCTAAATTACTTCGGCTACTCTAAATCATCACCAACTAACCCTTACCACAACAAACTAAACCCAATCACTTTTATATTACAAAAAAATGCTACTAACCATAGCAAACTATGCCAAACTCACCTAAATTACTTCGGCTACCATAAATCATCACCAACTAACCCTTACCACAACAAACTAAACCCAATCACTTTTAAATTACAAAAAAATGCTACTAACCATTGCAAACTATGCCAAACTCACCTAAATAACTTCGGCTATCAAAAATCACCCCCAACTACACTTTACAGCAACAAACTAAGCGCAATCACTTTAAAATTACAAAAAAATTCTAAAAATCATAACAAACTATACCAGAATCACCTAAATTGCTTCGGCTACCGTAAATCACCCCCAACTATCCCTTACCACAACAAACCAAACCATATCATCTTAAAATTACAAAAAAAGGTGTACAAATCATAATAAACTATGCCAGACTCACCTAAATTACTTCGGCTACTCTAAATCATCACCAACTAACCCTTACCACAACAAACTAAACCCAATCACTTTTAAATTACAAAAAAATGCTACTAGCCATAGCAAACTATGCCAAACTCACCTAAATTACTTCGGCTACCATAAATCATCACCAACTAACCCTTACCACAACAAACTAAACCCAATTACTTTTAAATTACAAAAAAATGCTACTAACCATGGCAAACTTTGCCAAACTCACCTAAATTACTTTAACTATCAAAAATTACCCCCAACTACACTTTACAGCAACAAACTAAGCCCAATCACTTTAAAATTACAAAAAAAATGTTAAAAATCATAACAAACTATACCAGAATCACCTAAATTACTTCGGCTACCGTAAATCACCCCCAACTATCCCTTACCACAACAAACCAAACCATATCATCTTAAAATTACAAAAAAAGGTGTACAAATCATAACAAACTATGCCAGACTCACCTAAATTACTTCGGCTACTCTAAATCATCACCAACTAACCCTTACCGCAACAAACTAAACCCAATTACTTTTAAATTACAAAAAAAAGCTACTAATCATAGCAAACTATGCCAAACTCACCTAAATTACTTCGGCTACCATAAATCATCACCAACTAACCCTTACCACAACAAACTAATCCCAATCACTTTTAAATTACAAAAAAATGCTACTAACCATTGCAAACTTTGCCAAACTCACCTAAATTACTTCAGCTATCAAAAATCACCCCCAACTACACTTTACAGCAACAAACTAAGCCCAATCACTTTAAAATTACAAAAAAAATGTTAAAAATCATAACAAACTATACCAGAATCACCTAAATTACTTCGGCTACCGTAAATCACCCCCAACTATCCCTTACCACAACAAACCAAACCATATCATCTTAAAATTACAAAAAAAGGTGTACAAATCATAACAAACTATGCCAGACTCACCTAAATTACTTCGGCTACTCTAAATCATCACCAACTATCCCTTACCACAACAAACTAAACCCAATCACTTTTAAATTACAAAAAAATGCTACTAACCATAGCAAACTCTGCCAAACTCACCTAAATTACTTCGGCTACCATAAATCATCACCAACTAACCCTTACCACAACAAACTAAACCCAATCACTTTTAAATTACAAAAAAATCTACTAACCGTAGCAAACTATGCCAAACTCACCTAAATTACTTCGGCTATCAAAAATCACCCCCAACTACACTTTACAGCAACAAACTTAGCCCAATCACTTTTAAATTACAAAAAAAAGCTACTAATCATAGCAAACTATGCCAAACTCACCTAAATTACTTCGGCTATCATTAAACATCACCAACTAACCCTTACCACAACAAACTAAACCCAATCACTTTTAAATTAAAAAAAAATGCTACTAACCATAGCAAACTCTGCCAAACTCACCTAAATTACTTCGGCTATCAAAAATCACCCCCAACTACACTTTACAGCAACAAACTAAGCCCAATCACTTTAAAATTACAAAAAAATGCTAAAAATCATAACAAACAATACCAGAATCACCTAAATTACTTCGGCTACCGTAAGTCACCCCCAACTATCCCTTACCACTACAAACCAAACCATATCATCTTAAAATTACAAAAAAAGGTGTACAAATCATAACAAACTATGCCAGACTCACCTAAATTACTTCGGCTACTCTAAATCATCACCAACTAACCCTTTCCACAACAAACTAAACCCAATCAATTTTAAATTACAAAAAAATGCTATTAACCATAGCAAACTATGCCAAACTTACCTAAATTACTTCGGCTACCATAAATCATCACCAACTGACTCTTACCACAACAAACTAACCCAATCACTTTTAAATTACAAAAAAATGCTACTAACCGTAGCAAACTATGCCAAACTCACCTAAATTACTTCGGCTATCAAAAATCACCCCCAACTACACTTTACAGCAACAAACTTAGCCCAATCACTTTAAAATTACATAAAAATGCTAAAAATCATAACAAACTATACCAGAATCACCTAAACTACTTCGGCTACCGTAAATCACCCCCAACTATCCCTTACCACAACAAACCAAACCATATCATCTTAAAATTACAAAAAAAGGTGTTCAAATCATAACAAACTATGCCAGACTCACCTAAATTTCTTCGGCTTCTCTAAATCATTTCCAACTAACCCTTACCACAACAAACTAAACCCAATCACTTTTAAATTACAAAAATATGCTACTAACCATAGCAAACTATGCCAAACTCACCTAAATTACTTCGGCTATCAAAAATCACCCCCAACTACACTTTACAGCAACAAACTTAGCCCAATCACTTTAAAATTACAAAAAAATGCTACTAACCATAGCAAACTATGCCAAACTCACCTAAATTACTTCGGCTACCATAAATCATCACCAACTAACCCTTACCACAACAAACTAAACCCAATCACTTTTAAATTACAAAAAAATGCTACTAACCATAGCAAACTCTGCCAAACACACCTAAATTACTTCGGCTATGAAAAATTACCCCCAACTACACTTTACAGCAACAAACTAAGCCCAATCACTTTAAAATTACAAAAAAATGCTAAAAATCATAAAAAACTATACCAGAATCACCTAAATTACTTCGGCTACCGTAAACCACCCCCAACTATCTCTTACCACTACAAACCAAACCATATCATCTTAAAATTACAAAAAAAGGTGTACAAATCATAACAAACTATGCCAGACTCACCTAAATTACTTCGGCTACTCTAAATCATCACCAACTAACCCTTACCACAACAAACTAAACCCAATCATTTTTAAATTATAAAAAAATGCTACTAACCATAGCAAACTCTGCCAAACTCACCTAAATTACTTCGGCAATCAAAAATCACCCCCAACTACACTTTACAGCAACAAACTTAGCCCAATCACTTTAAAATTACAAAAAAATGCTAAAAATCATAACAAACTATACCAGAATCACCTAAACTACTTCGGCTACCGTAAATCACCCCCAACTATCCCTTACCACAACAAACCAAACCATATCATCTTAAAATTACAAAAAAAGGTGTACAAATCATAACAAACTATGCCAGACTCACCTAAATTACTTCGGCTACTCTAAATCATCACCAACTAACCCTTACCACAACAAACTAAACCCAATCATTTTTAAATTACAAAAAAATGCTACTAACCATAGCAAACTATGCCAAACTCACCTAAATTACTTCGGCTACCATAAATCATCACCAACTAACCCTTACCACAACAAACTAAACCCAATCACTTTTAAATTACAAAAAAATCTACTAACCGTAGCAAACTAAGCCAAACTCACCTAAATTACTTCGGCTATCAAAAATCACCCCCAACTACACTTTACAGCAACAAACTTAGCCCAATCACTTTAAAATTACAAAAAAATGCTAAAAATCATAAAAAACTATACCAGAATCACCTAAATTACTTCGGCTACCGTAAATCACCCCCAACTATCTCTTACCACTACAAACCAAACCATATCATCTTAAAATTACAAAAAAAGGTGTACAAATCATAACAAACTATGCCAGACTCACCTACATTACTTCGGCTTCTCTAAATCATCACCAACTAACCCTTACCACAACAAACTAAACCCAATCAATTTTAAATTACAAAAAAATGCTATTAACCATAGCAAACTATGCCAAACTCACCTAAATTACTTCGGCTACCATAAATCATCACCAACTGACCCTTACCACAACAAACCAAACCCAATCACTTTTAAATTACAAAAAAATGCTACTAACCGTAGCAAACTATGCCGAGCTCACCTAAATTACTTCGGCTATCAAAAATCACCCCGAACTACACTTTACAGCAACAAACTTAGCCCAATCACTTTAAAATTACAAAAAAATGCTAAAAATCATAACAAACTATACCAGAATTACCTAAATTACTTCGGCTACCGTAAATCACCCCCAACTATCCCTTACCACAACAAACCAAACCATATCATCTTAAAATTACAAAAAAAGGTGTACAAATCATAACAAACTATGCCAGACTCACCTAAATTTCTTCGGCTTCTCTAAATCATCACCAACTAACCCTTACCACAACAAACTAAACCCAATCACTTTTAAATTACAAAAAAAAGCTACTAATCATAGCAAACTATGCCAAACTCACCTAAATTACTTCGGCTACCATAAATCATCACCAACTAACCCTTACCACAACAAACTAAACCCAATCACTTTTAAATTACAAAAAAATGCTACTAACCATAGCAAACTATGCCAAACTCACCTAAATTACTTCGGCTATCACAAATCACCCCCAACTACACTTTACAGCAACAAACTAAGCCCAATCGCTTTAAAATTACAAAAAAATGCTAAAAATCGTAACAAACTATACCAGAATCACCTAAATTACTTCGGCTACCGTAAATAACCCCCAACTATCCCTTACCACAATAAACCAAACCATATTATCTTAAAATTACAAAAAAAGGTGTACAAATCATAACAAACTATGCCAGACTCACCTAAATTACTTCGGCTACTCTAAATCATCACCAACTAACCCTTACCACAACAAACTAAACCCAATCACTTTTAAATTACAAAAAAATGCTACTAACCATAGCAAGCTCTGCCAAACTCACCTAAATTACTTCGGCTATCAAAAATCACCCCCAACTACACTTTACAGCAACAAACTAAGCCCAATCACTTTAAAATTACAAAAAAATGCTAAAAATCATAACAAACTATACCAGAATCAGCTAAATTACTTCGGCTACCGTAAATCAACCCCAACTATCCCTTACCACTACAAACCAAACCATATCATCTTAAAATTACAAAAAAAGATGTACAAATCAGAACAAACTATGCCAGACTCACCTAAATTACTTCGGCTACTCTAAATCATCACCAACTAACCCTTACCACAACAAACTAAACCCAATCAATTTTAAATTACAAAAAAATGCTATTAACCATAGCAAACTATGCCAAACTCACCTAAATTACTTCGGCTACCATAAATCATCACCAACTGACCCTTACCACAACAAACTAAACCCAATCACTTTTAAATTACAAAAAAATGCTACAAACCGTAGCAAACTATGCCAAACTCACCTAAATTACTTCGGCTATCAAAAATCACCCCCAACTACACTTTACAGCAACAAACTTAGCCCAATCACTTTAAAATTACAAAAAAATGCTAAAAATCATAACAAACTATACCAGAATCACCTAAATTACTTCGGCTACCGTAAATCACCCCCAACTATCCCTTACCACAACAAACCAAACCATATCATCTTAAAATTACAAAAAAAGGTGTACAAATCATAACAAACTATGCCAGACTCACCTAAATTACTTCGGCTACTCTAAATCATCACCAACTAACCCTTACCACAACAAACTAAACCCAATCATTTTTAAATTACAAAAAAATGCTACAAACCATAGCAAACTATGCCAAACTCACCTAAATTACTTCGGCTACCATAAATCATCACCAACTATCCCTTACCACAACAAACTAAACCCAATCACTTTTAAATTACAAAAAAATGCTACTAACCATAGCAAACTCTGCCAAACTCACCTAAATTACTTCGGCTATCAAAAATCACCCCCAACCACACTTTACAGCAACAAACTAAGCCCAATCACTTTAAAATTACAAAAAAATGCTAAAAATCATAACAAACTATACCAGAATCACCTAAATTACTTCGGCTACCGTAAATCAACCCCAACTATCCCTTACCACTACAAACCAAACCATATCATCTTAAAATTACAAAAAAAGGTGTACAAATCATAACAAACTATGCCAGACTCACCTAAATTACTTCGGCTACTCTAAATCATCACCAACTAACCCTTACCACAACAAACTAAACATAATCAATTTTAAATTACAAAAAAATGCTATTAACCATAGCAAACTATGCCAAACTCACCTAAATTACTTCGGCTACCATAAATCATCACCAACTGACCCTTACCACAACAAACTAAACCCAATCACTTTTAAATTACAAAAAAATGCTACAAACCGTAGCAAACTATGCCAAACTCACCTAAATTACTTCGGCTATCAAAAATCACCCCCAACTACACTTTACAGCAACAAACTTAGCCCAATAACTTTAAAATTACAAAAAAATGCTAAAAATCATAACAAACTATACCAGAATCACCTAAATTACTTCGGCTACCGTAAATCACCCCCAACTATCCCTTACCACAACAAACCAAACCATATCATCTTAAAATTACAAAAAAAGGTGTACAAATCATAACAAACTATGCCAGACTCACCTAAATTACTTCGGCTACTCTAAATCATCACCAATTAACCCTTACCACAACAAACTAAACCCAATCATTTTTAAAATACAAAAAAATGCTACTAACCATAGCAAACTATGCCAAACTCACCTAAATTACTTCGGCTACCATAAATCATCACCAACTATCCCTTACCACAACAAACTAAACCCAATCACTTTTAAATTACAAAAAAATGCTACTAACCATAGCAAACTCTGCCAAACTCACCTAAATTACTTCGGCTATCAAAAATTTCCCCCAACTACACTTTACAGCAACAAACTAAGCCCAATCACTTTAAAATTACAAAAAAATGCTAAAAATCACAAAAAACTATACCAGAATCACCTAAATTACTTCGGCTACCGTAAATCACCCCCAACTATATCTTACCACTACAAACCAAACCATATCATCTTAAAATTACAAAAAAAGGTGTTCAAATCATAACAAACTATGCCAGACTCACCTAAATTACTTCGGCTACTCTAAATCATCACCAACTGACCCTTACCACAACAAACTAAACCCAATCAATTTTAAATTACAAAAAAATGCTATTAACCATAGCAAACTATGCCAAACTCACCTAAATTACTTCGGCTACCATAAATCATCACCAACTAACCCTTACCACAACAAACTAAACCCAATCAATTTTAAATTACAAAAAAATGCTATTAACCATAGCAAACTATGCCAAACTCACCTAAATTACTTCGGCTACCATAAATCATCACCAACTGACCCTTACCACAACAAACTAAACCCAATCACTTTTAAATTACAAAAAAATGCTACAAACCGTAGCAAACTATGCCAAACTCACCTAAATTACTTCGGCTACCATAAATCATCACCAACTAATCCTTACCACAACAAACTAAACCCAATCACTTTTAAATTACAAAAAAATCTACTAACCGTAGCAAACTATGCCAAACTCACCTAAATTACTTCGGCTATCAAAAATCACCCCCAACTACACTTTATAGCAACAAACTTAGCCCAATCACTTTAAAATTACAAAAAAATGCTACTAACCATAGCAAACTATGCCAAACTCACCTAAATTACTTCGGCTACCATAAATCATCACCAACTAACCCTTACCACAACAAACTAAACCCAATCAATTTTAAATTACAAAAAAATGCTATTAACCATAGCAAACTATGCCAAACTCACCTAAATTACTTCGGCTACCATAAATCATCACCAACTAACCCTTACCACAACAAACTAAACCCAATCACTTTTAAATTACAAAAAAATGCTACTAACCATAACAAGCTCTGCCAAACTCACCTAAATTACTTCGGCTATCAAAAATCACCCCCAACTACACTTTACAGCAACAAACTAAGCCCAATCACTTTAAAATTACAAAAAAATGCTACTAACCATAGCAAACTATGCCAAACTCACCTAAATTACTTCGGCTACCATAAATAATCACCAACTAACCCTTACCACAACAAACTAAACCCAATCACTTTTAAATTACAAAAAAATGCTACTAACCATGGCAAGCTCTGCCAAACTCACCTAAATTACTTCGGCTATCAAAAATCACCCCCAACTACACTTTACAGCAACAAACTAAGCCCAATCACTTTAAAATTACAAAAAAATGCTAAAAATCATAACAAACTATACCAGAATCACCTAAATTACTTCGGCTACCGTAAATCAACCCCAACTATCCCTTACCACTACAAACCAAACCATATCATCTTAAAATTACAAAAAAAGGTGTACAAATCAGAACAAACTATGCCAGACTCACCTAAATTACTTCGGCTACTCTAAATCATCACCAACTAACCCTTACCACAACAAACTAAACCCAATCAATTTTAAATTACAAAAAAATGCTATTAACCATAGCAAACTATGCCAAACTCACCTAAATTACTTCGGCTACCATAAATCATCACCAACTGACCCTTACCACAACAAACTAAACCCAATCACTTTTAAATTACAAAAAAATGCTACAAACCGTAGCAAACTATGCCAAACTCACCTAAATTACTTCGGCTATCAAAAATCACCCCCAACTACACTTTACAGCAACAAACTTAGCCCAATCACTTTAAAATTACAAAAAAATGCTAAAAATCATAACAAACTATACCAGAATCACCTAAATTACTTCGGCTACCGTAAATCACCCCCAACTATCCCTTACCACAACAAACCAAACCATATCATCTTAAAATTACAAAAAAAGGTGTACAAATCATAACAAACTATGCCAGACTCACCTAAATTACTTCGGCTACTCTAAATCATCACCAACTAACCCTTACCACAACAAACTAAACCCAATCATTTTTAAATTACAAAAAAATGCTACTAACCATAGCAAAGTATGCCAAACTCACCTAAATTACTTCGGCTACCATAAATCATCACCAACTATCCCTTACCACAACAAACTAAACCCAATCACTTTTAAATTACAAAAAAATGCTACTAACCATAGCAAACTCTGCCAAACTCACCTAAATTACTTCGGCTATCAAAAATCACCCCCAACCACACTTTACAGCAACAAACTAAGCCCAATCACTTTAAAATTACAAAAAAATGCTAAAAATCATAACAAACTATACCAGAATCACCTAAATTACTTCGGCTACCGTAAATCAACCCCAACTATCCCTTACCACTACAAACCAAACCATATCATCTTAAAATTACAAAAAAAGGTGTACAAATCATAACAAACTATGCCAGACTCACCTAAATTACTTCGGCTACTCTAAATCATCACCAACTAACCCTTACCACAACAAACTAAACCCAATCAATTTTAAATTACAAAAAAATGCTATTAACCATAGCAAACTATGCCAAACTCACCTAAATTACTTCGGCTACCATAAATCATCACCAACTGACCCTTACCACAACAAACTAAACCCAATCACTTTTAAATTACAAAAAAATGCTACAAACCGTAGCAAACTATGCCAAACTCACCTAAATTACTTCGGCTATCAAAAATCACCCCCAACTACACTTTACAGCAACAAACTTAGCCCAATAACTTTAAAATTACAAAAAAATGCTAAAAATCATAACAAACTATACCAGAATCACCTAAATTACTTCGGCTACCGTAAATCACCCCCAACTATCCCTTACCACAACAAACCAAACCATATCATCTTAAAATTACAAAAAAAGGTGTACAAATCATAACAAACTATGCCAGACTCACCTAAATTACTTCGGCTACTCTAAATCATCACCAATTAACCCTTACCACAACAAACTAAACCCAATCATTTTTAAAATACAAAAAAATGCTACTAACCATAGCAAACTATGCCAAACTCACCTAAATTACTTCGGCTACCATAAATCATCACCAACTATCCCTTACCACAACAAACTAAACCCAATCACTTTTAAATTACAAAAAAATGCTACTAACCATAGCAAACTCTGCCAAACTCACCTAAATTACTTCGGCTATCAAAAATTTCCCCCAACTACACTTTACAGCAACAAACTAAGCCCAATCACTTTAAAATTACAAAAAAATGCTAAAAATCACAAAAAACTATACCAGAATCACCTAAATTACTTCGGCTACCGTAAATCACCCCCAACTATATCTTACCACTACAAACCAAACCATATCATCTTAAAATTACAAAAAAAGGTGTACAAATCATAACAAACTATGCCAGACTCACCTAAATTACTTCGGCTACTCTAAATCATCACCAACTGACCCTTACCACAACAAACTAAGCCCAATCAATTTTAAATTACAAAAAAATGCTATTAACCATAGCAAACTATGCCAAACTCACCTAAATTACTTCGGCTACCATAAATCATCACCAACTGACCCTTACCACAACAAACTAAACCCAATCACTTTTAAATTACAAAAAATTCTACTAACCGTAGCAAACTATGCCAAACTCACCTAAATTACTTCGGCTATCAAAAATCACCCCCAACTACACTTTACAGCAACAAACTTAGCCCAATCACTTTAAAATTACAAAAAAATGCTAAAAATCATAACAAACTATACCAGAATCACCTAAATTACTTCGGCTACCGTAAATCACCCCCAACTATCCCTTACCACAACAAACCAAACCATATCATCTTAAAATTACAAAAAAAGGTGTACAAATCCTAACAAACTATGCCAGACTCACCTAAATTACTTCGGCTACTCTAAATCATCACCAACTAACCCTTACCACAACAAACTAAACCCAATCATTTTTAAATTACAAAAAAATGCTACTAACCATAGCAAACTATGCCAAACTCACCTAAATTACTTCGGCTACCATAAATCATCACCAACTAATCCTTACCACAACAAACTAAACCCAATCACTTTTAAATTACAAAAAAATCTACTAACCGTAGCAAACTATGCCAAACTCACCTAAATTACTTCGGCTATCAAAAATCACCCCCAACTACACTTTATAGCAACAAACTTAGCCCAATCACTTTAAAATTACAAAAAAATGCTACTAACCATAGCAAACTATGCCAAACTCACCTAAATTACTTCGGCTACCATAAATCATCACCAACTAACCCTTACCACAACAAACTAAACCCAATCACTTTTAAATTACAAAAAAATGCTACTAACCATAGCAAACTCTGCCAAACTCACCTAAATTACTTCGGCTATCAAAAATTACCCACAACTACACTTTACAGCAACAAACTAAGCCCAATCACTTTAAAATTACAAAAAAATGCTAAAAATCATTAAAAACTATACCAGAATCACCTAAATTACTTCGGCTACCGTAAATCACCCCCAACTATCTCTTACCACTACAAACCAAACCATATCATCTTAAAATTACAAAAAAAGGTGTACAAATCATAACAAACTATGCCAGACTCACCTAAATTACTTCGGCTACTCTAAATCATCACCAACTAACCCTTACCACAACAAACTAAACCCAATCAATTTTAAATTACAAAAAAATGCTATTAACCATAGCAAACTATGCCAAACTCACCTAAATTACTTCGGTTACCATAAATCATCACCAACTGACCCTTACCACAACAAACTAAACCCAATCACTTTTAAATTACAAAAAAATGATAAAAATCTTAACAAACTATACCAGAATCACCTAAATTACTTCGGCTACCGTAAATCATCACCAACTAACCCTTACCACAACAAACTAAACCCAATCAATTTAAGTTACAAAAAAATGCTACTAACCATAGCAAACTATGCCAAACTCACCTAAATTACTTCGGCTACCATAAATCATCACCAACTAACCCTTACCACAACAAACTAAACCCAATCACTTTTAAATTACAAAAAAATGCTACTAACCATAGCAAACTATGCAAAACTCACCTAAATTACTTCGGCTATCAAAAATCACCCCCAACTACACTTTACAGCAACAAACTAAGCCCAATCACTTTAAAATTACAAAAAAATGCTAAAAATCATAACAAACTATACCAAAATCACCTAAATTACTTCGGCTACCGTAAATCACCCCCAACTATCCCTTACCACAACAAACCAAACCATATCATCTTAAAATTTCAAAAAAAGTGTACAAATCATAACAAACTATGCCAGACACACCTAAATTAATTCGGCTACTCTAAATCATCACCAACTAACCCTTTCCACAACAAACTAAACCCAATCACTTTTAAATTACAAAAAAATGCTACTAACCATAGCAAACTATGCCAAACTCACCTAAATTACTTCGGCTACCATAAATCATCACCAACTAACCCTTACCACAACAAACTAAACCCAATCAATTTTAAATTACAAAAAAATGCTATTAACCATAGCAAACTATGCCAAACTCACCTAAATTACTTCGGCTACCATAAATCATCACCAACTAACCCTTACCACAACAAACTAAACCCAATCACTTTTAAATTACAAAAAAATGCTACTAACCATAACAAGCTCTGCCAAACTCACCTAAATTACTTCGGCTATCAAAAATCACCCCCAACTACACTTTACAGCAACAAACTAAGCCCAATCACTTTAAAATTACAAAAAAATGCTACTAACCATAGCAAACTATGCCAAACTCACCTAAATTACTTCGGCTACCATAAATAATCACCAACTAACCCTTACCACAACAAACTAAACCCAATCACTTTTAAATTACAAAAAAATGCTACTAACCATGGCAAGCTCTGCCAAACTCACCTAAATTACTTCGGCTATCAAAAATCACCCCCAACTACACTTTACAGCAACAAACTAAGCCCAATCACTTTAAAATTACAAAAAAATGCTAAAAATCATAACAAACTATACCAGAATCACCTAAATTACTTCGGCTACCGTAAATCAACCCCAACTATCCCTTACCACTACAAACCAAACCATATCATCTTAAAATTACAAAAAAAGGTGTACAAATCAGAACAAACTATGCCAGACTCACCTAAATTACTTCGGCTACTCTAAATCATCACCAACTAACCCTTACCACAACAAACTAAACCCAATCAATTTTAAATTACAAAAAAATGCTATTAACCATAGCAAACTATGCCAAACTCACCTAAATTACTTCGGCTACCATAAATCATCACCAACTGACCCTTACCACAACAAACTAAACCCAATCACTTTTAAATTACAAAAAAATGCTACAAACCGTAGCAAACTATGCCAAACTCACCTAAATTACTTCGGCTATCAAAAATCACCCCCAACTACACTTTACAGCAACAAACTTAGCCCAATCACTTTAAAATTACAAAAAAATGCTAAAAATCATAACAAACTATACCAGAATCACCTAAATTACTTCGGCTACCGTAAATCACCCCCAACTATCCCTTACCACAACAAACCAAACCATATCATCTTAAAATTACAAAAAAAGGTGTACAAATCATAACAAACTATGCCAGACTCACCTAAATTACTTCGGCTACTCTAAATCATCACCAACTAACCCTTACCACAACAAACTAAACCCAATCATTTTTAAATTACAAAAAAATGCTACTAACCATAGCAAAGTATGCCAAACTCACCTAAATTACTTCGGCTACCATAAATCATCACCAACTATCCCTTACCACAACAAACTAAACCCAATCACTTTTAAATTACAAAAAAATGCTACTAACCATAGCAAACTCTGCCAAACTCACCTAAATTACTTCGGCTATCAAAAATCACCCCCAACCACACTTTACAGCAACAAACTAAGCCCAATCACTTTAAAATTACAAAAAAATGCTAAAAATCATAACAAACTATACCAGAATCACCTAAATTACTTCGGCTACCGTAAATCAACCCCAACTATCCCTTACCACTACAAACCAAACCATATCATCTTAAAATTACAAAAAAAGGTGTACAAATCATAACAAACTATGCCAGACTCACCTAAATTACTTCGGCTACTCTAAATCATCACCAACTAACCCTTACCACAACAAACTAAACCCAATCAATTTTAAATTACAAAAAAATGCTATTAACCATAGCAAACTATGCCAAACTCACCTAAATTACTTCGGCTACCATAAATCATCACCAACTGACCCTTACCACAACAAACTAAACCCAATCACTTTTAAATTACAAAAAAATGCTACAAACCGTAGCAAACTATGCCAAACTCACCTAAATTACTTCGGCTATCAAAAATCACCCCCAACTACACTTTACAGCAACAAACTTAGCCCAATAACTTTAAAATTACAAAAAAATGCTAAAAATCATAACAAACTATACCAGAATCACCTAAATTACTTCGGCTACCGTAAATCACCCCCAACTATCCCTTACCACAACAAACCAAACCATATCATCTTAAAATTACAAAAAAAGGTGTACAAATCATAACAAACTATGCCAGACTCACCTAAATTACTTCGGCTACTCTAAATCATCACCAATTAACCCTTACCACAACAAACTAAACCCAATCATTTTTAAAATACAAAAAAATGCTACTAACCATAGCAAACTATGCCAAACTCACCTAAATTACTTCGGCTACCATAAATCATCACCAACTATCCCTTACCACAACAAACTAAACCCAATCACTTTTAAATTACAAAAAAATGCTACTAACCATAGCAAACTCTGCCAAACTCACCTAAATTACTTCGGCTATCAAAAATTTCCCCCAACTACACTTTACAGCAACAAACTAAGCCCAATCACTTTAAAATTACAAAAAAATGCTAAAAATCACAAAAAACTATACCAGAATCACCTAAATTACTTCGGCTACCGTAAATCACCCCCAACTATATCTTACCACTACAAACCAAACCATATCATCTTAAAATTACAAAAAAAGGTGTACAAATCATAACAAACTATGCCAGACTCACCTAAATTACTTCGGCTACTCTAAATCATCACCAACTGACCC
Organism: Eledona agricola; assembly: GCA_964023215.1. Taxonomy (NCBI): domain Eukaryota; kingdom Metazoa; phylum Arthropoda; class Insecta; order Coleoptera; family Tenebrionidae; genus Eledona; species Eledona agricola. Next base: position 343,126 of record CAXIEJ010000187.1, read on the forward strand.
TTACCACAACAAACTAAACCCAATCAATTTTAAATTACAAAAAAATGCTATTAACCATAGCAAACTATGCCAAACTCACCTAAATTACTTCGGCTACCATAAATCATCACCAACTGACCCTTACCACAACAAACTAAACCCAATCACTTTTAAATTACAAAAAATTCTACTTACCGTAGCAAACTATGCCAAACTCACCTAAATTACTTCGGCTATCAAAAATCACCCCCAACTACACTTTACAGCAACAAACTTAGCCCAATCACTTTAAAATTACAAAAAAATGCTAAAAATCATAACAAACTATACCAGAATCACCTAAATTACTTCGGCTACCGTAAATCACCCCCAACTATCCCTTACCACAACAAACCAAACCATATCATCTTAAAATTACAAAAAAAGGTGTACAAATCCTAACAAACTATGCCAGACTCACCTAAATTACTTCGGCTACTCTAAATCATCACCAACTAACCCTTACCACAACAAACTAAACCCAATCATTTTTAAATTACAAAAAAATGCTACTAACCATAGCAAACTATGCCAAACTCACCTAAATTACTTCGGCTACCATAAATCATCACCAACTAATCCTTACCACAACAAACTAAACCCAATCACTTTTAAATTACAAAAAAATCTACTAACCGTAGCAAACTATGCCAAACTCACCTAAATTACTTCGGCTATCAAAAATCACCCCCAACTACACTTTATAGCAACAAACTTAGCCCAATCACTTTAAAATTACAAAAAAATGCTACTAACCATAGCAAACTATGCCAAACTCACCTAAATTACTTCGGCTACCATAAATCATCACCAACTAACCCTTACCACAACAAACTAAACCCAATCACTTTTAAATTACAAAAAAATGCTACTAACCATAGCAAACTCTGCCAAACTCACCTAAATTACTTCGGCTATCAAAAATTACCCACAACTACACTTTACAGCAACAAACTAAGCCCAATCACTTTAAAATTACAAAAAAATGCTAAAAATCATTAAAAACTATACCAGAATCACCTAAATTACTTCGGCTACCGTAAATCACCCCCAACTATCTCTTACCACTACAAACCAAACCATATCATCTTAAAATTACAAAAAAAGGTGTACAAATCATAACAAACTATGCCAGACTCACCTAAATTACTTCGGCTACTCTAAATCATCACCAACTAACCCTTACCACAACAAACTAAACCCAATCAATTTTAAATTACAAAAAAATGCTATTAACCATAGCAAACTATGCCAAACTCACCTAAATTACTTCGGTTACCATAAATCATCACCAACTGACCCTTACCACAACAAACTAAACCCAATCACTTTTAAATTACAAAAAAATGATAAAAATCTTAACAAACTATACCAGAATCACCTAAATTACTTCGGCTACCGTAAATCATCACCAACTAACCCTTACCACAACAAACTAAACCCAATCAATTTAAGTTACAAAAAAATGCTACTAACCATAGCAAACTATGCCAAACTCACCTAAATTACTTCGGCTACCATAAATCATCACCAACTAACCCTTACCACAACAAACTAAACCCAATCACTTTTAAATTACAAAAAAATGCTACTAACCATAGCAAACTATGCAAAACTCACCTAAATTACTTCGGCTATCAAAAATCACCCCCAACTACACTTTACAGCAACAAACTAAGCCCAATCACTTTAAAATTACAAAAAAATGCTAAAAATCATAACAAACTATACCAAAATCACCTAAATTACTTCGGCTACCGTAAATCACCCCCAACTATCCCTTACCACAACAAACCAAACCATATCATCTTAAAATTTCAAAAAAAGTGTACAAATCATAACAAACTATGCCAGACACACCTAAATTAATTCGGCTACTCTAAATCATCACCAACTAACCCTTTCCACAACAAACTAAACCCAATCACTTTTAAATTACAAAAAAATGCTACTAACCATAGCAAACTATGCCAAACTCACCTAAATTACTTCGGCTACCATAAATCATCACCAACTAAACCTTACCATAACAAACTAAACCCAATCACTTTTAAATTACAAAAAAATGCTACTAACCATAGCAAACTATGCCAAACTCACCTAAATTACTTCGGCTACCATAAATCATCACCAACTAACCCTTACCACAACAAAATAAACCCAATCACTTTTAAATTACAAAAAAATGCTACTAACCATAGCAAACTCTGCCAAACTCACCTAAATTACTTCGGCTATCAAAAATCACCCCCAACTACACTTTACAGCAACAAACTTAGCCCAATCACTTTAAAATTACAAAAAAATGCTAAAAATCATAACAAACTATACCAGAATCACCTAAATTACTTCGGCTACCGTAAATAACCCCCAACTACCCCTTACCACAATAAACCAAACCATATCATCTTAAAATTACAAAAAAATGCTACTAACCATAGCAAACTATGCCAAACTCACCTAAATTACTTCGTCTACCATAAATCATCACCAACTAACCCTTACCACAACAAACTAAACCCAATCACTTTTAAATTACAAAAAAATGCTACTAACCATAGCAAACTCTGCCAAACTAACCTAAATTACTTCGGCTATCAACAATCACCCCCAACTACACTTTACAGCAACAAACTAAGCCCAATAACTTTAAAATTACAAAAAAATGCTAAAAATCATAACAAACTATACCAGAATAACCTAAATTACTTCGGCTACCGTAAATCACCCCCAACTATCCCTTACCACTACAAACCAAACCATATCATTTTAAAATTACAAAAAAAGGTGTACAAATCATAACAAACTATGCCAGACTCACCTAAATTACTTCGGCTACTCTAAATCATCACCAACTAACCCTTACCACAACAAACTAAACCCAATCAATTTTAAATTACAAAAAAATGCTATTAACCATAGCAAACTATGCCAAACTCACCTAAATTACTTCGGCTACCATAAATCATCACCAACTGACCCTTACCACAACAAACTAAACCCAATCACTTTTAAATTACAAAAAAATGCTACTAACCGTAGCAAACTATGCCAAACTCACCTAAATTACTTCGGCTATCAAAAATCACCCCCAACTACACTTTACAGCAACAAACTTAGCCCAATCACTTTAAAATTACAAAAAAATGCTAAAAATCATAACAAGCTATACCAGAATCACCTAAATTACTTCGGCTACCGTAAATCACCCCCAACTATCCCTTACCACAACAAACCAAACCATATCATCTTAAAATTACAAAAAAAGGTGTACAAATCATAACAAACTATGCCAGACTCACCTAAATTACTTCGGTTTCTCTAAATCATCACCCACTAACCCTTACCACAACAAACTAAACCCAATCATTTTTAAATTACAAAAAAATGCTACTAACCATAGCAAACTATGCCAAACTCACCTAAATTACTTCGGCTACCATAAATCATCACCAACTAACCCTTACCACAACAAACTAAGCCCAATCACTTTTAAATTACATAAAAATGCTACTAACCGTAGCAAACTATGCCAAACTCACCTAAATTACTTCGGCTATCAAAAATCACCCCCAACTACACTTTACAGCAACAAACTTAGCCCAATCACTTTAAAATTACAAAAAAAATGCTAAAAATCATAACAAACTATACCAGAATCACCTAAATTACTTCGGCTACCGTAAATCACCCCCAACTATCCCTTACCACAACAAACCAAACCATATCATCTTAAAATTACAAAAAAAGGTGTACAAATCATAACAAACTATGCCAGACTCACCTAAATTACTTCGGCTACTCTAAATCATCACCAACTAACGCTTACCACAACAAACTAAACCCAATCATTTTTAAATTACAAAAAAATGCTACTAACCATAGCAAACTATGCCAAACACACCTAAATTACTTCGGCTATCAAAAATCACCCCCAACTACACTTTACAGCAACAAACTAAGCCCAATCACTTTAAAATTACAAAAAAATGCTAAAAATTATAACAAACTATACCAGAATCACCTAAATTACTTCGGCTACCGTAAATCACCCCCAACTATCCATTACCACAACAAACCAAACCATATCATCTTAAAATTACAAAAAAGGTGTACAAATCATAACACACTATGCCAGACTCACCTAAATTACTTCGGCTACTCTAAATCATCACCAACTAACCCTTACCACAACAAAATAAACCCAATCAATTTAAATTACAAAAAAATGCTACTAACCATAGCAAACTATGCCAAACTCACCTAAATTACTTCGGCTACCATAAATCATCACCAACTAACCCTTACCACAACAAACTAAACCCAATCACTTTTAAATTACAAAAAAATGCTACTAACCATAGCAAACTATGCCAAACTCACCTAAATTACTTCGGCTATCAAAAATCACCCCCAACTACACTTTACAGCAACAAACAAAGCCCAATCACTTTAAAATTACAAAAAAATGCTAAAAATCATAACAAACTATACCAGAATCACCTAAATTACTTCGGCTACCGTAAATCACCCCCAACTATCCCTTACCACTACAAACCAAACCATATCATCTTAAAATTACAAAAAAAGGTGTACAAATCATAACAAACTATGCCAGACTCACCTAAATTACTTCGGCTACTCTAAATCATCACCAACTAACCCTTACCACAACAAACTAAACCCAATCAATTTTAAATTACAAAAAAATGCTATTAACCATAGCAAACTATGCCAAACTCACCTAAATTACTTCGGCTACCATAAATCATCACCAACTGACCCTTACCACAACAAACTAAACCCAATCACTTTTAAATTACAAAAAAATGCTACTAACCATAGCAAACTATGCCAAACTCACCTAAATTACTTCGGCTATCAAAAATCACCCCCAACTACACTTTACAGCAACAAACTTAGCCCAATCACTTTAAAATTACAAAAAAATGCTAAAAATCATAACAAACTATACCAGAATTACCTAAATTACTTCGGCTACCGTAAATCACCCCCAACTATCCCTTACCACAACAAACCAAACCATATCATCTTAAAATTACAAAAAAAGGTGTACAAATCATAACAAACTATGCCAGACTTACCTAAATTACTTCGGCTACTCTAAATCATCACCAACTAACCCTTACCACAACAAACTAGACCCAATCATTTTTAAATTACAAAAAAATGCTACTAACCATAGCAAACTATGCCAAACTCACCTAAATTACTTCGGCTACCATAAATCATCACCAACTAACCCTTACCACAACAAACTAAACCCAATCACTTTTAAATAAAAAAAAAATGCTACTAACCGTAGAAAACTATGCCAAACTCACCTAAATTACTTCGGCTATCAAAAAATCACCCCCAACAACACTTTACAGCAACAAACTTAGGCCAATCACTTTAAAATTACAAAAAAATGCTAAAAATCATAACAAACAATACCAGAATCACCTAAATTACTTCGGCTACCGTAAATCACCCCCAACTATCCCTTACCACAACAAACCAAACCATATCATCTTAAAATTACAAAAAAAGGTGTACAAATCATAACAAACTATGCCAGACTCACCTAAATTACTTCGGCTACCATAAATCATCACCAACTAACCCTTACCACAACAAACTAAACCCAATCACTTTTAAATTACAAAAAAATGCTACTAACCATAGCAAACTATGCCAAACTCACCTAAATTACTTCGGCTATCAAAAATCACCCCCAACTACACTTTACAGCAACAAACTAAGCCAATCACTTTAAAATTACAAAAAAATGCTAAAAATCATAACAAACTATACCAGAATCACCTAAATTACTTCGGCTACCGTAAATCACCCCCAACTATCCATTACCACAACAAACCAAACCATATCATCTTAAAATTACAAAAAAGGTGTACAAATCATAACAAACTATGCCACACTCACCTAAATTACTTCGGCTACTCTAAATCATCACCAACTAACCCTTACCACAACAAACTAAACCCAATCAATTTAAATTACAAAAAAATGCTATTAACCATAGCAAACTATGCCAAACTCACCTAAATTACTTCGGCTACCATAAATCATCACCAACTGACCCTTACCACAACAAACTAAACCCAATCACTTTTAAATTACAAAAAAATGCTACTAACCATAGCAAACTATGCCAAACTCACCTAAATTACTTCGGCTATCAAAAATCACCCCCAACTACACTTTACAGCAACAAACTTAGCCCAATCACTTTAAAATTACAAAAAAATGCTAAAAATCATAACAAACTATACCAGAATTACCTAAATTACTTCGGCTACCGTAAATCACCCCCAACTATCCCTTACCACAACAAACCAAACCATATCATTTTAAAATTACAAAAAAAGGTGTACAAATCATAACAAACTATGCCAGACTTACCTAAATTACTTCGGCTACTCTAAATCATCACCAACTAACCCTTACCACAACAAACTAGACCCAATCATTTTTAAATTACAAAAAAATGCTACTAACCATAGCAAACTATGCCAAACTCACCTAAATTACTTCGGCTACCATAAATCATCACCAACTAACCCTTACCACAACAAACTAAACCCAATCACTTTTAAATAAAAAAAAAATGCTACTAACCGTAGAAAACTATGCCAAACTCACCTAAATTACTTCGGCTATCAAAAAATCACCCCCAACAACACTTTACAGCAACAAACTTAGGCCAATCACTTTAAAATTACAAAAAAATGCTAAAAATCATAACAAACAATACCAGAATCACCTAAATTACTTCGGCTACCGTAAATCACCCCCAACTATCCCTTACCACAACAAACCAAACCATATCATCTTAAAATTACAAAAAAAGGTGTACAAATCATAACAAACTATGCCAGACTCACCTAAATTACTTCGGCTACTCTAAATCATCACCAACTAACCCTTACCACAACAAACTAAACCCAATCATTTTTAAATTACAAAAAAATGCTACTAACCATAGCAAACTATGCCAAACACACCTAAATTACTTCGGCTATCAAAAATCACCCCCAACTACACTTTACAGCAACAAACTAAGCCCAATCACTTTAAAATTACAAAAAAATGCTAAAAATCATAACAAACTATACCAGAATCACCTAAATTACTTCGGCTACCGTAAATCACCCCCAACTATCCATTACCACAACAAACCAAACCATATCATCTTAAAATTACAAAAAAGGTGTACAAATCATAACAAACTATGCCAGACTCACCTAAATTACTTCGGCTACTCTAAATCATCACCAACTAACCCTTACCACAACAAACTAAACCCAATCAATTTAAATTACAAAAAAATGCTATTAACCATAGCAAACTATGCCAAACTCACCTAAATTACTTCGGCTACCATAAATCATCACCAACTGACCCTTACCACAACAAACTAAACCCAATCACTTTTAAATTACAAAAAAATGCTACTAACCATAGCAAACTATGCCAAACTCACCTAAATTACTTCGGCTATCAAAAATCACCCCCAACTACACTTTACAGCAACAAACTTAGCCCAATCACTTTAAAATTACAAAAAAATGCTAAAAATCATAACAAACTATACCAGAATTACCTAAATTACTTCGGCTACCGTAAATCACCCCCAACTATCCCTTACCACAACAAACCAAACCATATCATCTTAAAATTACAAAAAAAGGTGTACAAATCATAACAAACTATGCCAGACTTACCTAAATTACTTCGGCTACTCTAAATCATCACCAACTAACCCTTACCACAACAAACTAGACCCAATCATTTTTAAATTACAAAAAAATGCTACTAACCATAGCAAACTATGCCAAACTCACCTAAATTACTTCGGCTACCATAAATCATCACCAACTAACCCTTACCACAACAAACTAAACCCAATCACTTTTAAATAAAAAAAAAATGCTACTAACCGTAGAAAACTATGCCAAACTCACCTAAATTACTTCGGCTATCAAAAAATCACCCCCAACAACACTTTACAGCAACAAACTTAGGCCAATCACTTTAAAATTACAAAAAAATGCTAAAAATCATAACAAACAATACCAGAATCACCTAAATTACTTCGGCTACCGTAAATCACCCCCAACTATCCCTTACCACAACAAACCAAACCATATCATCTTAAAATTACAAAAAAAGGTGTACAAATCATAACAAACTATGCCAGACTCACCTAAATTACTTCGGCTACTCTAAATCATCACCAACTAACCCTTACCACAACAAACTAAACCCAATCATTTTTAAATTACAAAAAAATGCTACTAACCATAGCAAACTATGCCAAACACACCTAAATTACTTCGGCTATCAAAAATCACCCCCAACTACACTTTACAGCAACAAACTAAGCCCAATCACTTTAAAATTACAAAAAAATGCTAAAAATCATAACAAACTATACCAGAATCACCTAAATTACTTCGGCTACCGTAAATCACCCCCAACTATCCATTACCACAACAAACCAAACCATATCATCTTAAAATTACAAAAAAGGTGTACAAATCATAACAAACTATGCCAGACTCACCTAAATTACTTCGGCTACTCTAAATCATCACCAACTAACCCTTACCACAACAAACTAAACCCAATCAATTTAAATTACAAAAAAATGCTACTAACCATAGCAAACTATGCCAAACTCACCTAAATTACTTCGGCTACCATAAATCATCACCAACTAACCCTTACCACAACAAACTAAACCCAATCACTTTTAAATTACAAAAAAATGCTACTAACAATAGCAAACTATGCCAAACTCACCTAAATTACTTCGGCTATCAAAAATCACCCCCAACTAAACTTTACAGCAACAAACTAAGCCCAATCACTTTAAAATTACAAAAAAATGCTAAAAATCATAACAAACTATACCAAAATCACCTAAATTACTTCGGCTACCATAAATCATCACCAACTAACCCTTACCACAACAAACTAAACCCAATCACATTTAAATTACAAAAAAATGCTACTAACCATAGCAAACTATGCCAAACTCACCTAAATTACTTCGGCTATCAAAAATCACCCCCAACTAAACTTTACAGCAACAAACTAAGCCCAATCACTTTAAAATTACAAAAAAATGCTAAAAATCATAACAAACTATACCAGAATCACCTAAATTTCTTCGGCTACCGTAAATTACCCCCAACTATCCCTTACCACAATAAACCAAACCATATCATCTTAAAATTGCAAAAAAAGGTGTACAAATCATAACAAACTATGCCAGACTCACCTAAATTACTTCGGCTACTCTAAATCATCACCAACTAACCCTTACCACAACAAACTAAACCCAATTACTTTTAAATTACAAAAAAATGCTACTAACCATACCAAACTATGCCAAACTCACCTAAATTACTTCGGCTATCAAAAATCACCCCCAACTACACTTTACAGCAACAAACTAAGCCCAATCACTTTAAAATTACAAAAAAATGCTAAAAATCTTAACAAACTATACCAGAATCACCTAAATTACTTCGGCTACCGTAAATCATCACCAACTAACCCTTACCACAACAAACTAAACCCAATCACTTTTAAATTACAAAAAAATGCTACTAACCATAGCAAACTATGCCAAACTCACCTAAATTACTTCGGCTATCAAAAATCACCCCCAACTACACTTTACAGCAACAAACTAAGCCCAATCACTTTAAAATTACAAAAAAATGCTAAAAATCATAACAAACTATACCAGAATCACCTAAATTACTTCGGCTACCGTAAATCACCCCCAACTATCCCTTACCACAACAAACCAAACCATATCATCTTAAAATTACAAAAAAAGGTGTACAAATCATAACAAACTATGCCAGACTCACCTAAATTACTTCGGCTACTCTAAATCATCACCAACTAACCCTTTCCACAACAAACTAAACCCAATCATTTTTAAATTACAAAAAAATGCTACTAACCATAGCAAACTATGCCAAACTCACCTAAATTACTTCGGCTACCATAAATCATCACCAACTAACCCTTACCACAACAAACTAAACCCAATTACTTTTAAATAAAAAAAAAATGCTACTAACCGTAGCAAACTATGCCAAACTCACCTAAATTACTTCGGCTATCAAAAATCACCCCCAACAACACTTTACAGCATCAAACTTAGCCCAATCACTTTAAAATTACAAAAAAATGCTAAAAATCATAACAAACTATACCAGAATCACCTAAATTACTTCGGCTACCGTAAATCACCCCCAACTATCCCTTACCACAACAAACCAAACCATATTATCTTAAAATTACAAAAAAAGGTGTACAAATCATAACAAACTATGCCAGACTCACCTAAATTACTTCGGCTACTCTAAATCATCACCAACTAACCCTTACCACAACAAACTAAACCCAATTACTTTTAAATTACAAAAAAATGCTACTAACCATAGCAAACTATGCCAAACTCACCTAAATTACTTCGGCTATCAAAAATCACCCCCAACTACACTTTACAGCAACAAGCTAAGCCCAATCACTTTTAAATTACAAAAAAATGCTAAAAATCTTAACAAACTATACCAGAATCACCTAAATTACTTCGGCTACCGTAAATCATCACCAACTAACCCTTACCACAACAAACTAAACCCAATCAATTTAAGTTACAAAAAAATGCTACTAACCATAGCAAACTATGCCAAACTGACCTAAATTACTTCGGCTACCATAAATCATCACCAACTAACCCTTACCACAACAAACTAAACCCAATCACTTTTAAATTACAAAAAAATGCTACTAACCATAGCAAACTATGCCAAACTCACCTAAATTACTTCGGCTATCAAAAATCACCCCCAACTACACTTTACAGCAACAAACTAAGCCCAATCACTTTAAAATTACAAAAAAATGCTAAAAATCATAACAAACTATACCAGAATCACCTAAATTACTTCGGCTACCGTAAATCATCACCAACTAACCCTTACCACAACAAACTAAACCCAATCACTTTTAAATTACAAAAAAATGCTACTAACCATAGCAAACTATGCCAAACTCACCTAAATTACTTCGGCTATCAAAAATCACCCCCAACTACACTTTACAGCAACAAACTAAGCCCAATCACTTTAAAATTACAAAAAAATGCTAAAAATCATAACAAACTATACCAGAATCACCTAAATTACTTCGGCTACCGTAAATCGCCCCCAACTATCCCTTACACAACAAACCAAACCATATCATCTTAAAATTACAAAAAAAGGTGTACAAATCATAACAAACTATGCCAGACTCACCTAAATTACTTCGGCTACTCTGAATCATCACCAACTAACCCTTTCCACAACAAACTAAACCCAATCATTTTTAAATTACAAAAAAATGCTACTAACCATAGCAAACTATGCCAAACTCACCTAAATTACTTCGGCTACCATAAATCATCACCAACTAACCCTTACCACAACAAACTAAACCAAATCACTTTTAAATAAAAAAAAATGCTACTAACCGTAGCAAACTATGCCAAACTCACCTAAATTACTTCGGCTATCAAAAATCACCCCCAACAACACTTTACAGCATCAAACTTAGCCCAATCACTTTAAAATTACAAAAAAATGCTAAAAATCATAACAAACTATACCAGAATCACCTAAATTACTTCGGCTACCGTAAATCACCCCCAACTATCCCTTACCACAACAAACCAAACCATATCATCTTAAAATTACAAAAAAAGGTGTACAAATCATAACAAACTATGCCAGACTCACCTAAATTACTTCGGCTACTCTAAATCATCACCAACTAACCCTTACCACAACAAACCAAACCATATCATCTTAAAATTACAAAAAAGGTGTACAAATCATAGCAAACTATGCCAGACTCACCTAAATTACTTCGGCTACTCTAAATCATCACCAACTAACCCTTACCACAACAAACTAAACCCAATCATTTTTAAATTACAAAAAAATGCTACTAACCATAGCAAACTATGCCAAACACACCTAAATTACTTCGGCTATCAAAAATCACCCCCAACTACACTTTACAGCAACAAACTAAGCCCAATCACTTTAAAATTACAAAAAAATGCTAAAAATCATAACAAACTATACCAGAATCACCTAAATTACTTCGGCTACCGTAAATCACCCCCAACTATCCCTTACCACAACAAACCAAACCATATCATCTTAAAATTACAAAAAAAGGTGTACAAATCATAACAAACAATACCAGAATCACCTAAATTACTTCGGCTACCGTAAATCACCCCCAACTATCCCTTACCACAACAAACCAAACCATATCATCTTAAAATTACAAAAAAAGGTGTACAAATCATAACAAACTATGCCAGACTCACCTAAATTACTTCGGCTACTCTAAATCATCACCAACTAACCCTTACCACAACAAACTAAACCCAATCATTTTTAAATTACAAAAAAATGCTACTAACCATAGCAAACTATGCCAAACACACCTAAATTACTTCGGCTATCAAAAATCACCCCCAACTACACTTTACAGCAACAAACTAAGCCCAATCACTTTAAAATTACAAAAAAATGCTAAAAATCATAACAAACTATACCAGAATCACCTAAATTACTTCGGCTACCGTAAATCACCCCCAACTATCCATTACCACAACAAACCAAACCATATCATCTTAAAATTACAAAAAAGGTGTACAAATCATAACAAACTATGCCAGACTCACCTAAATTACTTCGGCTACTCTAAATCATCACCAACTAACCCTTACCACAACAAACTAAACCCAATCAATTTAAATTACAAAAAAATGCTACTAACCATAGCAAACTATGCCAAACTCACCTAAATTACTTCGGCTACCATAAATCATCACCAACTAACCCTTACCACAACAAACTAAACCCAATCACTTTTAAATTACAAAAAAATGCTACTAACAATAGCAAACTATGCCAAACTCACCTAAATTACTTCGGCTATCAAAAATCACCCCCAACTAAACTTTACAGCAACAAACTAAGCCCAATCACTTTAAAATTACAAAAAAATGCTAAAAATCATAACAAACTATACCAAAATCACCTAAATTACTTCGGCTACCATAAATCATCACCAACTAACCCTTACCACAACAAACTAAACCCAATCACATTTAAATTACAAAAAAATGCTACTAACCATAGCAAACTATGCCAAACTCACCTAAATTACTTCGGCTATCAAAAATCACCCCCAACTAAACTTTACAGCAACAAACTAAGCCCAATCACTTTAAAATTACAAAAAAATGCTAAAAATCATAACAAACTATACCAGAATCACCTAAATTTCTTCGGCTACCGTAAATTACCCCCAACTATCCCTTACCACAATAAACCAAACCATATCATCTTAAAATTGCAAAAAAAGGTGTACAAATCATAACAAACTATGCCAGACTCACCTAAATTACTTCGGCTACTCTAAATCATCACCAACTAACCCTTACCACAACAAACTAAACCCAATTACTTTTAAATTACAAAAAAATGCTACTAACCATACCAAACTATGCCAAACTCACCTAAATTACTTCGGCTATCAAAAATCACCCCCAACTACACTTTACAGCAACAAACTAAGCCCAATCACTTTAAAATTACAAAAAAATGCTAAAAATCTTAACAAACTATACCAGAATCACCTAAATTACTTCGGCTACCGTAAATCATCACCAACTAACCCTTACCACAACAAACTAAACCCAATCACTTTTAAATTACAAAAAAATGCTACTAACCATAGCAAACTATGCCAAACTCACCTAAATTACTTCGGCTATCAAAAATCACCCCCAACTACACTTTACAGCAACAAACTAAGCCCAATCACTTTAAAATTACAAAAAAATGCTAAAAATCATAACAAACTATACCAGAATCACCTAAATTACTTCGGCTACCGTAAATCACCCCCAACTATCCCTTACCACAACAAACCAAACCATATCATCTTAAAATTACAAAAAAAGGTGTACAAATCATAACAAACTATGCCAGACTCACCTAAATTACTTCGGCTACTCTAAATCATCACCAACTAACCCTTTCCACAACAAACTAAACCCAATCATTTTTAAATTACAAAAAAATGCTACTAACCATAGCAAACTATGCCAAACTCACCTAAATTACTTCGGCTACCATAAATCATCACCAACTAACCCTTACCACAACAAACTAAACCCAATTACTTTTAAATAAAAAAAAAATGCTACTAACCGTAGCAAACTATGCCAAACTCACCTAAATTACTTCGGCTATCAAAAATCACCCCCAACAACACTTTACAGCATCAAACTTAGCCCAATCACTTTAAAATTACAAAAAAATGCTAAAAATCATAACAAACTATACCAGAATCACCTAAATTACTTCGGCTACCGTAAATCACCCCCAACTATCCCTTACCACAACAAACCAAACCATATTATCTTAAAATTACAAAAAAAGGTGTACAAATCATAACAAACTATGCCAGACTCACCTAAATTACTTCGGCTACTCTAAATCATCACCAACTAACCCTTACCACAACAAACTAAACCCAATTACTTTTAAATTACAAAAAAATGCTACTAACCATAGCAAACTATGCCAAACTCACCTAAATTACTTCGGCTATCAAAAATCACCCCCAACTACACTTTACAGCAACAAGCTAAGCCCAATCACTTTTAAATTACAAAAAAATGCTAAAAATCTTAACAAACTATACCAGAATCACCTAAATTACTTCGGCTACCGTAAATCATCACCAACTAACCCTTACCACAACAAACTAAACCCAATCAATTTAAGTTACAAAAAAATGCTACTAACCATAGCAAACTATGCCAAACTGACCTAAATTACTTCGGCTACCATAAATCATCACCAACTAACCCTTACCACAACAAACTAAACCCAATCACTTTTAAATTACAAAAAAATGCTACTAACCATAGCAAACTATGCCAAACTCACCTAAATTACTTCGGCTATCAAAAATCACCCCCAACTACACTTTACAGCAACAAACTAAGCCCAATCACTTTAAAATTACAAAAAAATGCTAAAAATCATAACAAACTATACCAGAATCACCTAAATTACTTCGGCTACCGTAAATCGCCCCCAACTATCCCTTACACAACAAACCAAACCATATCATCTTAAAATTACAAAAAAAGGTGTACAAATCATAACAAACTATGCCAGACTCACCTAAATTACTTCGGCTACTCTGAATCATCACCAACTAACCCTTTCCACAACAAACTAAACCCAATCATTTTTAAATTACAAAAAAATGCTACTAACCATAGCAAACTATGCCAAACTCACCTAAATTACTTCGGCTACCATAAATCATCACCAACTAACCCTTACCACAACAAACTAAACCAAATCACTTTTAAATAAAAAAAAATGCTACTAACCGTAGCAAACTATGCCAAACTCACCTAAATTACTTCGGCTATCAAAAATCACCCCCAACAACACTTTACAGCATCAAACTTAGCCCAATCACTTTAAAATTACAAAAAAATGCTAAAAATCATAACAAACTATACCAGAATCACCTAAATTACTTCGGCTACCGTAAATCACCCCCAACTATCCCTTACCACAACAAACCAAACCATATCATCTTAAAATTACAAAAAAAGGTGTACAAATCATAACAAACTATGCCAGACTCACCTAAATTACTTCGGCTACTCTAAATCATCACCAACTAACCCTTACCACAACAAACCAAACCATATCATCTTAAAATTACAAAAAAGGTGTACAAATCATAGCAAACTATGCCAGACTCACCTAAATTACTTCGGCTACTCTAAATCATCACCAACTAACCCTTACCACAACAAACTAAACCCAATCAATTTAAATTACAAAAAAATGCTTCTAACCATAGCAAACTATGCCAAACTCACCGAAATTACTTCGGCTACCATAAATCATCACCAACTAACCCTTACCACAACAAACTAAACCCAATCACTTTTAAATTACAAAAAAATGCTACTAACCATAGCAAACTATGCCAAACTCACCTAAATTACTTCGGCTATCAAAAATCACCCCCAACTAAACTTTACAGCAACAAACTAAGCCCAATCACTTTAAAATTACAAAAAAATACTAAATATCATAACAAACTATACCAGAATCACCTAAATTACTTCGGCTACCGTAAATTACCCCCAACTATCCCTTACCACAATAAACCAAACCATATCATCTTAAAATTACAAAAAAAGGTGTACAAATCATAACAAACTATGCCAGACTCACCTAAATTACTTCGGCTACTCTAAATCATCACCAACTCACCCTTACCACAACAAACTAAACCCAATTACTTTTAAATTACAAAAAAATGCTACTAACCATAGCAAACTATGCCAAACTCATCTAAATTACTTTGGCTATCAAAAATCACCCCCAACTACACTTTACAGCAACAAACTAAGCCCAATCACTTTAAAATTACAAAAAAATGCTAAAAATCTTAACAAACTATACCAGAATCACCTAAATTACTTCGGCTACCGTAAATCATCACCAACTAACCCTTACCACAACAAACTAAACCCAATCAATTTAAGTTACAAAAAAATGCTACTAACCAAAGCAAACTATGCCAAACTCACCTAAATTACTTCGGCTACCATAAATCATCACCAACTAACCCTTACCAAAACAAACTAAACCCAATCACTTTTAAGTTACAAAAAAATGCTACTAACCATAGCAAACTATGCCAAACTCACCTAAATTACTTCGGCTATCAAAAATCACCCCCAACTACACTTTACAGCAACAAACTAAGCCCAATCACTTTAAAATTACAAAAAAATGCTAAAAATCATAACAAACTATACCAGAATCACCTAAATTACTTCGGCTACCGTAAATCACCCCCAACTATCCCTTACCACAACAAACCAAACCATATCATCTTAAAATTACAAAAAAAGGTGTACAAATCATAACAAACTATGCCAGACTCACCTAAATTACTTCGGCTACTCTAAATCATCACCAACTAACCCTTACCACAACAAACTAAACCCAATCACTTTTAAATTACAAAAAAATGCTACTAACCCTCGAAAATTATGCCAAACTCACCTAAATTACTTCGGCTACTCTAAATCATCACCAAATAACCCTTACCACAACAAACTAAACCCAGTCACTTTTAAATTACAAAAAAATGCTACTAACCATAGCAAACTATGCCAAACTTACCTAAATTACTTCGGCTAACATAAATCATCACCAACTAACCCTTACCACAACAACCATAGCAAACTATGCCAAACTCACCTAAATTACTTCGGCAACTCTAAATCATCACCAACTAACCCTTACCACAACAAACTAAACCCAATCACTTTTAAATTACAAAAAAATGCTACTAACCATAGCAAACTATGCCAAACTCACCTAAATTACTTCGGCTACCATAAATCATCACTAACTAACCCTTACCACAATAAACTAAAACCAATCACTTTAAATTACAAAAAAATGCTACTAACCATAGCAAACTATGCCAAACTCACCTAAATTACTTCGGCTATCAAAAATCACCCCCAACTACACTTTACAGCAACAAACTAAGCCCAATCACTTTAAAATTACAAAAAATGCTAAAAATCATAACAAACTATACCAGAATCACCTAAATTACTTCGGCTAACGTAAATCACCCCCAACTATCCCTTACCAAAACAAACCAAACCATATCATCTTAAAATTACAAAAAAAGGTGTACAAATCATAACAAACTATGCCAGACTCACCTAAATTACTTCGGCTACTCTAAATCATCACCAACTAAACCCTTACCACAACAAACTAAACCCAATCACTTTTAAATTACAAAAAAATGCTACTAACCCTCGAAAATTATGCCAAACTCACCTAAATTACTTCGGCTACTCTAAATCATCACCAAATAACCCTTACCACAACAAACTAAACCCAGTCACTTTTAAATTACAAAAAAATGCTACTAACCATAGCAAACTATGCCAAACTTACCTAAATTACTTCGGCTAACATAAATCATCACCAACTAACCCTTACCACAACAACCATAGCAAACTATGCCAAACTCACCTAAATTACTTCGGCAACTCTAAATCATCACCAACTAACCCTTACCACAACAAACTAAACCCAATCACTTTTAAATTACAAAAAAATGCTACTAACCATAGCAAACTATGCCAAACTCACCTAAATTACTTCGGCTACCATAAATCATCACTAACTAACCCTTACCACAATAAACTAAAACCAATCACTTTAAATTACAAAAAAATGCTACTAACCATAGCAAACTATGCCAAACTCACCTAAATTACTTCGGCTATCAAAAATCACCCCCAACTACACTTTACAGCAACAAACTAAGCCCAATCACTTTAAAATTACAAAAAATGCTAAAAATCATAACAAACTATACCAGAATCACCTAAATTACTTCGGCTACCGTAAATCACCCCCAACTATCCCTTACCAAAACAAACCAAACCATATCATCTTAAAATTACAAAAAAAGGTGTACAAATCATAACAAACTATGCCAGACTCACCTAAATTACTTCGGCTACTCTAAATCATCACCAACTAAACCCTTACCACAACAAACTAAACCCAATCACTTTTAAATTACAAAAAAATGCTACTAACCATAGCAAACTATGCCAAACTTATCTAAATTACTTCGGCTACCATAAATCATCACCAACTAACCCTTACCACAACAAACTAAGCCCAATCACTTTTAAATTACAAAAAAATGCTACTAACCATAGCAAGCTATGCCAAACTCACCTAAATTACTTCGGCTCCCATAAACCATCACCAACTAACCCTTACCACAACAAACTAAAACCAATCACTTTTAAATTACAAAAAAATGCTATTAACCATAGCAAACTATGCTAAACTCACCTAAATTACTTCGGCTACTCTAAATCATCACCAAATAACCCTTACCACAACAAACTAAACCCAATCACTTTTAAATTACAAAAAAATGCCACTAACCATAGCAAACTATGCCAAACTTACCTAAATTTCTTCGGCTACCATAAATCATCACCAACTAACCCTTACCACAACAAACTAAACCCAATCACTTTTAAATTACAAAAAAATATTACTAACCATAGCAAACTATGCCAAACTCACCTAAATTACTTCGGCTATCAAAAATCACCCCCAACTACACTTTACAGCAACAAACTAAGCCCAATCACTTTAAAATTACAAAAAAATGCTAAAAATCATAACAAACTATACCAGAATCACCTAAATTACTTCGGCTACCGTAAATCACCCCCAACTATCCCTTACCACAACAAACCAAACCATATCATCCTAAAATTACAAAAAAAGGTGTACAAATCATAACAAACTATGCCAGACTCACCTAAATTACTTCGGCTACTCTAAATCGTCACCAACTAACCCTTACCACAACAAACTAAACCCAATCACTTTTAAATTACAAAAAAATGCTACTAACCATAGCAAACTATGCCAAACTCACCTAAATTACTTCGGCTACCATAAATCATCACCAACTAACCCTTACCACAACAAACTAAACCCAATCACTTTTAAATTACAAAAAAATGCTACTAACCATAGCAAACTATGCCAAACTCACCTAAATTACTTCGGCTATCAAAAATCACCCCCAACTACACTTTACAGCAACAAACTAAGCCCAATCACTTTAAAATTACAAAAAAATGCTAAAAATCATAACAAACTATACCAGAATCACCTAAATTACTTCGGCTACCGTAAATCACCCCCAACTATCCCTTACCAAAACAAACCAAACCATATCATCTTAAAATTACAAAAAAAGGTGTACAAATCATAACAAACTATGCCAGACTCACCTAAATTACTTCGGCTACTCTAAATCATCACCAAATAACCCTTACCACAACAAACTAAACCCAATCACTTTTAAATTACAAAAAAATGCTACTAACCATAGCAAACTATGCCAAACTTACCTAAATTACTTCGGCTACCATAAATCATCACCAACTAACCCTTACCACAACAAACTAAACCCAATCACTTTTAAATTACAAAAAAATGCTACTAACCATAGCAAACTATGCCAAACTCACCTAAATTACTTCGGCTACCATAAATCATCACCAACTAACCCTTACCACAATAAACTAAAACCAATCACTTTAAATTACAAAAAAATCCTACTAACCATAGCAAACTATGCCAAACTCACCTAAATTACTTCGGCTATCAAAAATCACCCCCAACTACACTTTACAGCAACAAACTAAGCCCAATCACTTTAAGATTTCAAAAAAATGCTAAAAATCATAACAAACTATACCAGAATCACCTAAATTACTTCGGCTACCGTAAATCACCCCCAACTATCCCTTACCAAAACAAACCAAACCATATCATCTTAAAATTACAAAAAAAGGTGTACAAATCATAACAAACTATGCCAGACTCACCTAAATTACTTCGGCTACTCTAAATCATCACCAACTAAACCCTTACCACAACAAACTAAACCCAATCACTTTTAAATTACAAAAAAATGCTACTAACCATAGCAAACTATGCCAAACTTACCTAAATTACTTCGGCTACCATAAATCATCACCAACTAACCCTTACCACAACAAACTAAGCCCAATCACTTTTAAATTACAAAAAAATGCTACTAACCATAGCAAACTATGCCAAACTCACCTAAATTACTTCGGCTCCCATAAATCATCACCAACTAACCCTTACCACAACAAACTAAACCCAATCACTTTTATATTACAAAAAAATGCTACTAACCATAGCAAACTATGCCAAACTCACCTAAATTACTTCGGCTATCAAAAGTCACCCCCAACTACACTTTACAGCAACAAACTAAGCCCAATCACTTTAAAATTACAAAAAAATTCTAAAAATCATAACAAACTATACCAGAATCACCTAAATTACTTCGGCTACCGTAAATCACTCCCAACTATCCCTTACCAAAACAAACCAAACCATATCATCTTAAAATTACAAAAAAAGGTGTACAAATCATAGCAAACTATGCCAAACTTACCTAAATTACTTCGGCTACCATAAATCATCACCAACTAACCCTTACCACAACAAACTAAACCCAATCACTTTTAAATTACAAAAAAATGCTACTAACCATAGCAAACTATGCCAAACTCACCTAAATTACTTCGGCTACCATAAATCATCACCAACTAACCCTTACCACAACAAACTAAAACCAATCACTTTTAAATTACAAAAAAATGCTACTAACCATAGCAAACTATGCCAAACTCACCTAAATTACTTCGGCTACTCTAAATCATCACCAAATAACCCTTACCACAACAAACTAAACCCAATCACTTTTAAATTACAAAAAAATGCCACTAACCATAGCAAACTATGCCAAACTTACCTAAATTACTTCGGCTACCATAAATCATCACCAACTAACCCTTACCACAACAAACTAAACCCAATCACTTTTAAATTACAAAAAAATGCTACTAACCATAGCAAACTATGCCAAACTCACCTAAATTACTTCGGTTATCAAAAATCACCCCAACTACACTTTACAGCAACAAACTAAGCCCAATCACTTTAAAATTACAAACAAATGCTAAAAATCGTAACAAACTATACCGGAATCACCTAAATTACTTCGGCTACCGTAAATCACCCCCAACTATACCTTACCACAACAAACCAAACCACATCATCTTAAAATTACAAAAAAGGTGCACAAATCATAACAAACAATGCCAGACTCACCTAAATTACTTCGGCTACTCTAAATCATCACCAACTAACCATTACCACAACAAACTAAACCCAATCACATTTAAATTACAAAAAAATGCTACTAACCATAGCAAACTATGCCAAACTTACCTAAATTACTTCGGCTACCATAACTCATCACCAACTAACCCTTACCACAACAAACTAAACCCAATCACTTTTAAATTACAAAAAAATGCCACTAACCATAGCAAACTATGCCAGACTTACCTAAATTACTTCGGCTACCATAAATCATCACCAACTAACCCTTACCACAACAAACTAAACCCAATCACATTTAAATTACAAAAAAATATTACTAACCATAGCAAACTATGCCAAACTTACCTAAATTACTTCGGCTATCAAAAATCACCCCCAACTACACTTTACAGCAACAAACTAAGCCCAATCACTTTAAAATTACAAAAAAATGCTAAAAATCATAACAAACTATACCAGAATCACCTAAATTACTTCGGCTACCGTAAATCACCCCCAACTATCCCATACCACAACAAACCAAACCATATCATCCTAAAATTACAAAAAAAGGTGTACAAATCATAACAAACTATGCCAGACTCACCTAAATTACTTCGGCTACTCTAAATCGTCACCAACTAACCCTTACCACAACAAACTAAACCCAATTACTTTTAAATTACAAAAAAATGCTACTAACCATAGCAAACTATGCCAAACTCACCTAAATTACTTCGGCTACCATAAATCATCACCAACTAACCCTTACCACAACAAACTAAACCCAATCACTTTTAAATTACAAAAAAATGCTACTAACCATAGCAAAATATGCCAAACTCACCTAAATTACTTCGGTTATCAAAAATCACCCCAACTACACTTTACAGCAACAAACTAAGCCCAATCACTTAAAAATTACAAAAAAATGCTAAAAATCATAACAAACTATACCAGAATCACCTAAATTACTTCGGCTACCGTAAATCACCCCCAACTATACCTTACCACAACAAACCAAACCACATCATCTTAAAATTACAAAAAAAGGTGTACAAATCATAACAAACAATGCCAGACTCACCTAAATTACTTCGGCTACTCTAAATCATCACCAACTAACCCTTGCCACAACAAACTAAACCCAATCACTTTTAAATTACAAAAAAATGCTACTAACCATAGCAAACTATGCCAAACTCACCTAAATTACATCGGTTATCAAAAATCACCCCAACTACACTTTACAGCAACAAACTAAGCCCAATCACTTTAAAATTACAAAAAAATGCTAAAAATCATAACAAACTATACCAGAATCACCTAAATTACTTCGGCTACCGTAAATCACCCCCAACTATACCTTACCACAACAAACCAAACCACATCATCTTAAAATTACAAAAAAAGGTGTACAAATCATAACAAACAATGCCAGACTCACCTAAATTACTTCGGCTACCATAAATCATCACCAACTAACCCTTACCACAACAAACTAAACCCAATCACTTTTAAATTACAAAAAAATGCTACTAACCATAGCAAACTATGCCAAACTCACCTAAATTACTTTTGTTATTAAAAATCACCCCAACTACACTTTACAGCAACAAACTAAGCCCAATCACTTTAAAATTACAAAAAAATGCTAAAAATTATAACAGACTATACCAGAATCACCTAAATTACTTCGGCTACCGTAAATCACCCCCAACTATCCCTTACCACAACAAACCAAATCTTATCACCTTAAAATTACAAAAAAAGGTGTACAAATCATAACAAACTATGCCAGACTCACCTAAATTACTTCGGCTACTCTAAATCATCACCAACTAACCCTTACCACAACAAACTAAACCCAATCAATTTTAAATTACAAAAAAATGCTAGTAACCATAGCAAACTATGCCAAACTCACCTAAATTACTTCGGCTACCATAAATGATCACCAACTAAACCTTACCACAACAAACTAAACCCAATCACTTTTAAATTACAAAAAAATGCTACTAACCATAGCAAACTATGCCAAACTCACCTAAATTACTTCGGCTATCAAAAATCACCCCCAACTACACTTTAAAGCAACAAATTAAGCCCAATCACTTTAAAATTACAAAAAAATGCTAAAAATCATAACAAACTATACCAGAATCACCTAAATTACTTCGGCTACCGTAAATCACCCCCAACTATCCCTTACCACAACAAACCAAACCATATCACCTTAAAATTACAAAACAAGGTGTACAAATCATAACAAACTATGCAAGATTTACCTAAATTACTTCGGCTACTCTAAATCATCACCAACTAACCCTTACCACAACGACCTAAACCCAGTCACTTTTAAATTACAAAAAAATGCTACTAATCATAGCAAACTATGCCAAACTCACCTAAATTACTTCGGCTACCATAAATCATCACCAACTAACCCTTACCACAACAAACTAAACCCAATCTCTTTTAAATTACAAAAAAATGCTACTAACCATAGCAAACTATGCCAAACTCACCTAAATTACTTCGGCTATCAAAAATCACCCCAACTACACTTCACAGCAACAAATTAAGCCCAATCACTTTAAAATTACAAAAAAATGATAAAAATCATAACAAATTTAACCAGAATCACCTAAATTACTTCGGCTACCGTAAATCACCCCCAACTATCCCTTACCACAACAAACCAAACCATATCATCTTAAAATTACAAAAAAAGTTGTACAAATCATAACAAACTATGCCAGACTTACCTAAATTACTTCGGCTACTCTAAATCATCACCAACTAACCCTTACCACAACAAACTAAACCCAATCACTTTTAAATTACAAAAAAATGCTATTAACCATAGCAAACTATGCCAAATTCACCTAAATTACTTCGGAAACCATAAATCATCACCAACTAACCCTTACCACAACAATCTAAACCCAATCACTTTTAAATTACAAAAAAATGCAACTAACCATAGCAAACTATGCCAAACTCACTTAAATTACTTCGGCTATCAAAAATCACCCCCAACTACACTTTACAGCAACAAACTATGCCCAATCACTTTAAAATTACAAAAAAATGATAAAAATCATAACAAACTTAACCAGAATCACCTAAATTACTTCGGCTACCGTAAATCACCCCCAACTATACCTTACCACAACAAACCAAACCACATCATCTTAAAATTACAAAAAAAGGTGTACAAATCATAACAAACAATGCCAGACTCACCTAAATTACTTCGGCTACTCTAAATCATCACCAACTATCCCTTACCACAACAAACTAAACCCAATCACATTTAAATTACAAAAAAATGCTACTAACCATAGCAAACTATGCCAAACTCACCTAAATTACTTCGGCTATCAAAAATCACCCCCAACTACACTTTACAGCAACAAACTAAGCCCAATCACTTTAAAATAACAAAAAAATGCTAAAAATTATAACAAACTATACCAGAATCACCTAAATTACTTCGGCTACCGTAAATCACCCCCAACTATCCCTTACCACAACAAACCAAACCTTATCATTTTAAAATTCCAAAAAAAGGTGTACAAATCATAACAAACTATGCCAGATTTACCTAAATTACTTCGGCTACTCTAAATCATCACCAACTAACCCTTACCACAACAACCTAAACCCAGTCACTTTTAAATTACAAAAAAATGCTACTAACCATAGCAAACTATGCCAAACTCACCTAAATTACTTCGGCTACCATAAATCACCACCAACTAACCCTTACCACAACAAACTAAACCCAATCACTTTTAAATTACAAAAAAATGCTACTAATAATAGCAAACTATGCCAAACTCACCTAAATTACTTCGGCTATCAAAAATCACCCCAACTACACTTCACAGCAACAAATTAAGCCCAATCACTTTAAAATTACAAAAAAAATGCTAAAAATTATAACAAACTATACCAGAATCACCTAAATTACTTCGGCTACCGTAAATCACCCCCAACTATCCCTTACCACATCAAACCAAACCATATCATCTTAAAATTACAAAAAAAGATGTACAAATCATAACAAACTATGCCAGACTCACCTAAATTACTTCGGCTACTCTAAATCATCACCAACTAACCCTTACCACAACAAACTAAACCCAGTCACTTTTAAATTACAAAAAAATGCTACTAACTATAGCAAACTATGCCAAACTCACCTAAATTAATTCGGCTACCATAAATCATCACCAACTAACCCTTACCACAACAAACTAAACCAAATTACTTTTAAATTACAAAAAAATGCTACTAACCATAGCAAATTATGCCAAACTCACCTAAATTACTTTGGCTATCAAAAATCACCCCCAACTACAATTTACAGCAACAAACTAAGACCAATCACTTTAAAATTACAAAAAAAATGCTAAAAATCATAACAAACTATACCAGAATCACCTAAATTACTTCGGCTACCGTAAATCACCCACAACTATTCCTTACCACAACAAACCAATCCATATCATCTTAAAATTACAAAAAAAAGTGTACAAATTATAACAAACTATGCCAGACTCACCTAAATTACTTCGACTACTCTAAATCATCACCAACTAACCCTTACCACAACAAACTAAACCCAATCACTTTTAAATTACAAAAAAATGCTATTAACCATAGCAAACTATGCCAAACTCACCTAAATTAATTCGGCTACCATAAATCATCACCAACTAACCCTTACCACAACAAACTAAACCAAATTACTTTCAAATTACAAAAAAATGCTACTAACCATAGCAAATTATGCCAAACCCACCTAAATTACTTTGGCTATCAAAAATCACCCCCAACTACACTTTACAGCAACAAACTAAGACCAATTACTTTAAAATTACAAAAAAAATGCTAAAAATCATAACAAACTATACCAGAATTACCTAAATTACTTCGGCTACCGTAAATCACCCCCAACTATCCCTTACCACAACAAACCAAACCATATCATCTTAAAATTACAAAAAAAGTTGTACAAATCATAACAAACTATGCCAGACTTACCTAAATTACTTCGGCTACTCTAAATCATCACCAACTAACCCTTACCACAACAAACTAAACCCAATCACTTTTAAATTACAAAAAATGCTATTAACCATAGCAAACTATGCCAAACTCACCTAAATTACTTCTGAAACCATAAATCATCACCAACTAACCCTTACCACAACAAACTAAACCCAATCACTTTTAAATTACAAAAAAATGCAACTAACGATAGCTAACTATGCCAAACACACCTAAATTACTTCGGCTATCAAAAATCACCCCCAACTACACTTTACAGCAACAAACTAAGCCCAATCACTTTAAAATTACAAAAAAATGATAAAAATCATAACAAACTTAACCAGAATCACCTAAATTACTTCGGCTACCGTAAATCACCCCCAACTATACCTTACCACAACAAACCAAACCACATCATCTTAAAATTACAAAAAAAGGTGTACAAATCATAACAAACAATGCCAGACTCACCTAAATTACTTCGGCTACTCTAAATCATCACCAACTAACCCTTACCACAACAAACTAAACCCAATCACATTTAAATTACAAAAAAATGCTACTAACCATAGCAAACTATGCCAAACTCACCTAAATTACTTCGGCTATCAAAAATCACCCCCAACTACACTTTACAGCAACAAACTAAGACCAATTACTTTAAAATTACAAAAAAAATGCTAAAAATCATAACAAACTATACCAGAATTACCTAAATTACTTCGGCTACCGTAAATCACCCCCAACTATCCCTTACCACAACAAACCAAACCTTATCATTTTAAAATTACAAAAAAAGGTGTACAAATCATAACAAACTATGCCAGACTCACCTAAATTACTTCGGCTACTCTAAATCATCACCAACTAACCCTTACCACAACAAACTAAACCCAATCAATTTTAAATTACAAAAAATGCTAGAAACCATAGCAAACTATGCCAAACTCACCTAAATTACTTCGGCTACCATAAATGATCACCAACTAAACTTTACCACAACAAACTAAACCCAATCACTTTTAATTTACAAAAAAATGCTACTAACCATAGCAAACTATGCCAAACCCACCTAAATTACTTTGGCTATCAAGAATCACTCCCAACTGCACTTTAAAGCAACAAATTAAGCCCAATCACTTTAAAATTACAAAAAAATGCTAAAAATCATAACAAACTATACCAGAATCACCTAAATTACTTCGGCTACCGTAAACCACCCCCAACTATCCCTTACCACAACAAACCAAACCATATCACCTTAAAATTACAAAACAAGGTGTACAAATCATAACAAACTATGCCAGATTTACCTAAATTACTTCGGCTACTCTAAATCATCACCAACTAACCTTTACCACAACAACCTAAACCCAGTCACTTTTAAATTACAAAAAAATGCTACTAACCATAGCAAACTATGCCAAACTCACCTAAATTACTTCGGCTACCATAAATCATCACCAACTAACCCTTACCACAACAAACTAAACCCAATCACTTTTAAATTACAAAAAAATGCTACTAATAATAGCAAACTATGCTAAACTCACCTAAATTACTTCGGCTATCAAAAATCACCCCAACTACACTTCACAGCAACAAATTAAGCCCAATCACTTTAAAATTACAAAAAAATGATAAAAATCATAACAAACTTAACCAGAATCACCTAAATTACTTCGGCTACCGTAAATCACCCCCAACTATCCCTTACCACAACAAACCAAACCATATCATCTTAAAATTACACAAAAAGTTGTACAAATCATAACAAACTATACCAGAATCACCTAAATTACTTCGGCTACTGTAAATCACCCCCAACTATCCCTTACCACAACAAACCAAACCATATCATCTTAAAATTACAAAAAAAGGTGTACAAATCATAACAAACTATGCCAAAATCACCTAAATTACTTCGGCTACTCTAAATCATCACCAACTAACCCTTACCACAACAAATTAAACCCAATCACTTTTAAATTACAAAAAAATGCTCCTAACCATAGCAAACTATGCCAAACTCACCTAAATTACTTTGGCTACCATAAATCATCACCAACTAACCCTTACCAAAACAAACTAAACCCAATCACTTTTAAATTACAAAAAAATGCTACTAACCATAGCAAACTATGCCAAACTCACCTAAATTACTTCGGCTACCAAAAATCACCCCCAACTACACTTTACAGCAACAAACTAATCCCAATCACTTTAAAATTACAAAAAAAATGCTAAAAATTATAACAAACTATACCAGAATCACCAAATTACTTCGGCTACCGTAAATCACCCCCAACTATCCCTTACCACAACAAACCAAACCATATCATCATAAAATTACAAAAAAAGGTGTACAAATCATAACAAACTATGCCAGACTCACCTAAATTACTTCGGCTACTCTAAATCATCACCAACTAACCCTTACCACAACAAACTAAACCCAATCACTTTTAAATTACAAAAAAATGCTACTAACCATAGCAAACTATGCCAAACTCACCTAAATTAATTCGGCTACCATAAATCATCACCAACTAACCCTTACCTCAACAAACTAAACCAAATTACTTTTAAATTACAAAAAAATGCTACTAACCATAGCAAATTATGCCAAACTCACCTAAATTTCTTTGGCTATCAAAAATCACCCCCAACTACACTTTACAGCAACAAACTAAGCCCAATCACTTTAAAATTACAAAAAAAATGCTAAAAATCATAACAAACTATACCAGAATCACCTAAATTACTTCGGCTACTCTAAATCATCACCAAATAACCCTTACCACAACAAACTAAACCCAATCGATTTAAAATACAAAAAAATGCTACTAGCCATAGCAAACTATGCCAAACTCACCTAAATTACTTCGGCTATCAAAAATCACCCCCAACTACACTATACAGCAACAAACTAAGCCCAATCACTTTAAAATTACAAAAAAATGCTAAAAAACATAACAAACTATACCAGAATCACCTAAATTACTTCGGCTACTCTAAATCATCACCAACTAACCCTTACCACAACAAACTAAACCCATTCACTTTTAAATTACAAAAAAATGCTACTAACCATAGCAAACTATGCCAAACTCACCTAAATTACTTCGGCTACCATAAATCATCACCAACTAACCCTTACCACAACAAACTGAACCCAATCACTTTTAAATTACAAAAAAATGCTACTAACCATAGCAAACTATGCCAAACTCACCTAAATTACTTCGGCTATTAAAAATCACCCCCAACTACACTTTACAGCATCAAACTAAGCCCAATTACTTTAAAATTACAAAAAAATGCTAAAAATCATAACAAGCTATACCAGAATCACCTAAATTACTTCGGCTACCGTAAATCACCCCCAACTATCCCTTACCAAAACAAACCAAACCATATCATCTTAAAATTACAAAAAAAGGTGTACAAATCATAACAAACTATGCCAGACTCACCTAAATTACTTCGGCTACTTTAAATCATCACCAAATAACCCTTACCACAACAAACTAAACCCAATCACTTTTAAATTACAAAAAAATGCTACTAACCATAGCAAACTATGCCAAACTTACCTAAATTACTTCGGCTACCATAAATCATCACCAACTAACCCTTACCACAACAAACTAAACCCAATCACTTTTAAATTACAAAAAAATGCTACTAACTATAGCAAACTATGCCAAACTCACCTAAGTTACTTCGGCTATCAAAAATCACCTCCAACTACACTTTACAGCAACAAACTAAGCCCAATCACTTTAAAATTACAAAAAAATGCTAAAAATCATAACAAACTATACCAGAATCACCTAAATTACTTCGGCTACCGTAAATCACCCCCAACTATCTCTTACCAAAACAAACCAAACCATATCATCTTAAAATTACAAGAAAGGTGTACAAATCATAACAAACTATGCCAGACTCACCTAAATTACTTCGGCTACTCTAAATCATCACCAACTAACCCTTACCACAACAAACTAAACCCAATCACATTTAAATTACAAAAAAATGCTACTAACCATAGCAAACTATGCCAAACTCACCTAAATCAACCCCAACTACACTTTACAGCAACAAACTAAGCCCAATCACTTTAAAGTTACAAAAAACTGCTAAAAATCATTACAAACTATACCAGAATCACCTAAATTACTTCGGCTACCGTAAATCACCCACAACTATTCCTTACCACAACAAACCAATCCATATCATCTTAAAATTACAAAAAAAAGTGTACAAATTATAACAAACTATGCCAGACTCACCTAAATTACTTCGACTACTCTAAATCATCACCAACTAACCCTTACCACAACAAACTAAACCCAATCACTTTTAAATTACAAAAAAATGCTACTAACCATAGCAAACTATGCCAAACACACCTAAATTACTTCGGCTACCATAAATCATCACCAACTAATCTTTACCACAACAAACTAAACCCAATCACTTTTAAATTACAAAAAAATGCTACTAACCATAGCAAATTATGCCAAACTCACCTAAATTACTTCGGCTATCAAAAATCACCACCAACTACACTTTACAGCAACAAACTAAGCCCAATTCCTTTAAAATTATAAAAAAATGCTAAAAATTATAACAAACTATACCAGAATCACCTAAATTACTTCGGCTTCCGTAAATCACCCCTAACTATCCCTTACCACAACAAACCAAACCATATAATCTTAAAATTACAAAAAAAGGTGTACAAATCATAACAAACTATGCCAGACTCACCTAAATTACTTCGGCTACTCTAAATCATCACCAACTAACCCTTACCACAACAAAATAAACCCAATCACTTTTAAATTACAAAAAAATGCTACTAACCCTAGCAAACTATGCCAAACTTACCTAAATTACTTCAGCTACCATAAATCATCATCAACTAACCCTTACCACAACAAACTAAACCCAATCACTTTTAAATTACAAAATAATTCTACTAACCATAGCAAACTATGACAAACTCACCTAAATTACTTCGGCTATCAAAAATCAACCCCAACTAACCCTTACCACAACAAACTAAACCCAATTACTTTTAAATTACAAAAAATGCTACTAACCATAGCAAACTATGCCAAACTCACCTAAATTACTTCGGCTATCAAAAATCACCCCCAACTACACTTTACAGCAACAAACTAAGCCCAATCACTTTAAAATTACAAAAAAATGCTAAAAATCATAACAAACTATACCAGAATCACCTAAATTATTTCGGCTACCGTAAATCACCCCCAACTATCCCTTACCACAACAAACCAAACCATATCATCATAAAATTACAAAACAGGTATACAAATCATAACAAACTATGCCAGACTCACCTAAATTACTTCGGCTACTCTAAATCATCACCAACTAACCCTTATCACAACAAACTAAACCCAATCAATTTTAAATTACATAAAAATGCTACTAACCATAGCAAACTATGCCAAACTCACCTAAATTACTTTGGCTACCATAAATCATCACCAACTAACCCTTACCACAACAAACTAAAGCCAATCACTTTTAAATTACAAAAAAATGCTACTAACCATAGCAAACTATGCCAAACTCACCCAAATTACTTCGGCTATCAAAAATCACCCCCAACTATACTTTACAGCAACAAACTAAGCCCAATCACTTTAAAATTACAAAAAAATGCTAAAAATCATAACAAACTATACCAGAATCACCTTAATTACTTCGGCTACCGTAAATCACCCCCAACTATCCCTTACCACAACAAACCAAAACATATCATCTTAAAATTACAAAAAAAGGTGTACAAACCATAACAAACTATGCCAGAATCACCTAAATTACTTCGGCTACTCTAAATCATCACCAACTAACCCTTACCACAACAAATTAAACCCAATCACTTTTAAATTACAAAAAAATGCTCCTAACCATAGCAAACTATGCCAAACTCACCTAAATTACTTCGGCTACCATAAATCATCACCAACTAACCCTTACCACAACAAGCTAAACCCAATCACTTTTAAATTACAAAAAAATGCTACTAACCATAGCAAACTATGCCAAACTCACCTAAATTACTTTGGCTATCAAAAATCACCCCCAACTACACTTTACAGCAACAAACTAAGCCCAATCATTTTAAAATTACAAAAAAATGCTAAAAATTGTAACAAACTATACCAGAATCACCTAAATTACTTCGGCTACCGTAAATCACCCCCAACTATCCCTTACCAAAACAAACCAAACCATATCATCTTAAAATTACAAAAAAAGGTGTACAAATCATAACAAACTACGCCAGACTCACCTAAATTACTTCGGCTACTCTAAATCATCACCAACTCTCCCTTACCACAACAAACTAAACCCAATCAATTTTAAATTACAAAAAAATGCTACTAACCATAGCAAACTATGCCAAACTCACCTAAATTACTTCGGCTACCATAAATCATCACCAACTAACCCTTACCACAACAAACTAAACCCAATCACTTTTAAATTACAAAAAAATGCTACTAACCATAGCAAACTATGCCAAACTCACCTAAATTACTTCGGCTATTCAAAAACCCCCAACTACACTTTGCAGCAACAAACTGAGCCCAATCACTTTAAAATTACAAAAAAATGCTAAAAATCATAACAAACTATACCAGAATCACCTAAATTACTTCGGCTACTGTAAATCACCCCCAACTATTCCTTACCACAACAAACCAAACCATATCATCTTAAAATTACAAAAAAAGGTGTACAAATCATAACAAACTATGCCAGACTCACCTAAATTACTTCGGCTACTCTAAATCATCACCAACTAACCCTTACCACAACAAACTAAACCCAATCACTTTTAAATTACAAAAAAATGCTACTAACCATAGCAAACTATGCCAAACTTACCTAAATTACTTTGGCTATAAAAAATCACCCCCAACTACACTTTACAGCAACAAACTAAGCCCAATCACTTTAAAATTACAAAAAAATGCTAAAATTCATAACAAACTATTCCAGAATCACCTAAATTACTTCGGCTACCGTAAATCATCCCCAACTATCCCTTACCACAACAAACCAAACCATATCATCTTAAAATTACAAAAAAAGGTGTACAAATCATAACAAACTACACCAGACTCACCTAAATTACTTCGGCTACTCTAAATCATCACCAACTAACCCTTACCACAACAAACTAAACCCAATAATTTTTAAATTACAAAAAAATGCTACTAACCATAGCAAACTATGCCAAACTCACCTAAATTACTTGGGCTACCATAAATCATCACCAACTAACCCTTACCACAACAAACTAAACCCAATCATTTTTAAATTACACAAAAATGCTACTAACCATAGCAAACTATACCAAACTCACCTAAATTACTTCGGCTATCAAAAATCACCCCCAACTACACTTCACAGCAACAAGCTAAGCCCAATCACTTTAAAATTACAAAAAAATGCTAAAAATCATAACAAACTATACCAGAATCACCTAAATTACTTCGGCTACCGTAAATCACCCCCAACTATCCCTTACCACAACAAACCAAACCATATCATATTAAAATTAAAAAAAAGATGTAAAAATCATAACAAACTATGCCAGACTCACCTAAATTACTTCGGCTACACTAAATCATAACCAACTAACCCTTACCACAACAAACTAAACCCAATCACTTTTAAATTACAAAAAAATGCTACTAACCATAGAAAACTATGCCAACCTCACCTAAATTACTTCGGCTACTCTAAATCATCACCAACTAACCCTTACCACAACAAACTAAACCCAATAATTTTTAAATTACAAAAAAATGCTACTAACCATAGCAAACTATGCCAAACTCACCTAAATTACTTCGGCTATCAAAAATCACCCCCAACTACACATTACAGCAACAAACTAAGCCCAATCACTTTAAAATTACAAAAAAAATGCTAAAAATCATAACAAACTATACCAGAATCACCTAAATTACTTCGGCTACCGTAAATCACCCCCAACTATCCCTTACCACAACAAACCAAACCATATTATCTTAAAATTACAAAAAAAGGTGTACAAATCATAACAAACTATGCCAGACTCACCTAAATTACTTCGGCTACTCTAAATCATCACCAACTAACCCTTACCACAACAAACTAAACCCAATCTATATATATAAAGCGAAGTGTCCTCACTGACACACTCATTCATTCACTCATTCATCTACACATCTACACACTGATTCATAATCAACCCACAGCCCAAACCGTGAGGGCTGGAGACTTGAAATTTTAGACACGGGTGTATCATGTGCCGAAACTGAACACTAAGAAGGGATTTTGCGAAATTCGGCCCGGTTCCTTTGTAATTCAATAAAAACCGGCTAAAATAAACAAAAAATGATCGGATCGCGGAGACCGTGTTTATGTTAGAAGCACGTATCTAGCCAAAACAACTTCGACGACGGGCGACCGGTTTACATTAAAAGCACTTATTTAACCTAAACAATTTCAACGTCGAGTTTCTGCTTTCGTGATCATACTTTTGCCGTACCTAGCGAGGCCGCAGATATTTCAATTATAATTTTGATTTCAATTATAATGTCGATCCGTGACTCAATTAAAAATTACCAAATCACTCCAAATTTAATCCGTCAACATTAAACATCCTCAAATATCTCTTACCACTGCAAACTTTACCAAATCAACCCCAAAAAATTCCCGAACTATGCCAAACTGACATAAACTAGATCCGTTATTTTAAATCATCCCTTACCACCCCTTAGCAACCCCAAGCAACTCCAATCACTTTAAAATAAAACAAAATGACACAAATCATGGCAGATTAAGTCCAACTCACACATATTATTTCGTCTACCAAAAATCACCCCCAACTACCCCTTACCACCCCAAAATAAGCCCAATCACTTTAAAATTGCAAAAAATGTTACAAACCTTACCAAACTATGCCAAACTCATCTAAATTACTTTGGCTTCCATAAATCACCCCCAACTACCCCTTACCACCCTAAAATAAGCTCAATCACTTTAAAATTATCAAAAATGCTACAAACCATAGCAAACTATGCCTAACTCACCTAAATTACTTCGGCTAACATAAATCACCCCCAACAACCCCTTACTACCCCAAAATAAGCCCAATCACTTTAAAATTACAAAAAATGCTACAAACCATAGCAAACTATGCCAAACTCACTTAAATTACTTCGGCTATCATAAATCACCCCCAACTACCCTTTACCACCCCTAACTCATCCCAATCACTTTAAAATTACAAAAAATGCTACAAACCATAGCAAACTATGCCTAACTCACCTAAATTACTTCGGCTAACATAAATCACCCCCAACAACCCCTTACTACCCCAAAATAAGCCCAATCACTTTAAAATTACAAAAAATGCTACAAACCATAGCAAACTATGCCAAACTAACTTAAATTACTTCGGCTATCATAAATCACCCCCAACTACCCCTTACCGCTCCTAACTCATCCCAATCACTTTAAAATTACAAAAAATGCTACAAACCATAGCAAACTATGCCTAACTCACTTAAATTACTTCGGCTAACATAAATCACCCCCAACTACCCCTTACCACCCCTAACTCATCCCAATCACTTTAAAATTACAAAAAATGCTACAAACCATAGCAAACTATGCCTAACTCACCTAAATTACTTCGGCTAACATAAATCACCCCCAACAACCCCTTACTACCCCAAAATAAGCCCAATCACTTTAAAATTACAAAAAAATGCTACAAACCATAGCAAACTATGCCTAACTCACCTAAATTACTTCGGCTACCATAAATCAGCCCCAACTACCCCTTACCACCCCAAAATAAGCCCAATCACTTTAAAATTACAAAAAATGCTACAAACCATAGCAAACTATGCCAAACTCACTTAAATTACTTCGGCTAACATAAATCACCCCCAACAACCCCTTACTACCCCAAAATAAGCCCAATCACTTTAAAATTACAAAAAAATGCTACAAACCATAGCAAACTATGCCTAACTCACCTAAATTACTTCGGCTAACATAAATCACCCCCAACAACCCCTTACTACCCCAAAATAAGCCCAATCACTTTAAAATTACAAAAAATGCTACAAACCATAGCAAACTATGCCTAACTCACCTAAATTACTTCGGCTAACATAAATCACCCCCAACAACCCCTTACTACCCCAAAATAAGCCCAATCACTTTAAAATTACAAAAAAATGCTACAAACCATAGCAAACTATGCCTAACTCACCTAAATTACTTCGGCTAACATAAATCACCCCCAACAACCCCTTACTACTCCAAAATAAGCCCAATCACTTTAAAATTACAAAAAATGCTACAAACCATAGCAAACTATGCCTAACTCACCTAAATTACTTCGGCTAACATAAATCACCCCCAACAACCCCTTACTACCCCAAAATAAGCCCAATCATTTTAAAATTACAAAAAAATGCCACAAACCATAGCAAACTATGCCTAACTCACCTAAATTACTTCGGCTATCATAAATCACCCCCAACTACCCCTTACCACCCCTAACTCATCCCAATCACTTTAAAATTACAAAAAATGCTACAAACCATAGCAAACTATGCCTAACTCACCTAAATTACTTCGGCTAACATAAATCACCCCCAACAACCCCTTACTACCCCAAAATAAGCCCAATCACTTTAAAATTACAAAAAATGCTACAAACCATAGCAAACTATGCCAAACTAACTTAAATTACTTCGGCTATCATAAATCACCCCCAACTACCCCTTACCGCTCCTAACTCATCCCAATCACTTTAAAATTACAAAAAATGCTACAAACCATAGCAAACTATGCCTAACTCACTTAAATTACTTCGGCTAACATAAATCACCCCCAACTACCCCTTACCACCCCTAACTCATCCCAATCACTTTAAAATTACAAAAAATGCTACAAACCATAGCAAACTATGCCTAACTCACCTAAATTACTTCGGCTAACATAAATCACCCCCAACAACCCCTTACTACCCCAAAATAAGCCCAATCACTTTAAAATTACAAAAAAATGCTACAAACCATAGCAAACTATGCCTAACTCACCTAAATTACTTCGGCTACCATAAATCAGCCCCAACTACCCCTTACCACCCCAAAATAAGCCCAATCACTTTAAAATTACAAAAAATGCTACAAACCATAGCAAACTATGCCAAACTCACTTAAATTACTTCGGCTAACATAAATCACCCCCAACAACCCCTTACTACCCCAAAATAAGCCCAATCACTTTAAAATTACAAAAAAATGCTACAAACCATAGCAAACTATGCCTAACTCACCTAAATTACTTCGGCTAACATAAATCACCCCCAACAA
Organism: Eledona agricola; assembly: GCA_964023215.1. Taxonomy (NCBI): domain Eukaryota; kingdom Metazoa; phylum Arthropoda; class Insecta; order Coleoptera; family Tenebrionidae; genus Eledona; species Eledona agricola. The sequence goes on from CAXIEJ010000187.1 coordinate 381,596, forward strand.
CCCCTTACTACCCCAAAATAAGCCCAATCACTTTAAAATTACAAAAAATGCTACAAACCATAGCAAACTATGCCTAACTCACCTAAATTACTTCGGCTAACATAAATCACCCCCAACAACCCCTTACTACCCCAAAATAAGCCCAATCACTTTAAAATTACAAAAAAATGCTACAAACCATAGCAAACTATGCCTAACTCACCTAAATTACTTCGGCTAACATAAATCACCCCCAACAACCCCTTACTACTCCAAAATAAGCCCAATCACTTTAAAATTACAAAAAATGCTACAAACCATAGCAAACTATGCCTAACTCACCTAAATTACTTCGGCTAACATAAATCACCCCCAACAACCCCTTACTACCCCAAAATAAGCCCAATCATTTTAAAATTACAAAAAAATGCCACAAACCATAGCAAACTATGCCTAACTCACCTAAATTACTTCGGCTACCATAAATCAGCCCCAAATACCCCTTACCACCCCAAAATAAGCCCAATCACTTTAAAATTACAAAAAATGCTACAAACCATAGCAAACTATGCCAAACTCACTTAAATTACTTCGGCTATCATAAATCACCCCCAACTACCCCTTACCACCCCAAACTCAGCCCAATCACTTTAAAATTACAAAAAATGTTACAAGCCTTATCAAACTATGCCAAACTCATCTAAATTACTTTGGCTTCCATAAATCACCCCCAACTACCCCTTACCACCCCAAAATAGGCTCAATCACTTTAAAATTACAAAAAAATTCTACAAACCGTAGCAAACTATGCCAAACTCCCCTAAATTACTTCGCCTACTATAAATCAGCCCCAACTACCCCTTACCACCCCAAAATAAGCCCAATCACTTTAAAATTACAAAAAATGCTACAAACCATAGCAAACTATGCCAAACTCACTTAAATTACTTCGGCTAACATAAATCACCCCCAACAACCCCTTACTACCCCAAAATAAGCCCAATCACTTTAAAATTACAAAAAAATGCTACAAACCATAGCAAACTATGCCTAACTCACCTAAATTACTTCGGCTAACATAAATCACCCCCAACAACCCCTTACTACCCCAAAATAAGCCCAATCACTTTAAAATTACAAAAAAATGCTACAAACCATAGCAAACTATGCCTAACTCACCTAAATTACTTCGGCTAACATAAATCACCCCCAACAACCCCTTACTACCCCAAAATAAGCCCAATCACTTTAAAATTACAAAAAATGCTACAAACCATAGCAAACTATGCCTAACTCACCTAAATTACTTCGGCTAACATAAATCACCCCCAACAACCCCTTACTACCCCAAAATAAGCCCAATCACTTTAAAATTACAAAAAAATGCTACAAACCATAGCAAACTATGCCTAACTCACCTAAATTACTTCGGCTAACATAAATCACCCCCAACAACCCCTTACTACTCCAAAATAAGCCCAATCACTTTAAAATTACAAAAAATGCTACAAACCATAGCAAACTATGCCTAACTCACCTAAATTACTTCGGCTACCATAAATCAGCCCCAACTACCCCTTACCACCCCAAAATAAGCCCAATCACTTTAAAATTACAAAAAATGCTACAAACCATAGCAAACTATGCCAAACTCACTTAAATTACTTCGGCTATCATAAATCACCCCCAACTACCCCTTACCACCCCAAACTCAGCCCAATCACTTTAAAATTACAAAAAATGTTACAAGCCTTATCAAACTATGCCAAACTCATCTAAATTACTTTGGCTTCCATAAATCACCCCCAACTACCCCTTACCACCCCAAAATAGGCTCAATCACTTTAAAATTACAAAAAAATTCTACAAACCGTAGCAAACTATGCCAAACTCCCCTAAATTACTTCGCCTACTATAAATCACCCGGAAACTACTCCTTACAACCCCAAAATAAGCCCAATCACTTTAAAATTACAAAATATTCAACAAATCATAGCAAACTATGCCTAACTCACCTAAATTACTTCGGCTACCATAAATCACCCCCAACTACCTCTTACAACCCCAAAATTAGCCCAATCACTTTAAAATTACGAAAAATGCTACAAACCATGGCAAACTATGCCTAACTCACTTAAATTACTGCGGCTACCATAAATCACCCCCAACTACCCCTTACCAACCACAAACTAAACCCAATCACTTTAAAATTACAAAAAATGCTACAAACCATAGCAAACTATGCCAAACTCACTTAAATTACTTTGGCTTCTATAAATCACCCCCAACTACCCCTTACCACCCCAAAATAGGCTCAACCACTTTAAAATTACAAAAAAATTCTACAAACCGTAGCAAACTATGCCAAACTCCCCTAAATTACTTCGGCTACCATAAATCACCCCGAACTACCCCTTACAACACCAAAATAAGCCCAATCACTTTAAAATTACAAAATATTCAACAAATCATAGCAAACTATGCCTAACTCACCTAAATTACTTCGGCTACCATAAATCACCCCCAACTACCCCTTACCACCCCAAAATAAGCCCAATCACTTTAAAATTACAAAAAATGCTACAAACCATAGCAAACTATGCCAAACTCACCTAAATTACTTCGGCTACCATAAATCACCCCCAACTACCCCTTACCACCCCAAAATAAGCCCAATCACTTTAAAATTACGAAAAATGCTTCAAGCAATAGCAAACTATCTCAAACTCACCTGAATTACTTTGGCTACCATAAATCACCCCCAACTACCCCTTACCACCCCAAACTAAGCCCAATCACTTTAAACTTACAAAAAATGCTACAAACCATAGCAAACTATGCCAAACTCACCTAAATTACTTCGGCTACCATAAATCACCCTCAACTACCCCTTACCGCCCCAAAATTAGCCTAATCACTTTAAAATTACAAAAATGCTACAAAACATAGCAAGCTATGCCAAACTCACTTAAATTTCTTCGGCTACCATAAATTAATAATCGTTTTCAATCAAAATCTTCTATTTGGTTGTGTTATTTATAAATGCCTTATCGTATTAAATCATAAAATATTAATAAATATCTGCACATAAAATATATTGTTCCGACTAATAGTCGTTATTCTGAATATTAAATATGCTGATACCTATTTTGATTCTCTTCCACCTTCCAATAAATATTTGTTCCAGTTGAGATGCAAACATAAACGTATTTCTGAATTGCAACACGCTGACGGGGCAAGCCCTACCTTTTCAACATGCGTGCATTTGTATAAACAGCTCTATGGTTTTTAACTTTAAAAGAAGTATAAAGGCGGTGTAAGCGCTAAAGTTTCGTAAAAATATCTGAAAAATTCGAAATTCTTCAATTGAATCAGAACTATCTTTGTGTTCGATAGTAAATTTATACTTGGAGTGGCACTGCCAACCCTGCCACCCATGACGAGGCACCTGCTGACTACTCTCCTTCCAGGGAAACTTTATAAATCAACGTCAAAATAATTTAGGACGCCTGAATGTGAAAATATCACTGTGTAATAAGTTCAGACTGACATGGAACACTTGAAATTTCGATATTTGTTTGTAATTCGACACAGGTCCATGAAGGAATGCATGTTAATGTAAACAAGTGTTAGTTTGTCGGAGAGACCGAATAAGATTTTTAACATTCCTGTCAAAATATTTATTTACTTTAGAATGTTAATTTCTTAAATTGATTTTGTGAAAATTATGACGGGCCATACGAGTACACCTGTGCGAGTATTATTTGGTGCATACAAATTAATCTCTTTTGTTATCCGAATTGTTTTTATACGCACTAGGCACGTGCACCTCATATTATTGTGAAAATTGCTGCTTCAGCGTCTGAAACGCTGGTACTCAACGTCGCCAAGGTCGAGGCGACGCATCGGTATTCGAAGTTCTATCGCTATTAAATAAATTATTTTATTCCCGATATTCCCGATTTGTTCTTGCCGTTAACCAAAACTCTCCCCAATCGATTTTCGAAAAATTTCCAGCGTCGGACCGGACGTCACTTATTATCGTACGCTAATTTTTACGTTCAGTTAATCATAGTGGTGTATTTGTTCTTCACCAAACCTGCTCCGGCCAAAATCCGAAATTTTAAGTATTGTGTGCTTATACACGATTTACACTATTTATTTTACGTACATTGCGTTCATTATGGTTCTGCATTATTTATAACTAAGATGGAGCAGTTTGAAAATCTAATAGTAAGCGGAGAACAAATACCACCACGTATAATTCCCGTGAAAAGTGATGGAAATAGTCTTTCTTACTATCTTTCCTATTGCATTTTTAATACCGGAAATAGAGCTCAAGAGCGAAGAATAACTTCGACTTTTTTTATACATAATTCTTAAATACTTCGTTTTTATGGTGTAAAATTTTGTATCTATATATTTCAACATTGTCTTTAACGTTGTCAGAGAATGTAAACAAGTGTTAGTTTGTCGGAGAGACCGAATAAAATTTTTAACATTCCTGCCAAAATATTTATTTACTTTAGAATGTTAATTTCTTAAATTGATTTTGTGAAAATTATGACGGGCCATACGAGTACACCTGTGCGAGTATTATTTGGTGCATACAAATTAATCTCTTTTGTTATCCGAATTGTTTTTATACGCACTAGGCACGTGCACCTCATATAATTGTGAAAATTGCTGCTTCAGCGTCTGGATCGGTGGTACTCAACGTCGCCAAGGTCGAGGCGACGCATCGGTATTCAAAGTTCTGTCGCTATTAAATAAATTATTTTAATATAATATTCCCGATTTGTTCTTGCCGTTAACCAAAACTCTCCCCAATCGATTTTCGAAAAATTTCCAGCGTCGGACCGGACTTCACTTATTTTCGTACGCTAATTTTTACGTTCAGTTAATGATAGTGGTGTATTTGTTCTTCACCAAACCTGCTCCGGCCGAAATCCGAAATTTTCACTGACATCATACGCTTAAGTATTGTATGCTTAGACACGATTTATTTACACTATTTATTTTACGTACATTGCGTTCATTATTGTTCTGCATTATTTATAACTAAGATGGAGCAGTTTGAAAATCTAATAGTAAGCGGAGAACAAATACCACCACGTATAATTCCCGTGAAAAGTGATGGAAATAGTCTTTCTTACTATCTTTCCTATTGCATTTTTAATACCGGAAATAGAGCTCAAGAGCGAAGAATAACTTCGACTTTTTTATACATAATTCCTAAATACTTCCTTATATATTTCAACATTGTCTTTAACGTTGTCAGAGAACTAAATGGGAATAATTTGGAATAATTTAGAAACTTTTGAAAACAATGACAAAATTCTTTAGGGCGCCTGGATTTGAAAATATAACTCTGTGTAATAAGTTTAGACTGACTAGAGTGAAAAGAAAGGAGCTTGCGCCCAGAAAAGAAATTAAATGGAACACTTGAAGTTGAAATATTTGTTTGTAATTCGTCACAAGTCCATGAGGGAATGCGTGTTAATGTAAACAAATGTGAGTTTATTGGAGAGGCCGAATAAGATTTTTACATTATTGAAGCAGCTGGAGCCTGACACGTCAAGGGCAAGGTCAGAAACGTGAAAAGGCGATGCTCGATTTAGTTTGAGTGTCTATGCAGAAATTCGCACATACCAAGCGTTGGATGATAAGCCTTTCTTATCGTTTCTTAGAATTCGAGAATTGCTGGTTCAGCGTGTGGAGCAGTACTCGATCGCGGTGTTTAATTTTAACACAACTACAATTGTGAAAATTGCTGCTCCAGCGTCGGAAACTGTTTGCAAAGTCGCCAAATTCGATGAGGCGACGCATCAGTGTTCGAAGGTCTACCGCTATCAAATAAAGTATTTTAATTTAACATTTCATCCTCGCGTTAACCAAATCTGCCCCCAATCAATTTTCGAAAAATTATCAGCATCGGACCGGACTCCACTTATATTTGTACGCTAATTTTTACGTTTAGTTAATGATAGTGGTGTATTTGTTTTTCACCAAATTTGCCCCGAAATTTTCACCGTTGTATGTACCAGATATCACTGACATTCATACCAGCGGCGGTGTAAGCGCTAAATTTTCGTGAAAATATCTGAAAAATTCATAATAACTGAATTACAGAACTAATTTTGTGTTCGATAGTAAATTTATACTTGGAGTGGCACTGCCAACCCTGCCACCCCTGACGAGCCCCACTGCTGACTACTTTCCTTCCAGAAACATTTTTGAAATCAGCGGCAAAATAAATTTAGGGCACCAGGATGTGAAAATATCACTATGTAATAAGTTCAGACTGACAAGAGTGAAAAAAACCGCTTGCATCCAGAAACGAAATCAAATGGAACACTTGAAATTTAGATATTTGTTTGTAATTCGTCACAGGTCCATGAAGGCATGCATGTTAATGTAAACAAGTGTTAGTTTGTCGGAGAGGCCGAATAAGATTTTTACACCCACCACATTCCCGTCAAAATATTTATTTACTTTAGTATGTTAATTCATTTTGTGCAAATTATGACGGGCCAGTCGAGTACACCTGCGCGAGTATTATTTGGTAATCCAAATTCTTTTAATACGCACTAGGCACGTGCACCTAATATAATTGTTAAAATTACTGCTTCAGCGTCTGGAACGCTGGTACTCAACGTCGCCAAGGTCGAGGCGACGAATCAGTATTCGAAGTTCTATCGCTATTAAATAAATTTTTTTAATATAATATTCCCGATTTGTTCTTGACGTTAAGTAAATATCTCCCCAATCAATTTTCGAAAAATTACCATCGTCGTACCGGACTCCACTTATATACCGTACGCTAATTTTTACGTTCATTTAATGATAGTGGTGTATTTGATCTTCACCAAACCGGCTCCGGCCAAAATCCGAAATTTGCAGTTTTACCGGATTTCACTGACATCATAAGTAATGTGTGCTTATACACTATTTACACTATTTATTTTATGTACATTGTGTTCATTATTGTTCTGCATTATTTATAACTAAGATGGAGGAATAGTAAGCGGGGTACAAATACCACCACGTATAATTCCTCTGAAAAGTGATGGAAATAGTCTTTTTTACTATCTTTCCTATTGCATTTTATTACCGAAAATAGAGCTCAAGAGGTTCGCACTATAATTGTTCATTTTAAAATTACCAAATTTTCTGTATATTTTACCTGAATACGTTAAACACCCCTAAACATAATGTACCATTCCAAACTACTCTCAAAAATCATACACTTGCCATTCCAAACTTCCCCACATCAACCTAAAATGTAAAAAAATTACGAATTACAAGCAAACTACGCTAAACCCGCATAAATTACTTCGACTTCCGCTATATCACCCCAACCACTTCTTACCAAGCCAAACTAAACCCAATCGCATTAAAATTACCAAAAGTTTCGTTTAATCCGCCAAAGCTAAACCCCGCCAACTATCAATAACCATTCAAAACAATCCCCAAAAAAAACCTTATCATCCGAAACTACACCAAATACATCGTTTTTATGGTGTGAAATTATTTATTTATATATTTCAACATTCTTCGACGACATTCTTTAACGTTGTTAGAGAACTAAATGGGAATAATTTGGAATAGTTCAGCTTCTCTGTCAACTCTCCTTCTCTTGAAGAGTGAAAAAGAGTGAAAAAAAAGGAGCTTGCACCCAGAAACGAAATTATCGTCATTTTCCAAATCATATTGAAGTACCCGCTCCTGGCAATGCAGGTTAATTTCAGCAAATTTGTTTATTTTGTGATTGGAAAAGTAGAGCATTCCTGTTTAATTGTATTATAATGTCGATTAGTCTACATCACAAATACACCACTTTTGTCAACACTGCGTTTATTTAATCTACGTCCGGGCAACGCCGGGTACATTCAGCTAGTCTCTTTTAAATTACAAAAAAATGCTACTAGCCATAGCAAACTATGCCAAACTCACCTAAATTACTTCGGCTATCAAAAATCACCCCCAACTACACATTACAGCAACAAACTAAGCCCAATCACTTTAAAATTACAAAAAAATGCTAAAAATCATAACAATCTATACCAGAATCACCTAAATTACTTCGGCTACCGTAAATCACCCCCAACTATCCCTTACCACAACAAACCAAACCATATCATCTTAAAATTACAATAAAAGGTGTACAAATCATAACAAACTATGCCAGACTCACCTAAATTACTTCGGCTACTCTAAATCATCACCAATTAACCCTTACCACAACAAACTAAACCCAATCACTTTTAAATTACAAAAAAATGCTACTAGCCATAGCAAACTATGCCAAACTTACCTAAATTACTTCGGCTATCAAAAATCACCCCCAACTACACGTTACAGCAACAAACTAAGCCCAATCACTTTAAAATTACAAAAAAATGCTAAAAATCATAACAAACTATGCCAGACTCACCTAAATTACTTCGGCTACTCTAAATCATCACCAACTAACCCTTACCACAACAAACTAATCCCAATCACTTTTAAATTACAAAAAAATGCGACTAACCATAGCAAACTATGCCAAACCCACCTAAATTACTTCGGCTATCATAAATCATCACCAACTAACCCTTACCACAACAAACTAAACCCAATTACTTTTAAATTACAAAAAATGCTACTAACCATAGCAAACTATGCCAAACTCACCTAAATTACTTCGGCTATCAAAAATCACCCCCAACTACACTTTACAGCAACAAACTAAGCCCAATCACTTTAAAATTACAAAAAAATGCTAAAAATCATAACAAACTATACCAGAATCACCTAAATTATTTCGGCTACCGTAAATCACCCCCAACTATCCCTTACCATAACAAACCAAACCATATCATCATAAAATTACAAAACAGGTATACAAATCATAACAAACTATGCCAGACTCACCTAAATTACTTCGGCTACTCTAAATCATCACCAACTAACCCTTATCACAACAAACTAAACCCAATCAATTTTAAATTACATAAAAATGCTACTAACCATAGCAAACTATGCCAAACTCACCTAAATTACTTTGGCTACCATAAATCATCACCAACTAACCCTTACCACAACAAACTAAAGCCAATCACTTTTAAATTACAAAAAAATGCTACTAACCATAGCAAACTATGCCAAACTCACCCAAATTACTTCGGCTATCAAAAATCACCCCCAACTATACTTTACAGCAACAAACTAAGCCCAATCAATTTAAAATTACAAAAAAATGCTAAAAATCATAACAAACTATACCAGAATCACCTTAATTACTTCGGCTACCGTAAATCACCCCCAACTATCCCTTACCACAACAAACCAAAACATATCATCTTAAAATTACAAAAAAAGGTGTACAAATCATAACAAACTATGCCAGAATCACCTAAATTACTTCGGCTACTCTAAATCATCACCAACTAACCCTTACCACAACAAATTAAACCCAATCACTTTTAAATTACAAAAAAATGCTCCTAACCATAGCAAACTATGCCAAACTCACCTAAATTACTTCGGCTACCATAAATCATCACCAACTAACCCTTACCACAACAAACTAAACCCAATCTCTTTTAAATTACAAAAAAATGCTACTAGCCATAGCAAACTATGCCAAACTCACCTAAATTACTTCGGCTATCAAAAATCACCCCCAACTACACATTACAGCAACAAACTAAGCCCAATCACTTTAAAATTACAAAAAAATGCTAAAAATCATAACAATCTATACCAGAATCACCTAAATTACTTCGGCTACCGTAAATCACCCCCAACTATCCCTTACCACAACAAACCAAACCATATCATCTTAAAATTACAATAAAAGGTGTACAAATCATAACAAACTATGCCAGACTCACCTAAATTACTTCGGCTACTCTAAATCATCACCAATTAACCCTTACCACAACAAACTAAACCCAATCACTTTTAAATTACAAAAAAATGCTACTAGCCATAGCAAACTATGCCAAACTTACCTAAATTACTTCGGCTATCAAAAATCACCCCCAACTACACGTTACAGCAACAAACTAAGCCCAATCACTTTAAAATTACAAAAAAATACTAAAAATCATAACAAACTATGCCAGACTCACCTAAATTACTTCGGCTACTCTAAATCATCACCAACTAACCCTTACCACAACAAGCTAATCCCAATCACTTTTAAATTACAAAAAAATGCGACTAACCATAGCAAACTATGCCAAACCCACCTAAATTACTTCGGCTATCATAAATCATCACCAACTAACCCTTACCACAACAAACTAAACCCAATTACTTTTAAATTACAAAAAATGCTACTAACCATAGCAAACTATGCCAAACTCACCTAAATTACTTCGGCTATCAAAAATCACCCCCAACTACACTTTACAGCAACAAACTAAGCCCAATCACTTTAAAATTACAAAAAAATGCTAAAAATCATAACAAACTATACCAGAATCACCTAAATTATTTCGGCTACCGTAAATCACCCCCAACTATCCCTTACCACAACAAACCAAACCATATCATCATAAAATTACAAAACAGGTATACAAATCATAACAAACTATGCCAGACTCACCTAAATTACTTCGGCTACTCTAAATCATCACCAACTAACCCTTATCACAACAAACTAAACCCAATCAATTTTAAATTACATAAAAATGCTACTAACCATAGCAAACTATGCCAAACTCACCTAAATTACTTTGGCTACCATAAATCATCACCAACTAACCCTTACCACAACAAACTAAAGCCAATCACTTTTAAATTACAAAAAAATGCTACTAACCATAGCAAACTATGCCAAACTCACCCAAATTACTTCGGCTATCAAAAATCACCCCCAACTATACTTTACAGCAACAAACTAAGCCCAATCACTTTAAAATTACAAAAAAATGCTAAAAATCATAACAAACTATACCAGAATCACCTTAATTACTTCGGCTACCGTAAATCACCCCCAACTATCCCTTACCACAACAAACCAAAACATATCATCTTAAAATTACAAAAAAAGGTGTACAAATCATAACAAACTATGCCAGAATCACCTAAATTACTTCGGCTACTCTAAATCATCACCAACTAACCCTTACCACAACAAATTAAACCCAATCACTTTTAAATTACAAAAAAATGCTCCTAACCATAGCAAACTATGCCAAACTCACCTAAATTACTTCGGCTACCATAAATCATCACCAACTAACCCTTACCACAACAAGCTAAACCCAATCACTTTTAAATTACAAAAAAATGCTACTAACCATAGCAAACTATGCCAAACTCACCTAAATTACTTTGGCTATCAAAAATCACCCCCAACTACACTTTACAGCAACAAACTAAGCCCAATCATTTTAAAATTACAAAAAAATGCTAAAAATTGTAACAAACTATACCAGAATCACCTAAATTACTTCGGCTACCGTAAATCACCCCCAACTATCCCTTACCAAAACAAACCAAACCATATCATCTTAAAATTACAAAAAAAGGTGTACAAATCATAACAAACTACGCCAGACTCACCTAAATTACTTCGGCTACTCTAAATCATCACCAACTCTCCCTTACCACAACAAACTAAACCCAATCAATTTTAAATTACAAAAAAATGCTACTAACCATAGCAAACTATGCCAAACTCACCTAAATTACTTCGGCTACCATAAATCATCACCAACTAACCCTTACCACAACAAACTAAACCCAATCACTTTTAAATTACAAAAAAATGCTACTAACCATAGCAAACTATGCCAAACTCACCTAAATTACTTCGGCTATTCAAAAACCCCCAACTACACTTTGCAGCAACAAACTGAGCCCAATCACTTTAAAATTACAAAAAAATGCTAAAAATCATAACAAACTATACCAGAATCACCTAAATTACTTCGGCTACTGTAAATTACCCCCAACTATTCCTTACCACAACAAACCAAACCATATCATCTTAAAATTACAAAAAAAGGTGTACAAATCATAACAAACTATGCCAGACTCACCTAAATTACTTCGGCTACTCTAAATCATCACCAACTAACCCTTACCACAACAAACTAAACCCAATCACTTTTAAATTACAAAAAAATGCTACTAACCATAGCAAACTATGCCAAACTCACCTAAATTACTTGGGCTACCATAAATCATCACCAACTAACCCTTACCACAACAAACTAAACCCAATCATTTTTAAATTACACAAAAATGCTACTAACCATAGCAAACTATACCAAACTCACCTAAATTACTTCGGCTATCAAAAATCACCCCCAACTACACTTTACAGCAACAAGCTAAGCCCAATCACTTTAAAATTACAAAAAAATGCTAAAAATCATAACAAACTATACCAGAATCACCTAAATTACTTCGGCTACCGTAAATCACCCCCAACTATCCCTTACCACAACAAACCAAAACATATCATCTTAAAATAACAAAAAAAGGTGTACAAATCATAACAAACTATGCCAGAATCACCTAAATTACTTCGGCTACTCTAAATCATCACCAACTAACCCTTACCACAACAAATTAAACCCAATCACTTTTAAATTACAAAAAAATGCTCCTAACCATAGCAAACTATGCCAAACTCACCTAAATTACTTCGGCTACCATAAATCATCACCAACTAACCCTTACCACAACAAGCTAAACCCAATCACTTTTAAATTACAAAAAAATGCTACTAACCATAGCAAACTATGCCAAACTCACCTAAATTACTTTGGCTATCAAAAATCACCCCCAACTACACTTTACAGCAACAAACTAAGCCCAATCATTTTAAAATTACAAAAAAATGCTAAAAATTGTAACAAACTATACCAGAATCACCTAAATTACTTCGGCTACCGTAAATCACCCCCAACTATCCCTTACCACAACAAACCAAACCATATCATCTTAAAATTACAATAAAAGGTGTACAAATCATAACAAACTATGCCAGACTCACCTAAATTACTTCGGCTACTCTAAATCATCACCAATTAACCCTTACCACAACAAACTAAACCCAATCACTTTTAAATTACAAAAAAATGCTACTAGCCATAGCAAACTATGCCAAACTTACCTAAATTACTTCGGCTATCAAAAATCACCCCCAACTACACGTTACAGCAACAAACTAAGCCCAATCACTTTAAAATTACAAAAAAATGCTAAAAATCATAACAAACTATGCCAGACTCACCTAAATTACTTCGGCTACTCTAAATCATCACCAACTAACCCTTACCACAACAAGCTAATCCCAATCACTTTTAAATTACAAAAAAATGCGACTAACCATAGCAAACTATGCCAAACCCACCTAAATTACTTCGGCTATCATAAATCATCACCAACTAACCCTTACCACAACAAACTAAACCCAATTACTTTTAAATTACAAAAAATGCTACTAACCATAGCAAACTATGCCAAACTCACCTAAATTACTTCGGCTATCAAAAATCACTCCCAACTACACTTTACAGCAACAAACTAAGCCCAATCACTTTAAAATTACAAAAAAATGCTAAAAATCATAACAAACTATACCAGAATCACCTAAATTATTTCGGCTACCGTAAATCACCCCCAACTATCCCTTACCACAACAAACCAAACCATATCATCATAAAATTACAAAACAGGTATACAAATCATAACAAACTATGCCAGACTCACCTAAATTACTTCGGCTACTCTAAATCATCACCAACTAACCCTTATCACAACAAACTAAACCCAATCAATTTTAAATTACATAAAAATGCTACTAACCATAGCAAACTATGCCAAACTCACCTAAATTACTTTGGCTACCATAAATCATCACCAACTAACCCTTACCACAACAAACTAAAGCCAATCACTTTTAAATTACAAAAAAATGCTACTAACCATAGCAAACTATGCCAAACTCACCCAAATTACTTCGGCTATCAAAAATCACCCCCAACTATACTTTACAGCAACAAACTAAGCCCAATCACTTTAAAATTACAAAAAAATGCTAAAAATCATAACAAACTATACCAGAATCACCTTAATTACTTCGGCTACCGTAAATCACCCCCAAATATCCCTTACCACAACAAACCAAAACATATCATCTTAAAATTACAAAAAAAGGTGTACAAATCATAACAAACTATGCCAGAATCACCTAAATTACTTCGGCTACTCTAAATCATCACCAACTAACCCTTACCACAACAAATTAAACCCAATCACTTTTAAATTACAAAAAAATGCTCCTAACCATAGCAAACTATGCCAAACTCACCTAAATTACTTCGGCTACCATAAATCATCACCAACTAACCCTTACCACAACAAGCTAAACCCAATCACTTTTAAATTACAAAAAAATGCTACTAACCATAGCAAACTATGCCAAACTCACCTAAATTACTTTGGCTATCAAAAATCACCCCCAACTACACTTTACAGCAACAAACTAAGCCCAATCATTTTAAAATTACAAAAAAATGCTAAAAATTGTAACAAACTATACCAGAATCACCTAAATTACTTCGGCTACCGTAAATCACCCCCAACTATCCCTTACCAAAACAAACCAAACCATATCATCTTAAAATTACAAAAAAAGGTGTACAAATCATAACAAACTACGCCAGACTCACCTAAATTACTTCGGCTACTCTAAATCATCACCAACTCTCCCTTACCACAACAAACTAAACCCAATCAATTTTAAATTACAAAAAAATGCTACTAACCATAGCAAACTATGCCAAACTCACCTAAATTACTTCGGCTACCATAAATCATCACCAACTAACCCTTACCACAACAAACTAAACCCAATCACTTTTATATTACAAAAAAATGCTACTAACCATAGCAAACTATGCCAAACTCACCTAAATTACTTCGGCTATTCAAAAACCCCCAACTACACTTTGCAGCAACAAACTGAGCCCAATCACTTTAAAATTACAAAAAAATGCTAAAAATCATAACAAACTATACCAGAATCACCTAAATTACTTCGGCTACTGTAAATTACCCCCAACTATTCCTTACCACAACAAACCAAACCATATCATCTTAAAATTACAAAAAAAGGTGTACAAATCATAACAAACTATGCCAGACTCACCTAAATTACTTCGGCTACTCTAAATCATCACCAACTAACCCTTACCACAACAAACTAAACCCAATCACTTTTAAATTACAAAAAAATGCTACTAACCATAGCAAACTATGCCAAACTCACCTAAATTACTTGGGCTACCATAAATCATCACCAACTAACCCTTACCACAACAAACTAAACCCAATCATTTTTAAATTACACAAAAATGCTACTAACCATAGCAAACTATACCAAACTCACCTAAATTACTTCGGCTATCAAAAATCACCCCCAACTACACTTTACAGCAACAAGCTAAGCCCAATCACTTTAAAATTACAAAAAAATGCTAAAAATCATAACAAACTATACCAGAATCACCTAAATTACTTCGGCTACCGTAAATCACCCCCAACTATCCCTTACCACAACAAACCAAACCATATCATATTAAAATTAAAAATAAGATGTAAAAATCATAACAAACTATGCCAGACTCACCTAAATTACTTCGGCTACACTAAATCATAACCAACTAACCCTTACCACAACAAACTAAACCCAATCACTTTTAAATTACTAAAAAATGCTACTAACCATAGAAAACTATGCCAACCTCACCTAAATTACTTCGGCTACCATAAATCATCACCAACTAACCCTTACCACAACAAACTAAACCCAATCACTTTTAAATTACAAAAAAATGCTACTAACCATAGCAAACTATGTCAAACTCACCTAAATTACTTCGGCTATCAAAAATAACCCCCAACTACACTTTACAGCAACAAACTAAGCCCAATCACTTTAAAATTACAAAAAATGCTAAAAATCATAACAATCTATACCAGAATCACCTAAATTACTTCGGTTACCGTAAATCACCCCCAACTATCCCTTACCACAACAAACCAAACCATATCATCTTAAAATTACAAAAAAAGGTGAACAAACCCTATCAAACTAAGCCAGACTCACCTAAATTACTTCGGCTACTCTAAATCATCACCAACTAACCCTTACCACAACAAACTAAACCCAATAATTTTTAAATTACAAAAAAATGCTACTAACCATAGCAAACTATGCCAAACTCACCTAAATTACTTCGGCTATCAAAAATCACCCCCAACTACACATTACAGCAACAAACTAAGCCCAATCACTTTAAAATTACAAAAAAAATGCTAAAAATCATAACAAACTATACCAGAATCACCTAAATTACTTCGGCTACCGTAAATCACCCCCAACTATCCCTTACCACAACAAACCAAACCATATTATCTTAAAATTACAAAAAAAGGTGTACAAATCATAACAAACTATGCCAGACTCACCTAAATTACTTCGGCTACTCTAAATCATCACCAACTAACCCTTACCACAACAAACTAAACCCAATCTCTTTTAAATTACAAAAAAATGCTACTAGCCATAGCAAACTATGCCAAACTCACCTAAATTACTTCGGCTATCAAAAATCACCCCCAACTACACATTACAGCAACAAACTAAGCCCAATCACTTTAAAATTACAAAAAAATGCTAAAAATCATAACAATCTATACCAGAATCACCTAAATTACTTCGGCTACCGTAAATCACCCCCAACTATCCCTTACCACAACAAACCAAACCATATCATCTTAAAATTACAATAAAAGGTGTACAAATCATAACAAACTATGCCAGACTCACCTAAATTACTTCGGCTACTCTAAATCATCACCAATTAACCCTTACCACAACAAACTAAACCCAATCACTTTTAAATTACAAAAAAATGCTACTAGCCATAGCAAACTATGCCAAACTTACCTAAATTACTTCGGCTATCAAAAATCACCCCCAACTACACGTTACAGCAACAAACTAAGCCCAATCACTTTAAAATTACAAAAAAATGCTAAAAATCATAACAAACTATGCCAGACTCACCTAAATTACTTCGGCTACTCTAAATCATCACCAACTAACCCTTACCACAACAAACTAATCCCAATCACTTTTAAATTACAAAAAAATGCGACTAACCATAGCAAACTATGCCAAACCCACCTAAATTACTTCGGCTATCATAAATCATCACCAACTAACCCTTACCACAACAAACTAAACCCAATCACTTTTAAATTACAAAAAAATGCTACTAACCATAGCAAACTATGCCAAACTCACCTAAATTACTTCGGCAATCAAAAATCACCCCCAACTACACTTTACAGCAACAAACTAAGCCCAATCACTTTAAAATTACAAAAAAAATGCTAAAAATCATAACAAACTATACCAGAATCACCTAAATTACTTCGGCTACCGTAAATCACCCCCAACTATCCCTTACCACAACAAACCACACCATATCATCTTAAAATTACAAAAAAAGGTGTACAAATCATAACAAACTATGCCAGATTCACCTAAATTACTTCGGCTACTCTAAATCATCACCAACTAACCCTTACCACAACAAACTAAACCCAATCAATTTTAAATTACAAAAAAATGCTACTAACCATAGCAAACTATACCAAACTCACCTAAATTACTTCGGCTACCATAAATCATCACCAACTAACCCTTACCACAACAAACTAAACCCAATCACTTTTAAATTACAAAAAAATGCTACTAACCATAGCAAACTATGCCAAACTTACCTAAATTACTTTGGCTATCAAAAATCACCCCCAACTACACTTTACAGCAACAAACTAAGCCCAATTACTTTAAAATTACAAAAAAATGCTAAAAATCATAACAAACTATGCCAGAATCACCTAAATTACTTAGGCTACCGTAAATCACCCCCAACTATTCCTTACCACAACAAACCAAACCATATCATCTTAAAATTACAAAAAAAGGTGTACAAATCATAACAAACTATGCCAGACTCACCTAAATTACTTCGGCTACTCTAAATCATCACCAACTAACCCTAACCACAACAAACTAAACCCAATCAATTTTAAATTACATAAAAATGCTACTAACCATAGCAAACTATGCCAAACTCACCTAAATTACTTCGGCTACCATAAATCATCACCAACTAACCCTTACCACAACAAACTAAAGCCAATCAATTTTAAGTTACAAAAAAATGCTACTAACCATAGCAAACTATGCCAAACTCACCTAAATTACTTCGGCTATCAAAAATCACCCCCAACTACACTTTACAGCAACAAACTAAGCCCAATTACTTTAAAATTACAAAAAAATGCTAAAAATCATAACAAACTATACCAGAATCACCTGAATTACTTCGGCTACCGTAAATCACCCACAACTATCCCTTACCAAAACAAACCAAACCATATCATCTTAAAATTACAAAAAAAGGTGTACAAATCATAACAAACTATGCCAGACTCACCTAAATTACTTCGGCTACTCTAAATCATCACCAACTAACCCTTACCACAACAAACTAAACCCAATCAATTTTAAATTACAAAAAAATGCTACTAATCATAGCAAACTATGCCAAACTCACCTAAATTACTTCGGCTATCAAAAATCACCACCAACTACACTTTACAGCAACAAACTAATCCCAATTACTTTAAAATTACAAAAAAATGCTAAAAATCATAACAAACAATACCAGAATCACCTAAATTACTTCGGCTACCGTAAATCACCCCCAACTATCCCTTACCAAAACAAACCAAACCATATCATCTTAAAATTACAAAAAAAGGTGTACAAATCATAACAAACTATGCCAGACTCACCTAAATTACTTCGGCTTCTCTAAATCATCACCAACTAACCCTTACCACAACAAACTAAACCCAATCACATTTAAATTACAAAAAAATGCCACTAACCATAGAAATCTATGCCAAACTCACCTAAATTACTTCGGTTATCAAAAATCAACCTCAACTACACTTTACAGCAACAAACTAAGCCCATACACATTAAAGTTACAAAAAAATGCTAAAAATCATAACAAACTATACCAGAATCACCTAAATTACTTCGGCTACCGTAAATCACCCACAACTATTCCTTACCACAACAAACCAATCCATATCATCTTAAAATTACAAAAAAAAGGTGTACAAATTATAACAAACTATGCCAGGCTCACCTAAATTACTTCGGCTATTCTAAATCATCACCAACTAACCCTTACAACAACAAACTAAACCCAATCACTTTTAAATTACAAAAAAATGCTACTAACCATAGCAAACTATGCCAAACTCACCTAAATTACTTCGACTACCATAAATCATCACCAACTAACCTTTACCACAACAAACTAAACCCAATCAATTTTAAATTACAAAAAAATGCTACTAATCATAGCAAACTATGCCAAACTCACCTAAATTACTTCGGCTATCAAAGATCACCACCAACTACACTTTACAGCAACAAACTAAGCCCAATTACTTTAAAATTACAAAAAAATGCTAAAAATCATAACAAACTATACCAGAATCACCTAAATTACATCGGCTTCCGTAAATCACCCCCAACTATCCCTTACCAAAACAAACCAAACCATATAATCTTAAAATTACAAAAAAAGGTGTACAAATCATAACAAACTATTCCAGACTCACCTAAATTACTTCGGATACTCTAAATCATCACCAACTAACCCTTACCACAACAAACTAAACCCAATCACTTTTAAATTACAAAAAAATGCTACTAACCCTAGCAAACTATGCCAAACTCACCTAAATTACTTCGGCTACCATAAATCATCACCAACTAACCCTTACCACAACAAACTAAACCCAATCACATTTAAATTACAAAAAAATGCTACTAACCATAGCAAGCAATGCCAAACTCACCTAAATTACTTCGGCTATCCAAAAACCCCCAACTACACTTTGCAGCAACAAACTGAGCCCAATCACATTAAAATTACAAAAAAATGCTAAAAATCATAACAAACTATACCAGAATCACCTAAATTACTTCGGCTACTGTAAATCACCCCCAACTATCCCTTACCACAACAAACCAAACCATATCATCTTAAAATTACAAAAAAAGGTGTACAAATCATAACAAACTATGCCAGACTCACCTAAATTACTTCGGCTACTCTAAATCATCACCAACTAACCCTTACCACAACAAACTAAACCCAATCACTTTTAAATTACAAAAAAATGCTACTAACCATAGCAAACTATGCCAATCTCACCTAAATTACTTCGGCTACCATAAATCATCACCAACTAACCCTTACCACAACAAACTAAACCCAATAATTTTTAAATTACAAAAAAATGCTACTAACCATAGCAAACTATGCCAAACTCAAGTAAATTACTTCGGCTATCAAAAATCACCCCCAACTACACTTTACAGCAACAAACTAAGCCCAATCACTTTAAAATTACAAAAAAAATGTTAAAAATAATAACAAACCATACAAGAATCACCTAAATTACTTCGGCTACCGTAAATCACCCCCAACTATCCCTTACCATAACAAACCAAACCATATCATCTTAAAATTACAAAAAAAGGTGTACAAATCATAACAAACTATGCCAGACTCACCTAAATTACTTCGGATACTCTAAATCATCACCAACTAACCCTTACCACAACAAACTAAACCCAATCAATTTTAAATTACAAAAAAATGCTACTAACCATAGCAAACTATACCAAACTCACCTAAATTACTTCGGCTACCATAAATCATCACCAACTAACCCTTACCACAACAAACTAAACCCAATCACTTTTAAATTACAAAAAAATGCTACTAACCATAGCAAACTATGCCAAACTTACCTAAATTACTTTGGCTATCAAAAATCACCCCCAACTACACTTTACAGCAACAAACTAAGCCCAATCACTTTAAAATTACAAAAAAATGCTAAAAATCATAACAAACTATTCCAGAATCACCTAAATTACTTCGGCTACCGTAAATCATCCCCAACTATCCCTTACCACAACAAACCAAACCATATCATCTTAAAATTACAAAAAAGGTGTACAAATCATAACAAACTATGCCAGACTCGCCTAAATTACTTCGGCTACTCTAAATCATCACCAACTAATCCTTACCACAACAAAATAAACCCAATCTCTTTTAAATTACAAAAAAATGCTACTAGCCATAGCAAACTATGCCAAACTCACCTAAATTACTTCGGCTATCAAAAATCACCCCCAACTACACATTACAGCAACAAACTAAGCCCAATCACTTTAAAATTACAAAAAAATGCTAAAAATCATAACAATCTATACCAGAATCACCTAAATTACTTCCGCTACCGTAAATCACCCCCAACTATCCCTTAACAACAAACCAAACCATATCATCTTAAAATTACAATAAAAGGTGTACAAATCATAACAAACTATGCCAGACTCACCTAAATTACTTCGGCTACTCTAAATCATCACCAATTAACCCTTACCACAACAAACTAAACCCAATCACTTTTAAATTACAAAAAAATGCTACTAGCCATAGCAAACTATGCCAAACTCACCTAAATTACTTCGGTTATCAAAAATCACCCCCAACTACACTTTACAGCAACAAACTAAGCCCAATTACTTTAAAATTACAAAAAAATGCTAAAAATCATAACAAACTATACCAGAATCACCTGAATTACTTCGGCTACCGTAAATCACCCACAACTATCCCTTACCAAAACAAACCAAACCATATCATCTTAAAATTACAAAAAAAGGTGTACAAATCATAACAAACTATGCCAGACTCACCTAAATTACTTCGGCTACTCTAAATCATCACCAACTAATCCTTACCACAACAAAATAAACCCAATCTCTTTTAAATTACAAAAAAATGCTACTAGCCATAGCAAACTATGCCAAACTCACCTAAATTACTTCGGCTATCAAAAATCACCCCCAACTACACATTACAGCAACAAACTAAGCCCAATCACTTTAAAATTACAAAAAAATGCTAAAAATCATAACAATCTATACCAGAATCACCTAAATTACTTCCGCTACCGTAAATCACCCCCAACTATCCCTTAACAACAAACCAAACCATATCATCTTAAAATTACAATAAAAGGTGTACAAATCATAACAAACTATGCCAGACTCACCTAAATTACTTCGGCTACTCTAAATCATCACCAATTAACCCTTACCACAACAAACTAAACCCAATCACTTTTAAATTACAAAAAAATGCTACTAGCCATAGCAAACTATGCCAAACTCACCTAAATTACTTCGGTTATCAAAAATCACCCCCAACTACACTTTACAGCAACAAACTAAGCCCAATTACTTTAAAATTACAAAAAAATGCTAAAAATCATAACAAACTATACCAGAATCACCTGAATTACTTCGGCTACCGTAAATCACCCACAACTATCCCTTACCAAAACAAACCAAACCATATCATCTTAAAATTACAAAAAAAGGTGTACAAATCATAACAAACTATGCCAGACTCACCTAAATTACTTCGGCTATCAAAAATCACCACCAACTAACCCTTACCACAACAAACTAAGCCCAATCAATTTTAAATTACATAAAAATGCTACTAACCATAGCAAACTATGCCAAACTCACCTAAATTACTTCGGCTACCATAAATCATCACCAACTAACCCTTACCACAACAAACTAAAGCCAATCACTTTTAAGTTACAAAAAAATGCTACTAACCATAGCAAACTATGCCAAACTCACCTAAATTACTTCGGCTATCAAAA
Organism: Eledona agricola; assembly: GCA_964023215.1. Taxonomy (NCBI): domain Eukaryota; kingdom Metazoa; phylum Arthropoda; class Insecta; order Coleoptera; family Tenebrionidae; genus Eledona; species Eledona agricola. The sequence goes on from CAXIEJ010000187.1 coordinate 404,450, forward strand.
ATCACCCCCAACTACACTTTACAGCAACAAACTAAGCCCAATTACTTTAAAATTACAAAAAAATGCTAAAAATCATAACAAACTATACCAGAATCACCTGAATTACTTCGGCTACCGTAAATCACCCACAACTATCCCTTACCAAAACAAACCAAACCATATCATCTTAAAATTACAAAAAAAGGTGTACAAATCATAACAAACTATGCCAGACTCACCTAAATTACTTCGGCTACTCTAAATCATCACCAACTAACCCTTACCACAACAAACTAAACCCAATCAATTTTAAATTACAAAAAAATGCTACTAATCATAGCAAACTATGCCAAACTCACCTAAATTACTTCGGCTATCAAAAATCACCACCAACTACACTTTACAGCAACAAACTAATCCCAATTATAAAAGTGTGTAGGCTTTCACGGTCGGTGTTGTCAACAACGGTGGTATTAGTCGGGTTTGTTGACCGTGTTCCATGCGAAGTTTCATGAGGGGGGGTGTAGTGAGCGCCCCGAGAGGCTAACTCAGCAAGTGATCCCCATGAATCTCTGCCAAACGTTTCGTCCACAGCTGCGGTGGACATCTTCAGTGGCGGTGTGGTCGTGGTCGAAGTACTCTCCCAGCTGTCACAGTCGCGACTGTATGACTTTTTGTAATTTAAAATTGATTGGGTTTAGTTTGTTGTGGTAAGGGTTAGTTGGTGATGATTTAGAGTAGCCGAAGTAATTTAGGTGAGTCTGGCATAGTTTGTTATGATTTGTACACCTTTTTTTGTAATTTTAAGATGATATGGTTTGGTTTGTTTTGGTAAGGGATAGTTGTGGGTGATTTACGGTAGCCGAAGTAATTCAGGTGATTCTGGTATAGTTTGTTATGATTTTTAGCATTTTTTTGTAATTTTAAAGTAATTGGGCTTAGTTTGTTGCTGTAAAGTGTAGTTGGGGGTGATTTTTGATAGCCGAAGTAATTTAGGTGAGTTTGGCATAGTTTGCTATGGTTAGTAGCATTTTTTTGTAACTTAAAAGTGATTGGCTTTAGTTTGTTGTGGTAAGGGTTAGTTGGTGATGATTTATGGTAGCCGAAGTAATTTAGGTGAGTTTGGCATAGTTTGCTATGGTTAGTAGCATTTTTATGTAAATTAAAATTGATTGGGCTTAGTTTGTTGTGGTAAGGGTTAGTTGGTGATGATTTAGAGTAGCCGAAGTAATTTAGGTGTGTCTGGCATAGTTTGTTATGATTTGTACACCTTTTTTTGTAATTTTAAGATGATATGGTTTGGTTTGTTGTGGTAAGGAATAGTTGGGGGTGATTTACGGTAGCCTAAGTAATTTAGGTGATTCTGGCATAGTTTGTTATGATTTTTAGCATTTTTTTGTAATTTTAAAGTGATTGGGCTTAGTTTGTTGCTGTAAAGTGTAGTTGGGGGTGATTTTTGATAGCCGAAGTAATTTAGGTGAGTTTGGCATAGTTTGCTATGGCTAGTAGCATTTTTTTGTAATTTAAAAGTGATTGGGTTTAGTTTGTTGTGGTAAGGGTTAATTGGTGATGATTTAGAGTAGCCGAAGTAATTTAGGTGAGTCTGGCATAGTTTGTTATGATTTGTACACCTTTTATTGTAATTTTAAGATGATATGGTTTGGTTTGTTGTTAAGGGATAGTTGGGGGTGATTTACGGTAGCGGAAGTAATTTAGGTGATTCTGGTATAGATTGTTATGATTTTTAGCATTTTTTTGTAATTTTAAAGTGATTGGGCTTAGTTTGTTGCTGTAATGTGTAGTTGGGGGTGATTTTTGATAGCCGAAGTAATTTAGGTGAGTTTGGCATAGTTTGCTATGGCTAGTAGCATTTTTTTGTAATTTAAAAGAGATTGGGTTTAGTTTGTTGTGGTAAGGATTAGTTGGTGATGATTTAGAGTAGCCGAAGTAATTTAGGTGAGTCTGGCATAGTTTGTTATGATTTGTACACCTTTTTTTGTAATTTTAAGATGATATGGTTTGGTTTGTTGTGGTAAGGGATAGTTGGGGATGATTTACGGTAGCCGAAGTAATTTAGGTGATTCTGGAATAGTTTGTTATGATTTTTAGCATTTTTTTGTAATTTTAAAGTGATTGGGCTTAGTTTGTTGCTGTAAAGTGTAGTTGGGGGTGATTTTTGATAGCCAAAGTAATTTAGGTAAGTTTGGCATAGTTTGCTATGGTTAGTAGCATTTTTTTGTAATTTAAAAGTGATTGGGTTTAGTTTGTTGTGGTAAGGGTTAGTTGGTGATGATTTATGGTAGCCGAAGTAATTTAGGTGAGTTTGGTATAGTTTGCTATGGTTAGTAGCATTTTTTTGTAATTTAAAATTGATTGGGTTTAGTTTGTTGTGGTAAGGGTTAGTTGGTGATGATTTAGAGTAGCCGAAGTAATTTAGGTGAGTCTGGCATAGTTTGTTATGATTTGTACACCTTTTTTTGTAATTTTAAGATGATATGGTTTGGTTTGTTGTGGTAAGGGATAGTTGGGGGTGATTTACGGTAGCCGAAGTAATTTAGGTGATTCTTGTATGGTTTGTTATTATTTTTAACATTTTTTTTGCAATTTTAAAGTGATTGGGCTTAGTTTGTTGCTGTAAAGTGTAGTTGGGGGTGATTTTTGATAGCCGAAGTAATTTACTTGAGTTTGGCATAGTTTGCTATGGTTAGTAGCATTTTTTTGTAATTTAAAAATTATTGGGTTTAGTTTGTTGTGGTAAGGGTTAGTTGGTGATGATTTAGAGTAGCCGAAGTAATTTAGGTGAGTCTGGCATAGTTTGTTATGATTTGTACACCTTTTTTTGTAATTTTAAGATGATATGGTTTGGTTTGTTGTGGTAAGGGATAGTTGGGGGTGATTTACAGTAGCCGAAGTAATTTAGGTGATTCTGGTATAGTTTGTTATGATTTTTAGCATTTTTTTGTAATTTTAATGTGATTGGGCTCAGTTTGTTGCTGCAAAGTGTAGTTGGGGGTTTTTGGATAGCCGAAGTAATTTAGGTGAGTTTGGCATAGTTTGCTATGGTTAGTAGCATTTTTTTGTAATTTAAAAGTGATTGGGTTTAGTTTGTTGTGGTAAGGGTTAGTTGGTGATGATTTAGAGTAGCCGAAGTAATTTAGGTGAGTCTGGCATAGTTTGTTATGATTTGTACACCTTTTTTTGTAATTTTAAGATGATATGGTTTGGTTTGTTGTGGTAAGGGATAGTTGGGGGTGATTTACAGTAGCCGAAGTAATTTAGGTGATTCTGGTATAGTTTGTTATGATTTTTAGCATTTTTTTGTAATTTTAATGTGATTGGGCTCAGTTTGTTGCTGCAAAGTGTAGTTGGGGGTTTTTGGATAGCCGAAGTAATTTAGGTGAGTTTGGCATTGCTTGCTATGGTTAGAAGCATTTTTTTGTAATTTAAATGTGATTGGGTTTAGTTGGTTGTGGTAAGGGTTAGTTGGTGATGATTTATGGTAGCCGAAGTAATTTAGGTGAGTTTGGCATAGTTTGCTAGGGTTAGTAGCATTTTTTTGTAATTTAAAAGTGATTGGGTTTAGTTTGTTGTGGTAAGGGTTAGTTGGTGATGATTTAGAGTAGCCGAAGTAATTTAGGTGAGTCTGGAATAGTTTGTTATGATTTGTACACCTTTTTTTGTAATTTTAAGATTATATGGTTTGGTTTGTTGTGGTAAGGGATAGTTGGGGGTGATTTACGGAAGCCGATGTAATTTAGGTGATTCTGGTATAGTTTGTTATGATTTTTAGCATTTTTTTGTAATTTTAAAGTAATTGGGCTTAGTTTGTTGCTGTAAAGAGTAGTTGGTGGTGATCTTTGATAGCCGAAGTAATTTAGGTGAGTTTGGCATAGTTTGCTATGATTAGTAGCATTTTTTTGTAATTTAAAATTGATTGGGTTTAGTTTGTTGTGGTAAAGGTTAGTTGGTGATGATTTATGGTAGTCGAAGTAATTTAGGTGAGTTTGGCATAGTTTGCTATGGTTAGTAGCATTTTTTTGTAATTTAAAAGTGATTGGGTTTAGTTTGTTGTTGTAAGGGTTAGTTGGTGATGATTTAGAATAGCCGAAGTAATTTAGGTGAGCCTGGCATAGTTTGTTATAATTTGTACACCTTTTTTTGTAATTTTAAGATGATATGGATTGGTTTGTTGTGGTAAGGAATAGTTGTGGGTGATTTACGGTAGCCGAAGTAATTTAGGTGATTCTGGTATAGTTTGTTATGATTTTTAGCATTTTTTTGTAACTTTAATGTGATTGGGCTTAGTTTGTTGCTGTAAAGTGTAGTTGAGGTTGATTTTTGATAACCGAAGTAATTTAGGTGAGTTTGGCATAGATTTCTATGGTTAGTGGCATTTTTTTGTAATTTAAATGTGATTGGGTTTAGTTTGTTGTGGTAAGGGTTAGTTGGTGATGATTTAGAGAAGCCGAAGTAATTTAGGTGAGTCTGGCATAGTTTGTTATGATTTGTACACCTTTTTTTGTAATTTTAAGATGATATGGTTTGGTTTGTTTTGGTAAGGGATAGTTGGGGGTGATTTACGGTAGCCGAAGTAATTTAGGTGATTCTGGTATAGTTTGTTATGATTTTTAGCATTTTTTTGTAATTTTAAAGTAATTGGGATTAGTTTGTTGCTGTAAAGTGTAGTTGGTGGTGATTTTTGATAGCCGAAGTAATTTAGGTGAGTTTGGCATAGTTTGCTATGATTAGTAGCATTTTTTTGTAATTTAAAATTGATTGGGTTTAGTTTGTTGTGGTAAGGGTTAGTTGGTGATGATTTAGAGTAGCCGAAGTAATTTAGGTGAGTCTGGCATAGTTTGTTATGATTTGTACACCTTTTTTTGTAATTTTAAGATGATATGGTTTGGTTTGTTTTGGTAAGGGATAGTTGTGGGTGATTTACGGTAGCGGAAGTAATTCAGGTGATTCTGGTATAGTTTGTTATAATTTTTAGCATTTTTTTGTAATTTTAAAGTAATTGGGCTTAGTTTGTTGCTGTAAAGTGTAGTTGGGGGTGATTTTTGATAGCCGAAGTAATTTAGGTGAGTTTGGCATAGTTTGCTATGGTTAGTAGCATTTTTTTGTAACTTAAAAGTGATTGGCTTTAGTTTGTTGTGGTAAGGGTTAGTTGGTGATGATTTATGGTAGCCGAAGTAATTTAGGTGAGTTTGGCATAGTTTGCTATGGTTAGTAGCATTTTTATGTAATTTAAAATTGATTGGGTTTAGTTTGTTGTGGTAAGGGTTAGTTGGTGATGATTTAGAGTAGCCGAAGTAATTTAGGTGAGTCTGGCATAGTTTGTTATGATTTGTACACCTTTTTTTGTAATTTTAAGATGATATGGTTTGGTTTGTTGTGGTAAGGAATAGTTGGGGGTGATTTACGGTAGCCTAAGTAATTTAGGTGATTCTGGCATAGTTTGTTATGATTTTTAGCATTTTTTTGTAATTTTAAAGTGATTGGGCTTAGTTTGTTGCTGTAAAGTGTAGTTGGGGGTGATTTTTGATAGCCGAAGTAATTTAGGTGAGTTTGGCATAGTTTGCTATGGTTAGTAGCATTTTTTTGTAACTTAAAAGTGATTGGCTTTAGTTTGTTGTGGTAAGGGTTAGTTGGTGATGATTTATGGTAGCCGAAGTAATTTAGGTGAGTTTGGCATAGTTTGCTATGGTTAGTAGCATTTTTATGTAATTTAAAATTGATTGGGTTTAGTTTGTTGTGGTAAGGGTTAGTTGGTGATGATTTAGAGTAGCCGAAGTAATTTAGGTGAGTCTGGCATAGTTTGTTATGATTTGTACACCTTTTTTTGTAATTTTAAGATGATATGGTTTGGTTTGTTGTGGTAAAGAATAGTTGGGGGTGATTTACGGTAGCCTAAGTAATTTAGGTGATTCTGGCATAGTTTGTTATGATTTTTAGCATTTTTTTGTAATTTTAAAGTGATTGGGCTTAGTTTGTTGCTGTAAAGTGTAGTTGGGGGTGATTTTTGATAGCCGAAGTAATTTAGGTGCGTTTGGCATAGTTTGCTATGGCTAGTAGCATTTTTTTGTAATTTAAAAGTGATTGGGTTTAGTTTGTTGTGGTAAGGGTTAATTGGTGATGATTTAGAGTAGCCGAAGTAATTTAGGTGAGTCTGGCATAGTTTGTTATGATTTGTACACCTTTTATTGTAATTTTAAGATGATATGGTTTGGTTTGTTGTTAAGGGATAGTTGGGGGTGATTTACGGTAGCCGAAGTAATTTAGGTGATTCTGGTATAGTTTGTTATGATTTTTAGCATTTTTTTGTAATTTTAAAGTAATTGGGCTTAGTTTGTTGCTGTAAAGTGTAGTTGGGGGTGATTTTTGATAGCCAAAGTAATTTAGGTAAGTTTGGCATAGTTTGCTATGGTTAGTAGCATTTTTTTGTAATTTAAAAGTGATTGGGTTTAGTTTGTTGTGGTAAGGGTTAGTTGGTGATGATTTATGGTAGCCGAAGTAATTTAGGTAAGTTTGGCATAGTTTGCTATGGTTAGTAGCATTTTTATGTAATTTAAAATTGATTGGGTTTAGTTTGTTGTGGTAAGGGTTAGTTGGTGATGATTTAGAGTAGCCGAAGTAATTTAGGTGAGTCTGGCATAGTTTGTTATGATTTGTACACCTTTTTTTGTAATTTTAAGATGATATGGTTTGGTTTGTTGTGGTAAGGAATAGTTGGGGGTGATTTACGGTAGCCTAAGTAATTTAGGTGATTCTGGCATAGTTTGTTATGATTTTTAGCATTTTTTTGTAATTTTAAAGTGATTGGGCTTAGTTTGTTGCTGTAAAGTGTAGTTGGTGGTGATCTTTGATAGCCGAAGTAATTTAGGTGAGTTTGGCATAGTTTGCTATGATTAGTAGCATTTTTTTGTAATTTAAAATTGATTGGGTTTAGTTTGTTGTGGTAAAGGTTAGTTGGTGATGATTTATGGTAGTCGAAGTAATTTAGGTGAGTTTGGTATAGTTTGCTATGGTTAGTAGCATTTTTTTGTAATTTAAAAGAGATTGGGTTTAGTTTGTTGTGGTAAGAATTAGTTGGTGATGATTTAGAGTAGCCGAAGTAATTTAGGTGAGTCTGGCATAGTTTGTTATGATTTGTACACCTTTTTTTGTAATTTTAAGATGATATGGTTTGGTTTGTTGTGGTAAGGGATAGTTGGGGATGATTTACGGTAGCCGAAGTAATTTAGGTGATTCTGGAATAGTTTGTTATGATTTTTAGCATTTTTTTGTAATTTTAAAGTGATTGGGCTTAGTTTGTTGCTGTAATGTGTAGTTGGGGGTGATTTTTGATAGCCGAAGTAATTTAGGTGAGTTTGGCATAGTTTGCTATGGCTAGTAGCATTTTTTTGTAATTTAAAAGAGATTGGGTTTAGTTTGTTGTGGTAAGGATTAGTTGGTGATGATTTAGAGTAGCCGAAGTAATTTAGGTGAGTCTGGCATAGTTTGTTATGATTTGTACACCTTTTTTTGTAATTTTAAGATGATATGGTTTGGTTTGTTGTGGTAAGGGATAGTTGGGGATGATTTACGGTAGCCGAAGTAATTTAGGTGATTCTGGAATAGTTTGTTATGATTTTTAGCATTTTTTTGTAATTTTAAAGTGATTGGGCTTAGTTTGTTGCTGTAAAGTGTAGTTGGGGGTGATTTTTGATAGCCAAAGTAATTTAGGTAAGTTTGGCATAGTTTGCTATGGTTAGTAGCATTTTTTTGTAATTTAAAAGTGATTGGGTTTAGTTTGTTGTGGTAAGGGTTAGTTGGTGATGATTTATGGTAGCCGAAGTAATTTAGGTGAGTTTGGTATAGTTTGCTATGGTTAGTAGCATTTTTTTGTAATTTAAAATTGATTGGGTTTAGTTTGTTGTGGTAAGGGTTAGTTGGTGATGATTTAGAGTAGCCGAAGTAATTTAGGTGAGTCTGGCATAGTTTGTTATGATTTGTACACCTTTTTTTGTAATTTTAAGATGATATGGTTTGGTTTGTTGTGGTAAGGAATAGTTGGGGGTGATTTACGGTAGCCTAAGTAATTTAGGTGATTCTGGCATAGTTTGTTATGATTTTTAGCATTTTTTTGTAATTTTAAAGTGATTGGGCTTAGTTTGTTGCTGTAAAGTGTAGTTGGGGGTGATTTTTGATAGCCGAAGTAATTTAGGTGAGTTTGGCATAGTTTGCTATGGCTAGTAGCATTTTTTTGTAATTTAAAAGTGATTGGGTTTAGTTTGTTGTGGTAAGGGTTAATTGGTGATGATTTAGAGTAGCCGAAGTAATTTAGGTGAGTCTGGCATAGTTTGTTATGATTTGTACACCTTTTATTGTAATTTTAAGATGATATGGTTTGGTTTGTTGTTAAGGGATAGTTGGGGGTGATTTACGGTAGCCGAAGTAATTTAGGTGATTCTGGTATAGTTTGTTATGATTTTTAGCATTTTTTTGTAATTTTAAAGTAATTGGGCTTAGTTTGTTGCTGTAAATTGTAGTTGGGGGTGATTTTTGATAGCCAAAGTAATTTAGGTAAGTTTGGCATAGTTTGCTATGGTTAGTAGCATTTTTTTGTAATTTAAAAGTGATTGGGTTTAGTTTGTTGTGGTAAGGGTTAGTTGGTGATGATTTATGGTAGCCGAAGTAATTTAGGTGAGTTTGGTATAGTTTGCTATGGTTAGTAGCATTTTTTTGTAATTTAAAATTGATTGGGTTTAGTTTGTTGTGGTAAGGGTTAGTTGGTGATGATTTAGAGTAGCCGAAGTAATTTAGGTGAGTCTGGCATAGTTTGTTATGATTTGTACACCTTTTTTTGTAATTTTAAGATGATATGGTGTGGTTTGTTGTGGTAAGGGATAGTTGGGGGTGATTTACGGTAGCCGAAGTAATTTAGGTGATTCTGGTATAGTTTGTTATGATTTTTAGCATTTTTTTTGTAATTTTAAAGTGATTGGGCTTAGTTTGTTGCTGTAAAGTGTAGTTGGGGGTGATTTTTGATTGCCGAAGTAATTTAGGTGAGTTTGGCATAGTTTGCTATGGTTAGTAGCATTTTTTTGTAATTTAAAAGTGATTGGGTTTAGTTTGTTGTGGTAAGGGTTAGTTGGTGATGATTTATGATAGCCGAAGTAATTTAGGTGGGTTTGGCATAGTTTGCTATGGTTAGTCGCATTTTTTTGTAATTTAAAAGTGATTGGGATTAGTTTGTTGTGGTAAGGGTTAGTTGGTGATGATTTAGAGTAGCCGAAGTAATTTAGGTGAGTCTGGCATAGTTTGTTATGATTTTTAGCATTTTTTTGTAATTTTAAAGTGATTGGGCTTAGTTTGTTGCTGTAACGTGTAGTTGGGGGTGATTTTTGATAGCCGAAGTAATTTAGGTAAGTTTGGCATAGTTTGCTATGGCTAGTAGCATTTTTTTGTAATTTAAAAGTGATTGGGTTTAGTTTGTTGTGGTAAGGGTTAATTGGTGATGATTTAGAGTAGCCGAAGTAATTTAGGTGAGTCTGGCATAATTTGTTATGATTTGTACACCTTTTATTGTAATTTTAAGATGATATGGTTTGGTTTGTTGTGGTAAGGGATAGTTGGGGGTGATTTACGGTAGCCGAAGTAATTTAGGTGATTCTGGTATAGATTGTTATGATTTTTAGCATTTTTTTGTAATTTTAAAGTGATTGGGCTTAGTTTGTTGCTGTAATGTGTAGTTGGGGGTGATTTTTGATAGCCGAAGTAATTTAGGTGAGTTTGGCATAGTTTGCTATGGCTAGTAGCATTTTTTTGTAATTTAAAAGAGATTGGGTTTAGTTTGTTGTGGTAAGGGTTAGTTGGTGATGATTTAGAGTAGCCGAAGTAATTTAGGTGAGTCTGGCATAGTTTGTTATGATTTGTACACCTTTTTTTGTAATTTTAAGATAATATGGTTTGGTTTGTTGTGGTAAGGGATAGTTGGGGGTGATTTACGGTAGCCGAAGTAATTTAGGTGATTCTGGTATAGTTTGTTATGATTTTTAGCATTTTTTTTGTAATTTTAAAGTGATTGGGCTTAGTTTGTTGCTGTAATGTGTAGTTGGGGGTGATTTTTGATAGCCGAAGTAATTTAGGTGAGTTTGGCATAGTTTGCTATGGTTAGTAGCATTTTTTTGTAATTTAAAAATTATTGGGTTTAGTTTGTTGTGGTAAGGGTTAGTTGGTGATGATTTAGAGTAGCCGAAGTAATTTAGGTGAGTCTGGCATAGTTTGATATGGTTTGTACACCTTTTTTTGTAATTTTAAGATGATATGGTTTGGTTTGTTTTGGTAAGGGATAGTTGGGGGTGATTTACGGTAGCCGAAGTAATTTAGGTGATTCTGGTATAGTTTGTTATAATTTGTACACCTTTTTTTGTAATTTTAAGATGATATGGATTGGTTTGTTGTGGTAAGGAATAGTTGTGGGTGATTTACGGTAGCCGAAGTAATTTAGGTGATTCTGGTATAGTTTGTTATGATTTTTAGCATTTTTTTGTAACTTTAATGTGATTGGGCTTAGTTTGTTGCTGTAAAGTGTAGTTGAGGTTGATTTTTGATAACCGAAGTAATTTAGGTGAGTTTGGCATAGATTTCTATGGTTAGTGGCATTTTTTTGTAATTTAAATGTGATTGGGTTTAGTTTGTTGTGGTAAGGGTTAGTTGGTGATGATTTAGAGAAGCCGAAGTAATTTAGGTGAGTCTGGCATAGTTTGTTATGATTTGTACACCTTTTTTTGTAATTTTAAGATGATATGGTTTGGTTTGTTTTGGTAAGGGATAGTTGGGGGTGATTTACGGTAGCCGAAGTAATTTAGGTGATTCTGGTATAGTTTGTTATGATTTTTAGCATTTTTTTGTAATTTTAAAGTAATTGGGATTAGTTTGTTGCTGTAAAGTGTAGTTGGTGGTGATTTTTGATAGCCGAAGTAATTTAGGTGAGTTTGGCATAGTTTGCTATGATTAGTAGCATTTTTTTGTAATTTAAAATTGATTGGGTTTAGTTTGTTGTGGTAAGGGTTAGTTGGTGATGATTTAGAGTAGCCGAAGTAATTTAGGTGAGTCTGGCATAGTTTGTTATGATTTGTACACCTTTTTTTGTAATTTTAAGATGATATGGTTTGGTTTGTTTTGGTAAGGGATAGTTGTGGGTGATTTACGGTAGCCGAAGTAATTCAGGTGATTCTGGTATAGTTTGTTATGATTTTTAGCATTTTTTTGTAATTTTAAAGTAATTGGGCTTAGTTTGTTGCTGTAAAGTGTAGTTGGGGGTGATTTTTGATAGCCGAAGTAATTTAGGTGAGTTTGGCATAGTTTGCTATGGTTAGTAGCATTTTTTTGTAACTTAAAAGTGATTGGCTTTAGTTTGTTGTGGTAAGGGTTAGTTGGTGATGATTTATGGTAGCCGAAGTAATTTAGGTGAGTTTGGCATAGTTTGCTATGGTTAGTAGCATTTTTATGTAATTTAAAATTGATTGGGTTTAGTTTGTTGTGGTAAGGGTTAGTTGGTGATGATTTAGAGTAGCCGAAGTAATTTAGGTGAGTCTGGCATAGTTTGTTATGATTTGTACACCTTTTTTTGTAATTTTAAGATGATATGGTTTGGTTTGTTGTGGTAAGGAATAGTTGGGGGTGATTTACGGTAGCCTAAGTAATTTAGGTGATTCTGGCATAGTTTGTTATGATTTTTAGCATTTTTTTGTAATTTTAAAGTGATTGGGCTTAGTTTGTTGCTGTAAAGTGTAGTTGGGGGTGATTTTTGATAGCCGAAGTAATTTAGGTGAGTTTGGCATAGTTTGCTATGGCTAGTAGCATTTTTTTGTAATTTAAAAGTGATTGGGTTTAGTTTGTTGTGGTAAGGGTTAATTGGTGATGATTTAGAGTAGCCGAAGTAATTTAGGTGAGTCTGGCATAGTTTGTTATGATTTGTACACCTTTTATTGTAATTTTAAGATGATATGGTTTGGTTTGTTGTTAAGGGATAGTTGGGGGTGATTTACGGTAGCCGAAGTAATTTAGGTGATTCTGGTATAGTTTGTTATGATTTTTAGCATTTTTTTGTAATTTTAAAGTAATTGGGCTTAGTTTGTTGCTGTAAAGTGTAGTTGGGGGTGATTTTTGATAGCCAAAGTAATTTAGGTAAGTTTGGCATAGTTTGCTATGGTTAGTAGCATTTTTTTGTAATTTAAAAGTGATTGGGTTTAGTTTGTTGTGGTAAGGGTTAGTTGGTGATGATTTATGGTAGCCGAAGTAATTTAGGTGAGTTTGGTATAGTTTGCTATGGTTAGTAGCATTTTTTTGTAATTTAAAATTGATTGGGTTTAGTTTGTTGTGGTAAGGGTTAGTTGGTGATGATTTAGAGTAGCCGAAGTAATTTACGTGAGTCTGGCATAGTTTGTTATGATTTGTACACCTTTTTTTGTAATTTTAAGATGATATGGTGTGGTTTGTTGTGGTAAGGGATAGTTGGGGGTGATTTACGGTAGCCGAAGTAATTTAGGTGATTCTGGTATAGTTTGTTATGATTTTTAGCATTTTTTTTGTAATTTTAAAGTGATTGGGCTTAGTTTGTTGCTGTAAAGTGTAGTTGGGGGTGATTTTTGATTGCCGAAGTAATTTAGGTAAGTTTGGCATAGTTTGCTATGGTTAGTAGCATTTTTTTGTAATTTAAAAGTGATTGGGTTTAGTTTGTTGTGGTAAGGGTTAGTTGGTGATGATTTATGATAGCCGAAGTAATTTAGGTGGGTTTGGCATAGTTTGCTATGGTTAGTCGCATTTTTTTGTAATTTAAAAGTGATTGGGATTAGTTTGTTGTGGTAAGGGTTAGTTGGTGATGATTTAGAGTAGCCGAAGTAATTTAGGTGAGTCTGGCATAGTTTGTTATGATTTTTAGCATTTTTTTGTAATTTTAAAGTGATTGGGCTTAGTTTGTTGCTGTAACGTGTAGTTGGGGGTGATTTTTGATAGCCGAAGTAATTTAGGTAAGTTTGGCATAGTTTGCTATGGCTAGTAGCATTTTTTTGTAATTTAAAAGTGATTGGGTTTAGTTTGTTGTGGTAAGGGTTAATTGGTGATGATTTAGAGTAGCCGAAGTAATTTAGGTGAGTCTGGCATAATTTGTTATGATTTGTACACCTTTTATTGTAATTTTAAGATGATATGGTTTGGTTTGTTGTGGTAAGGGATAGTTGGGGGTGATTTACGGTAGCCGAAGTAATTTAGGTGATTCTGGTATAGATTGTTATGATTTTTAGCATTTTTTTGTAATTTTAAAGTGATTGGGCTTAGTTTGTTGCTGTAATGTGTAGTTGGGGGTGATTTTTGATAGCCGAAGTAATTTAGGTGAGTTTGGCATAGTTTGCTATGGCTAGTAGCATTTTTTTGTAATTTAAAAGAGATTGGGTTTAGTTTGTTGTGGTAAGGGTTAGTTGGTGATGATTTAGAGTAGCCGAAGTAATTTAGGTGAGTCTGGCATAGTTTGTTATGATTTGTACACCTTTTTTTGTAATTTTAAGATAATATGGTTTGGTTTGTTGTGGTAAGGGATAGTTGGGGGTGATTTACGGTAGCCGAAGTAATTTAGGTGATTCTGGTATAGTTTGTTATGATTTTTAGCATTTTTTTTGTAATTTTAAAGTGATTGGGCTTAGTTTGTTGCTGTAATGTGTAGTTGGGGGTGATTTTTGATAGCCGAAGTAATTTAGGTGAGTTTGGCATAGTTTGCTATGGTTAGTAGCATTTTTTTGTAATTTAAAAATTATTGGGTTTAGTTTGTTGTGGTAAGGGTTAGTTGGTGATGATTTAGAGTAGCCGAAGTAATTTAGGTGAGTCTGGCATAGTTTGATATGGTTTGTACACCTTTTTTTGTAATTTTAAGATGATATGGTTTGGTTTGTTGTGGTAAGGGATAGTTGGGGGTGATTTACGGTAACCGAAGTAATTTAGGTGATTCTGGTATAGATTGTTATGATTTTTAGCATTTTTTGTAATTTTAAAGTGATTGGGCTTAGTTTGTTGCTGTAAAGTGTAGTTGGGGGTTATTTTTGATAGCCGAAGTAATTTAGGTGAGTTTGACATAGTTTGCTATGGTTAGTAGCATTTTTTTGTAATTTAAAAGTGATTGGGTTTAGTTTGTTGTGGTAAGGGTTAGTTGGTGATGATTTATGGTAGCCGAAGTAATTTAGGTGAGGTTGGCATAGTTTTCTATGGTTAGTAGCATTTTTTTGTAATTTAAAAGTGTTTGTTGTGGTAAAGGTTAGTTGGTTATGATTTAGTGTAGCCGAAGTAATTTAGGTGAGTCTGGCATAGTTTGTTATGATTTTTACATCTTTTTTTTAATTTTAATATGATATGGTTTGGTTTGTTGTGGTAAGGGATAGTTGGGGGTGATTTACGGTAGCCGAAGTAATTTAGGTGATTCTGGTATAGTTTGTTATGATTTTTAGCATTTTTTTGTAATTTTAAAGTGATTGGGCTTAGCTTGTTGCTGTAAAGTGTAGTTGGGGGTGATTTTTGATAGCCGAAGTAATTTAGGTGAGTTTGGTATAGTTTGCTATGGTTAGTAGCATTTTTGTGTAATTTAAAAATGATTGGGTTTAGTTTGTTGTGGTAAGGGTTAGTTGGTGATGATTTATGGTAGCCCAAGTAATTTAGGTGAGTTTGGCATAGTTTGCTATGGTTAGTAGCATTTTTTTGTAATTTAAAAATTATTGGGTTTAGTTTGTTGTGGTAAGGGTTAGTTGGTGATGATTTAGAGTAGCCGAAGTAATTTAGGTGAGTCTGGCATAGTTTGTTATGATTTGTACACCTTTTTTTGTAATTTTAAGATGATATGGTGTGGTTTGTTGTGGTAAGGGATAGTTGGGGGTGATTTACGGTAGCCGAAGTAATTTAGGTGATTCTGGTATAGTTTGTTATGATTTTTAGCATTTTTTTGTAATTTTAAAGTAATTGGGCTTAGTTTGTTGCTGTAAAGTGTAGTTGGGGGTGATTTTTGATAGCCAAAGTAATTTAGGTAAGTTTGGCATAGTTTGCTATGGTTAGTAGCATTTTTTTGTAATTTAAAAGTGATTGGGTTTAGTTTGTTGTGGTAAGGGTTAGTTGGTGATGATTTATGGTAGCCGAAGTAATTTAGGTGAGTTTGGTATAGTTTGCTATGGTTAGTAGCATTTTTTTGTAATTTAAAATTGATTGGGTTTAGTTTGTTGTGGTAAGGGTTAGTTGGTGATGATTTAGAGTAGCCGAAGTAATTTAGGTGAGTCTGGCATAGTTTGTTATGATTTGTACACCTTTTTTTGTAATTTTAAGATGATATGGTGTGGTTTGTTGTGGTAAGGGATAGTTGGGGGTGATTTACGGTAGCCGAAGTAATTTAGGTGATTCTGGTATAGTTTGTTATGATTTTTAGCATTTTTTTTGTAATTTTAAAGTGATTGGGCTTAGTTTGTTGCTGTAAAGTGTAGTTGGGGGTGATTTTTGATTGCCGAAGTAATTTAGGTGAGTTTGGCATAGTTTGCTATGGTTAGTAGCATTTTTTTGTAATTTAAAAGTAATTGGGTTTAGTTTGTTGTGGTAAGGGTTAGTTGGTGATGATTTATGATAGCCGAAGTAATTTAGGTGGGTTTGGCATAGTTTGCTATGGTTAGTCGCATTTTTTTGTAATTTAAAAGTGATTGGGATTAGTTTGTTGTGGTAAGGGTTAGTTGGTGATGATTTAGAGTAGCCGAAGTAATTTAGGTGAGTCTGGCATAGTTTGTTATGATTTTTAGCATTTTTTTGTAATTTTAAAGTGATTGGGCTTAGTTTGTTGCTGTAACGTGTAGTTGGGGGTGATTTTTGATAGCCGAAGTAATTTAGGTAAGTTTGGCATAGTTTGCTATGGCTAGTAGCATTTTTTTGTAATTTAAAAGTGATTGGGTATAGTTTGTTGTGGTAAGGGTTAATTGGTGATGATTTAGAGTAGCCGAAGTAATTTAGGTGAGTCTGGCATAATTTGTTATGATTTGTACACCTTTTATTGTAATTTTAAGATGATATGGTTTGGTTTGTTGTGGTAAGGGATAGTTGGGGGTGATTTACGGTAGCCGAAGTAATTTAGGTGATTCTGGTATAGATTGTTATGATTTTTAGCATTTTTTTGTAATTTTAAAGTGATTGGGCTTAGTTTGTTGCTGTAATGTGTAGTTGGGGGTGATTTTTGATAGCCGAAGTAATTTAGGTGAGTTTGGCATAGTTTGCTATGGCTAGTAGCATTTTTTTGTAATTTAAAAGAGATTGGGTTTAGTTTGTTGTGGTAAGGGTTAGTTGGTGATGATTTAGAGTAGCCGAAGTAATTTAGGTGAGTCTGGCATAGTTTGTTATGATTTGTACACCTTTTTTTGTAATTTTAAGATAATATGGTTTGGTTTGTTGTGGTAAGGGATAGTTGGGGGTGATTTACGGTAGCCGAAGTAATTTAGGTGATTCTGGTATAGTTTGTTATGATTTTTAGCATTTTTTTTGTAATTTTAAAGTGATTGGGCTTAGTTTGTTGCTGTAATGTGTAGTTGGGGGTGATTTTTGATAGCCGAAGTAATTTAGGTGAGTTTGGCATAGTTTGCTATGGTTAGTAGCATTTTTTTGTAATTTAAAAATTATTGGGTTTAGTTTGTTGTGGTAAGGGTTAGTTGGTGATGATTTAGAGTAGCCGAAGTAATTTAGGTGAGTCTGGCATAGTTTGATATGGTTTGTACACCTTTTTTTGTAATTTTAAGATGATATAATTTGGTTTGTTGTGGTAAGGGATAGTTGGGGGTGATTTACGGTAACCGAAGTAATTTAGGTGATTCTGGTATAGATTGTTATGATTTTTAGCATTTTTTGTAATTTTAAAGTGATTGGGCTTAGTTTGTTGCTGTAAAGTGTAGTTGGGGGTTATTTTTGATAGCCGAAGTAATTTAGGTGAGTTTGACATAGTTTGCTATGGTTAGTAGCATTTTTTTGTAATTTAAAAGTGATTGGGTTTAGTTTGTTGTGGTAAGGGTTAGTTGGTGATGATTTATGGTAGCCGAAGTAATTTAGGTGAGGTTGGCATAGTTTTCTATGGTTAGTAGCATTTTTTTGTAATTTAAAAGTGATTGGGTTTAGTTTGTTGTGGTAAGGGTTAGTTGGTTATGATTTAGTGTAGCCGAAGTAATTTAGGTGAGTCTGGCATAGTTTGTTATGATTTTTACATCTTTTTTTTAATTTTAATATGATATGGTTTGGTTTGTTGTGGTAAGGGATAGTTGGGGGTGATTTACGGTAGCCGAAGTAATTTAGGTGATTCTGGTATAGTTTGTTATGATTTTTAGCATTTTTTTGTAATTTTAAAGTGATTGGGCTTAGCTTGTTGCTGTAAAGTGTAGTTGGGGGTGATTTTTGATAGCCGAAGTAATTTAGGTGAGTTTGGTATAGTTTGCTATGGTTAGTAGCATTTTTGTGTAATTTAAAAATGATTGGGTTTAGTTTGTTGTGGTAAGGGTTAGTTGGTGATGATTTATGGTAGCCCAAGTAATTTAGGTGAGTTTGGCCTAGTTTGCTATGGTTAGTAGCATTTTTTTGTAATTTAAAAATTATTGGGTTTAGTTTGTTGTGGTAAGGGTTAGTTGGTGATGATTTAGAGTAGCCGAAGTAATTTAGGTGAGTCTGGTATAGTTTGTTATGATTTGTACACCTTTTTTTGTAATTTTAAGATGATATGGTTTGGTTTGTTGTGGTAAGGGATAGTTGGGGATGATTTACGGTAGCCGAAGTAATTTAGGTGATTCTGGAATAGTTTGTTATGATTTTTAGCATTTTTTTGTAATTTTAAAGTGATTGGGCTTAGTTTGTTGCTGTAAAGTGTAGTTGGGGGTGATTTTTTATAGCCAAAGTAATTTAGGTAAGTTTGGCATAGTTTGCTATGGTTAGTAGCATTTTTTTGTAATTTAAAAGTGATTGGGTTTAGTTTGTTGTGGTAAGGGTTAGTTGGTGATGATTTATGGTAGCCGAAGTAATTTAGGTGAGTTTGGCATAGTTTGCTATGGTTAGTAGCATTTTTTTGTAATTTAAAATTGATTGGGTTTAGTTTGTTGTGGTAAGGGTTAGTTGGTGATGATTTAGAGTAGCCGAAGTAATTTAGGTGAGTCTGGCATAGTTTGTTATGATTTGTACACCTTTTTTTGTAATTTTAAGATGATATGGTGTGGTTTGTTGTGGTAAGGGATAGTTGGGGGTGATTTACGGTAGCCGAAGTAAATTAGGTGATTCTGGTATAGTTTGTTATGATTTTTAGCATTTTTTTTGTAATTTTAAAGTGATTGGGCTTAGTTTGTTGCTGTAAAGTGTAGTTGGGGGTGATTTTTGATAGCCGAAGTAATTTAGGTGAGTTTGGCATAGTTTGCTATGGTTAGTAGCATTTTTTTGTAATTTAAAAATTATTGGGTTTAGTTTGTTGTGGTAAGGGTTAGTTGGTGATGATTTATGGTAGCCGAAGTAATTTAGGTGAGTTTGGCATAGTTTGCTATGGTTAGTAGCATTTTTTTGTAATTTAAAAGTGATTGGGTTTAGTTTGTTGTGGTAAGGGTTAGTTGGTGATGATTTAGAGTAGCCGAAGTAATTTAGGTGAGTCTGGCATAGTTTGTTATGATTTGTACACCTTTTTTTGTAATTTTAAGATGATATGGTTTGGTTTGTTGTGGTAAGGAATAGTTGGGGGTGATTTACAGTAGCCGAAGTAATTTAGGTGATTCTGGTATAGTTTGTTATGATTTTTAGCATTTTTTTGTAATTTTAAAGTGATTGGGCTCAGTTTGTTGCTGCAAAGTGTCGTTGGGGGTTTTTGAATAGCCGAAGTAATTTAGGTGAGTTTGGCATAGTTTGCTATGGTTAGTAGCATTTTTTTGTAATTTAAAAGTGATTGGGTTTAGTTTGTTGTGGTAAGGGTTAGTTGGTGATGATTTATGGTAGCCGAAGTAATTTAGGTGAGTTTGGCATAGTTTGCTATGGTTAGTAGCATTTTTTTGTAATTTAAAATTGATTGGGTTTAGTTTGTTGTGGTAAGGGAGAGTTGGTGATGATTTAGAGTAGCCGAAGTAATTTAGGTGAGTCTGGCGTAGTTTGTTATGATTTGTACACCTTTTTTTGTAATTTTAAAATGATATGGTTTGGTTTGTTTTGGTAAGGGATAGTTGGGGGTGATTTACGGTAGCCGAAGTAATTTAGGTGATTCTGGTATAGTTTGTTACGATTTTTAGCATTTTTTTGTAATTTTAAAATGATTGGGCTTAGTTTGTTGCTGTAAAGTGTAGTTGGGGGTGATTTTTGATAGCCAAAGTAATTTAGGTGAGTTTGGCATAGTTTGCTATGGTTAGTAGCATTTTTTTGTAATTTAAAAGTGATTGGGTTTAGCTTGTTGTGGTAAGGGTTAGTTGGTGATGATTTATGGTAGCCGAAGTAATTTAGGTGAGTTTGGCATAGTTTGCTATGGTTAGGAGCATTTTTTTGTAATTTAAAAGTGATTGGGTTTAATTTGTTGTGGTAAGGGTTAGTTGGTGATGATTTAGAGTAGCTGAAGTAATTTAGGTGATTCTGGCATAGTTTGTTATGATTTGTACACCTTTATTTGTAATTTTAAGATGATATGTTTTGGTTTGTTGTGGTAAGGGATAGTTGGGGGTGATTTACGGTAGCCGAAGTAATTAAGGTGATTCTGGTATAGTTTGTTATGATTTTTAGCATTTTTTTGTAATTTTAAAGTGATTGGGCTTAGTTTGTTGCTGTAAAGTATAGTTGGGGGTGATTTTTGATAGCCGAAGTAATTTGGGTGAGTTTGGCATAGTTTGCTATGGTTAGTAGCATTTTTTTGTAATCTAAAAGTGATTGGCTTTAGTTTGTTGTGGTAAGGGTTAGTTGGTGATGATTTATGGTAGCCAAAGTAATTTAGGTGAGTTTGGCATAGTTTGCTATGGTTAGTAGCATTTTTATGTAATTTAAAATTGATTGGGTTTAGTTTGTTGTGATAAGGGTTAGTTGGTGATGATTTAGAGTAGCCGAAGTAATTTAGGTGAGTCTGGCATAGTTTGTTATGATTTGTATACCTTTTTTGTAATTTTATGATGATATGGTTTGGTTTGTTGTGGTAAGGGATAGTTGGGGGTGATTTACGGTAGCCGAAATAATTTAGGTGATTCTGGTATAGTTTGTTATGATTTTTAGCATTTTTTTGTAATTTTAAAGTGATTGGGCTTAGTTTGTTGCTGTAAAGTGTAGTTGGGGGTGATTTTTGATAGCCGAAGTAATTTAGGTGAGTTTGGCATAGTTTGCTATGGTTAGTAGCATTTTTTGTAATTTAAAAGTAATTGGGTTTAGTTTGTTGTGGTAAGGGTTAGTTGGGGTTGATTTTTGATAGCCGAAGTAATTTAGGTGAGTTTGTCATAGTTTGCTATGGTTAGTAGAATTATTTTGTAATTTAAAAGTGATTGGGTTTAGTTTGTTGTGGTAAGGGTTAGTTGATGATGATTTATGGTAGCTGAAGTAATTTAGGTGAGTTTGGCATAGTTTGCTAGGGTTAGTAGCATTTTTTTGTAATTTAAAAGTGATTGGGTTTATTTTGTTGTGGTAAGGGTTAGTTGGTGATGATTTAGAGTAGCCGAAGTAATTTAGGTGAGTCTGGCATAGTTTGTTATGATTTGTACACCTTTTTTTGTAATTTTAAGATTATATGGTTTGGTTTGTTGTGGTAAGGGATAGTTGGGGGTGATTTACGGAAGCCGAAGTAATTTAGGTGATTCTGGTATAGTTTGTTATGATTTTTAGCATTTTTTTGTAATTTTAAAGGAATTGGGCTTAGTTTGTTGCTGTAAAGTGTAGTTGGTGGTGATTTTTGATAGCCGAAGTAATTTAGGTGAGTTTGGCATAATTTGCTATGGTTAGTAGCATTTTTTTGTAATTTAAAAGTGATTGGGTTTAGTTTGTTGTGGTAAAGATTAGTTGGTGATGATTTATGGTAGCCGAAGTAATTTAGGTGTGTTTGGCATAGTTTGCTATGGTTAGTAGCATTTTTTTGTAATTTAAAAGTGATTGGGTTTAGTTTGTTGTGGTAAGGGTTAGTTGGTGATGATTTAGAGTAGTCGAAGTAATTTAGGTGAGTCTGGCATAGTTTGTTATAATTTGTACACTTTTTTTTGTAATTTTAAGATGATATGGATTGGTTTGTTGTGGTAAGGAATAGTTGTGGGTGATTTACGGTAGCCGAAGTAATTTAGGTGATTCTGGTATAGTTTGTAATGATTTTTAGCAGTTTTTTGTAACTTTAAAGTGATTGGGCTTAGTTTGTTGCTGTAAAGTGTAGTTGGGGTTGATTTAGGTGAGTTTGGCATAGTTTGCTATGGTTAGTAGCATTTTTTTGTAATTTAAATGTGATTGGGTTTAGTTTGTTGTGGTAAGGGTTAGTTGGTGATGATTTAGAGTAGCCGAAGTAATTTAGGTGAGTCTGGCATAGTTTGTTATGATTTGTACACCTTTCTTGTAATTTTAAGATGATATGGTTTGGTTTGTTTTGGTAAGAGATAGTTGGGGGTGATTTACGGTAGCCGAAGTAATTTAGGTGATTCTGGTATAGTTTGTTATGATTTTTAGCATTTTTTTGTAATTTTAAAGTGATTGGGCTTAGTTTGTTGCTGTAAAGTGTAGTTGGAGGTGATTTTTGATAGCCGAAGTAACTTAGGTGAGTTTGGCATAGTTTGCTATAGTTAGTAGCATTTTTTTGTAATTTAAAAGTGATTGGGTTTAGTTTGTTGTGGTAAGGGTTAGTTGGTGATGATTTAGAGTAGCCGAAGTAATTTAGGTGAGTCTGGTATAGTTTGTTATGATTTGTACACCTTTTTTTGTAATTTTAAGATGATATGGTTTGGTTTGTTGTGGTAAGGGATAGTTGGGGATGATTTACGGTAGCCGAAGTAATTTAGGTGATTCTGGAATAGTTTGTTATGATTTTTAGCATTTTTTTGTAATTTTAAAGTGATTGGGCTTAGTTTGTTGCTGTAAAGTGTAGTTGGGGGTGATTTTTTATAGCCAAAGTAATTTAGGTAAGTTTGGCATAGTTTGCTATGGTTAGTAGCATTTTTTTGTAATTTAAAAGTGATTGGGTTTAGTTTGTTGTGGTAAGGGTTAGTTGGTGATGATTTATGGTAGCCGAAGTAATTTAGGTGAGTTTGGCATAGTTTGCTATGGTTAGTAGCATTTTTTTGTAATTTAAAATTGATTGGGTTTAGTTTGTTGTGGTAAGGGTTAGTTGGTGATGATTTAGAGTAGCCGAAGTAATTTAGGTGAGTCTGGCATAATTTGTTATGATTTGTACACCTTTTTTTGTAATTTTAAGATGATATGGTGTGGTTTGTTGTGGTAAGGGATAGTTGGGGGTGATTTACGGTAGCCGAAGTAATTTAGGTGATTCTGGTATAGTTTGTTATGATTTTTAGCATTTTTTTTGTAATTTTAAAGTGATTGGGCTTAGTTTGTTGCTGTAAAGTGTAGTTGGGGGTGATTTTTGATAGCCGAAGTAATTTAGGTGAGTTTGGCATAGTTTGCTATGGTTAGTGGCATTTTTTTGTAATTTAAAAATTATTGGGTTTAGTTTGTTGTGGTAAGGGTTAGTTGGTGATGATTTATGGTAGCCGAAGTAATTTAGGTGAGTTTGGCATAGTTTGCTATGGTTAGTAGCATTTTTTTGTAATTTAAAAGTGATTGGGTTTAGTTTGTTGTGGTAAGGGTTAGTTGGTGATGATTTAGAGTAGCCGAAGTAATTTAGGTGAGTCTGGCATAGTTTGTTATGATTTGTACACCTTTTTTTGTAATTTTAAGATGATATGGTTTGGTTTGTTGTGGTAAGGAATAGTTGGGGGTGATTTACAGTAGCCGAAGTAATTTAGGTGATTCTGGTATAGTTTGTTATGATTTTTAGCATTTTTTTGTAATTTTAAAGTGATTGGGCTCAGTTTGTTGCTGCAAAGTGTAGTTGGGGGTTTTTGAATAGCCGAAGTAATTTAGGTGAGTTTGGCATAGTTTGCTATGGTTAGTAGCATTTTTTTGTAATTTAAAAGTGATTGGGTTTAGTTTGTTGTGGTAAGGGTTAGTTGGTGATGATTTATGGTAGCCGAAGTAATTTAGGTGAGTTTGGCATAGTTTGCTATGGTTAGTAGCATTTTTTTGTAATTTAAAATTGATTGGGTTTAGTTTGTTGTGGTAAGG
Organism: Eledona agricola; assembly: GCA_964023215.1. Classification (NCBI taxonomy): domain Eukaryota; kingdom Metazoa; phylum Arthropoda; class Insecta; order Coleoptera; family Tenebrionidae; genus Eledona; species Eledona agricola. The sequence continues at coordinate 427,712 of CAXIEJ010000187.1, forward strand.
GAGAGTTGGTGATGATTTAGAGTAGCCGAAGTAATTTAGGTGAGTCTGGCGTAGTTTGTTATGATTTGTACACCTTTTTTTGTAATTTTAAGATGATATGGTTTGGTTTGTTTTGGTAAGGGATAGTTGGGGGTGATTTACGGTAGCCGAAGTAATTTAGGTGATTCTGGTATAGTTTGTTACGATTTTTAGCATTTTTTTGTAATTTTAAAATGATTGGGCTTAGTTTGTTGCTGTAAAGTGTAGTTGGGGGTGATTTTTGATAGCCAAAGTAATTTAGGTGAGTTTGGCATAGTTTGCTATGGTTAGTAGCATTTTTTTGTAATTTAAAAGTGATTGGCTTTAGTTTGTTGTGGTAAGGGTTAGTTGGTGATGATTTATGGTAGCCAAAGTAATTTAGGTGAGTTTGGCATAGTTTGCTATGGTTAGTAGCATTTTTATGTAATTTAAAATTGATTGGGTTTAGTTTGTTGTGATAAGGGTTAGTTGGTGATGATTTAGAGTAGCCGAAGTAATTTAGGTGAGTCTGGCATAGTTTGTTATGATTTGTATACCTTTTTTGTAATTTTATGATGATATGGTTTGGTTTGTTGTGGTAAGGGATAGTTGGGGGTGATTTACGATAGCCGAAATAATTTAGGTGATTCTGGTATAGTTTGTTATGATTTTTAGCATTTTTTTGTAATTTTAAAGTGATTGGGCTTAGTTTGTTGCTGTAAAGTGTAGTTGGGGGTGATTTTTGATAGCCGAAGTAATTTAGGTGAGTTTGGCATAGTTTGCTATGGTTAGTAGCATTTTTTGTAATTTAAAAGTAATTGGGTTTAGTTTGTTGTGGTAAGGGTTAGTTGGGGTTGATTTTTGATAGCCGAAGTAATTTAGGTGAGTTTGTCATAGTTTGCTATGGTTAGTAGAATTATTTTGTAATTTAAAAGTGATTTTTGTAATTTTAAGATGATATGGATTGGTTTGTTGTGGTAAGGAATAGTTGTGGGTGATTTACGGTAGCCGAAGTAATTTAGGTGATTCTGGTATAGTTTGTAATGATTTTTAGCAGTTTTTTGTAACTTTAAAGTGATTGGGCTTAGTTTGTTGCTGTAAAGTGTAGTTGGGGTTGATTTAGGTGAGTTTGGCATAGTTTGCTATGGTTAGTAGCATTTTTTTGTAATTTAAATGTGATTGGGTTTAGTTTGTTGTGGTAAGGGTTAGTTGGTGATGATTTAGAGTAGCCGAAGTAATTTAGGTGAGTCTGGCATAGTTTGTTATGATTTGTACACCTTTCTTGTAATTTTAAGATGATATGGTTTGGTTTGTTTTGGTAAGAGATAGTTGGGGGTGATTTACGGTAGCCGAAGTAATTTAGGTGATTCTGGTATAGTTTGTTATGATTTTTAGCATTTTTTTGTAATTTTAAAGTGATTGGGCTTAGTTTGTTGCTGTAAAGTGTAGTTGGAGGTGATTTTTGATAGCCGAAGTAACTTAGGTGAGTTTGGCATAGTTTGCTATAGTTAGTAGCATTTTTTTGTAATTTAAAAGTGATTGGGTTTAGTTTGTTGTGGTAAGGGTTAGTTGGTGATGATTTATGGTAGCCGAAGTAATTTAGGTAAGTTTGGCATAGTTTGCTATGGTTAGTAGCATTTTTTTGTAATTTAAAAGTGATTGGGTTTAGTTTGTTGTGGTAAGGGTTATTTGGTGATGATTTAAAGTAGCCGAAGTAATTTAGGTGAGTTTGGCATAGTTTGTTATGATTTGTACACCTTTTTTTGTAATTTTAAGATGATATGGTTTGGTTTGTTTTGGTAAGGGATAGTTGGGGGTGATTTACGGTAGCCGAAGTAATTTAGGTGATTCTGGTATAGCTTGTTATGATTTTTAGCATTTTTTTGTAATTTTAAAGTAATTGGGCTTAGTTTGATGCTGTAAAGTGTAGTTGGGGGTGATTTTTAATAGCCGAAGTAATTTAGGTGAGTTTGGCATAGTTTGCTATGGTTAGTAGCATTTTTTTGTAATTTAAAAGTGATTGGGTTCAGTTTGTTGTGGTAAGGGTTAGTTGGTGATGATTTATGGTAGCCGAAGTAATTTAGGTGAGTTTGGCATAGTTTGCTATGGTTAGTAGCATTTTTTTGTAATTTAAAAGTGAATGGGTTTAGTTTGTTGTGGTAAGGGTTAGTTGGTGATGATTTAGAGTAGCCGAAGTAATTTAGGTGATTCTGGTATAGTTTGTTATGTTTTTTAGCATTTTTTTGTAATTTTAAAGTGATTGGGCTTAGTTTGTTGCTGTATAGTGTAGTTGGGGGTGATTTTTGATAGCCGAAGTAATTTAGGTGAGTTTGGCATAGTTTGCTATGGCTAGTAGCATTTTTTTGTATTTTAAATCGATTGGGTTTAGTTTGTTGTGGTAAGGGTTATTTGGTGATGATTTAGAGTAGCCGAAGTAATTTAGGTGATTCTGGTATAGTTTGTTATGATTTTTAGCATTTTTTTTGTAATTTTAAAGTGATTGGGCTTAGTTTGTTGCTGTAAAGTGTAGTTGGGGGTGATTTTTGATAGCCAAAGAAATTTAGGTGAGTTTGGCATAATTTGCTATGGTTAGTAGCATTTTTTTGTAATTTAAAAGTAATTTGGTTTAGTTTGTTGAGGTAAGGGTTAGTTGGTGATGATTTATGGTAGCCGAATTAATTTAGGTGAGTTTGGCATAGTTTGCTATGGTTAGTAGCATTTTTTTGTAATTTAAAAGTGATTGGGTTTAGTTTGTTGTGGTAAGGGTTAGTTGGTGATGATTTAGAGTAGCCGAAGTAATTTAGGTGAGTCTGGCATAGTTTGTTATGATTTGTACACCTTTTTTTGTAATTTTATGATGATATGGTTTGGTTTGTTGTGGTAAGGGATAGTTGGGGGTGATTTACGGTAGCCGAAGTAATTTGGTGATTCTGGTATAGTTTGTTATAATTTTTAGCATTTTTTTTGTAATTTTAAAGTGATTGGGATTAGTTTGTTGCTGTAAAGTGTAGTTGGGGGTGATTTTTGGTAGCCGAAGTAATTTAGGTGAGTTTGGCATAGTTTGCTATGGTTAGTAGCATTTTTTTGTAATTTAAAAGTGATTGGGTTTAGTTTGTTTTGGTAAGGGTTAGTTGGTGATGATTTATGGTAGCCAAAGTAATTTAGGTGAGTTTGGCATAGTTTGCTATGGTTAGGAGCATTTTTTTGTAATTTAAAAGTGATTGGGTTTAATTTGTTGTGGTAAGGGTTAGTTGGTGATGATTTAGAGTAGCCGAAGTAATTTAGGTGATTTTGGCATAGTTTGTTATGATTTGTACACCTTTTTTTGTAATTTTAAGATGATATGGTTTGGTTTGTTGTGGTAAGGGATAGTTGGGGGTGATTTACAGTAGCCGAAGTAATTTAGGTGATTCTGGTATAGTTTGTTATGATTTGTACAACTTTTTTTGTAATTTTAAGATGATATGGTTTGGTTTGTTGTGGTAAGGGATAGTTGGGGGTGATTTACGGTAGCCGAAGTAATTTAGGTGATTCTGGTTAAGTTTGTTATGATTTTTATCATTTTTTTGTAATTTTAAAGTGATTGGGCTTAATTTGTTGCTGTGAAGTGTAGTTGGGGTGATTTTTGATAGCCGAAGTAATTTAGGTGAGTTTAGCATAGTTTGCTTTTATTAGTAGCATTTTTTTGTAATTTAAAAGTGATTGGGTTTAGTTTGTTGTGGTAAGGGTTAGTTGGTGATGATTTATGGTAGCCGAAGTAATTTAGGTGAGTTTGGCATAGTTTGCTATGGTTAGTAGCATTTTTTTGTAATTTAAAAGTGACTGGGTTTAGGTTGTTGTGGTAAAGGTTAGTTGGTGATGATTTAGAGTAGCCGAAGTAATTTAGGTAAATCTGGCATAGTTTGTTATGATTTGTACACCTTGTTTTGTAATTTTAAGGTGATATGGTTTGGTTAGTTGTGGTAAGGGATAGTTGGGGGTGGTTTACGGTAGCCGAAGTAATTTAGGTGATTCTGGTATAGTTTGTTATGATTTTTAGCATTTTTTTGTAATTTTAAAGTGATTGGGCTTAATTTGTTGCTTTAAAGTGCAGTTGGGAGTGATTCTTGATAGCCAAAGTAATTTAGGTGGGTTTGGCATAGTTTGCTATGGTTAGTAGCATTTTTTTGTAAATTAAAAGTGATTGGGTTTAGTTTGTTGTGGTAAAGTTTAGTTGGTGATCATTTATGGTAGCCGAAGTAATTTAGGTGAGTTTGGCATAGTTTGCTATGGTTTCTAGCATTTTTTGTAATTTAAAATTGATTGGGTTTAGTTTGTTGTGGTAAGGGTTAGTTGGTGATGATTTAGAGTAGCCGAAGTAATTTAGGTGAGTCTGGCATAATTTGTTATGATTTGTACACCTTTTTTTGTAATTTTAAAATGATAAGGTTTGGTTTGTTGTGGTAAGGGATAGTTGGGGGTGATTTACGGTAGCCGAAGTAATTTAGGTGATTCTGGTATAGATTGTTATAATTTTTAGCATTTTTTTGTAATTTTAAAGTGATTGGGCTTAGTTTGTTGCTGTAAAGTGTAGTTGGGGGTGATTTTTGATAGCCGAAGTAATTTAGGTGAGTTTGGCATAGTTTGCTATGGTTAGTAGCATTTTTTTGTAATTTAAATGTGATTGGGTTTAGTTTGTTGTGGTAAGGGTTAGTTGGTGATGATTTAGAGTAGCCGAAGTAATTTAGGTGAGTCTGGCATTGTTTGTTATGATTTGTACACCTTTTTTTGTAATTTTAAGATGATGTGGTTTGGTTTGTTGTGGTAAGGTATAGTTGGGGGTGATTTACGGTAGCCGAAGTAATTTAGGTGATTCTGGTTAAGTTTGTTATGATTTTTATCATTTTTTTGTAATTTTAAAGTGATTGGGCTTAGTTTGTTGCTGTAAAGTGTAGTTGGGGGTGATTTTTGATAGCCGAAGTAATTTAGGTGTGTTTGGCATAGTTAGCTATCGTTAGTTGCATTTTTTTGTAATTTAAAAGTGATTGGGTTTAGTTTGTTGTGGTAAGGGTTAGTTGGTGATGATTTATGGTTTCAGAAGTAATTTAGGTGAGTTTGGCATAGTTTGCTATGGTTAATAGCATTTTTTGTAATTTAAAAGTGATTGGGTTTAGTTTGTTGTGGTAAGGGTTAGTTGGTGATGATTTAGAGTAGCCGAAGTAATTTAGGTAAGTCTGGCATAGTTTGTTATGATTTGTACAACTTTTTTTGTAATTTTAAGATGATATGGTTTGGTTTGTTGTGGTAAGGGATAGTTGGGGGTGATTTACGGTAGCCGAAGTAATTTAGGTAATTCTGGTATAGTTTGTTATGATTTTTAGCATTTTTTTTGTAATTTTAAAGTAATTGGTCTTAGTTTGTTGCTGTAAAGTGTAGTTGGGGGTGATTTTTGATAGCCAAAGTAATTTAGGTGAGTTTGGCATAATTTGCTATGGTTAGTAGCATTTTTTTGTAATTTGAAAGTAATTTGGTTTAGTTTGTTGTGGTAAGGGTTAGTTGGTGATGATTTATGGTAGCCGAATTAATTTAGGTGAGTTTGGCATAGTTTGCTATGGTTAATAGCATTTTTTTGTAATTTATAAGTGATTGGGTTTAGTTTGTTGTGGTAAGGGTTAGTTGGTGATGATTTAGAGTAGTCGAAGTAATTTAGGTGAGTCTGGCATAGTTTGTTATAATTTGTACACTTTTTTTTGTAATTTTAAGATGATATGGATTGGTTTGTTGTGGTAAGGAATAGTTGTGGGTGATTTACGGTAGCCGAAGTAATTTAGGTGATTCTGGTATAGTTTGTTATGATTTTTAGCATTTTTTTTGTAATTTTAAAGTGATTGGTCTTAGTTTGTTGCTGTAAAGTGTAGTTGGGGGTGATTTTTGATAGCCAAAGTAATTTAGGTGAGTTTGGCATAATTTGCTATGGTTAGTAGCATTTTTTTGTAATTTAAAAGTAATTTGGTTTAGTTTGTTGTGGTAAGGGTTAGTTGGTGATGATTTATGGTAGCCGAATTAATTTAGGTGAGTTTGGCATAGTTTGCTATGGTTAGTAGCATTTTTTTGTAATTTAAAAGTGACTGGGTTTAGTTTGTTGTGGTAAGGGTTAGTTGGTGATGATTTAGAGTAGCCGAAGTAATTTAGGTAAGTCTGGCATAGTTTGTTATGATTTGTACCACTTTTTTTGTAATTTTAAGATGATATGGTTTGGTTTGTTGTGGTAAGGGATAGTTGGGGGTGATTTACGGTAGCCGAAGTAATTTAGGTAATTCTGGTATAGTTTGTTATGATTTTTAGCATTTTTTTTGTAATTTTAAAGTAATTGGTCTTAGTTTGTTGCTGTAAAGTGTAGTTGGGGGTGATTTTTGATAGCCAAAGTAATTTAGGTGAGTTTGGCATAATTTGCTATGGTTAGTAGCATTTTTTTGTAATTTGAAAGTAATTTGGTTTAGTTTGTTGTGGTAAGGGTTAGTTGGTGATGATTTATGGTAGCCGAATTAATTTAGGTGAGTTTGGCATAGTTTGCTATGGTTAATAGCATTTTTTTGTAATTTAAAAGTGATTGGGTTTAGTTTGTTGTGGTAAGGGTTAGTTGGTGATGATTTAGAGTAGTCGAAGTAATTTAGGTGAGTCTGGCATAGTTTGTTATAATTTGTACACTTTTTTTTGTAATTTTAAGATGATATGGATTGGTTTGTTGTGGTAAGGAATAGTTGTGGGTGATTTACGGTAGCCGAAGTAATTTAGGTGATTCTGGTATAGTTTGTTATGATTTTTAGCATTTTTTTTGTAATTTTAAAGTGATTGGTCTTAGTTTGTTGCTGTAAAGTGTAGTTGGGGGTGATTTTTGATAGCCAAAGTAATTTAGGTGAGTTTGGCATAATTTGCTATGGTTAGTAGCATTTTTTTGTAATTTAAAAGTAATTTGGTTTAGTTTGTTGTGGTAAGGGTTAGTTGGTGATGATTTATGGTAGCCGAATTAATTTAGGTGAGTTTGGCATAGTTTGCTATGGTTAGTAGCATTTTTTTGTAATTTAAAAGTGACTGGGTTTAGTTTGTTGTGGTAAGGGTTAGTTGGTGATGATTTAGAGTAGCCGAAGTAATTTAGGTGAGTCTGGCATAGTTTGTTATGATTTGTACATTTTTTTTTGTAATTTTAAGATGATATGGTTTGGTTTGATGTGGTAAGGGATAGTTGGGGGTGATTTACGGTAGCCGAAGTAATTTAGGTGATTCTGGTATAGTTTGTTATGATTTGTACAACTTTTTTTGTAATTTTAAGATGATATGGTTTGGTTTGTTGTGGTAAGGGATAGCTGGGGGTGATTTACGGTAGCCGAAGTAGTTTAGGTGATTCTGGTTAAGTTTGTTATGATTTTTATCATTTTTTTGTAATTTTAAAGTGATTGGGCTTAGTTTGTTGCTGTAAAGTGTAGTTGGGGGTGATTTTTGATAGCCGAAGTAATTTAGGTGAGTTTGGCATAGTTTGCTATGGTTAGTAATATTTTTTTGTAATTTAAAAGTGATTGGGTTTAGTTTGTTGTGGTAAGGGTTAGTTGGTGATGATTTATGGTAGCCGAAGTAATTTAGGTAAGTTTGGCATAGTTTGCTATGGTTAGTAGCATTTTTTTGTAATTTAAATGTGATTGGGTTTAGTTTGTTGTGGTAATGGTTAGTTGGTGATGATTTAGAGTAGCCGAAGTAATTTAGGTGAGTCTGGCATAGTTTGTTATGATTTGTACACCTTTTTTTGTAATTTTAAGATGATATGGTTTGGTTTGTTTTGGTAAGGGATAGTTGGGGGTGATTTACGGTAGCCGAAGTAATTTAGGTGATTCTGGTATAGTTTGTTATGATTTTTAGCATTTTTTTGAAATCTTAAAGTGATTGGGCTTAGTTTGTTGCTGTAAAGTGTAGTTGGGGGTGATTTTTGATAGCCGAAGTAATTTAGGTGAGTTTGGCATAGTTTGCTATGGTTAGTAGCATTTTTTTGTAATTTAAAGTGATTGGTTTTAGTTTATTGTGGTAAGGGTTAGTTTGTGATGATTTATGGTAGCCGAAGTAATTTAGGTGAGTTTGGCATAGTTTGCTATGGTTAGTAGCATTTTTTTGTAATTTAAAAGTGATTGGGTTTAGTTTGTTGTGGTAAGGGTTAATTGGTGATGATTTATGGTAGCCGAAGTAATTTAGGTAAGTTTGGCATAGTTTGCTATGGTTAGTAGCATTTTTTTGTAATTTAAAAGTGATTGGGTTTAGTTTGTTGTGGTAAGGGTTATTTGGTGATGATTTAGAGTAGCCGAAGTAATTTAGGTGAGTCTGGCATAGTTTGTTATGATTTGTACACCTTTTTTTGTAATTTTAAGATGATATGGTTTGGTTTGTTTTGGTAAGGGATAGTTGGGGGTGATTTACGGTAGCCGAAGTAATTTAGGTGATTCTGGTATAGTTTGTTATGATTTTTAGCATTTTTTTGTAATTTTAAAGTGATTGGGCTTAGTTTGTTGCTGTAAAGTGTAGTTGGGGGTGATTTTTGATAGCCGAAGTAATTTAGGTGAGTTTGGCATAGTTTGCTATGGTTAGTAGCATTTTTTTGTAATTTAAAAGTGATTGGGTTTAGTTTGTTGTGGTAAGGGTTAGTTGGTGATGATTTATGGTAGCCGAAGTAATTTAGGTAAGTTTGGCATAGTTTGCTATGGTTAGTAGCATTTTTTTGTAATTTAAATGTGATTGGGTTTAGTTTGTTGTGGTAAGGGTTAGTTGGTGATGATTTAGAGTAGCCGAAGTAATTTAGGTGAGTCTGGCATTGTTTGTTATGATTTGTACACCTTTTTTTGTAATTTTAAGATGATGTGGTTTGGTTTGTTGTGGTAAGGTATAGTGGGGGTGATTTACGGTAGCCGAAGTAATTTAGGTGATTCTGGTATAGTTTGTTATGATTTTTAGCATTTTTTTGTAATTTTAAAGTGATTGGGCTTAGTTTGTTGCTGTAAAGTGTAGTTGGGGTGATTTTTGATAACCGAAGTAATTTAGGTGAGTTTGGCATAGTTTGCTATGGTTAGTAGCATTTTTTTGTAATATAAAAGTGATTGGGTTTAGTTTGTTGTGGTAAGGGTTAGTTGGTAATGATTTATGGTAGCCGAAGTAATTTAGGTGAGTTTGGCATAGTTTGCTATGGTTAGTAGCATTTTTTTGTAATTTAAAAGTGATTGGGTTTAGTTTGTTGTGGTAAGGGTTAGTTGGTGATGATTTAGAGTAGCCGAAGTAATTTAGGTGAGTCTGGCATAGTTTGCTATGGTTGTTGTGGTAAGGGTTAGTTGGTGATGATTTATGGTAGCCGAAGTAATTTAGGTAAGTCTGGCATAGTTTGCTATGGTTAGTAGCATTTTTTTGTAATTTAAAAGTGATTGGGTTTAGTTTGTTGTGGTAAGGGTTAGTTGGTGATGATTTATGGTAGCCGAAGTAATTTAGGTGAGTTTGGCATAGTTTGCTATGGTTAGTAGCATTTTTTTGTAATTTAAAAGTGATTGGGTTTAGTTTGTTGTGGTAAGGGTTAGTTGATGACGATTTAGAGTAGCCGAAGTAATTTAGGTGAGTCTGGCATAGTTTGTTATGATTTGTACACCTTTTTTTGTAATTTTAGGATGATATGGTTTGGTTTGTTGTGGTAAGGGATAGTTGGGGGTGATTTACGGTTGACGAAGTAATTTAGGTGATTCTGGTATAGTTTGTTATGATTTTTAGCATTTTTTTGTAATTTTAAAGTGATTGGGCTTAGTTTGTTGCTGTAAAGTGTAGTTGGGGATGATTTTTGATAGCCGAAGTAATTTAGGTGAGTTTGGCATAGTTTGCTATGGTTAGTAATATTTTTTTGTAATTTAAAAGTGATTGGGTTTAGTTTGTTGTGGTAAGGGTTAGTTGGTGATGATTTATGGGAGCCGAAGTAATTTAGGTGAGTTTGGCATAGTTTGCTATGGTTAGTAGCATTTTTTTGTAATTTAAAAGTGATTGGGCTTAGTTTGTTGTGGTAAGGGTTAGTTGGTGATGATTTATGGTAGCCGAAGTAATTTAGGTAAGTTTGGCATAGTTTGCTATGGTTAGTAGCATTTTTTTGTAATTTAAAAGTGATTGGGTTTAGTTTGTTGTGGTAAGGGTTTAGTTGGTGATGATTTAGAGTAGCCGAAGTAATTTAGGTGAGTCTGGCATAGTTTGTTATGATTTGTACACCTTTTTTTGTAATTTTAAGATGATATGGTTTGGTTTGTTTTGGTAAGGGATAGTTGGGGGTGATTTACGGTAGCCGAAGTAATTTAGGTGATTCTGGTATAGTTTGTTATGATTTTTAGCATTTTTTTGAAATCTTAAAGTGATTGGGCTTAGTTTGTTGCTGTAAAGTGTAGTTGGGGGTGATTTTTGATAGCCGAAGTAATTTAGGTGAGTTTGGCATAGTTTGCTATGGTTAGTAGCATTTTTTTGTAATTTAAAGTGATTGGTTTTAGTTTATTGTGGTAAGGGTTAGTTTGTGATGATTTATGGTAGCCGAAGTAATTTAGGTGAGTTTGGCATAGTTTGCTATGGTTAGTAGCATTTTTTTGTAATTTAAAAGTGATTGGGTTTAGTTTGTTGTGGTAAGGGTTAATTGGTGATGATTTATGGTAGCCGAAGTAATTTAGGTAAGTTTGGCATAGTTTGCTATGGTTAGTAGCATTTTTTTGTAATTTAAAAGTGATTGGGTTTAGTTTGTTGTGGTAAGGGTTATTTGGTGATGATTTAGAGTAGCCGAAGTAATTTAGGTGAGTCTGGCATAGTTTGTTATGATTTGTACATCTTTTTTTGTAATTTTAAGATGATATGGTTTGGTTTGTTTTGGTAAGGGATAGTTGGGGGTGATTTACGGTAGCCGAAGTAATTTAGGTGATTCTGGTATAGTTTGTTATGATTTTTAGCATTTTTTTGTAATTTTAAAGTGATTGGGCTTAGTTTGTTGCTGTAAAGTGTAGTTGGGGGTGATTTTTGATAGCCGAAGTAATTTAGGTGAGTTTGGCATAGTTTGCTATGGTTAGTAGCATTTTTTTGTAATTTAAAAGTGATTGGGTTTAGTTTGTTGTGGTAAGGGTTAGTTGGTGATGATTTATGGTAGCCGAAGTAATTTAGGTAAGTTTGGCATAGTTTGCTATGGTTAGTAGCATTTTTTTGTAATTTAAATGTGATTGGGTTTAGTTTGTTGTGGTAAGGGTTAGTTGGTGATGATTTAGAGTAGCCGAAGTAATTTAGGTGAGTCTGGCATTGTTTGTTATGATTTGTACACCTTTTTTTGTAATTTTAAGATGATGTGGTTTGGTTTGTTGTGGTAAGGTATAGTGGGGGTGATTTACGGTAGCCGAAGTAATTTAGGTGATTCTGGTATAGTTTGTTATGATTTTTAGCATTTTTTTGTAATTTTAAAGTGATTGGGCTTAGTTTGTTGCTGTAAAGTGTAGTTGGGGTGATTTTTGATAACCGAAGTAATTTAGATGAGTTTGGCATACTTTGCTATGGTTAGTAGCATTTTTTTCTAATATAAAAGTGATTGGGTTTAGTTTGTTGTGGTAAGGGTTAGTTGGTAATGATTTATGGTAGCCGAAGTAATTTAGGTGAGTTTGGCATAGTTTGCTATGGTTAGTAGCATTTTTTTGTAATTTAAAAGTGATTGGGTTTAGTTTGTTGTGGTAAGGGTTAGTTGGTGATGATTTAGAGTAGCCGAAGTAATTTAGGTGAGTCTGGCATAGTTTGCTATGGTTGTTGTGGTAAGGGTTAGTTGGTGATGATTTATGGTAGCCGAAGTAATTTAGGTAAGTTTGGCATAGTTTGCTATGGTTAGTAGCATTTTTTTGTAATTTAAAAGTGATTGGGTTTAGTTTGTTGTGGTAAGGGTTAGTTGGTGATGATTTATGGTAGCCGAAGTAATTTAGGTGAGTTTGGCATAGTTTGCTATGGTTAGTAGCATTTTTTTGTAATTTAAAAGTGATTGGGTTTAGTTTGTTGTGGTAAGGGTTAGTTGATGACGATTTAGAGTAGCCGAAGTAATTTAGGTGAGTCTGGCATAGTTTGTTATGATTTGTACACCTTTTTTTGTAATTTTAGGATGATATGGTTTGGTTTGTTGTGGTAAGGGATAGTTGGGGGTGATTTACGGTTGACGAAGTAATTTAGGTGATTCTGGTATAGTTTGTTATGATTTTTAGCATTTTTTTGTAATTTTAAAGTGATTGGGCTTAGTTTGTTGCTGTAAAGTGTAGTTGGGGATGATTTTTGATAGCCGAAGTAATTTAGGTGAGTTTGGCATAGTTTGCTATGGTTAGTAATATTTTTTTGTAATTTAAAAGTGATTGGGTTTAGTTTGTTGTGGTAAGGGTTAGTTGGTGATGATTTATGGGAGCCGAAGTAATTTAGGTGAGTTTGGCATAGTTTGCTATGGTTAGTAGCATTTTTTTGTAATTTAAAAGTGATTGGGCTTAGTTTGTTGTGGTAAGGGTTAGTTGGTGATGATTTATGGTAGCCGAAGTAATTTAGGTAAGTTTGGCATAGTTTCCTATGGTTAGTAGCATTTTTTTGTAATTTAAAAGTGATTGGGTTTAGTTTGTTGTGGTAAGGGTTTAGTTGGTGATGATTTAGAGTAGCCGAAGTAATTTAGGTGAGTCTGGCATAGTTTGTTATGATTTGTACACCTTTTTTTGTAATTTTAAGATGATATGGTTTGGTTTGTTTTGGTAAGGGATAGTTGGGGGTGATTTACGGTAGCCGAAGTAATTTAGGTGATTCTGGTATAGTTTGTTATGATTTTTAGCATTTTTTTGAAATCTTAAAGTGATTGGGCTTAGTTTGTTGCTGTAAAGTGTAGTTGGGGGTGATTTTTGATAGCCGAAGTAATTTAGGTGAGCTTGGCATAGTTTGCTATGGTTAGTAGCATTTTTTTGTAATTTAAAGTGATTGGTTTTAGTTTATTGTGGTAAGGGTTACTTTGTGATGATTTATGGTAGCCGAAGTAATTTAGGTGAGTTTGGCATAGTTTGCTATGGTTAGTAGCATTTTTTTGGAATTTAAAAGTGATTGGGTTTAGTTTGTTGTGGTAAGGGTTAATTGGTGATGATTTATGGTAGCCGAAGTAATTTAGGTAAGTTTGGCATAGTTTGCTATGGTTAGTAGCATTTTTTTGTAATTTAAAAGTGATTGGGTTTAGTTTGTTGTGGTAAGGGTTATTTGGTGATGATTTAGAGTAGCCGAAGAAATTTAGGTGAGTCTGGCATAGTTTGTTATGATTTGTAATTTAGAGTAGCCGAAGTAATTTAGGTGAGTCTGGCATTGTTTGTTATGATTTGTACACCTTTTTTTGTAATTTTAAGATGATGTGGTTTGGTTTGTTGTGGTAAGGTATAGTGGGGGTGATTTACGGTAGCCGAAGTAATTTAGGTGATTCTGGTATAGTTTGTTATGATTTTTAGCATTTTTTTGTAATTTTAAAGTGATTGGGCTTAGTTTGTTGCTGTAAAGTGTAGTTGGGGTGATTTTTGATAACCGAAGTAATTTAGGTGAGTTTGGCATAGTTTGCTATGGTTAGTAGCATTTTTTTGTAATTTAAAAGTGATTGGGTTTAGTTTGTTGTGGTAAGGGTTAGTTGGTGATGATTTATGGTAGCCGAAGTAATTTAGGTGAGTTTGGCATAGTTTGCTATGGTTAGTAGCATTTTTTTGTAATTTAAAAGTGATTGGGTTTAGTTTGTTGTGGTAAGGGTTAGTTGGTGACGATTTAGAGTAGCCGAAGTAATTTAGGTGAGTCTGGCATAGTTTGTTATGATTTGTACACCTTTTTTTGTAATTTTAGGATGATATGGTTTGGTTTGTTGTGGTAAGGGATAGTTGGGGGTGATTTACGGTAGCCGAAGTAATTTAGGTGATTCTGGTATAGTTTGTTATGATTTTTAGCATTTTTTTGTAATTTTAAAGTGATTGGGCTTAGTTTGTTGTGGTAAGGGTTAGTTGGTGATGATTTATGGTAGCCGAAGTAATTTAGATAAGTTTGGCATAGTTTGCTATGGTTAGTAGCGTTTTTTTTTTAATTTAAAAGTGATTGGGTTTAGTTTGTTGTGGTAAGGGTTTAGTTGGTGATGATTTAGAATAGCCGAAGTAATTTAGGTGAGTCTGGCATAGTTTGTTATGATTTGTACACCTTTTTTTGTAATTTTAAGATGATGTGGTTTGGTTTGTTGTGGTAAGGTATAGTGGGGGTGATTTACGGTAGCCGAATAATTTAGGTGATTCTGGTATAGTTTGTTATGATTTTTAGCATTTTTTTGTAATTTTAAAGTGATTGGGCTTAGTTTGTTGCTGTAAAGTGTAGTTGGGGGTGATTTTTGATAGCCGAAGTAATTTAGGTGAGTTTGGCATAGTTTGCTATGGTTAGTAGCATTTTTTTGTAATTTAAAGTGATTGGTTTTAGTTTATTGTGGTAAGGGTTAGTTGGTGATGATTTATGGTAGCCGAAGTAATTTAGGTGAGTTTGGCATAGTTTGCTATGGTTAGTAGCATTTTTTTGTAATTTAAAAGTGATTGGGTTTAGTTTGTTGTGGTAAGGGTTAGTTGGTGATGATTTAGAGTAGCCGAAGTAATTTAGGTGAGTTTGGCATAGTTTGCTATGGTTGTTGTGGTAAGGGTTAGTTGGTGATGATTTATGGTAGCCGAAGTAATTTAGGTAAGTTTGGCATAGTTTGCTATGGTTAGTAGCATTTTTTTGTAATTTAAAAGTGACTGGGTTTAGTTTGTTGTGGTAAGGGTTATTTGGTGATGATTTAGAGTAGCCGAAGTAATTTAGGTGAGTTTGGCATAATTTTCGAGGGTTAGTAGCATTTTTTTGTAATTTAAAAGTGATTGGGTTTAGTTTGTTGTGGTAAGGGTTAGTTGGTGATGATTTAGAGTAGCCGAAGTAATTTAGGTGAGTCTGGCATAGTTTGTTATGATTTGTACACCTTTTTTTGTAATTTTAAGATGATATGGTTTGGTTTGTTGTGGTAAGGGATAGTTGGGGGTGATTTACGGTAGCCGAAGTAATTTAGGTGATTCTGGTATAGTTTGTTATGATTTTTAGCATTTTTTTGTAATTTTAAAGTGATTGGGCTTAGTTTGTTGCTGTAAAGTGTAGTTGGGGGTGATTTTTGATAGCCGAAGTAATTTAGGTGAGTTTGGCATAGTTTGCTATGGTTAGTAGCATTTTTTTGTAATTTCAAAGTGATTGGGTTTAGTTTGTTGTGGTAAGGGTTAGTTGGTGATGATTTATGGTAGCCGAAGTAATTTAGGTGAGTTTGGCATAGTTTGCTATGGTTAGTAGCATTTTTTTGTAACTTAAATTGATTGGGTTTAGTTTGTTGTGGTAAGGGTTAGTTGGTGATGATTTACGGTAGCCGAAGTAATTTAGGTGATTCTGGTATAGTTTGTAAAGATTTTTTGCATTTTTTTGTAATTTTAAAGTGATTGGGCTTAGTTTGTTGCTGTAAAGTGTAGTTGGGGGTGATTTTTGATAGCCGAAGTAATTTAGGTGAGTTTGGCATAGTTTGCTATGGTTAGTAGCATTTTTTTGTAATTTAAAAGTAATTGGGTTTAGTTTGTTGTGGTAAGGGTTAGTTGGTGATGATTTAGAGTAGCCGAAGTAATTTAGGTGAGTCTGGCATAGTTTGTTATGATTTGTACACCTTTTTTTGTAATTTTAAGATGATATGGTTTGGTTTATTGTGGTAAGGGATAGTTGGGGGTAATTTATGGTAGCCGAAGTAATTTAGGTGATTCTGGTATAGTTTGTTATGATATTTAGTATTTTTTTGTAATTTTAAAGTGATTGGGCTTAGTTTGTTGCTGTAAAGTTTAGTTGGGGGTGATTTTTGATAGCCGAAGTAATTTAGGTGAGTTTGGCATAGTTTGCTATGGTTAGTAGCATTTTTTTGTAATTTAAAAGTGATTGGGTTTAGTTTGTTGTGGTAAGGGTTAGTTGGTGATGATTTATGGTAGCCGAAGTAATTTCGGTGAGTTTGGCATAGTTTGCTATGGTTAGTAGCATTTTTTTGTAATTTAAATTGATTGGGTTTAGTTTGTTGTGGTAAGGGTTAGTTGGTGATGATTTAGAGTAGCCGAAGTAATTTAGGTGAGTCTGGCATAGTTTGTTATGATTTGTACACCTTTTTTGTAATTTTAAGATGATATGGTTTGGTTTGTTGTGGTAATGGATAGTTGGGGGTGATTTACGGTAGCCGAAGTAATTTAGGTGATTCTGGTATAGTTTTTTATGATTTTTAGCATTTTTTTGTAATTTTAAAGTGATTGGGCTTAGTTTGTTGCTGTAAAGTGTAGTTGGGGGTAATTTTTGATAGCCGAAGTAATTTAGGTGTGTTTGGCATAGTTTGCTATGGTTAGTAGCATTTTTTTGTAATTTAAAAATGATTGGGTTTAGTTTGTTGTGGTAAGGGTTAGTTGGTGATGATTTAGAGTAGCCGAAGTAATTTAGGTGAGTTTGGCATAGTTTGCTATGGTTAGTAGCATTTTTTTGTAATTTAAATGTGATTGGGTTTAGTTTGTTGTGGTAAGGGTTAGTTGGTGATGATTTAGAGTAGCCGAAGTAATTTAGGTGAGTCTGGCATTGTTTGTTATGATTTGTACACCTTTTTTTGTAATTTTAAGATGATGTGGTTTGGTTTGTTGTGGTAAGGTATAGTGGGGGTGATTTACGGTAGCCGAATAATTTAGGTGATTCTGGTATATTTTGTTATGATTTTTAGCATTTTTTTGTAATTTTAAAGTGATTGGGCTTAGTTTGTTGCTGTAAAGTGTAGTTGGGGGTGATTTTTGATAGCCGAAGTAATTTAGGTGAGTTTGGCATAGTTTGCTATGGTTAGTAATATTTTTTTGTAATTTAAAATTTATTGGGTTTAGTTTGTTGTGGTAAGGGTTAGTTGGTGATGATTTATGGTAGCCGAAGTAATTTAGGTAAGTTTGGCATAGTTTGCTATGGTTAGTGGCATTTTTTTGTAATTTAAAAGTGATTGGGTTTAGTTTGTTGTGGTAAGGGTTATTTGGTGATGATTTAGAGTAGCCGAAGTAATTAAGGTGAGTTTGGCATAGTTTGCCATGGTTAGTAGCATTTTTTTGTAATTTAAAAGTGATTGGTTTTAGTTTGTTGTGGTAAGGGTTAGTTGGTGATGATTTATGGGAGCCGAAGTAATTTAGGTGAGTTTGGCATAGTTTGCTATGGTTAGTAGCATTTTTTTGTAATTTAAAAGTGATTGGGCTTAGTTTGTTGTGGTAAGGGTTAGTTGGTGATGATTTATGGTAGCCGAAGTAATTTAAGTAAGTTTGGCATAGTTTGCTATGGTTAGTAGCGTTTTTTTTTTTAATTTAAAAGTGATTGGGTTTAGTTTGTTGTGGTAAGGGTTTAGTTGGTGATGATTTAGAATAGCCGAAGTAATTTAGGTGAGTCTGGCATAGTTTGTTATGATTTGTACACCTTTTTTTGTAATTTTAAGATGATATGGTTTGGTTTGTTTTGGTAAGGGATAGTTGGGGGTGATTTACGGTAGCCGAAGTAATTTAGGTGATTCTGGTATAGTTTGTTTTGATTTTTAGCATTTTTTTGTAATCTTAAAGTGATTGGGCTTAGTTTGTTGCTGTAAAGTGTAGTTGGGGGTGATTTTTGATAGCGGAAGTAATTTAGGTGAGTTTGGCATAGTTTGCTATGGTTAGTAGCATTTTTTTGTAATTTAAAGTGATTGGTTTTAGTTTATTGTGGTAAGGGTTAGTTGGTGATGATTTATGGTAGCCGAAGTAATTTAGGTGAGTTTGGCATAGTTTGCTATGGTTAGTAGCATTTTTTTGTAATTGAAAAGTGATTGGGTTTAGTTTGTTGTGGTAAGGGTTAGTTGGTGATGATTTATGGTAGCCGAAGTAATTTAGGTGAGTTTGGCATAGTTTGCTATGGTTAGTAGCATTTTTTTGTAACTTAAATTGATTGGGTTTAGTTTGTTGTGGTAAGGGTTAGTTGGTGATGATTTACGGTAGCCGAAGTAATTTAGGTGATTCTGGTATAGTTTGTTAAGATTTTTAGCATTTTTTTGTAATTTTAAAGTGATTGGGCTTAGTTTGTTGCTGTAAAGTGTAGTTGGGGGTGATTTTTGATAGCCAAAGTAATTTAGGTGAGTTTGGCATAGTTTGCTATGGTTAGTAGCATTTTTTTGTAATTTAAAAGTAATTGGGTTTAGTTTGTTGTGGTAAGGGTGAGTTGGTGATGATTTAGAGTAGCCGAAGTAATTTAGGTGAGTCTGGCATAGTTTGTTATGATTTGTACACCTTTTTTTGTAATTTTAAGATGATATGGTTTGGTTTATTGTGGTAAGGGATAGTTGGGGGTAATTTACGGTAGCCGAAGTAATTTAGGTGATTCTGGTATAGTTTGTTATGATATTTAGTATTTTTTTGTAATTTTAAAGTGATTGGGCTTAGTTTGTTGCTGTAAAGTTTAGTTGGGGGTGATTTTTGATAGCCGAAGTAATTTAGGTGAGTTTGGCATAGTTTGCTATGGTTAGTAGCATTTTTTTGTAATTTAAAAGTGATTGGGTTTAGTTTGTTGTGGTAAGGGTTAGTTGGTGATGATTTGTGGTAGCCGAAGTAATTTCGGTGAGTTTGGCATAGTTTGCTATGGTTAGTAGCATTTTTTTGTAATTTAAATTGATTGGGTTTAGTTTGTTGTGGTAAGGGTTAGTTGGTGATGATTTAGAGTAGCCGAAGTAATTTAGGTGAGTCTGGCATAGTTTGTTATGATTTGTACACCTTTTTTGTAATTTTAAGATGATATGGTTTGGTTTGTTGTGGTAATGGATAGTTGGGGGTGATTTACGGTAGCCGAAGTAATTTAGGTGATTCTGGTATAGTTTTTTATGATTTTTAGCATTTTTTTGTAATTTTAAAGTGATTGGGCTTAGTTTGTTGCTGTAAAGTGTAGTTGGGGGTGATTTTTGATAGCCGAAGTAATTTAGGTGTGTTTGGCATAGTTTGCTATGGTTAGTAGCATTTTTTTGTAATTTAAAAATGATTGGGTTTAGTTTGTTGTGGTAAGGGTTAGTTGGTGATGATTTAGAGTAGCCGAAGTAATTTAGGTGAGTCTGGCATAGTTTGTTATGATTTGTACACCTTTTTTTGTAATTTTAAGATGATATGGTTTGGTTTGTTGTGGTAAGGGATAGTTGGGGGTGATTTACGGTAGCCGAAGTAATTTAGGTGATTCTGGTATAGTTTGTTATGATTTTTAGCATTTTTTTGTAATTTTAAAGTGATTGGGCTAAGTTTGATGCTGTAAAGTGTTGTTGGGGGTGATTTTTGATAGCCGAAGTAATTTAGGTGAGTTTGGCATAGTTTGCTACGGTTAGTAGCATTTTTTTTTTATTTAAAAGTGATTTGGTTTAGTTTGTTGTGGTAAGGGTTAGTTGGTGATGATTTATGGTAGCCGAAGTAATTTAGGTGAGTTTGGCATAGTTTGCTATGGTTAGTAGCATTTTTTTGTAATTTAAAAATGATTGGGTTTAGTTTGTTGTGGAAAGGGTTAGTTGGTGATGATTTAGAGTAGCCGAAGTAATTTAGGTGTGTCTGGCATAGTTTGTTATGATTTGTACACCTTTTTTTGTAATTTTAAGATGATATGGTTTGGTTTGTTGTGGTAAGGGATAGTTGGGGGTGATTTACGGTAGCCGAAGTAATTTAGGTGATTCTGGTATAGTTTGTTATGATTTTTAGCATTTTTTTGTAATTTTAAAGTGATTGGGCTTAGTTTGTTGCTGTAAAGTGTAGTTGGGGGTGATTTTTGATAGCCGAAGTAATTTAGGTGAGTTTGGCATAGTTTGCTATGGTTAGTAGCATTTTTTTGTAATTTAAAAGTGATTGGGTTTAGTTTGTTGTGGTAAGGGTTAGTTGGTGATGATTTACGGTAGCCGAAGTAATTTAGGTGATTCTGGTATAGTTTGTTATGATTTTTAGCATTTTTTTGTAATTTTAAAGTGATTGGGCTTAGTTTGTTGCTGTAAAGTGTAGTTGGGGGTGATTTTTGATAGCCGAAGTAATTTAGGTGAGTTTGGCATAGTTTGCTATGGTTAGTAGCATTTTTTTCTAATTTAAAAGTGATTGGGTTTAGTTTGTTGTGGTAAGGGTTAGTTGGTGATGATTTATGGTAGCCGAAGTAATTTAGGTCAGTTTGGCATAGTTTGCTATGGTTAGTAGCATTTTTTTGTAACTTAAATTGATTGGGTTTAGTTTGTTGTGGTAAGGGTTAGTTGGTGATGATTTACGGTAGCCGAAGTAATTTAGGTGATTCTGGTATAGTTTGTTAAGATTTTTAGCATTTTTTTGTAATTTTAAAGTGATTGGGCTTAGTTTGTTGCTGTAAAGTGTAGTTGGGGGTGATTTTTGATAGCCGAAGTAATTTAGGTGAGTTTGGCATAGTTTGCCATGGTTAATAGCATTTTTTTGTAATTTAAAAGTAATTGGGTTTAGTTTGTTGTGGTAAGGGTTAGTTGGTGATGATTTAGAGTAGCCGAAGTAATTTAGGTGGGTCTGGCATAGTTTGTTATGATTTGTACACCTTTTTTTGTAATTTTAAGATGATATGGTTTGGTTTGTTGTGGTAAGGGATAGTTGGGGGTGATTTACGGTAGCCGAAGTAAT
This sequence comes from Eledona agricola, assembly GCA_964023215.1. Taxonomy (NCBI): domain Eukaryota; kingdom Metazoa; phylum Arthropoda; class Insecta; order Coleoptera; family Tenebrionidae; genus Eledona; species Eledona agricola. The sequence continues at coordinate 448,459 of CAXIEJ010000187.1, forward strand.
TTAGGTGATTCTGGTATAGTTTGTTATGATTTTTAGCATTTTTTTGTAATTTTAAAGTGATTGGGCTAAGTTTGATGCTGTAAAGTGTTGTTGGGGGTGATTTTTGATAGCCGAAGTAATTTAGGTGAGTTTGGCATAGTTTGCTACGGTTAGTAGCATTTTTTTTTTATTTAAAAGTAATTGGGTTTAGTTTGTTGTGGTAAGGGTTAGTTGGTGATGATTTATGGTAGCCGAAGTAATTTAGGTGAGTTTGGCATAGTTTGCTATGGTTAGTAGCATTTTTTTGTAATTTAAAAATGATTGGGTTTAGTTTGTTGTGGAAAGGGTTAGTTGGTGATGATTTAGAGTAGCCGAAGTAATTTAGGTGAGTCTGGCATAGTTTGTTATGATTTGTACACCTTTTTTTGTAATTTTAAGATGATATGGTTTGGTTTGTTGTGGTAAGGGATAGTTGGGGGTGATTTACGGTAGCCGAAGTAATTTAGGTGATTCTGGTATAGTTTGTTATGATTTTTAGCATTTTTTTGTAATTTTAAAGTGATTGGGCTTAGTTTGTTGCTGTAAAGTGTAGTTGGGGGTGATTTTTGATAGCCGAAGTAATTTAGGTGAGTTTGGCATAGTTTGCTATGGTTAGTAGCATTTTTTTGTAATTTAAAAGTGATTGGGTTTAGTTTGTTGTGGTAAGGGTTAGTTGGTTATGATTTACGGTAGCCGAAGTAATTTAGGTGATTCTGGTATAGTTTGTTAAGATTTTTAGCATTTTTTTGTAATTTTAAAGTGATTGGGCTTAGTTTGTTGCTGTAAAGTGTAGTTGGGGGTGATTTTTGATAGCCGAAGTAATTTAGGTGAGTTTGGCATAGTTTGGTATGGTTAGTAGCATTTTTTTGTAATTTAAAAGTAATTGGGTTTAGTTTGTTGTGGTAAGGGTTAGTTGGTGATGATTTAGAGTAGCCGAAGTAATTTAGGTGAGTCTGGCATAGTTTGTTATGATTTGTACACCTTTTTTTGTAATTTTAAGATGATATGGTTTGGTTTATTGTGGTAAGGGATAGTTGGGGGTAATTTACGGTAGCCGAAGAAATTTAGGTGATTCTGGTATAGTTTGTTATGATTTTTAGCATTTTTTTGTAATTTTAAAGTGATTGGGCTTAGTTTGTTGCTGTAAAGTTTAGTTGGGGGTGATTTTTGATAGCCGAAGTAATTTAGGTGAGTTTGGCATAGTTTGCTATGGTTAGTAGCATTTTTTTGTAATTTAAATGTGATTGGGTTTAATTTGTTGTGGTAAGGGTTAGTTGGTGATGATTTATGGTAGCCGAAGTAATTTAGGTGATTCTGGTATAGTTTGTTATGATTTTTAGCATTTTTTTGTAATTTTAAAGTGATTGGGCTTAGTTTGTTGCTGTAAAGTTTAGTTGGGGGTGATTTTTGATAGCCGAAGTAATTTAGGTGAGTTTGGCATAGTTTGCTATTGTTAGTAGCATTTTTTTGTAATTTAAAAGTGATTGGGTTTAGTTTGTTGTGGTAAGGGTTAGTTGGTGATGATTTATGGTAGCCGAAGTAATTTAGGTGAGTTTGGCATAGTTTGCTATGGTTAGTAGCATTTTTTTGTAATTTAAATTGATTGGGTTTAGTTTGTTGTGGTAAGGGTTAGTTGGTGATGATTTAGAGTAGCCGAAGTAATTTTGGTGAGTCTGGCATAGTTTGTTATGATTTGTACACCTTTTTTGTAATTTTAAGATGATATGGTTTGGTTTGTTGTGGTAATGAATAGTTGGGGGTGATTTACGGTAGCCGAAGTAATTTAGGTGATTCTGGTATAGTTTGTTATGATTTTTAGCATTTTTTTGTAATTTTAAAGTGATTGGGCTTAGTTTGTTGCTGTAAAGTGTAGTTGGGGGTGATTTTTGATAGCCGAAGTAATTTAGGTGTGTTTGGCATAGTTTGCTATGGTTAGTAGCATTTTTTTGTAATTTAAAAATGATTGGGTTTAGTTTGTTGTGGTAAGGGTTAGTTGGTGATGATTTAGAGTAGCCGAAGTAATTTAGGTGAGTCTGGCATAGTTTGTTATGATTTGTACACCTTTTTTTGTAATTTTAAGATGATATGGTTTGGTTTGTTGTGGTAAGGGATAGTTGGGGGTGATTTACGGTAGCCGAAGTAATTTAGGTGATTCTGGTATAGTTTGTTATGATTTTTAGCATTTTTTTGTAATTTTAAAGTGATTGGGCTTTGTTTGTTGCTGTAAAGTGTAGTTGGGGGTGATTTTTGATAGCCGAAGTAATTTAGGTGAGTTTGGCATAGTTTGCTATGGTTAGTAGCATTTTTTTGAAATTTAAAAGTGATTGGGTTTAGTTTGTTGTGGTAAGGGTTAGTTGGTGATGATTTATGGTAGCCGAAATAATTTAGGTGAGTTTGGCATAGTTTGCTATGGTTAGTAGCATTTTTTTGTAATTTAAATTGATTGGGTTTATTTTGTTGTGGTAAGGGTTAGTTGGTGATGATTTAGAGTAGCCGAAGTAATTTAGGTGAGTCTGGCATAGTGTGTTATGATTTGTACACCTTTTTTGTAATTTTAAGATGATATGGTTTGGTTTGTTGTGGTAATGGATAGTTGGGGATGATTTACGGTAGCCGAAGTAATTTAGGTGATTCTGGTATAGTTTGTTATAATTTTTAGCATTTTTTTGTAATTTTAAAGTGATTGGGCTTAGTTTGTTGCTGTAAAGTGTAGTTGGGGGTGATTTTTGATAGCCGAAGTAATTTAGGTGTGTTTGGCATAGTTTGCTATGGTTAGTAGCATTTTTTTGTAATTTAAAAATGATTGGGTTTAGTTTGTAGTGGTAAGCGTTAGTTGGTGATGATTTAGAGTAGCCGAAGTAATTTAGGTGAGTCTGGCATAGTTTGTTATGATTTGTACACCTTTTTTTGTAATTTTAAGATGATATGGTTTGGTTTGTTGTGGTAAGGGATAGTTGGGGGTGATTTACGGTAGCCGAAGTAATTTAGGTGATTCTGGTATAGTTTGTTATGATTTTTAGCATTTTTTTTGTAATTTTAAAGTGATTGGGCTAAGTTTGTTGCTGTAAAGTGTAGTTGGGGGTGATTTTTGATAGCCGAAGTAATTTAGGTGAGTTTGGCATAGTTTGCTACGGTTAGTAGCATTTTTATGTAATTTAAAAGTGATTGGGCTTAGTTTGTTGTGGTAAGGGTTAGTTGGTGATGATTTATGGTAGCCGAAGTAATTTAGGTGAGTTTGGCATAGTTTGCTATGGTTAGTAGCATTTTTTTGTAATTTAAAAATGATTGGGTTTAGTTTGTTGTGGTAAGGGTTAGTGGGTGATGATTTAGAGAAGCCGAAGTAATTTAGGTGAGTCTGGCATAGTTTGTTATGATTTGTACACCTTTTTTTGTAATTTTAAGATGATATGGTTTGGTTTGTTGTGGTAAGGGATAGTTGGGGGTGATTTACGGTAGCCGAAGTAATTTAGGTGATTCTGGTATAGCTTGTTATGATTTTTAGCATTTTTTTGTAATTTTAAAGTGATTGGGCTAAGTTTGTTGCTGTAAAGTGTAGTTGGGGGTGATTTTTGATAGCCGAAGTAATTTAGGTGAGTTTGGCATAGTTTGCTACGGTTAGTAGCATTTTTTTGTAATTTAAAAGTGATTGGGTTTAGTTTGTTGTGGTAAGGGTCAGTTGGTGATGATTTATGGTAGCCGAAGTAATTTAGGTGAGTTTGGCATAGTTTGCTATGGTTAATAGCATTTTTTTGTAATTTAAAATTGATTGGGTTTAGTTTGTTGTGGTAAGGGTTAGTTGGTGATGATTTAGAGTAGCCGAAGTAATTTAGGTGAGTCTGGCATAGTTTGTTATGATTTGTACACCTTTTTTTGTAATTTTAAAATGATATGGTTTGGTTTGTAGTGGTAAGGGATAGTTGGGGGTGATTTACGGTAGCCGAAGTAATTTAGGTTATTCTGGTATAGTTTGTTATGATTTTTAGCATTTTTTTGTAATTTTAAAGTTATTGGGCTTAGTTTGTTGCTGTAAAGTGTAGTTGGGGGTGATTGTTGATAGCCGAAGTAATTTAGGTTAGTTTGGCAGAGTTTGCTATGGTTAGTAGCATTTTTTTGTAATTTAAAAGTGATTGGGTTTAGTTTGTTGTGGTAAGGGTTAGTTGGTGATGATTTATGGTAGCCGAAGTAATTTAGGTGAGTTTGGCATAGTTTGCTATGGTTAGTAGCATTTTTTTGTAATTTAAAAGTGATTGGGTTTAGTTTGTTATGGTAAGGTTTAGTTGGTGATGATTTATGGTAGCCGAAGTAATTTAGGTGAGTTTGGCATAGTTTGCTATGGTTAGTAGCATTTTTTTGTAATTTAAAAGTGATTGGGTTTAGTTTGTTGTGGAAAGGGTTAGTTGGTGATGATTTAGAGTAGCCGAATTAATTTAGGTGTGTCTGGCATAGTTTGTTATGATTTGTACACTTTTTTTGAAATTTTAAGATGATATGGTTTGGTTTGTTGTGGTAAGGGATAGTTGGGGGTGATTTACGGTAGCCGAAGTAATTTAGGTGATTTTGGTATAGTTTGTTATGATTTTTAGCATTTTTTTGTAATTTTAAAGTGATTGGGCTTAGTTTGTTGCTGTAAAGTGTAGTTGGGGGTGATTTTTGATAGCCGAAGTAATTTAGGTGAGTTTTGCATAGTTTGCTATGGTTAGTAGCATTTTTTTGTAATTTAAAAGTGATTGGGTTTAGTTTGTTGTGGTAAGGGTTAGTTGGTGATGATTTATGGTAGCCGAAGTAATTTAGGTGAGTTTGGCATAGTTTGCTATGGTTAGTAGCATTTTTTTGTAACTTAAATTGATTGGGTTTAGTTTGTTGTGGTAAGGGTTAGTTGGTGATGATTTACGGTAGCCGAAGTAATTTAGGTGATTCTGGTATAGTTTGTTAAGATTTTTATCATTTTTTTGTAATTTAAAAGTGATTGGGTTTAGTTTGTTGTGGTAAGGGTCAGTTGGTGATGATTTATGGTAACCGAAGTAATTTAGGTGAGTTTGGCATAGTTTGCTATGGTTAATAGCATTTTTTTGTAATTTAAAATTGATTGGGTTTAGTTTGTTGTGGTAAGGGTTAGTTGGTGATGATTTAGAGTAGCCGAAGTAATTTAGGTGAGTCTGGCATAGTTTGTTATGATTTGTACACCTTTTTTTGTAATTTTAAGATGATATGGTTTGGTTTGTAGTGGTAAGAGATAGTTGGGGGTGATTTACGGTAGCCGAAGTAATTTAGGTGATTCTGGTATAGTTTTTAATGATTTTTAGCATTTTTTTGTAATTTTAAAGTGATTGGGCTTAGTTTGTTGCTGTAAAGTGTAGTTGGGGGTAATTTTTGATAGCCGAAGTAATTTAGGTGAGTTTGGCAGAGTTTGCTATGGTTAGTAGCATTTTTTTGTAATTTAAAAGTGATTGGGTTTAGTTTGTTGTGGTAAGGGTTAGTTGGTGATGATTTATGGTAGCCGAAGTAATTTAGGTGAGTTTGGCATAGTTTGCTATGGTTAGTAGCATTTTTTTGTAATTTTAAAGTGATTGGGCTAAGTTTGTTGCTGTAAAGTGTAGTTGGGGGTGATTTTTGATAGCCGAAGTAATTTAGGTGAGTTTGGCATAGTTTGCTACGGTTAGTAGATTTTTTTGTAATTTAAAAGTGATTGGGTTTAGTTTGTTGTGGTAAAGGTTAGATGGTGATGATTTATGGTAGCCGAAGTAATTTAGGTGAGTTTGGCATAGTTTGCTATGGTTAGTAGCATTTTTTTGTAATTTAAAAATGATTGGGTTTAGTTTGTTGTGGTAAGGGTTAGTTGGTGATGATTTAGAGTAGCCGAAGTAATTTAGGTGAGTCTGGCATAGTTTGTTAGGATTTGTACACCTTTTTTTGTAATTTTAAGATGATATGGTTTGGTTTGTAGTGGTAAGATATAGTTGGGGGTGATTTACGGTAGCCGAAGTAATTTAGGTTATTCTGGTATAGTTTTTTGTGATTTTTAGCATTTTTTTGTAATTTTAAAGTGATTGGGCTTAGTTTGTTGCTGTAAAGTGTAGTTGGGGGAAATTTTTGATAGCCGAAGTAATTTAGGTGAGTTTGGCAGAGTTTGCTATGGTTAGTAGCATTTTTTTGTAATTTAAAAGTGATTGGGTTTAGTTTGTTGTGGTAAGGGATAGTTGGTGATGATTTATGGTAGCCGAAGTAATTTAGGTGAGTTTGGCATAGTTTGCTATGGTTAGAAGCATTTTTTTGTATTTTAAAAATGATTGGGTTTAGTTTGTTGTGGTAAGGGTTAATTGGTGATGATTTAGAGTAGCTGAAGTAATTTAGGTGAGTCTGGCATAGTTTGTTATGATTTGTACACCTTTTTTTGTAATTTTAAGATGATATGGTTTGGTTTGTTGTGGTAAGGGATAGTTGGGGGTGATTTACGGTAGCCGAAGTAATTTAGGTGATTCTGGTATAGTTTGTTATGATTTTTAGCATTTTTTTGTAATTTTAAAGTGATTGGGCTAAGTTTGTTGCTGTAAAGTGTAGTTGGGGGTGATTTTTGATAGCCGAAGTAATTTAGGTGAGTTTGGCATAGTTTGCTACGGTTTGTAGCATTTTTTTGTAATTTAAAAGTGATTGGGTTTAGTTTGTTGTGGTAAGGGTCAGTTGGTGATGATTTATGGTAGCCGAAGTAATTTAGGTGAGTTTGGCATAGTTTGCTATGGTTAATAGCATTTTTTTGTAATTTAAAATTGATTGGGTTTAGTTTGTTGTGGTAAGGGTTAGTTGGTGATGATTTAGAGTAGCCAAAGTAATTTAGGTGAGTCTGGCATAGTTTGTTATGATTTGTACACCTTTTTTTGTAATTTTAAGATGATATGGTTTGGTTTGTAGTGGTAAGGGATAGTTGGGGTTGATTTACGGTAGCCGAAGTAATTTAGGTGATTCTGGTATAGTTTGTTATGATTTTTAGCATTTTTTTGTAATTTTAAAGTGATTGGACTTAGTTTGTTGCTGTAAAGTGTGGTTGGGGGTGATTTTTGATAGCCGAAGTAATTTAGGTGAGTTTGGCAGAGTTTGCTATGGTTAGTAGCATTTTTTTGTAATTTAAAAGTGATTGGGTTTAGTTTGTTGTGGTAAGGGATAGTTGGTGATGATTTATGGTAGCCGAAGTAATTTAGGTGAGTTTGGCATAGTTTGCTATGGTTAGTAGCATTTTTTTGTAATTTAAAAATGATTGGGTTTAGTTTGTTGTGGTAAGGGTTAGTTGGTGATGATTTAGAGTAGCCGAAGTAATTTAGGTGAGTCTGGCATAGTTTGTTATGATTTGTACACCTTTTTTTGTAATTTTAAGATGATATGGTTTGGTTTGTTGTGGTAAGGGATAGTTGGGGGTGATTTACGGTAGCCGAAGTAATTTAGGTGATTCTGGTATAGTTTGTTATGATTTTTAGCATTTTTTTTTAATTTTAAAGTGATTGGGCTAAGTTTGTTGCTGTAAAGTGTAGTTGGGGGTGATTTTTGATAGCCGAAGTAATTTAGGTGAGTTTGGCATAGTTTGCTACGGTTTGTAGCATTTTTTTGTAATTTAAAAGTGATTGGATTTAGTTTGTTGTGGTAAGGGTCAGTTGGTGATAATTTATGGTAGCCGAAGTAATTTAGGTGAGTTTGGCATAGTTTGCTATGGTTAATAGCATTTTTTTGTAATTTAAAATTGATTGGGTTTAGTTTGTTGTGGTAAGGGTTAGTTGGTGATGATTTAGAGTAGCCGAAGTAATTTAGGTGAGTCTGGCATAGTTTGTTCTGATTTGTACACCTTTTTTTGTAATTTTAAGATGATATGGTTTGGTTTGTAGTGGTAAGGGATAGTTGGGGTTGATTTACGGTAGCCGAAGTAATTTAGGTGATTCTGGTATAGTTTGTTATGATTTTTAGCATTTTTTTGTAATTTTAAAGTGATTGGGCTTAGTTTGTTGCTGTAAAGTGTAGTTGGGGGTGATTTTTGATAGCCGAAGTAATTTAGGTGAGTTTGGCAGAGCTTGCTATGGTTAGTAGCATTTTTTTGTAATTTAAAAGTGATTGGGTTTAGTTTGTTGTGGTAAGGGTTAGTTGGTGATGATTTAGAGTAGCCGAAGTAATTTAGGTGAGTCTGGCATAGTTTGTTATGATTTGTACACCTTTTTTTGTAATTTTAAGATAATATGGTTTGGTTTATTGTGGTAAGGGATAGTTGGGGGTTATTTACGGTAGCCGAAGTAATTTAGGTGATTCTGGTATAGTTTGTTACGATTTTTAGCATTTTTTTGTAATTTTAAAGCGATTGGGCTTAGTTTGTTGCTGTAAAGTGTAGTTGGGGGTGATTTGTGATAGCCGAAGTAATTTAGGTGAGTTTGGCATAGTTTGCTATGGTTAGTAGCATTTTTTTGTAATTTAAAAGTGATTGGGTTTTGTTTGTTGTGGTAAGGGTTAGTTGGTGATGATTTATGGTAGCCGAAGTAATTTAGGTGAGTTTGGCATAGTTTGCTATGATTAGTAGCTTTTTTTTGTAATTTAAAAGTGATTGGGTTTAGTTTGTTGTGGTAAGGGTTAGTTGGTGATGATTTAGAGAAGCCGAAGAAATTTAGGTGAGTCTGGCATAGTTTGTTATGATTTGTACACCTTTTTTTGTAATTTTAAGATGATATGGTTTGGTTTGTTGTGGTAAGGGATAGTTGGGGGTGATTTACGGTAGCCGAAGTAATTTAGGTAATTCTGGTCTAGTTTGTTATGATTTTTAACATTTTTTTGTAATTTTAAAGTGATTGGGCTAAGTTTGTTGCTGTAAAGTGTAGTTGGGGGTGATTTTTGATAGCCGAAGTAATTTAGGTGAGCTCGGCATAGTTTGCTACGGTTAGTAGCATTTTTTTGTAATTTAAAAGTGATTGGGTTTGGTTTGTTGTGGTAAGGGTCAGTTGGTGATGATTTATGGTAGCCGAAGTAATTTAGGTGAGTTTGGCATAGTTTGCTATGGTTAATAGCATTTTTTTGTAATTTAAAATTGATTGGGTTTAGTTTGTTGTGGTAAGGGTTAGTTGGTGATGATTTAGAGAAGCCGAAGTAATGTAGGTGAGTCTGGCATAGTTTGTTATGATTTGTACACCTTTTTTTGTAATTTTAAGATGATATGGTTTGGTTTGTAGTGGTAAGAGATAGTTGGGGGTGATTTACGGTAGCCGAAGTAATTTAGGTGATTCTGGTATAGTTTTTTATGATTTTTAGCATTTTTTTGTAATTTTAAAGTGATTGGGCTAAGTTTGTTGCTGTAAAGTGTAGTTGGGGGTGATTTTTGATAGCCGAAGTAATTTAGGTGAGTTTGGCATAGTTTGCTACGGTTAGTAGATTTTTTTGTAATTTAAAAGTGATTGGGTTTAGTTTGTTGTGGTAAGGGTTAGTTGGTGATGATTTATGGTAGCCGAAGTAATTTAGGTGAGTTTGGCATAGTTTGCTATGGTTAGTAGCATTTTTTTGTAATTTAAAAATGATTGGGTTTAGTTTGTTGTGGTAAGGGTTAGTTGGTGATGATTTAGAGTAGCCGAAGTAATTTAGGTGAGTCTGGCATAGTTTGTTATGATTTGTACACCTTTTTTTGTAATTTTAAGATGATATGGTTTGGTTTGTTGTGGTAAGGGATAGTTGGGGGTGATTTACGGTAGCCGAAGTAGTTTAGGTGATTCTGGTATAGTTTGTTATGATTTTTAGCATTTTTTTGTAATTTTAAAGTGATTGGGCTAAGTTTGTTGCTGTAAAGTGTAGTTGGGGGTGATTTTTGATTGCCGAAGTAATTTAGGTGAGTTTGGCAGAGTTTGCTATGGTTAGTAGCATTTTTTTATAATTTAAAAATGATTGGGTTTAGTTTGTTGTGGTAAGGGTTAGTTGGTGATGATTTAGAGTAGCCGAAGTAATTTAGGTGAGTCTGGCATAGTTTGTTATGATTTGTACACCTTTTTTTGTAATTTTAAGATGATATGGTTTGGTTTGTAGTGGTAAGAGATAGTTGGGGGTGGTTTACGGTAGCCGAAGTAATTTAGGTGATTCTGGTATAGTTTTTTATGATTTTTAGCATTTTTTTGTAATTTTAAAGTGATTGGGCTTAGTTTGTTGCTGTAAAGTGTAGTTGGGGGTAATTTTTCATAGCCGAAGTAATTTAGGTGTGTTTGGCAGAGTTTGCTATGGTTAGTAGCATTTTTTTGTAATTTAAAAGTGATTGGGTTTAGTTTGTTGTGGTAAGGGTTAGTTGGTGATGATTTATGGTAGCCGAAGTAATTTAGGTGAGTTTGGCATAGTTTGCTATGGTTAGTAGCATTTTTTTGTAATTTTAAAGTGATTGGGCTAAGTTTGTTGCTGTAAAGTGTAGTTGGGGGTGATTTTTGATAGCCGAAGTAATTTAGGTGAGTTTGGCATAGTTTGCTATGGTTAGTAGCATTTTTTTGTAATTTAAAAGTGATTGGGTTTAGTTTGTTGTGGTAAGGGTTAGTTGGAAATGATTTAGAGAAGCCGAAGAAATTTAGGTGAGTCTGGCATAGTTTGTTATGATTTGTACACCTTTTTTTGTAATTTTAAGATGATATGGTTTGGTTTGTTGTGGTAAGGGATAGTTGGGGGTGATTTACGGTAGCCGAAGTAGTTTAGGTGATTCTGGTATAGTTTGTTATGATTTTTAGCATTTTTTTGTAATTTTAAAGTGATTGGGCTAAGTTTGTTGCTGTAAAGTGTAGTTGGGGGTGATTTTTGATTGCCGAAGTAATTTAGGTGAGTTTGGCAGAGTTTGCTACGGTTAGTAGCATTTTTTTGTAATTTAAAAGTGATTGGGTTTAGTTTGTTGTGGTAAGGGTTAGTTGGAAATGATTTAGAGAAGCCGAAGAAATTTAGATGAGTCTGGCATAGTTTGTTATGATTTGTACACCTTTTTTTGTAATTTTAAGATGATATGGTTTGGTTTGTTGTGGTAAGGGAGTGTTGGGGGTGATTTACGGTAGCCGAAGTAGTTTAGGTGATTCTGGTATAGTTTGTTATGATTTTTAGCATTTTTTTGTAATTTTAAAGTGATTGGGCTAAGTTTGTTGCTGTAAAGTGTAGTTGGGGGTGATTTTTGATTGCCGAAGTAATTTAGGTGAGTTTGGCAGAGTTTGCTATTGTTAGTAGCATTTTTTTGTAATTTAAAAGTGATTGGGTTTAGTTTGTTGTGGTAAGGGTTAGTTGGTGATGATTTATGGTAGCCGAAGTAATTTAGGTGAGTTTGGCATAGTTTGCTATGGTTAGTAGCATTTTTTTGTAATTTAAAAGTGATTGGGTTTAGTTTGTTGTGGAAAGGGTTAGTTGGTGATGATTTAGAGTAGCCGAAGTAATTTAGGTGAGTCTGGCATAGTTTGTTATGATTTGTACACCTTTTTTTGTAATTTTAAGATGATATGGTTTGGTTTGTTGTGGTAAGGGATAGTTGAGGGTGATTTACGGTAGCCGAAGTAATTTAGGTGATTCTGGTATAGTTTGTTATGATTTTTAGCATTTTTTTGTAATTTTAAAGTGATTGGGTTTAGTTTGTTGCTGTAAAGTGTAGTTGGGCGTGATTTTTGATAGCCGAAGTAATTTAGGTGAGTTTGGCATAGTTTGCTACGGTTAGTAGCATTTTTTTGTAATTTAAAAGTGATTGGGTTTAGTTTGTTGTGGTAAGGGTCAGTTGGTGATGATTTATGGTAGCCGAAGTAATTTAGGTGAGTTTGGCATAGTTTGCTATGGTTAATAGCATTTTTTTGTAATTTAAAATTGATTGGGTTTAGTTTGTTGTGGTAAGGGTTAGTTGGTGATGATTTAGAGTAGCCGAAGTAATTTAGGTGAGTCTGGCATAGTTTGTTATGATTTGTACACCTTTTTTTGTAATTTTAAGATGATATGGTTTGGTTTGTAGTGGTAAGGGATAGTTGGGGGTGATTTACGGTAGTCGAAGTAATTTAGGTGATTCTGGTATAGTTTGTTATGATTTTTAGCATTTTTTTGTAATTTTAAAGTGATTGGGCTTAGTTTGTTGCTGTAAAGTGTAGTTGGGGGTAATTTTTGATAGCCGAAGTAATTTAGGTGAGTTTGGCAGAGTTTGCTATGGTTAGTAGCATTTTTTTGTAATTTAAAAGTGATTGGGTTTAGTTTGTTGTGGTAAGGGTTAGTTGGTGATGATTTATGGTAGCCGAAGTAATTTAGGTGAGTTTGGCATAGTTTGCTATGGTTAGTAGCATTTTTTTGTAATTTTAAAGTGATTGGGCTAAGTTTGTTGCTGTAAAGTGTAGTTGGGGGTGATTTTTGATAGCCGAAGTAATTTAGGTGAGTTTGTCATAGTTTGCTACGGTTAGTAGATTTTTTTGTAATTTAAAAGTGATTGGGTTTAGTTTGTTGTGGTAAGGGTTAGTTGGTGATGATTTATGGTAGCCGAAGTAATTTAGGTGAGTTTGGCATAGTTTGCTATGGTTAGTAGCATTTTTTTGTAATTAAAAAATGATTGGGTTTAGTTTGTTCTGGTAAGGGTTTGTTGGTGATGATTTAGAGTAGCCGAAGTAATTTAGGTGAGTCTGGCATAGTTTGTTATGATTTGTACACCTTTTTTTGTAATTTTAAGATGATATGGTTTGGTTTGTTGTGGTAAGGGATAGTTGGGGGTGATTTACGGTAGCCGAAGTAATTTAGGTGATTCTGGTATAGTTTGTTATGATTTTTAGCATTTTTTTGAAATTTTAAAGTGATTGGGCTAAGTTTGTTGCTGTAAAGTGTAGTTGGGGGTGATTTTTGATAGCCGAAGTAATTTAGGTGAGTTTGGCATAGTTTGCTACGGTTAGTAGCATTTTTTTGTAATTTAAAAGTGATTGGGTTTAGTTTGTTGTGGTAAGAGTCAGTTGGTGATGATTTATGGTAGCCGAAGTAATTTAGGTAAGTTTGGCATAGTTTGCTATGGTTAATAGCATTTTTTTGTAATTTAAAATTGATTGGGTTTAGTTTGTTGTGGTAAGGGTTAGTTGGTGATGATTTAGAGTAGCCGAAGTAATTTAGGTGAGTCTGGCATAGTTTGTTATGATTTGTACACCTTTTTTTGTAATTTTAAGATGATATGGTTTGGTTTGTAGTGGTAAGGGATAGTTGGGGGTGACTTACGGTAGCCGAAGTAATTTAGGTGATTCTGGTATTGTTTGTAATGATTTTTAGCATTTTTTTGTAATTTTAAAGTGATTGGGCTTAGTTTGTTGCTGTAAAGTGTAGTTGGGGGTGATTTTTGATAGCCGAAGTAATTTAGGTGAGTTTGGCAGAGTTTGCTATGGTTAGTAGCATTTTTTTTTAATTTAAAAGTGATTGGGTTTAGTTTGTTGTGGTAAGGGTTAGTTGGTGATGTTTAATGATAGCCGAAGTAATTTAGGTGAGTTTGGCATAGTTTGCTATGATTAGTAGCTTTTTTTTGTAATTTAAAAGTGATTGGGCTAAGTTTGTTGCTGTAAAGTGTAGTTGGGGGTGATTTTTGATAGCCGAAGTAATTTAGGTGAGTTTGGCATAGTTTGCTACGGTTAGTAGATTTTTTTGTAATTTAAAAGTGATTGGGTTTAGTTTGTTGTGGTAAGGGTTAGTTGGTGATGATTTATGGTAGCCGAAGTAATTTAGGTGAGTTTGGCAGAGTTTGCTATGGTTAGTAGCATTTTTTTGTAATTTAAAAGTGATTGGGTTTAGTTTGTTGTGGTAAGGGATAGTTGGTGATGATTTAGAGTAGCCGAAGTAATTTAGGTGAGTCTGGCATAGTTTGTTATGATTTGTACACCTTTTTTTGTAATTTTAAGATGATATGGTTTGGTTTGTTGTGGTAAGGGATAGTTGGGGGTGATTTACGGTAGCCGAAGTAATTTAGGTGATTCTGGTATAGTTTGTTATGATTTTTAACATTTTTTTTGTAATTTTAAAGTGATTGGGCTTAGTTTGTTGCTGTAAAGTGTAGTTGGGGGTGATTTTTGATAGCTGAAGTAATTTAGGTGAGTTTGGCAAAGTTTGCAATGGTTAGTAGCATTTTTTTGTAATTTAAAAGTGATTGGGATTAGTTTGTTGTGGTAAGGGTTAGTTGGTGATGATTTATGGTAGCCGAAGTAATTTAGGTGAGTTTGGCATAGTTTGCTATGATTAGTAGCTTTTTTTTGTAATTTAAAAGTAATTGGGTTTAGTTTGTTGCGGTAAGGGTTAGTTGGTGATGATTTAGAGTAGCCGAAGTAATTTAGGTGAGTCTGGCATAGTTTGTTATGATTTGTACACCTTTTTTTGTAATTTTAAGATGATATGGTTTGGTTTGTTGTGGTAAGGGATAGTTGGGGGTGATTTACGGTAGCCGAAGTAATTTAGGTGATTCTGCTATAGTTTGTTATGATTTTTAACATTTTTTTTGTAATTTTAAAGTGATTGGGCTTAGTTTGTTGCTGTAAAGTGTAGTTGGGGGTAATTTTTGATAGTTAAAGTAATTTAGGTGAGTTTGGCAAAGTTTGCCATGGTTAGTAGCATTTTTTTGTAATTTAAAAGTGATTGGGTTTAGTTTGTTGTGGTAAGGGTTAGTTGGTGATGATTTATGGTAGCCGAAGTAATTTAGGTGAGTTTGGCATAGTTTGCTATGGCTAGTAGCATTTTTTTGTAATTTAAAAGTGATTGGGTTTAGTTTGTTGTGGTAAGGGTTAGTTGGTGATGATTTAGAGTAGCCGAAGTAATTTAGGTGAGTCTGGCATAGTTTGTTATGATTTGTACACCTTTTTTTGTAATTTTAAGATGATATGGTTTGGTTTGTTGTGGTAAGGGATAGTTGGGGGTGATTTACGGTAGCCGAAGCAATTTAGGTGATTCTGGTATAGTTTGTTATGATTTTTAGAATTTTTTTGTAATTTTAAAGTGATTGCGCTTAGTTTGTTGCTGTAAAGTGTAGTTGGGGGTGATTTTTGATAGCCGAAGTTATTTAGGTGAGTTTGGCATAGTTTGCAATGGTTAGTAGCATTTTTTTGTAATTTAAAAGTGATTGGGTTTAGTTTGTTGTGGTAAGGGTTAGTTAGTGATGATTTATGGTAGCCGAAGTAATTTAGGTGAGTTTGGCATAGTTTGCTATGGTAAATAGCATTTTTCTGTAATTTAAAAGTGATTGGGTTTAGTTTGTTGTGGTAAGGGTTAGTTGGTAATGATTTATGGTAGCCGAAGTAATTTAGGTGAGTTTGGCATAGTTTGCTATGCTTAGTAGCATTTTTTTGTAATTTAAAAGTGATTGGGTTTAGTTTGTTGTGGTAAGGGTTAGTTGGTGATGATTTAGAGTAGCCGAAGTAATTTAGGTGAGTCTGGCATAGTTTGTTATGATTTGTACACCTTTTTTTGTAATTTTAAGATGATATGATTTGGTTTGTTGTGGTAAGGGATAGTTGGGGGTGATTTACGGTAGCCGAAGTAATTCTGGTATAGTTTGTTATGATTTTTAGCATTTTTTTGTAATTTTAAAGTGATTGGGCTTAGTTTGTTGCTGTAAAGTGTAGTTGGGGGTGATTTTTGATAGCCGAAGTAATTTAGGTGAGTTTGGCATAGTTTGCTATGGTTAGTAGCATTTTTTTGTAATTTAAAAGTGATTGGGTTTAGTTTGTTGTAGTAAGGGTTAGTAGGTGATGATTTATAGTAGCCGAAGTAATTTAGGTGAGTTTGGCATAGTTTGCTATGGTTAGTAGCATTTTTTTGTAATTTAAAAGTGATTGGGTTTAGTTTGTTGTGGTAAGGGTTAGTTGGTGATGATTTATGGTAGCCGAAGTAATTTAGGTGAGTTTGGCATAGTTTGCTATGGTTAGTAGCATTTTTTTGTAATTTAAAAGTGATTGGGTTTAGTTTGTTGTGGTAAGGGTTAGTTGGTGATGATTTAGAGTAGCCGAAGTAATTTAGGTGAGTCTGGAATAGTTTGTTATGATTTGTACACCTTTTTTTGTAATTTTAAGATGATATGGTTTGGTTTGTTGTGGTAAGGGATAGTTGGGGGTAATTTACGGTAGCCGAAGTAATTTAGGTGATTCTGGTATAGTTTGTTTTGATTTTTAGCATTTTTTGTAATTTTAAAGTGGTAGGGCTTAGTTTGTTGCTGTAAAGTGTGGTTAGGGGTGATTTTTGATAGCCGAAGTAATTTAGGTGAGTTTGGCATAGTTTGCCATGGTTAGTAGCATTTTTTTGTAATTTAAAAGTGATTGGGTTTAGTTTGTTGTGGTAAGGGTTAGTTGGTGTTGATTTATGGTAGCCGAAGTAATTTAGGTAAGTTTGGCATAGTTTGCTATGGTTAGTAGCATTTTTTTGTAATTTAAAAGTGATTGGGTTTAGTTTGTTGTGGTAAGGGTTAGTTGGTGATGATTTAGAGTAGCCGAAGTAATTTAGGTGAGTCTGGCATAGTTTGTTATAATTTGTACACCTTTTTTCTGTAATTTTAAGATGATATGGTTTGGTTTGTTGTGGTAAGAGATAGTTGGGGGTGATATACGGTAGCCGAAGTAATTTAGGTGATTCTGGTATAGTTTGTTATGATTTTTAGAATTTTTTTGTAATTTTAAAGTGATTGGGCTTAGTTTGTGCTGTAAAGTGTAGTTGGGGGTGATTTTTGATAGCCGAAGTAATTTAGATGAGTTTGGCATAGTTTGCTATGGTTAGTAGCATTTTTTTGTAATTTAAAAGTGATTGGGTTTAGTTTGTTGTGGTAAGGGTTAGTTGGTAATGATTTATGGTAGCCGAAGTAATTTAGGTGAGTTTGGCATAGTTTGTTATGGTTAGTAGCATTTTTTTGTAATTTAAAAGTGATTGGGTTTAGTTTGTTGTGGTAAGGGTTAGTTGGTGATGATTTAGAGTAGCCGAAGTAATTTAGATGAGTCTGGCATAGTTTGTTATGATTGGTACACCTTTTTTTGTAATTTTAAGATGATATGATTTGGTTTGTTGTGGTAAGGGATAGTTGGGGGTGATTTACGGTAGCCGAAGTAATTCTGGTATAGTTTGTTATGATTTTTAGCATTTTTTTGTAATTTTAAAGTGATTGGGCTTAGTTTGTTGCTGTAAAGTGTAGTTGGGGGTGATTTTTAATAGCCGAAGTAATTTAGGTGAGTTTGGCATAGTTTGCTATGGTTAGTAGCATTTTTTTGTAATTTAAAAGTGATTGGGTTTAGTTTGTTGTGGTAAGGGTTAGTTGGTGATGATTTATGGTAGCCGAAGTAATTTAGGTGAGTTTGGCATAGTTTGCTATGGTTAGTAGCATTTTTTTGTAATTTAAAAGTGATTGGGTTTAGTTTGTTGTGGTAAGGGTTAGTTGGTGATGATTTAGAGTAGCCGAAGTAATTTAGGTGAGTCTGGAATAGTTTGTTATGATTTGTACACCTTTTTTTGTAATTTTAAGATGATATGGTTTGGTTTGTTGTGGTAAGAGATAGTTGGGGGTGATATACGGTAGCCGAAGTAATTTAGGTGATTCTGGTATAGTTTGTTATGATTTTTAGAATTTTTTTGTAATTTTAAAGTGATTGGGCTTAGTTTGTGCTGTAAAGTGTAGTTGGGGGTGATTTTTGATAGCCGAAGTAATTTAGATGAGTTTGGCATAGTTTGCTATGGTTAGTAGCATTTTTTTGTAATTTAAAAGTGATTGGGTTTAGTTTGTTGTGGTAAGGGTTAGTTGGTAATGATTTATGGTAGCCGAAGTAATTTAGGTGAGTTTGGCATAGTTTGTTATGGTTAGTAGCATTTTTTTGTAATTTAAAAGTGATTGGGTTTAGTTTGTTGTGGTAAGGGTTAGTTGGTGATGATTTAGAGTAGCCGAAGTAATTTAGTTGAGTCTGGCATAGTTTGTTATGATTTGTACACCTTTTTTTGTAATTTTAAGATGATATGATTTGGTTTGTTGTGGTAAGGGATAGTTGGGGGTGATTTACGGTAGCCGAAGTAATTCTGGTATAGTTTGTTATGATTTTTAGCATTTTTTTGTAATTTTAAAGTGATTGGGCTTAGTTTGTTGCTGTAAAGTGTAGTTGGGGGTGATTTTTGATAGCCGAAGTAATTTAGGTGAGTTTGGCATAGTTTGCTATGGTTAGTAGCATTTTTTTGTAATTTAAAAGTGATTGGGTTTAGTTTGTTGTGGTAAGTGTTAGTTGGTGATGATTTATGGTAGCCGAAGTAATTTAGGTGAGTTTGGCATAGTTTGCTATGGTTAGTAGCATTTTTTTGTAATTTAAAAGTGATTGGGTTTAGTTTGTTGTGGTAAGGGTTAGTTGGTGATGATTTAGAGTAGCCGAAGTAATTTAGGTGAGTCTGGAATAGTTTGTAATGATTTGTACACCTTTTTTTGTAATTTTAAGATGATATGGTTTGGTTTGTTGTGGTAAGAGATAGTTGGGGGTGATATACGGTAGCCGAAGTAATTTAGGTGATTCTGGTATAGTTTGTTATGATTTTTAGAATTTTTTTGTAATTTTAAAGTGATTGGGCTTAGTTTGTGCTGTAAAGTGTAGTTGGGGGTGATTTTTGATAGCCGAAGTAATTTAGATGAGTTTGGCATAGTTTGCTATGGTTAGTAGCATTTTTTTGTAATTTAAAAGTGATTGGGTTTAGTTTGTTGTGGTAAGGGTTAGTTGGTAATGATTTATGGTAGCCGAAGTAATTTAGGTGAGTTTGGCATAGTTTGTTATGGTTAGTAGCATTTTTTTGTAATTAAAAGTGATTGGGTTTAGTTTGTTGTGGTAAGGGTTAGTTGGTGATGATTTAGAGTAGCCGAAGTAATTTAGGTGAGTCTGGCATAGTTTGTTATGATTTGTACACCTTTTTTTGTAATTTTAAGATGATATGATTTGGTTTGTTGTGGTAAGGGATAGTTGGGGGTGATTTACGGTAGCCGAAGTAATTCTGGTATAGTTTGTTATGATTTTTAGCATTTTTTTGTAATTTTAAAGTGATTGGGCTTAGTTTGTTGCTGTAAAGTGTAGTTGGGGGTGATTTTTGATAGCCGAAGTAATTTAGGTGAGTTTGGCATAGTTTGCTATGGTTAGTAGCATTTTTTTGTAATTTAAAAGTGATTGGGTTTAGTTTGTTGTGGTAAGGGTTAGTTGGTGATGATTTATTGTAGCCGAAGTAATTTAGGTGAGTTTGGCATAGTTTGCTATGGTTAGTAGCATTTTTTTGTAATTTAAAAGTGATTGGGTTTAGTTTGTTGTGGTAAGGGTTAGTTGGTGATGATTTAGAGTAGCCGAAGTAATTTAGGTGAGTCTGGAATAGTTTGTTATGATTTGTACACCTTTTTTTGTAATTTTAAGATGATATGGTTTGGTTTGTTGTGGTAAGGAATAGTTGGGGGTGATTTAAGGTAGCCGAAGTAATTTAGGTGATTCTGGTATAGTTTGTTATGATTTTTAGCATTTTTTGTAATTTTAAAGTGGTAGGGCTTAGTCTGTTGCTGTAAAGTGTGGTTGGGGGTGATTTTTGATAGCCGAAGTAATTTAGGTGAGTTTGGCATAGTTTGCCATGGTTAGTAGCATTTTTTTGTAATTTAAAAGTGATTGGGTTTAGTTTGTTGTGGTAAGGGTTAGTTGGTGATGATTTATGGTAGCCGAAGTAATTTAGGTGAGTTTGGCATAGTTTGCTATGGTTAGTAGCATTTTTTTGTAATTTAAAAGTAATTGGGTTTAGTTTGTTGTGGTAAGGGTTAGTTGGTGATGATTTAGAGAAGCCGAAGTAATTTAGGTGAGTCTGGCATAGTTTGTTATGATTTGTACACCTTTTTTCTGTAATTTTAAGATGATATGGTTTGGTTTGTTGTGGTAAGGGATAGTTGGGGGTGATTTACGGTAGCCGAAGTAATTTATGTGATTCTGGTATAGTTTGTTATGATTTTTAGCATTTTTTGTAATTTTAAAGTGATTGGGCTTAGTTTGTTGATGTAAAGTGTAGTTGGGTGTGATTTTTGATAGCCGAAGTAATTTAGGTGAGTTTGGCATAGTTTGCTATGGTTAGTAGCATTTTTTTGTAATTTAAAAGTGACTGGGTTTAATTTGTTGTGGTAAGGGTTAGTTGGTGATGATTTATGGTAGCCGAAGTAATTTAGGTGAGTTTGGCATAGTTTGCTATGGTTAGTAGCATTTTCTCATAATTTAAAAGTGATTGGGTTTAGTTTGTTGTGGTAAGGGTTAGTTGGTGATGATTTAGAGTAGCCGAAGTAATTTAGGTGAGTCTGGCATAGTTTGTTATGATTTGTACACCTTTTTTTGTAATTTTAAGATGATATGGTTTGGTTTGTTGTGGTAAGGGATAGTTGGGGGTGATTTACGGTAGCCGAAGCAATTTAGGTGATTCTGGTATAGTTTGTTATGATTTTTAGAATTTTTTTGTAATTTTAAAGTGATTGCGCTTAGTTTGTTGCTGTAAAGTGTAGTTGGGGGTGATTTTTGATAGCCGAAGTTATTTAGGTGAGTTTGGCATAGTTTGCAATGGTTAGTAGCATTTTTTTGTAATTTAAAAGTGATTGGGTTTAGTTTGTTGTGGTAAGGGTTAGTTGGTGATGATTTATGGTAGCCGAAGTAATTTAGGTGAGTTTGGCATAGTTTGCTATGGTTAGTAGCATTTTTTTGTAATATAAAAGTGATTGGGTTTAGTTTGTTGTGGTAAGGGTTAGTTGGTGATGATTTAGAGTAGCCGAAGTAATTTAGGTGAGTTTGGCATGGTTTGTTATGATTTGTACACCTTTTTTTGTAATTTTAAGATGATATGGTTTGGTTTGTTGTGGTAAGGGATAGTTGGGGGTGATTTACAGTAGCCGAAGTAATTTAGGTGATTCTGGTATAGTTTGTTATGATTTTTAGCATTTTTTTGTAATTTTAAAGTGATTGGGCTTAGTTTGTGCTGTAAAGTGTAGTTGGGGGTGATTTTTGATAGCCGAAGTAATTTAGGTGAGTTTGGCATAGTTTGCTATGGTAAATAGCATTTTTCTGTAATTTAAAAGTGATTGGGTTTAGTTTGTTGTGGTAAGGGTTAGTTGGTAATGATTTATGGTAGCCGAAGTAATTTAGGTGAGTTTGGCATAGTTTGCTATGCTTAGTAGCATTTTTTTGTAATTTAAAAGTGATTGGGTTTAGTTTGTTGTGGTAAGGGTTAGTTGGTGATGATTTAGAGTAGCCGAAGTAATTTAGGTGAGTCTGGCATAGTTTGTTATGATTTGTACACCTTTTTTTGTAATTTTAAGATGATATGATTTGGTTTGTTGTGGTAAGGGATAGTTGGGGGTGATTTACCGTAGCCGAAGTAATTCTGGTATAGTTTGTTATGATTTTTAGCATTTTTTTGTAATTTTAAAGTGATTGGGCTTAGTTTGTTGCTGTAAAGTGTAGTTGGGGGTGATTTTTGATAGCCGAAGTAATTTAGGTGAGTTTGGCATAGTTTGCTATGGTTAGTAGCATTTTTTTGTAATTTAAAAGTGATTGGGTTTAGTTTGTTGTAGTAAGGGTTAGTAGGTGATGATTTATGGTAGCCGAAGTAATTTAGGTGAGTTTGGCATAGTTTGCTATGGTTAGTAGCATTTTTTTGTAATTTAAAAGTGATTGGGTTTAGTTTGTTGTGGTAAGGGTTAGTTGGTGATGATTTATGGTAGCCGAAGTAATTTAGGTGAGTTTGGCATAGTTTGCTATGGTTAGTAGCATTTTTTTGTAATTTAAAAGTGATTGGGTTTAGTTTGTTGTGGTAAGGGTTAGTTGGTGATGATTTAGAGTAGCCGAAGTAATTTAGGTGAGTCTGGAATAGTTTGTTATGATTTGTACACCTTTTTTTGTAATTTTAAGATGATATGGTTTGGTTTGTTGTGGTAAGGGATAGTTGGGGGTAATTTACGGTAGCCGAAGTAATTTAGGTGATTCTGGTATAGTTTGTTATGATTTTTAGCATTTTTTGTAATTTTAAAGTGGTAGGGCTTAGTTTGTTGCTGTAAAGTGTGGTTAGGGGTGATTTTTGATAGCCGAAGTAATTTAGGTGAGTTTGGCATAGTTTGCCATGGTTAGTAGCATTTTTTTGTAATTTAAAAGTGATTGGGTTTAGTTTGTTGTGATAAGGGTTAGTTGGTGTTGATTTATGGTAGCCGAAGTAATTTAGGTAAGTTTGGCATAGTTTGCTATGGTTAGTAGCATTTTTTTGTAATTTAAAAGTGATTGGGTTTAGTTTGTTGTGGTAAGGGTTAGTTGGTGATGATTTAGAGTAGCCGAAGTAATTTAGGTGAGTCTGGCATAGTTTGTTATGATTTGTACACCTTTTTTCTGTAATTTTAAGATGATATGGTTTGGTTTGTTGTGGTAAGAGATAGTTGGGGGTGATATACGGTAGCCGAAGTAATTTAGGTGATTCTGGTATAGTTTGTTATGATTTTTAGAATTTTTTTGTAATTTTAAAGTGATTGGGCTTAGTTTGTGCTGTAAAGTGTAGTTGGGGGTGATTTTTGATAGCCGAAGTAATTTAGATGAGTTTGGCATAGTTTGCTATGGTTAGTAGCATTTTTTTGTAATTTAAAAGTGATTGGGTTTAGTTTGTTGTGGTAAGGGTTAGTTGGTAATGATTTATGGTAGCCGAAGTAATTTAGGTGAGTTTGGCATAGTTTGTTATGGTTAGTAGCATTTTTTTGTAATTTAAAAGTGATTGGGTTTAGTTTGTTGTGGTAAGGGTTAGTTGGTGATGATTTAGAGTAGCCGAAGTAATTTAGGTGAGTCTGGCATAGTTTGTTATGATTTGTACACCTTTTTTTGTAATTTTAAGATGATATGATTTGGTTTGTTGTGGTAAGGGATAGTTGGGGGTGATTTACGGTAGCCGAAGTAATTCTGGTATAGTTTGTTATGATTTTTAGCATTTTTTTGTAATTTTAAAGTGATTGGGCTTAGTTTGTTGCTGTAAAGTGTAGTTGGGGGTGATTTTTAATAGCCGAAGTAATTTAGGTGAGTTTGGCATAGTTTGCTATGGTTAGTAGCATTTTTTTGTAATTTAAAAGTGATTGGGTTTAGTTTGTTGTGGTAAGGGTTAGTTGGTGATGATTTATGGTAGCCGAAGTAATTTAGGTGAGTTTGGCATAGTTTGCTATGGTTAGTAGCATTTTTTTGTAATTTAAAAGTGATTGGGTTTAGTTTGTTGTGGTAAGGGTTAGTTGGTGATGATTTAGAGTAGCCGAAGTAATTTAGGTGAGTCTGGAATAGTTTGATATGATTTGTACACCTTTTTTTGTAATTTTAAGATGATATGGTTTGGTTTGTTGTGGTAAGAGATAGTTGGGGGTGATATACGGTAGCCGAAGTAATTTAGGTGATTCTGGTATAGTTTGTTATGATTTTTAGAATTTTTTTGTAATTTTAAAGTGATTGGGCTTAGTTTGTGCTGTAAAGTGTAGTTGGGGGTGATTTTTGATAGCCGAAGTAATTTAGATGAGTTTGGCATAGTTTGCTATGGTTAGTAGCATTTTTTTGTAATTTAAAAGTGATTGGGTTTAGTTTGTTGTGGTAAGGGTTAGTTGGTAATGATTTATGGTAGCCGAAGTAATTTAGGTGAGTTTGGCATAGTTTGTTATGGTTAGTAGCATTTTTTTGTAATTTAAAAGTGATTGGGTTTAGTTTGTTGTGGTAAGGGTTAGTTGGTGATGATTTAAAGTAGCCGAAGTAATTTAGGTGAGTCTGGCATAGTTTGTTATGATTTGTACACCTTTTTTTGTAATTTTAAGATGATATGATTTGGTTTGTTGTGGTAAGGGATAGTTGGGGGTGATTTACGGTAGCCGAAGTAATTCTGGTATAGTTTGTTATGATTTTTAGCATTTTTTTGTAATTTTAAAGTGATTGGGCTTAGTTTGTTGCTGTAAAGTGTAGTTGGGGGTGATTTTTGATAGCCGAAGTAATTTAGGTGAGTTTGGCATAGTTTGCTATGGTTAGTAGCATTTTTTTGTAATTTAAAAGTGATTGGGTTTAGTTTGTTGTGGTAAGGGTTTGTTGGTGATGATTTATGGTAGCCGAAGTAATTTAGGTGAGTTTGGCATAGTTTGCTATGGTTAGTAGCATTTTTTTGTAATTTAAAAGTGATTGGGTTTAGTTTGTTGTGGTAAGGGTTAGTTGGTGATGATTTAGAGTAGCCGAAGTAATTTAGGTGAGTCTGGAATAGTTTGTTATGATTTGTACACCTTTTTTTGTAATTTTAAGATGATATGGTTTGGTTTGTTGTGGTAAGAGATAGTTGGGGGTGATATACGGTAGCCGAAGTAATTTAGGTGATTCTGGTATAGTTTGTTATGATTTTTAGAATTTTTTTGTAATTTTAAAGTGATTGGGCTTAGTTTGTGCTGTAAAGTGTAGTTGGGGGTGATTTTTGATAGCCGAAGTAATTTAGATGAGTTTGGCATAGTTTGCTATGGTTAGTAGCATTTTTTTGTAATTTAAAAGTGATTGAGTTTAGTTTGTTGTGGTAAGGGTTAGTTGGTAATGATTTATGGTAGCCGAAGTAATTTAGGTGAGTTTGGCATAGTTTGTTATGGTTAGTAGCATTTTTTTGTAATTTAAAAGTGATTGGGTTTAGTTTGTTGTGGTAAGGGTTAGTTGGTGATGATTTAGAGTAGCCGAAGTAATTTAGGTGAGTCTGGCATAGTTTGTTATGATTTGTACACCTTTTTTTGTAATTTTAAGATGATATGATTTGGTTTGTTGTGGTAAGGGATAGTTGGGGGTGATTTACGGTAGCCGAAGTAATTCTGGTATAGTTTGTTATGATTTTTAGCATTTTTTTGTAATTTTAAAGTGATTGGGCTTAGTTTGTTGCTGTAAAGTGTAGTTGGGGGTGATTTTTGATAGCCGAAGTAATTTAGGTGAGTTTGGCATAGTTTGCTATGATTAGTAGCATTTTTTTGTAATTTAAAAGTGATTGGGTTTAGTTTGTTGTGGTAAGGGTTAGTTGGTGATGATTTATGGTAGCCGAAGTAATTTAGGTGAGTTTGGCATAGTTTGCTATGGTTAGTAGCATTTTTTTGTAATTTAAAAGTGATTGGGTTTAGTTTGTTGTGGTAAGGGTTAGTTGGTGATGATTTAGAGTAGCCGAAGTAATTTAGGTGAGTCTGGAATAGTTTGTTATGATTTGTACACCTTTTTTTGTAATTTTAAGATGATATGGTTTGGTTTGTTGTGGTAAGGAATAGTTGGGGGTGATTTAAGGTAGCCGAAGTAATTTAGGTGATTCTGGTATAGTTTGTTATGATTTTTAGCATTTTTTGTAATTTTAAAGTGGTAGGGCTTAGTCTGTTGCTGTAAAGTGTGGTTGGGGGTGATTTTTGATAGCCGAAGTAATTTAGGTGAGTTTGGCATAGTTTGCCATGGTTAGTAGCATTTTTTTGTAATTTAAAAGTGATTGGGTTTAGTTTGTTGTGGTAAGGGTTAGTTGGTGATGATTTATGGTAGCCGAAGTAATTTAGGTGAGTTTGGCATAGTTTGCTATGGTTAGTAGCATTTTTTTGTAATTTAAAAGTAATTGGGTTTAGTTTGTTGTGGTAAGGGTTAGTTGGTGATGATTTATGGTAGCCGAAGTAATTTAGGTGAGTTTGGCATAGTTTGCTATGGTTAGTAGCATTTTCTCATAATTTAAAAGTGATTGGGTTTAGTTTGTTGTGGTAAGGGTTAGTTGGTGATGATTTAGAGTAGCCGAAGTAATTTAGGTGAGTCTGGCATAGTTTGTTATGATTTGTACACCTTTTTTCGTTAATTTTAAGATGATATGGTTTGGTTTGTTGTGGTAAGGGATAGTTGGGGGTGATTTACGGTAGCCGAAGTAATTTATGTGATTCTGGTATAGTTTGTTATGATTTTTAGCATTTTTTGTAATTTTAAAGTGATTGGGCTTAGTTTGTTGATGTAAAGTGTAGTTGGGTGTGATTTTTGATAGCCGAAGTAATTTAGGTGAGTTTGGCATAGTTTGCTATGGTTAGTAGCATTTTTTTGTAATTTAAAAGTGACTGGGTTTAATTTGTTGTGGTAAGGGTTAGTTGGTGATGATTTATGGTAGCCGAAGTAATTTAGGTGAGTTTGGCATAGTTTGCTAGGGTTAGTAGCATTTTCTCATAATTTAAAAGTGATTGGGTTTAGTTTGTTGTGGTAAGGGTTAGTTGGTGATGATTTAGAGTAGCCGAAGTAATTTAGGTGAGTCTGGCATAGTTTGTTATGATTTGTACACCTTTTTTTGTAATTTTAAGATGATATGGTTTGGTTTGTTGTGGTAAGGGATAGTTGGGGGTGATTTACAGTAGCCAAAGTAATTTAGGTGATTCTGGTATAGTTTGTTATGATTTTTAGCATTTTTTTGTCATTTTAAAGTGATTGGGCTTAGTTTGTGCTGTAAAGTGTAGTTGGGGGTGATTTTTGATAGCCGAAGTAATTTAGGTGAGTTTGGAATAGTTTGCTATTGTTAGTAGCATTTTTTTGTAATTTAAAAGTGATTGGGTTTAGTTTGTTGTGGTAAAGGTTAGTTGGTGATGATTTACGGTAGCCGAAGTAATTTAGGTGAGTTTGGCATAGTTTGCTATGGTTAGTAGCATTTTTTTGTAATTTAAAACTGATTGGGTTTAGTTTGTTGTGGTAAGGGTTAGTTGGTGATGATTTAGAGTAGCCGAAGTAATTTAGGTGGGTCTGGCATAGTTTGTTATGATTTGTACACCTTTTTTTGTAATTTTAAGATGATATGGTTTGGTTTGTTGTGGTAAGGGATAGTTGGTGATGATTTAGAGTAGCCGAAGTAATTTAGGTGAGTCTGGCATAGTTTGTTATGATTTGTACACCTTTTTTTGTAATTTTAAGATGATATGGTTTGGTTTGTTGTGGTAAGGGATAGTTGGGGGTGATTTACAGTAGCCAAAGTAATTTAGGTGATTCTGGTATAGTTTGTTATGATTTTTAGCATTTTTTTGTCATTTTAAAGTGATTGGGCTTAGTTTGTGCTGTAAAGTGTAGTTGGGGGTGATTTTTGATAGCCGAAGTAATTTAGGTGAGTTTGGAATAGTTTGCTATTGTTAGTAGCATTTTTTTGTAATTTAAAAGTGATTGGGTTTAGTTTGTTGTGGTAAAGGTTAGTTGGTGATGATTTACGGTAGCCGAAGTAATTTAGGTGAGTTTGGCATAGTTTGCTATGGTTAGTAGCATTTTTTTGTAATTTAAAACTGATTGGGTTTAGTTTGTTGTGGTAAGGGTTAGTTGGTGATGATTTAGAGTAGCCGAAGTAATTTAGGTGGGTCTGGCATAGTTTGTTATGATTTGTACACCTTTTTTTGTAATTTTAAGATGATATGGTTTGGTTTGTTGTGGTAAGGGATAGTTGGGGGTGATTTACGGTAGCCGAAGTAATTTAGGTGATTCTGGTATAGTTTGTTATGATTTGTAGCATTTTTTTGTAATTTTAAAGTGATTGGGCTTAGTTTGTTGCTGTAAAGTGTAGTTGGGGGTGATTTTTGATAGCCGAAGTAATTTAGGTGAGTTTGGCATAGTTTGCTATGGTTAGTAGCATTTTTTTGTAATTTAAATGTGATTGGGTTTAGTTTGTTGTGGTAAGGGTTAGTTGGTGATGATTTAGAGTAGCCGAAGTAATTTAGGTGAGTCTGGCATAGTTTGTTATGATTTGTACACATTTTTTTGTAATTTTAAGATGATATGGTTTGGTTTGTTGTGGTAAGGGATAGTTGGGGTGATTTACGGTAGCCGAAGTAATTTAAGTGATTCTGGTATAGTTTGTTATGATTTTTAGCATTTTTTTGTAATTTTAAAGTGATTGCGCTTAGTTTGTTGCTGTAAAGTGTAGTTGGGGGTGATTTTTGATAGCCGAAGTAATTTAGGTGAGTTTGGCATAGTTTGCTATGGTTAGTAGCATTTTTTTGTAATTTAAAAGTGATTGGGTTCAGTTTGTTGTGGTAAGGGTTAGTTGGTGATGATTTATGGTAGCCGAAGTAATTTAGGTGAGTTTGCCATAGTTTGCTATGGTTAGTAGCATTTTTTTCTAATTTAAAAGTGATTGGGTTTAGTTTGTTGTGGTAAGGGTTAGTTGGTGATGATTTAGAAGAGCCGAAGTAATTTAAGTGAGTCTGGCATAGTTTGTTATGATTTGTACACCTTTTTTTGTAATTTTAAGATGATATGGTTTGGTTTGTTGTGGTAAGGGATAGTTGGGGGTGATTTACGGTAGCTGAAGTAATTTAGGTGATTCTGGTATAGTTTGTTATAATTTTTAGCATTTTTTTGTAATTTTAAAGTGATTGAGCTTAGTTTGTTGCTGTAAAGTGTAGTTGGGGGTGATTTTTGATAGCCGAAGTAATTTAGGTGAGTTTGGCATAGTTTGCTATGGTTAGTAGCATTTTTTTGTAATTTAAATGTGATTGGGTTTAGTTTGTTGTGGTAAGGGTTAGTTGGTGATGATTTAGAGTAGCCGAAGTAATTTAGGTGAGTCTGGCATAGTTTGTTATGATTTGTACACCTTTTTTTGTAATTTTAAGATGATATGGTTTGGTTTGTTGTGGTAAGGGATAGTTGGGGTGACTTACGGTAGCCGAAGTAATTTAAGTGATTCTGGTATAGTTTGTTATGATTTTTAGCATTTTTTTGTAATTTTAAAGTGATTGCGCTTAATTTGTTGCTGTAAAGTGTAGTTGGGGGTGATTTTTGATAGCCGAAGTTATTTAGGTGAGTTTGGCATAGTTTGTTATGATTTGTACACCTTTTTTTGTAATTTTAAGATGACATGGTTTGGTTTGTTGTGGTAAGGGATAGTTGGGGTTGATTTACAGTAGCCGAAGTAATTTAGGTGATTCTGGTATAGTTTGTTATGATTTTTAGCATTTTTTTGTAATTTTAAAGTGATTGGGCTTAGTTTGTGCTGTAAAGTGTAGTTGGGGGTGATTTTTGATAGCCGAAGTAATTTAAGTGAGTTTGGCATAGTTTGCTATGGTTAGTAGCATTTTTTTGTAAATTAAAAGTGATTGGGTTTAGTTTGTTGTGGTAAGGGTTAGTTGGTGATGATTTATGGTAGCCGAAGTAATTTAGGTGAGTTTGGCATAGTTTACTATGGTTAGTAGCATTTTTTTGTAATTTAAAAGTGATTGGGTTCAGTTTGTTGTGGTAAGGGTTAGTTGGTGATGATTTAGAGTAGCCGAAGTAATTTAGGTGAGTCTGGCGTAGTTTGTTATGATTTGTACACCTTTTTTTTGTAATTTTAAGATTGTATGGTTTAGTTTGTTGTGGTAAGGGTTAGTTGGTGATGATTTATGGTAGCCGAAGTAATTTAGGTGAGTTTGGCATAGTTTGCTATGGTTAGTAGCATTTTTTTGTAATTTAAAAGTGATTGGCTTTAGTTTGTTGTGGTAAGGGTTAGTTGGTGATGATTTAGAGTAGCCGAAGTAATTTAGGTGAGTCTGGCGTAGTTTGTTATGATTTGTACACCTTTTTTTTGTAATTTTAAGATGATATGGTTTGGTTTGTTGTGGTAAGGGATAGTTGGGGGTGATTTACGGTAGCCGAAGTAATTTATGTGATTCTGGTATAGTTTGTTATGATTTTTAGCATTTTTTGTAATTTTAAAGTGATTGGGTTTAGTTTGTTGCTGTAAAGTGTAGTTGGGGGTGATTTTTGATAGCCGAAGTAATTTAGGTGAGTTTGGCATAGTTTGCTATGGTTAGTAGCATTTTTTTGTAATTTAAAAGTGATTGGGTTTAGTTTGTTGTGGTACGGGTTAGTTGGTGATGATTTATGGTAGCCGAAGTAATTTAGGTGAGTTTGGAATAGTATGCTATGGTTAGTAGCATTTTTTTGTAATTTAAAAGTGATTGGGTTTAGTTAGTTGTGGTAAGGGTTAGTTGGTGATGATTTAGAAGAGCCGAAGTAATTTAAGTGAGTCTGGCATAGTTTGTTATGATTTGTACACCTTTTGTTGTAATTTTAAGATGATATGGTTTAGTTTGTTGTGGTAAGGGATAGTTGGGGGTGATTTACGGTAGCCGAAGTAATTTAGGTGATTCTGGTATAGTTTGTTATGATTTTTAGCATTTTTTTGTAATTTAAAAGTGATTTGGCTTAGTTTGTTGCTGTAAAGTGTAGTTGGGGGTGATTTTTGATAGCCGAAGTAATTTAGGTGAGTTTGGCATAGTTTGCTATGGTTAGTAGCATTTTTTTGTAATTTAAATGTGATTGGGTTTAGTTTGTTGTGGTAAGGGTTAGTTGGTGATGATTTAGAGTAGCCGAAGTAATTTAGGTGAGTCTGGCATAGTTTGTTATGATTTGTACACCTTTTTTTGTAATTTTAAGATGATATGGTTTGGTTTGTTGTGGTAAGGGATAGTTGGGGTGATTTACGGTAGCCGAAGTAATTTAAGTGATTCTGGTATAGTTTGTTATGATTTTTAGCATTTTTTTGTAATTTTAAAGTGATTGCGCTTAGTTTGTTGCTGTAAAGTGTAGTTGGGGGTGATTTTTGATAGCCGAAGTTATTTAGGTGAGTTTGGCATAGTTTGCTATGGTTAGTAGCATTTTTTTGTAATTTAAAAGTGATTGGGTTTAGTTTGTTGTGGTAAGGGTTAGTTGGTGATGATTTAGAGTAGCCGAAGTAATTTAGGTGAGTCTGGCATAGTTTGTTATAATTTGTACACTTTTTTTTGTAATTTTAAGATGATATGATTTGGTTTGTTGTGGTAAGGGATAGTTGGGGGTGATTTACGGTAGCCGAAGTAATTCTGTTATAGTTAGTTATGATTTTTAGCATTTTTTTGTAATTATAAAGTGATTGGGCTTAGTTTGTTGCTGTAAAGTGTAGTTGGGGGTGATTTTTGATAGCCGAAGTAATTTAGGTGAGTTTGGCATAGTTTGCTATGGTTAGTAGCATTTTTTTGTAATTTAAAAGTGATTGGGTTTAGTTTGCTGTGGTAAGGGTTTGTTGGTGATGATTTATGGTATCCGAAGTAATTTAGGTGAGTTTGGCATAGTTTGCTATGGTTAGTAGCATTTTTTTGTAATTTAAAAGTGATTGGGTTTAGTTTGTTGTTGTAAGGGTTAGTTGGTGATGATTTAGAGTAGCCGAAGTAATTTAGGTGAGTCTGGCATAGTTTGTTATGATTTGTACACCTTTTTTTGTAATTTTAATATGATATGGTTTGGTTTGTTGTGGTAAGGGATAGTTGGGGGTGATTTACGGTAGCCGAAGTAATTTAGGTGATTCTGGTATAGTTTGTTATGATTTTTAGCATTTTTTTGTAATTTTAAAGTGATTGGGCTTAGTTTGTTGCTGTAAAGTGTAGTTGGGGGTGATTTTTGATAGCCGAAGTAATTTAGGTGAGTTTGGCATAGTTTGCTATGGTTAGTAGCATTTTTTTGTAATTTAAAAGTGATTGGGTTTAGTTTGTTGTGGTAAGGGTTAGTTGGTAATGATTTATGGTAGCCGAAGTAATTTAGGTGAGTTTGGCATAGTTTGCTATGGTTAGTAGCATTTTTTTGTAATTTAAAACTGATTGGGTTTAGTTTGTTGTGGTAAGGGTTAGTTGGTGATGATTTAGAGTAGCCGAAGTAATTTAGGTGAGTCTAGCGTAGTTTGTTATGATTTGTACACCTTTTTTTTGTAATTTTAAGATGATATGGTTTGGTTTGTAGTGGTAAGGTATAGTTGGGGGTGATTTACGTTAGCCGAAGTAATTTATGTGATTCTGGTATAGTTTGTTATGATTTTTAGCATTTTTTGTAATTTTAAAGTGATTGGGTTTAGTTTGTTGCTGTAAAGTGTAGTTGGGGGTGATTTTTGATAGCCGAAGTAATTTAGGTGAGTTTGGCATAGTTTGCTATGGTTAGTAGCATTTTTTTGTAATTTAAAAGTTATTGGGTTTAGTTTGTTGTGGTAAGGGTTTGTCGGTGATGATTTATGGTAGCCGAAGTAATTTAGGTGAGTTTGGCATAGTTTGCTATGGTTAGTAGCATTTTTTTGTAATTTAAAAGTGATTGGGTTTAGTTTGTTGTGGTAAGGGTTAGTTGGTGATGATTTAGAAGAGCCGAAGTAATTTAAGTGAGTCTGGCATAGTTTGTTATGATTTGTACACCTTTTTTTGTAATTTTAAGATGATATGGTTTGGTTTGTTGTAGTAAGGGATTGTTGGGGGTGATTTACGGTAGCCGAAGTAATTTATGTGATTCTGGTATAGTTTGTTATGATTTTTAGCATTTTTTGTAATTTTAAAGTGATTGGGTTTAGTTTGTTGCTGTAAAGTGTAGTTGGGGGTGATTTTTGATAGCCGAAGTAATTTAGGTGAGTTTGGCATAGTTTGCTATGGTTAGTAGCATTTTTTTGTAATTTAAAAGTGATTGGGTTTAGTTTGTTGTGGTAAGGGATAGTTGGTGATGATTTAGAGTAGCCGAAGTAATTTAGGTGAGTCTGGCATAGTTTGTTATGATTTGTACACCTTTTTTTGTAATTTTAAGATGATATGGTTTGGTTTGTTGTGGTAAGGGATAGTTGGGGTTGATTTACAGTAGCCGAAGTAATTTAGGTGATTCTGGTATAGTTTGTTATGATTTTTAGCATTTTTTTGTAATTTTAAAGTGATTGGGCTTAGTTTGTGCTGTAAAGTGTAGTTGGGGGTGATTTTTGATAGCCGAAGTAATTTAAGTGAGTTTGGCATAGTTTGCTATGGTTAGTAGCATTTTTTTGTAAATTAAAAGTGATTGGGTTTAGTTTGTTGTGGTAAGGGTTAGTTGGTGATGATTTATGGTAGCCGAAGTAATTTAGGTGAGTTTGGCATAGTTTACTATGGTTAGTAGCATTTTTTTGTAATTTAAAAGTGATTGGGTTTAGTTTGTTGTGGTAAGGGTTAGTTGGTGATGATTTAGAGTAGCCGAAGTAATTTAGGTGAGTCTGGCGTAGTTTGTTATGATTTGTACACCTTTTTTTTTGTAATTTTAAGATTGTATGGTTTAGTTTGTTGTGGTAAGGGTTAGTTGGTGATGATTTATGGTAGCCGAAGTAATTTCGGTGAGTTTGGCATAGCTTGCTATGGTTAGTAGCATTTTTTTGTAATTTAAAAGTGATTGGGTTTAGTTTGTTGTGGTAAGGGTTAGTTGGTGATGATTTATAGTAGCCGAAGTAATTTAGGTGAGTCTGGCGTAGTTTGTTATGATTTGTACACCTTTTTTTGTAATTTTAAGATGATATGGTTTGGTTTGTTGTGGTAAGGGATAGTTGGGGGTGATTTACGGTAGCCGAAGTAATTTATGTGATTCTGGTATAGTTTGTTATGATTTTTAGCATTTTTTGTAATTTTAAAGTGATTGGGTTTAGTTTGTTGCTGTAAAGTGTAGTTGGGGGTGATTTTTGATAGCCGAAGTAATTTAGGTGAGTTTGGCATAGTTTGCTATGGTTAGTAGCATTTTTTTGTAATTTAAAAGTGATTGGGTTTAGTTTGTTGTGGTACGGGTTAGTTGGTGATGATTTATGGTAGCCGAAGTAATTTAGGTGAGTTTGGAATAGTATGCTATGGTTAGTAGCATTTTTTTGTAATTTAAAAGTGTTTGGGTTTAGTTAGTTGTGGTAAGGGTTAGTTGGTGATGATTTAGAAGAGCCGAAGTAATTTAAGTGAGTCTGGCATAGTTTGTTATGATTTGTACACCTTTTTTTGTAATTTTAAGATGATATGGTTTGGTTTGTTGTGGTAAGGGATAGTTGGGGGTGATTTACGGTAGCCGAAGTAATTTAGGTGATTCTGGTATAGTTTGTTATAATTTTTAGCATTTTTTTGTAATTTAAAAGTGATTTGGCTTAGTTTGTTGCTGTAAAGTGTAGTTGGGGGTGATTTTTGATAGCCGAAGTAATTTAGGTGAGTTTGGCATAGTTTGCTATGGTTAGTAGCATTTTTTTGTAATTTAAATGTGATTGGGTTTAGTTTGTTGTGGTAAGGGTTAGTTGGTGATGATTTAGAGTAGCCGAAGTAATTTAGGTGAGTCTGGCATAGTTTGTTATGATTTGTACACCTTTTTTTGTAATTTTAAGATGATATGGTTTGGTTTGTTGTGGTAAGGGATAGTTGGGGTGATTTACGGTAGCCGAAGTAATTTAAGTGATTCTGGTATAGTTTGTTATGATTTTTAGCATTTTTTTGTAATTTTAAAGTGATTGCGCTTAGTTTGTTGCTGTAAAGTGTAGTTGGGGGTGATTTTTGATAGCCCAAGTTATTTAGGTGAGTTTGGCATAGTTTGCTATGGTTAGTAGCATTTTTTTGTAATTTAAAAGTGATTGGGTTTAGTTTGTTGTGGTAAGGGTTAGTTGGTGATGATTTAGAGTAGCCGAAGTAATTTAGGTGAGTCTGGCATAGTTTGTTATAATTTGTACACTTTTTTTTGTAATTTTAAGATGATATGATTTGGTTTGTAGTGGTAAGGGATAGTTGGGGGTGATTTACGGTAGCCGAAGTAATTCTGTTATAGTTTGTTATGATTTTTAGCATTTTTTTGTAATTTTAAAGTGATTGGGCTTAGTTTGTTGCTGTAAAGTGTAGTTGGGGGTGATTTTTGATAGCCGAAGTAATTTAGGTGAGTTTGGCATAGTTTGCTATAGTTAGTAGCATTTTTTTGTAATTTAAAAGTGATTGGGTTTAGTTTGCTGTGGTAAGGGTTTGTTGGTGATGATTTATGGTATCCGAAGTAATTTAGGTGAGTTTGGCATAGTTTGCTATGGTTAGTAGCATTTTTTTGTAATTTAAAAGTGATTGGGTTTAGTTTGTTGTGGTAAGGGTTAGTTGGTGATGATTTAGAGTAGCCGAAGTAATTTAGGTGAGTCTGGCATAGTTTTTATGATTTGTACACCTTTTTTTGTAATTTTAATATGATATGGTTTGGTTTGTTGTGGTAAGGGATAGTTGGGGGTGATTTACGGTAGCCGAAGTAATTTAGGTGATTCTGGTATAGTTTGTTATGATTTTTAGCATTTTTTTGTAATTTTAAAGTGATTGGGCTTAGTTTGTTGCTGTAAAGTGTAGTTGGGGGTGATTTTTGATAGCCGAAGTAATTTAGGTGAGTTTGGCATAGTTTGCTATGGTTAGTAGCATTTTTTTGTAATTTAAAAGTGATTGGGTTTAGTTTGTTGTGGTAAGGGTTAGTTGGTAATGATTTATGGTAGCCGAAGTAATTTAGGTGAGTTTGGCATAGTTTGCTATGGTTAGTAGCATTTTTTTGTAATTTAAAACTGATTGGGTTTAGTTTGTTGTGGTAAGGGTTAGTTGGTGATGATTTAGAGTAGCCGAAGTAATTTAGGTGAGTCTGGCGTAGTTTGTTATGATTTGTACACCTTTTTTTTGTAATTTTAAGATGATATGGTTTGGTTTGTTGTGGTAAGGTATAGTTGGGGGTGATTTACGGTAGCCGAAGTAATTTATGTGATTCTGGTATAGTTTGTTATGATTTTTAGCATTTTTTGTAATTTTAAAGTGATTGGGTTTAGTTTGTTGCTGTAAAGTGTAGTTGGGGGTGATTTTTGATAGCCGAAGTAATTTAGGTGAGTTTGGCATAGTTTGCTATGGTTAGTAGCATTTTTTTGTAATTTAAAAGTGATTGGGTTTAGTTTGTTGTGGTAAGGGTTAGTCGGTGATGATTTATGGTAGCCGAAGTAATTTAGGTGAGTTTGGCATAATTTGCTATGGTTAGTAGCATTTTTTTGTAATTTAAAAGTGATTGGGTTTAGTTTGTTGTGGTAAGGGTTAGTTGGTGATGATTTAGAAGAGCCGAAGTAATTTAAGTGAGTCTGGCATAGTTTGTTATGATTTGTACACCTTTTTTTGTAATTTTAAGATGATATGGTTTGGTTTGTTGTAGTAAGGGATTGTTGGGGGTGATTTACGGTAGCCGAAGTAATTTAGGTGATTCTGGTATTGTTTGTTATGATTTTTAGCAATTTTTTGTAATTTTAAAGTGATTGGGCTTAGTTTGTTGTTGTAAGGTGTAGTTGGGGGTGATTTTTGATAGCCGAAGTAATTTAGGTGAGTTTGGCATCGTTTGCTATGGTTAGTAGCATTTTTTTGTAATTTAAAAGTGATTGGGTTTAGTTTGTTGTGGTAAGCGTTAGTTGGTGATGATTTAGAGTAGCCGAAGTAATTTAGGTGAGTTTGGCATAGTTTGCTATGTTTAGTAGCATTTTTTTGTAATTTAAAAGTGATTGGGTTTAGTTTGTTGTGGTAAGGGTTAGTTGGTGATGATTTATGGTAGCCGAAGTAATTTAGGTGAGTTTGGCATAGTTTGCTATGGTTAGTAGCATTTTTTTGTAATTTAAAAGTGATTGGGTTTAGTTTGTTGTGGTAAGGGTTAGTTGGTGATGATTTAGAGTAGCCGAAGTAATTTAGGTGAGTCTGGCATAATTTGTTATGATTTGTACACCTTTTTTTGTAATTTTAAGATGATATGGTTTGGTTTGTTGTGGTAAGAGATAGTTGGGGGTGATTTACGGTAGCCGAAGGAATTTAGGTGATTCTGGTATAGTTTGTTATGATTTTTAGCATTTTTTTGTAATTTTAAAGTGATTGGGCTTAGTTTGTTGCTGTAAAGTGTAGTTGGGGGTGATTTTTGATAGCTGAAGTAATTTAGGTGAGTTTGGCATAGTTTGCTATGGTTAGTAGCATTTTTTGTAATTTAAAAGTGATTGGGTTTAGTTTGTTGTGGTAAGGGTTAGTTGGTGATGATTTATGGTAGCCAAAGTAATTTAGGTGAGTTTGATATAGTTTGCAATGGTTAGTAGCATTTTTTTGTAATTTAAAAGTGATTGGGTTTAGTTTGTTGTGGTAAGGGTTAGTTGGTGATGATTTAGAGTAGCCGAAGTAATTTAGGTGAGTCTGGCATAGTTTGTTATAATTTATACACCTTTTTATGTAATTTTAAGATGATATGGTTTGGTTTGTTGTGGTAAGGGATAGTTGGGGGTGATTTACGGTCGCCGAAGTAATTTAGGTGATTCTGGTATAGTTTGTTATGATTTTTAGCATTTTTTGTAATTTTAAAGTGATTGGGTTTAGTTTGTTGTGGTAAGGGTTAGTTGGTGATGATTTAGAGTAGCCGAAGTAATTTAGGTGAGTCTGGCGTAGTTTGTTATGATTTGTACACCTTTTTTTTGTAATTTTAAGATGATATGGTTTGGTTTGTTGTGGTAAGGTATAGTTGGGGGTGATTTACGGTAGCCGAAGTAATTTATGTGATTCTGGTATAGTTTGTTATGATTTTTAGCATTTTTTGTAATTTTAAAGTGATTGGGTTTAGTTTGTTGCTGTAAAGTGTAGTTGGGGGTGATTTTTGATAGCCGAAGTAATTTAGGTGAGTTTGGCATAGTTTGCTATGGTTAGTAGCATTTTTTTGTAATTTAAAAGTGATTGGGTTTAGTTTGTTGTGGTAAGGGTTAGTCGGTGATGATTTATGGTAGCCGAAGTAATTTAGGTGAGTTTGGCATAATTTGCTATGGTTAGTAGCATTTTTTTGTAATTTAAAAGTGATTGGGTTTAGTTTGTTGTGGTAAGGGTTAGTTGGTGATGATTTAGAAGAGCCGAAGTAATTTAAGTGAGTCTGGCATAGTTTGTTATGATTTGTACACCTTTTTTTGTAATTTTAAGATGATATGGTTTGGTTTGTTGTAGTAAGGGATTGTTGGGGGTGATTTACGGTAGCCGAAGTAATTTAGGTGATTCTGGTATTGTTTGTTATGATTTTTAGCAATTTTTTGTAATTTTAAAGTGATTGGGCTTAGTTTGTTGTTGTAAGGTGTAGTTGGGGGTGATTTTTGATAGCCGAAGTAATTTAGGTGAGTTTGGCATCGTTTGCTATGGTTAGTAGCATTTTTTTGTAATTTAAAAGTGATTGGGTTTAGTTTGTTGTGGTAAGCGTTAGTTGGTGATGATTTAGAGTAGCCGAAGTAATTTAGGTGAGTTTGGCATAGTTTGCTATGTTTAGTAGCATTTTTTTGTAATTTAAAAGTGATTGGGTTTAGTTTGTTGTGGTAAGGGTTAGTTGGTGATGATTTATGGTAGCCGAAGTAATTTAGGTGAGTTTGGCATAGTTTGCTATGGTTAGTAGCATTTTTTTGTAATTTAAAAGTGATTGGGTTTAGTTTGTTGTGGTAAGGGTTAGTTGGTGATGATTTAGAGTAGCCGAAGTAATTTAGGTGAGTCTGGCATAATTTGTTATGATTTGTACACCTTTTTTTGTAATTTTAAGATGATATGGTTTGGTTTGTTGTGGTAAGAGATAGTTGGGGGTGATTTACGGTAGCCGAAGGAATTTAGGTGATTCTGGTATAGTTTGTTATGATTTTTAGCATTTTTTTGTAATTTTAAAGTGATTGGGCTTAGTTTGTTGCTGTAAAGTGTAGTTGGGGGTGATTTTTGATAGCTGAAGTAATTTAGGTGAGTTTGGCATAGTTTGCTATGGTTAGTAGCATTTTTTGTAATTTAAAAGTGATTGGGTTTAGTTTGTTGTGGTAAGGGTTAGTTGGTGATGATTTATGGTAGCCAAAGTAATTTAGGTGAGTTTGATATAGTTTGCAATGGTTAGTAGCATTTTTTTGTAATTTAAAAGTGATTGGGTTTAGTTTGTTGTGGTAAGGGTTAGTTGGTGATGATTTAGAGTAGCCGAAGTAATTTAGGTGAGTCTGGCATAGTTTGTTATAATTTATACACCTTTTTATGTAATTTTAAGATGATATGGTTTGGTTTGTTGTGGTAAGGGATAGTTGGGGGTGATTTACGGTCGCCGAAGTAATTTAGGTGATTCTGGTATAGTTTGTTATGATTTTTAGCATTTTTTGTAATTTTAAAGTGATTGGGCTTAGTTTGTTGCTGTAAAGTGTAGTTGGGGGTGATTTTTGATAGCCGAAGTAATTTAGGTGAGTTTGGCATAGTTTGCCATGGTTAGTAGCATTTTTTTGTAATTTAAAAGTGATTGGGTTTAGTTTGTTGTGGTAAGGGTTAGTTGGTGATGATTTATGGTAGCCGAAGCATTTTTTTGTAATTTTAAAGTGATTGGGCTTAGTTTGTTGCTGTAAAGTGTAGTTGGGGGTGATTTTTGATAGCCGAAGTAATTTAGGTGAGTTTGGCATAGTTTGCTATGGTTAGCAGCATTTTTTTGTAATTTAAAATTGATTGGGTTTAGTTTGTTGTGGTAAGCGTTAGTTGGTGATTATTTAGAGTAGCCGAAGTAATTTAGGTGAGTCTGGCATAGTTTGTTATGATTTGTACACCTTTTTTTGTAATTTTAAGATGATATGGTTTGGTTTGTTGTGGTAAGGGATAGTTGGGGGTGATTTACGGTAGCCGAAGTAATTTAGGTGATTCTGGTATAGTTTGTTATGATTTTTAGTATTTTTTTGTAATTTTAAAGTGATTGGGCTTAGTTTGTTGCTGTAAAGTGTAGTTGGGGGTAATTTTTGATAGCTGAAGTAATTTAGGTAAGTTTGGCATAGTTTGCTATGGTTAGTAGCATTTTTTTGTAATTTAAAAGTGATTGGGTATAGTTTGTTGTGGTAAGGGTTAGTTGGTGATGATTTAGAGTAGCCGAAGTAATTTAGGTGAGTCTGGCATAGTTTGTTATGATTTGTACACCTTTTTTTGTAATTTTAAGATGATATGGTTTAGTTTGTTGTGGTAAGGGATAGTTGGGGGTGATTTACGGTAGCCGAAGTAATTTAGGTGAGTCTGGCATAGTTTGTTATGGTATGTACACCTTTTTTTGTAATTTTAAGATGATATGGTTTGGTTTGTTGTGGTAAGGGATAGTTGGGGGTGATTTACGGTAGCCGAAGTAATTTAGGTGATTTTGGTATAGTTCGTTATGATTTTTAACATTTTTTTGTAATTTTAAAGTGATTGGGCTTAGATTGTTGCTGTAAAGTGTAGTTGGCGGTGATTTTTGATAGCCGAAGTAATTTAGGTGAGTTTGGCTTAGTTTGCTATGGTTAGTAGCATTTTTTTGTAATTTAAAAGTGATTGGGTTTAGTTTGTTGTGGTAAGGGTTAGTTGGTGATGATTTAGAGTAGCCGAAGTAATTTAGGTGAGTCTTGCATAGTTTGTTATGATTTGTACACCTTTTTTTGTAATTTTAAGATGATATGGTTTGGTTTGTTGTGGTAAGGGATAGTTGGGGGTGATTTACGGTAGCCGAAGTAATTTAGGTGATTCTGGTATAGTTTGTTATGATTTTTAACATTTTTTGTAATTTTAAAGTGATTGGGCTTAGTTTGTTGCTGTAAAGTGTAGTTGGGGGTGATTTTTGATAGCTGAAGTAATTTAGGTAAGTTTGGCAAAGTTTGCTATGTTTAGTAGCATTTTTTTGTAATTTAAAAGTGATTGGGTTTAGTTTGTTGTGGTAAGGGTTAGTTGGTGATGATTTATGGTAGCCAAAGTAATTTAGGTGTGTTTGGCATAGTTTGCAATGGTTAGTAGCATTTTTTTGTAATTTTAAAGTGATTGGGTTTAGTTTGTTGTGGTAAGGGTTAGTTGGTGATGATTTAGAGTAGCCGAAGTAATTTAGGTGAGTCTGGCATAGTTTGTTATGGTTTGTACACCTTTTTTTGTAATTTTAAGATGATATGGTTTGGTTTGTTGTGGTAAGGGATAGTTGGGGGTGATTTACGGTAGCCGAAGTAATTTAGGTGATTCTGGTATAGTTTGTTATGATTTTTAGCATTTTTTGTAATTTTAAAGTGATTGGGCTTAGTTTGTTGCTGTAAAGTGTAGTTGGGGGTGATTTTTGATAGCCGAAGTAATTTAGGTGAGTTTGGCATAGTTTGCTATGGTTAGCAGCATTTTTTTGTAATTTAAAATTGATTGGGTTTAGTTTGTTGTGGTAAGCGTTAGTTGGTGATGATTTAGAGTAGCCGAAGTAATTTAGGTGAGTCTGGCATAGTTTGTTATGATTTGTACACCTTTTTTTGTAATTTTAAGATGATATGGTTTGGTTTGTTGTGGTAAGGGATAGTTGGGGGTGATTTACGGTAGCCGAAGTAATTTTGGTGATTCTGGTATAGTTTGTTATGATTTTTAGCATTTTTTTGTAATTTTAAAGTGATTGGGCTTAGTTTGTTGCTGTAAAGTGTAGTTGGGGGTGATTTTTGATAGCCGAAGTAATTTAGGTGAGTTTGGCATAGTTTGCTATGGTTAGTAGCATTTTTTTGTAATTTAAAAGTGATTTGGTTTAGTTTGTTGTGGTAAGGGTTAGTTGGTGATGATTTATGGTAGCCGAAGTAATTTAGGTGAGTTTGGCATAGTTTGCTATGGTTAGTAGCATTTTTTTGTAATTTAAAAGTGATTGGGTTTAGTTTGTTGCTGTAAAGTGTAGTTGGGGGTGATTTTTGATAGCCAAAGTAATTTAGGTGAGTTTGGCATAGTTTGCTATGGTTAGTAGCATTTTTTTGTAATTAAAAAGTGATTGGGTTTAGTTTGTTGTGGTAAGGGTTAGTTGGTGATGATTTATGGTAGCCGAAGTAATTTAGGTGAGATTGGCATAGTTTGCTATGGTTAGTAGCATTTTTTTGTAATTTAAAAGTGATTGGGTTTAGTTTGTTGTGGTAAGGGTTAGTTGGTGATGATTTAGAGTAGCCGAAGAAATTTAGGTGAGTCTGGCATAGTTTGTTATGATTTGTACACCTTTTTTTCTAATTTTAAGATGATATGGCTTGGTTTGTTGTGGTAAGGGATAGTTGGGGGTGATTTACGGTAGCCGAAGTAATTTAGGTGATTCTGGTATAGTTTGTTATGATTTTTAGCATATTTTTGTAATTTTAAAGTGATTGCGCTTAGTTTGTTGCTGTAAAGTGTAGTTGGGGTGATTTTTGATAGCCGTACTTATTTAGGTGAGTTTGGCATAGTTTGCTATGGTTAGTAGCATTTTTTTGTAATTTAAAAGTGATTGGGTTTAGTTTGTTGTGGTAAGGGTTAGTTGGTGATGATTTATGGTAGCCGAAGTAATTTAGGTGAGTTTGGCATAGTTTGCTATGGTTAATAGCATTTTTTTTGTAATTTAAAAGTGATTGGGTATATTTTGTTGTGGTAAGGGTTAGTTGGTGATGATTTAGAGTAGCCGAAGTAATTTAGGTGAGTCTGGCATAGTTTGTTATGATTTGTACACCTTTTTTTGTAATTTTAAGATGATATGCTTTGGTTTGTTGTGGTAAGGGATAGTTGGGGGTGATTTACGGTAGCCGAAGTAATTCTGGTATAGTTTGTTATGATTTTTAGCATTTTTTTGTAATTTTAAAGTGATTGGGTTTAGTTTGTTGCTGTAAAGTGTAGTTGGGGGTGATTT
This sequence comes from Eledona agricola, assembly GCA_964023215.1. Taxonomy (NCBI): domain Eukaryota; kingdom Metazoa; phylum Arthropoda; class Insecta; order Coleoptera; family Tenebrionidae; genus Eledona; species Eledona agricola. The sequence goes on from CAXIEJ010000187.1 coordinate 490,842, forward strand.
TTTATAGCCGAAGTAATTTAGGTGAGTTTGGCATAGTTTGCTATGGTTAGTAGCATTTTTTTGTAATTTAAAAGTGATTGGGTTTTGTTTGTTGTGGTAAGGGTTAGTTGGTGATGATTTATGGTAGCCGAAGTAATTTAGGTGAGTTTGGCATAGTTTGCTATGGTTAGTAGCATTTATTTGTAATTTAAAAGTGATTGGGTTTAGTTTGTTGTGGTAAGGGTTAGTTGGTGATGATTTAGAGTAGCCGAAGAAATTTAGGTGAGTCTGGCATAGTTTGTTATGATTTGTACACCTTTTTTTTGTAATTTTAAGATGATATGGTTTGGTTTGTTGTGGTAAGGGATAGTTGGGGGTGATTTACGGTAGCCGAAGTAATTTATGTGATTCTGGTATAGTTTGTTATGATTTTTAGAATTTTTTGTAATTTTAAAGTGATTGGGCTTAGTTTGTTGCTGTAAAGTGTAGTTGGGGGTGATTTTTGATAGCCGAAGTAGTTTAGGTGAGTTTGGCATAGGCTGCTATGGTTAGTAGCATTTTTTTGTAATTTAAAAGTGATTTGGTTTAGTTTGTTGTGGTAAGGGTTAGTTGGTGATGATTTATGGTAGCCGAAGTAATTTAGGTGAGTTTGGCATAGTTTGCTATGGTTAGTAGCATTTTTTTGTAATTTAAAAGTGATTGGGTTTAGTTTGTTGCTGTAAAGTGTAGTTGGGGGTGATTTTTGATAGCCAAAGTAATTTAGGTGAGTTTGGCATAGTTTGCTATGGTTAGTAGCATTTTTTTGTAATTTAAAAGTGATTGGGTTTAGTTTGTTGTGGTAAGGGTTAGTTGGTGATGATTTATGGTAGCCGAAGTAATTTAGGTGAGTTTGGCATAGTTTGCTATGGTTAGTAGCATTTTTTTGTAATTTAAAAGTGATTGGGTTTAGTTTGTTGTGGTAAGGGTTAGTTGGTGATGATTTAGAGTAGCCGAAGAAATTTAGGTGAGTCTGGCATAGTTTGTTATGATTTGTACACCTTTTTTTGTAATTTTAAGATGATATGGTTTGGTTTGTTGTGGTAAGGGATAGTTGGGGGTGATTTACGGTAGCCGAAGTAATTTAGGTGATTCTGGTATAGTTTGTTATGATTTTTAGCATATTTTTGTAATTTTAAAGTGATTGCGCTTAGTTTGTTGCTGTAAAGTGTAGTTGGGGGTGATTTTTGATAGCCGTACTTATTTAGGTGAGTTTGGCATAGTTTGCTATGGTTAGTAGCATTTTTTTGTAATTTAAAAGTGATTGGGTTTAGTTTGTTGTGGTAAGGGTTAGTTGGTGATGATTTATGGTAGCCGAAGTAATTTAGGTGAGTTTGGCATAGTTTGCTATGGTTAGTAGCATTTTTTTGTAATTTAAAAGTGATTGGGTATAGTTTGTTGTGGTAAGGGTTAGTTGGTGATGATTTAGAGTAGCCGAAGTAATTTAGGTGAGTCTAGCGTAGTTTGTTATGATTTGTACACCTTTTTTTTGTAATTTTAAGATGATATGGTTTGGTTTGTAGTGGTAAGGTATAGTTGGGGGTGATTTACGGTAGCCGAAGTAATTTATGTGATTCTGGTATAGTTTGTTATGATTTTTAGCATTTTTTGTAATTTTAAAGTGATTGGGTTTAGTTTGTTGCTGTAAAGTGTAGTTGGGGGTGATTTTTGATAGCCGAAGTAATTTAGGTGAGTTTGGCATAGTTTGCTATGGTTAGTAGCATTTTTTTGTAATTTAAAAGTTATTGGGTTTAGTTTGTTGTGGTAAGGGTTAGTCGGTGATGATTTATGGTAGCCGAAGTAATTTAGGTGAGTTTGGCATAGTTTGCTATGGTTAGTAGCATTTTTTTGTAATTTAAAAGTGATTGGGTTTAGTTTGTTGTGGTAAGGGTTAGTTGGTGATGATTTAGAAGAGCCGAAGTAATTTAAGTGAGTCTGGCATAGTTTGTTATGATTTGTACACCTTTTTTTGTAATTTTAAGATGATATGGTTTGGTTTGTTGTAGTAAGGGATTGTTGGGGGTGATTTACGGTAGCCGAAGTAATTTATGTGATTCTGGTATAGTTTGTTATGATTTTTAGCATTTTTTGTAATTTTAAAGTGATTGGGTTTAGTTTGTTGCTGTAAAGTGTAGTTGGGGGTGATTTTTGATAGCCGAAGTAATTTAGGTGAGTTTGGCATAGTTTGCTATGGTTAGTAGCATTTTTTTGTAATTTAAAAGTGATTGGGTTTAGTTTGTTGTGGTAAGGGATAGTTGGTGATGATTTAGAGTAGCCGAAGTAATTTAGGTGAGTCTGGCATAGTTTGTTATGATTTGTACACCTTTTTTTGTAATTTTAAGATGATATGGTTTGGTTTGTTGTGGTAAGGGATAGTTGGGGTTGATTTACAGTAGCCGAAGTAATTTAGGTGATTCTGGTATAGTTTGTTATGATTTTTAGCATTTTTTTGTAATTTTAAAGTGATTGGGCTTAGTTTGTGCTGTAAAGTGTAGTTGGGGGTGATTTTTGATAGCCGAAGTAATTTAAGTGAGTTTGGCATAGTTTGCTATGGTTAGTAGCATTTTTTTGTAAATTAAAAGTGATTGGGTTTAGTTTGTTGTGGTAAGGGTTAGTTGGTGATGATTTATGGTAGCCGAAGTAATTTAGGTGAGTTTGGCATAGTTTACTATGGTTAGTAGCATTTTTTTGTAATTTAAAAGTGATTGGGTTTAGTTTGTTGTGGTAAGGGTTAGTTGGTGATGATTTAGAGTAGCCGAAGTAATTTAGGTGAGTCTGGCGTAGTTTGTTATGATTTGTACACCTTTTTTTTGTAATTTTAAGATTGTATGGTTTAGTTTGTTGTGGTAAGGGTTAGTTGGTGATGATTTATGGTAGCCGAAGTAATTTAGGTGAGTTTGGCATAGTTTGCTATGGTTAGTAGCATTTTTTTGTAATTTAAAAGTGATTGGGTTTAGTTTGTTGTGGTAAGGGTTAGTTGGTGATGATTTATAGTAGCCGAAGTAATTTAGGTGAGTCTGGCGTAGTTTGTTATGATTTGTACACCTTTTTTTGTAATTTTAAGATGATATGGTTTGGTTTGTTGTGGTAAGGGATAGTTGGGGGTGATTTACGGTAGCCGAAGTAATTTATGTGATTCTGGTATAGTTTGTTATGATTTTTAGCATTTTTTGTAATTTTAAAGTGATTGGGTTTAGTTTGTTGCTGTAAAGTGTAGTTGGGGGTGATTTTTGATAGCCGAAGTAATTTAGGTGAGTTTGGCATAGTTTGCTATGGTTAGTAGCATTTTTTTGTAATTTAAAAGTGATTGGGTTTAGTTTGTTGTGGTACGGGTTAGTTGGTGATGATTTATGGTAGCCGAAGTAATTTAGGTGAGTTTGGAATAGTATGCTATGGTTAGTAGCATTTTTTTGTAATTTAAAAGTGTTTGGGTTTAGTTAGTTGTGGTAAGGGTTAGTTGGTGATGATTTAGAAGAGCCGAAGTAATTTAAGTGAGTCTGGCATAGTTTGTTATGATTTGTACACCTTTTTTTGTAATTTTAAGATGATATGGTTTGGTTTGTTGTGGTAAGGGATAGTTGGGGGTGATTTACGGTAGCCGAAGTAATTTAGGTGATTCTGGTATAGTTTGTTATGATTTTTAGCATTTTTTGTAATTTAAAAGTGATTTGGCTAAGTTTGTTGCTGTAAAGTGTAGTTGGGGGTGATTTTTAATAGCCGAAGTAATTTAGGTGAGTTTGGCATAGTTTGCTATGGTTAGTAGCATTTTTTTGTAATTTAAATGTGATTGGGTTTAGTTTGTTGTGGTAAGGGTTAGTTGGTGATGATTTAGAGTAGCCGAAGTAATTTAGGTGAGTCTGGCATAGTTTGTTATGATTTGTACACCTTTTTTTGTAATTTTAAGATGATATGGTTTGGTTTGTTGTGGTAAGGGATAGTTGGGGTGATTTACGGTAGCCGAAGTAATTTAAGTGATTCTGGTATAGTTTGTTATGATTTTTAGCATTTTTTTGTAATTTTAAAGTGATTGCGCTTAGTTTGTTGCTGTAAAGTGTAGTTGGGGGTGATTTTTGATAGCCCAAGTTATTTAGGTGAGTTTGGCATAGTTTGCTATGGTTAGTAGCATTTTTTTGTAATTTAAAAGTGATTGGGTTTAGTTTGTTGTGGTAAGGGTTAGTTGGTGATGATTTAGAGTAGCCGAAGTAATTTAGGTGAGTCTGGCATAGTTTGTTATAATTTGTACACTTTTTTTTGTAATTTTAAGATGATATGATTTGGTTTGTTGTGGTAAGGGATAGTTGGGGGTGATTTACGGTAGCCGAAGTAATTCTGTTATAGTTTGTTATGATTTTTAGCATTTTTTTGTAATTTTAAAGTGATTGGGCTTAGTTTGTTGCTGTAAAGTGTAGTTGGGGGTGATTTTTGATAGCCGAAGTAATTTAGGTGAGTTTGGCATAGTTTGCTATAGTTAGTAGCATTTTTTTGTAATTTAAAAGTGATTGGGTTTAGTTTGCTGTGGTAAGGGTTTGTTGGTGATGATTTATGGTATCCGAAGTAATTTAGGTGAGTTTGGCATAGTTTGCTATGGTTAGTAGCATTTTTTTGTAATTTAAAAGTGATTGGGTTTAGTTTGTTGTGGTAAGGGTTAGTTGGTGATGATTTAGAGTAGCCGAAGTAATTTAGGTGAGTCTGGCATAGTTTGTTATGATTTGTACACCTTTTTTTGTAATTTTAATATGATATGGTTTGGTTTGTTGTGGTAAGGGATAGTTGGGGGTGATTTACGGTAGCCGAAGTAATTTAGGTGATTCTGGTATAGTTTGTTATGATTTTTAGCATTTTTTTGTAATTTTAAAGTGATTGGGCTTAGTTTGTTGCTGTAAAGTGTAGTTGGGGGTGATTTTTGATAGCCGAAGTAATTTAGGTGAGTTTGGCATAGTTTGCTATGGTTAGTAGCATTTTTTTGTAATTTAAAAGTGATTGGGTTTAGTTTGTTGTGGTAAGGGTTAGTTGGTAATGATTTATGGTAGCCGAAGTAATTTAGGTGAGTTTGGCATAGTTTGCTATGGTTAGTAGCATTTTTTTGTAATTTAAAACTGATTGGGTTTAGTTTGTTGTGGTAAGGGTTAGTTGGTGATGATTTAGAGTAGCCGAAGTAATTTAGGTGAGTCTGGCGTAGTTTGTTATGATTTGTACACCTTTTTTTTGTAATTTTAAGATGATATGGTTTGGTTTGTTGTGGTAAGGTATAGTTGGGGGTGATTTACGGTAGCCGAAGTAATTTATGTGATTCTGGTATAGTTTGTTATGATTTTTAGCATTTTTTGTAATTTTAAAGTGATTGGGTTTAGTTTGTTGCTGTAAAGTGTAGTTGGGGGTGATTTTTGATAGCCGAAGTAATTTAGGTGAGTTTGGCATAGTTTGCTATGGTTAGTAGCATTTTTTTGTAATTTAAAAGTGATTGGGTTTAGTTTGTTGTGGTAAGGGTTAGTCGGTGATGATTTATGGTAGCCGAAGTAATTTAGGTGAGTTTGGCATAGTTTGCTATGGTTAGTAGCATTTTTTTGTAATTTAAAAGTGATTGGGTTTAGTTTGTTGTGGTAAGGGTTAGTTGGTGATGATTTAGAAGAGCCGAAGTAATTTAAGTGAGTCTGGCATAGTTTGTTATGATTTGTACACCTTTTTTTGTAATTTTAAGATGATATGGTTTGGTTTGTTGTAGTAAGGGATTGTTGGGGGTGATTTACGGTAGCCGAAGTAATTTAGGTGATTCTGGTATTGTTTGTTATGATTTTTAGCAATTTTTTGTAATTTTAAAGTGATTGGGCTTAGTTTGTTGTTGTAAGGTGTAGTTGGGGGTGATTTTTGATAGCCGAAGTAATTTAGGTGAGTTTGGCATCGTTTGCTATGGTTAGTAGCATTTTTTTGTAATTTAAAAGTGATTGGGTTTAGTTTGTTGTGGTAAGCGTTAGTTGGTGATGATTTAGAGTAGCCGAAGTAATTTAGGTGAGTTTGGCATAGTTTGCTATGTTTAGTAGCATTTTTTTGTAATTTAAAAGTGATTGGGTTTAGTTTGTTGTGGTAAGGGTTAGTTGGTGATGATTTATGGTAGCCGAAGTAATTTAGGTGAGTTTGGCATAGTTTGCTATGGTTAGTAGCATTTTTTTGTAATTTAAAAGTGATTGGGTTTAGTTTGTTGTGGTAAGGGTTAGTTGGTGATGATTTAGAGTAGCCGAAGTAATTTAGGTGAGTCTGGCATAATTTGTTATGATTTGTACACCTTTTTTTGTAATTTTAAGATGATATGGTTTGGTTTGTTGTGGTAAGAGATAGTTGGGGGTGATTTACGGTAGCCGAAGGAATTTAGGTGATTCTGGTATAGTTTGTTATGATTTTTAGCATTTTTTTGTAATTTTAAAGTGATTGGGCTTAGTTTGTTGCTGTAAAGTGTAGTTGGGGGTGATTTTTGATAGCTGAAGTAATTTAGGTGAGTTTGGCATAGTTTGCTATGGTTAGTAGCATTTTTTGTAATTTAAAAGTGATTGGGTTTAGTTTGTTGTGGTAAGGGTTAGTTGGTGATGATTTATGGTAGCCAAAGTAATTTAGGTGAGTTTGATATAGTTTTCTATGGTTAGTAGCATTTTTTTGTAATTTAAAAGTGATTGGGTTTAGTTTGTTGTGGTAAGGGTTAGTTGGTGATGATTTAGAGTAGCCGAAGTAATTTAGGTGAGTCTGGCATAGTTTGTTATAATTTATACACCTTTTTATGTAATTTTAAGATGATATGGTTTGGTTTGTTGTGGTAAGGGATAGTTGGGGGTGATTTACGGTCGCCGAAGTAATTTAGGTGATTCTGGTATAGTTTGTTATGATTTTTAGCATTTTTTGTAATTTTAAAGTGATTGGGCTTAGTTTGTTGCTGTAAAGTGTAGTTGGGGGTGATTTTTGATAGCCGAAGTAATTTAGGTGAGTTTGGCATAGTTTGCCATGGTTAGTAGCATTTTTTTGTAATTTAAAAGTGATTGGGTTTAGTTTGTTGTGGTAAGGGTTAGTTGGTGATGATTTATGGTAGCCGAAGCATTTTTTTGTAATTTTAAAGTGATTGGGCTTAGTTTGTTGCTGTAAAGTGTAGTTGGGGGTGATTTTTGATAGCCGAAGTAATTTAGGTGAGTTTGGCATAGTTTGCTATGGTTAGCAGCATTTTTTTGTAATTTAAAATTGATTGGGTTTAGTTTGTTGTGGTAAGCGTTAGTTGGTGATTATTTAGAGTAGCCGAAGTAATTTAGGTGAGTCTGGCATAGTTTGTTATGATTTGTACACCTTTTTTTGTAATTTTAAGATGATATGGTTTGGTTTGTTGTGGTAAGGGATAGTTGGGGGTGATTTACGGTAGCCGAAGTAATTTAGGTGATTCTGGTATAGTTTGTTATGATTTTTAGTATTTTTTTGTAATTTTAAAGTGATTGGGCTTAGTTTGTTGCTGTAAAGTGTAGTTGGGGGTAATTTTTGATAGCTGAAGTAATTTAGGTAAGTTTGGCATAGTTTGCTATGGTTAGTAGCATTTTTTACTAATTTAAAAGTGATTGGGTTTAGTTTGTTGTGGTAAGGGTTAGTTGGTGATGATTTAGAGTAGCCGAAGTAATTTAGGTGAGTCTGGCATAGTTTGTTATGATTTGTACACCTTTTTTTGTAATTTTAAGATGATATGGTTTGGTTTGTTGTGGTAAGGGATAGTTGGGGGTGATTTACGGTAGCCGAAGTAATTTAGGTGAGTCTGGCATAGTTTGTTATGGTATGTACACCTTTTTTTGTAATTTTAAGATGATATGGTTTGGTTTGTTGTGGTAAGGGATAGTTGGGGGTGATTTACGGTAGCCGAAGTAATTTAGGTGATTTTGGTATAGTTCGTTATGATTTTTAACATTTTTTTGTAATTTTAAAGTGATTGGGCTTAGATTGTTGCTGTAAAGTGTAGTTGGCGGTGATTTTTGATAGCCGAAGTAATTTAGGTGAGTTTGGCTTAGTTTGCTATGGTTAGTAGCATTTTTTTGTAATTTAAAAGTGATTGGGTTTAGTTTGTTGTGGTAAGGGTTAGTTGGTGATGATTTATGGTAGCCAAAGTAATTTAGGTGTGTTTGGCATAGTTTGCAATGGTTAGTAGCATTTTTTTGTAATTTTAAAGTGATTGGGTTTAGTTTGTTGTGGTAAGGGTTAGTTGGTGATGATTTAGAGTAGCCGAAGTAATTTAGGTGAGTCTGGCATAGTTTGTTATGATTTGTACACCTTTTTTTGTAATTTTAAGATGATATGGTTTGGTTTGTTGTGGTAAGGGATAGTTGGGGGTGATTTACGGTAGCCGAAGTAATTTAGGTGATTCTGGTATAGTTTGTTATGATTTTTAGCATTTTTTGTAATTTTAAAGTGATTGGGCTTAGTTTGTTGCTGTAAAGTGTAGTTGGGGGTGATTTTTGATAGCCGAAGTAATTTAGGTGAGTTTGGCATAGTTTGCTATGGTTAGCAGCATTTTTTTGTAATTTAAAATTGATTGGGTTTAGTTTGTTGTGGTAAGCGTTAGTTGGTGATGATTTAGAGTAGCCGAAGTAATTTAGGTGAGTCTGGCATAGTTTGTTATGATTTGTACACCTTTTTTTGTAATTTTAAGATGATATGGTTTGGTTTGTTGTGGTAAGGGATAGTTGGGGGTGATTTACGGTAGCCGAAGTAATTTTGGTGATTCTGGTATAGTTTGTTATGATTTTTAGCATTTTTTTGTAATTTTAAAGTGATTGGGCTTAGTTTGTTGCTGTAAAGTGTAGTTGGGGGTGATTTTTGATAGCCGAAGTAATTTAGGTGAGTTTGGCATAGTTTGCTATGGTTAGTAGCATTTTTTTGTAATTTAAAAGTGATTTGGTTTAGTTTGTTGTGGTAAGGGTTAGTTGGTGATGATTTATGGTAGCCGAAGTAATTTAGGTGAGTTTGGCATAGTTTGCTATGGTTAGTAGCAGTTTTTTGTAATTTAAAAGTGATTGGGTTTAGTTTGTTGCTGTAAAGTGTAGTTGGGGGTGATTTTTGATAGCCAAAGTAATTTAGGTGAGTTTGGCATAGTTTGCTATGGTTAGTAGCATTTTTTTGTAATTAAAAAGTGATTGGGTTTAGTTTGTTGTGGTAAGGGTTAGTTGGTGATGATTTATGGTAGCCGAAGTAATTTAGGTGAGATTGGCATAGTTTGCTATGGTTAGTAGCATTTTTTTGTAATTTAAAAGTGATTGGGTTTAGTTTGTTGTGGTAAGGGTTAGTTGGTGATGATTTAGAGTAGCCGAAGAAATTTAGGTGAGTCTGGCATAGTTTGTTATGGTTTGTACACCTTTTTTTCTAATTTTAAGATGATATGGTTTGGTTTGTTGTGGTAAGGGATAGTTGGGGGTGATTTACGGTAGCCGAAGTAATTTAGGTGATTCTGGTATAGTTTGTTATGATTTTTAGCATATTTTTGTAATTTTAAAGTGATTGCGCTTAGTTTGTTGCTGTAAAGTGTAGTTGGGGTGATTTTTGATAGCCGTACTTATTTAGGTGAGTTTGGCATAGTTTGCTATGGTTAGTAGCATTTTTTTGTAATTTAAAAGTGATTGGGTTTAGTTTGTTGTGGTAAGGGTTAGTTGGTGATGATTTATGGTAGCCGAAGTAATTTAGGTGAGTTTGGCATAGTTTGCTATGGTTAATAGCATTTTTTTTGTAATTTAAAAGTGATTGGGTATATTTTGTTGTGGTAAGGGTTAGTTGGTGATGATTTAGAGTAGCCGAAGTAATTTAGGTGAGTCTGGCATAGTTTGTTATGATTTGTACACCTTTTTTTGTAATTTTAAGATGATATGCTTTGGTTTGTTGTGGTAAGGGATAGTTGGGGGTGATTTACGGTAGCCGAAGTAATTCTGCTATAGTTTGTTATGATTTTTAGCATTTTTTTGTAATTTTAAAGTGATTGGGTTTAGTTTGTTGCTGTAAAGTGTAGTTGGGGGTGATTTTTTATAGCCGAAGTAATTTAGGTGAGTTTGGCATAGTTTGCTATGGTTAGTAGCATTTTTTTGTAATTTAAAAGTGATTGGGTTTAGTTTGTTGTGGTAAGGGTTAGTTGGTGATGATTTAGAGTAGCCGAAGTAATTTAGGTGAGTCTGGCATAGTTTGTTATGATTTGTACACCTTTTTTTTGTAATTTTAAAATTATATGGTTTGGTTTGTTGTGGTAAGGGATAGTTGGGGGTGATTTACGGTAGCCGAAGTAATTTAGGTGATTCTGGTATAGTTTGTTATGATTTTTAGCATTTTTTGTAATTTTAAAGTGATTGGGCTTAGTTTGTTGCTGTAAAGTGAAGTTGGGGGTGATTTTTGATAGCCAAAGTAATTTAGGTGAGTTTGGCATAGTTTGCTATGGTTAGTAGCATTTTTTTGTAATTTAAAAGTGATTGGGTTTAGTTTGTTGTGGTAAGGGTTAGTTGGTGATGATTTATGGTAGCCGAAGTAATTTAGGTGAGTTTGGCATAGTTTGCTATGGTTAGTAGCATTTATTTGTAATTTAAAAGTGATTGGGTTTAGTTTGTTGTGGTAAGGGTTAGTTGGTGATGATTTAGAGTAGCCGAAGAAATTTAGGTGAGTCTGGCATAGTTTGTTATGATTTGTACACCTTTTTTTTGTAATTTTAAGATGATATGGTTTGGTTTGTTGTGGTAAGGGATAGTTGGGGGTGATTTACGGTAGCCGAAGTAATTTATGTGATTCTGGTATAGTTTGTTATGATTTTTAGAATTTTTTGTAATTTTAAAGTGATTGGGCTTAGTTTGTTGCTGTAAAGTGTAGTTGGGGGTAATTTTTGATAGCCGAAGTAGTTTAGGTGAGTTTGTCATAGGCTGCTATGGTTAGTAGCATTTTTTTGTAATTTAAAAGTGATTTGGTTTAGTTTGTTGTGGTAAGGGTTAGTTGGTGATGATATATGGTAGCCGAAGTAATTTAGGTGAGTTTGGCATAGTTTGCTATGGTTAGTAGCATTTTTTTGTAATTTAAAAGTGATTGGGTTTAGTTTGTTGCTGTAAAGTGTAGTTGGGGGTGATTTTTGATAGCCAAAGTAATTTAGGTGAGTTTGGCATAGTTTGCTATGGTTAGTAGCATTTTTTTGTAATTTAAAAGTGATTGGGTTTAGTTTGTTGTGGTTAGGGTTAGTTGGTGATGATTTATGGTAGCCGAAGTAATTTAGGTGAGTTTGGCATAGTTTGCTATGGTTAGTAGCATTTTTTTGTAATTTAAAAGTGATTGGGTTTAGTTTGTTGTGGTAAGGGTTAGTTGGTGATGATTTAGAGTAGCCGAAGAAATTTAGGTGAGTCTGGCATAGTTTGTTATGATTTGTACACCTTTTTTTGTAATTTTAAGATGATATGGTTTGGTTTGTTGTGGTAAGGGATAGTTGGGGGTGATTTACGGTAGCCGAAGTAATTTAGGTGATTCTGGTATAGTTTGTTATGATTTTTAGCATATTTTTGTAATTTTAAAGTGATTGCGCTTAGTTTGTTGCTGTAAAGTGTAGTTGGGGGTGATTTTTGATAGCCGTACTTATTTAGGTGAGTTTGGCATAGTTTGCTATGGTTAGTAGCATTTTTTTGCAATTTAAAAGTGATTGGGTTTAGTTTGTTGTGGTAAGGGTTAGTTGGTGATGATTTATGGTAGCCGAAGTAATTTAGGTGAGTTTGGCATAGTTTGCTATGGTTAGTAGCATTTTTTTGTAATTTAAAAGTGATTGGGTATAGTTTGTTGTGGTAAGGGTTAGTTGGTGATGATTTAGAGTAGCCGAAGTAATTTAGGTGAGTCTGGCATAGTTTGTTATGATATGTACACCTTTTTTTGTAATTTTAAGATGATATGATTTGGTTTGTTGTGGTAAGGAATAGTTGGGGGTGATTTACGGTAGCCGATGTAATTCTGGTATAGTTTGTTATGATTTTTAGCATTTTTTTGTAATTTTAAAGTGATTGGGTTTAGTTTGTTGTTGTAAAGTGTAGTTGGGGGTGATTTTTTATAGCCGAAGTAATTTAGGTGAGTTTGGCATAGTTTGCTATGGTTAGTAGCATTTTTTTGTAATTTAAAAGTGATTGGGTTTAGTTTGTTGTGGTAAGGGTTAGTTGGTGATGATTTATTGTAGCCGAAGTAATTTAGGTGAGTTTGGCATAGTTTGCTATGGTTAGTAGCATTTTTTTGTAATTTAAAAGTGATTGGGTTTAGTTTGTTGTGGTAAGGGTTAGTTGGTGATGATTTAGAGTAGCCGAAGTAATTTAGGTGAGTCTGGCATAGTTTGTTATGATTTGTACACCTTTTTTTGTAATTTTAAATGATATGGTTTGGTTTGTTGTGGTAAGGGATAGTTGGGGGTGATTTACGGTAGCCGAAGTAATTTAGGTGATTCTAGTATAGTTTGTTTTGATTTTTAGCATTTTTTTGTAATTTTAAAGTGATTGGGCTTAGTTTGTTGCTGTAAAGTGTAGTTGGGGGTGATTTTTGATAGCCGAAGTAATTTAGGTGAGTTTGGCATAGTTTGCTATGGTTAGTAGCATTTTTTTGTAATTTAAAAGTGATTGGGTTTAGTTTGTTGTGGTAAGGGTTAGTTGGTGATGATTTATGGTAGCCGAAGTAATTTAGGTGAGTTTGGCATAGTTTGCTATGGTTAGTAGCATTTTTTTGTAATTTAAAAGTGATTGGGTTTAGTTTGTTGTGGTAAGGGTTAGTTGGTGATGATTTAGAGTAGCCGAAGTAATTTAGGTGAGTCTGGCATAGTTTGTTATGATTTGTACACTTTTTTTTGTAATTTTAAGATGATATGGTTTGGTTTGTTGTGGTAAGGGATAGTTGGGGGTGATTTACGGTAGCCGAAGTAATTTAGGTGATTCTGGTATAGTTTGTTATGATTTTTAGCATTTTTTGTAATTTTAAAGTGATTGGGCTTAGTTTGTTGCTGTAAAGTGTAGTTGGGGGTGATTTTTGATAGCCAAAGTAATTTAGGTGAGTTTGGCATAGTTTGCTATGGTTAGTAGCATTTTTTTGTAATTTAAAAGTGATTGGGTTTAGTTTGTTGTGGTAAGGGTTAGTTGGTGATGATTTATGGTAGCCGAAGTAATTTAGGTGAGTTTGGCATAGTTTGCTATGGTTAGTAGCATTTTTTTGTAATTTAAAAGTGATTGGGTTTAGTTTGTTGTGGTAAGGGTTAGTTGGTGATGATTTAGAGTAGCCGAAGAAATTTAAGTGAGTCTGGCATAGTTTGTTATGATTTGTACACCTTTTTTTGTAATTTTAAGATGATATGGTTTGGTTTGTTGTGGTAAGGGATAGTTGGGGGTGATTTACGGTAGCCGAAGTAATTTAGGTGATTCTGGTATAGTTTGTTATGATTTTTAGCATTTTTTTGTAATTCAAAAGTGATTGGGCTTAGTTTGTTGCTGTAAAGTGTAGTTGGGGGTGATTTTTGATAGCCAAAGTAATTTAGGTGAGTTTGGCATAGTTTGCTCTGGTTAGAAGCATTTTTTTGTAATTTAAAAATGATTGGGTTTAGTTTGTTGTGGTAAGGGTTAGTTGGTGATGATTTATGGTAGCCGAAGTAATTTAGGTGAGTTTGGCATAGTTTGCTATGGTTAGTAGCATTTTTTTGTAATTTAAAAGTGATTGGGTTTAGTTTGTTGTGGTAAGGGTTAGTTGGTGATGATTTAGAGTAGGCGAAGTAATTTAGGTGAGTCTGGCATAATTTGTTATGATTTGTACACCTTTTTTTGTAATTTTAAGATGATATGGTTTGGTTTGTTGTGGTAAGGGATAGTTGGGGGTGATTTACGGTAGCCGAAGTCATTTAGGTGATTCTGGTATAGTTTGTTATGATTTTAAGCATTTTTTTGTAATTTTAAAGTGATTGGGCTTAGTTTGTTGCTGTAAAGTGTAGTTGGGGGTGATTTTTGATAGCTGAAGTAATTTAGGTGAGTTTGGCCTAGTTTGCTATGGTTAGTAGCATTTTTTTGTAATTTAAAAGTCATTGGGTTTAGTTTGTTGTGGTGAGGGTTAGTTGGTAATGATTTATGGTAGCCAAAGTAATTTAGGTGAGTTTGGCATAGTTTGCTATGGTTAGTAGCATTTTTTTGTAATTTAAAAGTGATTGGGTTTAGTTTGTTGTGGTAAGGGTTAGTTGGTGATGATTTAGAGTAGCCGAAGTAATTTAGGTGAGTCTGGCATAGTTTGTTATGATTTTTACACCTTTTTTTGTAATTTAAAAGTGATTGGGTTTGGTTTGTTGTGGTAAGGGATAGTTGGGGGTGATTTACGGTAGCCGAAGTAATTTAGGTGATTTTGGTATAGTTCGTTATGATTTTTAGCATTTTTTGTAATTTTAAAGTGATTGGGCTTAGTTTGTTGCTGTAAAGTGTAGTTGGGGGTGATTTTTGATAGCCGAAGTAATTTAGGTGAGTTTGGCATAGTTTGCTATGGTTAGTAGCATTTTTTTGTAATTTAAAAGTGATTGGGTTTAGTTTGTTGTGGTAAGGGTTAGTTGGTTAGTTAGCCGAAGTAGTTTTGTAATTTTAAGATGATATGGTTTGGTTTGTTGTGGTAAGGGATAGTTGGGGATGATTTACGGTAGCCGAAGTAATTTAGGTGATTCTGGTATAGTTTGTTATGATTTTTAGCATTTTTTTGTAATTTTAAAGTGATTGGGCTTAGTTTGTTGCTGTAAAGTGTAGTTGGTGGTGATTTTTGATAGCCGAAGTAATTTAGGTGAGTTTGGCATAGTTTGCTAAGGTTAGTAGCGTTTCTTTGTAATTTAAAAGTGATTGGGTTTAGTTTGTTGTAGTAAGGGTTAGTTGGTGATGATTTATGGTAGCCGAAGTAATTTAGGTGAGTTTGGCATAGTTTGCTATGGTTAGTAGCATTTTTTTGTAATTTAAAAGTAATTGGGTTTAGTTTATTGTGGTAAGGGTTAGTTGGTGATGATTTAGAGTAGCCGAAGTAATTTAGGTGAGTCTGGCATAGTTTGTTATGATTTGTACTCCTTTTTTTGTAATTTTAAGATGATATGGTTTGGTTTGTTGTGGTAAGGGATTGTTGGGGGTGATTTACGGTAGCCGAAGTAATTTAGGTGATTCTGGTATAATTTGTTATAATTTTTAGCATTTTTTGTAATTTTAAAGTGATTGGGCTTAGTTTGTTGCTGTAAAGTGTAGTTGGGGGTGATTTTTGATAGCCGAAGTAATTTAGGTGAGTTTGGCATAGTTTGCTATGATTAGTAGCATTTTTTTGTAATTTAAAAGTGATTGGGTTTAGTTTGTTTTGGTAAGGGTTAGTTGGTGATGATTTATGGTAGCCGAAGTAATTTAGGTGAGTTTGGCATAGTTTGCTATGGTTAGTAGCATTTTTTTGTAATTTAAAAGTGATTGGGTTTAGTTTGTTGTGGTAAGGGTTAGTTGGTGATGATTTAGAGTAGCCGATGTAATTTAGGTGAGTCTGGCATAGTTTGTTATGATTTGTACACCTTTTTTTGTAATTTTAAGATGATATGGTTTGGTTTGTTGTGGTAAGGGATAGTTGGGGGTGATTTACGGTAGCCGAAGTAACTTAGGTGATTCTGGTATAGTTTGTTATGATTTTTAGCATTTTTTTGTAATTTTAAAGTAATTGGGCTTAGTTTGTTGCTGTAAAGTGTAGTTGGGGGTGATTTTTGATAGCCGAAGTAATTTAGGTGAGTTTGGCATAGTTTGCTATGGTTAGTAGCATTTTTTTGTAATTTAAAAGTGATTGGGTTTAGTTTGTTGTGGTAAGCGTTAGTTGGTGATGATTTAGAGTAGCCGAAGTAATTTAGGTGAGTCTGGCATAGTTTGTTATGATTTGAACACCTTTTTTTGTAATTTTAAGATGATATGGTTTGGTTTGTTGTGGTAAAGGATAGTTGGGGGTGATTTACGGTAGCCGAAGTAATTTAGGTGATTCTGGTATAGTTTGTTATGATTTTTAGCATTTTTTTGTAATTTTAAAGTGATTGGGCTTAGTTTGTTACTGTAAAGTGTAGTTGGGGGTGATTTTTGATAGCCGAAGTAATTTAGATGAGTTTGGCATAGTTTGCTATGGTTAGTAGCATTTTTTTGTAATTTAAAAGTGATTGGGTTTAGTTTGTTGTGGTAAGGGTTAGTTGGTAATGATTTATGGTAGCCGAAATAATTTAGGTGAGTTTGGCATAGTTTGCTATGGTTAGTAGCATTTTTTTGTAATTTAAAAGTGATTGGGTTTAGTTTGCTGTGTTAAGGGTTAGTTGGTGATGATTTAGAGTAGCCGAAGTAATTTAAGTGAGTCTGGCATAGTTTGTGATGATTTGTACACCTTTTTTTGTAATTTTAAGATGATATGGTTTGGTTTGTTGTGGTAAGGAATAGTTGGGGGTGATTTACGGTAGCCGAAGTAATTTAGGTGTATCTGGTATAGTTTGTTATGATTTGTAGCATTTTTTTGGAATTTTAAAGTGATAGGGCTTAGTTTGTTGCTGTAAAGTGTAGTTGGGGGTGATTTTTGATAGCCGAAGTAATTTAGGTGAGTTTGGCATAGTTTGCTATGGTTAGTAGCATTTTTTTGTAATATAAATTTGATTGGGTTAAGTTTGTTGTGGTAAGGGTTAGTTGGTGATGATTTAGAGTAGCCGATGAAATTTAGGTGAGTCTGGCATAGTTTGTTATGATTTGTACACCTTTTTTTGTAATTTTAAGATGATATGGTTTGGTTTGTTGTGGTAAGGGATAATTGGGGATGATTTACGGTAGCCGAAGTAATTTAGGTGATTCTGGTATAGTTTGTTATGATTTTTAGCATTTTTTTGTAATTTTAAAGTGATTGGGCTTAGTTTGTTGCTGTAAAGTGTAGTTGGGGGTGATTTTTGATAGCCGAAGTAATTTAGGTGAGTTTGGCATAGTTTGTTATGGCTAGTAGCATTTTTTTGTAATTTAAAAGTGATTGGGTTTAGTTTGTTGTGGTAAGGGTTAGTTGGTGATGATTTAGAGTAGCCGAAGTAATTTAGGTGAGTTTGGCATAGTTTGCTATGGTTAGTAGAATTTTTTTGTAATTTAAAAGTGATTGGGTTTAGTTTGTTGTGGTAAGGGTTAGTTGGTGATGACTTAGAGTAGCCGAAGTAATTTAGGTGAGTCTGGCATAGTTTGTTATAATTTGTACACTTTTTTTGTAATTTTAAGGTGATATGATTTGGTTTGTTGTGGTAAGGGATAGTTGGGGGTGATTTACGGTAGCCGAAGTAATTCTGGTATAGTTTGTTATGATTTTTAGCATTTTTTTGTAATTTTAAAGTGATTGGGCTTAGTTTGTTGCTGTAAAGTGTAGTTGGGTGTGATTTTTGTTAGCCGAAGTAATTTAGGTGAGTTTGGCATAGTTTGCTATGGTTTGTAGCATTTTTTTGTAATTTAAAAGTGATTGGGTTTAGTTTGTTGTGGTAAGGGTTAGTTGGTGATGATTTAGAGTAGCCGAAGTAATTTAGGTGAGTTTGGCATATTTTGCTATGGTTAGTAGAATTTTTTTGGAATTTAAAAGTGATTGAGTTTAGTTTGTTGTGGTAAGGGTTAGTTGGTGATGATTTAGAGTAGCCGAAGTAATTTAGGTGAGTTTGGCATAGTTTGCTATGGTTAGTAGAATTTTTTTGGAATTTAAAAGTGATTGAGTTTAGTTTGTTGTGGTAAGGGTTAGTTGGTGATGATTTAGAGTAGCCGAAGTAATTTAGGTGATTCTGGCATAGTTTGTTATGATTTGTACATCTTTTGTTGTAATTTTAAGATGATATGATTTGGTGTGTTGTGGTTAGGGATAGTTGGGGGTGATTTACGGTAGCCGAAGTAATTCTGGTATAGTTTGTTATGATTTTTAGCATTTTTTTGTAATTTTAATGTGATTGGGCTTAGTTTGTTGTTGTAAAGTGTAGTTGGGGGCGATTTTTGATAGTCGAAGTAATTTAGGTGAGTTTGGCATAGTTTGCTATGGTTAGTAGCATTTTTTTGTAATTTAAAAGTGATTGGGTTTAGTTTGTTGTGGTAAGGGTTAGTTGGTGATGATTTATGGTAGCCGAAGTAATTTAAGTGAGTTTGGCATAGTTTGCTATGGTTAGTAGCATTTTTTTGTAATTTAAAATTGATTGGGTTTAGTTTGTTGTGGTAAGGGTTAGCTGGTGATGATTTAGAGTAGCCGAAGTAATTTAGGTGAGTCTGGCACAGTTTGTTATGATTTGTACACCTTTTTTTGTAATTTTAAGATTATATGGTTTGGTTTGTTGTGGTAAGGGATAGTTGGGGGTGATTTACGGTAGCCGAAGTAATTTAGGTGATTCTGGTATAGTTTGTTATGATTTTTAGCATTTTTTTGTAATGTTAAAGTGATTGGGCTTAGTTTGTTGCTGTAAAGTGTAGTTGTGGGTGATTTTTGTAAGCCGAAGTAATTTAGGTGAGTTTGGCATAGTTTGTTATGGTTAGTAGCATTTTTTTGTAATTTAAAAGTGATTGGGTTTAGTTTGTTGTGGTAAGGGTTAGTTGGTGATGATTTATGGTAGCCAAAGTAATTTAGGTGAGTTTGGCATAGTTTGCTATGGATAGTAGCATTTTTTTGTAATTTAAATGTGATTGGGTTTAGTTTGTTGTGGTAAGCGTTAGTTGGTGATGATTTAGAGTAGCCGAAGTAATTTAGGTGAGTCTGGCATAGTTTGTTATGATTTGTACACCTTTTTTTGTAATTTTAAGATGATATGGTTTGGTTTGTTGTGGTAAGGGATAGTTGGGGGTGATTTACGGTAGCCGAAGTAACTTAGGTGATTCTGGTATAGTTTGTTATGATTTTTAGCATTTTTTTGTAATTTTAAAGTAATTGGGCTTAGTTTGTTGCTGTAAAGTGTAGTTGGGGGTGATTTTTGATAGCCGAAGTAATTTAGGTGAGTTTGGCATAGTTTGCTATGGTTAGTAGCATTTTTTTGTAATTTAAAAGTGATTGGGTTTAGTTTGTTGTGGTAAGCGTTAGTTGGTGATGATTTAGAGTAGCCGAAGTAATTTAGGTGAGTCTGGCATAGTTTGTTATGATTTGTACACTTTTTTTTGTAATTTTAAGATGATATGGTTTGGTTTGTTGTGGTAAGGGATAGTTGGGGGTGATTTACGGTAGCCGAAGTAATTTAGGTGATTCTGGTTTAGTTTGTTATGATTTTTAGCATTTTTTTGTAATTTTAAAGTGATTGGGCTTAGTTTGTTGCTGTAAAGTGTAGTTGGGGGTGATTTTTGATAGCCGAAGTAATTTAGATGAGTTTGGCATAGTTTGCTATGGTTAGTAGAATTTTTTTGTAATTTAAAAGTGATTGGGTTTAGTTTGTTGTGGTAAGGGTTAGTTGGTGATGATTTAGAGTAGCCGAAGTAATTTAGGTGAGTCTGGCATAGTTTGTTATAATTTGTACACCTTTTTTTGTAATTTTAAGGTGATATGATTTGGTTTGTTGTGGTAAGGGATAGTTGGGGGTGATTTACGGTAGCCGAAGTAATTCTGGTATAGTTTGTTATGATTTTTAGCATTTTTTTGTAATTTTAAAGTGATTGGGCTTAGTTTGTTGCTGTAAAGTGTAGTTGGGTGTGATTTTTGATAGCCGAAGTAATTTAGGTGAGTTTGGCATAGTTTGCTATGGTTTGTAGCATTTTCTTGTAATTTAAAAGTGATTGGGTTTAGTTTGTTGTGGTAAGGGTTAGTTGGTGATGATTTAGAGTAGCCGAAGTAATTTAGGTGAGTTTGGCATAGTTTGCTATGGTTAGTAGAATTTTTTTGGAATTTAGAAGTGATTGAGTTTAGTTTGTTATGGTAAGGGTTAGTTGGTGATGATTTAGAGTAGCCGAAGTAATTTAGGTGAGTTTGGCATAGTTTGCTATGGTTAGTAGAATTTTTTTGGAATTTAAAAGTGATTGAGTTTAGTTTGTTGTGGTAAGGGTTAGTTGGTGATGATTTAGAGTAGCCGAAGTAATTTAGGTGATTCTGGCATAGTTTGTTATGATTTGTACATCTTTTGTTGTAATTTTAAGATGATATGATTTGGTGTGTTGTGGTTAGGGATAGTTGGGGGTGATTTACGGTAGCCGAAGTAATTCTGGTATAGTTTGTTATGATTTTTAGCATTTTTTGTAATTTTAATATGATTGGGCTTAGTTTGTTGCTGTAAAGTGTAGTTGGGGGCGATTTTTGATAGCCGAAGTAATTTAGGTGAGTTTGGCATAGTTTGCTATGGTTAGTAGCATTTTTTTGTAATTTAAAAGTGATTGGGTTTAGTTTGTTGTGGTAAGGGTTAGTTGGTGATGATTTATGGTAGCCGAAGTAATTCAGGTGAGTTTGGCATAGTTTGCTATGGTTAGTAGCATTTTTTTGTAATTTAAAATTGATTGGGTTTAGTTTGTTGTGGTAAGGGTTAGCTGGTGATGATTTAGAGTAGCCGAAGTAATTTAGGTGAGTCTGGCATAGTTTGTTATGATTTGTACACCTTTTTTTTAATTTTAAGATTATATGGTTTGGTTTGTTGTGGTAAGGGATAGTTGGGGGTGATTTACGGTAGCCGAAGTAATTTAGGTGATTCTGGTATAGTTTGTTATGATTTTTAGCATTTTTTTGTAATTTTAAAGTGATTGGGCTTAGTTTGTTGCTGTAAAGTGTAGTTGTGGGTGATTTTTGATAGCCGAAGTAATTTAGGTGAGTTTGGCATAGTTTGTTATGGTTAGTAGCATTTTTTTGTAATTTAAAAGTGATTGGGTTTAGTTTGTTGTGGTAAGGGTTAGTTGGTGATGATTTATGGTAGCCAAAGTAATTTAGGTGAGTTTGGCATAGTTTGCTATGGATAGTAGCATTTTTTTGTAATTTAAATGTGATTGGGTTTAGTTTGTTGTGGTAAGGGTTAGTTGGTGATGATTTAGGGTAGGCGAAGTAATTTAGGTGAGTCTGGCATAATTTGTTATGATTTGTACACCTTTTTTTGTAATTTTAAGATGATATGGTTTGGTTTGTTGTGGTAAGGGATAGTTGGGGGTGATTTACGGTAGCCGAAGTAATTTAGGTGATTCTGGTATAGTTTGTTATGATTTTAAGCATTTTTTTGTAATTTTAAAGTGATTAGGCTTAGTTTGTTGCTGTAAAGTGTAGTTGGGGGTGATTTTTGATAGCGGAAGTAATTTAGGTGAGTTTGGCATAGTTTGCTATGGTTAGTAGCATTTTTTGTAATTTAAAAGTCATTGGGTTTAGTTTGTTGTGGTAAGGGTTAGTTGGTGATGATTTATGGTAGCCAAAGTAATTTAGGTGAGTTTGGCCTAGTTTGCTATGGTTAGTAGCATTTTTTTGTAATTTAAAAGTGATTGGGTTTAGTTTGTTGTGGTAAGGGTTAGTTGGTGATGATTTAGAGTAGCCGAAGTAATTTAGGTGAGTCTGGCATAGTTTGTTATGATTTGTACACCTTTTTTTGTAATTTAAAAGTGATTGGGTTTGGTTTGTTGTGGTAGGGGATAGTTGGGGGTGATTTACGGTAGCCGAAGTAATTTAGGTGATTTTGGTATAGTTCGTTATGATTTTTAGCATTTTTTTGTAATTTTAAAGTGATTGGGCTTAGTTTGATGCTGTAAAATGTAGTTGGGGGTGATTTTTGATAGCCGAAGTAATTTAGGTGAGTTTGGCATAGTTTGCTATGGTTAGTAGCATTTTTTTGTAATTTAAAAGTGATTGGGTTTAGTTTGTTGTGGTAAGCGTTAGTTGGTGATGATTTAGAGTAGCCGAAGTAATTTAGGTGAGTCTGGCATAGTTTGTTATGATTTGTACACTTTTTTTTGTAATTTTAAGATGATATGGTTTGGTTTGTTGTGGTAAGGGATTGTTGGGGGTGATTTACGCTAGCCGAAGTAATTTAGGTGATTCTGGTATAATTTGTTATAATTTTTAGCATTTTTTGTAATTTTAAAGTGATTGGGCTTAGTTTGTTGCTGTAAAGTGTAATTGGGGGTGATTTTTGATAGCCGAAGCAATTTAGGTGAGTTTGGCATAGTTTGCTATGATTACTAGCATTTTTTTGTAATTTAAAAGTGATTGGGTTTAGTTTGTTGTGGTAAGGGTTAGTGGTGATGATTTAGAGTAGCCGATGTAATTTAGGTGAGTCTGGCAAAGTTTGTTATGATTTGTACACCTTTTTTTGTAATTTTAAGATGATATGGTTTGGTTTGTTGTGGTAAGGGATAGTTGGGGGTGATTTACGGTAGCCGAAGTAACTTAGGTGATTCTGGTATAGTTTGTTATGATTTCTAGCATTTTTTTGTAATTTTAAAGTGATTGGGCTTAGTTTGTTGCTGTAAAGTGTAGTTGGGGGTGATTTTTGATAGCCGAAGTAATTTAGGTGAGTTTGGCATAGTTTGCTATGGTTAGTAGCATTTTTTTGTAATTTAAAAGTGATTGGGTTTAGTTTGTTGTGGTAAGCGTTAGTTGGTGATGATTTAGAGTAGCCGAAGTAATTTAGGTGAGTCTGGCATAGTTTGTTATGATTTGTACACTTTTTTTGTAATTTTAAGATGATATGGTTTGGTTTGTTGTGGTAAGGGATAGTTGGGGGTGATTTACGGTAGCCGAAGTAATTTAGGTGTTTCTGGTTTAGTTTGTTATGATTTTTAGCATTTTTTTGTAATTTTAAAGTGATTGGGCTTAGTTTGTTGCTGTAAAGTGTAGTTGGGGGTGATTTTTGATAGCCGAAGTAATTTAGATGAGTTTGGCATAGTTTGCTATGGTTAGTAGCATTTTTTTGTAATTTAAAAGTGATTGGGTTTAGTTTGTTGTGGTAAGGGTTAGTTGGTAATGATTTATGGTAGCCGAAATAATTTAGGTGAGTTTGGCATAGTTTGCTATGGTTAGTAGCATTTTTTTGTAATTTAAAAGTGATTGGGTTTAGTTTGCTGTGTTAAGGGTTAGTTGGTGATGATTTAGAGTAGCCGAAGTAATTTAAGTGAGTCTGGCATAGTTTGTTATGATTTGTACACCTTTTTTTGTAATTTTAAGATGATATGGTTTGGTTTGTTGTGGTAAGGAATAGTTGGGGGTGATTTACGGTAGCCGAAGTAATTTAGGTGATTCTGGTATAGTTTGTTATGATTTGTAGCATTTTTTTGTAATTTTAAAGTGATAGGGCTTAGTTTGTTGCTGTAAAGTGTAGTTGGGGGTGATTTTTGATAGCCGAAGTAATTTAGGTGAGTTTGGCATAGTTTGCTATGGTTAGTAGCATTTTTTTGTAATTTAAATTTGATTGGGTTTAGTTTGTTGTGGTAAGGGTTAGTTGGTGATGATTTAGAGTAGCCGATGTAATTTAGGTGAGTCTGGCATAGTTTGTTATGATTTGTACACCTTTTTTTGTAATTTTAAGATGATATGGTTTGGTTTGTTGTGGTAAGGGATAGTTGGGGGTGATTTACGGTAGCCGAAGTAACTTAGGTGATTCTGGTATAGTTTGTTATGATTTTTAGCATTTTTTTGTAATTTTAAAGTAATTGGGCTTAGTTTGTTGCTGTAAAGTGTAGTTGGGGGTGATTTTTGATAGCCGAAGTAATTTAGGTGAGTTTGGCATAGTTTGCTATGGTTAGTAGCATTTTTTTGTAATTTAAAAGTGATTGGGTTTAGTTTGTTGTGGTAAGCGTTAGTTGGTGATGATTTAGAGTAGCCGAAGTAATTTAGGTGAGTCTGGCATAGTTTGTTATGATTTGTACACCTTTTTTTGTAATTTTAAGATGATATGGTTTGGTTTGTTGTGGTAAGGGATAGTTGGGGGTGATTTACGGTAGCCGAAGTAATTTAGGTGATTCTGGTATAGTTTGTTATGATTTTTAGCATTTTTTTGTAATTTTAAAGTGATTGGGCTTAGTTTGTTGCTGTAAAGTGTAGTTGGGGGTGATTTTTGATAGCCGAAGTAATTTAGATGAGTTTGGCATAGTTTGCTATGGTTAGTAGCATTTTTTTGTAATTTAAAAGTGATTGGTTTTAGTTTGTTGTGGTAAGGGTTAGTTGGTAATGATTTATGGTAGCCGAAATAATTTAGGTGAGTTTGGCATAGTTTGCTATGGTTAGTAGCATTTTTTTGTAATTTAAATTTGATTGGGTTTACTTTGTTGTGGTAAGGGTTAGTTGGTGATGATTTAGAGTAGCCGATGTAATTTAGGTGAGTCTGGCATAGTTTGTTATGATTTGTACACCTTTTTTTGTAATTTTAAGATGATATGGTTTGGTTTGTTGTGGTAAGGGATAGTTGGGGGTGATTTACGGTAGCCGAAGTAACTTAGGTGATTCTGGTATAGTTTGTTATGATTTTTAGCATTTTTTTGTAATTTTAAAGTAATTGGGCTTAGTTTGTTGCTGTAAAGTGTAGTTGGGGGTGATTTTTGATAGCCGAAGTAATTTAGGTGAGTTTGGCATAGTTTGCTATGGTTAGTAGCATTTTTTTGTAATTTAAAAGTGATTGGGTTTAGTTTGTTGTGGTAAGCGTTAGTTGGTGATGATTTAGAGTAGCCGAAGTAATTTAGGTGAGTCTGGCATAGTTTGTTATGATTTGTACACCTTTTTTTGTAATTTTAAGATGATATGGTTTGGTTTGTTGTGGTAAGGGATAGTTGGGGGTGATTTACGGTAGCCGAAGTAATTTAGGTGATTCTGGTATAGTTTGTTATGATTTTTAACATTTTTTTGTAATTTTAAAGTGATTGGGCTTAGTTTGTTGCTGTAAAGTGTAGTTGGGGGTGATTTTTGATAGCTGAAGTAATTTAGGTAAGTTTGGCAAAGTTTGCTATGTTTAGTAGCATTTTTTTGTAATTTAAAAGTGATTGGGTTTAGTTTGTTGTGGTAAGGGTTAGTTGGTGATGATTTATGGTAGCCAAAGTAATTTAGGTGTGTTTGGCATAGTTTGCAATGGTTAGTAGCATTTTTTTGTAATTTTAAAGTGATTGGGTTTAGTTTGTTGTGGTAAGGGTTAGTTGGTGATGATTTAGAGTAGCCGAAGTAATTTAGGTGAGTCTGGCATAGTTTGTTATGATTTGTACACCTTTTTTTGTAATTTTAAGATGATATGGTTTGGTTTGTTGTGGTAAGGGATAGTTGGGGGTGATTTACGGTAGCCGAAGTAATTTAGGTGATTCTGGTATAGTTTGTTATGATTTTTAGCATTTTTTGTAATTTTAAAGTGATTGGGCTTAGTTTGTTGCTGTAAAGTGTAGTTGGGGGTGATTTTTGATAGCCGAAGTAATTTAGGTGAGTTTGGCATAGTTTGCTATGGTTAGCAGCATTTTTTTGTAATTTAAAATTGATTGGGTTTAGTTTGTTGTGGTAAGCGTTAGTTGGTGATGATTTAGAGTAGCCGAAGTAATTTAGGTGAGTCTGGCATAGTTTGTTATGATTTGTACACCTTTTTTTGTAATTTTAAGATGATATGGTTTGGTTTGTTGTGGTAAGGGATAGTTGGGGGTGATTTACGGTAGCCGAAGTAATTTTGGTGATTCTGGTATAGTTTGTTATGATTTTTAGCATTTTTTTGTAATTTTAAAGTGATTGGGCTTAGTTTGTTGCTGTAAAGTGTAGTTGGGGGTGATTTTTGATAGCCGAAGTAATTTAGGTGAGTTTGGCATAGTTTGCTATGGTTAGTAGCATTTTTTTGTAATTTAAAAGTGATTTGGTTTAGTTTGTTGTGGTAAGGGTTAGTTGGTGATGATTTATGGTAGCCGAAGTAATTTAGGTGAGTTTGGCATAGTTTGCTATGGTTAGTAGCATTTTTTTGTAATTTAAAAGTGATTGGGTTTAGTTTGTTGCTGTAAAGTGTAGTTGGGGGTGATTTTTGGTAGCCAAAGTAATTTAGGTGAGTTTGGCATAGTTTGCTATGGTTAGTAGCATTTTTTTGTAATTAAAAAGTGATTGGGTTTAGTTTGTTGTGGTAAGGGTTAGTTGGTGATGATTTATGGTAGCCGAAGTAATTTAGGTGAGATTGGCATAGTTTGCTATGGTTAGTAGCATTTTTTTGTAATTTAAAAGTGATTCGGTTTAGTTTGTTGTGGTAAGGGTTAGTTGGTGATGATTTAGAGTAGCCGAAGAAATTTAGGTGAGTCTGGCATAGTTTGTTATGATTTGTACACCTTTTTTTCTAATTTTAAGATGATATGGTTTGGTTTGTTGTGGTAAGGGATAGTTGGGGGTGATTTACGGTAGCCGAAGTAATTTAGGTGATTCTGGTATAGTTTGTTATGATTTTTAGCATATTTTTGTAATTTTAAAGTGATTGCGCTTAGTTTGTTGCTGTAAAGTGTAGTTGGGGTGATTTTTGATAGCCGTACTTATTTAGGTGAGTTTGGCATAGTTTGCTATGGTTAGTAGCATTTTTTTGTAATTTAAAAGTGATTGGGTTTAGTTTGTTGTGGTAAGGGTTAGTTGGTGATGATTTATGGTAGCCGAAGTAATTTAGGTGAGTTTGGCATAGTTTGCAATGGTTAATAGCATTTTTTTTGTAATTTAAAAGTGATTGGGTATATTTTGTTGTGGTAAGGGTTAGTTGGTGATGATTTAGAGTAGCCGAAGTAATTTAGGTGAGTCTGGCATAGTTTGTTATGATTTGTACACATTTTTTTGTAATTTTAAGATGATATGCTTTGGTTTGTTGTGGTAAGGGATAGTTGGGGGTGATTTACGGTAGCCGAAGTAATTCTGGTATAGTTTGTTATGATTTTTAGCATTTTTTTGTAATTTTAAAGTGATTGGGTTTAGTTTGTTGCTGTAAAGTGTAGTTGGGGGTGATTTTTTATAGCCGAAGTAATTTAGGTGAGTTTGGCATAGTTTGCTATGGTTAGTAGCATTTTTTTGTAATTTAAAAGTGATTGGGTTTAGTTTGTTGTGGTAAGGGTTAGTTGGTGATGATTTAGAGTAGCCGAAGTAATTTAGGTGAGTCTGGCATAGTTTGTTATGATTTGTACACCTTTTTTTTGTAATTTTAAAATTATATGGTTTGGTTTGTTGTGGTAAGGGATAGTTGGGGGTGATTTACGGTAGCCGAAGTAATTTAGGTGATTCTGGTATAGTTTGTTATGATTTTTAGCATTTTTTGTAATTTTAAAGTGATTGGGCTTAGTTTGTTGCTGTAAAGTGAAGTTGGGGGTGATTTTTGATAGCCAAAGTAATTTAGGTGAGTTTGGCATAGTTTGCTATGGTTAGTAGCATTTTTTTGTAATTTAAAAGTGATTGGGTTTAGTTTGTTGTGGTAAGGGTTAGTTGGTGATGATTTATGGTAGCCGAAGTAATTTAGGTGAGTTTGGCATAGTTTGCTATGGTTAGTAGCATTTATTTGTAATTTAAAAGTGATTGGGTTTAGTTTGTTGTGGTAAGGGTTAGTTGGTGATGATTTAGAGTAGCCGAAGAAATTTAGGTGAGTCTGGCATAGTTTGTTATGATTTGTACACCTTTTTTTTGTAATTTTAAGATGATATGGTTTGGTTTGTTGTGGTAAGGGATAGTTGGGGGTGATTTACGGTAGCCGAAGTAATTTATGTGATTCTGGTATAGTTTGTTATGATTTTTAGAATTTTTTGTAATTTTAAAGTGATTGGGCTTAGTTTGTTGCTGTAAAGTGTAGTTGGGGGTGATTTTTGATAGCCGAAGTAGTTTAGGTGAGTTTGGCATAGGCTGCTATGGTTAGTAGCATTTTTTTGTAATTTAAAAGTGATTTGGTTTAGTTTGTTGTGGTAAGGGTTAGTTGGTGATGATTTATGGTAGCCGAAGTAATTTAGGTGAGTTTGGCATAGTTTGCTATGGTTAGTAGCATTTTTTTGTAATTTAAAAGTGATTGGGTTTAGTTTGTTGCTGTAAAGTGTAGTTGGGGGTGATTTTTGATAGCCAAAGTAATTTAGGTGAGTTTGGCATAGTTTGCTATGGTTAGTAGCATTTTTTTGTAATTTAAAAGTGATTGGGTTTAGTTTGTTGTGGTAAGGGTTAGTTGGTGATGATTTATGGTAGCCGAAGTAATTTAGGTGAGTTTGGCATAGTTTGCTATGGTTAGTAGCATTTTTTTGTAATTTAAAAGTGATTGGGTTTAGTTTGTTGTGGTAAGGGTTAGTTGGTGATGATTTAGAGTAGCCGAAGAAATTTAGGTGAGTCTGGCATAGTTTGTTATGATTTGTACACCTTTTTTTGTAATTTTAAGATGATATGGTTTGGTTTGTTGTGGTAAGGGATAGTTGGGGGTGATTTACGGTAGCCGAAGTAATTTAGGTGATTCTGGTATAGTTTGTTATGATTTTTAGCATATTTTTGTAATTTTAAAGTGATTGCGCTTAGTTTGTTGCTGTAAAGTGTAGTTGGGGGTGATTTTTGATAGCCGTACTTATTTAGGTGAGTTTGGCATAGTTTGC
The DNA here is from genome assembly GCA_964023215.1 of Eledona agricola. Classification (NCBI taxonomy): domain Eukaryota; kingdom Metazoa; phylum Arthropoda; class Insecta; order Coleoptera; family Tenebrionidae; genus Eledona; species Eledona agricola. The sequence goes on from CAXIEJ010000187.1 coordinate 519,323, forward strand.
TATGGTTAGTAGCATTTTTTTGTAATTTAAAAGTGATTGGGTTTAGTTTGTTGTGGTAAGGGTTAGTTGGTGATGATTTATGGTAGCCGAAGTAATTTAGGTGAGTTTGGCATAATTTGCTATGGTTAGTAGCATTTTTTTGTAATTTAAAAGTGATTGGGTATAGTTTGTTGTGGTAAGGGTTAGTTGGTGATGATTTAGAGTAGCCGAAGTAATTTAGGTGAGTCTGGCATAGTTTGTTATGATATGTACACCTTTTTTTGTAATTTTAAGATGATATGATTTGGTTTGTTGTGGTAAGGGATAGTTGGGGGTGATTTACGGTAGCCGAAGTAATTCTGGTATAGTTTGTTATGATTTTTAGCATTTTTTTGTAATTTTAAAGTGATTGGGTTTAGTTTGTTGTTGTAAAGTGTAGTTGGGGGTGATTTTTTATAGCCGAAGTAATTTAGGTGAGTTTGGCATAGTTTGCTATGGTTAGTAGCATTTTTTTGTAATTTAAAAGTGATTGGGTTTAGTTTGTTGTGGTAAGGGTTAGTTGGTGATGATTTATTGTAGCCGAAGTAATTTAGGTGAGTTTGGCATAGTTTGCTATGGTTAGTAGCATTTTTTTGTAATTTAAAAGTGATTGGGTTTAGTTTGTTGTGGTAAGGGTTAGTTGGTGATGATTTAGAGTAGCCGAAGTAATTTAGGTGAGTCTGGCATAGTTTGTTATGATTTGTACACCTTTTTTTGTAATTTTAAATGATATGGTTTGGTTTGTTGTGGTAAGGGATAGTTGGGGGTGATTTACGGTAGCCGAAGTAATTTAGGTGATTCTAGTATAGTTTGTTTTGATTTTTAGCATTTTTTTGTAATTTTAAAGTGATTGGGCTTAGTTTGTTGCTGTAAAGTGTAGTTGGGGGTGATTTTTGATAGCCGAAGTAATTTAGGTGAGTTTGGCATAGTTTGCTATGGTTAGTAGCATTTTTTTGTAATTTAAAAGTGATTGGGTTTAGTTTGTTGTGGTAAGGGTTAGTTGGTGATGATTTATGGTAGCCGAAGTAATTTAGGTGAGTTTGGCATAGTTTGCTATGGTTAGTAGCATTTTTTTGTAATTTAAAAGTGATTGGGTTTAGTTTGTTGTGGTAAGGGTTAGTTGGTGATGATTTAGAGTAGCCGAAGTAATTTAGGTGAGTCTGGCATAGTTTGTTATGATTTGTACACTTTTTTTTGTAATTTTAAGATGATATGGTTTGGTTTGTTGTGGTAAGGGATAGTTGGGGGTGATTTACGGTAGCCGAAGTAATTTAGGTGATTCTGGTATAGTTTGTTATGATTTTTAGCATTTTTTGTAATTTTAAAGTGATTGGGCTTAGTTTGTTGCTGTAAAGTGTAGTTGGGGGTGATTTTTGATAGCCAAAGTAATTTAGGTGAGTTTGGCATAGTTTGCTATGGTTAGTAGCATTTTTTTGTAATTTAAAAGTGATTGGGTTTAGTTTGTTGTGGTAAGGGTTAGTTGGTGATGATTTATGGTAGCCGAAGTAATTTAGGTGAGTTTGGCATAGTTTGCTATGGTTAGTAGCATTTTTTTGTAATTTAAAAGTGATTGGGTTTAGTTTGTTGTGGTAAGGGTTAGTTGGTGATGATTTAGAGTAGCCGAAGAAATTTAAGTGAGTCTGGCATAGTTTGTTATGATTTGTACACCTTTTTTTGTAATTTTAAGATGATATGGTTTGGTTTGTTGTGGTAAGGGATAGTTGGGGGTGATTTACGGTAGCCGAAGTAATTTAGGTGATTCTGGTATAGTTTGTTATGATTTTTAGCATTTTTTTGTAATTCAAAAGTGATTGGGCTTAGTTTGTTGCTGTAAAGTGTAGTTGGGGGTGATTTTTGATAGCCAAAGTAATTTAGGTGAGTTTGGCATAGTTTGCTATGGTTAGAAGCATTTTTTTGAAATTTAAAAATGATTGGGTTTAGTTTGTTGTGGTAAGGGTTAGTTGGTGATGATTTATGGTAGCCGAAGTAATTTAGGTGAGTTTGGCATAGTTTGCTATGGTTAGTAGCATTTTTTTGTAATTTAAAAGTGATTGGGTTTAGTTTGTTGTGGTAAGGGTTAGTTGGTGATGATTTAGAGTAGGCGAAGTAATTTAGGTGAGTCTGGCATAATTTGTTATGATTTGTACACCTTTTTTTGTAATTTTAAGATGATATGGTTTGGTTTGTTGTGGTAAGGGATAGTTGGGGGTGATTTACGGTAGCCGAAGTCATTTAGGTGATTCTGGTATAGTTTGTTATGATTTTAAGCATTTTTTTGTAATTTTAAAGTGATTGGGCTTAGTTTGTTGCTGTAAAGTGTAGTTGGGGGTGATTTTTGATAGCTGAAGTAATTTAGGTGAGTTTGGCCTAGTTTGCTATGGTTAGTAGCATTTTTTTGTAATTTAAAAGTCATTGGGTTTAGTTTGTTGTGGTGAGGGTTAGTTGGTAATGATTTATGGTAGCCAAAGTAATTTAGGTGAGTTTGGCATAGTTTGCTATGGTTAGTAGCATTTTTTTGTAATTTAAAAGTGATTGGGTTTAGTTTGTTGTGGTAAGGGTTAGTTGGTGATGATTTAGAGTAGCCGAAGTAATTTAGGTGAGTCTGGCGTAGTTTGTTATGATTTTTACACCTTTTTTTGTAATTTAAAAGTGATTGGGTTTGGTTTGTTGTGGTAAGGGATAGTTGGGGGTGATTTACGGTAGCCGAAGTAATTTAGGTGATTTTGGTATAGTTCGTTATGATTTTTAGCATTTTTTGTAATTTTAAAGTGATTGGGCTTAGTTTGTTGCTGTAAAGTGTAGTTGGGGGTGATTTTTGATAGCCGAAGTAATTTAGGTGAGTTTGGCATAGTTTGCTATGGTTAGTAGCATTTTTTTGTAATTTAAAAGTGATTGGGTTTAGTTTGTTGTGGTAAGGGTTAGTTGGTTAGTTAGCCGAAGTAGTTTTGTAATTTTAAGATGATATGGTTTGGTTTGTTGTGGTAAGGGATAGTTGGGGATGATTTACGGTAGCCGAAGTAATTTAGGTGATTCTGGTATAGTTTGTTATGATTTTTAGCATTTTTTTGTAATTTTAAAGTGATTGGGCTTAGTTTGTTGCTGTAAAGTGTAGTTGGTGGTGATTTTTGATAGCCGAAGTAATTTAGGTGAGTTTGGCATAGTTTGCTAAGGTTAGTAGCGTTTCTTTGTAATTTAAAAGTGATTGGGTTTAGTTTGTTGTAGTAAGGGTTAGTTGGTGATGATTTATGGTAGCCGAAGTAATTTAGGTGAGTTTGGAATAGTTTGCTATGGTTAGTAGCATTTTTTTGTAATTTAAAAGTAATTGGGTTTAGTTTATTGTGGTAAGGGTTAGTTGGTGATGATTTAGAGTAGCCGAAGTAATTTAGGTGAGTCTGGCATAGTTTGTTATGATTTGTACTCCTTTTTTTGTAATTTTAAGATGTTATGGTTTGGTTTGTTGTGGTAAGGGATTGTTGGGGGTGATTTACGGTAGCCGAAGTAATTTAGGTGATTCTGGTATAATTTGTTATAATTTTTAGCATTTTTTGTAATTTTAAAGTGATTGGGCTTAGTTTGTTGCTGTAAAGTGTAGTTGGGGGTGATTTTTGATAGCCGAAGTAATTTAGGTGAGTTTGGCATAGTTTGCTATGATTAGTAGCATTTTTTTGTAATTTAAAAGTGATTGGGTTTAGTTTGTTTTGGTAAGGGTTAGTTGGTGATGATTTATGGTAGCCGAAGTAATTTAGGTGAGTTTGGCATAGTTTGCTATGGTTAGTAGCATTTTTTTGTAATTTAAAAGTGATTGGGTTTAGTTTGTTGTGGTAAGGGTTAGTTGGTGATGATTTAGAGTAGCCGATGTAATTTAGGTGAGTCTGGCATAGTTTGTTATGATTTGTACACCTTTTTTTGTAATTTTAAGATGATATGGTTTGGTTTGTTGTGGTAAGGGATAGTTGGGGGTGATTTACGGTAGCCGAAGTAACTTAGGTGATTCTGGTATAGTTTGTTATGATTTTTAGCATTTTTTTGTAATTTTAAAGTAATTGGGCTTAGTTTGTTGCTGTAAAGTGTAGTTGGGGGTGATTTTTGATAGCCGAAGTAATTTAGGTGAGTTTGGCATAGTTTGCTATGGTTAGTAGCATTTTTTTGTAATTTAAAAGTGATTGGGTTTAGTTTGTTGTGGTAAGCGTTAGTTGGTGATGATTTAGAGTAGCCGAAGTAATTTAGGTGAGTCTGGCATAGTTTGTTATGATTTGAACACCTTTTTTTGTAATTTTAAGATGATATGGTTTGGTTTGTTGTGGTAAAGGATAGTTGGGGGTGATTTACGGTAGCCGAAGTAATTTAGGTGATTCTGGTATAGTTTGTTATGATTTTTAGCATTTTTTTGTAATTTTAAAGTGATTGGGCTTAGTTTGTTACTGTAAAGTGTAGTTGGGGGTGATTTTTGATAGCCGAAGTAATTTAGATGAGTTTGGCATAGTTTGCTATGGTTAGTAGCATTTTTTTGTAATTTAAAAGTGATTGGGTTTAGTTTGTTGTGGTAAGGGTTAGTTGGTAATGATTTATGGTAGCCGAAATAATTTAGGTGAGTTTGGCATAGTTTGCTATGGTTAGTAGCATTTTTTTGTAATTTAAAAGTGATTGGGTTTAGTTTGCTGTGTTAAGGGTTAGTTGGTGATGATTTAGAGTAGCCGAAGTAATTTAAGTGAGTCTGGCATAGTTTGTGATGATTTGTACACCTTTTTTTGTAATTTTAAGATGATATGGTTTGGTTTGTTGTGGTAAGGAATAGTTGGGGGTGATTTACGGTAGCCGAAGTAATTTAGGTGTATCTGGTATAGTTTGTTATGATTTGTAGCATTTTTTTGGAATTTTAAAGTGATAGGGCTTAGTTTGTTGCTGTAAAGTGTAGTTGGGGGTGATTTTTGATAGCCGAAGTAATTTAGGTGAGTTTGGCATAGTTTGCTATGGTTAGTAGCATTTTTTTGTAATATAAATTTGATTGGGTTAAGTTTGTTGTGGTAAGGGTTAGTTGGTGATGATTTAGAGTAGCCGATGAAATTTAGGTGAGTCTGGCATAGTTTGTTATGATTTGTACACCTTTTTTTGTAATTTTAAGATGATCTGGTTTGGTTTGTTGTGGTAAGGGATAGTTGGGGGTGATTTACGGTAGCCGAAGTAACTTAGGTGATTCTGGTATAGTTTGTTATGATTTTTAGCATTTTTTTGTAATTTTAAAGTAATTGGGCTTAGTTTGTTGCTGTAAAGTGTAGTTGGGGGTGATTTTTGATAGCCGAAATAATTTAGTTGAGTTTGGCATAGTTTGCTATGGTTAGTAGCATTTTTTTGTAATTTAAAAGTGACTGGGTTTAGTTTGTTGTGGTAAGGGTTAGTTGGTGATGATTTAGAGTAGCCGAAGTAATTTAGGTGAGTCTGGCATAGTTTGTTATGATTTTTACACCTTTTTTTGTAATTTTAAGATGATATGGTTTGGTTTGTTGTGGTAAGGGATAGTTGGTGATGATTTATGGTAGCCGAAGTAATTTAGGTGAGTTTGGCATAGTTTGCTATAGTTAGTAGCATTTTTTTGCAATTTAAAAGTGATTGGGTTTAGTTTGTTGTGGTAAGGGTTAGTTGGTGATGATTTAGAGTAGCCGAAGTAATTTAGGTGAGTCTGGCATAGTTTGTTATGATTTGTACACCTTTTTTTGTAATTTTAAGATGATATGGTTTGGTTTGTTGTGGTAAGGGATAATTGGGGATGATTTACGGTAGCCGAAGTAATTTAGGTGATTCTGGTATAGTTTGTTATGATTTTTAGCATTTTTTTGTAATTTTAAAGTGATTGGGCTTAGTTTGTTGCTGTAAAGTGTAGTTGGGGGTGATTTTTGATAGCCGAAGTAATTTAGGTGAGTTTGGCATAGTTTGTTATGGCTAGTAGCATTTTTTTGTAATTTAAAAGTGATTGGGTTTAGTTTGTTGTGGTAAGGGTTAGTTGGTGATGATTTAGAGTAGCCGAAGTAATTTAGGTGAGTTTGGCATAGTTTGCTATGGTTAGTAGAATTTTTTTGTAATTTAAAAGTGATTGGGTTTAGTTTGTTGTGGTAAGGGTTAGTTGGTGATGACTTAGAGTAGCCGAAGTAATTTAGGTGAGTCTGGCATAGTTTGTTATAATTTGTACACTTTTTTTGTAATTTTAAGGTGATATGATTTGGTTTGTTGTGGTAAGGGATAGTTGGGGGTGATTTACGGTAGCCGAAGTAATTCTGGTATAGTTTGTTATGATTTTTAGCATTTTTTTGTAATTTTAAAGTGATTGGGCTTAGTTTGTTGCTGTAAAGTGTAGTTGGGTGTGATTTTTGTTAGCCGAAGTAATTTAGGTGAGTTTGGCATAGTTTGCTATGGTTTGTAGCATTTTTTTGTAATTTAAAAGTGATTGGGTTTAGTTTGTTGTGGTAAGGGTTAGTTGGTGATGATTTAGAGTAGCCGAAGTAATTTAGGTGAGTTTGGCATATTTTGCTATGGTTAGTAGAATTTTTTTGGAATTTAAAAGTGATTGAGTTTAGTTTGTTGTGGTAAGGGTTAGTTGGTGATGATTTAGAGTAGCCGAAGTAATTTAGGTGAGTTTGGCATAGTTTGCTATGGTTAGTAGAATTTTTTTGGAATTTAAAAGTGATTGAGTTTAGTTTGTTGTGGTAAGGGTTAGTTGGTAATGATTTAGAGTAGCCGAAGTAATTTAGGTGATTCTGGCATAGTTTGTTATGATTTGTACATCTTTTGTTGTAATTTTAAGATGATATGATTTGGTGTGTTGTGGTTAGGGATAGTTGGGGGTGATTTACGGTAGCCGAAGTAATTCTGGTATAGTTTGTTATGATTTTTAGCATTTTTTTGTAATTTTAATGTGATTGGGCTTAGTTTGTTGTTGTAAAGTGTAGTTGGGGGCGATTTTTGATAGTCGAAGTAATTTAGGTGAGTTTGGCATAGTTTGCTATGGTTAGTAGCATTTTTTTGTAATTTAAAAGTGATTAGGTTTAGTTTGTTGTGGTAAGGGTTAGTTGGTGATGATTTATGGTAGCCGAAGTAATTTAAGTGAGTTTGGCATAGTTTGCTATGGTTAGTAGCATTTTTTTGTAATTTAAAATTGATTGGGTTTAGTTTGTTGTGGTAAGGGTTAGCTGGTGATGATTTAGAGTAGCCGAAGTAATTTAGGTGAGTCTGGCACAGTTTGTTATGATTTGTACACCTTTTTTTGTAATTTTAAGATTATATGGTTTGGTTTGTTGTGGTAAGGGATAGTTGGGGGTGATTTACGGTAGCCGAAGTAATTTAGGTGATTCTGGTATAGTTTGTTATGATTTTTAGCATTTTTTTGTAATGTTAAAGTGATTGGGCTTAGTTTGTTGCTGTAAAGTGTAGTTGTGGGTGATTTTTGTAAGCCGAAGTAATTTAGGTGAGTTTGGCATAGTTTGTTATGGTTAGTAGCATTTTTTTGTAATTTAAAAGTGATTGGGTTTAGTTTGTTGTGGTAAGGGTTAGTTGGTGATGATTTATGGTAGCCAAAGTAATTTAGGTGAGCTTGGCATAGTTTGCTATGGATAGTAGCATTTTTTTGTAATTTAAATGTGATTGGGTTTAGTTTGTTGTGGTAAGCGTTAGTTGGTGATGATTTAGAGTAGCCGAAGTAATTTAGGTGAGTCTGGCATAGTTTGTTATGATTTGTACACCTTTTTTTGTAATTTTAAGATGATATGGTTTGGTTTGTTGTGGTAAGGGATAGTTGGGGGTGATTTACGGTAGCCGAAGTAACTTAGGTGATTCTGGTATAGTTTGTTATGATTTTTAGCATTTTTTTGTAATTTTAAAGTAATTGGGCTTAGTTTGTTGCTGTAAAGTGTAGTTGGGGGTGATTTTTGATAGCCGAAGTAATTTAGGTGAGTTTGGCATAGTTTGCTATGGTTAGTAGCATTTTTTTGTAATTTAAAAGTGATTGGGTTTAGTTTGTTGTGGTAAGCGTTAGTTGGTGATGATTTAGAGTAGCCGAAGTAATTTAGGTGAGTCTGGCATAGTTTGTTATGATTTGTACACTTTTTTTTGTAATTTTAAGATGATATGGTTTGGTTTGTTGTGGTAAGGGATAGTTGGGGGTGATTTACGGTAGCCGAAGTAATTTAGGTGATTCTGGTTTAGTTTGTTATGATTTTTAGCATTTTTTTGTAATTTTAAAGTGATTGGGCTTAGTTTGTTGCTGTAAAGTGTAGTTGGGGGTGATTTTTGATAGCCGAAGTAATTTAGATGAGTTTGGCATAGTTTGCTATGGTTAGTAGAATTTTTTTGTAATTTAAAAGTGATTGGGTTTAGTTTGTTGTGGTAAGGGTTAGTTGGTGATGATTTAGAGTAGCCGAAGTAATTTAGGTGAGTCTGGCATAGTTTGTTATAATTTGTACACCTTTTTTTGTAATTTTAAGGTGATATTATTTGGTTTGTTGTGGTAAGGGATAGTTGGGGGTGATTTACGGTAGCCGAAGTAATTCTGGTATAGTTTGTTATGATTTTTAGCATTTTTTTGTAATTTTAAAGTGATTGGGCTTAGTTTGTTGCTGTAAAGTGTAGTTGGGTGTGATTTTTGATAGCCGAAGTAATTTAGGTGAGTTTGGCATAGTTTGCTATGGTTTGTAGCATTTTTTTGTAATTTAAAAGTGATTGGGTTTAGTTTGTTGTGGTAAGGGTTAGTTGGTGATGATTTAGAGTAGCCGAAGTAATTTAGGTGAGTTTGGCATAGTTTGCTATGGTTAGTAGAATTTTTTTGGAATTTAGAAGTGATTGAGTTTAGTTTGTTATGGTAAGGGTTAGTTGGTGATGATTTAGAGTAGCCGAAGTAATTTAGGTGAGTTTGGCATAGTTTGCTATGGTTAGTAGAATTTTTTTGGAATTTAAAAGTGATTGAGTTTAGTTTGTTGTGGTAAGGGTTAGTTGGTGATGATTTAGAGTAGCCGAAGTAATTTAGGTGATTCTGGCATAGTTTGTTATGATTTGTACATCTTTTGTTGTAATTTTAAGATGATATGATTTGGTGTGTTGTGGTTAGGGATAGTTGGGGGTGATTTACGGTAGCCGAAGTAATTCTGGTATAGTTTGTTATGATTTTTAGCATTTTTTGTAATTTTAATATGATTGGGCTTAGTTTGTTGCTGTAAAGTGTAGTTGGGGCGATTTTTGATAGCCGAAGTAATTTAGGTGAGTTTGGCATAGTTTGCTATGGTTAGTAGCATTTTTTTGTAATTTAAAAGTGATTGGGTTTAGTTTGTTGTGGTAAGGGTTAGTTGGTGATGATTTATGGTAGCCGAAGTAATTTAGGTGAGTTTGGCATAGTTTGCTATGGTTAGTAGCATTTTTTTGTAATTTAAAATTGATTGGGTTTAGTTTGTTGTGGTAAGGGTTAGCTGGTGATGATTTATGGTAGCCAAAGTAATTTAGGTGAGTTTGGCATAGTTTGCTATGGATAGTAGCATTTTTTTGTAATTTAAATGTGATTGGGTTTAGTTTGTTGTGGTAAGGGTTAGTTGGTGATGATTTAGGGTAGGCGAAGGAATTTAGGTGAGTCTGGCATAATTTGTTATGATTTGTACACCTTTTTTTTAATTTTAAGATTATATGGTTTGGTTTGTTGTGGTAAGGGATAGTTGGGGGTGATTTACGGTAGCCGAAGTAATTTAGGTGATTCTGGTATAGTTTGTTATGATTTTTAGCATTTTTTTGTAATTTTAAAGTGATTGGGCTTAGTTTGTTGCTGTAAAGTGTAGTTGTGGGTGATTTTTGATAGCCGAAGTAATTTAGGTGAGTTTGGCATAGTTTGTTATGGTTAGTAGCATTTTTTTGTAATTTAAAAGTGATTGGGTTTAGTTTGTTGTGGTAAGGGTTAGTTGGTGATGATTTATGGTAGCCAAAGTAATTTAGGTGAGTTTGGCATAGTTTGCTATGGATAGTAGCATTTTTTTGTAATTTAAATGTGATTGGGTTTAGTTTGTTGTGGTAAGGGTTAGTTGGTGATGATTTAGGGTAGGCGAAGTAATTTAGGTGAGTCTGGCATAATTTGTTATGATTTGTACACCTTTTTTTGTAATTTTAAGATGATATGGTTTGGTTTGTTGTGGTAAGGGATAGTTGGGGGTGATTTACGGTAGCCGAAGTAATTTAGGTGATTCTGGTATAGTTTGTTATGATTTTAAGCATTTTTTTGTAATTTTAAAGTGATTAGGCTTAGTTTGTTGCTGTAAAGTGTAGTTGGGGGTGATTTTTGATAGCGGAAGTAATTTAGGTGAGTTTGGCATAGTTTGCTATGGTTAGTAGCATTTTTTGTAATTTAAAAGTCATTGGGTTTAGTTTGTTGTGGTAAGGGTTAGTTGGTGATGATTTATGGTAGCCAAAGTAATTTAGGTGAGTTTGGCCTAGTTTGCTATGGTTAGTAGCATTTTTTTGTAATTTAAAAGTGATTGGGTTTAGTTTGTTGTGGTAAGGGTTAGTTGGTGATGATTTAGAGTAGCCGAAGTAATTTAGGTGAGTCTGGCATAGTTTGTTATGATTTGTACACCTTTTTTTGTAATTTAAAAGTGATTGGGTTTGGTTTGTTGTGGTAGGGGATAGTTGGGGGTGATTTACGGTAGCCGAAGTAATTTAGGTGATTTTGGTATAGTTCGTTATGATTTTTAGCATTTTTTTGTAATTTTAAAGTGATTGGGCTTAGTTTGATGCTGTAAAATGTAGTTGGGGGTGATTTTGATAGCCGAAGTAATTTAGGTGAGTTTGGCATAGTTTGCTATGGTTAGTAGCATTTTTTTGTAATTTAAAAGTGATTGGGTTTAGTTTGTTGTGGTAAGCGTTAGTTGGTGATGATTTAGAGTAGCCGAAGTAATTTAGGTGAGTCTGGCATAGTTTGTTATGATTTGTACACTTTTTTTTGTAATTTTAAGATGATATGGTTTGGTTTGTTGTGGTAAGGGATTGTTGGGGGTGATTTACGCTAGCCGAAGTAATTTAGGTGATTCTGGTATAATTTGTTATAATTTTTAGCATTTTTTGTAATTTTAAAGTGATTGGGCTTAGTTTGTTGCTGTAAAGTGTAATTGGGGGTGATTTTTGATAGCCGAAGCAATTTAGGTGAGTTTGGCATAGTTTGCTATGATTAGTAGCATTTTTTTGTAATTTAAAAGTGATTGGGTTTAGTTTGTTGTTGTAAGGGTTAGTGGTGATGATTTAGAGTAGCCGATGTAATTTAGGTGAGTCTGGCAAAGTTTGTTATGATTTGTACACCTTTTTTTGTAATTTTAAGATGATATGGTTTGGTTTGTTGTGGTAAGGGATAGTTGGGGGTGATTTACGGTAGCCGAAGTAACTTAGGTGATTCTGGTATAGTTTGTTATGATTTCTAGCATTTTTTTGTAATTTTAAAGTGATTGGGCTTAGTTTGTTGCTGTAAAGTGTAGTTGGGGGTGATTTTTGATAGCCGAAGTAATTTAGGTGAGTTTGGCATAGTTTGCTATGGTTAGTAGCATTTTTTTGTAATTTAAAAGTGATTGGGTTTAGTTTGTTGTGGTAAGCGTTAGTTGGTGATGATTTAGAGTAGCCGAAGTAATTTAGGTGAGTCTGGCATAGTTTGTTATGATTTGTACACTTTTTTTGTAATTTTAAGATGACATGGTTTGGTTTGTTGTGGTAAGGGATAGTTGGGGGTGATTTACGGTAGCCGAAGTAATTTAGGTGTTTCTGGTTTAGTTTGTTATGATTTTTAGCATTTTTTTGTAATTTTAAAGTGATTGGGCTTAGTTTGTTGCTGTAAAGTGTAGTTGGGGGTGATTTTTGATAGCCGAAGTAATTTAGATGAGTTTGGCATAGTTTGCTATGGTTAGTAGCATTTTTTTGTAATTTAAAAGTGATTGGGTTTAGTTTGTTGTGGTAAGGGTTAGTTGGTAATGATTTATGGTAGCCGAAATAATTTAGGTGAGTTTGGCATAGTTTGCTATGGTTAGTAGCATTTTTTTGTAATTTAAAAGTGATTGGGTTTAGTTTGCTGTGTTAAGGGTTAGTTGGTGATGATTTAGAGTAGCCGAAGTAATTTAAGTGAGTCTGGCATAGTTTGTTATGATTTGTACACCTTTTTTTGTAATTTTAAGATGATATGGTTTGGTTTGTTGTGGTAAGGAATAGTTGGGGGTGATTTACGGTAGCCGAAGTAATTTAGGTGATTCTGGTATAGTTTGTTATGATTTGTAGCATTTTTTTGTAATTTTAAAGTGATAGGGCTTAGTTTGTTGCTGTAAAGTGTAGTTGGGGGTGATTTTTGATAGCCGAAGTAATTTAGGTGAGTTTGGCATAGTTTGCTATGGTTAGTAGCATTTTTTTGTAATTTAAATTTGATTGGGTTTAGTTTGTTGTGGTAAGGGTTAGTTGGTAATGATTTATGGTAGCCGAAATAATTTAGGTGAGTTTGGCATAGTTTGCTATGGTTAGTAGCATTTTTTTGTAATTTAAATTTGATTGGGTTTACTTTGTTGTGGTAAGGGTTAGTTGGTGATGATTTAGAGTAGCCGATGTAATTTAGGTGAGTCTGGCATAGTTTGTTATGATTTGTACACCTTTTTTTGTAATTTTAAGATGATATGGTTTGGTTTGTTGTGGTAAGGGATAGTTGGGGGTGATTTACGGTAGCCGAAGTAACTTAGGTGATTCTGGTATAGTTTGTTATGATTTTTAGCATTTTTTTGTAATTTTAAAGTAATTGGGCTTAGTTTGTTGCTGTAAAGTGTAGTTGGGGGTGATTTTTGATAGCCGAAGTAATTTAGGTGAGTTTGGCATAGTTTGCTATGGTTAGTAGCATTTTTTTGTAATTTAAAAGTGATTGGGTTTAGTTTGTTGTGGTAAGCGTTAGTTGGTGATGATTTAGAGTAGCCGAAGTAATTTAGGTGAGTCTGGCATAGTTTGTTATGATTTGTACACCTTTTTTTGTAATTTTAAGATGATATGGTTTGGTTTGTTGTGGTAAGGGATAGTTGGGGGTGATTTACGGTAGCCGAAGTAATTTAGGTGATTCTGGTATAGTTTGTTATGATTTTTAGCATTTTTTTGTAATTTTAAAGTGATTGGGCTTAGTTTGTTGCTGTAAAGTGTAGTTGGGGGTGATTTTTGATAGCCGAAGTAATTTAGATGAGTTTGGCATAGTTTGCTATCGTTAGTAGCATTTTTTTGTAATTTAAAAGTGATTGGTTTTAGTTTGTTGTGGTAAGGGTTAGTTGGTAATGATTTATGGTAGCCAAAATAATTTAGGTGAGTTTGGCATAGTTTGCTATGGTTAGTAGCATTTTTTTGTAATTTAAAAGTGATTGGGTTTAGTTTGCTGTGTTAAGGGTTAGTTGGTGATGATTTAGAGTAGCCGAAGTAATTTAAGTGAGTCTGGCATAGTTTGTTATGATTTGTACACCTTTTTTTGTAATTTTAAGATGATATGGTTTGGTTTGTTGTGGTAAGGAATAGTTGGGGGTGATTTACGGTAGCCGAAGTAATTTAGGTGATTCTGGTATAGTTTGTTATGATTTGTAGCATTTTTTTGTAATTTTAAAGTGATAGGGCTTAGTTTGTTGCTGTAAAGTGTAGTTGGGGGTGATTTTTGATAGCCGAAGTAATTTAGGTGAGTTTGGCATAGTTTGCTATGGTTAGTAGCATTTTTTTGTAATTTAAATTTGATTGGGTTTAGTTTGTTGTGGTAAGGGTTAGTTGGTGATGATTTAGAGTAGCCGATGTAATTTAGGTGAGTCTGGCATAGTTTGTTATGATTTGTACACCTTTTTTTGTAATTTTAAGATGATATGGTTTGGTTTGTTGTGGTAAGGGATAGTTGGGGGTGATTTACGGTAGCCGAAGTAACTTAGGTGATTCTGGTTTAGTTTGTTATGATTTTTAGCATTTTTTTGTAATTTTAAAGTAATTGGGCTTAGTTTGTTGCTGTAAAGTGTAGTTGGGGGTGATTTTTGATAGCCGAAGTAATTTAGGTGAGTTTGGCATAGTTTGCTATGGTTAGTAGCATTTTTTTGTAATTTAAAAGTGATTGGGTTTAGTTTGTTGTGGTAAGCGTTAGTTGGTGATGATTTAGAGTAGCCGAAGTAATTTAGGTGAGTCTGGCATAGTTTGTTATGATTTGTACACCTTTTTTTGTAATTTTAAGATGATATGGTTTGGTTTGTTGTGGTAAGGGATAGTTGGGGGTGATTTACGGTAGCCGAAGTAATTTAGGTGATTCTGGTATAGTTTGTTATGATTTTTAGCATTTTTTTGTAATTTTAAAGTGATTGGGCTTAGTTTGTTGCTGTAAAGTGTAGTTGGGGGTGATTTTTGATAGCCGAAGTAATTTAGATGAGTTTGGCATAGTTTGCTATGGTTAGTAGAATTTTTTTGTAATTTAAAAGTCATTGGGTTTAGTTTGTTGTGGTAAGGGTTAGTTGGTGATGATTTATGGTAGCCGAAGTAATTTAAGTGAGTTTGGCATAGTTTGCTATGGTTAGTAGCATTTTTTTGTAATTTAAAATTGATTGGGTTTAGTTTGTTGTGGTAAGGGTTAGCTGGTGATGATTTAGAGTAGCCGAAGTAATTTAGGTGAGTCTGGCACAGTTTGTTATGATTTGTACACCTTTTTTTGTAATTTTAAGATTATATGGTTTGGTTTGTTGTGGTAAGGGATAGTTGGGGGTGATTTACGGTAGCCGAAGTAATTTAGGTGATTCTGGTATAGTTTGTTATGATTTTTAGCATTTTTTTGTAATGTTAAAGTGATTGGGCTTAGTTTGTTGCTGTAAAGTGTAGTTGTGGGTGATTTTTGTAAGCCGAAGTAATTTAGGTGAGTTTGGCATAGTTTGTTATGGTTAGTAGCATTTTTTTGTAATTTAAAAGTGATTGTGTTTAGTTTGTTGTGGTAAGCGTTAGTTGGTGATGATTTAGAGTAGCCGAAGTAATTTAGGTGAGTCTGGCATAGTTTGTTATGATTTGTACACCTTTTTTTGTAATTTTAAGATGATATGGTTTGGTTTGTTGTGGTAAGGGATAGTTGGGGGTGATTTACGGTAGCCGAAGTAATTTAGGTGATTCTGGTATAGTTTGTTATGATTTTTAGCATTTTTTTGTAATTTTAAAGTGATTGGGCTTAGTTTGTTGCTGTAAAGTGTAGTTGGGGGCGATTTTTGATAGTCGAAGTAATTTAGGTGAGTTTGGCATAGTTTGCTATGGTTAGTAGCATTTTTTTGTAATTTAAAAGTGATTGGGTTTAGTTTGTTGTGGTAAGGGTTAGTTGGTGATGATTTATGGTAGCCGAAGTAATTTAAGTGAGTTTGGCATAGTTTGCTATGGTTAGTAGCATTTTTTTGTAATTTAAAATTGATTGGGTTTAGTTTGTTGTGGTAAGGGTTAGCTGGTGATGATTTAGAGTAGCCGAAGTAATTTAGGTGAGTCTGGCACAGTTTGTTATGATTTGTACACCTTTTTTTGTAATTTTAAGATTATATGGTTTGGTTTGTTGTGGTAAGGGATAGTTGGGGGTGATTTACGGTAGCCGAAGTAATTTAGGTGATTCTGGTATAGTTTGTTATGATTTTTAGCATTTTTTTGTAATGTTAAAGTGATTGGGCTTAGTTTGTTGCTGTAAAGTGTAGTTGTGGGTGATTTTTGTAAGCCGAAGTAATTTAGGTGAGTTTGGCATAGTTTGTTATGGTTAGTAGCATTTTTTTGTAATTTAAAAGTGATTGGGTTTAGTTTGTTGTGGTAAGGGTTAGTTGGTGATGATTTATGGTAGCCAAAGTAATTTAGGTGAGTTTGGCATAGTTTGCTATGGATAGTAGCATTTTTTTGTAATTTAAATGTGATTGGGTTTAGTTTGTTGTGGTAAGCGTTAGTTGGTGATGATTTAGAGTAGCCGAAGTAATTTAGGTGAGTCTGACATAGTTTGTTATGATTTGTACACCTTTTTTTGTAATTTTAAGATGATATGGTTTGGTTTGTTGTGGTAAGGGATAGTTGGGGGTGATTTACGGTAGCCGAAGTAACTTAGGTGATTCTGGTATAGTTTGTTATGATTTTTAGCATTTTTTTGTAATTTTAAAGTAATTGGGCTTAGTTTGTTGCTGTAAAGTGTAGTTGGGGGTGATTTTTGATAGCCGAAGTAATTTAGGTGAGTTTGGCATAGTTTGCTATGGTTAGTAGCATTTTTTTGTAATTTAAAAGTAATTGGGTTTAGTTTGTTGTGGTAAGCGTTAGTTGGTGATGATTTAGAGTAGCCGAAGTAATTTAGGTGAGTCTGGCATAGTTTGTTATGATTTGTACACTTTTTTTTGTAATTTTAAGATGATATGGTTTGGTTTGTTGTGGTAAGGGATAGTTGGGGGTGATTTACGGTAGCCGAAGTAATTTAGGTGATTCTGGTTTAGTTTGTTATGATTTTTAGCATATTTTTGTAATTTTAAAGTGATTGGGCTTAGTTTGTTGCTGTAAAGTGTAGTTGGGGGTGATTTTTGATAGCCGAAGTAATTTAGATGAGTTTGGCATAGTTTGCTATGGTTAGTAGAATTTTTTTGTAATTTAAAAGTGATTGGGTTTAGTTTGTTGTGGTAAGGGTTAGTTGGTGATGATTTAGAGTAGCCGAAGTAATTTAGGTGAGTCTGGCATAGTTTGTTATAATTTGTACACCTTTTTTTGTAATTTTAAGGTGATATGATTTGGTTTGTTGTGGTAAGGGATAGTTGGGGGTGATTTACAGTAGCCGAAGTAATTCTGGTATAGTTTGTTATGATTTTTAGCATTTTTTTGTAATTTTAAAGTGATTGGGCTTAGTTTGTTGCTGTAAAGTGTAGTTGGGTGTGATTTTTGATAGCCGAAGTAATTTAGGTGAGTTTGGCATAGTTTGCTATGGTTTGTAGCATTTTTTTGTAATTTAAAAGTGATTGGGTTTAGTTTGTTGTGGTAAGGGTTAGTTGGTGATGATTTAGAGTAGCCGAAGTAATTTAGGTGAGTTTGGCATAATTTGCTATGGTTAGTAGAATTTTTTTGGAATTTAGAAGTGATTGAGTTTAGTTTGTTATGGTAAGGGTTAGTTGGTGATGATTTAGAGTAGCCGAAGTAATTTAGGTGAGTTTGGCATAGTTTGCTATGGTTAGTAGAATTTTTTTGGAATTTAAAAGTGATTGAGTTTAGTTTGTTGTGGTAAGGGTTAGTTGGTGATGATTTAGAGTAGCCGAAGTAATTTAGGTGATTCTGGCATAGTTTGTTATGATTTGTACATCTTTTGTTGTAATTTTAAGATGATATGATTTGGTGTGTTGTGGTTAGGGATAGTTGGGGGTGATTTACGGTAGCCGAAGTAATTCTGGTATCGTTTGTTATGATTTTTAGCATTTTTTGTAATTTTAATATGATTGGGCTTAGTTTGTTGCTGTAAAGTGTAGTTGGGGGCGATTTTTGATAGCCGAAGTAATTTAGGTGAGTTTGGCATAGTTTGCTATGGTTAGTAGCATTTTTTTGTAATTTAAAAGTGATTGGGTTTAGTTTGTTGTGGTAAGGGTTAGTTGGTGATGATTTATGGTAGCCGAAGTAATTTAGGTGAGTTTGGCATAGTTTGCTATGGTTAGTAGCATTTTTTTGTAATTTAAAATTGATTGGGTTTAGTTTGTTGTGGTAAGGGTTAGCTGGTGATGATTTAGAGTAGCCGAAGTAATTTAGGTGAGTCTGGCATAGTTTGTTATGATTTGTACACCTTTTTTTTAATTTTAAGATTATATGGTTTGGTTTGTTGTGGTAAGGGATAGTTGGGGGTGATTTACGGTAGCCGAAGTAATTTAGGTGATTCTGGTATAGTTTGTTATGATTTTTAGCATTTTTTTGTAATTTTAAAGTGATTGGGCTTAGTTTGTTGCTGTAAAGTGTAGTTGTGGGTGATTTTTGATAGCCGAAGTAATTTAGGTGAGTTTGGCATAGTTTGTTATGGTTAGTAGCATTTTTTTGTAATTTAAAAGTGATTGGGTTTAGTTTGTTGTGGTAAGGGTTAGTTGGTGATGATTTATGGTAGCCAAAGTAATTTAGGTGAGTTTGGCATAGTTTGCTATGGATAGTAGCATTTTTTTGTAATTTAAATGTGATTGGGTTTAGTTTGTTGTGGTAAGGGTTAGTTGGTGATGATTTAGGGTAGGCGAAGTAATTTAGGTGAGTCTGGCATAATTTGTTATGATTTGTACACCTTTTTTTGTAATTTTAAGATGATATGGTTTGGTTTGTTTTGGTAAGGGATAGTTGGGGGTGATTTACGGTAGCCGAAGTAATTTAGGTGATTCTGGTATAGTTTGTTATGATTTTAAGCATTTTTTTGTAATTTTAAAGTGATTAGGCTTAGTTTGTTGCTGTAAAGTGTAGTTGGGGGTGATTTTTGATAGCGGAAGTAATTTAGGTGAGTTTGGCATAGTTTGCTATGGTTAGTAGCATTTTTTGTAATTTAAAAGTCATTGGGTTTAGTTTGTTGTGGTAAGGGTTAGTTGGTGATGATTTATGGTAGCCAAAGTAATTTAGGTGAGTTTGGCCTAGTTTGCTATGGTTAGTAGCATTTTTTTGTAATTTAAAAGTGATTGGGTTTAGTTTGTTGTGGTAAGGGTTAGTTGGTGATGATTTAGAGTAGCCGAAGTAATTTAGGTGAGTCTGGCATAGTTTGTTATGATTTGTACACCTTTTTTTGTAATTTAAAAGTGATTGGGTTTGGTTTGTTGTGGTAGGGGATAGTTGGGGGTGATTTACGGTAGCCGAAGTAATTTAGGTGATTTTGGTATAGTTCGTTATGATTTTTAGCATTTTTTTGTAATTTTAAAGTGATTGGGCTTAGTTTGATGCTGTAAAATGTAGTTGGGGGTGATTTTTGATAGCCGAAGTAATTTAGGTGAGTTTGGCATAGTTTGCTATGGTTAGTAGCATTTTTTTGTAATTTAAAAGTGATTGGGTTTAGTTTGTTGTGGTAAGCGTTAGTTGGTGATGATTTAGAGTAGCCGAAGTAATTTAGGTGAGTCTGGCATAGTTTGTTATGATTTGTACACTTTTTTTTGTAATTTTAAGATGATATGGTTTGGTTTGTTGTGGTAAGGGATTGTTGGGGGTGATTTACGCTAGCCGAAGTAATTTAGGTGATTCTGGTATAATTTGTTATAATTTTTAGCATTTTTTGTAATTTTAAAGTGATTGGGCTTAGTTTGTTGCTGTAAAGTGTAATTGGGGGTGATTTTTGATAGCCGAAGCAATTTAGGTGAGTTTGGCATAGTTTTCTATGATTAGTAGCATTTTTTTGTAATTTAAAAGTGATTGGGTTTAGTTTGTTGTGGTAAGGGTTAGTGGTGATGATTTAGAGTAGCCGATGTAATTTAGGTGAGTCTGGCAAAGTTTGTTATGATTTGTACACCTTTTTTTGTAATTTTAAGATGATATGGTTTGGTTTGTTGTGGTAAGGGATAGTTGGGGGTGATTTACGGTAGCCGAAGTAACTTAGGTGATTCTGGTATAGTTTGTTATGATTTCTAGCATTTTTTTGTAATTTTAAAGTGATTGGGCTTAGTTTGTTGCTGTAAAGTGTAGTTGGGGGTGATTTTTGATAGCCGAAGTAATTTAGGTGAGTTTGGCATAGTTTGCTATGGTTAGTAGCATTTTTTTGTAATTTAAAAGTGATTGGGTTTAGTTTGTTGTGGTAAGCGTTAGTTGGTGATGATTTAGAGTAGCCGAAGTAATTTAGGTGAGTCTGGCATAGTTTGTTATGATTTGTACACTTTTTTTTGTAATTTTAAGATGATATGGTTTGGTTTGTTGTGGTAAGGGATAGTTGGGGGTGATTTACGGTAGCCGAAGTAATTTAGGTGTTTCTGGTTTAGTTTGTTATGATTTTTAGCATTTTTTTGTAATTTTAAAGTGATTGGGCTTAGTTTGTTGCTGTAAAGTGTAGTTGGGGGTGATTTTTGATAGCCGAAGTAATTTAGATGAGTTTGGCATAGTTTGCTATGGTTAGTAGCATTTTTTTGTAATTTAAAAGTGATTGGGTTTAGTTTGTTGTGGTAAGGGTTAGTTGGTAATGATTTATGGTAGCCGAAATAATTTAGGTGAGTTTGGCATAGTTTGCTATGGTTAGTAGCATTTTTTTGTAATTTAAAAGTGATTGGGTTTAGTTTGCTGTGTTAAGGGTTAGTTGGTGATGATTTAGAGTAGCCGAAGTAATTTAAGTGAGTCTGGCATAGTTTGTTATGATTTGTACACCTTTTTTTGTAATTTTAAGATGATATGGTTTGGTTTGTTGTGGTAAGGAATAGTTGGGGGTGATTTACGGTAGCCGAAGTAATTTAGGTGATTCTGGTATAGTTTGTTATGATTTGTAGCATTTTTTTGTAATTTTAAAGTGATAGGGCTTAGTTTGTTGCTGTAAAGTGTAGTTGGGGGTGATTTTTGATAGCCGAAGTAATTTAGGTGAGTTTGGCATAGTTTGCTATGGTTAGTAGCATTTTTTTGTAATTTAAATTTGATTGGGTTTAGTTTGTTGTGGTAAGGGTTAGTTGGTGATGATTTAGAGTAGCCGATGTAATTTAGGTGAGTCTGGCATAGTTTGTTATGATTTGTACACCTTTTTTTGTAATTTTAAGATGATATGGTTTGGTTTGTTGTGGTAAGGGATAGTTGGGGGTGATTTACGGTAGCCGAAGTAACTTAGGTGATTCTGGTATAGTTTGTTATGATTTTTAGCATTTTTTTGTAATTTTAAAGTAATTGGGCTTAGTTTGTTGCTGTAAAGTGTAGTTGGGGGTGATTTTTGATAGCCGAAGTAATTTAGGTGAGTTTGGCATAGTTTGCTATGGTTAGTAGCATTTTTTTGTAATTTAAAAGTGATTGGGTTTAGTTTGTTGTGGTAAGCGTTAGTTGGTGATGATTTAGAGTAGCCGAAGTAATTTAGGTGAGTCTGGCATAGTTTGTTATGATTTGTACACCTTTTTTTGTAATTTTAAGATGATATGGTTTGGTTTGTTGTGGTAAGGGATAGTTGGGGGTGATTTACGGTAGCCGAAGTAATTTAGGTGATTCTGGTATAGTTTGTTATGATTTTTAGCATTTTTTTGTAATTTTAAAGTGATTGGGCTTAGTTTGTTGCTGTAAAGTGTAGTTGGGGGTGATTTTTGATAGCCGAAGTAATTTAGATGAGTTTGGCATAGTTTGCTATGGTTAGTAGCATTTTTTTGTAATTTAAAAGTGATTGGTTTTAGTTTGTTGTGGTAAGGGTTAGTTGGTAATGATTTATGGTAGCCGAAATAATTTAGGTGAGTTTGGCATAGTTTGCTATGGTTAGTAGCATTTTTTTGTAATTTAAATTTGATTGGGTTTACTTTGTTGTGGTAAGGGTTAGTTGGTGATGATTTAGAGTAGCCGATGTAATTTAGGTGAGTCTGGCATAGTTTGTTATGATTTGTACACCTTTTTTTGTAATTTTAAGATGATATGGTTTGGTTTGTTGTGGTAAGGGATAGTTGGGGGTGATTTACGGTAGCCGAAGTAACTTAGGTGATTCTGGTATAGTTTGTTATGATTTTTAGCATTTTTTTGTAATTTTAAAGTAATTGGGCTTAGTTTGTTGCTGTAAAGTGTAGTTGGGGGTGATTTTTGATAGCCGAAGTAATTTAGGTGAGTTTGGCATAGTTTGCTATGGTTAGTAGCATTTTTTTGTAATTTAAAAGTGATTGGGTTTAGTTTGTTGTGGTAAGCGTTAGTTGGTGATGATTTAGAGTAGCCGAAGTAATTTAGGTGAGTCTGGCATAGTTTGTTATGATTTGTACACCTTTTTTTGTAATTTTAAGATGATATGGTTTGGTTTGTTGTGGTAAGGGATAGTTGGGGGTGATTTACGGTAGCCGAAGTAACTTAGGTGATTCTGGTATAGTTTGTTACGATTTTTAGCATTTTTTTGTAATTTTAAAGTAATTGGGCTTAGTTTGTTGCTGTAAAGTGTAGTTGGGGGTGATTTTTGATAGCCGAAGTAATTTAGGTGAGTTTGGCATAGTTTGCTATGGTTAGTAGCATTTTTTTGTAATTTAAAAGTGATTGGGTTTAGTTTGTTGTGGTAAGCGTTAGTTGGTGATGATTTAGAGTAGCCGAAGTAATTTAGGTGAGTCTGGCATAGTTTGTTATGATTTGTACACCTTTTTTTGTAATTTTAAGATGATATGGTTTGGTTTGTTGTGGTAAGGAATAGTTGGGGGTGATTTACGGTAGCCGAAGTAATTTAGGTGATTCTGGTATAGTTTGTTATGATTTGTAGCATTTTTTTGTAATTTTAAAGTGATATGGCTTAGTTTGTTGCTGTAAAGTGTAGTTGGGGGTGATTTTTGATAGCCGAAGTAATTTAGGTGAGTTTGGCATAGTTTGCTATGGTTAGTAGCATTTTTTTGTAATTTAAAAGTGATTGGGTTTAGTTTGTTGTGGTAAGCGTTAGTTGGTGATGATTTAGAGTAGCCGAAGTAATTTAGGTGAGTCTGGCATAGTTTGTTATGATTTGTACACCTTTTTTTGTAATTTTAAGATGATATGGTTTGGTTTGTTGTGGTAAGGGATAGTTGGGGGTGATTTACGGTAGCCGAAGTAATTTAGGTGATTCTGGTATAGTTTGTTATGATTTTTAGCATTTTTTTGTAATTTTAAAGTGATTGGGCTTAGTTTGTTGCTGTAAAGTGTAGTTGGGGGTGATTTTTGATAGCCGAAGTAATTTAGATGAGTTTGGCATAGTTTGCTATGGTTAGTAGCATTTTTTTGTAATTTAAAAGTGATTGGTTTTAGTTTGTTGTGGTAAGGGTTAGTTGGTAATGATTTATGGTAGCCGAAATAATTTAGGTGAGTTTGGCATAGTTTGCTATGGTTAGTAGCATTTTTTTGTAATTTAAATTTGATTGGGTTTACTTTGTTGTGGTAAGGGTTAGTTGGTAATGATTTAGAGTAGCCGATGTAATTTAGGTGAGTCTGGCATAGTTTGTTATGATTTGTACACCTTTTTTTGTAATTTTAAGATGATATGGTTTGGTTTGTTGTGGTAAGGGATAGTTGGGGGTGATTTACGGTAGCCGAAGTAACTTAGGTGATTCTGGTATAGTTTGTTATGATTTTTAGCATTTTTTTGTAATTTTAAAGTAATTGGGCTTAGTTTGTTGCTGTAAAGTGTAGTTGGGGGTGATTTTTGATAGCCGAAGTAATTTAGGTGAGTTTGGCATAGTTTGCTATGGTTAGTAGCATTTTTTTGTAATTTAAAAGTGATTGGGTTTAGTTTGTTGTGGTAAGCGTTAGTTGGTGATGATTTAGAGTAGCCGAAGTAATTTAGGTGAGTCTGGCATAGTTTGTTATGATTTGTACACCTTTTTTTGTAATTTTAAGATGATATGGTTTGGTTTGTTGTGGTAAGGGATAGTTGGGGGTGATTTACGGTAGCCGAAGTAATTTAGGTGATTCTGGTATAGTTTGTTATGATTTTTAGCATTTTTTTGTAATTTAAAAGTGATTGGGCTTAGTTTGTTGCTGTAAAGTGTAGTTGGGGGTGATTTTTGATAGCCGAAGTAATTTAGATGAGTTTGGCATAGTTTGCTATCGTTAGTAGCATTTTTTTGTAATTTAAAAGTGATTGGTTTTAGTTTGTTGTGGTAAGGGTTAGTTGGTAATGATTTATGGTAGCCGAAATAATTTAGGTGAGTTTGGCATAGTTTGCTATGGTTAGTAGCATTTTTTTGTAATTTAAAAGTGATTGGGTTTAGTTTGCTGTGTTAAGGGTTAGTTGGTGATGATTTAGAGTAGCCGAAGTAATTTAAGTGAGTCTGGCATAGTTTGTTATGATTTGTACACCTTTTTTTGTAATTTTAAGATGATATGGTTTGGTTTGTTGTGGTAAGGAATAGTTGGGGGTGATTTACGGTAGCCGAAGTAATTTAGGTGATTCTGGTATAGTTTGTTATGATTTGTAGCATTTTTTTGTAATTTTAAAGTTATAGGGCTTAGTTTGTTGCTGTAAAGTGTAGTTGGGGGTGATTTTTGATAGCCGAAGTAATTTAGGTGAGTTTGGCATAGTTTGCTATGGTTAGTAGCATTTTTTTGTAATTTAAATTTGATTGGGTTTAGTTTGTTGTGGTAAGGGTTAGTTGGTGATGATTTAGAATAGCCGATGTAATTTAGGTGAGTCTGGCATAGTTTGTTATGATTTGTACACCTTTTTTTGTAATTTTAAGATGATATGGTTTGGTTTGTTGTGGTAAGGGATAGTTGGGGGTGATTTACGGTAGCCGAAGTAACTTAGGTGATTCTGGTATAGTTTGTTATGATTTTTAGCATTTTTTTGTAATTTTAAAGTAATTGGGCTTAGTTTGTTGCTGTAAAGTGTAGTTGGGGGTGATTTTTGATAGCCGAAGTAATTTAGGTGAGTTTGGCATAGTTTGCTATGGTTAGTAGCATTTTTTTGTAATTTAAAAGTGATTGGGTTTAGTTTGTTGTGGTAAGCGTTAGTTGGTGATGATTTAGAGTAGCCGAAGTAATTTAGGTGAGTCTGGCATAGTTTGTTATGATTTGTACACCTTTTTTTGTAATTTTAAGACGATATGGTTTGGTTTGTTGTGGTAAGGGATAGTTGGGGGTGATTTACGGTAGCCGAAGAAATTTAGGTGATTCTGGTATAGTTTGTTATGATTTTTAGCATTTTTTTGTAATTTTAAAGTGATTGGGCTTAGTTTGTTGCTGTAAAGTGTAGTTGGGGGTGATTTTTGATAGCCGAAGTAATTTAGATGAGTTTGGCATAGTTTGCTATGGTTAGTAGCATTTTTTTGTAATTTAAAAGTGATTGGTTTTAGTTTGTTGTGGTAAGGGTTAGTTGGTAATGATTTATGGTAGCCGAAATAATTTAGGTGAGTTTGGCATAGTTTGCTATGGTTAGTAGCATTTTTTTGTAATTTAAAAGTGATTGGGTTTAGTTTGTTGTGGTAAGCGTTAGTTGGTGATGATTTAGAGTAGCCGAAGTAATTTAGGTGAGTCTGGCATAGTTTGTTATGATTTGTACACCTTTTTTTGTAATTTTAAGATGATATGGTTTGGTTTGTTGTGGTAAGGGATAGTTGGGGGTGATTTACGGTAGCCGAAGTAATTTAGGTGATTCTGGTATAGTTTGTTATGATTTTTAGCATTTTTTTGTAATTTTAAAGTGATTGGGCTTAGTTTGTTGCTGTAAAGTGTAGTTGGGGGTGATTTTTGATAGCCGAAGTAATATAGATGAGTTTGGCATAGTTTGCTATCGTTAGTAGCATTTTTTTGTAATTTAAAAGTGATTGGTTTTAGTTTGTTGTGGTAAGGGTTAGTTGGTAATGATTTATGGTAGCCAAAATAATTTAGGTGAGTTTGGCATAGTTTGCTATGGTTAGTAGCATTTTTTTGTAATTTAAAAGTGATTGGGTTTAGTTTGCTATGTTAAGGGTTAGTTGGTGATGATTTAGAGTAGCCGAAGTAATTTAAGTGAGTCTGGCATAGTTTGTTATGATTTGTACACCTTTTTTTGTAATTTTAAGATGATATGGTTTGGTTTGTTGTGGTAAGGAATAGTTGGGGGTGATTTACGGTAGCCGAAGTAATTTAGGTGATTCTGGTATAGTTTGTTATGATTTGTAGCATTTTTTTGTAATTTTAAAGTGAAAGGGCTTAGTTTGTTGCTGTAAAGTGTAGTTGGGGGTGATTTTTGATAGCCGAAGTAATTTAGGTGAGTTTGGCATAGTTTGCTATGGTTAGTAGCATTTTTTTGTAATTTAAATTTGATTGGGTTTAGTTTGTTGTGGTAAGGGTTAGTTGGTGATGATTTAGAGTAGCCGATGTAATTTAGGTGAGTCTGGCATAGTTTGTTATGATTTGTACACCTTTTTTTGTAATTTTAAGATGATATGGTTTGGTTTGTTGTGGTAAGGGATAGTTGGGGGTGATTTACGGTAGCCGAAGTAACTTAGGTGATTCTGGTTTAGTTTGTTATGATTTTTAGCATTTTTTTGTAATTTTAAAGTAATTGGGCTTAGTTTGTTGCTGTAAAGTGTAGTTGGGGGTGATTTTTGATAGCCGAAGTAATTTAGGTGAGTTTGGCATAGTTTGCTATGGTTAGTAGCATTTTTTTGTAATTTAAAAGTGATTGGGTTTAGTTTGTTGTGGTAAGCGTTAGTTGGTGATGATTTAGAGTAGCCGAAGTAATTTAGGTGAGTCTGGCATAGTTTGTTATGATTTGTACACCTTTTTTGTAATTTTAAGATGATATGGTTTGGTTTGTTGTGGTAAGGGATAGTTGGGGGTGATTTACGGTAGCCGAAGTAATTTAGGTGATTCTGGTATAGTTTGTTATGATTTTTAGCATTTTTTTGTAATTTTAAAGTGATTGGGCTTAGTTTGTTGCTGTAAAGTGTAGTTGGGGGTGATTTTTGATAGCCGAAGTAATTTAGATGAGTTTGGCATAGTTTGCTATGGTTAGTAGCATTTTTTTGTAATTTAAAAGTGATTGGTTTTAGTTTGTTGTGGTAAGGGTTAGTTGGTAATGATTTATGGTAGCCGAAATAATTTAGGTGAGTTTGGCATAGTTTGCTATGGTTAGTAGCATTTTTTTGTAATTTAAATTTGATTGGGTTTACTTTGTTGTGGTAAGGGTTAGTTGGTGATGATTTAGAGTAGCCGATGAAATTTAGGTAAGTCTGGCATAGTTTGTTATGATTTGTACACCTTTTTTTGTAATTTTAAGATGATATGGTTTGGTTTGTTGTGGTAAGGGATAGTTGGGGGTGATTTACGGTAGCCGAAGTAACTTAGGTGATTCTGGTATAGTTTGTTATGATTTTTAGCATTTTTTTGTAATTTTAAAGTAATTGGGCTTAGTTTGTTGCTGTAAAGTGTAGTTGGGGGTGATTTTTGATAGCCGAAGTAATTTAGGTGAGTTTGGCATAGTTTGCTATGGTTAGTAGCATTTTTTTGTAATTTAAAAGTGATTGGGTTTAGTTTGTTGTGGTAAGCGTTAGTTGGTGATGATTTAGAGTAGCCGAAGTAATTTAGGTGAGTCTGGCATAGTTTGTTATGATTTGTACACCTTTTTTTGTAATTTTAAGATGATATGGTTTGGTTTGTTGTGGTAAGGAATAGTTGGGGGTGATTTACGGTAGCCGAAGTAATTTAGGTGATTCTGGTATAGTTTGTTATGATTTGTAGCATTTTTTTGTAATTTTAAAGTGATATGGCTTAGTTTGTTGCTGTAAAGTGTAGTTGGGGGTGATTTTTGATAGCCGAAGTAATTTAGGTGAGTTTGGCATAGTTTGCTATGGTTAGTAGCATTTTTTTGTAATTTAAAAGTGATTGGGTTTAGTTTGTTGTGGTAAGCGTTAGTTGGTGATGAGTTAGAGTAGCCGAAGTAATTTAGGTGAGTCTGGCATAGTTTGTTATGATTTGTACACCTTTTTTTGTAATTTTAAGATGATATGGTTTGGTTTGTTGTGGTAAGGGATAGTTGGGGGTGATTTACGGTAGCCGAAGTAATTTAGGTGATTCTGGTATAGTTTGTTATGATTTTTAGCATTTTTTTGTAATTTTAAAGTGATTGGGCTTAGTTTGTTGCTGTAAAGTGTAGTTGGGGGTGATTTTTGATAGCCGAAGTAATTTAGATGAGTTTGGCATAGTTTGCTATGGTTAGTAGCATTTTTTTGTAATTTAAAAGTGATTGGTTTTAGTTTGTTGTGGTAAGGGTTAGTTGGTAATGATTTATGGTAGCCGAAATAATTTAGGTGAGTTTGGCATAGTTTGCTATGGTTAGTAGCATTTTTTTGTAATTTAAATTTGATTGGGTTTACTTTGTTGTGGTAAGGGTTAGTTGGTAATGATTTAGAGTAGCCGATGTAATTTAGGTGAGTCTGGCATAGTTTGTTATGATTTGTACACCTTTTTTTGTAATTTTAAGATGATATGGTTTGGTTTGTTGTGGTAAGGGATAGTTGGGGGTGATTTACGGTAGCCGAAGTAACTTAGGTGATTCTGGTATAGTTTGTTATGATTTTTAGCATTTTTTTGTAATTTTAAAGTGATTGGGCTTAGTTTGTTGCTGTAAAGTGTAGTTGGGGGTGATTTTTGATAGCCGAAGTAATTTAGATGAGTTTGGCATAGTTTGCTATCGTTAGTAGCATTTTTTTGTAATTTAAAAGTGATTGGTTTTAGTTTGTTGTGGTAAGGGTTAGTTGGTAATGATTTATGGTAGCCGAAATAATTTAGGTGAGTTTGGCATAGTTTGCTATGGTTAGTAGCATTTTTTTGTAATTTAAAAGTGATTGGGTTTAGTTTGCTGTGTTAAGGGTTAGTTGGTGATGATTTAGAGTAGCCGAAGTAATTTAAGTGAGTCTGGCATAGTTTGTTATGATTTGTACACCTTTTTTTGTAATTTTAAGATGATATGGTTTGGTTTGTTGTGGTAAGGAATAGTTGGGGGTGATTTACGGTAGCCGAAGTAATTTAGGTGATTCTGGTATAGTTTGTTATGATTTGTAGCATTTTTTTGTAATTTTAAAGTGATAGGGCTTAGTTTGTTGCTGTAAAGTGTAGTTGGGGGTGATTTTTGATAGCCGAAGTAATTTAGGTGAGTTTGGCATAGTTTGCTATGGTTAGTAGCATTTTTTTGTAATTTAAATTTGATTGGGTTTAGTTTGTTGTGGTAAGGGTTAGTTGGTGATGATTTAGAGTAGCCGATGTAATTTAGGTGAGTCTGGCATAGTTTGTTATGATTTGTACACCTTTTTTTGTAATTTTAAGATGATATGGTTTGGTTTGTTGTGGTAAGGGATAGTTGGGGGTGATTTACGGTAGCCGAAGTAACTTAGGTGATTCTGGTATAGTTTGTTATGATTTTTAGCATTTTTTTGTAATTTTAAAGTAATTGGGCTTAGTTTGTTGCTGTAAAGTGTAGTTGGGGGTGATTTTTGATAGCCGAAGTAATTTAGGTGAGTTTGGCATAGTTTGCTATGGTTAGTAGCATTTTTTTGTAATTTAAAAGTGATTGGGTTTAGTTTGTTGTGGTAAGCGTTAGTTGGTGATGATTTAGAGTAGCCGAAGTAATTTAGGTGAGTCTGGCATAGTTTGTTATGATTTGTACACCTTTTTTTGTAATTTTAAGACGATATGGTTTGGTTTGTTGTGGTAAGGGATAGTTGGGGGTGATTTACGGTAGCCGAAGAAATTTAGGTGATTCTGGTATAGTTTGTTATGATTTTTAGCATTTTTTTGTAATTTTAAAGTGATTGGGCTTAGTTTGTTGCTGTAAAGTGTAGTTGGGGGTGATTTTTGATAGCCGAAGTAATTTAGATGAGTTTGGCATAGTTTGCTATGGTTAGTAGCATTTTTTTGTAATTTAAAAGTGATTGGTTTTAGTTTGTTGTGGTAAGGGTTAGTTGGTAATGATTTATGGTAGCCGAAATAATTTAGGTGAGTTTGGCATAGTTTGCTATGGTTAGTAGCATTTTTTTGTAATTTAAATTTGATTGGGTTTACTTTGTTGTGGTAAGGGTTAGTTGGTGATGATTTAGAGTAGCCGATGTAATTTAGGTGAGTCTGGCATAGTTTGTTATGATTTGTACACCTTTTTTTGTAATTTTAAGATGATATGGTTTGGTTTGTTGTGGTAAGGGATAGTTGGGGGTGATTTACGGTAGCCGAAGTAACTTAGGTGATTCTGGTATAGTTTGTTATGATTTTTAGCATTTTTTTGTAATTTTAAAGTAATTGGGCTTAGTTTGTTGCTGTAAAGTGTAGTTGGGGGTGATTTTTGATAGCCGAAGTAATTTAGGTGAGTTTGGCATAGTTTGCTATGGTTAGTAGCATTTTTTTGTAATTTAAAAGTGATTGGGTTTAGTTTGTTGTGGTAAGCGTTAGTTGGTGATGATTTAGAGTAGCCGAAGTAATTTAGGTGAGTCTGGCATAGTTTGTTATGATTTGTACACCTTTTTTTGTAATTTTAAGATGATATGGTTTGGTTTGTTGTGGTAAGGGATAGTTGGGGGTGATTTACGGTAGCCGAAGTAATTTAGGTGATTCTGGTATAGTTTGTTATGATTTTTAGCATTTTTTTGTAATTTTAAAGTGATTGGGCTTAGTTTGTTGCTGTAAAGTGTAGTTGGGGGTGATTTTTGATAGCCGAAGTAATTTAGATGAGTTTGGCATAGTTTGCTATCGTTAGTAGCATTTTTTTGTAATTTAAAAGTGATTGGTTTTAGTTTGTTGTGGTAAGGGTTAGTTGGTAATGATTTATGGTAGCCGAAATAATTTAGGTGAGTTTGGCATAGTTTGCTATGGTTAGTAGCATTTTTTTGTAATTTAAAAGTGATTGGGTTTAGTTTGCTGTGTTAAGGGTTAGTTGGTGATGATTTAGAGTAGCCGAAGTAATTTAAGTGAGTCTGGCATAGTTTGTTATGATTTGTACACCTTTTTTTGTAATTTTAAGATGATATGGTTTGGTTTGTTGTGGTAAGGAATAGTTGGGGGTGATTTACGGTAGCCGAAGTAACTTAGGTGATTCTGGTATAGTTTGTTATGATTTTTAGCATTTTTTTGTAATTTTAAAGTAATTGGGCTTAGTTTGTTGCTGTAAAGTGTAGTTGGGGGTGATTTTTGATAGCCGAAGTAATTTAGGTGAGTTTGGCATAGTTTGCTATGGTTAGTAGCATTTTTTTGTAATTTAAAAGTGATTGGGTTTAGTTTGTTGTGGTAAGCGTTAGTTGGTGATGATTTAGAGTAGCCGAAGTAATTTAGGTGAGTCTGGCATAGTTTGTTATGATTTGTACACCTTTTTTTGTAATTTTAAGATGATATGGTTTGGTTTGTTGTGGTAAGGGATAGTTGGGGGTGATTTACGGTAGCCGAAGTAATTTAGGTGATTCTGGTATAGTTTGTTATGATTTTTAGCATTTTTTTGTAATTTTAAAGTGATTGGGCTTAGTTTGTTGCTGTAAAGTGTAGTTGGGGGTGATTTTTGATAGCCGAAGTAATTTAGATGAGTTTGGCATAGTTTGCTATCGTTAGTAGCATTTTTTTGTAATTTAAAAGTGATTGGTTTTAGTTTGTTGTGGTAAGGGTTAGTTGGTAATGATTTATGGTAGCCGAAATAATTTAGGTGAGTTTGGCATAGTTTGCTATGGTTAGTAGCATTTTTTTGTAATTTAAAAGTGATTGGGTTTAGTTTGCTGTGTTAAGGGTTAGTTGGTGATGATTTAGAGTAGCCGAAATAATTTAAGTGAGTCTGGCATAGTTTGTTATGATTTGTACACCTTTTTTTGTAATTTTAAGATGATATGGTTTGGTTTGTTGTGGTAAGGAATAGTTGGGGGTGATTTACGGTAGCCGAAGTAATTTAGGTGATTCTGGTATAGTTTGTTATGATTTGTAGCATTTTTTTGTAATTTTAAAGTGATAGGGCTTAGTTTGTTGCTGTAAAGTGTAGTTGGGGGTGATTTTTGATAGCCGAAGTAATTTAGGTGAGTTTGGCATAGTTTGCTATGGTTAGTAGCATTTTTTTGTAATTTAAATTTGATTGGGTTTAGTTTGTTGTGGTAAGGGTTAGTTGGTGATGATTTAGAGTAGCCGATGTAATTTAGGTGAGTCTGGCATAGTTTGTTATGATTTGTACACCTTTTTTTGTAATTTTAAGATGATATGGTTTGGTTTGTTGTGGTAAGGGATAGTTGGGGGTGATTTACGGTAGCCGAAGTAACTTAGGTGATTCTGGTATAGTTTGTTATGATTTTTAGCATTTTTTTGTAATTTTAAAGTAATTGGGCTTAGTTTGTTGCTGTAAAGTGTAGTTGGGGGTGATTTTTGATAGCCGAAGTAATTTAGGTGAGTTTGGCATAGTTTGCTATGGTTAGTAGCATTTTTTTGTAATTTAAAAGTGATTGGGTTTAGTTTGTTGTGGTAAGCGTTAGTTGGTGATGATTTAGAGTAGCCGAAGTAATTTAGGTGAGTCTGGCATAGTTTGTTATGATTTGTACACCTTTTTTTGTAATTTTAAGATGATATGGTTTGGTTTGTTGTGGTAAGGGATAGTTGGGGGTGATTTACGGTAGCCGAAGTAATTTAGGTGATTCTGGTATAGTTTGTTATGATTTTTAGCATTTTTTTGTAATTTTAAAGTGATTGGGCTTAGTTTGTTGCTGTAAAGTGTAGTTGGGGGTGATTTTTGATAGCCGAAGTAATTTAGATGAGTTTGGCATAGTTTGCTATGGTTAGTAGCATTTTTTTGTAATTTAAAAGTGATTGGTTTTAGTTTGTTGTGGTAAGGGTTAGTTGGTAATGATTTATGGTAGCCGAAATAATTTAGGTGAGTTTGGCATAGTTTGCTATGGTTAGTAGAATTTTTTTGTAATTTAAATTTGATTGGGTTTACTTTGTTGTGGTAAGGGTTAGTTGGTGATGATTTAGAGTAGCCGATGTAATTTAGGTGAGTCTGGCATAGTTTGTTATGATTTGTACACCTTTTTTTGTAATTTTAAGATGATATGGTTTGGTTTGTTGTGGTAAGGGATAGTTGGGGGTGATTTACGGTAGCCGAAGTAACTTAGGTGATTCTGGTATAGTTTGTTATGATTTTTAGCATTTTTTTGTAATTTTAAAGTAATTGGGCTTAGTTTGTTGCTGTAAAGTGTAGTTGGGGGTGATTTTTGATAGCCGAAGTAATTTAGGTGAGTTTGGCATAGTTTGCTATGGTTAGTAGCATTTTTTTGTAATTTAAAAGTGATTGGGTTTAGTTTGTTGTGGTAAGCGTTAGTTGGTGATGATTTAGAGTAGCCGAAGTAATTTAGGTGAGTCTGGCATAGTTTGTTATGATTTGTACACCTTTTTTTGTAATTTTAAGATGATATGGTTTGGTTTGTTGTGGTAAGGGATAGTTGGGGGTGATTTACGGTAGCCGAAGTAATTTAGGTGATTCTGGTATAGTTTGTTATGATTTTTAGCATTTTTTTGTAATTTTAAAGTGATTGGGCTTAGTTTGTTGCTGTAAAGTGTAGTTGGGGGTGATTTTTGATAGCCGAAGTAATTTAGATGAGTTTGGCATAGTTTGCTATCGTTAGTAGCATTTTTTTGTAATTTAAAAGTGATTGGTTTTAGTTTGTTGTGGTAAGGGTTAGTTGGTAATGATTTATGGTAGCCGAAATAATTTAGGTGAGTTTGGCATAGTTTGCTATGGTTAGTAGCATTTTTTTGTAATTTAAAAGTGATTGGGTTTAGTTTGCTGTGTTAAGGGTTAGTTGGTGATGATTTAGAGTAGCCGAAATAATTTAAGTGAGTCTGGCATAGTTTGTTATGATTTGTACACCTTTTTTTGTAATTTTAAGATGATATGGTTTGGTTTGTTGTGGTAAGGAATAGTTGGGGGTGATTTACGGTAGCCGAAGTAATTTAGGTGATTCTGGTATAGTTTGTTATGATTTGTAGCATTTTTTTGTAATTTTAAAGTGATAGGGCTTAGTTTGTTGCTGTAAAGTGTAGTTGGGGGTGATTTTTGATAGCCGAAGTAATTTAGGTGAGTTTGGCATAGTTTGCTATGGTTAGTAGCATTTTTTTGTAATTTAAATTTGATTGGGTTTAGTTTGTTGTGGTAAGGGTTAGTTGGTGATGATTTAGAGTAGCCGATGTAATTTAGGTGAGTCTGGCATAGTTTGTTATGATTTGTACACCTTTTTTTGTAATTTTAAGATGATATGGTTTGGTTTGTTGTGGTAAGGGATAGTTGGGGGTGATTTACGGTAGCCGAAGTAACTTAGGTGATTCTGGTATAGTTTGTTATGATTTTTAGCATTTTTTTGTAATTTTAAAGTAATTGGGCTTAGTTTGTTGCTGTAAAGTGTAGTTGGGGGTGATTTTTGATAGCCGAAGTAATTTAGGTGAGTTTGGCATAGTTTGCTATGGTTAGTAGCATTTTTTTGTAATTTAAAAGTGATTGGGTTTAGTTTGTTGTGGTAAGCGTTAGTTGGTGATGATTTAGAGTAGCCGAAGTAATTTAGGTGAGTCTGGCATAGTTTGTTATGATTTGTACACCTTTTTTTGTAATTTTAAGATGATATGGTTTGGTTTGTTGTGGTAAGGGATAGTTGGGGGTGATTTACGGTAGCCGAAGTAATTTAGGTGATTCTGGTATAGTTTGTTATGATTTTTAGCATTTTTTTGTAATTTTAAAGTGATTGGGCTTAGTTTGTTGCTGTAAAGTGTAGTTGGGGGTGATTTTTGATAGCCGAAGTAATTTAGATGAGTTTGGCATAGTTTGCTATGGTTAGTAGCATTTTTTTGTAATTTAAAAGTGATTGGTTTTAGTTTGTTGTGGTAAGGGTTAGTTGGTAATGATTTATGGTAGCCGAAATAATTTAGGTGAGTTTGGCATAGTTTGCTATGGTTAGTAGAATTTTTTTGTAATTTAAATTTGATTGGGTTTACTTTGTTGTGGTAAGGGTTAGTTGGTGATGATTTAGAGTAGCCGATGTAATTTAGGTGAGTCTGGCATAGTTTGTTATGATTTGTACACCTTTTTTTGTAATTTTAAGATGATATGGTTTGGTTTGTTGTGGTAAGGGATAGTTGGGGGTGATTTACGGTAGCCGAAGTAACTTAGGTGATTCTGGTATAGTTTGTTATGATTTTTAGCATTTTTTTGTAATTTTAAAGTAATTGGGCTTAGTTTGTTGCTGTAAAGTGTAGTTGGGGGTGATTTTTGATAGCCGAAGTAATTTAGGTGAGTTTGGCATAGTTTGCTATGGTTAGTAGCATTTTTTTGTAATTTAAAAGTGATTGGGTTTAGTTTGTTGTGGTAAGCGTTAGTTGGTGATGATTTAGAGTAGCCGAAGTAATTTAGGTGAGTCTGGCATAGTTTGTTATGATTTGTACACCTTTTTTTGTAATTTTAAGATGATATGGTTTGGTTTGTTGTGGTAAGGGATAGTTGGGGGTGATTTACGGTAGCCGAAGTAATTTAGGTGATTCTGGTATAGTTTGTTATGATTTTTAGCATTTTTTTGTAATTTTAAAGTGATTGGGCGTAGTTTGTTGCTGTAAAGTGTAGTTGGGGGTGATTTTTGATAGCCGAAGTAATTTAGATGAGTTTGGCATAATTTGCTATGGTTAGTAGCATTTTTTTGTAATTTAAAAGTGATTGGGTTTAGTTTGTTGTGGTAAGGGTTAGTTGGTAATGATTTATGGTAGCCGAAATAATTTAGGTGAGTTTGGCATAGTTTGCTATGGTTAGTAGCATTTTTTTGTAATTTAAAAGTGATTGGGTTTAGTTTGCTGTGTTAAGGGTTAGTTGGTGATGATTTAGAGTAGCCGAAGTAATTTAAGTGAGTCTGGCATAGTTTGTTATGATTTGTACACCTTTTTTTGTAATTTTAAGATGATATGGTTTGGTTTGTTGTGGTAAGGAATAGTTGGGGGTGATTTACGGTAGCCGAAGTAATTTAGGTGATTCTGGTATAGTTTGTTATGATTTGTAGCATTTTTTTGTAATTTTAAAGTGATAGGGCTTAGTTTGTTGCTGTAAAGTGTAGTTGGGGGTGATTTTTGATAGCCGAAGTAATTTAGGTGAGTTTGGCATAGTTTGCTATGGTTAGTAGCATTTTTTTGTAATTTAAATTTGATTGGGTTTAGTTTGTTGTGGTAAGGGTTAGTTGGTGATGATTTAGAGTAGCCGATGTAATTTAGGTGAGTCTGGCATAGTTTGTTATGATTTGTACACCTTTTTTTGTAATTTTAAGATGATATGGTTTGGTTTGTTGTGGTAAGGGATAGTTGGGGGTGATTTACGGTAGCCGAAGTAACTTAGGTGATTCTGGTATAGTTTGTTATGATTTTTAGCATTTTTTTGTAATTTTAAAGTAATTGGGCTTAGTTTGTTGCTGTAAAGTGTAGTTGGGGGTGATTTTTGATAGCCGAAGTAATTTAGGTGAGTTTGGCATAGTTTGCTATGGTTAGTAGCATTTTTTTGTAATTTAAAAGTGATTGGGTTTAGTTTGTTGGGGTAAGCGTTAGTTGGTGATGATTTAGAGTAGCCGAAGTAATTTAGGTGAGTCTGGCATAGTTTGTTATGATTTGTACACCTTTTTTTGTAATTTTAAGATGATATGGTTTGGTTTGTTGTGGTAAGGGATAGTTGGGGGTGATTTACGGTAGCCGAAGTAATTTAGGTGATTCTGGTATAGTTTGTTATGATTTTTAGCATTTTTTTGTAATTTTAAAGTGATTGGGCTTAGTTTGTTGCTGTAAAGTGTAGTTGGGGGTGATTTTTGATAGCCGAAGTAATTTAGATGAGTTTGGCATAGTTTGCTATGGTTAGTAGCATTTTTTTGTAATTTAAAAGTGATTGGTTTTAGTTTGTTGTGGTAAGGGTTAGTTGGTAATGATTTATGGTAGCCGAAATAATTTAGGTGAGTTTGGCATAGTTTGCTATGGTTAGTAGCATTTTTTTGTAATTTAAATTTGATTGGGTTTACTTTGTTGTGGTAAGGGTTAGTTGGTGATGATTTAGAGTAGCCGATGTAATTTAGGTGAGTCTGGCATAGTTTGTTATGATTTGTACACCTTTTTTTGTAATTTTAAGATGATATGGTTTGGTTTGTTGTGGTAAGGGATAGTTGGGGGTGATTTACGGTAGCCGAAGTAACTTAGGTGATTCTGGTATAGTTTGTTATGATTTTTAGCATTTTTTTGTAATTTTAAAGTAATTGGGCTTAGTTTGTTGCTGTAAAGTGTAGTTGGGGGTGATTTTTGATAGCCGAAGTAATTTAGGTGAGTTTGGCATATTTTGCTATGGTTAGTAGCATTTTTTTGTAATTTAAAAGTGATTGGGTTTAGTTTGTTGTGGTAAGCGTTAGTTGGTGATGATTTAGAGTAGCCGAAGTAATTTAGGTGAGTCTGGCATAGTTTGTTATGATTTGTACACCTTTTTTTGTAATTTTAAGATGATATGGTTTGGTTTGTTGTGGTAAGGGATAGTTGGGGGTGATTTACGGTAGCCGAAGTAATTTAGGTGATTCTGGTATAGTTTGTTATGATTTTTAGCATTTTTTTGTAATTTTAAAGTGATTGGGCTTAGTTTGTTGCTGTAAAGTGTAGTTGGGGGTGATTTTTGATAGCCGAAGTAATTTAGATGAGTTTGGCATAGTTTGCTATCGTTAGTAGCATTTTTTTGTAATTTAAAAGTGATTGGTTTTAGTTTGTTGTGGTAAGGGTTAGTTGGTAATGATTTATGGTAGCCGAAATAATTTAGGTGAGTTTGGCATAGTTTGCTATGGTTAGTGGCATTTTTTTGTAATTTAAAAGTGATTGGGTTTAGTTTGCTGTGTTAAGGGTTAGTTGGTGATGATTTAGAGTAGCCGAAGTAATTTAAGTGAGTCTGGCATAGTTTGTTATGATTTGTACACCTTTTTTTGTAATTTTAAGATGATATTGTTTGGTTTGTTGTGGTAAGGAATAGTTGGGGGTGATTTACGGTAGCCGAAGTAATTTAGGTGATTCTGGTATAGTTTGTTATGATTTGTAGCATTTTTTTGTAATTTTAAAGTGATAGGGCTTAGTTTGTTGCTGTAAAGTGTAGTTGGGGGTGATTTTTGATAGCCGAAGTAATTTAGGTGAGTTTGGCATAGTTTGCTATGGTTAGTAGCATTTTTTTGTAATTTAAATTTGATTGGGTTTAGTTTGTTGTGGTAAGGGTTAGTTGGTGATGATTTAGAGTAGCCGATGTAATTTAGGTGAGTCTGGCATAGTTTGTTATGATTTGTACACCTTTTTTTGTAATTTTAAGATGATATGGTTTGGTTTGTTGTGGTAAGGGATAGTTGGGGGTGATTTACGGTAGCCGAAGTAACTTAGGTGATTCTGGTATAGTTTGTTATGATTTTTAGCATTTTTTTGTAATTTTAAAGTAATTGGGCTTAGTTTGTTGCTGTAAAGTGTAGTTGGGGGTGATTTTTGATAGCCGAAGTAATTTAAGTGAGTTTGGCATAGTTTGCTATGGTTAGTAGCATTTTTTTGTAATTTAAAAGTGATTGGGTTTAGTTTGCTGTGGTAAGCGTTAGTTGGTGATGATTTAGAGTAGCCGAAGTAATTTAGGTGAGTCTGGCATAGTTTGTTATGATTTGTACACCTTTTTTTGTAATTTTAAGATGATATGGTTTGGTTTGTTGTGGTAAGGGATAGTTGGGGGTGATTTACGGTAGCCGAAGTAATTTAGGTGATTCTGGTATAGTTTGT
This sequence comes from Eledona agricola, assembly GCA_964023215.1. NCBI lineage: Eukaryota > Metazoa > Arthropoda > Insecta > Coleoptera > Tenebrionidae > Eledona > Eledona agricola. Next base: position 557,681 of record CAXIEJ010000187.1, read on the forward strand.
TATGATTTTTAGCATTTTTTTGTAATTTTAAAGTGATTGGGCTTAGTTTGTTGCTGTAAAGTGTAGTTGGGGGTGATTTTTGATAGCCGAAGTAATTTAGATGAGTTTGGCATAGTTTGCTATGGTTAGTAGCATTTTTTTGTAATTTAAAAGTGATTGGTTTTAGTTTGTTGTGGTAAGGGTTAGTTGGTAATGATTTATGGTAGCCGAAATAATTTAGGTGAGTTTGGCATAGTTTGCTATGGTTAGTAGCATTTTTTTGTAATTTAAATTTGATTGGGTTTACTTTGTTGTGGTAAGGGTTAGTTGGTGATGATTTAGAGTAGCCGATGTAATTTAGGTGAGTCTGGCATAGTTTGTTATGATTTGTACACCTTTTTTTGTAATTTTAAGATGATATGGTTTGGTTTGTTGTGGTAAGGGATAGTTGGGGGTGATTTACGGTAGCCGAAGTAACTTAGGTGATTCTGGTATAGTTTGTTATGATTTTTAGCATTTTTTTGTAATTTTAAAGTAATTGGGCTTAGTTTGTTGCTGTAAAGTGTAGTTGGGGGTGATTTTTGATAGCCGAAGTAATTTAGGTGAGTTTGGCATAGTTTGCTATGGTTAGTAGCATTTTTTTGTAATTTAAAAGTGATTGGGTTTAGTTTGTTGTGGTAAGCGTTAGTTGGTGATGATTTAGAGTAGCCGAAGTAATTTAGGTGAGTCTGGCATAGTTTGTTATGATTTGTACACCTTTTTTTGTAATTTTAAGATGATATGGTTTGGTTTGTTGTGGTAAGGGATAGTTGGGGGTGATTTACGGTAGCCGAAGTAATTTAGGTGATTCTGGTATAGTTTGTTATGATTTTTAGCATTTTTTTGTAATTTTAAAGTGATTGGGCTTAGTTTGTTGCTGTAAAGTGTAGTTGGGGGTGATTTTTGATAGCCGAAGTAATTTAGATGAGTTTGGCATAGTTTGCTATCGTTAGTAGCATTTTTTTGTAATTTAAAAGTGATTGGTTTTAGTTTGTTGTGGTAAGGGTTAGTTGGTAATGATTTATGGTAGCCGAAATAATTTAGGTGAGTTTGGCATAGTTTGCTATGGTTAGTAGCATTTTTTTGTAATTTAAAAGTGATTGGGTTTAGTTTGCTGTGTTAAGGGTTAGTTGGTGATGATTTAGAGTAGCCGAAGTAATTTAAGTGAGTCTGGCATAGTTTGTTATGATTTGTACACCTTTTTTTGTAATTTTAAGATGATATGGTTTGGTTTGTTGTGGTAAGGAATAGTTGGGGGTGATTTACGGTAGCCGAAGTAATTTAGGTGATTCTGGTATAGTTTGTTATGATTTGTAGCATTTTTTTGTAATTTTAAAGTGATAGGGCTTAGTTTGTTGCTGTAAAGTGTAGTTGGTGATGATTTATGGTAGCCGAAGTAATTTAGGTGAGTTTGGCATAGTTTGCTATGGTTAGTAGCATTTTTTTGTAATTTAAAAGTGACTGGGTTTAGTTTGTTGTGGTAAGGGTTAGTTGGTGATGATTTAGAGTAGCCGAAGTAATTTAGGTGAGTCTGGCATAGTTTGTTATGATTTGTACACCTTTTTTTGTAATTTTAAGATGATATGGTTTGGTTTGTTGTGGTAAGGGATAGTTGGTGATGATTTATGGTAGCCGAAGTAATTTAGGTGAGTTTGGCATAGTTTGCTATGGTTAGTAGCATTTTTTTGCAATTTAAAAGTGATTGGGTTTAGTTTGTTGTGGTAAGGGTTAGTTGGTGATGATTTAGAGTAGCCGAAGTAATTTAGGTGAGTCTGGCATAGTTTGTTATGATTTGTACACCTTTTTTTGTAATTTTAAGATGATATGGTTTGGTTTGTTGTGGTAAGGGATAATTGGGGATGATTTACGGTAGCCGAAGTAATTTAGGTGATTCTGGTATAGTTTGTTATGATTTTTAGCATTTTTTTGTAATTTTAAAGTGATTGGGCTTAGTTTGTTGCTGTAAAGTGTAGTTGGGGGTGATTTTTGATAGCCGAAGTAATTTAGGTGAGTTTGGCATAGTTTGTTATGGCTAGTAGCATTTTTTTGTAATTTAAAAGTGATTGGGTTTAGTTTGTTGTGGTAAGGGTTAGTTGGTGATGATTTAGAGTAGCCGAAGTAATTTAGGTGAGTTTGGCATAGTTTGCTATGGTTAGTAGAATTTTTTTGTAATTTAAAAGTGATTGGGTTTAGTTTGTTGTGGTAAGGGTTAGTTGGTGATGATTTAGAGTAGCCGAAGTAATTTAAGTGAGTCTGGCATAGTTTGTTATAATTTGTACACCTTTTTTTGTAATTTTAAGGTGATATGATTTGGTTTGTTGTGGTAAGGGATAGTTGGGGGTGATTTACGGTAGCCGAAGTAATTCTGGTATAGTTTGTTATGATTTTTAGCATTTTTTTGTAATTTTAAAGTGATTGGGTTTAGTTTGTTGTGGTAAGGGTTAGTTGGTGATGATTTAGAGTAGCCGAAGTAATTTAGGTGAGTTTGGCATAATTTGCTATGGTTAGTAGAATTTTTTTGGAATTTAAAAGTGATTGAGTTTAGTTTGTTGTGGTAAGGGTTAGTTGGTGATGATTTAGAGTAGCCGAAGTAATTTAGGTGAGTTTGGCATAGTTTGCTATGGTTAGTAGAATTTTTATGGAATTTAAAAGTGATTGAGTTTAGTTTGTTGTGGTAAGGGTTAGTTGGTGATGATTTAGAGTAGCCGAAGTAATTTAGGTGATTCTGGCATAGTTATGATTTTTACATCTTTTGTTGTAATTTTAAGATGATATGATTTGTTTTGTTGTGGTTAGGGATAGTTGGGGGTGATTTACGGTAGCCGAAGTAATTCTGGTATAGTTTGTTATGATTTTTAGCATTTTTTTGTAATTTTAAAGTGATTGGGCTTAGTTTGTTGCTGTAAAGTGTAGTTGGGGGTGATTTTTGATAGCCGAAGTAATTTAGATGAGTTTGGCATAGTTTGCTATGGTTAGTAGCATTTTTTTGTAATTTAAAAGTGATTGGGTTTAGTTTGTTGTGGTAAGGGTTAGTTGGTGATGATTTATGGTAGCCGAAGTAATTTAGGTGAGTTTGGCATAGTTTGCTATGATTAGTAGCATTTCTTTGTAATTTAAAAGTGATTGGGTTTAGTTTGTTGTGGTAAGGGTTAGTTGGTGATGATTTAGAGTAACCGATGTAATTTAGGTGAGTCTGGCATAGTTTGTTATGATTTGTACACCTTTTTTTGTAATTTTAAGATGATATGGTTTGGTTTGTTGTGGTAAGGGATAGTTGGGGGTGATTTACGGTAGCCGAAGTAATTTAGGTGATTCTGGTATAGTTTGTTATGATTTTTAGCATTTTTTTGTAATTTTAAAGTAATTGGGCTTAGTTTGTTGCTGTAAAGTGTAGTTGGGGGTGATTTTTGATAGCCGAAGTAATTTAGGTGAGTTTGGCATTGTTTGCTATGGTTAGTAGCATTTTTTTGTAATTTAAAAGTGATTGGGTTTAGTTTGTTGTGGTAAGCGTTAGTTGGTGATGATTTAGAGTAGCCGAAGTAATTTAGGTGAGTCTGGCATAGTTTGTTATGATTTGTACACCTTTTTTGTAATTTTAAGATGATATGGTTTGGTTTGTTGTGGTAAGGGATAGTTGGGGGTGATTTACGGTAGCCGAAGTAATTTAAGTGATTCTGGTATAGTTTGTTATGATTTTTAGCATTTTTTTGTAATTTTAAAGTGATTGGGCTTAGTTTGTTGCTGTAAAGTGTAGTTGGGGGTGATTTTTGATAGCCGAAGTAATTTAGATGAGTTTGGCATAGTTTGCTATGGTTAGTAGCATTTTTTTGTAATTTAAAAGTGATTGGGTTTAGTTTGTTGTGGTAAGGGTTAGTTGGTAATGATTTATGGTAGCCGAAATACTTTAGGTGAGTTTGGCATAGTTTGCTATGGTTAGTAGCATTTTTTTGTAATTTAAAAGTGATTGGGTTTAGTTTGCTGTGGTAAGGGTTAGTTGGTGATGATTTAGAGTAGCCGAAGTAATTTAAGTGAGTCTGGCATAGTTTGTTATAATTTGTACACCTTTTTTTGTAATTTTAAGATGATATGGTTTGGTTTGTTGTGGTAAGGGATAGTTGGGGGTGATTTACGGTAGCCGAAGTAATTTAGGTGATTCTGGTATAGTTTGTTATGATTTTTAGCATTTTTTTGTAATTTTAAAGTGATAGGGCTTAGTTTGTTGCTGTAAAGTGTAGTTGGGGGTGATTTTTGATAGCCGAAGTAATTTAGGTGAGTTTGGCATAGTTTGCTATGGTTAGTAGCATTTTTTTGTAATTTAAATGTGATTGGGTTTAGTTTGTTGTGGTAAGGGTTAGTTGGTGATGATTTATGGTAGCCGAAGTAATTTAGGTGAGTTTGGCATAGTTTGCTATGGTTAGTAGCATTTTTTTGTAATTTAAAAGTGATTGGGTTTAGTTTGTTGTGGTAAGGGTTAGTTGGTGATGATTTAGAGTAGCCGAAGTAATTTAGGTGAGTCTGGCATAATTTGTTATGATTTGTAAACCTTTTTTTGTAATTTTAAGATGTTATGGGTTGGTTTGTTGTGGTAAGGGATAGTTGGTGATGATTTAGAGTAGCCGAAGTAATTTAGGTGAGTCTGGCATAGTTTGTTATGATTTGTACACCTTTTTTTGTAATTTTAAGATGATATGGTTTGGTTTGTTGTAATAAGGGATAGTTGGGGATGATTTACGGTAGCCGAAGTAATTTAGGTGATTCTGGTATATTTTGTTATGATTTTAAGCATTTTTTTGTAATTTTGAAGTGATTGGGCTTAGTTTGTTGCTGTAAAGTGTAGTTGGGGGTGATTTTTGATAGCTGAAGTAATTTAGGTGAGTTTGGCATAGTTTGCTATGATTAGTAGCATTTATTGTAATTTAAAAGTCATTGGGTTTAGTTTGTTGTAGTAAGGGTTAGTTGGTGATGATTTATGGTAGCCAAAGTAACTTAGGTGAGTTTGGCATAGTTTGCTATGGTTAGTAGCATTTTTTTGTAATTTAAAAGTGATTGGGTTTATTTTGTTGTGGTAAGGGTTAGTTGGTGATGATTTAGAGTAGCCGAAGTAATTTAGGTGAGTCTGGCATAGTTTGTTATGATTTGTACACCTTTTTTTGTAATTTAAAAATGATTGGGTTTGGTTTGTTGTGGTAAGGGATAGTTGGGGGTGATTTACGGTAGCCGAAGTAATTTAGGTGATTTTGGTATAGTTCGTTATGATTTTTAGCATTTTTTTGTAATTTTAAAGTGATTGGGCTTAGTTTGTTGCTGTAAAGTGTAGTTGGGGGTGATTTTTGATAGCCGAAGTAATTTAGGTGAGTTTGGCATAGTATGCTATGGTTAGTAGCATTTTTTTGTAATTTAAAAGTGATTGGGTTTAGTTTGTTGTGGTAAGGGTTAGTTGGTTAGTTAGCCGAAGTAGTTTTGTAATTTTAAGATAATATGGTTTGGTTTGTTGTGGTAAGGGATAGTTGGGGGTGATTTACGGTAGCCGAAGTAATTTAGGTGATTCTGGTATAGTTTGTTATGATTTGTAGCATTTTTTTGTAATTTTAAAGTGATAGGGCTTAGTTTGTTGCTGTAAAGTGTAGTTGGGGGTGATTTTTGATAGCCGAAGTAATTTAGGTGAGTTTGGCATAGTTTGCTATGTTTAGTAGCATTTTTTTGTAATTTAAATGTGATTGGGTTTAGTTTGTTGTGGTAAGGGTTAGTTGGTGATGATTTAGAGTAGCCGAAGTAATTTAGGTGAATCTGGCATAGTTTGTTATGATTTGTACAACTTTTTTTGTAATTTTAAGATGATATGGTTTGGTTTGTTGTAATAAGGGATAGTTGGGGATGATTTACGGTAGCCGAAGTAATTTAGGTGATTCTGGTATAGTTTGTTATGATTTTAAGCATTTTTTTGTAATTTTGAAGTGATTGGGCTTAGTTTGTTGCTGTAAAGTGTAGTTGGGGGTGATTTTTGATAGCTGAAGTAATTTAGGTGAGTTTGGCATAGTTTGCTATGGTTAGTAGCATTTATTGTAATTTAAAAGTCATTGGGTTTAGTTTGTTGTAGTAAGGGTTAGTTGGTGATGATTTATGGTAGCCAAAGTAACTTAGGTGAGTTTGGCATAGTTTGCTATGGTTAGTAGCATTTTTTTGTAATTTAAAAGTGATTGGGTTTACTTTGTTGTGGTAAGGGTTAGTTGGTGATGATTTAGAGTAGCCGATGTAATTTAGGTGAGTCTGGCATAGTTTGTTATGATTTGTACACCTTTTTTTGTAATTTTAAGATGATATGGTTTGGTTTGTTGTGGTAAGGGATAGTTGGGGGTGATTTACGGTAGCCGAAGTAACTTAGGTGATTCTGGTATAGTTTGTTATGATTTTTAGCATTTTTTTGTAATTTTAAAGTAATTGGGCTTAGTTTGTTGCTATAAAGTGTAGTTGGGGGTGATTTTTGATAGCCGAAGTAATTTAGGTGAGTTTGGCATAGTTTGCTATGGTTAGTAGCATTTTTTTGTAATTTAAAAGTGATTGGGTTTAGTTTGTTGTGGTAAGCGTTAGTTGGTGATGATTTAGAGTAGCCGAAGTAATTTAGGTGAGTCTGGCATAGTTTGTTATGATTTGTACACCTTTTTTTGTAATTTTAAGATGATATGGTTTGGTTTGTTGTGGTAAGGGATAGTTGGGGGTGATTTACGGTAGCCGAAGTAATTTAGGTGATTCTGGTATAGTTTGTTATGATTTTTAGCATTTTTTTGTAATTTTAAAGTGATTGGGCTTAGTTTGTTGCTGTAAAGTGTAGTTGGGGGTGATTTTTGATAGCCGAAGTAATTTAGATGAGTTTGGCATAGTTTGCTATCGTTAGTAGCATTTTTTTGTAATTTAAAAGTGATTGGTTTTAGTTTGTTGTGGTAAGGGTTAGTTGGTAATGATTTATGGTAGCCGAAATAATTTAGGTGAGTTTGGCATAGTTTGCTATGGTTAGTAGCATTTTTTTGTAATTTAAAAGTGATTGGGTTTAGTTTGCTGTGTTAAGGGTTAGTTGGTGATGATTTAGAGTAGCCGAAGTAATTTAAGTGAGTCTGGCATAGTTTGTTATGATTTGTACACCTTTTTTTGTAATTTTAAGATGATATGGTTTGGTTTGTTGTGGTAAGGAATAGTTGGGGGTGATTTACGGTAGCCGAAGTAATTTAGGTGATTCTGGTGTAGTTTGTTATGATTTGTAGCATTTTTTTGTAATTTTAAAGTGATAGGGCTTAGTTTGTTGCTGTAAAGTGTAGTTGGTGATGATTTATGGTAGCCGAAGTAATTTAGGTGAGTTTGGCATAGTTTGCTATGGTTAGTAGCATTTTTTTGTAATTTAAAAGTGACTGGGTTTAGTTTGTTGTGGTAAGGGTTAGTTGGTGATGATTTAGAGTAGCCGAAGTAATTTAGGTGAGTCTGGCATAGTTTGTTATGATTTGTACACCTTTTTTTGTAATTTTAAGATGATATGGTTTGGTTTGTTGTGGTAAGGGATAGTTGGTGATGATTTATGGTAGCCGAAGTAATTTAGGTGAGTTTGGCATAGTTTGCTATGGTTAGTAGCATTTTTTTGCAATTTAAAAGTGATTGGGTTTAGTTTGTTGTGGTAAGGGTTAGTTGGTGCTGATTTAGAGTAGCCGAAGTAATTTAGGTGAGTCTGGCATAGTTTGTTATGATTTGTACACCTTTTTTTGTAATTTTAAGATGATATGGTTTGGTTTGTTGTGGTAAGGGATAATTGGGGATGATTTACGGTAGCCGAAGTAATTTAGGTGATTCTGGTATAGTTTGTTATGATTTTTAGCATTTTTTTGTAATTTTAAAGTGATTGGGCTTAGTTTGTTGCTGTAAAGTGTAGTTGGGGGTGATTTTTGATAGCCGAAGTAATTTAGGTGAGTTTGGCATAGTTTGTTATGGCTAGTAGCATTTTTTTGTAATTTAAAATTGATTGGGTTTAGTTTGTTGTGGTAAGGGTTAGTTGGTGATGATTTAGAGTAGCCGAAGTAATTTAGGTGAGTTTGGCATAGTTTGCTATGGTTAGTAGAATTTTTTTGTAATTTAAAAGTGATTGGGTTTAGTTTGTTGTGGTAAGGGTTAGTTGGTGATGATTTAGAGTAGCCGAAGTAATTTAAGTGAGTCTGGCATAGTTTGTTATAATTTGTACACCTTTTTTTGTAATTTTAAGGTGATATGATTTGGTTTGTTGTGGTAAGGGATAGTTGGGGGTGATTTACGGTAGCCGAAGTAATTCTGGTATAGTTTGTTATGATTTTTAGCATTTTTTTGTAATTTTAAAGTGATTGGGTTTAGTTTGTTGTGGTAAGGGTTAGTTGGTGATGATTTAGAGTAGCCGAAGTAATTTAGGTGAGTTTGGCATAATTTGCTATGGTTAGTAGAATTTTTTTGGAATTTAAAAGTGATTGAGTTTAGTTTGTTGTGGTAAGGGTTAGTTGGTGATGATTTAGAGTAGCCGAAGTAATTTAGGTGAGTTTGGCATAGTTTGCTATGGTTAGTAGAATTTTTTTGGAATTTAAAAGTGATTGAGTTTAGTTTGTTGTGGTAAGGGTTAGTTGGTGATGATTTAGAGTAGCCGAAGTAATTTAGGTGATTCTGGCATAGTTATGATTTGTACATCTTTTGTTGTAATTTTAAGATGATATGATTTGTTTTGTTGTGGTTAGGGATAGTTGGGGGTGATTTACGGTAGCCGAAGTAATTCTGGTATAGTTTGTTATGATTTTTAGCATTTTTTTGTAATTTTAAAGTAATTGGGCTTAGTTTGTTGCTGTAAAGTGTAGTTGGGGGTGATTTTTGATAGCCGAAGTAATTTAGGTGAGTTTGGCATAGTTTGCTATGGTTAGTAGAATTTTTTTGGAATTTAAAAGTGATTGAGTTTAGTTTGTTGTGGTAAGGGTTAGTTGGTGATGATTTAGAGTAGCCGAAGTAATTTAGGTGATTCTGGCATAGTTATGATTTGTACATCTTTTGTTGTAATTTTAAGATGATATGATTTGTTTTGTTGTGGTTAGGGATAGTTGGGGGTGATTTACGGTAGCCGAAGTAATTCTGGTATAGTTTGTTATGATTTTTAGCATTTTTTTGTAATTTTAAAGTGATTGGGCTTAGTTTGTTGCTGTAAAGTGTAGTTGGGGGTGATTTTTGATAGCCGAAGTAATTTAGATGAGTTTGGCATAGTTTGCTATGGTTAGTAGCATTTTTTTGTAATTTAAAAGTGATTGGGTTTATTTTGTTGTGGTAAGGGTTAGTTGGTGATGATTTAGAGTAGCCGAAGTAATTTAGGTGAGTCTGGCATAGTTTGTTATGATTTGTACACCTTTTTTTGTAATTTAAAAATGATTGGGTTTGGTTTGTTGTGGTAAGGGATAGTTGGGGGTGATTTACGGTAGCCGAAGTAATTTAGGTGATTTTGGTATAGTTCGTTATGATTTTTAGCATTTTTTTGTAATTTTAAAGTGATTGGGCTTAGTTTGTTGCTGTAAAGTGTAGTTGGGGGTGATTTTTGATAGCCGAAGTAATTTAGGTGAGTTTGGCATAGTTTGCTATGGTTAGTAGCATTTTTTTGTAATTTAAAAGTGATTGGGTTTAGTTTGTTGTGGTAAGGGTTAGTTGGTTAGTTAGCCGAAGTAGTTTTGTAATTTTAAGATAATATGGTTTGGTTTGCTGTGGTAAGGGATAGTTGGGGGTGATTTACGGTAGCCGAAGTAATTTAGGTGATTCTGGTATAGTTTGTTATGATTTTAAGCATTTTTTTGTAATTTTGAAGTGATTGGGCTTAGTTTGTTGCTGTAAAGTGTAGTTGGGGGTGATTTTTGATAGCTGAAGTAATTTAGGTGAGTTTGGCATAGTTTGCTATGGTTAGTAGCATTTATTGTAATTTAAAAGTCATTGGGTTTAGTTTGTTGTAGTAAGGGTTAGTTGGTGATGATTTATGGTAGCCAAAGTAACTTAGGTGAGTTTGGCATAGTTTGCTATGGTTAGTAGCATTTTTTTGTAATTTAAAAGTGATTGGGTTTACTTTGTTGTGGTAAGGGTTAGTTGGTGATGATTTAGAGTAGCCGATGTAATTTAGGTGAGTCTGGCATAGTTTGTTATGATTTGTACACCTTTTTTTGTAATTTTAAGATGATATGGTTTGGTTTGTTGTGGTAAGGGATAGTTGGGGGTGATTTACTGTAGCCGAAGTAACTTAGGTGATTCTGGTATAGTTTGTTATGATTTTTAGCATTTTTTTGTAATTTTAAAGTAATTGGGCTTAGTTTGTTGCTGTAAAGTGTAGTTGGGGGTGATTTTTGATAGCCGAAGTAATTTAGGTGAGTTTGGCATAGTTTGCTATAGTTAGTAGCATTTTTTTGTAATTTAAAAGTGATTGGGTTTAGTTTGTTGTGGTAAGCGTTAGTTGGTGATGATTTAGAGTAGCCGAAGTAATTTAGGTGAGTCTGGCATAGTTTGTTATGATTTGTACACCTTTTTTTGTAATTTTAAGATGATATGGTTTGGTTTGTTGTGGTAAGGGATAGTTGGGGGTGGTTTACGGTAGCCGAAGTAATTTAGGTGATTCTGGTATAGTTTGTTATGATTTTTAGCATTTTTTTGTAATTTTAAAGTGATTGGGCTTAGTTTGTTGCTGTAAAGTGTAGTTGGGGGTGATTTTTGATAGCCGAAGTAATTTAGATGAGTTTGGCATAGTTTGCTATCGTTAGTAGCATTTTTTTGTAATTTAAAAGTGATTGGTTTTAGTTTGTTGTGGTAAGGGTTAGTTGGTAATGATTTATGGTAGCCGAAATAATTTAGGTGAGTTTGGCATAGTTTGCTATGGTTAGTAGCATTTTTTTGTAATTTAAAAGTGATTGGGTTTAGTTTGCTGTGTTAAGGGTTAGTTGGTGATGATTTAGAGTAGCCGAAGTAATTTAAGTGAGTCTGGCATAGTTTGTTATGATTTGTACACCTTTTTTTGTAATTTTAAGATGATATGGTTTGGTTTGTTGTGGTAAGGAATAGTTGGGGGTGATTTACGGTAGCCGAAGTAATTTAGGTGATTCTGGTATAGTTTGTTATGATTTGTAGCATTTTTTTGTAATTTTAAAGTGATAGGGCTTAGTTTGTTGCTGTAAAGTGTAGTTGGTGATGATTTATGGTAGCCGAAGTAATTTAGGTGAGTTTGGCATAGTTTGCTATGGTTAGTAGCATTTTTTTGTAATTTAAAAGTGACTGGGTTTAGTTTGTTGTGGTAAGGGTTAGTTGGTGATGATTTAGAGTAGCCGAAGTAATTTAGGTGAGTCTGGCATAGTTTGTTATGATTTGTACACCTTTTTTTGTAATTTTAAGATGATATGGTTTGGTTTGTTGTGGTAAGGGATAGTTGGTGATGATTTATGGTAGCCGAAGTAATTTAGGTGAGTTTGGCATAGTTTGCTATGGTTAGTAGCATTTTTTTGCAATTTAAAAGTGATTGGGTTTAGTTTGTTGTGGTAAGGGTTAGTTGGTGATGATTTAGAGTAGCCGAAGTAATTTAGGTGAGTCTGGCATAGTTTGTTATGATTTGTACACCTTTTTTTGTAATTTTAAGATGATATGGTTTGGTTTGTTGTGGTAAGGGATAATTGGGGATGATTTACGGTAGCCGAAGTAATTTAGGTGATTCTGGTATAGTTTGTTATGATTTGTAGCATTTTTTTGTAATTTTAAAGTGATAGGGCTTAGTTTGTTGCTGTAAAGTGTAGTTGGGGGTGATTTTTGATAGCCGAAGTAATTTAGGTGAGTTTGGCATAGTTTGCTATGTTTAGTAGCATTTTTTTGTAATTTAAATGTGATTGGGTTTAGTTTGTTGTGGTAAGGGTTAGTTGGTGATGATTTAGAGTAGCCATAGTAATTTAGGTGAATCTGGCATAGTTTGTTATGATTTGTACAACTTTTTTTGTAATTTTAAGATGATATGGTTTGGTTTGTTGTAATAAGGGATAGTTGGGGATGATTTACGGTAGCCGAAGTAATTTAGGTGATTCTGGTATAGTTTGTTATGATTTTAAGCATTTTTTTGTAATTTTGAAGTGATTGGGCTTAGTTTGTTGCTGTAAAGTGTAGTTGGGGGTGATTTTTGATAGCTGAAGTAATTTAGGTGAGTTTGGCATAGTTTGCTATGGTTAGTAGCATTTATTGTAATTTAAAAGTCATTGGGTTTAGTTTGTTGTAGTAAGGGTTAGTTGGTGATGATTTATGGTAGCCAAAGTAACTTAGGTGAGTTTGGCATAGTTTGCTATGGTTAGTAGCATTTTTTTGTAATTTAAAAGTGATTGGGTATATTTTGTTGTGGTAAGGGTTAGTTGGTGATGATTTAGAGTAGCCGAAGTAATTTAGGTGAGTCTGGCATAGTTTGTTATGATTTGTACACCTTTTTTTGTAATTTAAAAATGATTGGGTTTGGTTTGTTGTGGTAAGGGATAGTTGGGGGTGATTTACGGTAGCCGAAGTAATTTAGGTGATTTTGGTATAGTTCGTTATGATTTTTAGCATTTTTTTGTAATTTTAAAGTGATTGGGCTTAGTTTGTTGCTGTAAAGTGTAGTTGGGGGTGATTTTTGATAGCCGAAGTAATTTAGGTGAGTTTGGCATAGTTTGCTATGGTTAGTAGCATTTTTTTGTAATTTAAAAGTGATTGGGTTTAGTTTGTTGTGGTAAGGGTTAGTTGGTTAGTTAGCCGAAGTAGTTTTGTAATTTTAAGATGATATGGTTTGGTTTGTTGTGGTAAGGGATAGTTGGGGGTGATTTACAGTAGCCGAAGTAATTTAGGTGATTCTGGTATAGTTTGTTATGATTTGTAGCATTTTTTTGTAATTTTAAAGTGATAGGGCTTAGTTTGTTGCTGTAAAGTGTAGTTGGGGGTGATTTTTGATAGCCGAAGTAATTTAGGTGAGTTTGGCATAGTTTGCTATGTTTAGTAGCATTTTTTTGTAATTTAAATGTGATTGGGTTTAGTTTGTTGTGGTAAGGGTTAGTTGGTGATGATTTATGGTAGCCGAAGTAATTTAGGTGAGTTTGGCATAGTTTGCTATGGTTAGTAGCATTTTTTTGCAATTTAAAAGTGATTGGGTTTAGTTTGTTGTGGTAAGAGTTAGTTGGTGATGATTTAGATTAGCCGAAGTAATTTAGGTGAGTCTGGCATAGTTTGTTATGATTTGTACACCTTTTTTTGTAATTTTAAGATGATATGGTTTGGTTTGTTGTGGTAAGGTATAGTTGGGGATGATTTACGGTAGCCGAAGTAATTTAGGTGATTCTGGTATAGTTTGTTATGATTTTTAGCATTTTTTTGTAATTTTAAAGTGATGGGGCTTAGTTTGTTGCTGTAAAGTGTAGTTGGGGGTGATTTTTGTTAGCCGAAGTAATTTAGGTGAGTTTGGCATAGTTTGTTATGGCTAGTAGCATTTTTTTGTAATTTAAAAGTGATTGGGTTTAGTTTGTTGTGGTAAGGGTTAGTTGGTGATGATTTATGGTAGTCGAAGTAATTTAGGTGAGTTTGGCATAGTTTGCTATGGTTACTAGCATTTTTTTGTAATTTAAAAGTGATTGGGTTTAGTTTGTTGTGGTAAGGGTTAGTTGGTGATGATTTAGAGTAGCCGAAGTAATTTAGGTGAGTCTGGCATAGTTTGTTATAATTTGTACATCTTTTTTTGTAATTTTAAGGTGATATGATTTGGTTTGTTGTGGTAAAGGATATTTGGGGGTGATTTACGGTAGCCGAAGTAATTCTGGTATAGTTTGTTATGATTTTTAGCATTTTTTTGTAATTTTAAAGTGATTGGGCTTAGTTTGTTGCTGTAAAGTGTAGTTGGGTGTGATTTTTGATAGCCGAAGTAATTTATGTGAGTTTGGCATAGTTTGCTATGGTTTGTAGCATTTTTTTGTAATTTAAAAGTGATTGGGTTTAGTTTGTTGTGGTAAGGGTTAGTTGGTGATGATTTAGAGTAGCCGAAGTAATTTGGGTGAGTTTGGCATAGTTTGCTATGGTTAGTAGAATTTTTTTGGAATTTAAAAGTGATTGAGTTTAGTTTGTTGTGGTAAGGGTTAGTTGGTGATGATTTAGAGTAGCCGAAGTAATTAAGGTGAGTCTGGCATAGTTTGTTATGATTTGTACATCTTTTTTTGTAATTTTAAGATGATATGATTTGGTTTGTTGTGGTTTGGGATAGTTGGGGGTGATTTACGGTAGCCGAAGAAATTCTGGTATAGTTTGTTATGATTTTTAGCATTTTTTTGTAATTTTAAAGTGATTGGGCTTAGTTTGTTGCTGTAAAGTGTAGTTGGGGGTGATTTTTGATAGCCGAAGTAATTTAGGTGAGTTTGGCATAGTTTGCTATGGTTAGTAGCATTTTTTTGTAATTTAAAAGTGATTGGGTTTAGTTTGTTGTGGTAAGGGTTAGTTGGTGATGATTTATGGTAGCCGAAGTAATTTAGGTGAGTTTGGTATAGTTTGCTATGGTTAGTAGCATTTTTTTGTAAGTTAAAAGTGATTGGGTTTAGTTTGTTGTGGTAACGGTTAGTTGGTGATGATTTAGAGTAGCCGAAGTAATTTAGGTGAGTCTGGCATACTTTGTTATGATTTGTACACCTTTTTTTGTAATTTTAATATGATATGGTTTGGTTTGTTGTGGTAAGGGATAGTTGGGGGTGATTTACGGTAGCCGGAGTAATTTAGGTGATTCTGGTATAGTTTGTTATGATTTTTAGCATTTTTTTGTAATTTTAAAGTGATTGGGCTTAGTTTGTTGCTGTAAAGTGTAGTTGTGGGTGATTTTTGATAGCCGAAGTAATTTAGGTGAGTTTGGCATAGTTTGCTATGGTTAGTAGCATTTTTTTGAAATTTAAAAGTGATTGGGTTTAGTTTGTTGTGGTAAGGGTTAGTTGGTGATGATTTATGGTAGCCGAAGTAATTTAGGTGAGTTTGGCATAGTTTGCTATGGTTAGTAGCATTTTTTTGTAATTTAAAAGTGATTGGGTTTAGTTTGTTGTGGTAAGGGTTAGTTGGTAATGATTTAGAGTAACCGATGTAATTTAGGTGAGTCTGGCATAGTTTGTTTTGATTTGTACATCTTTTTTTGTAATTTTAAGATGATATGGTTTGGTTTGTTGTGGTAAGGGAGAGTTGGGGGTGATTTACGGTAGCCGAAGTAATTTAGGTGATTCTGGTATAGTTTGTTACGATTTTTAGCATTTTTTTGTAATTTTAAAATAATTGGGCTTAGTTTGTTGCTGTAAAGTGTAGTTGGGGGTGATTTTTGATAGCCGAAGTAATTTAGGTGAGTTTGGCATAGTTTGCTATGGTTAGTAGCATTTTTTTGTAATTTAAAAGTGATTGGGTTTAGTTTGTTGTGGTAAGCGTTAGTTGGGGATGATTTAGAGTAGCCGAAGTAATTTAGGTGAGTCTGGCATAGTTTGTTATGATTTGTACACCTTTTTTTGTAATTTTAAGATGATATGGTTTGGTTTGTTGTGGTAAGGGATAGTTGGGGGTGATTTACGGTAGCCGAAGTAATTTAGGTGATTCTGGTATAGTTTGTTATGATTTTTAGCATTTTTTTGTAATTTTAAAGTGATTGGGCTTAGTTTGTTGCTGTAAAGTGTAGTTGGGGGTGATTTTTGATAGCCGAAGTAATTTAGATGAGTTTGGCATGGTTTGCTATGGTTAGTAGCATTTTTTTGTAATTTAAAAGTGATTGGGTTTAGTTTGTAGTGGTAAGGGTTAGTTGGTAATGATTTATGGTAACCGAAATACTTTAGGTGAGTTTGGCATAGTTTGCTATGGTTAGTAGCATTTTTTTGTAATTTAAAAGTGATTGGGTTTAGTTTGCTGTGGTAAGGATTAGTTGGTGATGATTTAGAGTAGCCGAAGTAATTTAAGTGAGTCTGGCATAGTTTGTTATGATTTGTACACCTTTTTTTGTAATTTTAAGATGATATGGTTTGGTTTGTTGTGGTAAGGGATAGTTGGGGGTGATTTACGGTAGCCGAAGTAATTTAGGTAATTCTGGTATAGTTTGTTATGTTTTTTAGCATTTTTTTGTAATTTTAAAGTGATAGGGCTTAGTTTGTTGCTGTAAAGTGTAGTTGGGGGTGATTTTTGATAGCCGAAGTAATTTAGGTGAGTTTGGCATAGTTTGCTATGGTTAGTAGCATTTTTTTGTAATTTAAATGTGATTGGGTTTAGTTTGTTGTGGTAAGGGTTAGTTGGTGATGATTTATGGTAGCCGAAGTAATTTAGGTGAGTTTGGCATTGTTTGCTATGGCTAGTAGCATTTTTTTGTAATTTAAAAGTGATTGGGTTTAGTTTGTTGTGGTAAGTGTTAGTTGGTGATGATTTAGAGTAGCCGAAGTAATTTAGGTGAGTCTGGCATAGTTTGTTATGATTTGTACACTTTTTTTTGTAATTTTAAGATGATATGGTTTGGTTTGTTGTGGTAAGGGATAGTTAGTGATGATTTATGGTAGCCGAAGTAATTTAGGTGAGTTTGGCATTGTTTGCTATGGTTAGTAGCATTTTTTTTGCAATTTAAAAGTGATTGGGTTTAGTTTGTTGTGGTAAGGATTAGTTGGTGATGATTTAGAGTAGCCGAAGTAATTTAAGTGAGTCTGGCATAGTTTGTTATGATTTGTACACCTTTTTTTGTAATTTTAAGATGATAAGGTTTGGTTTGTTGTGGTAAGGGATAGTTGGGGGTGATTTACGGTAGCCGAAGTAATTTAGGTGATTCTGGTATAGTTTGTTATGATTTTTAGCATTTTTTTGTAATTTTAAAGTGATAGGGCTTAGTTTGTTGCTGTAAAGTGTAGTTGGGGGTGATTTTTGATAGCCGAAGTAATTTAGGTGAGTTTGGCATAGTTTGCTATGGTTAGTAGCATTTTTTTGTAATTTAAAAGTGATTGGGTTTAGTTTGTTGTGGTAAGGGTTAGTTGGTGATGATTTATGGTAGCCGAAGTAATTTAAGTGAGTTTGGCATAGTTTGCTATGGTTAGTAGCATTTTTTTGTAATTTAAAAGTGATTGGGTTTAGTTTATTGTGGTAAGGGTTAGTTGGTGATGATTTAGAGTAGCCGAAGTAATTTAGGTGAGTCTGGCATAGTTTGTTATGATTTGTACTCCTTTTTTTGTAATTTTAAGATGATATGGTTTGGTTTGTTGTGGTAAGGGATAGTTGGGGGTGATTTACGGTAGCCAAAGTAATTTAGGTGATTCTGATATAATTTGTTATGATTTTTAGCATTTTTTGTAATTTTAAAGTGATTGGGCTTAGTTTGTTGCTGTAAAGTGTAGTTGGGGGTGATTTTTGATAGCCGAAGTAATTTAGGTGAGTTTGGCATAGTTTGCTATGGTTAGTAGCATTTTTTTGTAATTTAAAAGTGATTGGGTTTAGTTTGTTGTGGTAAGGGTTAGTTGGTGATGATTTATGGTAGCCGAAGTAATTTAGGTGAGTTTGGCATAGTTTTCTATGGTTAGTAGCATTTCTTTGTAATTTAAAAATGATTGGGTTTAGTTTGTTGTGGTAAGGGTTAGTTGGTGATGATTTAGAGTAGCCGATGTAATTTAGGTGAGTCTGGCATAGTTTGTTATGATTTGTACACCTTTTTTTGTAATTTTAAGATGATATGGTTTGGTTTGTTGTGGTAAGGGATAGTTGGGGGTGATTTACGGTAGCCGAAGTAATTTAGGTGATTCTGGTATAGTTCGTTATGATTTTTAGCATTTTTTTGTAATTTTAAAGTAATTGGGCTTAGTTTGTTGCTGTAAAGTGTAGTTGGGGGTGATTTTTGATAGCCGAAGTAATTTAGGTGAGTTTGGCATAGTTTGCTATGGTTAGTAGCATTTTTTTGTAATTTAAAAGTGATTGGGTTTAGTTTGTTGTGGTAAGGGTTAGTTGGTGATGATTTAGAGTAGCCGAAGTAATTTAGGTGAGTCTGGCACAGTTTGTTATGATTTGTACTCCTTTTTTTGTAATTTTAAGATTATATGGTTTGGTTTGTTGTGGTAAGGGATAGTTGGGGGTGATTTACGGTAGCCGAAGTAATTTAGGTGATTCTGGTATAATTTGTTATGATTTTTAGCATTTTTTGTAATTTTAAAGTGATTGGGCTTAGTTTGTTGCTGTAAAGTGTAGTTGGGGGTGATTATTGATAGATGAAGTAATTTAGGTGAGTTTGGCATAGTTTGCTATGGTTAGTAGCATTTTTTTGTAATTTAAAAGTGATTGGGTTTAGTTTGTTGTGGTAAGGGTTAATTGGTGATGATTTATGGTAGCCGAAGTAATTTAAGTGAGTTTGGCATAGTTTGCTATGGTTAGTAGCATTTTTTTGTAATTTAAAAGTGATTGGGTTTAGTTTATTGTGGTAAGTGTTAGTTGGTGATGATTTAGAGTAGCCGAAGTAATTTAGGTGAGTCTGGCATAGTTTGTTATGATTTGTACTCCTTTTTTTGTAATTTTAAGATGATATGGTTTGGTTTGTTGTGGTAAGGGATAGTTGGGGGTGATTTACGGTAGCCGAAGTAATTTAGGTGATTCTGGTATAATTTGTTATGATTTTTAGCATTTTTTGTAATTTTAAAGTGATTGGGCTTAGTTTGTTGCTGTAAAGTGTAGTTGGGGGTGATTTTTGATAGCCGAAGTAATTTAGGTGAGTTTGGCATAGTTTGCTATGGTTAGTAGCATTTTTTTGTAATTTAAATGTGATTGGGTTTAGTTTGTTGTGGTAAGGGTTAGTTGGTGATTATTTATGGTAGCCGAAGTAATTTAGGTGAGTTTGGCATAGTTTGCTATGGTTACTAGCATTTTTTTGTAATTAAAAAGTGATTGGGTTTAGTTTGTTGTGGTAAGGGTTAGTTGGTGATGATTTAGAGTAGCCGAAGTAATTTAGGTGAGTCTGGCATAGTTTGTTATGATTTGTACACCTTTTTTTGTAATTTTAAGATGATATGGTTTGGTTTGTTGTGGTAAGGGATAGCTGGGGGTGATTTACGGTAGCCGAAGTAATTTAGGTGATTCTGGTTTAGTTTGTTATGATTTTTAGCATTTTTTTGTAATTTTAAAGTGATTGGGCTTAGTTTGTTGCTGTAAAGTGTAGTTGTGGGTGATTTTTGATAGCCGAAGTAATTTAGGTGAGTTTGGCATAGTTTGCTATGGTTAGTAATATTTTTTTGTAATTTAAAAGTGATTGGGTTTAGTTTGTTGTGGTAAGGGTTAGTTGGTGATGATTTATGGTAGCCGAAGTAATTTAGGTGAGTTTGGCATAGTTTGCTATGGTTAGTAGCATTTTTTTGTAATTTAAAAGTGATTGGGTTTAGTTTATTGTGGTAAGGGTTAGTTGGTGATGATTTAGAGTAGCCGAAGTCATTTAGGTGAGTCTGGCATAGTTTGTTATGATTTGTACACCTTTTTTTGTAATATTAAGATGATATGGTTTGGTTTGTTGTGGTAAGGGATACTTGGGGGTGATTTACGGTAGCCGAAGTAATTTAGGTGATTCTGGTATAATTTGTTATGATTTTTAGCATTTTGTGTAATTTTAAGGTGATTAGGCTTAGTTTGTTGCTGTAAAGTGTAGTTGAGGGTGATTTTTGATAGCCGAAGTGATTTAGGTGAGTTTGGCATAGTTTGCTATGGTTAGTAGCATTTTTTTGTAATTTAAAAGTGATTGGGTTTAGTTTGTTGTGGTAAGGGTTAGTTGGTGATGATTTATGGTAGCCGAAGTAATTTAGGTGAGTTTGGCATAGTTTGCTATGGTTAGTAGCATTTTTTTGTAATTTAAAAGTGATTGGGTTTAGTTTGTTGTGGTAAGGGTTAGTTGGTGATGATTTAGAGTAGCCGATGTAATTTAGGTGAGTCTGGCATAGTTTGTTATGATTTGTACACCTTTTTTTGTAATTTTAAGATGATATGGTTTGGTTTGTTGTGGTAAGGGATAGTTGGGGGTGATTTACGGTAGCCGAAGTAATTTAGGTGATTCTGGTATAGTTTGTTATAATTTTTAGCATTTTTTTGTAATTTTAAAGTGATTGGGCTTAGTTTGTTGCTGTAAAGTGTAGTTGGGGGTGATTTTTGATAGCCGAAGTAATTTAGGTGAGTTTGGAATAGTTTGCTATGGTTAGTAGCATTTTTTTGTAATTTAAAAGTGATTGGGTTTAGTTTGTTGTGGTAAGGGTTAGTTGCTGATGATTTATGGTAGCCGAAGTAATTTACGTGAGTTTGGCATAGTTTGCTATGGTTACTAGCATTTTTTTGTAATTTAAAAGTGATTGGGTTTAGTTTGTTGTAGTAAGGGTTAGTTGGTGATGATTTAGAGTAGCCGAAGTAATTTAGGTGAGTCTGGCATAGTTTGTTATGATTTGTACACCTTTTTTTGTAATTTTAAGATGATATGGTTTGGTTTGTTGTGGTAAGGGATAGTTGGGGGTGATTTACGGTAGCCGAAGTAATTTAGGTGATTCTGGTATAGTTTGTTATGTTTTTTAGCATTTTTTTGTAATTTTAAAGTGATAGGGCTTAGTTTGTTGCTGTAAAGTGTAGTTGGGGGTGATTTTTGATAGCCGAAGTAATTTAGGTGAGTTTGGCATAGTTTGCTATGGTTAGTAGCATTTTTTTGTAATTTAAATGTGATTGGGTTTAGTTTGTTGTGGTAAGGGTTAGTTGGTGATGATTTATGGTAGCCGAAGTAATTTAGGTGAGTTTGGCATTGTTTGCTATGGCTAGTAGCATTTTTTTGTAATTTAAAAGTGATTGGGTTTAGTTTGTTGTGGTAAGTGTTAGTTGGTGATGATTTAGAGTAGCCGAAGTAATTTAGGTGAGTCTGGCATAGTTTGTTATGATTTGTACACCTTTTTTTGTAATTTTAAGATGATATGGTTTGGTTTGTTGTGGTAAGGGATAGTTGGTGATGATTTATAGCAGCCGAAGTAATTTAGGTGAGTTTGGCATTGTTTGCTATGGTTAGTAGCATTTTTTTGCAATTTAAAAGTGATTGGGTTTAGTTTGTTGTGGTAAGGATTAGTTGGTGATGATTTAGAGTAGCCGAAGTAATTTAAGTGAGTCTGGCATAGTTTGTTATGATTTGTACACCTTTTTTTGTAATTTTAAGATGATAAGGTTTGGTTTGTTGTGGTAAGGGATAGTTGGGGGTGATTTACGGTAGCCGAAGTAATTTAGGTGATTCTGGTATAGTTTGTTATGATTTTTAGCATTTTTTTGTAATTTTAAAGTGATAGGGCTTAGTTTGTTGCTGTAAAGTGTAGTTGGAAGTGATTTTTGATAGCCGAAGTAATTTAGGTGAGTTTGGCATAGTTTGCTATGGTTAGTAGCATTTTTTTGTAATTTAAAAGTGATTGGGTTTAGTTTGTTGTGGTAAGGGTTAGTTGGTGATGATTTATGGTAGCCGAAGTAATTTAAGTGAGTTTGGCATAGTTTGCTATGGTTAGTAGCATTTTTTTGTAATTTAAAAGTGATTGGGTTTAGTTTATTGTGGTAAGGGTTAGTTGGTGATGATTTAGAGTAGCCGAAGTAATTTAGGTGAGTCTGGCATAGTTTGTTATGATTTGTACTCCTTTTTTTGTAATTTTAAGATGATATGGTTTGGTTTGTTGTGGTAAGGGATAGTTGGGGGTGATTTACGGTAGCCGAAGTAATTTAGGTGATTCTGGTATAATTTGTTATGATTTTTAGCATTTTTTGTAATTTTAAAGTGATTGGGCTTAATTTGTTGCTGTAAAGTGTAGTTGGGGGTGATTTTTGATAGCCGAAGTAATTTAGGTGAGTTTGGCATAGTTTGCTATGGTTAGTAGCATTTTTTTGTAATTTAAAAGTGATTGGGTTTAGTTTGTTGTGGTAAGGGTTAGTTGGTGATGATTTATGGTAGCCGAAGTAATTTAGGTGAGTTTGGCATAGTTTTCTATGGTTAGTAGCATTTCTTTGTAATTTAAAAGTGATTGGGTTTAGTTTGTTGTGGTAAGGGTTAGTTGGTGATGATTTAGAGTAGCCGATGTAATTTAGGTGAGTCTGGCATAGTTTGTTATGATTTGTACACCTTTTTTTGTAATTTTAAGATGATATGGTTTGGTTTGTTGTGGTAAGGGATAGTTGGGGGTGATTTACGGTAGCCGAAGTAATTTAGGTGATTCTGGTATAGTTTGTTATGATTTTTAGCATTTTTTTGTAATTTTAAAGTAATTGGGCTTAGTTTGTTGCTGTAAAGTGTAGTTGGGGGTGATTTTTGATAGCCGAAGTAATTTAGGTGAGTTTGGCATAGTTTGCTATGGTTAGTAGCATTTTTTTGTAATTTAAAAGTGATTGGGTTTAGTTTGTTGTGGTAAGGGTTAGTTGGTGATGATTTAGAGTAGCCGAAGTAATTTAGGTGAGTCTGGCATAGTTTGTTATGATTTGTACTCCTTTTTTTGTAATTTTAAGATGATATGGTTTGGTTTGTTGTGGTAAGGGATAGTTGGGGGTGATTTACGGTAGCCGAAGTAATTTAGGTGATTCTGGTATAATTTGTTATGATTTTTAGCATTTTTTTGTAATTTTAAAGTGACTGGGCTTAGTTTGTTGCTGTAAAGTGTAGTTGGGGTGATTTTTGATAGCCGAAGTAATTTAGGTGAGTTTGGCATAGTTTGCTATGGTTAGTAGGATTGTTTTGTAATTTAAAAGTGATTGGGTTTAGTTTGTTGTGGTAAGGGTTAGTTGGTGACGACTTATGGTAGCCGAAGTAATTTAGGTGAGTTTGGCATAGTTTGCTATGGTTACTAGCATTTTTTTGTAATTTAAAAGTGATTGGGTTTAGTTTGTTGTGGTAAGTGTTAGTTGGTGATGATTTAGAGTAGCCGAAGTAATTTAGGTGAGTCTGGCATAGTTTGTTATGATTTGTACACCTTTTTTTGTAATTTTAAGATGATATGGTTTGGTTTGTTATGGTAAGGGATAGTTGGGGGTGATTTACGGTAGCCGAAGTAATTTAGGTGATTCTGCTATAGTTTGTTATGATTTTTAGCATTTTTTTGTAATTTTAAAGTGATTGGGCTTAGTTTGTTGCTGTAAAGTGTAGTTGGGGGTGATTTTTGATAGCTGAAGTAATTTAGGTGAGTTTGGCATAGTTTGCTATGGTTAGTAGCATTTTTTTGTAATTTAAAAATGATTGGATTTAGTTTGTTGTGGTAAGGGTTAGTTGGTGATGATTTATGGTAGTCGAAGTAATTTAGGTGAGTTTGGCATAGTTTGCTATGGTTACTAGCATTTTTTTGTAATTAAAAAGTGATTGGGTTTAGTTTGTTGTGGTAAGGGTTAGTTGGTGATGATTTAGAGTAGCCGAAGTAATTTAGGTGAGTCTGGCATAGTTTGTTATGATTTGTACACCTTTTTTTGTAATTTTAAAATGATATGGTTTGGTTTGTTGTGGTAAGGGATAGCTGGGGGTGATTTACGGTAGCCGAAGTAATTTAGGTGATTCTGGTTTAGTTTGTTATGATTTTTAGCATTTTTTTGTAATTTTAAAGTGATTGGGCTTAGTTTGTTGCTGTAAAGTGTAGTTGAAGGTGATTTTTGATAGCCGAAGTAATTTAGGTGAGTTTGGCATAGTTTGCTATGGTTAGTAGCATTTTTTTGTAATTTAAAAGTGATTGGGTTTAGTTTGTTGTGGTAAGGGTTAGTTGGTGATGATTTATGGTAGCCGAAGTAATTTAGGTGAGTTTGGCATAGTTTGCTATGGTTACTAGCATTTTTTTGTAATTTAAAAGTGATTGGGTTTAGTTTGTTGTGGTAAGGGTTAGTTGGTGGTGATTTAGAGTAGCCGAAGTAATTTAGGTGAGTCTGGCATAGTTTGTTATGATTTGTACACCTTTTTTTGTAATTTTAAGATGATATGGTTTGGTTTGTTGTGGTAAGGGATAGTTGGGGATGATTTACGGTAGCCGAAGTAATTTAGGTGATTCTGGTATAATTTGTTATGATTTTTAGCATTTTTTTGTAATTTTAAAGTGATTGGGCTTAGGTTGTTGCTGTAAAGTGTAGTTGGGGGTGATTTTTGATAGCCGAAGTAATTTAGGTGAATTTGGCATAGTTTGCTATGGTTAGTAGCATTTTTTTGTAATTTAAAAGTGATTGGATTTAGTTTGTTGTGGTAAGGGTTAGTTGGTGATGATTTATGGTAGCCGAAGTAATTTAGGTGAGTTTGGCATAGTTTGCTATGGTTACTAGCATTTTTTTGTAATTTAAAAGTGATTGGGTTTAGTTTGTTGTGGTAAGGGTTAGTTGGTGATGATTTAGAGTAGCCGAAGTAATTTAGGTGAGTCTGGCATAGTTTGTTATGATTTGTACACCTTTTTTTGTAATTTTAAGATGATATGGTTTGGTTTGTTGTGGTAAGGGATAGCTGGGGGTGATTTACGGTAGCCGAAGTAATTTAGGTGATTCTGGTTTAGTTTGTTATGATTTTTAGCATTTTTTGTAATTTTAAAGTGATTGGGCTTAGTTTGTTGCTGTAAAGTGTAGTTGGGGGTGATTTTTGATAGCCGAAGTAATTTAGGTGAGTTTGGCATAGTTTGCTATGGTTAGTAGCATTTTTTTGTAATTTAAATGTGATTGGGTTTAGTTTGTTGTGGTAAGGGTTAGTTGGTGATTATTTATGGTAGCCGAAGTAATTTAGGTGAGTTTGGCATAGTTTGCTATGGTTACTAGCATTTTTTTGTAATTAAAAAGTGATTGGGTTTAGTTTGTTGTGGTAAGGGTTAGTTGGTGATGATTTAGAGTAGCCGAAGTAATTTAGGTGAGTCTGGCATAGTTTGTTATGATTTGTACACCTTTTTTTGTAATTTTAAGATGATATGGTTTGGTTTGTTGTGGTAAGGGATAGCTGGGGGTGATTTACGGTAGCCGAAGTAATTTAGGTGATTCTGGTTTAGTTTGTTATGATTTTTAGCATTTTTTTGTAATTTTAAAGTGATTGGGCTTAGTTTGTTGCTGTAAAGTGTAGTTGTGGGTGATTTTTGATAGCCGAAGTAATTTAGGTGAGTTTGGCATAGTTTGCTATGGTTAGTAATATTTTTTTGTAATTTAAAAGTGATTGGGTTTAGTTTGTTGTGGTAAGGGTTAGTTGGTGATGATTTATGGTAGCCGAAGTAATTTAGGTGAGTTTGGCATAGTTTGCTATGGTTAGTAGCATTTTTTTGTAATTTAAAAGTGATTGGGTTTAGTTTATTGTGGTAAGGGTTAGTTGGTGATGATTTAGAGTAGCCGAAGTCATTTAGGTGAGTCTGGCATAGTTTGTTATGATTTGTACACCTTTTTTTGTAATATTAAGATGATATGGTTTGGTTTGTTGTGGTAAGGGATACTTGGGGGTGATTTACGGTAGCCGAAGTAATTTAGGTGATTCTGGTATAATTTGTTATGATTTTTAGCATTTTGTGTAATTTTAAGGTGATTAGGCTTAGTTTGTTGCTGTAAAGTGTAGTTGAGGGTGATTTTTGATAGCCGAAGTGATTTAGGTGAGTTTGGCATAGTTTGCTATGGTTAGTAGCATTTTTTTGTAATTTAAAAGTGATTGGGTTTAGTTTGTTGTGGTAAGGGTTAGTTGGTGATGATTTATGGTAGCCGAAGTAATTTAGGTGAGTTTGGCATAGTTTGCTATGGTTAGTAGCATTTTTTTGTAATTTAAAAGTGATTGGGTTTAGTTTGTTGTGGTAAGGGTTAGTTGGTGATGATTTAGAGTAGCCGATGTAATTTAGGTGAGTCTGGCATAGTTTGTTATGATTTGTACACCTTTTTTTGTAATTTTAAGATGATATGGTTTGGTTTGTTGTGGTAAGGGATAGTTGGGGGTGATTTACGGTAGCCGAAGTAATTTAGGTGATTCTGGTATAGTTTGTTATAATTTTTAGCATTTTTTTGTAATTTTAAAGTGATTGGGCTTAGTTTGTTGCTGTAAAGTGTAGTTGGGGGTGATTTTTGATAGCCGAAGTAATTTAGGTGAGTTTGGAATAGTTTGCTATGGTTAGTAGCATTTTTTTGTAATTTAAAAGTGATTGGGTTTAGTTTGTTGTGGTAAGGGTTAGTTGCTGATGATTTATGGTAGCCGAAGTAATTTACGTGAGTTTGGCATAGTTTGCTATGGTTACTAGCATTTTTTTGTAATTTAAAAGTGATTGGGTTTAGTTTGTTGTAGTAAGGGTTAGTTGGTGATGATTTAGAGTAGCCGAAGTAATTTAGGTGAGTCTGGCATAGTTTGTTATGATTTGTACACCTTTTTTTGTAATTTTAAGATGATATGGTTTGGTTTGTTGTGGTAAGGGATAGTTGGGGGTGATTTACGGTAGCCGAAGTAATTTAGGTGATTCTGGTATAGTTTGTTATGTTTTTTAGCATTTTTTTGTAATTTTAAAGTGATAGGGCTTAGTTTGTTGCTGTAAAGTGTAGTTGGGGGTGATTTTTGATAGCCGAAGTAATTTAGGTGAGTTTGGCATAGTTTGCTATGGTTAGTAGCATTTTTTTGTAATTTAAATAAGATTGGGTTTAGTTTGTTGTGGTAAGGGTTAGTTGGTGATGATTTATGGTAGCCGAAGTAATTTAGGTGAGTTTGGCATTGTTTGCTATGGCTAGTAGCATTTTTTTGTAATTTAAAAGTGATTGGGTTTAGTTTGTTGTGGTAAGTGTTAGTTGGTGATGATTTAGAGTAGCCGAAGTAATTTAGGTGAGTCTGGCATAGTTTGTTATGATTTGTACACCTTTTTTTGTAATTTTAAGATGATATGGTTTGGTTTGTTGTGGTAAGGGATAGTTGGTGATGATTTATAGCAGCCGAAGTAATTTAGGTGAGTTTGGCATTGTTTGCTATGGTTAGTAGCATTTTTTTGCAATTTAAAAGTGATTGGGTTTAGTTTGTTGTGGTAAGGATTAGTTGGTGATGATTTAGAGTAGCCGAAGTAATTTAAGTGAGTCTGGCATAGTTTGTTATGATTTGTACACCTTTTTTTGTAATTTTAAGATGATAAGGTTTGGTTTGTTGTGGTAAGGGATAGTTGGGGGTGATTTACGGTAGCCGAAGTAATTTAGGTGATTCTGGTATAGTTTGTTATGATTTTTAGCATTTTTTTGTAATTTTAAAGTGATAGGGCTTAGTTTGTTGCTGTAAAGTGTAGTTGGAAGTGATTTTTGATAGCCGAAGTAATTTAGGTGAGTTTGGCATAGTTTGCTATGGTTAGTAGCATTTTTTTGTAATTTAAAAGTGATTGGGTTTAGTTTGTTGTGGTAAGGGTTAGTTGGTGATGATTTATGGTAGCCGAAGTAATTTAAGTGAGTTTGGCATAGTTTGCTATGGTTAGTAGCATTTTTTTGTAATTTAAAAGTGATTGGGTTTAGTTTATTGTGGTAAGGGTTAGTTGGTGATGATTTAGAGTAGCCGAAGTAATTTAGGTGAGTCTGGCATAGTTTGTTATGATTTGTACTCCTTTTTTTGTAATTTTAAGATGATATGGTTTGGTTTGTTGTGGTAAGGGATAGTTGGGGGTGATTTACGGTAGCCGAAGTAATTTAGGTGATTCTGGTATAATTTGTTATGATTTTTAGCATTTTTTGTAATTTTAAAGTGATTGGGCTTAATTTGTTGCTGTAAAGTGTAGTTGGGGGTGATTTTTGATAGCCGAAGTAATTTAGGTGAGTTTGGCATAGTTTGCTATGGTTAGTAGCATTTTTTTGTAATTTAAAAGTGATTGGGTTTAGTTTGTTGTGGTAAGGGTTAGTTGGTGATGATTTATGGTAGCCGAAGTAATTTAGGTGAGTTTGGCATAGTTTTCTATGGTTAGTAGCATTTCTTTGTAATTTAAAAGTGATTGGGTTTAGTTTGTTGTGGTAAGGGTTAGTTGGTGATGATTTAGAGTAGCCGATGTAATTTAGGTGAGTCTGGCATAGTTTGTTATGATTTGTACACCTTTTTTTGTAATTTTAAGATGATATGGTTTGGTTTGTTGTGGTAAGGGATAGTTGGGGGTGATTTACGGTAGCCGAAGTAATTTAGGTGATTCTGGTATAGTTTGTTATGATTTTTAGCATTTTTTTGTAATTTTAAAGTAATTGGGCTTAGTTTGTTGCTGTAAAGTGTAGTTGGGGGTGATTTTTGATAGCCGAAGTAATTTAGGTGAGTTTGGCATAGTTTGCTATGGTTAGTAGCATTTTTTTGTAATTTAAAAGTGATTGGGTTTAGTTTGTTGTGGTAAGGGTTAGTTGGTGATGATTTAGAGTAGCCGAAGTAATTTAGGTGAGTCTGGCATAGTTTGTTATGATTTGTACTCCTTTTTTTGTAATTTTAAGATGATATGGTTTGGTTTGTTGTGGTAAGGGATAGTTGGGGGTGATTTACGGTAGCCGAAGTAATTTAGGTGATTCTGGTATAATTTGTTATGATTTTTAGCATTTTTTTGTAATTTTAAAGTGACTGGGCTTAGTTTGTTGCTGTAAAGTGTAGTTGGGGTGATTTTTGATAGCCGAAGTAATTTAGGTGAGTTTGGCATAGTTTGCTATGGTTAGTAGGATTGTTTTGTAATTTAAAAGTGATTGGGTTTAGTTTGTTGTGGTAAGGGTTAGTTGGTGATGACTTATGGTAGCCGAAGTAATTTAGGTGAGTTTGGCATAGTTTGCTATGGTTACTAGCATTTTTTTGTAATTTAAAAGTGATTGGGTTTAGTTTGTTGTGGTAAGTGTTAGTTGGTGATGATTTAGAGTAGCCGAAGTAATTTAGGTGAGTCTGGCATAGTTTGTTATGATTTGTACACCTTTTTTTGTAATTTTAAGATGATATGGTTTGGTTTGTTGTGGTAAGGGATAGTTGGGGGTGATTTACGGTAGCCGAAGTAATTTAGGTGATTCTGCTATAGTTTGTTATGATTTTTAGCATTTTTTTGTAATTTTAAAGTGATTGGGCTTAGTTTGTTGCTGTAAAGTGTAGTTGGGGGTGATTTTTGATAGCTGGAGTAATTTAGGTGAGTTTGGCATAGTTTGCTATGGTTAGTAGCATTTTTTTGTAATTTAAAAATGATTGGATTTAGTTTGTTGTGGTAAGGGTTAGTTGGTGATGATTTATGGTAGTCGAAGTAATTTAGGTGAGTTTGGCATAGTTTGCTATGGTTACTAGCATTTTTTTGTAATTAAAAAGTGATTGGGTTTAGTTTGTTGTGGTAAGGGTTAGTTGGTGATGATTTAGAGTAGCCGAAGTAATTTAGGTGAGTCTGGCATAGTTTGTTATGATTTGTACACCTTTTTTTGTAATTTTAAAATGATATGGTTTGGTTTGTTGTGGTAAGGGATAGCTGGGGGTGATTTACGGTAGCCGAAGTAATTTAGGTGATTCTGGTTTAGTTTGTTATGATTTTTAGCATTTTTTTGTAATTTTAAAGTGATTGGGCTTAGTTTGTTGCTGTAAAGTGTAGTTGAAGGTGATTTTTGATAGCCGAAGTAATTTAGGTGAGTTTGGCATAGTTTGCTATGGTTAGTAGCATTTTTTTGTAATTTAAAAGTGATTGGGTTTAGTTTGTTGTGGTAAGGGTTAGTTGGTGATGATTTATGGTAGCCGAAGTAATTTAGGTGAGTTTGGCATAGTTTGCTATGGTTACTAGCATTTTTTTGTAATTTAAAAGTGATTGGGTTTAGTTTGTTGTGGTAAGGGTTAGTTGGTGGTGATTTAGAGTAGCCGAAGTAATTTAGGTGAGTCTGGCATAGTTTGTTATGATTTGTACACCTTTTTTTGTAATTTTAAGATGATATGGTTTGGTTTGTTGTGGTAAGGGATAGTTGGGGATGATTTACGGTAGCCGAAGTAATTTAGGTGATTCTGGTATAATTTGTTATGATTTTTAGCATTTTTTTGTAATTTTAAAGTGATTGGGCTTAGGTTGTTGCTGTAAAGTGTAGTTGGGGGTGATTTTTGATAGCCGAAGTAATTTAGGTGAATTTGGCATAGTTTGCTATGGTTAGTAGCATTTTTTTGTAATTTAAAAGTGATTGGGTTTAGTTTGTTGTGGTAAGGGTTAGTTGGTGATGATTTATGGTAGCCGAAGTAATTTAGGTGAGTTTGGCATAGTTTGCTATGGTTACTAGCATTTTTTTGTAATTTAAAAGTGATTGGGTTTAGTTTGTTGTGGTAAGGGTTAGTTGGTGATGATTTAGAGTAGCCGAAGTAATTTAGGTGAGTCTGGCATAGTTTGTTATGATTTGTACACCTTTTTTTGTAATTTTAAGATGATATGGTTTGGTTTGTTGTGGTAAGGGATAGTTGGGGGTGATTTACGGTAGCCGAAGTAATTTAGGTGATTCTGGTATAGTTTGTTATGATTTTTAGCATTTTTTTTGTAATTTTAAAGTTTTTGGGCTTAGTTTGTTGCTGTAAAGTGTAGTTGGGGTGATTTTTGATAGCCGAAGTAATTTAGGTGAGTTTGGCATAGTTTGCTATGGTTAGTAGCATTTTTTTGTAATTTAAAAGTGATTGGGTTTAGTTTGTTGTAGTAAGGGTTAGTTGGTGATGATTTAGAGTAGCCGAAGTAATTTAGGTGAGTCTGGCATAGTTTGTTATGATTTGTACATCTTTTTTTGTAATTTTAAGATGATATGGTTTGGTTTGTTGTGGTAAGGGATAGTTGGGGGTGATTTACGGTAGCCGAAGTAAGTTAGGTGATTATGTTATAGTTTGTTATGATTTTTAACATTTTTTGGTAATTTTAAAGTAATTGGGCTTAGTTTGTTGCTGTAAAGTGTAGTTGGGGGTGATTTTTGATAGCCGAAGTAATTTAGGTGAGTTTGGCATAGTTTGCTATGGTTAGTAGCATTTTTTTGTAATTTAAAAGTGATTGGGTTTAGTTTGTTGTAGTAAGGGTTAGTTGGTGATGATTTAGAGTAGCCGAAGTAATTTAGGTGAGTCTGGCATAGTTTGTTATGATTTGTACACCTTTTTTTGTAATTTTAAGATGATATGGTTTGGTTTGTTGTGGTAAGGGATAGTTGGGGGTGATTTACGGTAGCCGAAGTAATTTAGGTGATTCTGGTACAGTTTGTTATGATTTTTAGCATTTTTTTGTAATTTTAAAGTGATTGGGCTTAGGTTGTTGCTGTAAAGTGTAGTTGGGGGTGATTTTTGATAGCCGAAGTAATTTAGGTGAGTTTGGCATAGTTTGCTATGGTGAGTAGCATTTTTTTGTAATTTAAAAGTGATTGGGTTTAGTTTGTTGTGGTAAGGGTGAGTTGGTGATGATTTATGGTAGCCGAAGTAATTTAGGTGAGTTTGGCATAGTTTGCTATGGTTACTAGCATTTTTTTGTAATTTAAAAGTGATTGGGTTTAGTTTGTTGTGGTAAGGGTTAGTTGGTGATGATTTAGATTAGGGGAAGTAATTTAGGTGAGTCTGGCATAGTTTGTTATGATTTGTACACCTTTTTTTGTAATTTTAAGATGATATGGTTTGGTTTGTTGTGGTAAGGGATAGTTGGGGGTGATTTACGGTAGCCGAAGTAATTTAGGTGATTCTGGTATAGTTTGTTATGATTTTTAGCATTTTTTTTGTAATTTTAAAGTGATTGGGCTTAGTTTGTTGCTGTAAAGTGTAGTTGGGGTGATTTTTGATAGCCGAAGTAATTTAGGTGAGTTTGGCATAGTTTGCTATGGTTAGTAGCATTTTTTTGTAATTTAAAACTGATTGGGTTTAGTTTGTTGTAGTAAGGGTTAGTTGGTCATGATTTAGAGTAGCCGAAGTAATTTAGGTGAGTCTGGCATAGTTTGTTATGATTTGTACATCTTTTCTTGTAATTTTAAGATGATATGGTTTGGTTTGTTGTGGTAAGGGATAGTTGGGGGTGATTTACGGTAGCCGAAGTAAGTTAGGTGATTATGTTATAGTTTGTTATGATTTTTAACATTTTTTGGTAATTTTAAAGTAATTGGGCTTAGTTTGTTGCTGTAAAGTGTAGTTGGGGGTGATTTTTGATAGCCGAAGTAATTTAGATGAGTTTGGCATAGTTTGCTATGGTTAGTAGCATTTTTTTGTAATTTAAAAGTGATTGGGTTTAGTTTGTTGTAGTAAGGGTTAGTTGGTGATGATTTAGAGTAGCCGAAGTAATTTAGGTGAGTCTGGCATAGTTTGTTATGATTTGTACACCTTTTTTTGTAATTTTAAGATGATATGGTTTGGTTTGTTGTGGTAAGGGATAGTTGGGGGTGATTTACGGTAGCCGAAGTAATTTAGGTGATTCTGGTACAGTTTGTTATGATTTTTAGCATTTTTTTGTAATTTTAAAGTGATTGGGCTTAGGTTGTTGCTGTAAAGTGTAGTTGGGGGTGATTTTTGATAGCCGAAGTAATTTAGGTGAGTTTGGCATTGTTTGCTATGATTAGTAGCATTTTTTTGTAATTTAAATGTGATTGGGTTTAGTTTGTTGTGGTAAGGGTTAGTTGGTGATGATTTATGGTAGCCGAAGTAATTTAGGTGAGTTTGGCTTAGTTTGCTATGGTTACTAGCATTTTTTTGTAATTTAAAAGTGATTGGGTTTAGTTTGTTGTGGTAAGGGTTAGTTGGTGATGATTTAGAGTAGCCGAAGTAATTTAGGTGAGTCTGGCATAGTTTGTTATGATTTGTACACCTTTTTTTGTAATTTTAAGATGATATGGTTTGGTTTGTTGTTGTAAGGGATAGTTGGGGGTGATTTACGGTAGCCGATGTAATTTAGGTGATTCTGGTATAGTTTGTTATGATTTTTAGCATTTTTTTGTAATTTTAAAGTGATTGGGCTTAGTTTGTTGCTGTAAAGTGTAGTTGGGGGTGATTTTTGATAGCCGAAGTAATTTAGGTGAATTTGGCATAATTTGCTATGGTTAGTAGCATTTTTTTTGTAATTTAAAAGTGATTGGGTTTAGTTTGTTGTGGTAAGGGTTAGTTGGTGATGATTTATGGTAGCCGAAGTAATTTAGGTGAGTTTGGCATAGTTTGCTATGGTTAGTAGCATTTTTTTGTAATTTAAAAGTGATTGGGTTTAGTTTGTTGTATTAAGGGTTAGTTGGTGATGATTTAGAGTAGCCGAAGTAATTTAGGTGAGTCTGGCATATTTGTTATTATTTGTACACCTTTTTTTGTAATTTTAAGATGATATGGTTTGGTTTGTTGTGGTAAGGGATAGTTGGGGGTGATTTACGGTAGCCGAAGTAATTTAGATGATTCTGGTATAGTTTGTTATGATTTTTAGCATTTTTTTGTAATTTTAAAGTGACTGGGCTTAGTTTGTTGCTGTAAAGTGTAGTTGGGGTGATTTTTGATAGCCGAAGTAATTTAGGTGAGTTTGGCATAGTTTGCTATGGTTAGTAGCATTTTTTTGTAATTTAAAAGGGATTGGGTTTAGTTTGTTGTGGTAAGGGTTAGTTGGTGATGATTTATGGTAGCCGAAGTAATTTAGGTGAGTTTGGCATAGATTGCTATTTTTACTAGCATTTTTTTGTAATTTAAAAGTGATTGGGTTTAGTTTGTTGTGGTAAGGGTTAGTTGGTGATGATTTAGAGTAGCCGAAGTAATTTAGGTGAGTCTGGCATAATTTGTTATGATTTCTACACCTATTTTTGTAATTTTTAGATGATATGGTTTGGTTTGTTGTGGTAAGGGATAGTTGGGGGTAATTTACGGTAGCCGAAGTAATTTAGGTGATTCTGCTATAGTTTGTTATGATTTTTAGCATTTTTTTTGTAATTTTAAAGTGATTGGGCTTAGTTTGTTGCTGTAAAGTGTAGTTGGGGGTGATTTTTAATAGCCGAAGTAATTTAGGTGAGTTTGGCATAGTTTGCTATTTTTAGTAGCATTTTTTTGTAATTTAAAAGTGATTGGGTTTAGTTTGTTGTGGTAAGGGTTAGTTGGTGATGATTTATGGTAGCCGAAGTAATTTAGGTGAGTTTGGCATAGGTTGCTATGGTTACTAGCATTTTTTTGTAATTTAAAAGTGATTGGGTTTAGTTTGTTGTGGTAAGGGATAGTTGGTGATGATTTAGAGTAGCCGAAGTAATTTAGGTGAGTCTGGCATAGTTTGTTATGATTTGTACACCTTTTTTTGTAATTTTAAGATGATATGGTTTGGTTTGTTGTGGTAAGGGATAGTTGGGGGTGATTTACGGTAGCCGAAGTAATTTAGATGATTCTGGTATAGCTTGTTATGATTTTTAGCATTTTTTTGTAATTTTAAAGTGATTGGGCTTAGGTTGTTGCTGTAAAGTGTAGTTGGGTGTGATTTTTGATAGCCGAAGTAATTTAGGTGAGTTTGGCATAGTTTGCTATGGTTAGTAGCATTTTTTTGTAATTTAAAAGTGATTGGGTTTAGTTTGTTGTGGTAAGGGTTAGTTGGTGATGATCTAGAGTAGCCGAAGTAATTTAGGTGAGTCTGGCATAGTTTGTTATGATTTTTAAATTTTTTTTTGTAATTTTAAGATGATATGGTTTGGTTTGTTGTGGTAAGGGATAGTTAGGGGTGATTTACGGTAGCCGAAGTAATTTAGGTGATTCTGGTATAGCTTGTTATGATTTTTAGCATTTTTTTGTAATTTTAAAGTGATTGGGCTTAGGTTGTTGCTGTAAAGTGTAGTTGGGTGTGATTTTTGATAGCCGAAGTAATTTAGGTGAGTTTGGCATAGTTTGCTATGGTTAGTAGCATTTTTTTGTAATTTAAAAAAGATTGGGTTTAGTTTGTTGTGGTAAGGGTGAGTTGGTGATGATTTATGGTAGCCGAAGTAATTTAGGTGAGTTTGGCATAGTTTGCTATGGTTAGTAGCATTTTTTTGTAATTTAAAAGTGATTGGCTTTAGTTTGTTGTGGTAAGGGTTAGTTGGTGATGATTTAGAGTAGCCGAAGTAATTTAGGTGAGTCTGGCATAGTTTGTTATGATTTTTACACCTTTTTTTGTAATTTTAAGATGATATGGTTTGGTTTGTTGTGGTAAGGGATAGTTAGGGGTGATTTACGGTAGCCGAAGTAAATTAGGTGATTCTGGTATAGTTTGTTATGATTTTTAGCATTTTTTTGTAATTTTAAAGTGATTGGGCTTAGTTTGTTGCTGTAAAGTGTAGTTGGGGGTGATTTTTGATAGCAGAAGTAATTTAGGTGAGTTTGGCATAGTTTGCTATGGTTAGTAGCATTTTTTTGTAATTTAAAAGTGATTGGGTTTAGTTTGTTGTGGTAAGGGTTAGTTGGTGATGATTTATGGTAGCCGAAGTAATTTAGGTGAGTTTGGCATAGTTTGCTATGGTTAGTAGCATTTTTTTGTAATTTAAAAGTGATTGGCTTTAGTTTGTTGTGGTAAGGGTTAGTTGGTGATGATTTAGAGTAGCCGAAGTAATTTAGGTGAGTCTGGCATAGTTTGTTATGATTTTTACACCTTTTTTTGTAATTTTAAGATGATATGGTTTGGTTTGTTGTGGTAAGGGATAGTTAGGGGTGATTTACGGTAGCCGAAGTAATTTAGGTGATTCTGGTATAGTTTGTTATGATTTTTAGCATTTTTTTGTAATTTTAAAGTATTGGGCTAAGTTTGTTGCTGTAAAGTGTAGTTGGGGGTGATTTTTGATAGCCGAAGTAATTTAGGTGAGTTTGGCATTGTTTGCTATGATTAGTAGCATTTTTTTGTAATTTAAATGTGATTGGGTTTAGTTTGTTGTGGTAAGGGTTAGTTGGTGATGATTTATGGTAGCCGAAGTAATTTAGGTGAGTTTGGCATAGTTTGCTATGGTTACTAGCATTTTTTTGTAATTTAAAAGTGATTGGGTTTAGTTTGTTGTAGTAAGGGTTAGTTGGTGATGATTTAGAGTAGCCGAAGTAATTTAGGTGAGTCTGGCATATTTGTTATTATTTGTACACCTTTTTTTGTAATTTTAAGATGATATGGTTTGGTTTGTTGTGGTAAGGGATAGTTGGGGGTGATTTACGGTAGCCGAAGTAATTTAGGTGATTCTGGTATAGTTTGTTATGATTTTTAGCATTTTTTTGTAATTTTAAAGTGACTGGGCTTAGTTTGTTGCTGTAAAGTGTAGTTGGGGTGATTTTTGATAGCCGAAGTAATTTAGGTGAGTATGGCATAGTTTGCTATGGTTAGTAGCATTTTTTTGTAATTTAAAAGGGATTGGGTTTAGTTTGTTGTGGTAAGGGTTAGTTGGTGATGATTTATGGTAGCCGAAGTAATTTAGGTGAGTTTGGCATAGTTTGCTATTTTTACTAGCATTTTTTTGTAATTTAAAAGTGATTGGGTTTAGTTTGTTGTGGTAAGGGTTAGTTGGTGATGATTTAGAGTAGCCCAAGTAATTTAGGTGAGTCTGGCATAATTTGTTATGATTTCTACACCTTTTTTTGTAATTTTTAGATGATATGGTTTGGTTTGTTGTGGTGAGGGATAGTTGGGGGTAATTTACGGTAGCCGAAGTAATTTAGGTGATTCTGCTATAGTTTGTTATGATTTTTAGCATTTTTTTTGTAATTTTAAAGTGATTGGGCTTAGTTTGTTGCTGTAAAGTGTAGTTGGGGGTGATTTTTAATAGCCGAAGTAATTTAGGTGAGTTTGGCATAGTTTGCTATTTTTAGTAGCATTTTTTTGTAATTTAAAAGTGATTGGGTTTAGTTTGTTGTGGTAAGGGTTAGTTGGTGATGATTTATGGTAGCCGAAGTAATTTAGGTGAGTTTGGCATAGGTTGCTATGGTTACTAGCATTTTTTTGTAATTTAAAAGTGATTGGGTTTAGTTTGTTGTGGTAAGGGTTAGTTGGTGATGATTTAGAGTAGCCGAAGTAATTTAGGTGAGTCTGGCATAGTTTGTTATGATTTGTACACCTTTTTTTGTAATTTTAAGATGATATGGTTTGGTTTGTTGTGGTAAGGGATAGTTGGGGGTGATTTACGGTAGCCGAAGTAATTTAGATGATTCTGGTATAGCTTGTTATGATTTTTAGCATTTTTTTGTAATTTTAAAGTGATTGGGCTTAGGTTGTTGCTGTAAAGTGTAGTTGGGTGTGATTTTTGATAGCCGAAGTAATTTAGGTGAGTTTGGCATAGTTTGCTATGGTTAGTAGCATTTTTTTGTAATTTAAAAGTGATTGGGTTTAGTTTGTTGTGGTAAGGGTTAGTTGGTGATGATCTAGAGTAGCCGAAGTAATTTAGGTGAGTCTGGCATAGTTTGTTATGATTTTTAAATTTTTTTTTGTAATTTTAAGATGATATGGTTTGGTTTGTTGTGGTAAGGGATAGTTAGGGGTGATTTACGGTAGCCGAAGTAATTTAGGTGATTCTGGTATAGCTTG
The DNA here is from genome assembly GCA_964023215.1 of Eledona agricola. NCBI lineage: Eukaryota > Metazoa > Arthropoda > Insecta > Coleoptera > Tenebrionidae > Eledona > Eledona agricola. The sequence goes on from CAXIEJ010000187.1 coordinate 595,084, forward strand.
TTATGATTTTTAGCATTTTTTTGTAATTTTAAAGTGATTGGGCTTAGGTTGTTGCTGTAAAGTGTAGTTGGGTGTGATTTTTGATAGCCGAAGTAATTTAGGTGAGTTTGGCATAGTTTGCTATGGTTAGTAGCATTTTTTTGTAATTTAAAAAAGATTGGGTTTAGTTTGTTGTGGTAAGGGTGAGTTGGTGATGATTTATGGTAGCCGAAGTAATTTAGGTGAGTTTGGCATAGTTTGCTATGGTTAGTAGCATTTTTTTGTAATTTAAAAGTGATTGGCTTTAGTTTGTTGTGGTAAGGGTTAGTTGATGATGATTTAGAGTAGCCGAAGTAATTTAGGTGAGTCTGGCATAGTTTGTTATGATTTTTACACCTTTTTTTGTAATTTTAAGATGATATGGTTTGGTTTGTTGTGGTAAGGGATAGTTAGGGGTGATTTACGGTAGCCGAAGTAAATTAGGTGATTCTGGTATAGTTTGTTATGATTTTTAGCATTTTTTTGTAATTTTAAAGTGATTGGGCTTAGGTTGTTTCTGTAAAGTGTAGTTGGGTGTGATTTTTGATATCCGAAGTAATTTAGGTGAGTTTGGCATAGTTTGCTATGGTTAGTAGCATTTTTTTGTAATTTAAAAAAGATTGGGTTTAGTTTGTTGTGGTAAGGGTGAGTTGGTGATGATTTATGGTAGCCGAAGTAATTTAGGTGAGTTTGGCATAGTTTGCTATGGTTAGTAGCATTTTTTTGTAATTTAAATGTGATTGGGTTTAGTTTGTTGTGGTAAGGGTTAGTTGGTGATGATTTATGGTAGCCGAAGTAATTTAGGTGAGTTTGGCATAGTTTGCTATGGTTACTAGCATTTTTTTGTAATTTAAAAGTGATTGGGTTTAGTTTGTTGTAGTAAGGGTTAGTTGGTGATGATTTAGAGTAGCCGAAGTAATTTAGGTGAGTCTGGCATATTTGTTATTATTTGTACACCTTTTTTTGTAATTTTAAGATGATATGGTTTGGTTTGTTGTGGTAAGGGATAGTTGGGGGTGATTTACGGTAGCCGAAGTAATTTAGGTGATTCTGGTATAGTTTGTTATGATTTTTAGCATTTTTTTGTAATTTTAAAGTGACTGGGCTTAGTTTGTTGCTGTAAAGTGTAGTTGGGGTGATTTTTGATAGCCGAAGTAATTTAGGTGAGTATGGCATAGTTTGCTATGGTTAGTAGCATTTTTTTGTAATTTAAAAGGGATTGTTTTTAGTTTGTTGTGGTAAGGGTTAGTTGGTGATGATTTAGAGTAGCCCAAGTAATTTAGGTGAGTCTGGCATAATTTGTTATGATTTCTACACCTTTTTTTGTAATTTTTAGATGATATGGTTTGGTTTGTTGTGGTAAGGGATAGTTGGGGGTAATTTACGGTAGCCGAAGTAATTTAGGTGTTTCTGCTATAGTTTGTTATGATTTTTAGCATTTTTTTTGTAATTTTAAAGTGATTGGGCTTAGTTTGTTGCTGTAAAGTGTAGTTGGGGTGATTTTTGATAGCCGAAGTAATTTAGGTGAGTATGGCATAGTTTGCTATGGTTAGTAGCATTTTTTTGTAATTTAAAAGTGATTGGGTTTAGTTTGTTGTGGTAAGGGTTAGTTGGTGATGATTTAGAGTAGCCCAAGTAATTTAGGTGAGTCTGGCATAATTTGTTATGATTTCTACACCTTTTTTTGTAATTTTTAGATGATATGGTTTGGTTTGTTGTGGTAAGGGATAGTTGGGGGTAATTTACGGTAGCCGAAGTAATTTAGGTGTTTCTGCTATAGTTTGTTATGATTTTTAGCATTTTTTTTGTAATTTTAAAGTGATTGGGCTTAGTTTGTTGCTGTAAAGTGTAGTTGGGGGTGATTTTTAATAGCCGAAGTAATTTAGGTGAGTTTGGCATAGTTTGCTATTTTTAGTAGCATTTTTTTGTAATTTAAAAGTGATTGGGTTTAGTTTGTTGTGGTAAGGGTTAGTTGGTGATGATTTATGGTAGCCGAAGTAATTTAGGTGAGTTTGGCATAGGTTGCTATGGTTACTAGCATTTTTTTGTAATTTAAAAGTGATTGGGTTTAGTTTGTTGTGGTAAGGGTTAGTTGGTGATGATTTAGAGTAGCCGAAGTAATTTAGGTGAGTCTGGCATAGTTTGTTATGATTTGTACACCTTTTTTTGTAATTTTAAGGTGATATGGTTTGGTTTGTTGTGGTAAGGGATAGTTGGGGGTGATTTACGGTAGCCGAACTAATTTAGGTGATTCTGGTATAGTTTGTTATGATTTTTAGCATTTTTTTGTAATTTTAAAGTGATTGGGCTTAGTTTGTTGCTGTAAAGTGTAGTTGGGGGTGATTTTTGATAGCCGAAGTAAATTAGGTGAGTTTGGCATAGTTTGCTATGGTTACTAGCATTTTTTTGTAATTTAAAAGTGATTGGGTTTAGTTTGTTGTAGTAAGGGTTAGTTGGTGATGATTTAGAGTAGCCGAAGTAATTTAGGTGAGTCTGGCATATTTGTTATTATTTGTACACCTTTTTTTGTAATTTTAAGATGATATGGTTTGGTTTGTTGTGGTAAGGGATAGTTGGGGGTGATTTACGGTAGCCGAAGTAATTTAGGTGATTCTGGTATAGTTTGTTATGATTTTTAGCATTTTTTTGTAATTTTAAAGTGACTGGGCTTAGTTTGTTGCTGTAAAGTGTAGTTGGGGTGATTTTTGATAGCCGAAGTAATTTAGGTGAGTATGGCATAGTTTGCTATGGTTAGTAGCATTTTTTTGTAATTTAAAAGGGATTGGGTTTAGTTTGTTGTGGTAAGGGTTAGTTGGTGATGATTTATGGTAGCCGAAGTAATTTAGGTGAGTTTGGCATAGTTTGCTATTTTTACTAGCATTTTTTTGTAATTTAAAAGTGATTGGGTTTAGTTTGTTGTGGTAAGGGTTAGTTGGTGATGATTTAGAGTAGCCCAAGTAATTTAGGTGAGTCTGGCATAATTTGTTATGATTTCTACACCTTTTTTTGTAATTTTTAGATGATATGGTTTGGTTTGTTGTGGTGAGGGATAGTTGGGGGTAATTTACGGTAGCCGAAGTAATTTAGGTGATTCTGCTATAGTTTGTTATGATTTTTAGCATTTTTTTTGTAATTTTAAAGTGATTGGGCTTAGTTTGTTGCTGTAAAGTGTAGTTGGGGGTGATTTTTAATAGCCGAAGTAATTTAGGTGAGTTTGGCATAGTTTGCTATTTTTAGTAGCATTTTTTTGTAATTTAAAAGTGATTGGGTTTAGTTTGTTGTGGTAAGGGTTAGTTGGTGATGATTTATGGTAGCCGAAGTAATTTAGGTGAGTTTGGCATAGGTTGCTATGGTTACTAGCATTTTTTTGTAATTTAAAAGTGATTGGGTTTAGTTTGTTGTGGTAAGGGTTAGTTGGTGATGATTTAGAGTAGCCGAAGTAATTTAGGTGAGTCTGGCATAGTTTGTTATGATTTGTACACCTTTTTTTGTAATTTTAAGATGATATGGTTTGGTTTGTTGTGGTAAGGGATAGTTGGGGGTGATTTACGGTAGCCGAAGTAATTTAGATGATTCTGGTATAGCTTGTTATGATTTTTAGCATTTTTTTGTAATTTTAAAGTGATTGGGCTTAGGTTGTTGCTGTAAAGTGTAGTTGGGTGTGATTTTTGATAGCCGAAGTAATTTAGGTGAGTTTGGCATAGTTTGCTATGGTTAGTAGCATTTTTTTGTAATTTAAAAGTGATTGGGTTTAGTTTGTTGTGGTAAGGGTTAGTTGGTGATGATCTAGAGTAGCCGAAGTAATTTAGGTGAGTCTGGCATAGTTTGTTATGATTTTTAAATTTTTTTTTGTAATTTTAAGATGATATGGTTTGGTTTGTTGTGGTAAGGGATAGTTAGGGGTGATTTACGGTAGCCGAAGTAATTTAGGTGATTCTGGTATAGCTTGTTATGATTTTTAGCATTTTTTTGTAATTTTAAAGTGATTGGGCTTAGGTTGTTGCTGTAAAGTGTAGTTGGGTGTGATTTTTGATAGCCGAAGTAATTTAGGTGAGTTTGGCATAGTTTGCTATGGTTAGTAGCATTTTTTTGTAATTTAAAAAAGATTGGGTTTAGTTTGTTGTGGTAAGGGTGAGTTGGTGATGATTTATGGTAGCCGAAGTAATTTAGGTGAGTTTGGCATAGTTTGCTATGGTTAGTAGCATTTTTTTGTAATTTAAAAGTGATTGGCTTTAGTTTGTTGTGGTAAGGGTTAGTTGATGATGATTTAGAGTAGCCGAAGTAATTTAGGTGAGTCTGGCATAGTTTGTTATGATTTTTACACCTTTTTTTGTAATTTTAAGATGATATGGTTTGGTTTGTTGTGGTAAGGGATAGTTAGGGGTGATTTACGGTAGCCGAAGTAAATTAGGTGATTCTGGTATAGTTTGTTATGATTTTTAGCATTTTTTTGTAATTTTAAAGTGATTGGGCTTAGGTTGTTTCTGTAAAGTGTAGTTGGGTGTGATTTTTGATATCCGAAGTAATTTAGGTGAGTTTGGCATAGTTTGCTATGGTTAGTAGCATTTTTTTGTAATTTAAAAAAGATTGGGTTTAGTTTGTTGTGGTAAGGGTGAGTTGGTGATGATTTATGGTAGCCGAAGTAATTTAGGTGAGTTTGGCATAGTTTGCTATGGTTAGTAGCATTTTTTTGTAATTTAAATGTGATTGGGTTTAGTTTGTTGTGGTAAGGGTTAGTTGGTGATGATTTATGGTAGCCGAAGTAATTTAGGTGAGTTTGGCATAGTTTGCTATGGTTACTAGCATTTTTTTGTAATTTAAAAGTGATTGGGTTTAGTTTGTTGTAGTAAGGGTTAGTTGGTGATGATTTAGAGTAGCCGAAGTAATTTAGGTGAGTCTGGCATATTTGTTATTATTTGTACACCTTTTTTTGTAATTTTAAGATGATATGGTTTGGTTTGTTGTGGTAAGGGATAGTTGGGGGTGATTTACGGTAGCCGAAGTAATTTAGGTGATTCTGGTATAGTTTGTTATGATTTTTAGCATTTTTTTGTAATTTTAAAGTGACTGGGCTTAGTTTGTTGCTGTAAAGTGTAGTTGGGGTGATTTTTGATAGCCGAAGTAATTTAGGTGAGTATGGCATAGTTTGCTATGGTTAGTAGCATTTTTTTGTAATTTAAAAGGGATTGTTTTTAGTTTGTTGTGGTAAGGGTTAGTTGGTGATGATTTATGGTAGCCGAAGTAATTTAGGTGAGTTTGGCATAGTTTGCTATTTTTACTAGCATTTTTTTGTAATTTAAAAGTGATTGGGTTTAGTTTGTTGTGGTAAGGGTTAGTTGGTGATGATTTAGAGTAGCCCAAGTAATTTAGGTGAGTCTGGCATAATTTGTTATGATTTCTACACCTTTTTTTGTAATTTTTAGATGATATGGTTTGGTATGTTGTGGTAAGGGATAGTTGGGGGTAATTTACGGTAGCCGAAGTAATTTAGGTGTTTCTGCTATAGTTTGTTATGATTTTTAGCATTTTTTTTGTAATTTTAAAGTGATTGGGCTTAGTTTGTTGCTGTAAAGTGTAGTTGGGGGTGATTTTTAATAGCCGAAGTAATTTAGGTGAGTTTGGCATAGTTTGCTATTTTTAGTAGCATTTTTTTGTAATTTAAAAGTGATTGGGTTTAGTTTGTTGTGGTAAGGGTTAGTTGGTGATGATTTATGGTAGCCGAAGTAATTTAGGTGAGTTTGGCATAGGTTGCTATGGTTACTAGCATTTTTTTGTAATTTAAAAGTGATTGGGTTTAGTTTGTTGTGGTAAGGGTTAGTTGGTGATGATTTAGAGTAGCCGAAGTAATTTAGGTGAGTCTGGCATAGTTTGTTATGATTTGTACACCTTTTTTTGTAATTTTAAGGTGATATGGTTTGGTTTGTTGTGGTAAGGGATAGTTGGGGGTGATTTACGGTAGCCGAACTAATTTAGGTGATTCTGGTATAGTTTGTTATGATTTTTAGCATTTTTTTGTAATTTTAAAGTGATTGGGCTTAGTTTGTTGCTGTAAAGTGTAGTTGGGGGTGATTTTTGATAGCCGAAGTAAATTAGGTGAGTTTGGCATAGTTTGCTATGGTTAGTAGCATTTTTTTGTAATTTAAAAGTGATTGGGTTTAGCTTGTTGTGGTAAGGGTTAGTTGGTGATGATTTAGAGTAGCCGAAGTAATTTAGGTGAGTCTGGCATAGTTTGTTATGATTTGTACACCTTTTTTGTAATTTTAAGATTATATGGTTTGGTTTGTTGTTGTAAAGGATATTTGGGGGTGATTTACGGTAGCCGAAGTAATTTATGTGATTCTGGTATAATTTTTTTATGATTTTTAGCACTTTTTTGTAATTTTAAACTGATTGGGCTCAGTTTGTTGCTGTAAAGTGTAGTTGGGGGTGATTTTTGATAGCCGAAGTAATTTAGGTGAGTTTGGCATAGTTTGCTATGGTTAGTAGCATTTTTTTGTAATTTAAAAGTGATTGGGTTTAGCTTGTTGTGGTAAGGGTTAGTTGGTGATGATTTAGAGTAGCCGAAGTAATTTAGGTGAGTCTGGCATAGTTTGTTATGATTTGTACACCTTTTTTTGTAATTTTAAGATGATATGGTTTGGTTTGTTGTGGTAAGGGATAGTTGGGGGTGATTTACGGTAGCCGAAGTAATTTAGGTGATTCTGGTACAGTTTGTTATGATTTTTAGCATTTTTTTGTAATTTTAAAGTGATTGGGCTTAGGTTGTTGCTGTAAAGTGTAGTTGGGGGTGATTTTTGATAGCCGAAGTAATTTAGGTGAGTTTGGCATAGTTTGCTATGGTTAGTAGCATTTTTTTGTAATTTAAAAGTGATTGGGTTTAGTTTGTTGTGGTAAGGGTGAGTTGGTGATGATTTATGGTAGCCGAAGTAATTTAGGTGAGTTTGGCATAGTTTGCTATGGTTACTAGCATTTTTTTGTAATTTAAAAGTGATTGGGTTTAGTTTGTTGTGGTAAGGGTTAGTTGGTGATGATTTAGATTAGGGGAAGTAATTTAGGTGAGTCTGGCATAGTTTGTTATGATTTGTACACCTTTTTTTGTAATTTTAAGATGATATGGTTTGGTTTGTTGTGGTAAGGGATAGTTGGGGGTGATTTACGATAGCCGAAGTATTTTAGGTGATTCTGGTATAGTTTGTTATGATTTTTAGCATTTTTTTTTGTAATTTTAAAGTGATTGGGCTTAGTTTGTTGCTGTAAAGTGTAGTTGGGGTGATTTTTGATAGCCGAAGTAATTTAGGTGAGTTTGGCATAGTTTGCTATGGTTAGTAGCATTTTTTTGTAATTTAAAACTGATTGGGTTTAGTTTGTTGTAGTAAGGGTTAGTTGGTGATGATTTAGAGTAGCCGAAGTAATTTAGGTGAGTCTGGCATAGTTTGTTATGATTTGTACATCTTTTTTTGTAATTTTAAGATGATATGGTTTGGTTTGTTGTGGTAAGGGATAGTTGGGGGTGATTTACGGTAGCCGAAGTAAGTTAGGTGATTATGTTATAGTTTGTTATGATTTTTAACATTTTTTGGTAATTTTAAAGTAATTGGGCTTAGTTTGTTGCTGTAAAGTGTAGTTGGGGGTGATTTTTGATAGCCGAAGTAATTTAGGTGAGTTTGGCATAGTTTGCTATGGTTAGTAGCATTTTTTTGTAATTTAAAAGTGATTGGGTTTAGTTTGTTGTAGTAAGGGTTAGTTGGTGATGATTTAGAGTAGCCGAAGTAATTTAGGTGAGTCTGGCATAGTTTGTTATGATTTGTACACCTTTTTTTGTAATTGTAAGATGATATGGTTTGGTTTGTTGTGGTAAGGGATAGTTGGGGGTGATTTACGGTAGCCGAAGTAATTTAGGTGATTCTGGTACAGTTTGTTATGATTTTTAGCATTTTTTTGTAATTTTAAAGTGATTGGGCTTAGGTTGTTGCTGTAAAGTGTAGTTGGGGGTGATTTTTGATAGCCGAAGTAATTTAGGTGAGTTTGGCATTGTTTGCTATGATTAGTAGCATTTTTTTGTAATTTAAATGTGATTGGGTTTAGTTTGTTGTGGTAAGGGTTAGTTGGTGATGATTTATGGTAGCCGAAGTAATTTAGGTGAGTTTGGCTTAGTTTGCTATGGTTACTAGCATTTTTTTGTAATTTAAAAGTGATTGGGTTTAGTTTGTTGTGGTAAGGGTTAGTTGGTGATGATTTAGAGTAGCCGAAGTAATTTAGGTGAGTCTGGCATAGTTTGTTATGATTTGTACACCTTTTTTTGTAATTTTAAGATGATATGGTTTGGTTTGTTGTGGTAAGGGATAGTTGGGGGTGATTTACGGTAGCCGATGTAATTTAGGTGATTCTGGTATAGTTTGTTATGATTTTTAGCATTTTTTTGTAATTTTAAAGTGATTGGGCTTAGTTTGTTGCTGTAAAGTGTAGTTGGGGGCGATTTTTGATAGCCGAAGTAATTTAGGTGAATTTGGCATAATTTGCTATGGTTAGTAGCATTTTTTTTGTAATTTAAAAGTGATTGGGTTTAGTTTGTTGTGGTAAGGGTTAGTTGGTGATGATTTATGGTAGCCGAAGTAATTTAGGTGAGTTTGGCATAGTTTGCTATGGTTAGTAGCATTTTTTTGTAATTTAAAAGTGATTGGGTTTAGTTTGTTGTATTAAGGGTTAGTTGGTGATGATTTAGAGTAGCCGAAGTAATTTAGGTGAGTCTGGCATATTTGTTATTATTTGTACACCTTTTTTTGTAATTTTAAGATGATATGGTTTGGTTTGTTGTGGTAAGGGATAGTTGGGGGTGATTTACGGTAGCCGAAGTAATTTAGGTGATTCTGGTATAGTTTGTTATGATTTTTAGCATTTTTTTGTAATTTTAAAGTGACTGGGCTTAGTTTGTTGCTGTAAAGTGTAGTTGGGGTGATTTTTGATAGCCGAAGTAATTTAGGTGAGTTTGGCATAGTTTGCTATGGTTAGTAGCATTTTTTTGTAATTTAAAAGGGATTGGGTTTAGTTTGTTGTGGTAAGGGTTAGTTGGTGATGATTTATGGTAGCCGAAGTAATTTAGGTGAGTTTGGCATAGATTGCTATTTTTACTAGCATTTTTTTGTAATTTAAAAGTGATTGGGTTTAGTTTGTTGTGGTAAGGGTTAGTTGGTGATGATTTAGAGTAGCCGAAGTAATTTAGGTGAGTCTGGCATAATTTGTTATGATTTCTACACCTATTTTTGTAATTTTTAGATGATATGGTTTGGTTTGTTGTGGTAAGGGATAGTTGGGGGTAATTTACGGTAGCCGAAGTAATTTAGGTGATTCTGCTATAGTTTGTTATGATTTTTAGCATTTTTTTTGTAATTTTAAAGTGATTGGGCTTAGTTTGTTGCTGTAAAGTGTAGTTGGGGGTGATTTTTAATAGCCGAAGTAATTTAGGTGAGTTTGGCATAGTTTGCTATTTTTAGTAGCATTTTTTTGTAATTTAAAAGTGATTGGGTTTAGTTTGTTGTGGTAAGGGTTAGTTGGTGATGATTTATGGTAGCCGAAGTAATTTAGGTGAGTTTGGCATAGGTTGCTATGGTTACTAGCATTTTTTTGTAATTTAAAAGTGATTGGGTTTAGTTTGTTGTGGTAAGGGTTAGTTGGTGATGATTTAGAGTAGCCGAAGTAATTTAGGTGAGTCTGGCATAGTTTGTTATGATTTGTACACCTTTTTTTGTAATTTTAAGATGATATGGTTTGGTTTGTTGTGGTAAGGGATAGTTGGGGGTGATTTACGGTAGCCGAAGTAATTTAGATGATTCTGGTATAGCTTGTTATGATTTTTAGCATTTTTTTGTAATTTTAAAGTGATTGGGCTTAGGTTGTTGCTGTAAAGTGTAGTTGGGTGTGATTTTTGATAGCCGAAGTAATTTAGGTGAGTTTGGCATAGTTTGCTATGGTTAGTAGCATTTTTTTGTAATTTAAAAGTGATTGGGTTTAGTTTGTTGTGGTAAGGGTTAGTTGGTGATGATCTAGAGTAGCCGAAGTAATTTAGGTGAGTCTGGCATAGTTTGTTATGATTTTTAAATTTTTTTTTGTAATTTTAAGATGATATGGTTTGGTTTGTTGTGGTAAGGGATAGTTAGGGGTGATTTACGGTAGCCGAAGTAATTTAGGTGATTCTGGTATAGCTTGTTATGATTTTTAGCATTTTTTTGTAATTTTAAAGTGATTGGGCTTAGGTTGTTGCTGTAAAGTGTATTTGGGTGTGATTTTTGATAGCCGAAGTAATTTAGGTGAGTCTGGCATAGTTTGCTATGGTTAGTAGCATTTTTTTGTAATTTAAAAAAGATTGGGTTTAGTTTGTTGTGGTAAGGGTGAGTTGGTGATGATTTATGGTAGCCGAAGTAATTTAGGTGAGTTTGGCATAGTTTGCTTTGGTTAGTAGCATTTTTTTGTAATTTAAAAGTGATTGGCTTTAGTTTGTTGTGGTAAGGGTTAGTTGGTGATGATTTAGAGTAGCCGAAGTAATTTAGGTGAGTCTGGCATAGTTTGTTATGATTTTTACACCTTTTTTTGTAATTTTAAGATGATATGGTTTGGTTTGTTGTGGTAAGGGATAGTTAGGGGTGATTTACGGTAGCCGAAGTAAATTAGGTGATTCTGGTATAGTTTGTTATGATTTTTAGCATTTTTTTGTAATTTTAAAGTGATTGGGCTTAGTTTGTTGCTGTAAAGTGTAGTTGGGGGTGATTTTTGATAGCAGAAGTAATTTAGGTGAGTTTGGCATAGTTTGCTATGGTTAGTAGCATTTTTTTGTAATTTAAAAGTGATTGGGTTTAGTTTGTTGTGGTAAGGGTTAGTTGGTGATGATTTATGGTAGCCGAAGTAATTTAGGTGAGTTTGGCATAGTTTGCTATGGTTAGTAGCATTTTTTTGTAATTTAAAAGTGATTGGGTTTAGTTTGTTGTGGTAAGGGTTAGTTGGTGATGATTTAGAGTAGCCGAAGTAATTTAGGTGAGTTTGGCATAGTTTGCTATGGTTAGTAGCATTTTTTTGTAATTTAAAAGTGATTGGCTTTAGTTTGTTGTGGTAAGGGTTAGTTGGTGATGATTTAGAGTAGCCGAAGTAATTTAGGTGAGTCTGGCATAGTTTGTTATGATTTTTACACCTTTTTTTGTAATTTTAAGATGCTATGGTTTGGTTTGTTGTGGTAAGGGATAGTTAGGGGTGATTTACGTTAGCCGAAGTAATTTAGGTGATTCTGGTATAGCTTGTTATGATTTTTAGCATTTTTTTGTAATTTTAAAGTGATTGGGCTTAGGTTGTTTCTGTAAAGTGTAGTTGGGTGTGATTTTTGATATCCGAAGTAATTTAGGTGAGTTTGGCATAGTTTGCTATGGTTAGTAGCATTTTTTTGTAATTTAAAAAAGATTGGGTTTAGTTTGTTGTGGTAAGGGTGAGTTGGTGATGATTTATGGTAGCCGAAGTAATTTAGGTGAGTTTGGCATAGTTTGCTATGGTTAGTAGCATTTTTTTGTAATTTAAAAGTGATTGGCTTTAGTTTGTTGTGGTAAGGGTTAGTTGGTGATGATTTAGAGTAGCCGAAGTAATTTAGGTGAGTCTGGCATAGTTTGTTATGATTTTTACACCTTTTTTTGTAATTTTAAGATGATATGGTTTGGTTTGTTGTGGTAAGGGATAGTTAGGGGTGAATTACGGTAGCCGAAGTAATTTAGGTGATTCTGGTATAGTTTGTTATGATTTTTAGCATTTTTTTGTAATTTTAAAGTATTGGGCTAAGTTTGTTGCTGTAAAGTGTAGTTGGGGGTGATTTTTGATAGCCGAAGTAATTTAGGTGAGTTTGGCATTGTTTGCTATGATTAGTAGCATTTTTTTGTAATTTAAATGTGATTGGGTTTAGTTTGTTGTGGTAAGGGTTAGTTGGTGATGATTTATGGTAGCCGAAGTAATTTAGGTGAGTTTGGCATAGTTTGCTATGGTTACTAGCATTTTTTTGTAATTTAAAAGTGATTGGGTTTAGTTTGTTGTAGTAAGGGTTAGTTGGTGATGATTTAGAGTAGCCGAAGTAATTTAGGTGAGTCTGGCATATTTGTTATTATTTGTACACCTTTTTTTGTAATTTTAAGATGATATGGTTTGGTTTGTTGTGGTAAGGGATAGTTGGGGGTGATTTACGGTAGCCGAAGTAATTTAGGTGATTCTGGTATAGTTTGTTATGATTTTTAGCATTTTTTTGTAATTTTAAAGTGACTGGGCTTAGTTTGTTGCTGTAAAGTGTAGTTGGGGTTATTTTTGATAGCCGAAGTAATTTAGGTGAGTATGGCAAAGTTTGCTATGGTTAGTAGCATTTTTTTGTAATTTAAAAGGGATTGGGTTTAGTTTGTTGTGGTAAGGGTTAGTTGGTGATGATTTATGGTAGCCGAAGTAATTTAGGTGAGTTTGGCATAGTTTGCTATTTTTACTAGCATTTTTTTGTAATTTAAAAGTGATTGGGTTTAGTTTGTTGTGGTAAGGGTTAGTTGGTGATGATTTAGAGTAGCCCAAGTAATTTAGGTGAGTCTGGCATAATTTGTTATGATTTCTACACCTTTTTTTGTAATTTTTAGATGATATGGTTTGGTTTGTTGTGGTAAGGGATAGTTGGGGGTAATTTACGGTAGCCGAAGTAATTTAGGTGATTCTGCTATAGTTTGTTATGATTTTTAGCATTTTTTTTGTAATTTTAAAGTGATTGGGCTTAGTTTGTTGCTGTAAAGTGTAGTTGGGGGTGATTTTTAATAGCCGAAGTAATTTAGGTGAGTTTGGCATAGTTTGCTATTTTTAGTAGCATTTTTTTGTAATTTAAAAGTGATTGGGTTTAGTTTGTTGTGGTAAGGGTTAGTTGGTGATGATTTATGGTAGCCGAAGTAATTTAGGTGAGTTTGGCATAGGTTGCTATGGTTACTAGCATTTTTTTGTAATTTAAAAGTGATTGGGTTTAGTTTGTTGTGGTAAGGGTTAGTTGGTGATGATTTAGAGTAGCCGAAGTAATTTAGGTGAGTCTGGCATAGTTTGTTATGATTTGTACACCTTTTTTTGTAATTTTAAGATGATATGGTTTGGTTTGTTGTGGTAAGGGATAGTTGGTGGTGCTTTACGGTAGCCGAAGTAATTTAGGTGATTCTGGTATAGTTTGTTATGATTTTTAGCATTTTTTTGTAATTTTAAAGTGATTGGGCTTAGTTTGTTGCTGTAAAGTGTAGTTGGGGGTGATTTTTGATAGCCGAAGTAAATTAGGTGAGTTTGGCATAGTTTGCTATGGTTAGTACCATTTTTTTGTAATTTAAAAGTGATTGGCTTTAGTTTGTAGTGGTAAGGGTTAGTTGGTGATGATTTAGAGTAGCCGAAGTAATTTAGGTGAGTCTGGCATAGTTTGTTATGATTTGTACACCTTTTTTTGTAATTTTAAGATGATATGGTTTGGTTTGTTGTGGTAAGGGATAGTTGGTGGTGCTTTACGGTAGCCGAAGTAATTTAGGTGATTCTGGTATAGTTTGTTATGATTTTTAGCATTTTTTTGTAATTTTAAAGTGATTGGGCTTAGCTTGTTGCTGTAAAGTGTAGTTGAGGGTGATTTTTGATAGCCGAAGTAATTTAGGTGAGTTTGGCATAGTTTGCTATGGTTAGTAGCATTTTTTTGTAATTTAAAAGTGATTGGGTTTAGTTTGTTGTGGTAAGGGTTAGTTGGTGACGATTTAGAGTAGCCGAAGTAATTTAGGTGAGTCTGGCATAGTTTGTTATGATTTGTACACATTTTTTTGTAATTTTAAGATGATATGGTTTGGTTTGTTGTGGTAAGGGATAGTTGGGGGTGATTTACGGTAGCCGAAGTAATTTAGGTAATTCTGGTATAGTTTGTTATGATTTTTAGCATTTTTTTGTAATATTAAAGTGATTGGGCTTAGTTTGTTGCTGTAAAATGTAGTTGGGGATGATTTTTGATAGCCGAAGTAATTTAGGTGAGTTTGGCATAGTTTGCTATAGTTAGTAGCATTTTTTTGTAATTTAAAAGTGATTGGGTTTAGTTTGTTGTGGTAAGGGTTAGTTGGTGATGATTTAGAGTAGCCGAAGTAATTTAGGTGAGTCTGGCATAGTTTGTTATGATTTGTACACCTTTTTTTGTAATTTTAAGATGATACGGTTTGGTTTGTTGTGGTAAGGGATAGTTGGGGGTGATTTACGGTAGCCGAAGTAATTTAGGTGATTCTGGTATAGTTTGTTATGATTTTTAGCATTTTTTGTAATTTTAAAGTGATTGGGCTTAGTTTGTTGCTGTAAAGTGTAGTTGGGGGTAATTTTTGATAGCCGAAGTAATTTAGGTGAGTTTGGCATAGTTTGCTATGGTTAGTAGCATTTTTTTGTAATTTAAAAGTGATTGGGATTAGTTTGTTGTGGTAAGGGTTAGTTGGTGATGATTTATGGTAGCCGAAGTAATTTAGGTGAGTTTGGCATAGTTTGCTATGGTTACTAGCATTTTTTTGTAATTTAAAAGTGATTGGGTTTAGCTTGTTGTGGTAAGGGTTAGTTGGTGATGATTTAGAGTAGCCGAAGTAATTTAGGTGAGTCTGGCATAGTTTGTTATGATTTGTACACCTTTTTTGTAATTTTAAGATTATATGGTTTGGTTTGTTGTGGTAAAGGATATTTGGGGGTGATTTACGGTAGCCGAAGTAATTTATGTGATTCTGGTATAATTTTTTTATGATTTTTAGCACTTTTTTGTAATTTTAAACTGATTGGGCTCAGTTTGTTGCTGTAAAGTGTAGTTGGGGGTGATTTTTGATAGCCGAAGTAATTTAGGTGAGTTTGGCATAGTTTGCTATGGTTAGTAGCATTTTTTTGTAATTTAAAAATGATTGGGTTTAGTTTGTTGTGGTAAGGGTTAGTTGGTGATGATTTATGGTAGCCGAAGTAATTTAGGTGGGTTTGGCATAGTTTGTTATGATTTGTACACCTTTTTTTGTAATTTTAAGATGATATGGTTTGGTTTGTTGTGGTAAGGGATAGTTGGGGGTGATTTATGGTAGCCGAAGTAATTTAGGTGAGTTTGGCATAGTTTGCTATGGTTACTAGCATTTTTTTGTAATTTAAAAGTGATTGGGTTTAGTTTGTTGTGGTAAGGGTTAGTTGGTGATGATTTAAAGTAGCCGAAGTAATTTAGGTGAGTGTATCATAATTTGTTATGATTTGTACACCTTTCTTTGTAATTTTAAGATGATATGGTTTGGTTTGTTGTGGTAAGGGATAGTTGGCGGTGATTTACGGTAGCCGAAGTAATTTAGGTGATTCTGGATTAGTTTATTATGATTTTTAGCATTTTTTTGTAATTTTAAAGTGATTGGGCTTAGTTTGTTGCTGTAAAGTGTAGTTGGGGTGATTTTTGATAGCCGAAGTAATTTAGGTGAGTTTGGCATAGTTTGCTATGATTAGTAGCATTTTTTTGTAATTTAAAAGTGATTGGGTTTAGTTTGTTGTGGTAAGGGTTAGTTGGTGATGATTTAGAGTAGCCGAAGTAATTTAGGTGAGTCTATCATAATTTGTTATGATTTGTACACCTTTTTTTGTAATTTTAAGATGATATGGTTTGGTTTGTTGTGGTAAGGGATAGTTGGGGGTGATTTACGGTAGCCGAAGTAATTTAGGTGATTCTGGTATAGTTTGTTATGATTTTTAGCATTTTTTTGCAATTTTAAAGTGATTGGGCTTAGTTTGTTGCTGTAAAGTGTAGTTGGGGGTGATATTTGATAGCCAAAGTAATTTAGGTGAGTTTGGCATAGTTTGCTATGGTTACTAGCATTTTTTTGTAATTTAAAAGTGATTGGGTTTAGTTTGTTGTGGTAAGGGTTAGTTGGTGATGATTTATGGTAGCCGAAGTAATTTAGGTGAATTTGGCATAGTTTGCTATGGTTACTAGCATTTTTTTGTAATTTAAAAGTGATTGGGTATAGTTTGTTGTGGTAAGAGTTAGTTGGTGATGATTTAGAGTAGCCGAAGTAATTTAGGTGAGTCTGGCATAGTTTGTTATGATTTGTACACCTTTCTTTGTAATTTTAAGATGATATGGTTTGGTTTGTTGTGGTAAGGGATAGTTGGGGTGATTTACGGTAGCCGAAGTAATTTAGGTGATTCTGGTATAGTTTATTATAATTTTTAGCATTTTTTTGTAATTTTAAAATGATTGGGCTTAGTTTGTTGCTGTAGAGTGTAGTTGGGGGTGATTTTTGTTAGCCGAAGTAATTTAGGTGAGTTTGGCATAGTTTGCTATGGTTAGTAGCATTTTTTTGTAATTTAAAAGTGATTGGGTTTAGTTTGTTGTGGTAAGGGTTAGTTGGTGATGATTTAGAGTAGCCGAAGTAATTTAGCTGAGTCTATCATAATTTGTTATGATTTGTACACCTTTTTTTGTAATTTTAAGATGATATGGTTTGGTTTGTTGTGGTAAGGGATAGTTGGGGGTGATTTACGGTAGCCGAAGTAACTTAGGTGATTCTGGTATAGTTTGTTATGATTTTTAGCATTTTTTTGTAATTTTAAAGTAATTGGGCTTAGTTTGTTGCTGTAAAGTGTAGTTGGGGGTGATTTTTGATAGCCGAAGTAATTTAGGTGAGTTTGGCATAGTTTGCTATGGTTAGTAGCATTTTTTTGTAATTTAAAAGTGATTGGGTTTAGTTTGTTGTGGTAAGCGTTAGTTGGTGATGATTTAGAGTAGCCGAAGTAATTTAGGTGAGTCTGGCATAGTTTGTTATGATTTGTACACCTTTTTTTGTAATTTTAAGATGATATGGTTTGGTTTGTTGTGGTAAGGGATAGTTGGGGGTGATTTACGGTAGCCGAAGTAATTTAGGTGATTCTGGTATAGTTTGTTATGATTTTTAGCATTTTTTTGTAATTTTAAAGTGATTGGGCTTAGTTTGTTGCTGTAAAGTGTAGTTGGGGGTGATTTTTGATAGCCGAAGTAATTTAGATGAGTTTGGCATAGTTTGCTATGGTTAGTAGCATTTTTTTGTAATTTAAAAGTGATTGGTTTTAGTTTGTTGTGGTAAGGGTTAGTTGGTAATGATTTATGGTAGCCGAAATAATTTAGGTGAGTTTGGCATAGTTTGCTATGGTTAGTAGCATTTTTTTGTAATTTAAATTTGATTGGGTTTACTTTGTTGTGGTAAGGGTTAGTTGGTGATGATTTAGAGTAGCCGATGTAATTTAGGTGAGTCTGGCATAGTTTGTTATGATTTGTACACCTTTTTTTGTAATTTTAAGATGATATGGTTTGGTTTGTTGTGGTAAGGGATAGTTGGGGGTGATTTACGGTAGCCGAAGTAACTTAGGTGATTCTGGTATAGTTTGTTATGATTTTTAGCATTTTTTTGTAATTTTAAAGTAATTGGGCTTAGTTTGTTGCTGTAAAGTGTAGTTGGGGGTGATTTTTGATAGCCGAAGTAATTTAGGTGAGTTTGGCATAGTTTGCTATGGTTAGTAGCATTTTTTTGTAATTTAAAAGTGATTGGGTTTAGTTTGTTGTGGTAAGCGTTAGTTGGTGATGATTTAGAGTAGCCGAAGTAATTTAGGTGAGTCTGGCATAGTTTGTTATGATTTGTACACCTTTTTTTGTAATTTTAAGATGATATGGTTTGGTTTGTTGTGGTAAGGGATAGTTGGGGGTGATTTACGGTAGCCGAAGTAATTTAGGTGATTCTGGTATAGTTTGTTATGATTTTTAGCATTTTTTTGTAATTTTAAAGTGATTGGGCTTAGTTTGTTGCTGTAAAGTGTAGTTGGGGGTGATTTTTGATAGCCGAAGTAATTTAGATGAGTTTGGCATAGTTTGCTATCGTTAGTAGCATTTTTTTGTAATTTAAAAGTGATTGGTTTTAGTTTGTTGTGGTAAGGGTTAGTTGGTAATGATTTATGGTAGCCAAAATAATTTAGGTGAGTTTGGCATAGTTTGCTATGGTTAGTAGCATTTTTTTGTAATTTAAAAGTGATTGGGTTTAGTTTGCTGTGTTAAGGGTTAGTTGGTGATGATTTAGAGTAGCCGAAGTAATTTAAGTGAGTCTGGCATAGTTTGTTATGATTTGTACACCTTTTTTTGTAATTTTAAGATGATATGGTTTGGTTTGTTGTGGTAAGGAATAGTTGGGGGTGATTTACGGTAGCCGAAGTAATTTAGGTGATTCTGGTATAGTTTGTTATGATTTGTAGCATTTTTTTGTAATTTTAAAGTGATAGGGCTTAGTTTGTTGCTGTAAAGTGTAGTTGGGGGTGATTTTTGATAGCCGAAGTAATTTAGGTGAGTTTGGCATAGTTTGCTATGGTTAGTAGCATTTTTTTGTAATTTAAATTTGATTGGGTTTAGTTTGTTGTGGTAAGGGTTAGTTGGTGATGATTTAGAGTAGCCGATGTAATTTAGGTGAGTCTGGCATAGTTTGTTATGATTTGTACACCTTTTTTTGTAATTTTAAGATGATATGGTTTGGTTTGTTGTGGTAAGGGATAGTTGGGGGTGATTTACGGTAGCCGAAGTAACTTAGGTGATTCTGGTTTAGTTTGTTATGATTTTTAGCATTTTTTTGTAATTTTAAAGTAATTGGGCTTAGTTTGTTGCTGTAAAGTGTAGTTGGGGGTGATTTTTGATAGCCGAAGTAATTTAGGTGAGTTTGGCATAGTTTGCTATGGTTAGTAGCATTTTTTTGTAATTTAAAAGTGATTGGGTTTAGTTTGTTGTGGTAAGCGTTAGTTGGTGATGATTTAGAGTAGCCGAAGTAATTTAGGTGAGTCTGGCATAGTTTGTTATGATTTGTACACCTTTTTTTGTAATTTTAAGATGATATGGTTTGGTTTGTTGTGGTAAGGGATAGTTGGGGGTGATTTACGGTAGCCGAAGTAATTTAGGTGATTCTGGTATAGTTTGTTATGATTTTTAGCATTTTTTTGTAATTTTAAAGTGATTGGGCTTAGTTTGTTGCTGTAAAGTGTAGTTGGGGGTGATTTTTGATAGCCGAAGTAATTTAGATGAGTTTGGCATAGTTTGCTATGGTTAGTAGAATTTTTTTGTAATTTAAAAGTCATTGGGTTTAGTTTGTTGTGGTAAGGGTTAGTTGGTGATGATTTATGGTAGCCGAAGTAATTTAAGTGAGTTTGGCATAGTTTGCTATGGTTAGTAGCATTTTTTTGTAATTTAAAATTGATTGGGTTTAGTTTGTTGTGGTAAGGGTTAGCTGGTGATGATTTAGAGTAGCCGAAGTAATTTAGGTGAGTCTGGCACAGTTTGTTATGATTTGTACACCTTTTTTTGTAATTTTAAGATTATATGGTTTGGTTTGTTGTGGTAAGGGATAGTTGGGGGTGATTTACGGTAGCCGAAGTAATTTAGGTGATTCTGGTATAGTTTGTTATGATTTTTAGCATTTTTTTGTAATGTTAAAGTGATTGGGCTTAGTTTGTTGCTGTAAAGTGTAGTTGTGGGTGATTTTTGTAAGCCGAAGTAATTTAGGTGAGTTTGGCATAGTTTGTTATGGTTAGTAGCATTTTTTTGTAATTTAAAAGTGATTGTGTTTAGTTTGTTGTGGTAAGCGTTAGTTGGTGATGATTTAGAGTAGCCGAAGTAATTTAGGTGAGTCTGGCATAGTTTGTTATGATTTGTACACCTTTTTTTGTAATTTTAAGATGATATGGTTTGGTTTGTTGTGGTAAGGGATAGTTGGGGGTGATTTACGGTAGCCGAAGTAATTTAGGTGATTCTGGTATAGTTTGTTATGATTTTTAGCATTTTTTTGTAATTTTAAAGTGATTGGGCTTAGTTTGTTGCTGTAAAGTGTAGTTGGGGGCGATTTTTGATAGTCGAAGTAATTTAGGTGAGTTTGGCATAGTTTGCTATGGTTAGTAGCATTTTTTTGTAATTTAAAAGTGATTGGGTTTAGTTTGTTGTGGTAAGGGCTAGTTGGTGATGATTTATGGTAGCCGAAGTAATTTAAGTGAGTTTGGCATAGTTTGCTATGGTTAGTAGCATTTTTTTGTAATTTAAAATTGATTGGGTTTAGTTTGTTGTGGTAAGGGTTAGCTGGTGATGATTTAGAGTAGCCGAAGTAATTTAGGTGAGTCTGGCACAGTTTGTTATGATTTGTACACCTTTTTTTGTAATTTTAAGATTATATGGTTTGGTTTGTTGTGGTAAGGGATAGTTGGGGGTGATTTACGGTAGCCGAAGTAATTTAGGTGATTCTGGTATAGTTTGTTATGATTTTTAGCATTTTTTTGTAATGTTAAAGTGATTGGGCTTAGTTTGTTGCTGTAAAGTGTAGTTGTGGGTGATTTTTGTAAGCCGAAGTAATTTAGGTGAGTTTGGCATAGTTTGTTATGGTTAGTAGCATTTTTTTGTAATTTAAAAGTGATTGGGTTTAGTTTGTTGTGGTAAGGGTTAGTTGGTGATGATTTATGGTAGCCAAAGTAATTTAGGTGAGTTTGGCATAGTTTGCTATGGATAGTAGCATTTTTTTGTAATTTAAATGTGATTGGGTTTAGTTTGTTGTGGTAAGCGTTAGTTGGTGATGATTTAGAGTAGCCGAAGTAATTTAGGTGAGTCTGACATAGTTTGTTATGATTTGTACACCTTTTTTTGTAATTTTAAGATGATATGGTTTGGTTTGTTGTGGTAAGGGATAGTTGGGGGTGATTTACGGTAGCCGAAGTAACTTAGGTGATTCTGGTATAGTTTGTTATGATTTTTAGCATTTTTTTGTAATTTTAAAGTAATTGGGCTTAGTTTGTTGCTGTAAAGTGTAGTTGGGGGTGATTTTTGATAGCCGAAGTAATTTAGGTGAGTTTGGCATAGTTTGCTATGGTTAGTAGCATTTTTTTGTAATTTAAAAGTAATTGGGTTTAGTTTGTTGTGGTAAGCGTTAGTTGGTGATGATTTAGAGTAGCCGAAGTAATTTAGGTGAGTCTGGCATAGTTTGTTATGATTTGTACACTTTTTTTTGTAATTTTAAGATGATATGGTTTGGTTTGTTGTGGTAAGGGATAGTTGGGGGTGATTTACGGTAGCCGAAGTAATTTAGGTGATTCTGGTTTAGTTTGTTATGATTTTTAGCATTTTTTTGTAATTTTAAAGTGATTGGGCTTAGTTTGTTGCTGTAAAGTGTAGTTGGGGGTGATTTTTGATAGCCGAAGTAATTTAGATGAGTTTGGCATAGTTTGCTATGGTTAGTAGAATTTTTTTGTAATTTAAAAGTGATTGGGTTTAGTTTGTTGTGGTAAGGGTTAGTTGGTGATGATTTAGAGTAGCCGAAGTAATTTAGGTGAGTCTGGCATAGTTTGTTATAATTTGTACACCTTTTTTTGTAATTTTAAGGTGATATGATTTGGTTTGTTGTGGTAAGGGATAGTTGGGGGTGATTTACAGTAGCCGAAGTAATTCTGGTATAGTTTGTTATGATTTTTAGCATTTTTTTGTAATTTTAAAGTGATTGGGCTTAGTTTGTTGCTGTAAAGTGTAGTTGGGTGTGATTTTTGATAGCCGAAGTAATTTAGGTGAGTTTGGCATAGTTTGCTATGGTTTGTAGCATTTTTTTGTAATTTAAAAGTGATTGGGTTTAGTTTGTTGTGGTAAGGGTTAGTTGGTGATGATTTAGAGTAGCCGAAGTAATTTAGGTGAGTTTGGCATAATTTGCTATGGTTAGTAGAATTTTTTTGGAATTTAGAAGTGATTGAGTTTAGTTTGTTATGGTAAGGGTTAGTTGGTGATGATTTAGAGTAGCCGAAGTAATTTAGGTGAGTTTGGCATAGTTTGCTATGGTTAGTAGAATTTTTTTGGAATTTAAAAGTGATTGAGTTTAGTTTGTTGTGGTAAGGGTTAGTTGGTGATGATTTAGAGTAGCCGAAGTAATTTAGGTGATTCTGGCATAGTTTGTTATGATTTGTACATCTTTTGTTGTAATTTTAAGATGATATGATTTGGTGTGTTGTGGTTAGGGATAGTTGGGGGTGATTTACGGTAGCCGAAGTAATTCTGGTATAGTTTGTTATGATTTTTAGCATTTTTTGTAATTTTAATATGATTGGGCTTAGTTTGTTGCTGTAAAGTGTAGTTGGGGGCGATTTTTGATAGCCGAAGTAATTTAGGTGAGTTTGGCATAGTTTGCTATGGTTAGTAGCATTTTTTTGTAATTTAAAAGTGATTGGGTTTAGTTTGTTGTGGTAAGGGTTAGTTGGTGATGATTTATGGTAGCCGAAGTAATTTAGGTGAGTTTGGCATAGTTTGCTATGGTTAGTAGCATTTTTTTGTAATTTAAAATTGATTGGGTTTAGTTTGTTGTGGTAAGGGTTAGCTGGTGATGATTTAGAGTAGCCGAAGTAATTTAGGTGAGTCTGGCATAGTTTGTTATGATTTGTACACCTTTTTTTTAATTTTAAGATTATATGGTTTGGTTTGTTGTGGTAAGGGATAGTTGGGGGTGATTTACGGTAGCCGAAGTAATTTAGGTGATTCTGGTATAGTTTGTTATGATTTTTAGCATTTTTTTGTAATTTTAAAGTGATTGGGCTTAGTTTGTTGCTGTAAAGTGTAGTTGTGGGTGATTTTTGATAGCCGAAGTAATTTAGGTGAGTTTGGCATAGTTTGTTATGGTTAGTAGCATTTTTTTGTAATTTAAATGTGATTGGGTTTAGTTTGTTGTGGTAAGGGTTAGTTGGTGATGATTTAGGGTAGGCGAAGTAATTTAGGTGAGTCTGGCATAATTTGTTATGATTTGTACACCTTTTTTTGTAATTTTAAGATGATATGGTTTGGTTTGTTTTGGTAAGGGATAGTTGGGGGTGATTTACGGTAGCCGAAGTAATTTAGGTGATTCTGGTATAGTTTGTTATGATTTTAAGCATTTTTTTGTAATTTTAAAGTGATTAGGCTTAGTTTGTTGCTGTAAAGTGTAGTTGGGGGTGATTTTTGATAGCGGAAGTAATTTAGGTGAGTTTGGCATAGTTTGCTATGGTTAGTAGCATTTTTTGTAATTTAAAAGTCATTGGGTTTAGTTTGTTGTGGTAAGGGTTAGTTGGTGATGATTTATGGTAGCCAAAGTAATTTAGGTGAGTTTGGCCTAGTTTGCTATGGTTAGTAGCATTTTTTTGTAATTTAAAAGTGATTGGGTTTAGTTTGTTGTGGTAAGGGTTAGTTGGTGATGATTTAGAGTAGCCGAAGTAATTTAGGTGAGTCTGGCATAGTTTGTTATGATTTGTACACCTTTTTTTGTAATTTAAAAGTGATTGGGTTTGGTTTGTTGTGGTAGGGGATAGTTGGGGGTGATTTACGGTAGCCGAAGTAATTTAGGTGATTTTGGTATAGTTCGTTATGATTTTTAGCATTTTTTTGTAATTTTAAAGTGATTGGGCTTAGTTTGATGCTGTAAAATGTAGTTGGGGGTGATTTTTGATAGCCGAAGTAATTTAGGTGAGTTTGGCATAGTTTGCTATGGTTAGTAGCATTTTTTTGTAATTTAAAAGTGATTGGGTTTAGTTTGTTGTGGTAAGCGTTAGTTGGTGATGATTTAGAGTAGCCGAAGTAATTTAGGTGAGTCTGGCATAGTTTGTTATGATTTGTACACTTTTTTTTGTAATTTTAAGATGATATGGTTTGGTTTGTTGTGGTAAGGGATTGTTGGGGGTGATTTACGCTAGCCGAAGTAATTTAGGTGATTCTGGTATAATTTGTTATAATTTTTAGCATTTTTTGTAATTTTAAAGTGATTGGGCTTAGTTTGTTGCTGTAAAGTGTAATTGGGGGTGATTTTTGATAGCCGAAGCAATTTAGGTGAGTTTGGCATAGTTTTCTATGATTAGTAGCATTTTTTTGTAATTTAAAAGTGATTGGGTTTAGTTTGTTGTGGTAAGGGTTAGTGGTGATGATTTAGAGTAGCCGATGTAATTTAGGTGAGTCTGGCAAAGTTTGTTATGATTTGTACACCTTTTTTTGTAATTTTAAGATGATATGGTTTGGTTTGTTGTGGTAAGGGATAGTTGGGGGTGATTTACGGTAGCCGAAGTAACTTAGGTGATTCTGGTATAGTTTGTTATGATTTCTAGCATTTTTTTGTAATTTTAAAGTGATTGGGCTTAGTTTGTTGCTGTAAAGTGTAGTTGGGGGTGATTTTTGATAGCCGAAGTAATTTAGGTGAGTTTGGCATAGTTTGCTATGGTTAGTAGCATTTTTTTGTAATTTAAAAGTGATTGGGTTTAGTTTGTTGTGGTAAGCGTTAGTTGGTGATGATTTAGAGTAGCCGAAGTAATTTAGGTGAGTCTGGCATAGTTTGTTATGATTTGTACACTTTTTTTTGTAATTTTAAGATGATATGGTTTGGTTTGTTGTGGTAAGGGATAGTTGGGGGTGATTTACGGTAGCCGAAGTAATTTAGGTGTTTCTGGTTTAGTTTGTTATGATTTTTAGCATTTTTTTGTAATTTTAAAGTGATTGGGCTTAGTTTGTTGCTGTAAAGTGTAGTTGGGGGTGATTTTTGATAGCCGAAGTAATTTAGATGAGTTTGGCATAGTTTGCTATGGTTAGTAGCATTTTTTTGTAATTTAAAAGTGATTGGGTTTAGTTTGTTGTGGTAAGGGTTAGTTGGTAATGATTTATGGTAGCCGAAATAATTTAGGTGAGTTTGGCATAGTTTGCTATGGTTAGTAGCATTTTTTTGTAATTTAAAAGTGATTGGGTTTAGTTTGCTGTGTTAAGGGTTAGTTGGTGATGATTTAGAGTAGCCGAAGTAATTTAAGT
Source organism: Eledona agricola (assembly GCA_964023215.1). Lineage (NCBI taxonomy): Eukaryota > Metazoa > Arthropoda > Insecta > Coleoptera > Tenebrionidae > Eledona > Eledona agricola. The sequence continues at coordinate 619,934 of CAXIEJ010000187.1, forward strand.
GAGTCTGGCATAGTTTGTTATGATTTGTACACCTTTTTTTGTAATTTTAAGATGATATGGTTTGGTTTGTTGTGGTAAGGAATAGTTGGGGGTGATTTACGGTAGCCGAAGTAATTTAGGTGATTCTGGTATAGTTTGTTATGATTTGTAGCATTTTTTTGTAATTTTAAAGTGATAGGGCTTAGTTTGTTGCTGTAAAGTGTAGTTGGGGGTGATTTTTGATAGCCGAAGTAATTTAGGTGAGTTTGGCATAGTTTGCTATGGTTAGTAGCATTTTTTTGTAATTTAAATTTGATTGGGTTTAGTTTGTTGTGGTAAGGGTTAGTTGGTGATGATTTAGAGTAGCCGATGTAATTTAGGTGAGTCTGGCATAGTTTGTTATGATTTGTACACCTTTTTTTGTAATTTTAAGATGATATGGTTTGGTTTGTTGTGGTAAGGGATAGTTGGGGGTGATTTACGGTAGCCGAAGTAACTTAGGTGATTCTGGTATAGTTTGTTATGATTTTTAGCATTTTTTTGTAATTTTAAAGTAATTGGGCTTAGTTTGTTGCTGTAAAGTGTAGTTGGGGGTGATTTTTGATAGCCGAAGTAATTTAGGTGAGTTTGGCATAGTTTGCTATGGTTAGTAGCATTTTTTTGTAATTTAAAAGTGATTGGGTTTAGTTTGTTGTGGTAAGCGTTAGTTGGTGATGATTTAGAGTAGCCGAAGTAATTTAGGTGAGTCTGGCATAGTTTGTTATGATTTGTACACCTTTTTTTGTAATTTTAAGATGATATGGTTTGGTTTGTTGTGGTAAGGGATAGTTGGGGGTGATTTACGGTAGCCGAAGTAATTTAGGTGATTCTGGTATAGTTTGTTATGATTTTTAGCATTTTTTTGTAATTTTAAAGTGATTGGGCTTAGTTTGTTGCTGTAAAGTGTAGTTGGGGGTGATTTTTGATAGCCGAAGTAATTTAGATGAGTTTGGCATAGTTTGCTATGGTTAGTAGCATTTTTTTGTAATTTAAAAGTGATTGGTTTTAGTTTGTTGTGGTAAGGGTTAGTTGGTAATGATTTATGGTAGCCGAAATAATTTAGGTGAGTTTGGCATAGTTTGCTATGGTTAGTAGCATTTTTTTGTAATTTAAATTTGATTGGGTTTACTTTGTTGTGGTAAGGGTTAGTTGGTGATGATTTAGAGTAGCCGATGTAATTTAGGTGAGTCTGGCATAGTTTGTTATGATTTGTACACCTTTTTTTGTAATTTTAAGATGATATGGTTTGGTTTGTTGTGGTAAGGGATAGTTGGGGGTGATTTACGGTAGCCGAAGTAACTTAGGTGATTCTGGTATAGTTTGTTATGATTTTTAGCATTTTTTTGTAATTTTAAAGTAATTGGGCTTAGTTTGTTGCTGTAAAGTGTAGTTGGGGGTGATTTTTGATAGCCGAAGTAATTTAGGTGAGTTTGGCATAGTTTGCTATGGTTAGTAGCATTTTTTTGTAATTTAAAAGTGATTGGGTTTAGTTTGTTGTGGTAAGCGTTAGTTGGTGATGATTTAGAGTAGCCGAAGTAATTTAGGTGAGTCTGGCATAGTTTGTTATGATTTGTACACCTTTTTTTGTAATTTTAAGATGATATGGTTTGGTTTGTTGTGGTAAGGGATAGTTGGGGGTGATTTACGGTAGCCGAAGTAATTTAGGTGATTCTGGTATAGTTTGTTATGATTTTTAGCATTTTTTTGTAATTTTAAAGTGATTGGGCTTAGTTTGTTGCTGTAAAGTGTAGTTGGGGGTGATTTTTGATAGCCGAAGTAATATAGATGAGTTTGGCATAGTTTGCTATCGTTAGTAGCATTTTTTTGTAATTTAAAAGTGATTGGTTTTAGTTTGTTGTGGTAAGGGTTAGTTGGTAATGATTTATGGTAGCCAAAATAATTTAGGTGAGTTTGGCATAGTTTGCTATGGTTAGTAGCATTTTTTTGTAATTTAAAAGTGATTGGGTTTAGTTTGCTGTGTTAAGGGTTAGTTGGTGATGATTTAGAGTAGCCGAAGTAATTTAAGTGAGTCTGGCATAGTTTGTTATGATTTGTACACCTTTTTTTGTAATTTTAAGATGATATGGTTTGGTTTGTTGTGGTAAGGAATAGTTGGGGGTGATTTACGGTAGCCGAAGTAATTTAGGTGATTCTGGTATAGTTTGTTATGATTTGTAGCATTTTTTTGTAATTTTAAAGTGATAGGGCTTAGTTTGTTGCTGTAAAGTGTAGTTGGGGGTGATTTTTGATAGCCGAAGTAATTTAGGTGAGTTTGGCATAGTTTGCTATGGTTAGTAGCATTTTTTTGTAATTTAAATTTGATTGGGTTTAGTTTGTTGTGGTAAGGGTTAGTTGGTGATGATTTAGAGTAGCCGATGTAATTTAGGTGAGTCTGGCATAGTTTGTTATGATTTGTACACCTTTTTTTGTAATTTTAAGATGATATGGTTTGGTTTGTTGTGGTAAGGGATAGTTGGGGGTGATTTACGGTAGCCGAAGTAACTTAGGTGATTCTGGTTTAGTTTGTTATGATTTTTAGCATTTTTTTGTAATTTTAAAGTAATTGGGCTTAGTTTGTTGCTGTAAAGTGTAGTTGGGGGTGATTTTTGATAGCCGAAGTAATTTAGGTGAGTTTGGCATAGTTTGCTATGGTTAGTAGCATTTTTTTGTAATTTAAAAGTGATTGGGTTTAGTTTGTTGTGGTAAGCGTTAGTTGGTGATGATTTAGAGTAGCCGAAGTAATTTAGGTGAGTCTGGCATAGTTTGTTATGATTTGTACACCTTTTTTTGTAATTTTAAGATGATATGGTTTGGTTTGTTGTGGTAAGGGATAGTTGGGGGTGATTTACGGTAGCCGAAGTAATTTAGGTGATTCTGGTATACTTTGTTATGATTTTTAGCATTTTTTTGTAATTTTAAAGTGATTGGGCTTAGTTTGTTGCTGTAAAGTGTAGTTGGGGGTGATTTTTGATAGCCGAAGTAATTTAGATGAGTTTGGCATAGTTTGCTATGGTTAGTAGCATTTTTTTGTAATTTAAAAGTGATTGGTTTTAGTTTGTTGTGGTAAGGGTTAGTTGGTAATGATTTATGGTAGCCGAAATAATTTAGGTGAGTTTGGCATAGTTTGCTATGGTTAGTAGCATTTTTTTGTAATTTAAATTTGATTGGGTTTACTTTGTTGTGGTAAGGGTTAGTTGGTGATGATTTAGAGTAGCCGATGAAATTTAGGTGAGTCTGGCATAGTTTGTTATGATTTGTACACCTTTTTTTGTAATTTTAAGATGATATGGTTTGGTTTGTTGTGGTAAGGGATAGTTGGGGGTGATTTACGGTAGCCGAAGTAACTTAGGTGATTCTGGTATAGTTTGTTATGATTTTTAGCATTTTTTTGTAATTTTAAAGTAATTGGGCTTAGTTTGTTGCTGTAAAGTGTAGTTGGGGGTGATTTTTGATAGCCGAAGTAATTTAGGTGAGTTTGGCATAGTTTGCTATGGTTAGTAGCATTTTTTTGTAATTTAAAAGTGATTGGGTTTAGTTTGTTGTGGTAAGCGTTAGTTGGTGATGATTTAGAGTAGCCGAAGTAATTTAGGTGAGTCTGGCATAGTTTGTTATGATTTGTACACCTTTTTTTGTAATTTTAAGATGATATGGTTTGGTTTGTTGTGGTAAGGAATAGTTGGGGGTGATTTACGGTAGCCGAAGTAATTTAGGTGATTCTGGTATAGTTTGTTATGATTTGTAGCATTTTTTTGTAATTTTAAAGTGATATGGCTTAGTTTGTTGCTGTAAAGTGTAGTTGGGGGTGATTTTTGATAGCCGAAGTAATTTAGGTGAGTTTGGCATAGTTTGCTATGGTTAGTAGCATTTTTTTGTAATTTAAAAGTGATTGGGTTTAGTTTGTTGTGGTAAGCGTTAGTTGGTGATGAGTTAGAGTAGCCGAAGTAATTTAGGTGAGTCTGGCATAGTTTGTTATGATTTGTACACCTTTTTTTGTAATTTTAAGATGATATGGTTTGGTTTGTTGTGGTAAGGGATAGTTGGGGGTGATTTACGGTAGCCGAAGTAATTTAGGTGATTCTGGTATAGTTTGTTATGATTTTTAGCATTTTTTTGTAATTTTAAAGTGATTGGGCTTAGTTTGTTGCTGTAAAGTGTAGTTGGGGGTGATTTTTGATAGCCGAAGTAATTTAGATGAGTTTGGCATAGTTTGCTATGGTTAGTAGCATTTTTTTGTAATTTAAAAGTGATTGGTTTTAGTTTGTTGTGGTAAGGGTTAGTTGGTAATGATTTATGGTAGCCGAAATAATTTAGGTGAGTTTGGCATAGTTTGCTATGGTTAGTAGCATTTTTTTGTAATTTAAATTTGATTGGGTTTACTTTGTTGTGGTAAGGGTTAGTTGGTGATGATTTAGAGTAGCCGATGAAATTTAGGTGAGTCTGGCATAGTTTGTTATGATTTGTACACCTTTTTTTGTAATTTTAAGATGATATGGTTTGGTTTGTTGTGGTAAGGGATAGTTGGGGGTGATTTACGGTAGCCGAAGTAACTTAGGTGATTCTGGTATAGTTTGTTATGATTTTTAGCATTTTTTTGTAATTTTAAAGTAATTGGGCTTAGTTTGTTGCTGTAAAGTGTAGTTGGGGGTGATTTTTGATAGCCGAAGTAATTTAGGTGAGTTTGGCATAGTTTGCTATGGTTAGTAGCATTTTTTTGTAATTTAAAAGTGATTGGGTTTAGTTTGTTGTGGTAAGCGTTAGTTGGTGATGATTTAGAGTAGCCGAAGTAATTTAGGTGAGTCTGGCATAGTTTGTTATGATTTGTACACCTTTTTTTGTAATTTTAAGATGATATGGTTTGGTTTGTTGTGGTAAGGAATAGTTGGGGGTGATTTACGGTAGCCGAAGTAATTTAGGTGATTCTGGTATAGTTTGTTATGATTTGTAGCATTTTTTTGTAATTTTAAAGTGATATGGCTTAGTTTGTTGCTGTAAAGTGTAGTTGGGGGTGATTTTTGATAGCCGAAGTAATTTAGGTGAGTTTGGCATAGTTTGCTATGGTTAGTAGCATTTTTTTGTAATTTAAAAGTGATTGGGTTTAGTTTGTTGTGGTAAGCGTTAGTTGGTGATGATTTAGAGTAGCCGAAGTAATTTAGGTGAGTCTGGCATAGTTTGTTATGATTTGTACACCTTTTTTTGTAATTTTAAGATGATATGGTTTGGTTTGTTGTGGTAAGGGATAGTTGGGGGTGATTTACGGTAGCCGAAGTAATTTAGGTGATTCTGGTATAGTTTGTTATGATTTTTAGCATTTTTTTGTAATTTTAAAGTGATTGGGCTTAGTTTGTTGCTGTAAAGTGTAGTTGGGGGTGATTTTTGATAGCCGAAGTAATTTAGATGAGTTTGGCATAGTTTGCTATGGTTAGTAGCATTTTTTTGTAATTTAAAAGTGATTGGTTTTAGTTTGTTGTGGTAAGGGTTAGTTGGTAATGATTTATGGTAGCCGAAATAATTTAGGTGAGTTTGGCATAGTTTGCTATGGTTAGTAGCATTTTTTTGTAATTTAAATTTGATTGGGTTTACTTTGTTGTGGTAAGGGTTAGTTGGTAATGATTTAGAGTAGCCGATGTAATTTAGGTGAGTCTGGCATAGTTTGTTATGATTTGTACACCTTTTTTTGTAATTTTAAGATGATATGGTTTGGTTTGTTGTGGTAAGGGATAGTTGGGGGTGATTTACGGTAGCCGAAGTAACTTAGGTGATTCTGGTATAGTTTGTTATGATTTTTAGCATTTTTTTGTAATTTTAAAGTAATTGGGCTTAGTTTGTTGCTGTAAAGTGTAGTTGGGGGTGATTTTTGATAGCCGAAGTAATTTAGGTGAGTTTGGCATAGTTTGCTATGGTTAGTAGCATTTTTTTGTAATTTAAAAGTGATTGGGTTTAGTTTGTTGTGGTAAGCGTTAGTTGGTGATGATTTAGAGTAGCCGAAGTAATTTAGGTGAGTCTGGCATAGTTTGTTATGATTTGTACACCTTTTTTTGTAATTTTAAGATGATATGGTTTGGTTTGTTGTGGTAAGGGATAGTTGGGGGTGATTTACGGTAGCCGAAGTAATTTAGGTGATTCTGGTATAGCTTGTTATGATTTTTAGCATTTTTTTGTAATTTAAAAGTGATTGGGCTTAGTTTGTTGCTGTAAAGTGTAGTTGGGGGTGATTTTTGATAGCCGAAGTAATTTAGATGAGTTTGGCATAGTTTGCTATCGTTAGTAGCATTTTTTTGTAATTTAAAAGTGATTGGTTTTAGTTTGTTGTGGTAAGGGTTAGTTGGTAATGATTTATGGTAGCCGAAATAATTTAGGTGAGTTTGGCATAGTTTGCTATGGTTAGTAGCATTTTTTTGTAATTTAAAAGTGATTGGGTTTAGTTTGCTGTGTTAAGGGTTAGTTGGTGATGATTTAGAGTAGCCGAAGTAATTTAAGTGAGTCTGGCATAGTTTGTTATGATTTGTACACCTTTTTTTGTAATTTTAAGATGATATGGTTTGGTTTGTTGTGGTAAGGAATAGTTGGGGGTGATTTACGGTAGCCGAAGTAATTTAGGTGATTCTGGTATAGTTTGTTATGATTTGTAGCATTTTTTTGTAATTTTAAAGTTATAGGGCTTAGTTTGTTGCTGTAAAGTGTAGTTGGGGGTGATTTTTGATAGCCGAAGTAATTTAGGTGAGTTTGGCATAGTTTGCTATGGTTAGTAGCATTTTTTTGTAATTTAAATTTGATTGGGTTTAGTTTGTTGTGGTAAGGGTTAGTTGGTGATGATTTAGAGTAGCCGATGTAATTTAGGTGAGTCTGGCATAGTTTGTTATGATTTGTACACCTTTTTTTGTAATTTTAAGATGATATGGTTTGGTTTGTTGTGGTAAGGGATAGTTGGGGGTGATTTACGGTAGCCGAAGTAACTTAGGTGATTCTGGTATAGTTTGTTATGATTTTTAGCATTTTTTTGTAATTTTAAAGTAATTGGGCTTAGTTTGTTGCTGTAAAGTGTAGTTGGGTGTGATTTTTGATAGCCGAAGTAATTTAGGTGAGTTTGGCATAGTTTGCTATGGTTAGTAGCATTTTTTTGTAATTTAAAAGTGATTGGGTTTAGTTTGTTGTGGTAAGCGTTAGTTGGTGATGATTTAGAGTAGCCGAAGTAATTTAGGTGAGTCTGGCATAGTTTGTTATGATTTGTACACCTTTTTTTGTAATTTTAAGACGATATGGTTTGGTTTGTTGTGGTAAGGGATAGTTGGGGGTGATTTACGGTAGCCGAAGAAATTTAGGTGATTCTGGTATAGTTTGTTATGATTTTTAGCATTTTTTTGTAATTTTAAAGTGATTGGGCTTAGTTTGTTGCTGTAAAGTGTAGTTGGGGGTGATTTTTGATAGCCGAAGTAATTTAGATGAGTTTGGCATAGTTTGCTATGGTTAGTAGCATTTTTTTGTAATTTAAAAGTGATTGGTTTTAGTTTGTTGTGGTAAGGGTTAGTTGGTAATGATTTATGGTAGCCGAAATAATTTAGGTGAGTTTGGCATAGTTTGCTATGGTTAGTAGCATTTTTTTGTAATTTAAAAGTGATTGGGTTTAGTTTGTTGTGGTAAGCGTTAGTTGGTGATGATTTAGAGTAGCCGAAGTAATTTAGGTGAGTCTGGCATAGTTTGTTATGATTTGTACACCTTTTTTTGTAATTTTAAGATGATATGGTTTGGTTTGTTGTGGTAAGGGATAGTTGGGGGTGATTTACGGTAGCCGAAGTAATTTAGGTGATTCTGGTATAGTTTGTTATGATTTTTAGCATTTTTTTGTAATTTTAAAGTGATTGGGCTTAGTTTGTTGCTGTAAAGTGTAGTTGGGGGTGATTTTTGATAGCCGAAGTAATTTAGATGAGTTTGGCATAGTTTGCTATGGTTAGTAGCATTTTTTTGTAATTTAAAAGTGATTGGTTTTAGTTTGTTGTGGTAAGGGTTAGTTGGTAATGATTTATGGTAGCCGAAATAATTTAGGTGAGTTTGGCATAGTTTGCTATGGTTAGTAGCATTTTTTTGTAATTTAAATTTGATTGGGTTTACTTTGTTGTGGTAAGGGTTAGTTGGTGATGATTTAGAGTAGCCGATGAAATTTAGGTGAGTCTGGCATAGTTTGTTATGATTTGTACACCTTTTTTTGTAATTTTAAGATGATATGGTTTGGTTTGTTGTGGTAAGGGATAGTTGGGGGTGATTTACGGTAGCCGAAGTAACTTAGGTGATTCTGGTATAGTTTGTTATGATTTTTAGCATTTTTTTGTAATTTTAAAGTAATTGGGCTTAGTTTGTTGCTGTAAAGTGTAGTTGGGGGTGATTTTTGATAGCCGAAGTAATTTAGGTGAGTTTGGCATAGTTTGCTATGGTTAGTAGCATTTTTTTGTAATTTAAAAGTGATTGGGTTTAGTTTGTTGTGGTAAGCGTTAGTTGGTGATGATTTAGAGTAGCCGAAGTAATTTAGGTGAGTCTGGCATAGTTTGTTATGATTTGTACACCTTTTTTTGTAATTTTAAGATGATATGGTTTGGTTTGTTGTGGTAAGGAATAGTTGGGGGTGATTTACGGTAGCCGAAGTAATTTAGGTGATTCTGGTATAGTTTGTTATGATTTGTAGCATTTTTTTGTAATTTTAAAGTGATATGGCTTAGTTTGTTGCTGTAAAGTGTAGTTGGGGGTGATTTTTGATAGCCGAAGTAATTTAGGTGAGTTTGGCATAGTTTGCTATGGTTAGTAGCATTTTTTTGTAATTTAAAAGTGATTGGGTTTAGTTTGTTGTGGTAAGCGTTAGTTGGTGATGAGTTAGAGTAGCCGAAGTAATTTAGGTGAGTCTGGCATAGTTTGTTATGATTTGTACACCTTTTTTTGTAATTTTAAGATGATATGGTTTGGTTTGTTGTGGTAAGGGATAGTTGGGGGTGATTTACGGTAGCCGAAGTAATTTAGGTGATTCTGGTATAGTTTGTTATGATTTTTAGCATTTTTTTGTAATTTTAAAGTGATTGGGCTTAGTTTGTTGCTGTAAAGTGTAGTTGGGGGTGATTTTTGATAGCCGAAGTAATTTAGATGAGTTTGGCATAGTTTGCTATGGTTAGTAGCATTTTTTTGTAATTTAAAAGTGATTGGTTTTAGTTTGTTGTGGTAAGGGTTAGTTGGTAATGATTTATGGTAGCCGAAATAATTTAGGTGAGTTTGGCATAGTTTGCTATGGTTAGTAGCATTTTTTTGTAATTTAAATTTGATTGGGTTTACTTTGTTGTGGTAAGGGTTAGTTGGTAATGATTTAGAGTAGCCGATGTAATTTAGGTGAGTCTGGCATAGTTTGTTATGATTTGTACACCTTTTTTTGTAATTTTAAGATGATATGGTTTGGTTTGTTGTGGTAAGGGATAGTTGGGGGTGATTTACGGTAGCCGAAGTAACTTAGGTGATTCTGGTATAGTTTGTTATGATTTTTAGCATTTTTTTGTAATTTTAAAGTAATTGGGCTTAGTTTGTTGCTGTAAAGTGTAGTTGGGGGTGATTTTTGATAGCCGAAGTAATTTAGGTGAGTTTGGCATAGTTTGCTATGGTTAGTAGCATTTTTTTGTAATTTAAAAGTGATTGGGTTTAGTTTGTTGTGGTAAGCGTTAGTTGGTGATGATTTAGAGTAGCCGAAGTAATTTAGGTGAGTCTGGCATAGTTTGTTATGATTTGTACACCTTTTTTTGTAATTTTAAGATGATATGGTTTGGTTTGTTGTGGTAAGGGATAGTTGGGGGTGATTTACGGTAGCCGAAGTAATTTAGGTGATTCTGGTATAGTTTGTTATGATTTTTAGCATTTTTTTGTAATTTTAAAGTGATTGGGCTTAGTTTGTTGCTGTAAAGTGTAGTTGGGGGTGATTTTTGATAGCCGAAGTAATTTAGATGAGTTTGGCATAGTTTGCTATCGTTAGTAGCATTTTTTTGTAATTTAAAAGTGATTGGTTTTAGTTTGTTGTGGTAAGGGTTAGTTGGTAATGATTTATGGTAGCCGAAATAATTTAGGTGAGTTTGGCATAGTTTGCTATGGTTAGTAGCATTTTTTTGTAATTTAAAAGTGATTGGGTTTAGTTTGCTGTGTTAAGGGTTAGTTGGTGATGATTTAGAGTAGCCGAAGTAATTTAAGTGAGTCTGGCATAGTTTGTTATGATTTGTACACCTTTTTTTGTAATTTTAAGATGATATGGTTTGGTTTGTTGTGGTAAGGAATAGTTGGGGGTGATTTACGGTAGCCGAAGTAATTTAGGTGATTCTGGTATAGTTTGTTATGATTTGTAGCATTTTTTTGTAATTTTAAAGTGATAGGGCTTAGTTTGTTGCTGTAAAGTGTAGTTGGGGGTGATTTTTGATAGCCGAAGTAATTTAGGTGAGTTTGGCATAGTTTGCTATGGTTAGTAGCATTTTTTTGTAATTTAAATTTGATTGGGTTTAGTTTGTTGTGGTAAGGGTTAGTTGGTGATGATTTAGAGTAGCCGATGTAATTTAGGTGAGTCTGGCATAGTTTGTTATGATTTGTACACCTTTTTTTGTAATTTTAAGATGATATGGTTTGGTTTGTTGTGGTAAGGGATAGTTGGGGGTGATTTACGGTAGCCGAAGTAACTTAGGTGATTCTGGTATAGTTTGTTATGATTTTTAGCATTTTTTTGTAATTTTAAAGTAATTGGGCTTAGTTTGTTGCTGTAAAGTGTAGTTGGGGGTGATTTTTGATAGCCGAAGTAATTTAGGTGAGTTTGGCATAGTTTGCTATGGTTAGTAGCATTTTTTTGTAATTTAAAAGTGATTGGGTTTAGTTTGTTGTGGTAAGCGTTAGTTGGTGATGATTTAGAGTAGCCGAAGTAATTTAGGTGAGTCTGGCATAGTTTGTTATGATTTGTACACCTTTTTTTGTAATTTTAAGACGATATGGTTTGGTTTGTTGTGGTAAGGGATAGTTGGGGGTGATTTACGGTAGCCGAAGAAATTTAGGTGATTCTGGTATAGTTTGTTATGATTTTTAGCATTTTTTTGTAATTTTAAAGTGATTGGGCTTAGTTTGTTGCTGTAAAGTGTAGTTGGGGGTGATTTTTGATAGCCGAAGTAATTTAGATGAGTTTGGCATAGTTTGCTATGGTTAGTAGCATTTTTTTGTAATTTAAAAGTGATTGGTTTTAGTTTGTTGTGGTAAGGGTTAGTTGGTAATGATTTATGGTAGCCGAAATAATTTAGGTGAGTTTGGCATAGTTTGCTATGGTTAGTAGCATTTTTTTGTAATTTAAATTTGATTGGGTTTACTTTGTTGTGGTAAGGGTTAGTTGGTGATGATTTAGAGTAGCCGATGTAATTTAGGTGAGTCTGGCATAGTTTGTTATGATTTGTACACCTTTTTTTGTAATTTTAAGATGATATGGTTTGGTTTGTTGTGGTAAGGGATAGTTGGGGGTGATTTACGGTAGCCGAAGTAACTTAGGTGATTCTGGTGTAGTTTGTTATGATTTTTAGCATTTTTTTGTAATTTTAAAGTAATTGGGCTTAGTTTGTTGCTGTAAAGTGTAGTTGGGGGTGATTTTTGATAGCCGAAGTAATTTAGGTGAGTTTGGCATAGTTTGCTATGGTTAGTAGCATTTTTTTGTAATTTAAAAGTGATTGGGTTTAGTTTGTTGTGGTAAGCGTTAGTTGGTGATGATTTAGAGTAGCCGAAGTAATTTAGGTGAGTCTGGCATAGTTTGTTATGATTTGTACACCTTTTTTTGTAATTTTAAGATGATATGGTTTGGTTTGTTGTGGTAAGGGATAGTTGGGGGTGATTTACGGTAGCCGAAGTAATTTAGGTGATTCTGGTATAGTTTGTTATGATTTTTAGCATTTTTTTGTAATTTTAAAGTGATTGGGCTTAGTTTGTTGCTGTAAAGTGTAGTTGGGGGTGATTTTTGATAGCCGAAGTAATTTAGATGAGTTTGGCATAGTTTGCTATCGTTAGTAGCATTTTTTTGTAATTTAAAAGTGATTGGTTTTAGTTTGTTGTGGTAAGGGTTAGTTGGTAATGATTTATGGTAGCCGAAATAATTTAGGTGAGTTTGGCATAGTTTGCTATGGTTAGTAGCATTTTTTTGTAATTTAAAAGTGATTGGGTTTAGTTTGCTGTGTTAAGGGTTAGTTGGTGATGATTTAGAGTAGCCGAAGTAATTTAAGTGAGTCTGGCATAGTTTGTTATGATTTGTACACCTTTTTTTGTAATTTTAAGATGATATGGTTTGGTTTGTTGTGGTAAGGAATAGTTGGGGGTGATTTACGGTAGCCGAAGTAACTTAGGTGATTCTGGTATAGTTTGTTATGATTTTTAGCATTTTTTTGTAATTTTAAAGTAATTGGGCATAGTTTGTTGCTGTAAAGTGTAGTTGGGGGTGATTTTTGATAGCCGAAGTAATTTAGGTGAGTTTGGCATAGTTTGCTATGGTTAGTAGCATTTTTTTGTAATTTAAAAGTGATTGGGTTTAGTTTGTTGTGGTAAGCGTTAGTTGGTGATGATTTAGAGTAGCCGAAGTAATTTAGGTGAGTCTGGCATAGTTTGTTATGATTTGTACACCTTTTTTTGTAATTTTAAGATGATATGGTTTGGTTTGTTGTGGTAAGGGATAGTTGGGGGTGATTTACGGTAGCCGAAGTAATTTAGGTGATTCTGGTATAGTTTGTTATGATTTTTAGCATTTTTTTGTAATTTTAAAGTGATTGGGCTTAGTTTGTTGCTGTAAAGTGTAGTTGGGGGTGATTTTTGATAGCCGAAGTAATTTAGATGAGTTTGGCATAGTTTGCTATCGTTAGTAGCATTTTTTTGTAATTTAAAAGTGATTGGTTTTAGTTTGTTGTGGTAAGGGTTAGTTGGTAATGATTTATGGTAGCCGAAATAATTTAGGTGAGTTTGGCATAGTTTGCTATGGTTAGTAGCATTTTTTTGTAATTTAAAAGTGATTGGGTTTAGTTTGCTGTGTTAAGGGTTAGTTGGTGATGATTTAGAGTAGCCGAAGTAATTTAAGTGAGTCTGGCATAGTTTGTTATGATTTGTACACCTTTTTTTGTAATTTTAAGATGATATGGTTTGGTTTGTTGTGGTAAGGAATAGTTGGGGGTGATTTACGGTAGCCGAAGTAATTTAGGTGATTCTGGTATAGTTTGTTATGATTTGTAGCATTTTTTTGTAATTTTAAAGTGATAGGGCTTAGTTTGTTGCTGTAAAGTGTAGTTGGGGGTGATTTTTGATAGCCGAAGTAATTTAGGTGAGTTTGGCATAGTTTGCTATGGTTAGTAGCATTTTTTTGTAATTTAAATTTGATTGGGTTTAGTTTGTTGTGGTAAGGGTTAGTTGGTGATGATTTAGAGTAGCCGATGTAATTTAGGTGAGTCTGGCATAGTTTGTTATGATTTGTACACCTTTTTTTGTAATTTTAAGATGATATGGTTTGGTTTGTTGTGGTAAGGGATAGTTGGGGGTGATTTACGGTAGCCGAAGTAACTTAGGTGATTCTGGTATAGTTTGTTATGATTTTTAGCATTTTTTTGTAATTTTAAAGTAATTGGGCTTAGTTTGTTGCTGTAAAGTGTAGTTGGGGGTGATTTTTGATAGCCGAAGTAATTTAGGTGAGTTTGGCATAGTTTGCTATGGTTAGTAGCATTTTTTTGTAATTTAAAAGTGATTGGGTTTAGTTTGTTGTGGTAAGCGTTAGTTGGTGATGATTTAGAGTAGCCGAAGTAATTTAGGTGAGTCTGGCATAGTTTGTTATGATTTGTACACCTTTTTTTGTAATTTTAAGATGATATGGTTTGGTTTGTTGTGGTAAGGGATAGTTGGGGGTGATTTACGGTAGCCGAAGTAATTTAGGTGATTCTGGTATAGTTTGTTATGATTTTTAGCATTTTTTTGTAATTTTAAAGTGATTGGGCTTAGTTTGTTGCTGTAAAGTGTAGTTGGGGGTGATTTTTGATAGCCGAAGTAATTTAGATGAGTTTGGCATAGTTTGCTATGGTTAGTAGCATTTTTTTGTAATTTAAAAGTGATTGGTTTTAGTTTGTTGTGGTAAGGGTTAGTTGGTAATGATTTATGGTAGCCGAAATAATTTAGGTGAGTTTGGCATAGTTTGCTATGGTTAGTAGAATTTTTTTGTAATTTAAATTTGATTGGGTTTACTTTGTTGTGGTAAGGGTTAGTTGGTGATGATTTAGAGTAGCCGATGTAATTTAGGTGAGTCTGGCATAGTTTGTTATGATTTGTACACCTTTTTTTGTAATTTTAAGATGATATGGTTTGGTTTGTTGTGGTAAGGAATAGTTGGGGGTGATTTACGGTAGCCGAAGTAATTTAGGTGATTCTGGTATAGTTTGTTATGATTTGTAGCATTTTTTTGTAATTTTAAAGTGATAGGGCTTAGTTTGTTGCTGTAAAGTGTAGTTGGGGGTGATTTTTGATAGCCGAAGTAATTTAGGTGAGTTTGGAATAGTTTGCTATGGTTAGTAGCATTTTTTTGTAATTTAAATTTGATTGGGTTTAGTTTGTTGTGGTAAGGGTTAGTTGGTGATGATTTAGAGTAGCCGATGTAATTTAGGTGAGTCTGGCATAGTTTGTTATGATTTGTACACCTTTTTTTGTAATTTTAAGATGATATGGTTTGGTTTGTTGTGGTAAGGGATAGTTGGGGGTGATTTACGGTAGCCGAAGTAACTTAGGTGATTCTGGTATAGTTTGTTATGATTTTTAGCATTTTTTTGTAATTTTAAAGTAATTGGGCTTAGTTTGTTGCTGTAAAGTGTAGTTGGGGGTGATTTTTGATAGCCGAAGTAATTTAGGTGAGTTTGGCATAGTTTGCTATGGTTAGTAGCATTTTTTTGTAATTTAAAAGTGATTGGGTTTAGTTTGTTGTGGTAAGCGTTAGTTGGTGATGATTTAGAGTAGCCGAAGTAATTTAGGTGAGTCTGGCATAGTTTGTTATGATTTGTACACCTTTTTTTGTAATTTTAAGATGATATGGTTTGGTTTGTTGTGGTAAGGGATAGTTGGGGGTGATTTACGGTAGCCGAAGTAATTTAGGTGATTCTGGTATAGTTTGTTATGATTTTTAGCATTTTTTTGTAATTTTAAAGTGATTGGGCTTAGTTTGTTGCTGTAAAGTGTAGTTGGGGGTGATTTTTGATAGCCGAAGTAATTTAGATGAGTTTGGCATAGTTTGCTATGGTTAGTAGCATTTTTTTGTAATTTAAAAGTGATTGGTTTTAGTTTGTTGTGGTAAGGGTTAGTTGGTAATGATTTATGGTAGCCGAAATAATTTAGGTGAGTTTGGCATAGTTTGCTATGGTTAGTAGCATTTTTTTGTAATTTAAATTTGATTGGGTTTACTTTGTTGTGGTAAGGGTTAGTTGGTGATGATTTAGAGTAGCCGATGTAATTTAGGTGAGTCTGGCATAGTTTGTTATGATTTGTACACCTTTTTTTGTAATTTTAAGATGATATGGTTTGGTTTGTTGTGGTAAGGGATAGTTGGGGGTGATTTACGGTAGCCGAAGTAACTTAGGTGATTCTGGTATAGTTTGTTATGATTTTTAGCATTTTTTTGTAATTTTAAAGTAATTGGGCTTAGTTTGTTGCTGTAAAGTGTAGTTGGGGGTGATTTTTGATAGCCGAAGTAATTTAGGTGAGTTTGGCATATTTTGCTATGGTTAGTAGCATTTTTTTGTAATTTAAAAGTGATTGGGTTTAGTTTGTTGTGGTAAGCGTTAGTTGGTGATGATTTAGAGTAGCCGAAGTAATTTAGGTGAGTCTGGCATAGTTTGTTATGATTTGTACACCTTTTTTTGTAATTTTAAGATGATATGGTTTGGTTTGTTGTGGTAAGGGATAGTTGGGGGTGATTTACGGTAGCCGAAGTAATTTAGGTGATTCTGGTATAGTTTGTTATGATTTTTAGCATTTTTTTGTAATTTTAAAGTGATTGGGCTTAGTTTGTTGCTGTAAAGTGTAGTTGGGGGTGATTTTTGATAGCCGAAGTAATTTAGATGAGTTTGGCATAGTTTGCTATCGTTAGTAGCATTTTTTTGTAATTTAAAAGTGATTGGTTTTAGTTTGTTGTGGTAAGGGTTAGTTGGTAATGATTTATGGTAGCCGAAATAATTTAGGTGAGTTTGGCATAGTTTGCTATGGTTAGTGGCATTTTTTTGTAATTTAAAAGTGATTGGGTTTAGTTTGCTGTGTTAAGGGTTAGTTGGTGATGATTTAGAGTAGCCGAAGTAATTTAAGTGAGTCTGGCATAGTTTGTTATGATTTGTACACCTTTTTTTGTAATTTTAAGATGATATGGTTTGGTTTGTTGTGGTAAGGAATAGTTGGGGGTGATTTACGGTAGCCGAAGTAATTTAGGTGATTCTGGTATAGTTTGTTATGATTTGTAGCATTTTTTTGTAATTTTAAAGTGATAGGGCTTAGTTTGTTGCTGTAAAGTGTAGTTGGGGGTGATTTTTGATAGCCGAAGTAATTTAGGTGAGTTTGGCATAGTTTGCTATGGTTAGTAGCATTTTTTTGTAATTTAAATTTGATTGGGTTTAGTTTGTTGTGGTAAGGGTTAGTTGGTGATGATTTAGAGTAGCCGATGTAATTTAGGTGAGTCTGGCATAGTTTGTTATGATTTGTACACCTTTTTTTGTAATTTTAAGATGATATGGTTTGGTTTGTTGTGGTAAGGGATAGTTGGGGGTGATTTACGGTAGCCGAAGTAACTTAGGTGATTCTGGTATAGTTTGTTATGATTTTTAGCATTTTTTTGTAATTTTAAAGTAATTGGGCTTAGTTTGTTGCTGTAAAGTGTAGTTGGGGGTGATTTTTGATAGCCGAAGTAATTTAAGTGAGTTTGGCATAGTTTGCTATGGTTAGTAGCATTTTTTTGTAATTTAAAAGTGATTGGGTTTAGTTTGCTGTGGTAAGCGTTAGTTGGTGATGATTTAGAGTAGCCGAAGTAATTTAGGTGAGTCTGGCATAGTTTGTTATGATTTGTACACCTTTTTTTGTAATTTTAAGATGATATGGTTTGGTTTGTTGTGGTAAGGGATAGTTGGGGGTGATTTACGGTAGCCGAAGTAATTTAGGTGATTCTGGTATAGTTTGTTATGATTTTTAGCATTTTTTTGTAATTTTAAAGTGATTGGGCTTAGTTTGTTGCTGTAAAGTGTAGTTGGGGGTGATTTTTGATAGCCGAAGTAATTTAGATGAGTTTGGCATAGTTTGCTATGGTTAGTAGCATTTTTTTGTAATTTAAAAGTGATTGGTTTTAGTTTGTTGTGGTAAGGGTTAGTTGGTAATGATTTATGGTAGCCGAAATAATTTAGGTGAGTTTGGCATAGTTTGCTATGGTTAGTAGCATTTTTTTGTAATTTAAATTTGATTGGGTTTACTTTGTTGTGGTAAGGGTTAGTTGGTGATGATTTAGAGTAGCCGATGTAATTTAGGTGAGTCTGGCATAGTTTGTTATGATTTGTACACCTTTTTTTGTAATTTTAAGATGATATGGTTTGGTTTGTTGTGGTAAGGGATAGTTGGGGGTGATTTACGGTAGCCGAAGTAACTTAGGTGATTCTGGTATAGTTTGTTATGATTTTTAGCATTTTTTTGTAATTTTAAAGTAATTGGGCTTAGTTTGTTGCTGTAAAGTGTAGTTGGGGGTGATTTTTGATAGCCGAAGTAATTTAGGTGAGTTTGGCATAGTTTGCTATGGTTAGTAGCATTTTTTTGTAATTTAAAAGTGATTGGGTTTAGTTTGTTGTGGTAAGCGTTAGTTGGTGATAATTTAGAGTAGCCGAAGTAATTTAGGTGAGTCTGGCATAGTTTGTTATGATTTGTACACCTTTTTTTGTAATTTTAAGATGATATGGTTTGGTTTGTTGTGGTAAGGGATAGTTGGGGGTGATTTACGGTAGCCGAAGTAATTTAGGTGATTCTGGTATAGTTTGTTATGATTTTTAGCATTTTTTTGTAATTTTAAAGTGATTGGGCTTAGTTTGTTGCTGTAAAGTGTAGTTGGGGGTGATTTTTGATAGCCGAAGTAATTTAGATGAGTTTGGCATAGTTTGCTATCGTTAGTAGCATTTTTTTGTAATTTAAAAGTGATTGGTTTTAGTTTGTTGTGGTAAGGGTTAGTTGGTAATGATTTATGGTAGCCGAAATAATTTAGGTGAGTTTGGCATAGTTTGCTATGGTTAGTAGCATTTTTTTGTAATTTAAAAGTGATTGGGTTTAGTTTGCTGTGTTAAGGGTTAGTTGGTGATGATTTAGAGTAGCCGAAGTAATTTAAGTGAGTCTGGCATAGTTTGTTATGATTTGTACACCTTTTTTTGTAATTTTAAGATGATATGGTTTGGTTTGTTGTGGTAAGGAATAGTTGGGGGTGATTTACGGTAGCCGAAGTAATTTAGGTGATTCTGGTATAGTTTGTTATGATTTGTAGCATTTTTTTGTAATTTTAAAGTGATAGGGCTTAGTTTGTTGCTGTAAAGTGTAGTTGGTGATGATTTATGGTAGCCGAAGTAATTTAGGTGAGTTTGGCATAGTTTGCTATGGTTAGTAGCATTTTTTTGTAATTTAAAAGTGACTGGGTTTAGTTTGTTGTGGTAAGGGTTAGTTGGTGATGATTTAGAGTAGCCGAAGTAATTTAGGTGAGTCTGGCATAGTTTGTTATGATTTGTACACCTTTTTTTGTAATTTTAAGATGATATGGTTTGGTTTGTTGTGGTAAGGGATAGTTGGTGATGATTTATGGTAGCCGAAGTAATTTAGGTGAGTTTGGCATAGTTTGCTATGGTTAGTAGCATTTTTTTGCAATTTAAAAGTGATTGGGTTTAGTTTGTTGTGGTAAGGGTTAGTTGGTGCTGATTTAGAGTAGCCGAAGTAATTTAGGTGAGTCTGGCATAGTTTGTTATGATTTGTACACCTTTTTTTGTAATTTTAAGATGATATGGTTTGGTTTGTTGTGGTAAGGGATAATTGGGGATGATTTACGGTAGCCGAAGTAATTTAGGTGATTCTGGTATAGTTTGTTATGATTTTTAGCATTTTTTTGTAATTTTAAAGTGATTGGGCTTAGTTTGTTGCTGTAAAGTGTAGTTGGGGGTGATTTTTGATAGCCGAAGTAATTTAGGTGAGTTTGGCATAGTTTGTTATGGCTAGTAGCATTTTTTTGTAATTTAAAATTGATTGGGTTTAGTTTGTTGTGGTAAGGGTTAGTTGGTGATGATTTAGAGTAGCCGAAGTAATTTAGGTGAGTTTGGCATAGTTTGCTATGGTTAGTAGAATTTTTTTGTAATTTAAAAGTGATTGGGTTTAGTTTGTTGTGGTAAGGGTTAGTTGGTGATGATTTAGAGTAGCCGAAGTAATTTAAGTGAGTCTGGCATAGTTTGTTATAATTTGTACACCTTTTTTTGTAATTTTAAGGTGATATGATTTGGTTTGTTGTGGTAAGGGATAGTTGGGGGTGATTTACGGTAGCCGAAGTAATTCTGGTATAGTTTGTTATGATTTTTAGCATTTTTTTGTAATTTTAAAGTGATTGGGTTTAGTTTGTTGTGGTAAGGGTTAGTTGGTGATGATTTAGAGTAGCCGAAGTAATTTAGGTGAGTTTGGCATAATTTGCTATGGTTAGTAGAATTTTTTTGGAATTTAAAAGTGATTGAGTTTAGTTTGTTGTGGTAAGGGTTAGTTGGTGATGATTTAGAGTAGCCGAAGTAATTTAGGTGAGTTTGGCATAGTTTGCTATGGTTAGTAGAATTTTTTTGGAATTTAAAAGTGATTGAGTTTAGTTTGTTGTGGTAAGGGTTAGTTGGTGATGATTTAGAGTAGCCGAAGTAATTTAGGTGATTCTGGCATAGTTATGATTTGTACATCTTTTGTTGTAATTTTAAGATGATATGATTTGTTTTGTTGTGGTTAGGGATAGTTGGGGGTGATTTACGGTAGCCGAAGTAATTCTGGTATAGTTTGTTATGATTTTTAGCATTTTTTTGTAATTTTAAAGTAATTGGGCTTAGTTTGTTGCTGTAAAGTGTAGTTGGGGGTGATTTTTGATAGCCGAAGTAATTTAGGTGAGTTTGGCATAGTTTGCTATGGTTAGTAGAATTTTTTTGGAATTTAAAAGTGATTGAGTTTAGTTTGTTGTGGTAAGGGTTAGTTGGTGATGATTTAGAGTAGCCGAAGTAATTTAGGTGATTCTGGCATAGTTATGATTTGTACATCTTTTGTTGTAATTTTAAGATGATATGATTTGTTTTGTTGTGGTTAGGGATAGTTGGGGGTGATTTACGGTAGCCGAAGTAATTCTGGTATAGTTTGTTATGATTTTTAGCATTTTTTTGTAATTTTAAAGTGATTGGGCTTAGTTTGTTGCTGTAAAGTGTAGTTGGGGGTGATTTTTGATAGCCGAAGTAATTTAGATGAGTTTGGCATAGTTTGCTATGGTTAGTAGCATTTTTTTGTAATTTAAAAGTGATTGGGTTTATTTTGTTGTGGTAAGGGTTAGTTGGTGATGATTTAGAGTAGCCGAAGTAATTTAGGTGAGTCTGGCATAGTTTGTTATGATTTGTACACCTTTTTTTGTAATTTAAAAATGATTGGGTTTGGTTTGTTGTGGTAAGGGATAGTTGGGGGTGATTTACGGTAGCCGAAGTAATTTAGGTGATTTTGGTATAGTTCGTTATGATTTTTAGCATTTTTTTGTAATTTTAAAGTGATTGGGCTTAGTTTGTTGCTGTAAAGTGTAGTTGGGGGTGATTTTTGATAGCCGAAGTAATTTAGGTGAGTTTGGCATAGTTTGCTATGGTTAGTAGCATTTTTTTGTAATTTAAAAGTGATTGGGTTTAGTTTGTTGTGGTAAGGGTTAGTTGGTTAGTTAGCCGAAGTAGTTTTGTAATTTTAAGATAATATGGTTTGGTTTGTTGTGGTAAGGGATAGTTGGGGGTGATTTACGGTAGCCGAAGTAATTTAGGTGATTCTGGTATAGTTTGTTATGATTTGTAGCATTTTTTTGTAATTTTAAAGTGATAGGGCTTACTTTGTTGCTGTAAAGTGTAGTTGGGGGTGATTTTTGATAGCCGAAGTAATTTAGGTGAGTTTGGCATAGTTTGCTATGTTTAGTAGCATTTTTTTGTAATTTAAATGTGATTGGGTTTAGTTTGTTGTGGTAAGGGTTAGTTGGTGATGATTTAGAGTAGCCGAAGTAATTTAGGTGAATCTGGCATAGTTTGTTATGATTTGTACAACTTTTTTTGTAATTTTAAGATGATATGGTTTGGTTTGTTGTAATAAGGGATAGTTGGGGATGATTTACGGTAGCCGAAGTAATTTAGGTGATTCTGGTATAGTTTGTTATGATTTTAAGCATTTTTTTGTAATTTTGAAGTGATTGGGCTTAGTTTGTTGCTGTAAAGTGTAGTTGGGGGTGATTTTTGATAGCTGAAGTAATTTAGGTGAGTTTGGCATAGTTTGCTATGGTTAGTAGCATTTATTGTAATTTAAAAGTCATTGGGTTTAGTTTGTTGTAGTAAGGGTTAGTTGGTGATGATTTATGGTAGCCAAAGTAACTTAGGTGAGTTTGGCATAGTTTGCTATGGTTAGTAGCATTTTTTTGTAATTTAAAAGTGATTGGGTTTACTTTGTTGTGGTAAGGGTTAGTTGGTGATGATTTAGAGTAGCCGATGTAATTTAGGTGAGTCTGGCATAGTTTGTTATGATTTGTACACCTTTTTTTGTAATTTTAAGATGATATGGTTTGGTTTGTTGTGGTAAGGGATAGTTGGGGGTGATTTACTGTAGCCGAAGTAACTTAGGTGATTCTGGTATAGTTTGTTATGATTTTTAGCATTTTTTTGTAATTTTAAAGTAATTGGGCTTAGTTTGTTGCTGTAAAGTGTAGTTGGGGGTGATTTTTGATAGCCGAAGTAATTTAGGTGAGTTTGGCATAGTTTGCTATAGTTAGTAGCATTTTTTTGTAATTTAAAAGTGATTGGGTTTAGTTTGTTGTGGTAAGCGTTAGTTGGTGATGATTTAGAGTAGCCGAAGTAATTTAGGTGAGTCTGGCATAGTTTGTTATGATTTGTACACCTTTTTTTGTAATTTTAAGATGATATGGTTTGGTTTGTTGTGGTAAGGGATAGTTGGGGGTGATTTACGGTAGCCGAAGTAATTTAGGTGATTCTGGTATAGTTTGTTATGATTTTTAGCATTTTTTTGTAATTTTAAAGTGATTGGGCTTAGTTTGTTGCTGTAAAGTGTAGTTGGGGGTGATTTTTGATAGCCGAAGTAATTTAGATGAGTTTGGCATAGTTTGCTATGGTTAGTAGCATTTTTTTGTAATTTAAAAGTGATTGGGTTTAGTTTGCTGTGTTAAGGGTTAGTTGGTGATGATTTAGAGTAGCCGAAGTAATTTAAGTGAGTCTGGCATAGTTTGTTATGATTTGTACACCTTTTTTGTAATTTTAAGATGATATGGTTTGGTTTGTTGTGGTAAGGAATAGTTGGGGGTGATTTACGGTAGCCGAAGTAATTTAGGTGATTCTGGTATAGTTTGTTATGATTTGTAGCATTTTTTTGTAATTTTAAAGTGATAGGGCTTAGTTTGTTGCTGTAAAGTGTAGTTGGTGATGATTTATGGTAGCCGAAGTAATTTAGGTGAGTTTGGCATAGTTTGCTATGGTTAGTAGCATTTTTTTGTAATTTAAAAGTGACTGGGTTTAGTTTGTTGTGGTAAGGGTTAGTTGGTGATGATTTAGAGTAGCCGAAGTAATTTAGGTGAGTCTGGCATAGTTTGTTATGATTTGTACACCTTTTTTTGTAATTTTAAGATGATATGGTTTGGTTTGTTGTGGTAAGGGATAGTTGGTGATGATTTATGGTAGCCGAAGTAATTTAGGTGAGTTTGGCATAGTTTGCTATGGTTAGTAGCATTTTTTTGCAATTTAAAAGTGATTGGGTTTAGTTTGTTGTGGTAAGGGTTAGTTGGTGATGATTTAGAGTAGCCGAAGTAATTTAGGTGAGTCTGGCATAGTTTGTTATGATTTGTACACCTTTTTTTGTAATTTTAAGATGATATGGTTTGGTTTGTTGTGGTAAGGGATAATTGGGGATGATTTACGGTAGCCGAAGTAATTTAGGTGATTCTGGTATAGTTTGTTATGATTTGTAGCATTTTTTTGTAATTTTAAAGTGATAGGGCTTAGTTTGTTGCTGTAAAGTGTAGTTGGGGGTGATTTTTGATAGCCGAAGTAATTTAGGTGAGTTTGGCATAGTTTGCTATGTTTAGTAGCATTTTTTTGTAATTTAAATGTGATTGGGTTTAGTTTGTTGTGGTAAGGGTTAGTTGGTGATGATTTAGAGTAGCCATAGTAATTTAGGTGAATCTGGCATAGTTTGTTATGATTTGTACAACTTTTTTTGTAATTTTAAGATGATATGGTTTGGTTTGTTGTAATAAGGGATAGTTGGGGATGATTTACGGTAGCCGAAGTAATTTAGGTGATTCTGGTATAGTTTGTTATGATTTTAAGCATTTTTTTGTAATTTTGAAGTGATTGGGCTTAGTTTGTTGCTGTAAAGTGTAGTTGGGGGTGATTTTTGATAGCTGAAGTAATTTAGGTGAGTTTGGCATAGTTTGCTATGGTTAGTAGCATTTATTGTAATTTAAAAGTCATTGGGTTTAGTTTGTTGTAGTAAGGGTTAGTTGGTGATGATTTATGGTAGCCAAAGTAACTTAGGTGAGTTTGGCATAGTTTGCTATGGTTAGTAGCATTTTTTTGTAATTTAAAAGTGATTGGGTTTATTTTGTTGTGGTAAGGGTTAGTTGGTGATGATTTAGAGTAGCCGAAGTAATTTAGGTGAGTCTGGCATAGTTTGTTATGATTTGTACACCTTTTTTTGTAATTTAAAAATGATTGGGTTTGGTTTGTTGTGGTAAGGGATAGTTGGGGGTGATTTACGGTAGCCGAAGTAATTTAGGTGATTTTGGTATAGTTCGTTATGATTTTTAGCATTTTTTTGTAATTTTAAAGTGATTGGGCTTAGTTTGTTGCTGTAAAGTGTAGTTGGGGGTGATTTTTGATAGCCGAAGTAATTTAGGTGAGTTTGGCATAGTTTGCTATGGTTAGTAGCATTTTTTTGTAATTTAAAAGTGATTGGGTTTAGTTTGTTGTGGTAAGGGTTAGTTGGTTAGTTAGCCGAAGTAGTTTTGTAATTTTAAGATGATATGGTTTGGTTTGTTGTGGTAAGGGATAGTTGGGGGTGATTTACAGTAGCCGAAGTAATTTAGGTGATTCTGGTATAGTTTGTTATGATTTGTAGCATTTTTTTGTAATTTTAAAGTGATAGGGCTTAGTTTGTTGCTGTAAAGTGTAGTTGGGGGTGATTTTTGATAGCCGAAGTAATTTAGGTGAGTTTGGCATAGTTTGCTATGTTTAGTAGCATTTTTTTGTAATTTAAATGTGATTGGGTTTAGTTTGTTGTGGTAAGGGTTAGTTGGTGATGATTTATGGTAGCCGAAGTAATTTAGGTGAGTTTGGCATAGTTTGCTATGGTTAGTAGCATTTTTTTGCAATTTAAAAGTGATTGGGTTTAGTTTGTTGTGGTAAGAGTTAGTTGGTGATGATTTAGATTAGCCGAAGTAATTTAGGTGAGTCTGGCATAGTTTGTTATGATTTGTACACCTTTTTTTGTAATTTTAAGATGATATGGTTTGGTTTGTTGTGGTAAGGTATAGTTGGGGATGATTTACGGTAGCCGAAGTAATTTAGGTGATTCTGGTATAGTTTGTTATGATTTTTAGCATTTTTTTGTAATTTTAAAGTGATGGGGCTTAGTTTGTTGCTGTAAAGTGTAGTTGGGGGTGATTTTTGTTAGCCGAAGTAATTTAGGTGAGTTTGGCATAGTTTGTTATGGCTAGTAGCATTTTTTTGTAATTTAAAAGTGATTGGGTTTAGTTTGTTGTGGTAAGGGTTAGTTGGTGATGATTTATGGTAGTCGAAGTAATTTAGGTGAGTTTGGCATAGTTTGCTATGGCTACTAGCATTTTTTTGTAATTTAAAAGTGATTGGGTTTAGTTTGTTGTGGTAAGGGTTAGTTGGTGATGATTTAGAGTAGCCGAAGTAATTTAGGTGAGTCTGGCATAGTTTGTTATAATTTGTACATCTTTTTTTGTAATTTTAAGGTGATATGATTTGGTTTGTTGTGGTAAAGGATATTTGGGGGTGATTTACGGTAGCCGAAGTAATTCTGGTATAGTTTGTTATGATTTTTAGCATTTTTTTGTAATTTTAAAGTGATTGGGCTTAGTTTGTTGCTGTAAAGTGTAGTTGGGTGTGATTTTTGATAGCCGAAGTAATTTATGTGAGTTTGGCATAGTTTGCTATGGTTTGTAGCATTTTTTTGTAATTTAAAAGTGATTGGGTTTAGTTTGTTGTGGTAAGGGTTAGTTGGTGATGATTTAGAGTAGCCGAAGTAATTTGGGTGAGTTTGGCATAGTTTGCTATGGTTAGTAGAATTTTTTTGGAATTTAAAAGTGATTGAGTTTAGTTTGTTGTGGTAAGGGTTAGTTGGTGATGATTTAGAGTAGCCGAAGTAATTAAGGTGAGTCTGGCATAGTTTGTTATGATTTGTACATCTTTTTTTGTAATTTTAAGATGATATGATTTGGTTTGTTGTGGTTTGGGATAGTTGGGGGTGATTTACGGTAGCCGAAGAAATTCTGGTATAGTTTGTTATGATTTTTAGCATTTTTTTGTAATTTTAAAGTGATTGGGCTTAGTTTGTTGCTGTAAAGTGTAGTTGGGGGTGATTTTTGATAGCCGAAGTAATTTAGGTGAGTTTGGCATAGTTTGCTATGGTTAGTAGCATTTTTTTGTAATTTAAAAGTGATTGGGTTTAGTTTGTTGTGGTAAGGGTTAGTTGGTGATGATTTATGGTAGCCGAAGTAATTTAGGTGAGTTTGGTATAGTTTGCTATGGTTAGTAGCATTTTTTTGTAAGTTAAAAGTGATTGGGTTTAGTTTGTTGTGGTAACGGTTAGTTGGTGATGATTTAGAGTAGCCGAAGTAATTTAGGTGAGTCTGGCATACTTTGTTATGATTTGTACACCTTTTTTTGTAATTTTAATATGATATGGTTTGGTTTGTTGTGGTAAGGGATAGTTGGGGGTGATTTACGGTAGCCGGAGTAATTTAGGTGATTCTGGTATAGTTTGTTATGATTTTTAGCATTTTTTTGTAATTTTAAAGTGATTGGGCTTAGTTTGTTGCTGTAAAGTGTAGTTGTGGGTGATTTTTGATAGCCGAAGTAATTTAGGTGAGTTTGGCATAGTTTGCTATGGTTAGTAGCATTTTTTTGAAATTTAAAAGTGATTGGGTTTAGTTTGTTGTGGTAAGGGTTAGTTGGTGATGATTTATGGTAGCCGAAGTAATTTAGGTGAGTTTGGCATAGTTTGCTATGGTTAGTAGCATTTTTTTGTAATTTAAAAGTGATTGGGTTTAGTTTGTTGTGGTAAGGGTTAGTTGGTAATGATTTAGAGTAACCGATGTAATTTAGGTGAGTCTGGCATAGTTTGTTTTGATTTGTACATCTTTTTTTGTAATTTTAAGATGATATGGTTTGGTTTGTTGTGGTAAGGGAGAGTTGGGGGTGATTTACGGTAGCCGAAGTAATTTAGGTGATTCTGGTATAGTTTGTTACGATTTTTAGCATTTTTTTGTAATTTTAAAATAATTGGGCTTAGTTTGTTGCTGTAAAGTGTAGTTGGGGGTGATTTTTGATAGCCGAAGTAATTTAGGTGAGTTTGGCATAGTTTGCTATGGTTAGTAGCATTTTTTTGTAATTTAAAAGTGATTGGGTTTAGTTTGTTGTGGTAAGCGTTAGTTGGGGATGATTTAGAGTAGCCGAAGTAATTTAGGTGAGTCTGGCATAGTTTGTTATGATTTGTACACCTTTTTTTGTAATTTTAAGATGATATGGTTTGGTTTGTTGTGGTAAGGGATAGTTGGGGGTGATTTACGGTAGCCGAAGTAATTTAGGTGATTCTGGTATAGTTTGTTATGATTTTTAGCATTTTTTTGTAATTTTAAAGTGATTGGGCTTAGTTTGTTGCTGTAAAGTGTAGTTGGGGGTGATTTTTGATAGCCGAAGTAATTTAGATGAGTTTGGCATGGTTTGCTATGGTTAGTAGCATTTTTTTGTAATTTAAAAGTGATTGGGTTTAGTTTGTAGTGGTAAGGGTTAGTTGGTAATGATTTATGGTAACCGAAATACTTTAGGTGAGTTTGGCATAGTTTGCTATGGTTAGTAGCATTTTTTTGTAATTTAAAAGTGATTGGGTTTAGTTTGCTGTGGTAAGGATTAGTTGGTGATGATTTAGAGTAGCCGAAGTAATTTAAGTGAGTCTGGCATAGTTTGTTATGATTTGTACACCTTTTTTTGTAATTTTAAGATGATATGGTTTGGTTTGTTGTGGTAAGGGATAGTTGGGGGTGATTTACGGTAGCCGAAGTAATTTAGGTAATTCTGGTATAGTTTGTTATGTTTTTTAGCATTTTTTTGTAATTTTAAAGTGATAGGGCTTAGTTTGTTGCTGTAAAGTGTAGTTGGGGGTGATTTTTGATAGCCGAAGTAATTTAGGTGAGTTTGGCATAGTTTGCTATGGTTAGTAGCATTTTTTTGTAATTTAAATGTGATTGGGGTTAGTTTGTTGTGGTAAGGGTTAGTTGGTGATGATTTATGGTAGCCGAAGTAATTTAGGTGAGTTTGGCATTGTTTGCTATGGCTAGTAGCATTTTTTTGTAATTTAAAAGTGATTGGGTTTAGTTTGTTGTGGTAAGTGTTAGTTGGTGATGATTTAGAGTAGCCGAAGTAATTTAGGTGAGTCTGGCATAGTTTGTTATGATTTGTACACTTTTTTTTGTAATTTTAAGATGATATGGTTTGGTTTGTTGTGGTAAGGGATAGTTAGTGATGATTTATGGTAGCCGAAGTAATTTAGGTGAGTTTGGCATTGTTTGCTATGGTTAGTAGCATTTTTTTTGCAATTTAAAAGTGATTGGGTTTAGTTTGTTGTGGTAAGGATTAGTTGGTGATGATTTAGAGTAGCCGAAGTAATTTAAGTGAGTCTGGCATAGTTTGTTATGATTTGTACACCTTTTTTTGTAATTTTAAGATGATAAGGTTTGGTTTGTTGTGGTAAGGGATAGTTGGGGGTGATTTACGGTAGCCGAAGTAATTTAGGTGATTCTGGTATAGTTTGTTATGATTTTTAGCATTTTTTTGTAATTTTAAAGTGATAGGGCTTAGTTTGTTGCTGTAAAGTGTAGTTGGGGGTGATTTTTGATAGCCGAAGTAATTTAGGTGAGTTTGGCATAGTTTGCTATGGTTAGTAGCATTTTTTTGTAATTTAAAAGTGATTGGGTTTAGTTTGTTGTGGTAAGGGTTAGTTGGTGATGATTTATGGTAGCCGAAGTAATTTAAGTGAGTTTGGCATAGTTTGCTATGGTTAGTAGCATTTTTTTGTAATTTAAAAGTGATTGGGTTTAGTTTATTGTGGTAAGGGTTAGTTGGTGATGATTTAGAGTAGCCGAAGTAATTTAGGTGAGTCTGGCATAGTTTGTTATGATTTGTACTCCTTTTTTTGTAATTTTAAGATGATATGGTTTGGTTTGTTGTGGTAAGGGATAGTTGGGGGTGATTTACGGTAGCCAAAGTAATTTAGGTGATTCTGATATAATTTGTTATGATTTTTAGCATTTTTTGTAATTTTAAAGTGATTGGGCTTAGTTTGTTGCTGTAAAGTGTAGTTGGGGGTGATTTTTGATAGCCGAAGTAATTTAGGTGAGTTTGGCATAGTTTGCTATGGTTAGTAGCATTTTTTTGTAATTTAAAAGTGATTGGGTTTAGTTTGTTGTGGTAAGGGTTAGTTGGTGATGATTTATGGTAGCCGAAGTAATTTAGGTGAGTTTGGCATAGTTTTCTATGGTTAGTAGCATTTCTTTGTAATTTAAAAATGATTGGGTTTAGTTTGTTGTGGTAAGGGTTAGTTGGTGATGATTTAGAGTAGCCGATGTAATTTAGGTGAGTCTGGCATAGTTTGTTATGATTTGTACACCTTTTTTTGTAATTTTAAGATGATATGGTTTGGTTTGTTGTGGTAAGGGATAGTTGGGGGTGATTTACGGTAGCCGAAGTAATTTAGGTGATTCTGGTATAGTTCGTTATGATTTTTAGCATTTTTTTGTAATTTTAAAGTAATTGGGCTCAGTTTGTTGCTGTAAAGTGTAGTTGGGGGTGATTTTTGATAGCCGAAGTAATTTAGGTGAGTTTGGCATAGTTTGCTATGGTTAGTAGCATTTTTTTGTAATTTAAAAGTGATTGGGTTTAGTTTGTTGTGGTAAGGGTTAGTTGGTGATGATTTAGAGTAGCCGAAGTAATTTAGGTGAGTCTGGCACAGTTTGTTATGATTTGTACTCCTTTTTTTGTAATTTTAAGATTATATGGTTTGGTTTGTTGTGGTAAGGGATAGTTGGGGGTGATTTACGGTAGCCGAAGTAATTTAGGTGATTCTGGTATAATTTGTTATGATTTTTAGCATTTTTTGTAATTTTAAAGTGATTGGGCTTAGTTTGTTGCTGTAAAGTGTAGTTGGGGGTGATTATTGATAGATGAAGTAATTTAGGTGAGTTTGGCATAGTTTGCTATGGTTAGTAGCATTTTTTTGTAATTTAAAAGTGATTGGGTTTAGTTTGTTGTGGTAAGGGTTAATTGGTGATGATTTATGGTAGCCGAAGTAATTTAAGTGAGTTTGGCATAGTTTGCTATGGTTAGTAGCATTTTTTTGTAATTTAAAAGTGATTGGGTTTAGTTTATTGTGGTAAGTGTTAGTTGGTGATGATTTAGAGTAGCCGAAGTAATTTAGGTGAGTCTGGCATAGTTTGTTATGATTTGTACTCCTTTTTTTGTAATTTTAAGATGATATGGTTTGGTTTGTTGTGGTAAGGGATAGTTGGGGGTGATTTACGGTAGCCGAAGTAATTTAGGTGATTCTGGTATAATTTGTTATGATTTTTAGCATTTTTTGTAATTTTAAAGTGATTGGGCTTAGTTTGTTGCTGTAAAGTGTAGTTGGGGGTGATTTTTGATAGCCGAAGTAATTTAGGTGAGTTTGGCATAGTTTGCTATGGTTAGTAGCATTTTTTTGTAATTTAAATGTGATTGGGTTTAGTTTGTTGTGGTAAGGGTTAGTTGGTGATTATTTATGGTAGCCGAAGTAATTTAGGTGAGTTTGGCATAGTTTGCTATGGTTACTAGCATTTTTTTGTAATTAAAAAGTGATTGGGTTTAGTTTGTTGTGGTAAGGGTTAGTTGGTGATGATTTAGAGTAGCCGAAGTAATTTAGGTGAGTCTGGCATAGTTTGTTATGATTTGTACACCTTTTTTTGTAATTTTAAGATGATATGGTTTGGTTTGTTGTGGTAAGGGATAGCTGGGGGTGATTTACGGTAGCCGAAGTAATTTAGGTGATTCTGGTTTAGTTTGTTATGATTTTTAGCATTTTTTTGTAATTTTAAAGTGATTGGGCTTAGTTTGTTGCTGTAAAGTGTAGTTGTGGGTGATTTTTGATAGCCGAAGTAATTTAGGTGAGTTTGGCATAGTTTGCTATGGTTAGTAATATTTTTTTGTAATTTAAAAGTGATTGGGTTTAGTTTGTTGTGGTAAGGGTTAGTTGGTGATGATTTATGGTAGCCGAAGTAATTTAGGTGAGTTTGGCATAGTTTGCTATGGTTAGTAGCATTTTTTTGTAATTTAAATTTGATTGGGTTTAGTTTGTTGTGGTAAGGGTTAGTTGGTGATGATTTAGAGTAGCCGATGTAATTTAGGTGAGTCTGGCATAGTTTGTTATGATTTGTACACCTTTTTTTGTAATTTTAAGATGATATGGTTTGGTTTGTTGTGGTAAGGGATAGTTGGGGGTGATTTACGGTAGCCGAAGTAACTTAGGTGATTCTGGTATAGTTTGTTATGATTTTTAGCATTTTTTTGTAATTTTAAAGTAATTGGGCTTAGTTTGTTGCTGTAAAGTGTAGTTGGGGGTGATTTTTGATAGCCGAAGTAATTTAGGTGAGTTTGGCATAGTTTGCTATGGTTAGTAGCATTTTTTTGTAATTTAAAAGTGATTGGGTTTAGTTTGTTGTGGTAAGCGTTAGTTGGTGATGATTTAGAGTAGCCGAAGTAATTTAGGTGAGTCTGGCATAGTTTGTTATGATTTGTACACCTTTTTTTGTAATTTTAAGATGATATGGTTTGGTTTGTTGTGGTAAGGGATAGCTGGGGGTGATTTACGGTAGCCGAAGTAATTTAGGTGATTCTGGTTTAGTTTGTTATGATTTTTAGCATTTTTTTGTAATTTTAAAGTGATTGGGCTTAGTTTGTTGCTGTAAAGTGTAGTTGTGGGTGATTTTTGATAGCCGAAGTAATTTAGGTGAGTTTGGCATAGTTTGCTATGGTTAGTAATATTTTTTTGTAATTTAAAAGTGATTGGGTTTAGTTTGTTGTGGTAAGGGTTAGTTGGTGATGATTTATGGTAGCCGAAGTAATTTAGGTGAGTTTGGCATAGTTTGCTATGGTTAGTAGCATTTTTTTGTAATTTAAAAGTGATTGGGTTTAGTTTATTGTGGTAAGGGTTAGTTGGTGATGATTTAGAGTAGCCGAAGTCATTTAGGTGAGTCTGGCATAGTTTGTTATGATTTGTACACCTTTTTTTGTAATATTAAGATGATATGGTTTGGTTTGTTGTGGTAAGGGATACTTGGGGGTGATTTACGGTAGCCGAAGTAATTTAGGTGATTCTGGTATAATTTGTTATGATTTTTAGCATTTTGTGTAATTTTAAGGTGATTAGGCTTAGTTTGTTGCTGTAAAGTGTAGTTGAGGGTGATTTTTGATAGCCGAAGTGATTTAGGTGAGTTTGGCATAGTTTGCTATGGTTAGTAGCATTTTTTTGTAATTTAAAAGTGATTGGGTTTAGTTTGTTGTGGTAAGGGTTAGTTGGTGATGATTTATGGTAGCCGAAGTAATTTAGGTGAGTTTGGCATAGTTTGCTATGGTTAGTAGCATTTTTTTGTAATTTAAAAGTGATTGGGTTTAGTTTGTTGTGGTAAGGGTTAGTTGGTGATGATTTAGAGTAGCCGATGTAATTTAGGTGAGTCTGGCATAGTTTGTTATGATTTGTACACCTTTTTTTGTAATTTTAAGATGATATGGTTTGGTTTGTTGTGGTAAGGGATAGTTGGGGGTGATTTACGGTAGCCGAAGTAATTTAGGTGATTCTGGTATAGTTTGTTATAATTTTTAGCATTTTTTTGTAATTTTAAAGTGATTGGGCTTAGTTTGTTGCTGTAAAGTGTAGTTGGGGGTGATTTTTGATAGCCGAAGTAATTTAGGTGAGTTTGGAATAGTTTGCTATGGTTAGTAGCATTTTTTTGTAATTTAAAAGTGATTGGGTTTAGTTTGTTGTGGTAAGGGTTAGTTGCTGATGATTTATGGTAGCCGAAGTAATTTACGTGAGTTTGGCATAGTTTGCTATGGTTACTAGCATTTTTTTGTAATTTAAAAGTGATTGGGTTTAGTTTGTTGTAGTAAGGGTTAGTTGGTGATGATTTAGAGTAGCCGAAGTAATTTAGGTGAGTCTGGCATAGTTTGTTATGATTTGTACACCTTTTTTTGTAATTTTAAGATGATATGGTTTGGTTTGTTGTGGTAAGGGATAGTTGGTGATGATTTATAGCAGCCGAAGTAATTTAGGTGAGTTTGGCATTGTTTGCTATGGTTAGTAGCATTTTTTTGCAATTTAAAAGTGATTGGGTTTAGTTTGTTGTGGTAAGGATTAGTTGGTGATGATTTAGAGTAGCCGAAGTAATTTAAGTGAGTCTGGCATAGTTTGTTATGATTTGTACACCTTTTTTTGTAATTTTAAGATGATAAGGTTTGGTTTGTTGTGGTAAGGGATAGTTGGGGGTGATTTACGGTAGCCGAAGTAATTTAGGTGATTCTGGTATAGTTTGTTATGATTTTTAGCATTTTTTTGTAATTTTAAAGTGATAGGGCTTAGTTTGTTGCTGTAAAGTGTAGTTGGAAGTGATTTTTGATAGCCGAAGTAATTTAGGTGAGTTTGGCATAGTTTGCTATGGTTAGTAGCATTTTTTTGTAATTTAAAAGTGATTGGGTTTAGTTTGTTGTGGTAAGGGTTAGTTGGTGATGATTTATGGTAGCCGAAGTAATTTAAGAGAGTTTGGCATAGTTTGCTATGGTTAGTAGCATTTTTTTGTAATTTAAAAGTGATTGGGTTTAGTTTATTGTGGTAAGGGTTAGTTGGTGATGATTTATGGTAGCCGAAGTAATTTAGGTGAGTTTGGCATTGTTTGCTATGGCTAGTAGCATTTTTTTGTAATTTAAAAGTGATTGGGTTTAGTTTGTTGTGGTAAGTGTTAGTTGGTGATGATTTAGAGTAGCCGAAGTAATTTAGGTGAGTCTGGCATAGTTTGTTATGATTTGTACACCTTTTTTTGTAATTTTAAGATGATATGGTTTGGTTTGTTGTGGTAAGGGATAGTTGGTGATGATTTATAGCAGCCGAAGTAATTTAGGTGAGTTTGGCATTGTTTGCTATGGTTAGTAGCATTTTTTTGCAATTTAAAAGTGATTGGGTTTAGTTTGTTGTGGTAAGGATTAGTTGGTGATGATTTAGAGTAGCCGAAGTAATTTAAGTGAGTCTGGCATAGTTTGTTATGATTTGTACACCTTTTTTTGTAATTTTAAGATGATAAGGTTTGGTTTGTTGTGGTAAGGGATAGTTGGGGGTGATTTACGGTAGCCGAAGTAATTTAGGTGATTCTGGTATAGTTTGTTATGATTTTTAGCATTTTTTTGTAATTTTAAAGTGATAGGGCTTAGTTTGTTGCTGTAAAGTGTAGTTGGAAGTGATTTTTGATAGCCGAAGTAATTTAGGTGAGTTTGGCATAGTTTGCTATGGTTAGTAGCATTTTTTTGTAATTTAAAAGTGATTGGGTTTAGTTTGTTGTGGTAAGGGTTAGTTGGTGATGATTTATGGTAGCCGAAGTAATTTAAGAGAGTTTGGCATAGTTTGCTATGGTTAGTAGCATTTTTTTGTAATTTAAAAGTGATTGGGTTTAGTTTATTGTGGTAAGGGTTAGTTGGTGATGATTTAGAGTAGCCGAAGTAATTTAGGTGAGTCTGGCATAGTTTGTTATGATTTGTACTCCTTTTTTTGTAATTTTAAGATGATATGGTTTGGTTTGTTGTGGTAAGGGATAGTTGGGGGTGATTTACGGTAGCCGAAGTAATTTAGGTGATTCTGGTATAATTTGTTATGATTTTTAGCATTTTTTGTAATTTTAAAGTGATTGGGCTTAATTTGTTGCTGTAAAGTGTAGTTGGGGGTGATTTTTGATAGCCGAAGTAATTTAGGTGAGTTTGGCATAGTTTGCTATGGTTAGTAGCATTTTTTTGTAATTTAAAAGTGATTGGGTTTAGTTTGTTGTGGTAAGGGTTAGTTGGTGATGATTTATGGTAGCCGAAGTAATTTAGGTGAGTTTGGCATAGTTTTCTATGGTTAGTAGCATTTCTTTGTAATTTAAAAGTGATTGGGTTTAGTTTGTTGTGGTAAGGGTTAGTTGGTGATGATTTAGAGTAGCCGATGTAATTTAGGTGAGTCTGGCATAGTTTGTTATGATTTGTACACCTTTTTTTGTAATTTTAAGATGATATGGTTTGGTTTGTTGTGGTAAGGGATAGTTGGGGGTGATTTACGGTAGCCGAAGTAATTTAGGTGATTCTGGTATAGTTTGTTATGATTTTTAGCATTTTTTTGTAATTTTAAAGTAATTGGGCTTAGTTTGTTGCTGTAAAGTGTAGTTGGGGGTGATTTTTGATAGCCGAAGTAATTTAGGTGAGTTTGGCATAGTTTGCTATGGTTAGTAGCATTTTTTTGTAATTTAAAAGTGATTGGGTTTAGTTTGTTGTGGTAAGGGTTAGTTGGTGATGATTTAGAGTAGCCGAAGTAATTTAGGTGAGTCTGGCATAGTTTGTTATGATTTGTACTCCTTTTTTTGTAATTTTAAGATGATATGGTTTGGTTTGTTGTGGTAAGGGATAGTTGGGGGTGATTTACGGTAGCCGAAGTAATTTAGGTGATTCTGGTATAATTTGTTATGATTTTTAGCATTTTTTTGTAATTTTAAAGTGACTGGGCTTAGTTTGTTGCTGTAAAGTGTAGTTGGGGTGATTTTTGATAGCCGAAGTAATTTAGGTGAGTTTGGCATAGTTTGCTATGGTTAGTAGGATTGTTTTGTAATTTAAAAGTGATTGGGTTTAGTTTGTTGTGGTAAGGGTTAGTTGGTGATGATTTAGAGTAGCCGATGTAATTTAGGTGAGTCTGGCATAGTTTGTTATGATTTGTACACCTTTTTTTGTAATTTTAAGATGATATGGTTTGGTTTGTTGTGGTAAGGGATAGTTGGGGGTGATTTACGGTAGCCGAAGTAATTTAGGTGATTCTGGTATAGTTTGTTATGATTTTTAGCATTTTTTTGTAATTTTAAAGTAATTGGGCTTAGTTTGTTGCTGTAAAGTGTAGTTGGGGGTGATTTTTGATAGCCGAAGTAATTTAGGTGAGTTTGGCATAGTTTGCTATGGTTAGTAGCATTTTTTTGTAATTTAAAAGTGATTGGGTTTAGTTTGTTGTGGTAAGGGTTAGTTGGTGATGATTTAGAGTAGCCGAAGTAATTTAGGTGAGTCTGGCATAGTTTGTTATGATTTGTACTCCTTTTTTTGTAATTTTAAGATGATATGGTTTGGTTTGTTGTGGTAAGGGATAGTTGGGGGTGATTTACGGTAGCCGAAGTAATTTAGGTGATTCTGGTATAATTTGTTATGATTTTTAGCATTTTTTTGTAATTTTAAAGTGACTGGGCTTAGTTTGTTGCTGTAAAGTGTAGTTGGGGTGATTTTTGATAGCCGAAGTAATTTAGGTGAGTTTGGCATAGTTTGCTATGGTTAGTAGGATTGTTTTGTAATTTAAAAGTGATTGGGTTTAGTTTGTTGTGGTAAGGGTTAGTTGGTGATGACTTATGGTAGCCGAAGTAATTTAGGTGAGTTTGGCATAGTTTGCTATGGTTACTAGCATTTTTTTGTAATTTAAAAGTGATTGGGTTTAGTTT
This sequence comes from Eledona agricola, assembly GCA_964023215.1. Classification (NCBI taxonomy): domain Eukaryota; kingdom Metazoa; phylum Arthropoda; class Insecta; order Coleoptera; family Tenebrionidae; genus Eledona; species Eledona agricola. Next base: position 656,286 of record CAXIEJ010000187.1, read on the forward strand.
GTTGTGGTAAGTGTTAGTTGGTGATGATTTAGAGTAGCCGAAGTAATTTAGGTGAGTCTGGCATAGTTTGTTATGATTTGTACACCTTTTTTTGTAATTTTAAGATGATATGGTTTGGTTTGTTGTGGTAAGGGATAGTTGGGGGTGATTTACGGTAGCCGAAGTAATTTAGGTGATTCTGCTATAGTTTGTTATGATTTTTAGCATTTTTTTGTAATTTTAAAGTGATTGGGCTTAGTTTGTTGCTGTAAAGTGTAGTTGGGGGTGATTTTTGATAGCTGAAGTAATTTAGGTGAGTTTGGCATAGTTTGCTATGGTTAGTAGCATTTTTTTGTAATTTAAAAATGATTGGATTTAGTTTGTTGTGGTAAGGGTTAGTTGGTGATGATTTATGGTAGTCGAAGTAATTTAGGTGAGTTTGGCATAGTTTGCTATGGTTACTAGCATTTTTTTGTAATTAAAAAGTGATTGGGTTTAGTTTGTTGTGGTAAGGGTTAGTTGGTGATGATTTAGAGTAGCCGAAGTAATTTAGGTGAGTCTGGCATAGTTTGTTATGATTTGTACACCTTTTTTTGTAATTTTAAAATGATATGGTTTGGTTTGTTGTGGTAAGGGATAGCTGGGGGTGATTTACGGTAGCCGAAGTAATTTAGGTGATTCTGGTTTAGTTTGTTATGATTTTTAGCATTTTTTTGTAATTTTAAAGTGATTGGGCTTAGTTTGTTGCTGTAAAGTGTAGTTGAAGGTGATTTTTGATAGCCGAAGTAATTTAGGTGAGTTTGGCATAGTTTGCTATGGTTAGTAGCATTTTTTTGTAATTTAAAAGTGATTGGGTTTAGTTTGTTGTGGTAAGGGTTAGTTGGTGATGATTTATGGTAGCCGAAGTAATTTAGGTGAGTTTGGCATAGTTTGCTATGGTTACTAGCATTTTTTTGTAATTTAAAAGTGATTGGGTTTAGTTTGTTGTGGTAAGGGTTAGTTGGTGGTGATTTAGAGTAGCCGAAGTAATTTAGGTGAGTCTGGCATAGTTTGTTATGATTTGTACACCTTTTTTTGTAATTTTAAGATGATATGGTTTGGTTTGTTGTGGTAAGGGATAGTTGGGGATGATTTACGGTAGCCGAAGTAATTTAGGTGATTCTGGTATAATTTGTTATGATTTTTAGCATTTTTTTGTAATTTTAAAGTGATTGGGCTTAGGTTGTTGCTGTAAAGTGTAGTTGGGGGTGATTTTTGATAGCCGAAGTAATTTAGGTGAATTTGGCATAGTTTGCTATGGTTAGTAGCATTTTTTTGTAATTTAAAAGTGATTGGGTTTAGTTTGTTGTGGTAAGGGTTAGTTGGTGATGATTTATGGTAGCCGAAGTAATTTAGGTGAGTTTGGCATAGTTTGCTATGGTTACTAGCATTTTTTTGTAATTTAAAAGTGATTGGGTTTAGTTTGTTGTGGTAAGGGTTAGTTGGTGATGATTTAGAGTAGCCGAAGTAATTTAGGTGAGTCTGGCATAGTTTGTTATGATTTGTACACCTTTTTTTGTAATTTTAAGATGATATGGTTTGGTTTGTTGTGGTAAGGGATAGCTGGGGGTGATTTACGGTAGCCGAAGTAATTTAGGTGATTCTGGTTTAGTTTGTTATGATTTTTAGCATTTTTTGTAATTTTAAAGTGATTGGGCTTAGTTTGTTGCTGTAAAGTGTAGTTGGGGGTGATTTTTGATAGCCGAAGTAATTTAGGTGAGTTTGGCATAGTTTGCTATGGTTAGTAGCATTTTTTTGTAATTTAAATGTGATTGGGTTTAGTTTGTTGTGGTAAGGGTTAGTTGGTGATTATTTATGGTAGCCGAAGTAATTTAGGTGAGTTTGGCATAGTTTGCTATGGTTACTAGCATTTTTTTGTAATTAAAAAGTGATTGGGTTTAGTTTGTTGTGGTAAGGGTTAGTTGGTGATGATTTAGAGTAGCCGAAGTAATTTAGGTGAGTCTGGCATAGTTTGTTATGATTTGTACACCTTTTTTTGTAATTTTAAGATGATATGGTTTGGTTTGTTGTGGTAAGGGATAGCTGGGGGTGATTTACGGTAGCCGAAGTAATTTAGGTGATTCTGGTTTAGTTTGTTATGATTTTTAGCATTTTTTTGTAATTTTAAAGTGATTGGGCTTAGTTTGTTGCTGTAAAGTGTAGTTGTGGGTGATTTTTGATAGCCGAAGTAATTTAGGTGAGTTTGGCATAGTTTGCTATGGTTAGTAATATTTTTTTGTAATTTAAAAGTGATTGGGTTTAGTTTGTTGTGGTAAGGGTTAGTTGGTGATGATTTATGGTAGCCGAAGTAATTTAGGTGAGTTTGGCATAGTTTGCTATGGTTAGTAGCATTTTTTTGTAATTTAAAAGTGATTGGGTTTAGTTTATTGTGGTAAGGGTTAGTTGGTGATGATTTAGAGTAGCCGAAGTCATTTAGGTGAGTCTGGCATAGTTTGTTATGATTTGTACACCTTTTTTTGTAATATTAAGATGATATGGTTTGGTTTGTTGTGGTAAGGGATACTTGGGGGTGATTTACGGTAGCCGAAGTAATTTAGGTGATTCTGGTATAATTTGTTATGATTTTTAGCATTTTGTGTAATTTTAAGGTGATTAGGCTTAGTTTGTTGCTGTAAAGTGTAGTTGAGGGTGATTTTTGATAGCCGAAGTGATTTAGGTGAGTTTGGCATAGTTTGCTATGGTTAGTAGCATTTTTTTGTAATTTAAAAGTGATTGGGTTTAGTTTGTTGTGGTAAGGGTTAGTTGGTGATGATTTATGGTAGCCGAAGTAATTTAGGTGAGTTTGGCATAGTTTGCTATGGTTAGTAGCATTTTTTTGTAATTTAAAAGTGATTGGGTTTAGTTTGTTGTGGTAAGGGTTAGTTGGTGATGATTTAGAGTAGCCGATGTAATTTAGGTGAGTCTGGCATAGTTTGTTATGATTTGTACACCTTTTTTTGTAATTTTAAGATGATATGGTTTGGTTTGTTGTGGTAAGGGATAGTTGGGGGTGATTTACGGTAGCCGAAGTAATTTAGGTGATTCTGGTATAGTTTGTTATAATTTTTAGCATTTTTTTGTAATTTTAAAGTGATTGGGCTTAGTTTGTTGCTGTAAAGTGTAGTTGGGGGTGATTTTTGATAGCCGAAGTAATTTAGGTGAGTTTGGAATAGTTTGCTATGGTTAGTAGCATTTTTTTGTAATTTAAAAGTGATTGGGTTTAGTTTGTTGTGGTAAGGGTTAGTTGCTGATGATTTATGGTAGCCGAAGTAATTTACGTGAGTTTGGCATAGTTTGCTATGGTTACTAGCATTTTTTTGTAATTTAAAAGTGATTGGGTTTAGTTTGTTGTAGTAAGGGTTAGTTGGTGATGATTTAGAGTAGCCGAAGTAATTTAGGTGAGTCTGGCATAGTTTGTTATGATTTGTACACCTTTTTTTGTAATTTTAAGATGATATGGTTTGGTTTGTTGTGGTAAGGGATAGTTGGGGGTGATTTACGGTAGCCGAAGTAATTTAGGTGATTCTGGTATAGTTTGTTATGTTTTTTAGCATTTTTTTGTAATTTTAAAGTGATAGGGCTTAGTTTGTTGCTGTAAAGTGTAGTTGGGGGTGATTTTTGATAGCCGAAGTAATTTAGGTGAGTTTGGCATAGTTTGCTATGGTTAGTAGCATTTTTTTGTAATTGAAATAAGATTGGGTTTAGTTTGTTGTGGTAAGGGTTAGTTGGTGATGATTTATGGTAGCCGAAGTAATTTAGGTGAGTTTGGCATTGTTTGCTATGGCTAGTAGCATTTTTTTGTAATTTAAAAGTGATTGGGTTTAGTTTGTTGTGGTAAGTGTTAGTTGGTGATGATTTAGAGTAGCCGAAGTAATTTAGGTGAGTCTGGCATAGTTTGTTATGATTTGTACACCTTTTTTTGTAATTTTAAGATGATATGGTTTGGTTTGTTGTGGTAAGGGATAGTTGGTGATGATTTATAGCAGCCGAAGTAATTTAGGTGAGTTTGGCATTGTTTGCTATGGTTAGTAGCATTTTTTTGCAATTTAAAAGTGATTGGGTTTAGTTTGTTGTGGTAAGGATTAGTTGGTGATGATTTAGAGTAGCCGAAGTAATTTAAGTGAGTCTGGCATAGTTTGTTATGATTTGTACACCTTTTTTTGTAATTTTAAGATGATAAGGTTTGGTTTGTTGTGGTAAGGGATAGTTGGGGGTGATTTACGGTAGCCGAAGTAATTTAGGTGATTCTGGTATAGTTTGTTATGATTTTTAGCATTTTTTTGTAATTTTAAAGTGATAGGGCTTAGTTTGTTGCTGTAAAGTGTAGTTGGAAGTGATTTTTGATAGCCGAAGTAATTTAGGTGAGTTTGGCATAGTTTGCTATGGTTAGTAGCATTTTTTTGTAATTTAAAAGTGATTGGGTTTAGTTTGTTGTGGTAAGGGTTAGTTGGTGATGATTTATGGTAGCCGAAGTAATTTAAGTGAGTTTGGCATAGTTTGCTATGGTTAGTAGCATTTTTTTGTAATTTAAAAGTGATTGGGTTTAGTTTATTGTGGTAAGGGTTAGTTGGTGATGATTTAGAGTAGCCGAAGTAATTTAGGTGAGTCTGGCATAGTTTGTTATGATTTGTACTCCTTTTTTTGTAATTTTAAGATGATATGGTTTGGTTTGTTGTGGTAAGGGATAGTTGGGGGTGATTTACGGTAGCCGAAGTAATTTAGGTGATTCTGGTATAATTTGTTATGATTTTTAGCATTTTTTGTAATTTTAAAGTGATTGGGCTTAATTTGTTGCTGTAAAGTGTAGTTGGGGGTGATTTTTGATAGCCGAAGTAATTTAGGTGAGTTTGGCATAGTTTGCTATGGTTAGTAGCATTTTTTTGTAATTTAAAAGTGATTGGGTTTAGTTTGTTGTGGTAAGGGTTAGTTGGTGATGATTTATGGTAGCCGAAGTAATTTAGGTGAGTTTGGCATAGTTTTCTATGGTTAGTAGCATTTCTTTGTAATTTAAAAGTGATTGGGTTTAGTTTGTTGTGGTAAGGGTTAGTTGGTGATGATTTAGAGTAGCCGATGTAATTTAGGTGAGTCTGGCATAGTTTGTTATGATTTGTACACCTTTTTTTGTAATTTTAAGATGATATGGTTTGGTTTGTTGTGGTAAGGGATAGTTGGGGGTGATTTACGGTAGCCGAAGTAATTTAGGTGATTCTGGTATAGTTTGTTATGATTTTTAGCATTTTTTTGTAATTTTAAAGTAATTGGGCTTAGTTTGTTGCTGTAAAGTGTAGTTGGGGGTGATTTTTGATAGCCGAAGTAATTTAGGTGAGTTTGGCATAGTTTGCTATGGTTAGTAGCATTTTTTTGTAATTTAAAAGTGATTGGGTTTAGTTTGTTGTGGTAAGGGTTAGTTGGTGATGATTTAGAGTAGCCGAAGTAATTTAGGTGAGTCTGGCATAGTTTGTTATGATTTGTACTCCTTTTTTTGTAATTTTAAGATGATATGGTTTGGTTTGTTGTGGTAAGGGATAGTTGGGGGTGATTTACGGTAGCCGAAGTAATTTAGGTGATTCTGGTATAATTTGTTATGATTTTTAGCATTTTTTTGTAATTTTAAAGTGACTGGGCTTAGTTTGTTGCTGTAAAGTGTAGTTGGGGTGATTTTTGATAGCCGAAGTAATTTAGGTGAGTTTGGCATAGTTTGCTATGGTTAGTAGGATTGTTTTGTAATTTAAAAGTGATTGGGTTTAGTTTGTTGTGGTAAGGGTTAGTTGGTGATGACTTATGGTAGCCGAAGTAATTTAGGTGAGTTTGGCATAGTTTGCTATGGTTACTAGCATTTTTTTGTAATTTAAAAGTGATTGGGTTTAGTTTGTTGTGGTAAGTGTTAGTTGGTGATGATTTAGAGTAGCCGAAGTAATTTAGGTGAGTCTGGTATAGTTTGTTATGATTTGTACACCTTTTTTTGTAATTTTAAGATGATATGGTTTGGTTTGTTGTGGTAAGGGATAGTTGGGGGTGATTTACGGTAGCCGAAGTAATTTAGGTGATTCTGCTATAGTTTGTTATGATTTTTAGCATTTTTTTGTAATTTTAAAGTGATTGGGCTTAGTTTGTTGCTGTAAAGTGTAGTTGGGGGTGATTTTTGATAGCTGGAGTAATTTAGGTGAGTTTGGCATAGTTTGCTATGGTTAGTAGCATTTTTTTGTAATTTAAAAATGATTGGATTTAGTTTGTTGTGGTAAGGGTTAGTTGGTGATGATTTATGGTAGTCGAAGTAATTTAGGTGAGTTTGGCATAGTTTGCTATGGTTACTAGCATTTTTTTGTAATTAAAAAGTGATTGGGTTTAGTTTGTTGTGGTAAGGGTTAGTTGGTGATGATTTAGAGTAGCCGAAGTAATTTAGGTGAGTCTGGCATAGTTTGTTATGATTTGTACACCTTTTTTTGTAATTTTAAAATGATATGGTTTGGTTTGTTGTGGTAAGGGATAGCTGGGGGTGATTTACGGTAGCCGAAGTAATTTAGGTGATTCTGGTTTAGTTTGTTATGATTTTTAGCATTTTTTTGTAATTTTAAAGTGATTGGGCTTAGTTTGTTGCTGTAAAGTGTAGTTGAAGGTGATTTTTGATAGCCGAAGTAATTTAGGTGAGTTTGGCATAGTTTGCTATGGTTAGTAGCATTTTTTTGTAATTTAAAAGTGATTGGGTTTAGTTTGTTGTGGTAAGGGTTAGTTGGTGATGATTTATGGTAGCCGAAGTAATTTAGGTGAGTTTGGCATAGTTTGCTATGGTTACTAGCATTTTTTTGTAATTTAAAAGTGATTGGGTTTAGTTTGTTGTGGTAAGGGTTAGTTGGTGGTGATTTAGAGTAGCCGAAGTAATTTAGGTGAGTCTGGCATAGTTTGTTATGATTTGTACACCTTTTTTTGTAATTTTAAGATGATATGGTTTGGTTTGTTGTGGTAAGGGATAGTTGGGGATGATTTACGGTAGCCGAAGTAATTTAGGTGATTCTGGTATAATTTGTTATGATTTTTAGCATTTTTTTGTAATTTTAAAGTGATTGGGCTTAGGTTGTTGCTGTAAAGTGTAGTTGGGGGTGATTTTTGATAGCCGAAGTAATTTAGGTGAATTTGGCATAGTTTGCTATGGTTAGTAGCATTTTTTTGTAATTTAAAAGTGATTGGGTTTAGTTTGTTGTGGTAAGGGTTAGTTGGTGATGATTTATGGTAGCCGAAGTAATTTAGGTGAGTTTGGCATAGTTTGCTATGGTTACTAGCATTTTTTTGTAATTTAAAAGTGATTGGGTTTAGTTTGTTGTGGTAAGGGTTAGTTGGTGATGATTTAGAGTAGCCGAAGTAATTTAGGTGAGTCTGGCATAGTTTGTTATGATTTGTACACCTTTTTTTGTAATTTTAAGATGATATGGTTTGGTTTGTTGTGGTAAGGGATAGTTGGGGGTGATTTACGGTAGCCGAAGTAATTTAGGTGATTCTGGTATAGTTTGTTATGATTTTTAGCATTTTTTTTGTAATTTTAAAGTTTTTGGGCTTAGTTTGTTGCTGTAAAGTGTAGTTGGGGTGATTTTTGATAGCCGAAGTAATTTAGGTGAGTTTGGCATAGTTTGCTATGGTTAGTAGCATTTTTTTGTAATTTAAAAGTGATTGGGTTTAGTTTGTTGTAGTAAGGGTTAGTTGGTGATGATTTAGAGTAGCCGAAGTAATTTAGGTGAGTCTGGCATAGTTTGTTATGATTTGTACATCTTTTTTTGTAATTTTAAGATGATATGGTTTGGTTTGTTGTGGTAAGGGATAGTTGGGGGTGATTTACGGTAGCCGAAGTAAGTTAGGTGATTATGTTATAGTTTGTTATGATTTTTAACATTTTTTGGTAATTTTAAAGTAATTGGGCTTAGTTTGTTGCTGTAAAGTGTAGTTGGGGGTGATTTTTGATAGCCGAAGTAATTTAGGTGAGTTTGGCATAGTTTGCTATGGTTAGTAGCATTTTTTTGTAATTTAAAAGTGATTGGGTTTAGTTTGTTGTAGTAAGGGTTAGTTGGTGATGATTTAGAGTAGCCGAAGTAATTTAGGTGAGTCTGGCATAGTTTGTTATGATTTGTACACCTTTTTTTGTAATTTTAAGATGATATGGTTTGGTTTGTTGTGGTAAGGGATAGTTGGGGGTGATTTACGGTAGCCGAAGTAATTTAGGTGATTCTGGTACAGTTTGTTATGATTTTTAGCATTTTTTTGTAATTTTAAAGTGATTGGGCTTAGGTTGTTGCTGTAAAGTGTAGTTGGGGGTGATTTTTGATAGCCGAAGTAATTTAGGTGAGTTTGGCATAGTTTGCTATGGTTAGTAGCATTTTTTTGTAATTTAAAAGTGATTGGGTTTAGTTTGTTGTGGTAAGGGTGAGTTGGTGATGATTTATGGTAGCCGAAGTAATTTAGGTGAGTTTGGCATAGTTTGCTATGGTTACTAGCATTTTTTTGTAATTTAAAAGTGATTGGGTTTAGTTTGTTGTGGTAAGGGTTAGTTGGTGATGATTTAGATTAGGGGAAGTAATTTAGGTGAGTCTGGCATAGTTTGTTATGATTTGTACACCTTTTTTTGTAATTTTAAGATGATATGGTTTGGTTTGTTGTGGTAAGGGATAGTTGGGGGTGATTTACGGTAGCCGAAGTAATTTAGGTGATTCTGGTATAGTTTGTTATGATTTTTAGCATTTTTTTTGTAATTTTAAAGTGATTGGGCTTAGTTTGTTGCTGTAAAGTGTAGTTGGGGTGATTTTTGATAGCCGAAGTAATTTAGGTGAGTTTGGCATAGTTTGCTATGGTTAGTAGCATTTTTTTGTAATTTAAAACTGATTGGGTTTAGTTTGTTGTAGTAAGGGTTAGTTGGTCATGATTTAGAGTAGCCGAAGTAATTTAGGTGAGTCTGGCATAGTTTGTTATGATTTGTACATCTTTTTTTGTAATTTTAAGATGATATGGTTTGGTTTGTTGTGGTAAGGGATAGTTGGGGGTGATTTACGGTAGCCGAAGTAAGTTAGGTGATTATGTTATAGTTTGTTATGATTTTTAACATTTTTTGGTAATTTTAAAGTAATTGGGCTTAGTTTGTTGCTGTAAAGTGTAGTTGGGGGTGATTTTTGATAGCCGAAGTAATTTAGATGAGTTTGGCATAGTTTGCTATGGTTAGTAGCATTTTTTTGTAATTTAAAAGTGATTGGGTTTAGTTTGTTGTAGTAAGGGTTAGTTGGTGATGATTTAGAGTAGCCGAAGTAATTTAGGTGAGTCTGGCATAGTTTGTTATGATTTGTACACCTTTTTTTGTAATTTTAAGATGATATGGTTTGGTTTGTTGTGGTAAGGGATAGTTGGGGGTGATTTACGGTAGCCGAAGTAATTTAGGTGATTCTGGTACAGTTTGTTATGATTTTTAGCATTTTTTTGTAATTTTAAAGTGATTGGGCTTAGGTTGTTGCTGTAAAGTGTAGTTGGGGGTGATTTTTGATAGCCGAAGTAATTTAGGTGAGTTTGGCATTGTTTGCTATGATTAGTAGCATTTTTTTGTAATTTAAATGTGATTGGGTTTAGTTTGTTGTGGTAAGGGTTAGTTGGTGATGATTTATGGTAGCCGAAGTAATTTAGGTGAGTTTGGCTTAGTTTGCTATGGTTACTAGCATTTTTTTGTAATTTAAAAGTGATTGGGTTTAGTTTGTTGTGGTAAGGGTTAGTTGGTGATGATTTAGAGTAGCCGAAGTAATTTAGGTGAGTCTGGCATAGTTTGTTATGATTTGTACACCTTTTTTTGTAATTTTAAGATGATATGGTTTGGTTTGTTGTTGTAAGGGATAGTTGGGGGTGATTTACGGTAGCCGATGTAATTTAGGTGATTCTGGTATAGTTTGTTATGATTTTTAGCATTTTTTTGTAATTTTAAAGTGATTGGGCTTAGTTTGTTGCTGTAAAGTGTAGTTGGGGGTGATTTTTGATAGCCGAAGTAATTTAGGTGAATTTGGCATAATTTGCTATGGTTAGTAGCATTTTTTTTGTAATTTAAAAGTGATTGGGTTTAGTTTGTTGTGGTAAGGATTAGTTGGTGATGATTTATGGTAGCCGAAGTAATTTAGGTGAGTTTGGCATAGTTTGCTATGGTTAGTAGCATTTTTTTGTAATTTAAAAGTGATTGGGTTTAGTTTGTTGTATTAAGGGTTAGTTGGTGATGATTTAGAGTAGCCGAAGTAATTTAGGTGAGTCTGGCATATTTGTTATTATTTGTACACCTTTTTTTGTAATTTTAAGATGATATGGTTTGGTTTGTTGTGGTAAGGGATAGTTGGGGGTGATTTACGGTAGCCGAAGTAATTTAGATGATTCTGGTATAGTTTGTTATGATTTTTAGCATTTTTTTGTAATTTTAAAGTGACTGGGCTTAGTTTGTTGCTGTAAAGTGTAGTTGGGGTGATTTTTGATAGCCGAAGTAATTTAGGTGAGTTTGGCATAGTTTGCTATGGTTAGTAGCATTTTTTTGTAATTTAAAAGGGATTGGGTTTAGTTTGTTGTGGTAAGGGTTAGTTGGTGATGATTTATGGTAGCCGAAGTAATTTAGGTGAGTTTGGCATAGATTGCTATTTTTACTAGCATTTTTTTGTAATTTAAAAGTGATTGGGTTTAGTTTGTTGTGGTAAGGGTTAGTTGGTGATGATTTAGAGTAGCCGAAGTAATTTAGGTGAGTCTGGCATAATTTGTTATGATTTCTACACCTATTTTTGTAATTTTTAGATGATATGGTTTGGTTTGTTGTGGTAAGGGATAGTTGGGGGTAATTTACGGTAGCCGAAGTAATTTAGGTGATTCTGCTATAGTTTGTTATGATTTTTAGCATTTTTTTTGTAATTTTAAAGTGATTGGGCTTAGTTTGTTGCTGTAAAGTGTAGTTGGGGGTGATTTTTAATAGCCGAAGTAATTTAGGTGAGTTTGGCATAGTTTGCTATTTTTAGTAGCATTTTTTTGTAATTTAAAAGTGATTGGGTTTAGTTTGTTGTGGTAAGGGTTAGTTGGTGATGATTTATGGTAGCCGAAGTAATTTAGGTGAGTTTGGCATAGGTTGCTATGGTTACTAGCATTTTTTTGTAATTTAAAAGTGATTGGGTTTAGTTTGTTGTGGTAAGGGTTAGTTGGTGATGATCTAGAGTAGCCGAAGTAATTTAGGTGAGTCTGGCATAGTTTGTTATGATTTGTACACCTTTTTTTGTAATTTTAAGATGATATGGTTTGGTTTGTTGTGGTAAGGGATAGTTGGGGGTGATTTACGGTAGCCGAAGTAATTTAGATGATTCTGGTATAGCTTGTTATGATTTTTAGCATTTTTTTGTAATTTTAAAGTGATTGGGCTTAGGTTGTTGCTGTAAAGTGTAGTTGGGTGTGATTTTTGATAGCCGAAGTAATTTAGGTGAGTTTGGCATAGTTTGCTATGGTTAGTAGCATTTTTTTGTAATTTAAAAGTGATTGGGTTTAGTTTGTTGTGGTAAGGGTTAGTTGGTGATGATCTAGAGTAGCCGAAGTAATTTAGGTGAGTCTGGCATAGTTTGTTATGATTTTTAAATTTTTTTTTGTAATTTTAAGATGATATGGTTTGGTTTGTTGTGGTAAGGGATAGTTAGGGGTGATTTACGGTAGCCGAAGTAATTTAGGTGATTCTGGTATAGCTTGTTATGATTTTTAGCATTTTTTTGTAATTTTAAAGTGATTGGGCTTAGGTTGTTGCTGTAAAGTGTAGTTGGGTGTGATTTTTGATAGCCGAAGTAATTTAGGTGAGTTTGGCATAGTTTGCTATGGTTAGTAGCATTTTTTTGTAATTTAAAAGAGATTGGGTTTAGTTTGTTGTGGTAAGGGTGAGTTGGTGATGATTTATGGTAGCCGAAGTAATTTAGGTGAGTTTGGCATAGTTTGCTATGGTTAGTAGCATTTTTTTGTAATTTAAAAGTGATTGGCTTTAGTTTGTTGTGGTAAGGGTTAGTTGGTGATGATTTAGAGTAGCCGAAGTAATTTAGGTGAGTCTGGCATAGTTTGTTATGATTTTTACACCTTTTTTTGTAATTTTAAGATGATATGGTTTGGTTTGTTGTGGTAAGGGATAGTTAGGGGTGATTTACGGTAGCCGAAGTAAATTAGGTGATTCTGGTATAGTTTGTTATGATTTTTAGCATTTTTTTGTAATTTTAAAGTGATTGGGCTTAGTTTGTTGCTGTAAAGTGTAGTTGGGGGTGATTTTTGATAGCAGAAGTAATTTAGGTGAGTTTGGCATAGTTTGCTATGGTTAGTAGCATTTTTTTGTAATTTAAAAGTGATTGGGTTTAGTTTGTTGTGGTAAGGGTTAGTTGGTGATGATTTATGGTAGCCGAAGTAATTTAGGTGAGTTTGGCATAGTTTGCTATGGTTAGTAGCATTTTTTTGTAATTTAAAAGTGATTGGCTTTAGTTTGTTGTGGTAAGGGTTAGTTGGTGATGATTTAGAGTAGCCGAAGTAATTTAGGTGAGTCTGGCATAGTTTGTTATGATTTTTACACCTTTTTTTGTAATTTTAAGATGATATGGTTTGGTTTGTTGTGGTAAGGGATAGTTAGGGGTGATTTACGGTAGCCGAAGTAATTTAGGTGATTCTGGTATAGTTTGTTATGATTTTTAGCATTTTTTTGTAATTTTAAAGTATTGGGCTAAGTTTGTTGCTGTAAAGTGTAGTTGGGGGTGATTTTTGATAGCCGAAGTAATTTAGGTGAGTTTGGCATTGTTTGCTATGATTAGTAGCATTTTTTTGTAATTTAAATGTGATTGGGTTTAGTTTGTTGTGGTAAGGGTTAGTTGGTGATGATTTATGGTAGCCGAAGTAATTTAGGTGAGTTTGGCATAGTTTGCTATGGTTACTAGCATTTTTTTGTAATTTAAAAGTGATTGGGTTTAGTTTGTTGTAGTAAGGGTTAGTTGGTGATGATTTAGAGTAGCCGAAGTAATTTAGGTGAGTCTGGCATATTTGTTATTATTTGTACACCTTTTTTTGTAATTTTAAGATGATATGGTTTGGTTTGTTGTGGTAAGGGATAGTTGGGGGTGATTTACGGTAGCCGAAGTAATTTAGGTGATTCTGGTATAGTTTGTTATGATTTTTAGCATTTTTTTGTAATTTTAAAGTGACTGGGCTTAGTTTGTTGCTGTAAAGTGTAGTTGGGGTGATTTTTGATAGCCGAAGTAATTTAGGTGAGTATGGCATAGTTTGCTATGGTTAGTAGCATTTTTTTGTAATTTAAAAGGGATTGGGTTTAGTTTGTTGTGGTAAGGGTTAGTTGGTGATGATTTATGGTAGCCGAAGTAATTTAGGTGAGTTTGGCATAGTTTGCTATTTTTACTAGCATTTTTTTGTAATTTAAAAGTGATTGGGTTTAGTTTGTTGTGGTAAGGGTTAGTTGGTGATGATTTAGAGTAGCCCAAGTAATTTAGGTGAGTCTGGCATAATTTGTTATGATTTCTACACCTTTTTTTGTAATTTTTAGATGATATGGTTTGGTTTGTTGTGGTAAGGGATAGTTGGGGGTAATTTACGGTAGCCGAAGTAATTTAGGTGATTCTGCTATAGTTTGTTATGATTTTTAGCATTTTTTTTGTAATTTTAAAGTGATTGGGCTTAGTTTGTTGCTGTAAAGTGTAGTTGGGGGTGATTTTTAATAGCCGAAGTAATTTAGGTGAGTTTGGCATAGTTTGCTATTTTTAGTAGCATTTTTTTGTAATTTAAAAGTGATTGGGTTTAGTTTGTTGTGGTAAGGGTTAGTTGGTGATGATTTATGGTAGCCGAAGTAATTTAGGTGAGTTTGGCATAGGTTGCTATGGTTACTAGCATTTTTTTGTAATTTAAAAGTGATTGGGTTTAGTTTGTTGTGGTAAGGGTTAGTTGGTGATGATTTAGAGTAGCCGAAGTAATTTAGGTGAGTCTGGCATAGTTTGTTATGATTTGTACACCTTTTTTTGTAATTTTAAGATGATATGGTTTGGTTTGTTGTGGTAAGGGATAGTTGGGGGTGATTTACGGTAGCCGAAGTAATTTAGATGATTCTGGTATAGCTTGTTATGATTTTTAGCATTTTTTTGTAATTTTAAAGTGATTGGGCTTAGGTTGTTGCTGTAAAGTGTAGTTGGGTGTGATTTTTGATAGCCGAAGTAATTTAGGTGAGTTTGGCATAGTTTGCTATGGTTAGTAGCATTTTTTTGTAATTTAAAAGTGATTGGGTTTAGTTTGTTGTGGTAAGGGTTAGTTGGTGATGATCTAGAGTAGCCGAAGTAATTTAGGTGAGTCTGGCATAGTTTGTTATGATTTTTAAATTTTTTTTTGTAATTTTAAGATGATATGGTTTGGTTTGTTGTGGTAAGGGATAGTTAGGGGTGATTTACGGTAGCCGAAGTAATTTAGGTGATTCTGGTATAGCTTGTTATGATTTTTAGCATTTTTTTGTGATTTTAAAGTGATTGGGCTTAGGTTGTTGCTGTAAAGTGTAGTTGGGTGTGATTTTTGATAGCCGAAGTAATTTAGGTGAGTTTGGCATAGTTTGCTATGGTTAGTAGCATTTTTTTGTAATTTAAAAAAGATTGGGTTTAGTTTGTTGTGGTAAGGGTGAGTTGGTGATGATTTATGGTAGCCGAAGTAATTTAGGTGAGTTTGGCATAGTTTGCTATGGTTAGTAGCATTTTTTTGTAATTTAAAAGTGATTGGCTTTAGTTTGTTGTGGTAAGGGTTAGTTGATGATGATTTAGAGTAGCCGAAGTAATTTAGGTGAGTCTGGCATAGTTTGTTATGATTTTTACACCTTTTTTTGTAATTTTAAGATGATATGGTTTGGTTTGTTGTGGTAAGGGATAGTTAGGGGTGATTTACGGTAGCCGAAGTAAATTAGGTGATTCTGGTATAGTTTGTTATGATTTTTAGCATTTTTTTGTAATTTTAAAGTGATTGGGCTTAGTTTGTTGCTGTAAAGTGTAGTTGGGGGTGATTTTTGATAGCAGAAGTAATTTAGGTGAGTTTGGCATAGTTTGCTATGGTTAGTAGCATTTTTTTGTAATTTAAAAGTGATTGGGTTTAGTTTGTTGTGGTAAGGGTTAGTTGGTGATGATTTATGGTAGCCGAAGTAATTTAGGTGAGTTTGGCATAGTTTGCTATGGTTAGTAGCATTTTTTTGTAATTTAAAAGTGATTGGGTTTAGTTTGTTGTGGTAAGGGTTAGTTGGTGATGATTTAGAGTAGCCGAAGTAATTTAGGTGAGTTTGGCATAGTTTGCTATGGTTAGTAGCATTTTTTTGTAATTTAAAAGTGATTGGCTTTAGTTTGTTGTGGTAAGGGTTAGTTGGTGATGATTTAGAGTAGCCGAAGTAATTTAGGTGAGTCTGGCATAGTTTGTTATGATTTTTACACCTTTTTTTGTAATTTTAAGATGCTATGGTTTGGTTTGTTGTGGTAAGGGATAGTTAGGGGTGATTTACGTTAGCCGAAGTAATTTAGGTGATTCTGGTATAGCTTGTTATGATTTTTAGCATTTTTTTGTAATTTTAAAGTGATTGGGCTTAGGTTGTTTCTGTAAAGTGTAGTTGGGTGTGATTTTTGATATCCGAAGTAATTTAGGTGAGTTTGGCATAGTTTGCTATGGTTAGTAGCATTTTTTTGTAATTTAAAAAAGATTGGGTTTAGTTTGTTGTGGTAAGGGTGAGTTGGTGATGATTTATGGTAGCCGAAGTAATTTAGGTGAGTTTGGCATAGTTTGCTATGGTTAGTAGCATTTTTTTGTAATTTAAAAGTGATTGGCTTTAGTTTGTTGTGGTAAGGGTTAGTTGGTGATGATTTAGAGTAGCCGAAGTAATTTAGGTGAGTCTGGCATAGTTTGTTATGATTTTTACACCTTTTTTTGTAATTTTAAGATGATATGGTTTGGTTTGTTGTGGTAAGGGATAGTTAGGGGTGATTTACGGTAGCCGAAGTAATTTAGGTGATTCTGGTATAGTTTGTTATGATTTTTAGCATTTTTTTGTAATTTTAAAGTATTGGGCTAAGTTTGTTGCTGTAAAGTGTAGTTGGGGGTGATTTTTGATGGCCGAAGTAATTTAGGTGAGTTTGGCATTGTTTGCTATGATTAGTAGCATTTTTTTGTAATTTAAATGTGATTGGGTTTAGTTTGTTGTGGTAAGGGTTAGTTGGTGATGATTTATGGTAGCCGAAGTAATTTAGGTGAGTTTGGCATAGTTTGCTATGGTTACTAGCATTTTTTTGTAATTTAAAAGTGATTGGGTTTAGTTTGTTGTAGTAAGGGTTAGTTGGTGATGATTTAGAGTAGCCGAAGTAATTTAGGTGAGTCTGGCATATTTGTTATTATTTGTACACCTTTTTTTGTAATTTTAAGATGATATGGTTTGGTTTGTTGTGGTAAGGGATAGTTGGGGGTGATTTACGGTAGCCGAAGTAATTTAGGTGATTCTGGTATAGTTTGTTATGATTTTTAGCATTTTTTTGTAATTTTAAAGTGACTGGGCTTAGTTTGTTGCTGTAAAGTGTAGTTGGGGTGATTTTTGATAGCCGAAGTAATTTAGGTGAGTATGGCATAGTTTGCTATGGTTAGTAGCATTTTTTTGTAATTTAAAAGGGATTGTTTTTAGTTTGTTGTGGTAAGGGTTAGTTGGTGATGATTTATGGTAGCCGAAGTAATTTAGGTGAGTTTGGCATAGTTTGCTATTTTTACTAGCATTTTTTTGTAATTTAAAAGTGATTGGGTTTAGTTTGTTGTGGTAAGGGTTAGTTGGTGATGATTTAGAGTAGCCCAAGTAATTTAGGTGAGTCTGGCATAATTTGTTATGATTTCTACACCTTTTTTTGTAATTTTTAGATGATATGGTTTGGTTTGTTGTGGTAAGGGATAGTTGGGGGTAATTTACGGTAGCCGAAGTAATTTAGGTGTTTCTGCTATAGTTTGTTATGATTTTTAGCATTTTTTTTGTAATTTTAAAGTGATTGGGCTTAGTTTGTTGCTGTAAAGTGTAGTTGGGGGTGATTTTTAATAGCCGAAGTAATTTAGGTGAGTTTGGCATAGTTTGCTATTTTTAGTAGCATTTTTTTGTAATTTAAAAGTGATTGGGTTTAGTTTGTTGTGGTAAGGGTTAGTTGGTGATGATTTATGGTAGCCGAAGTAATTTAGGTGAGTTTGGCATAGGTTGCTATGGTTACTAGCATTTTTTTGTAATTTAAAAGTGATTGGGTTTAGTTTGTTGTGGTAAGGGTTAGTTGGTGATGATTTAGAGTAGCCGAAGTAATTTAGGTGAGTCTGGCATAGTTTGTTATGATTTGTACACCTTTTTTTGTAATTTTAAGGTGATATGGTTTGGTTTGTTGTGGTAAGGGATAGTTGGGGGTGATTTACGGTAGCCGAACTAATTTAGGTGATTCTGGTATAGTTTGTTATGATTTTTAGCATTTTTTTGTAATTTTAAAGTGATTGGGCTTAGTTTGTTGCTGTAAAGTGTAGTTGGGGGTGATTTTTGATAGCCGAAGTAAATTAGGTGAGTTTGGCATAGTTTGCTATGGTTAGTAGCATTTTTTTGTAATTTAAAAGTGATTGGGTTTAGCTTGTTGTGGTAAGGGTTAGTTGGTGATGATTTAGAGTAGCCGAAGTAATTTAGGTGAGTCTGGCATAGTTTGTTATGATTTGTACACCTTTTTTGTAATTTTAAGATTATATGGTTTGGTTTGTTGTTGTAAAGGATATTTGGGGGTGATTTACGGTAGCCGAAGTAATTTATGTGATTCTGGTATAATTTTTTTATGATTTTTAGCACTTTTTTGTAATTTTAAACTGATTGGGCTCAGTTTGTTGCTGTAAAGTGTAGTTGGGGGGTGATTTTTGATAGCCGAAGTAATTTAGGTGAGTTTGGCATAGTTTGCTATGGTTAGTAGCATTTTTTTGTAATTTAAAAGTGATTGGGTTTAGCTTGTTGTGGTAAGGGTTAGTTGGTGATGATTTAGAGTAGCCGAAGTAATTTAGGTGAGTCTGGCATAGTTTGTTATGATTTGTACACCTTTTTTTGTAATTTTAAGATGATATGGTTTGGTTTGTTGTGGTAAGGGATAGTTGGGGGTGATTTACGGTAGCCGAAGTAATTTAGGTGATTCTGGTACAGTTTGTTATGATTTTTAGCATTTTTTTGTAATTTTAAAGTGATTGGGCTTAGGTTGTTGCTGTAAAGTGTAGTTGGGGGTGATTTTTGATAGCCGAAGTAATTTAGGTGAGTTTGGCATAGTTTGCTATGGTTAGTAGCATTTTTTTGTAATTTAAAAGTGATTGGGTTTAGTTTGTTGTGGTAAGGGTGAGTTGGTGATGATTTATGGTAGCCGAAGTAATTTAGGTGAGTTTGGCATAGTTTGCTATGGTTACTAGCATTTTTTTGTAATTTAAAAGTGATTGGGTTTAGTTTGTTGTGGTAAGGGTTAGTTGGTGATGATTTAGATTAGGGGAAGTAATTTAGGTGAGTCTGGCATAGTTTGTTATGATTTGTACACCTTTTTTTGTAATTTTAAGATGATATGGTTTGGTTTGTTGTGGTAAGGGATAGTTGGGGGTGATTTACGATAGCCGAAGTATTTTAGGTGATTCTGGTATAGTTTGTTATGATTTTTAGCATTTTTTTTTGTAATTTTAAAGTGATTGGGCTTAGTTTGTTGCTGTAAAGTGTAGTTGGGGTGATTTTTGATAGCCGAAGTAATTTAGGTGAGTTTGGCATAGTTTGCTATGGTTAGTAGCATTTTTTTGTAATTTAAAACTGATTGGGTTTAGTTTGTTGTAGTAAGGGTTAGTTGGTGATGATTTAGAGTAGCCGAAGTAATTTAGGTGAGTCTGGCATAGTTTGTTATGATTTGTACATCTTTTTTTGTAATTTTAAGATGATATGGTTTGGTTTGTTGTGGTAAGGGGTAGTTGGGGGTGATTTACGGTAGCCGAAGTAAGTTAGGTGATTATGTTATAGTTTGTTATGATTTTTAACATTTTTTGGTAATTTTAAAGTAATTGGGCTTAGTTTGTTGCTGTAAAGTGTAGTTGGGGGTGATTTTTGATAGCCGAAGTAATTTAGGTGAGTTTGGCATAGTTTGCTATGGTTAGTAGCATTTTTTTGTAATTTAAAAGTGATTGGGTTTAGTTTGTTGTAGTAAGGGTTAGTTGGTGATGATTTAGAGTAGCCGAAGTAATTTAGGTGAGTCTGGCATAGTTTGTTATGATTTGTACACCTTTTTTTGTAATTTTAAGATGATATGGTTTGGTTTGTTGTGGTAAGGGATAGTTGGGGGTGATTTACGGTAGCCGAAGTAATTTAGGTGATTCTGGTACAGTTTGTTATGATTTTTAGCATTTTTTTGTAATTTTAAAGTGATTGGGCTTAGGTTGTTGCTGTAAAGTGTAGTTGGGGGTGATTTTTGATAGCCGAAGTAATTTAGGTGAGTTTGGCATTGTTTGCTATGATTAGTAGCATTTTTTTGTAATTTAAATGTGATTGGGTTTAGTTTGTTGTGGTAAGGGTTAGTTGGTGATGATTTATGGTAGCCGAAGTAATTTAGGTGAGTTTGGCTTAGTTTGCTATGGTTACTAGCATTTTTTTGTAATTTAAAAGTGATTGGGTTTAGTTTGTTGTGGTAAGGGTTAGTTGGTGATGATTTAGAGTAGCCGAAGTAATTTAGGTGAGTCTGGCATAGTTTGTTATGATTTGTACACCTTTTTTTGTAATTTTAAGATGATATGGTTTGGTTTGTTGTGGTAAGGGATAGTTGGGGGTGATTTACGGTAGCCGATGTAATTTAGGTGATTCTGGTATAGTTTGTTATGATTTTTAGCATTTTTTTGTAATTTTAAAGTGATTGGGCTTAGTTTGTTGCTGTAAAGTGTAGTTGGGGGTGATTTTTGATAGCCGAAGTAATTTAGGTGAATTTGGCATAATTTGCTATGGTTAGTAGCATTTTTTTTGTAATTTAAAAGTGATTGGGTTTAGTTTGTTGTGGTAAGGGTTAGTTGGTGATGATTTATGGTAGCCGAAGTAATTTAGGTGAGTTTGGCATAGTTTGCTATGGTTAGTAGCATTTTTTTGTAATTTAAAAGTGATTGGGTTTAGTTTGTTGTATTAAGGGTTAGTTGGTGATGATTTAGAGTAGCCGAAGTAATTTAGGTGAGTCTGGCATATTTGTTATTATTTGTACACCTTTTTTTGTAATTTTAAGATGATATGGTTTGGTTTGTTGTGGTAAGGGATAGTTGGGGGTGATTTACGGTAGCCGAAGTAATTTAGGTGATTCTGGTATAGTTTGTTATGATTTTTAGCATTTTTTTGTAATTTTAAAGTGACTGGGCTTAGTTTGTTGCTGTAAAGTGTAGTTGGGGTGATTTTTGATAGCCGAAGTAATTTAGGTGAGTTTGGCATAGTTTGCTATGGTTAGTAGCATTTTTTTGTAATTTAAAAGGGATTGGGTTTAGTTTGTTGTGGTAAGGGTTAGTTGGTGATGATTTATGGTAGCCGAAGTAATTTAGGTGAGTTTGGCATAGATTGCTATTTTTACTAGCATTTTTTTGTAATTTAAAAGTGATTGGGTTTAGTTTGTTGTGGTAAGGGTTAGTTGGTGATGATTTAGAGTAGCCGAAGTAATTTAGGTGAGTCTGGCATAATTTGTTATGATTTCTACACCTATTTTTGTAATTTTTAGATGATATGGTTTGGTTTGTTGTGGTAAGGGATAGTTGGGGGTAATTTACGGTAGCCGAAGTAATTTAGGTGATTCTGCTATAGTTTGTTATGATTTTTAGCATTTTTTTTGTAATTTTAAAGTGATTGGGCTTAGTTTGTTGCTGTAAAGTGTAGTTGGGGGTGATTTTTAATAGCCGAAGTAATTTAGGTGAGTTTGGCATAGTTTGCTATTTTTAGTAGCATTTTTTTGTAATTTAAAAGTGATTGGGTTTAGTTTGTTGTGGTAAGGGTTAGTTGGTGATGATTTATGGTAGCCGAAGTAATTTAGGTGAGTTTGGCATAGGTTGCTATGGTTACTAGCATTTTTTTGTAATTTAAAAGTGATTGGGTTTAGTTTGTTGTGGTAAGGGTTAGTTGGTGATGATTTAGAGTAGCCGAAGTAATTTAGGTGAGTCTGGCATAGTTTGTTATGATTTGTACACCTTTTTTTGTAATTTTAAGATGATATGGTTTGGTTTGTTGTGGTAAGGGATAGTTGGGGGTGATTTACGGTAGCCGAAGTAATTTAGATGATTCTGGTATAGCTTGTTATGATTTTTAGCATTTTTTTGTAATTTTAAAGTGATTGGGCTTAGGTTGTTGCTGTAAAGTGTAGTTGGGTGTGATTTTTGATAGCCGAAGTAATTTAGGTGAGTTTGGCATAGTTTGCTATGGTTAGTAGCATTTTTTTGTAATTTAAAAGTGATTGGGTTTAGTTTGTTGTGGTAAGGGTTAGTTGGTGATGATCTAGAGTAGCCGAAGTAATTTAGGTGAGTCTGGCATAGTTTGTTATGATTTTTAAATTTTTTTTTGTAATTTTAAGATGATATGGTTTGGTTTGTTGTGGTAAGGGATAGTTAGGGGTGATTTACGGTAGCCGAAGTAATTTAGGTGATTCTGGTATAGCTTGTTATGATTTTTAGCATTTTTTTGTAATTTTAAAGTGATTGGGCTTAGGTTGTTGCTGTAAAGTGTATTTGGGTGTGATTTTTGATAGCCGAAGTAATTTAGGTGAGTCTGGCATAGTTTGCTATGGTTAGTAGCATTTTTTTGTAATTTAAAAAAGATTGGGTTTAGTTTGTTGTGGTAAGGGTGAGTTGGTGATGATTTATGGTAGCCGAAGTAATTTAGGTGAGTTTGGCATAGTTTGCTTTTGTTAGTAGCATTTTTTTGTAATTTAAAAGTGATTGGCTTTAGTTTGTTGTGGTAAGGGTTAGTTGGTGATGATTTAGAGTAGCCGAAGTAATTTAGGTGAGTCTGGCATAGTTTGTTATGATTTTTACACCTTTTTTTGTAATTTTAAGATGATATGGTTTGGTTTGTTGTGGTAAGGGATAGTTAGGGGTGATTTACGGTAGCCGAAGTAAATTAGGTGATTCTGGTATAGTTTGTTATGATTTTTAGCATTTTTTTGTAATTTTAAAGTGATTGGGCTTAGTTTGTTGCTGTAAAGTGTAGTTGGGGGTGATTTTTGATAGCAGAAGTAATTTAGGTGAGTTTGGCATAGTTTGCTATGGTTAGTAGCATTTTTTTGTAATTTAAAAGTGATTGGGTTTAGTTTGTTGTGGTAAGGGTTAGTTGGTGATGATTTATGGTAGCCGAAGTAATTTAGGTGAGTTTGGCATAGTTTGCTATGGTTAGTAGCATTTTTTTGTAATTTAAAAGTGATTGGGTTTAGTTTGTTGTGGTAAGGGTTAGTTGGTGATGATTTAGAGTAGCCGAAGTAATTTAGGTGAGTTTGGCATAGTTTGCTATGGTTAGTAGCATTTTTTTGTAATTTAAAAGTGATTGGCTTTAGTTTGTTGTGGTAAGGGTTAGTTGGTGATGATTTAGAGTAGCCGAAGTAATTTAGGTGAGTCTGGCATAGTTTGTTATGATTTTTACACCTTTTTTTGTAATTTTAAGATGCTATGGTTTGGTTTGTTGTGGTAAGGGATAGTTAGGGGTGATTTACGTTAGCCGAAGTAATTTAGGTGATTCTGGTATAGCTTGTTATGATTTTTAGCATTTTTTTGTAATTTTAAAGTGATTGGGCTTAGGTTGTTTCTGTAAAGTGTAGTTGGGTGTGATTTTTGATATCCGAAGTAATTTAGGTGAGTTTGGCATAGTTTGCTATGGTTAGTAGCATTTTTTTGTAATTTAAAAAAGATTGGGTTTAGTTTGTTGTGGTAAGGGTGAGTTGGTGATGATTTATGGTAGCCGAAGTAATTTAGGTGAGTTTGGCATAGTTTGCTATGGTTAGTAGCATTTTTTTGTAATTTAAAAGTGATTGGCTTTAGTTTGTTGTGGTAAGGGTTAGTTGGTGATGATTTAGAGTAGCCGAAGTAATTTAGGTGAGTCTGGCATAGTTTGTTATGATTTTTACACCTTTTTTTGTAATTTTAAGATGATATGGTTTGGTTTGTTGTGGTAAGGGATAGTTAGGGGTGAATTACGGTAGCCGAAGTAATTTAGGTGATTCTGGTATAGTTTGTTATGATTTTTAGCATTTTTTTGTAATTTTAAAGTATTGGGCTAAGTTTGTTGCTGTAAAGTGTAGTTGGGGGTGATTTTTGATAGCCGAAGTAATTTAGGTGAGTTTGGCATTGTTTGCTATGATTAGTAGCATTTTTTTGTAATTTAAATGTGATTGGGTTTAGTTTGTTGTGGTAAGGGTTAGTTGGTGATGATTTATGGTAGCCGAAGTAATTTAGGTGAGTTTGGCATAGTTTGCTATGGTTACTAGCATTTTTTTGTAATTTAAAAGTGATTGGGTTTAGTTTGTTGTAGTAAGGGTTAGTTGGTGATGATTTAGAGTAGCCGAAGTAATTTAGGTGAGTCTGGCATATTTGTTATTATTTGTACACCTTTTTTTGTAATTTTAAGATGATATGGTTTGGTTTGTTGTGGTAAGGGATAGTTGGGGGTGATTTACGGTAGCCGAAGTAATTTAGGTGATTCTGGTATAGTTTGTTATGATTTTTAGCATTTTTTTGTAATTTTAAAGTGACTGGGCTTAGTTTGTTGCTGTAAAGTGTAGTTGGGGTTATTTTTGATAGCCGAAGTAATTTAGGTGAGTATGGCAAAGTTTGCTATGGTTAGTAGCATTTTTTTGTAATTTAAAAGGGATTGGGTTTAGTTTGTTGTGGTAAGGGTTAGTTGGTGATGATTTATGGTAGCCGAAGTAATTTAGGTGAGTTTGGCATAGTTTGCTATTTTTACTAGCATTTTTTTGTAATTTAAAAGTGATTGGGTTTAGTTTGTTGTGGTAAGGGTTAGTTGGTGATGATTTAGAGTAGCCCAAGTAATTTAGGTGAGTCTGGCATAATTTGTTATGATTTCTACACCTTTTTTTGTAATTTTTAGATGATATGGTTTGGTTTGTTGTGGTAAGGGATAGTTGGGGGTAATTTACGGTAGCCGAAGTAATTTAGGTGATTCTGCTATAGTTTGTTATGATTTTTAGCATTTTTTTTGTAATTTTAAAGTGATTGGGCTTAGTTTGTTGCTGTAAAGTGTAGTTGGGGGTGATTTTTAATAGCCGAAGTAATTTAGGTGAGTTTGGCATAGTTTGCTATTTTTAGTAGCATTTTTTTGTAATTTAAAAGTGATTGGGTTTAGTTTGTTGTGGTAAGGGTTAGTTGGTGATGATTTATGGTAGCCGAAGTAATTTAGGTGAGTTTGGCATAGGTTGCTATGGTTACTAGCATTTTTTTGTAATTTAAAAGTGATTGGGTTTAGTTTGTTGTGGTAAGGGTTAGTTGGTGATGATTTAGAGTAGCCGAAGTAATTTAGGTGAGTCTGGCATAGTTTGTTATGATTTGTACACCTTTTTTTGTAATTTTAAGATGATATGGTTTGGTTTGTTGTGGTAAGGGATAGTTGGTGGTGCTTTACGGTAGCCGAAGTAATTTAGGTGATTCTGGTATAGTTTGTTATGATTTTTAGCATTTTTTTGTAATTTTAAAGTGATTGGGCTTAGTTTGTTGCTGTAAAGTGTAGTTGGGGGTGATTTTTGATAGCCGAAGTAAATTAGGTGAGTTTGGCATAGTTTGCTATGGTTAGTACCATTTTTTTGTAATTTAAAAGTGATTGGCTTTAGTTTGTAGTGGTAAGGGTTAGTTGGTGATGATTTAGAGTAGCCGAAGTAATTTAGGTGAGTCTGGCATAGTTTGTTATGATTTGTACACCTTTTTTTGTAATTTTAAGATGATATGGTTTGGTTTGTTGTGGTAAGGGATAGTTGGTGGTGCTTTACGGTAGCCGAAGTAATTTAGGTGATTCTGGTATAGTTTGTTATGATTTTTAGCATTTTTTTGTAATTTTAAAGTGATTGGGCTTAGCTTGTTGCTGTAAAGTGTAGTTGAGGGTGATTTTTGATAGCCGAAGTAATTTAGGTGAGTTTGGCATAGTTTGCTATGGTTAGTAGCATTTTTTTGTAATTTAAAAGTGATTGGGTTTAGTTTGTTGTGGTAAGGGTTAGTTGGTGACGATTTAGAGTAGCCGAAGTAATTTAGGTGAGTCTGGCATAGTTTGTTATGATTTGTACACATTTTTTTGTAATTTTAAGATGATATGGTTTGGTTTGTTGTGGTAAGGGATAGTTGGGGGTGATTTACGGTAGCCGAAGTAATTTAGGTAATTCTGGTATAGTTTGTTATGATTTTTAGCATTTTTTTGTAATATTAAAGTGATTGGGCTTAGTTTGTTGCTGTAAAATGTAGTTGGGGATGATTTTTGATAGCCGAAGTAATTTAGGTGAGTTTGGCATAGTTTGCTATAGTTAGTAGCATTTTTTTGTAATTTAAAAGTGATTGGGTTTAGTTTGTTGTGGTAAGGGTTAGTTGGTGATGATTTAGAGTAGCCGAAGTAATTTAGGTGAGTCTGGCATAGTTTGTTATGATTTGTACACCTTTTTTTGTAATTTTAAGATGATACGGTTTGGTTTGTTGTGGTAAGGGATAGTTGGGGGTGATTTACGGTAGCCGAAGTAATTTAGGTGATTCTGGTATAGTTTGTTATGATTTTTAGCATTTTTTGTAATTTTAAAGTGATTGGGCTTAGTTTGTTGCTGTAAAGTGTAGTTGGGGGTAATTTTTGATAGCCGAAGTAATTTAGGTGAGTTTGGCATAGTTTGCTATGGTTAGTAGCATTTTTTTGTAATTTAAAAGTGATTGGGATTAGTTTGTTGTGGTAAGGGTTAGTTGGTGATGATTTATGGTAGCCGAAGTAATTTAGGTGAGTTTGGCATAGTTTGCTATGGTTACTAGCATTTTTTTGTAATTTAAAAGTGATTGGGTTTAGCTTGTTGTGGTAAGGGTTAGTTGGTGATGATTTAGAGTAGCCGAAGTAATTTAGGTGAGTCTGGCATAGTTTGTTATGATTTGTACACCTTTTTTGTAATTTTAAGATTATATGGTTTGGTTTGTTGTGGTAAAGGATATTTGGGGGTGATTTACGGTAGCCGAAGTAATTTATGTGATTCTGGTATAATTTTTTTATGATTTTTAGCACTTTTTTGTAATTTTAAACTGATTGGGCTCAGTTTGTTGCTGTAAAGTGTAGTTGGGGGTGATTTTTGATAGCCGAAGTAATTTAGGTGAGTTTGGCATAGTTTGCTATGGTTAGTAGCATTTTTTTGTAATTTAAAAATGATTGGGTTTAGTTTGTTGTGGTAAGGGTTAGTTGGTGATGATTTATGGTAGCCGAAGTAATTTAGGTGGGTTTGGCATAGTTTGTTATGATTTGTACACCTTTTTTTGTAATTTTAAGATGATATGGTTTGGTTTGTTGTGGTAAGGGATAGTTGGGGGTGATTTATGGTAGCCGAAGTAATTTAGGTGAGTTTGGCATAGTTTGCTATGGTTACTAGCATTTTTTTGTAATTTAAAAGTGATTGGGTTTAGTTTGTTGTGGTAAGGGTTAGTTGGTGATGATTTAAAGTAGCCGAAGTAATTTAAGTGAGTGTATCATAATTTGTTATGATTTGTACACCTTTCTTTGTAATTTTAAGATGATATGGTTTGGTTTGTTGTGGTAAGGGATAGTTGGCGGTGATTTACGGTAGCCGAAGTAATTTAGGTGATTCTGGAGTAGTTTATTATGATTTTTAGCATTTTTTTGTAATTTTAAAGTGATTGGGCTTAGTTTGTTGCTGTAAAGTGTAGTTGGGGTGATTTTTGATAGCCGAAGTAATTTAGGTGAGTTTGGCATAGTTTGCTATGATTAGTAGCATTTTTTTGTAATTTAAAAGTGATTGGGTTTAGTTTGTTGTGGTAAGGGTTAGTTGGTGATGATTTAGAGTAGCCGAAGTAATTTAGGTGAGTCTATCATAATTTGTTATGATTTGTACACCTTTTTTTGTAATTTTAAGATGATATGGTTTGGTTTGTTGTGGTAAGGGATAGTTGGGGGTGATTTACGGTAGCCGAAGTAATTTAGGTGATTCTGGTATAGTTTGTTATGATTTTTAGCATTTTTTTGCAATTTTAAAGTGATTGGGCTTAGTTTGTTGCTGTAAAGTGTAGTTGGGGGTGATATTTGATAGCCAAAGTAATTTAGGTGAGTTTGGCATAGTTTGCTATGGTTACTAGCATTTTTTTGTAATTTAAAAGTGATTGGGTTTAGTTTGTTGTGGTAAGGGTTAGTTGGTGATGATTTATGGTAGCCGAAGTAATTTAGGTGAATTTGGCATAGTTTGCTATGGTTACTAGCATTTTTTTGTAATTTAAAAGTGATTGGGTATAGTTTGTTGTGGTAAGAGTTAGTTGGTGATGATTTAGAGTAGCCGAAGTAATTTAGGTGAGTCTGGCATAGTTTGTTATGATTTGTACACCTTTCTTTGTAATTTTAAGATGATATGGTTTGGTTTGTTGTGGTAAGGGATAGTTGGGGTGATTTACGGTAGCCGAAGTAATTTAGGTGATTCTGGTATAGTTTATTATAATTTTTAGCATTTTTTTGTAATTTTAAAATGATTGGGCTTAGTTTGTTGCTGTAGAGTGTAGTTGGGGGTGATTTTTGTTAGCCGAAGTAATTTAGGTGAGTTTGGCATAGTTTGCTATGGTTAGTAGCATTTTTTTGTAATTTAAAAGTGATTGGGTTTAGTTTGTTGTGGTAAGGGTTAGTTGGTGATGATTTAGAGTAGCCGAAGTAATTTAGCTGAGTCTATCATAATTTGTTATGATTTGTACACCTTTTTTTGTAATTTTAAGATGATATGGTTTGGTTTGTTGTGGTAAGGGATAGTTGGGGGTGATTTACGGTAGCCGAAGTAATTTAGGTGATTCTGGTATAGTTTGTTATGATTTTTAGCATTTTTTGTAATTTTAAAGTGATTGGGCTTAGTTTGTTGCTGTAAAGTGTAGTTGGGGGTAATTTTTGATAGCCGAAGTAATTTAGGTGAGTTTGGCATAGTTTGCTATGGTTAGTAGCATTTTTTTGTAATTTAAAAGTGATTGGGATTAGTTTGTTGTGGTAAGGGTTAGTTGGTGATGATTTATGGTAGCCGAAGTAATTTAGGTGAGTTTGGCATAGTTTGCTATGGTTACTAGCATTTTTTTGTAATTTAAAAGTGATTGGGTTTAGCTTGTTGTGGTAAGGGTTAGTTGGTGATGATTTAGAGTAGCCGAAGTAATTTAGGTGAGTCTGGCATAGTTTGTTATGATTTGTACACCTTTTTTGTAATTTTAAGATTATATGGTTTGGTTTGTTGTGGTAAAGGATATTTAGGGGTGATTTACGGTAGCCGAAGTAATTTAGGTGATTCTGGTATAATTTTTTTATGATTTTTAGCACTTTTTTGTAATTTTAAACTGATTGGGCTCAGTTTGTTGCTGTAAAGTGTAGTTGGGAGTGATTTTTGATAGCCGAAGTAATTTAGGTGATTCTGGTATAGTTTGTTATGATTTTTAGCATTTTTATGTAATTTTAAAGTGATTGGGCTTAGTTTGTTGCTGTAAAGTGTAGTTGGGGTGATTTTTGATAGCCGAAGTAATTTAGGTGAGTTTGGCATAGTTTGCTATGGTTAGTAGCATTTTTTTGTAATTTAAAAGTGATTGGGTTTAGTTTGTTGTGGTAAGGGGTAGTTGGTGATGATTTAGAGTAGCCGAAGTAATTTAGGTGAGTCTATCATAATTTGTTATGATTTGTACACCTTTTTTTGTAATTTTAAGATGATATTGTTTGGTTTGTTGTGGTAAGGGATAGTTGGGGGTGATTTACGGTAGCCGAAGTAATTTAGGTGATTCTGGTATAGTTTGTTATGATTTTTAGCATTTTTTTGTAATTTTAAAGTGATTGGGCTTAGTTTGTTGCTGTAAAGTGTAGTTGGGGGTGATTTTTGATATCCGAAGTAATTTAGGAGAGTTTGGCATAGTTTGCTATAGTTAGTAGCATTTTTTTGTAATTTAAAAGTGATTGGGTTTAGTTTGTTGTGGTAAGGGTTAGTTGGTGATGATTTATGGTAGCCGAAGTAATTTAGGTGAGTTTGGCATAGTTTGCTATGGTTACTAGCATTTTTTTATAATTTAAAAGTGATTGGGTTTAGTTTGTTGTGGTAAGGGTTAGTTGGTGATGATTTATCGTAGCCGAAGTAATTTAGGTGAGTTTGGCACAGTTTGCTATGGTTACTAGCATTTTTTTGTAATTTAAAAGTGATTGGGTTTAGTTTGTTGTGGTAAGAGTTAGTTGGTGATGATTTAGAGTAGCCGAAGTAATTTAGGTAAGTCTGGCATAGTTTGTTATGATTTGTACATTTTTCTTTGTAATTTTAGGATGATTAGGTTTGGTTTGTGGTGGTAAGGGATAGTTGGGGGTGATTTACGGTAGCCGAAGTAATTTAGGTGATTCTGGTATAGTTTATTATGATTTTTAACATTTTTTTGTAATTTTAAAGTGATTGGGCTTAGTTTGTTGCTGTAGAGTGTAGTTGGGGGTGATTTTTGTTAGCCGAAGTAATTTAGGTGAGTTTGGCATAGTTTGCTATGGTTAGTAGCATTTTTTTGTAATTTAAAAGTGATTGGGTTTAGTTTCTTGTGGTAAGGGTTAGTTGGTGATGATTTAGAGTAGCCGAAGTAATTTAGGTGAGTCTATCATAATTTGTTATGATTTGTACACCTTTTTTTGTAATTTTAAGATGATATGGTTTGGTTTGTTGTGGTAAGGGATAGTTGGGGGTGATTTACGGTAGCCTTAGTAATTTAGGTGATTCTGGTATAGTTTGTTATGATTTTTAGCATTTTTTTGTAATTTTAAAGTGATTGGGCTTAGTTTGTTGCTGTAAAGTGTAGTTGGGGGTGATTTTTGATAGCCGAAGTAATTTAGGTGAGTTTGGCATTGTTTGCTATGGTTAGTAGCATTTTTTTGTAATTTAAAAGTGATTGGGTTTAGTTTGTTGTGGTAAGGGTGAGTTGGTGATGATTTATGGTAGCCGAAGTAATTTAGGTGAGTTTGGCATAGTTTGCTATGGTTACTAGAATTTTTTTGTAATTTAAAAGTGATTGGGTTTAGTTTGTTGTGGTAAGGGTTAGTTGGTGATGATTTAGAGTAGCCGAAGTAATTTAGGTGAGTCTGGCATAGTTTGTTATGATTTGTACACCTTTTTTTGTAATTTTAAGATGATATGGTTTGGTTTGTTGTGGTAAGGGATAGTTGGGGGTGATTTACGGTAGCCGAAGTAATTTAGGTGATTCTGGTATAGTTTGTTATGATTTTTAGCATTTTTTTGTAATTTTAAAGTCATTGGGCTTAGTTTGTTGCTGTAAAGTGTAGTTGGGGGTGATTTTTGATAGCCGAAGTAATTTAGGTGAGTTTGGCATTGTTTGCTATGGTTAGTAGCATTTTTTTGTAATTTAAAAGTGATTGGGTTTAGTTTGTTGTGGTAAGGGTTAGTTGGTGATGATTTATGGTAGCCGAAGTAATTTAGGTGAGTTTGGCATAGTTTGCTATGGTTAGTAGCATTTTTTTGTAATTTAAAAGTGATTGGGTTTAGTTTGTTGTAGTAAGGGTTAGTTGGTGATGATTTAGAGTAGCCGAAGTAATTTAGGTGAGTCTGGCATAGTTTGTTATGATTTGTACACCTTTTTTTGTAATTTTAAGATGATATGGTTTGGTTTGTTGTGGTAAAGGATAGTTGGGGGTGATTTACTGTAGCCGAAGTAATTTAGGTGATTCTGGTATAGTTTGTTATGATTTTTAGCATTTTTTTGTAATTTTAAAGTGATTGGGCAAAGTTTGTTGCTGTAAAGTGTAGTTGGGGTGATTTTTGATAGCCGAAGTAATTTAGGTGAGTTTGGCATAGTTTGCTATGGTTAGTAGCATTTTTTTGTAATTTAAAAGGGATTGGGTTTAGTTTGTTGTGGTAAGGGTTAGTTGGTGATGATTTAGTGTAGCCGAAGTAATTTAGGTGAGTCTGGCATAGTTTGTTATGATTTTTACACCTTTTTTTGTAATTTTAAGATGATATGGTTTCGTTTGTTGTGGTAAGTGATAGTTGGGGGTGATTTACGGTAGCCGAAGTAATTTAGGTGAGTTTGGCATAGTTTGCTATGGTAAGTAGCATTTTTTTGTAATTTAAAAGTGATTGGGTTTAGCTTGTTGTGGTAAGGGTTAGTTGGTGATGATTTAGAGTTGCCGAAATAATTTAGGTGAGTGTGGCATAGTTTGTTATGATTTGTACACCTTTTTTGTAATTTTAAGATGATATGGTTTGGTTTGTTGTGGTAAGGGATAGTTGGGGGTGATTTACGGTAGCCGAAGTAATTTAGGTGATTCTGGTATAGTTTGTTATGATTTTTAGCATTTTTTTGTAATTTTAAAGTGATTGGGCTTAGTTTGTTGCTGTAAAGTGTAGTTGGGGGTGATTTTTGATAGCCGAAGTAAATTAGGTGAGTTTGGCATAGTTTGCTATGGTTAGTACCATTTTTTTGTAATTTAAAAGTGATTGGCTTTAGTTTGTAGTGGTAAGGGTTAGTTGGTGATGATTTAGACTAGCCGAAGTAATTTAGGTGAGTCTGGCATAGTTTGTTATGATTTGTACACCTTTTTTTGTAATTTTAAGATGATATGGTTTGGTTTGTTGTGGTAAGCGATAGTTGGTGGTGCTTTACGGTAGCCGAAGTAATTTAGGTGATTCTGGTATAGTTTGTTATGATTTTTAGCATTTTTTTGTAATTTTAAAGTGATTGGGCTTAGCTTGTTGCTGTAAAGTGTAGTTGGGGGTGATTTTTGATAGCCGAAGTAATTTAGGTGAGTTTGGCATAGTTTGCTAAGGTTAGTAGCATTTTTTTGTAATTTAAAAGTGATTGGGTTTAGTTTGTTGTGGTAAGGGTTAGTTGGTGATGATTTAGAGTAGCCGAAGTAATTTAGGTGAGTCTGGCAAAGTTTGTTATGATTTGTACACCTTTTTTGTAATTTTAAGATGATATGGTTTGGTTTGTTGTGGTAAGGGATAGTTGGGGGTGATTTACGGTAGCCGAAGTAATTTAGGTGATTCTGGTATAGTTTGTAATGATTTTTAGCATTTTTTTGTAATTTGAAAGTGATTGGGCTTAGTTTGTTGCTGTAAAGTGTAGTTGGGGGTGATTTTTGATAGCCGAAGTAATTTAGGTGAGTTTGGCATAGTTTGCTATGGTTAGTAGCATTTTTTTGTAATTTAAAAGTGATTGGGTTTAGTTTGTTGTGGTAAGGGTTAGTTGGTGATGATTTAGAGTAGCCGAATAAATTTAGGTGAGTCTGGCATATTTTGTTATGATTTGTACACCTTTTTTGTAATTTTAAGATGATATGGTTTGGTTTGTTGTGGTAAGGGATAGTTGGGGGTGATTTACGGTAGCCGAACTAATTTAGGTGATTCTGGTATAGTTTGTTATGATTTTTAGCATTTTTTTGTAATTTTAAAGTGATTGGGCATAGTTTGTTGCTGTAAAGTGTAGTTGGGGGTGATTTTTGATAGCCGAAGTAAATTAGGTGAGTTTGGCATAGTTTGCTATGGTTAGTACCATTTTTTTGTAATTTAAAAGTGATTGGCTTTAGTTTGTAGTGGTAAGGGTTAGTTGGTGATGATTTAGAGTAGCCGAAGTAATTTAGGTGAGTCTGGCATAGTTTGTTATGATTTGTACACCTTTTTTGTAATTTTAAGATGATATGGTTTGGTTTGTTGTGGTAAGGGATAGTTGGGGGTGATTTACGGTAGCCGAACTAATTTAGGTGATTCTGGTATAGTTTGTTATGATTTTTAGCATTTTTTTGTAATTTTAAAGTGATTGGGCTTAGTTTGTTGCTGTAAAGTGTAGTTGGGGGTGATTTTTGATAGCCGAAGTAAATTAGGTGAGTTTGGCATAGTTTGCTATGGTTAGTACCATTTTTTTGTAATTTAAAAGTGATTGGCTTTAGTTTGTAGTGGTAAGGGTTAGTTGGTGATGATTTAGAGTAGCCGAAGTAATTTAGGTGAGTCTGGCATAGTTTGTTATGATTTGTACACCTTTTTTTGTAATTTTAAGATGATATGGTTTGGTTTGTTGTGGTAAGGGATAGTTGGTGGTGCTTTACGGTAGCCGAAGTAATTTAGGTGATTCTGGTATAGTTTGTTATGATTTTTAGCATTTTTTTGTAATTTTAAAGTGATTGGGCTTAGCTTGTTGCTGTAAAGTGTAGTTGGGGGTGATTTTTGATAGCCGAAGTAATTTAGGTGAGTTTGGCATAGTTTGCTAAGGTTAGTAGCATTTTTTTGTAATTTAAAAGTGATTGGGTTTAGTTTGTTGTGGTAAGGGTTAGTTGGTGATGATTTAGAGTAGCCGAAGAAATTTAGGTGAGTCTGGCATATTTTGTTATGATTTGTACACCTTTTTTGTAATTTTAAGATGATATGGTTTGGTTTGTTGTGGTAAGGGATAGTTGGGGGTGATTTACGGTAGCCGAAGTAATTTAGGTGACTCTGGTATAGTTTGTTATGATTTTTAGAATTTTTTTGTAATTTGAAAGTGATTGGGCTTAGTTTGTTGCTGTAAAGTGTAGTTGAGGGTGATTTTTGATAGCCGAAGTAATTTAGGTGAGTTTGGCATAGTTTGCTATGGTTAGTAGAATTTTTTTGTAATTTAAATGTGATTGGGTTTAGTTTGTTGTGGTAAGGGTTAGTTGGTGACGATTTAGAGTAGCCGAAGTAATTTAGGTGAGTCTGGCATAGTTTGTTATGATTTGTACATATTTTTTTGTAATTTTAAGATGATATGGTTTGGTTTGTTGTGGTAAGGGATAGTTGGGGGTGATTTACGGTAGCCGAAGTAATTTAGGTAATTCTGGTATAGTTTGTTATGATTTTTAGCATTTTTTTGTAATTTTAAAGTGATTGGGCTTAGTTTGTTGCTGTAAAATGTAGTTGGGGATGATTTTTGATAGCCGAAGTAATTTAGGTGAGTCTGGCATAGTTTGTTATGATTTGTACACCTTTTTTTGTAATTTTAAGATGATATGGTTTGGTTTGTTGTGGTAAGGGATAGTTGGTGGTGCTTTACGGTAGCCGAAGTAATTTAGGTGATTCTGGTATAGTTTGTTATGATTTTTAGCATTTTTTTGTAATTTTAAAGTGATTGGGCTTAGCTTGTTGCTGTAAAGTGTAGTTGGGGGTGATTTTTGATAGCCGAAGTAATTTAGGTGAGTTTGGCATAGTTTGCTAAGGTTAGTAGCATTTTTTTGTAATTTAAAAGTGATTGGGTTTAGTTTGTTGTGGTAAGGGTTAGTTGGTGATGATTTAAAGTAGCCGAAGAAATTTAGGTGAGTCTGGCATATTTTGTTACTAGCTGAATGTACCCGGCGTTGCCCGGACGTAGATTAAATAAACGCAGTGTTGACAAAAGTGGTGTATTTGTGATGTAGACTAATCGACATTATAATACAATTAAACAGGAATGCTCTACTTTTCCAATCACAAAATAAACAAATTTGCTGAAATTAACCTGCATTGCCAGGACCGGGTACTTCAATATGATTTGGAAAATTACGATAATTTCGTTTCTGGGTGCAAGCTCCTTTTTTTTCACTCTTTTTCACTCTTCAAGAGAAGGAGAGTTGACAGAGAAGCTGAACTATTCCAAATTATTCCCATTTAGTTCTCTAACAACGTTAAAGAATGTCGTCGAAGAATGTTGAAATATATAAATACATAATTTCACACCATAAAAACGATGTATTTGGTGTAGTTTCGGATGATAAGGTTTTTTTTGGGGATTGTTTTGAATGGTTATTGATGGTTGGCGGGGTTTAGCTTTGGCGGATTAAACGAAACTTTTGGTAATTTTAATGCGATTGGGTTTAGTTTGGCTTGGTAAGAAGTGGTTGGGGTGATATAGCGGAAGTCGAAGTAATTTATGCGAGTTTAGCGTAGTTTGCTTGTAATTCGTAATTTTTTTACATTTTAGGTTGATGTGGGGTAGTTTGGAATGGCAAGTGTATGATTTTTGAGAGTAGTTTGGAATGGTACATTATGTTTAGGGGTGTTTAACGTATTCAGGTAAAATATACAGAAAATTTGGTAATTTAAAAATGAACAATTATAGTGCGAACCTCTTGAGCTCTATTTTCGGTAATAAAATGCAATAGGAAAGATAGTAAAAAAGACTATTTCCATCACTTTTCAGAGGAATTATACGTGGTGGTATTTGTACCCCGCTTACTATGCCTCCATCTTAGTTATAAATAATGCAGAACAATAATGAACACAATGTAAATAAAATAAATAGTGTAAATCGTGTATAAGCACACATTACTTATGATGTCAGTGAAATCCGGTAAAACTGCAAATTTCGGATTTTGGCCGGAGCAGGTTTGGTGAAGATCAAATACACCACTAAAAATTAACGTACGGTATATAAGTGGAGACCGGTACGACGATGGTAATTTTTCGAAAATCGATTGGGGAGATATTTACTTAACGTCAAGAACAAATCGGGAATATTATATTAAAAAAATTAATTTAATAGCGATAGAACTGCGAATACTGATGCGTCGCCTCGACCTTGGCGACGTTGAGTACCAGCGTTCCAGACGCTGAAGCAGCAATTTTAACAATTATATTAGGTGCACGTGCACATATTGTCATTGAGTCGGTATTTGCATCACACCCGCCGGCTAAAGTGTTATTCTTGACTGTCCACGGTTGTACATACAACGGTGAAAATTTCGGGGCAAATTTGGTGAAAAACAAATACACCACTATCATTAACTAAACGTAAAAATTAGCGTACAAATATAAGTGGAGTCCGGTCCGATGCTGATAATTTTTCGAAAATTGATTGGGGGCAGATTTGGTTAACGCGAGGATCAAATGTTAAATTAAAATACTTTATTTGATAGCGGTAGACCTTCGAACACTGATGCGTCGCCTCATCGAATTTGGCGACTTTGCGAACAGTTTCCGACGCTGGAGCAGCAATTTTCACAATTGTAGTTGTGTTAAAATTAAACACCGCGATCGAGTACTGCTCCACACGCTGAACCAGCAATTCTCGAATTCTAAGAAACGATAAGAAAGGCTTATCCAACGCTTGGTATGTGCGAATTTCTGCATATATATTTATGCATACATTCTGCATCAAACTAAATCGAGCATCGCCTTTTCACGTTTCCGACCTTGCCCTTGACGTGGCAGGCTCCAGCTGCTTCAATAATGTAAAAATCTTATTCGGCCTCTCCAATAAACTCACATTTGTTTACATTAACACGCATTCCCTCATGGAATTGTGACGAATTACAAACAAATATTTCAACTTCAAGTGTTTCATTTAATTTCGTTTCTGGATGCAAGCTCCTTTCTTTTCACTCTAGTCAGTCTAAACTTATTACACAGAGTTATATTTTCAAATCCAGGCGCCCTAAAGAATTTTGTCGTTGTTTTCAAAAGTTTCAAGAGAAGGAGAGTTGACATAGAAGCTAAATTATTCCAAATTATTCCCATTTAGTTCTCTGACAACGTTAAAGACAATGTTGAAATATATAAATACAAAATTTTACACCATAAAAACGAAGTATTAAGAATTATGTATAAAAAAAGTCGAAGTTATTCTTCGCTCTTGAGCTCTATTTCCGGTATTAAAAATGCAATAGGAAAGATAGTAAGAAAGACTATTTCCATCACTTTTCACGTGAATTATACGTGGTGGTATTTGTTCTCCGCTTACTATTAGATTTTCAAACTGCTCCATCTTAGTTATAAATAATGCAGAACAATAATGTACGCAATGTACGTAAAATAAATAGTGTAAATAAATCGTGTATAAGCATACAATACTTAAGCGTATGATGTCAGTTAAAATTTCGGATTTCGGCCGGAGCAGGTTTGGTGAAGAACAAATACACCACTATCATTAACTGAACGTAAAAATTAGCGTACGAAAATAAGTGAAGTCCGGTCCGACGCTGGAAATTTTTCGAAAATCGATTGGGGAGAGTTTTGGTTAACGGCAAGAACAAATCGGGAATATTATATTAAAATAATTTATTTAATAGCGATAGAACTTTGAATACCGATGCGTCGCCTCGACCTTGGCGACGTTGAGTACCAGCGATCCAGACGCTGAAGCAGCAATTTTCACAATTATATGAGGTGTACGTGCCTAGTGCGTATAAAAACAATTTGGATAACAAAAGATATTAATTTG
The DNA here is from genome assembly GCA_964023215.1 of Eledona agricola. Classification (NCBI taxonomy): domain Eukaryota; kingdom Metazoa; phylum Arthropoda; class Insecta; order Coleoptera; family Tenebrionidae; genus Eledona; species Eledona agricola. The sequence goes on from CAXIEJ010000187.1 coordinate 693,720, forward strand.
TATGTACCAAATAATACTCGCACAGGTGTACTCGTATGGCCCGTCATAATTTTCACAAAATCAATTTAAGAAATTAACATTCTAAAGTAAATAAATATTTTGACAGGAATGTTAAAAATCTTATTCGGTCTCTCCGACAAACTAACACTTGTTTACATTAACATGCATTTCTTCATGGACCTGTGACGAATTACAAACAAATATCGAAATTTCAAGTGTTCCATGTCAGTCTGAACTTATTACACAGTGATATTTTCACATTCAGGCGCCCTAAATTATTTTGACGTTGATTTATAAAGTTTCCCTGGAAGGAGAGTAGTCAGCAGGTGCCTCGTCAGGGGTGGCAGGGTTGGCAGTGCCACTCCAAGTTCAAATTTACTATCGAACACAAAGATAGTTCTGATTCAATTGCAGAATTTCGAATTTTTCAGATATTTTTACGAAACTCTAGCGCTTACACCGCCTTTATACCTCTTTAAAGTTAAAAACCATAGAGCTGTTTATACAAATGCACGCATGTTGAAAAGGTAAGGCTTGCCCCGTCAGCGTGTTGCAATTCAGAAATACGTTTATGTTTGCATCTCAACTGGAACAAATATTTATTGGAAGGTGGAAGAGAATCAAAATAGGTATCAGCATATTTAATATTCAGAATAACGACTATTAGTCGGAACAATATATTTTATGTGCAGATATTTATTAATATTTTATGATTTAATACGATAAGGCATTTATAAATAACACAACCAAATAAAAGATTTTGATTGAAAACGATTATTAATTTATGGTAGCCGAAGTAATTTAAGTGAGTTTGGCATAGCTTGCTATGTTTTGTAGCATTTTTGTAATTTTAAGTGATTAGGCTAATTTTGGGGCGGTAAGGGGTAGTTGGGGGTGATTTATGGTAGCCGAAGTAATTTAGGTGAATTTGGAATAGTTTGCTATGGTTTGTAGCATTTTTTATAATTTTAAAGTGATTGGGCTTAGTTTGGGGTGGTAAGGGGTAGTTGGGGGTGATTTATGGTAGCCGAAGTAATTCAGGTGAGTTTGAGATAGTTTGCTATGGCTTGTAGCATTTTTCGTAATTTTAAAGTGATTGCGCTTATTTTGGGGTGGTAAGGGGTAGTTGGGGGTGATTTATGGTAGCCGAAGTAATTTAGGTGAGTTAGGCATAGTTTGCTATGGTTTGTAGCATTTTTTGTAATTTTAAAGTGATTGGGCTTATTTTGGGATGGTAAGGGGTAGTTGGGGGTGATTTATGGTAGCCGAAGTAATTTAGGTGAGTTAGGCATAGTTTGCTATGATTTGTTAAATATTTTGTAATTTTAAAGTGATTGGGCTTATTTTGGGGTTGTAAGGGGTAGTTCGGGGTGATTTATGGTAGCCGAAGTAATTTAGGGGAGTTTGGCATAGTTTGCTACGGTTTGTAGAATTTTTTTGTAATTTTAAAGTGATTGAGCCTATTTTGTGGTGGTAAGGGGTAGTTGGGGGTAATTTATAGAAGCCAAATTAATTTAAGTGAGTTTGGCATAGTTTGCTATGGATTGTAGCATTTTTTGTAATTTTAAAGTGATTGGGCTTATTTTGGGGTGGTAAGGGGTACTTGGGGGTGATTTATGGTAGCCGAAGTAATTTAGGTGAGTTAGGCATAGTTTGCTATGATTTGTTGAATATTTTGTAATTTTAAAGTGATTGGGTTTATTTTGGGGTTGTAAGGGGTAGTTCGGGGTGATTTATGGTAGCCGAAGTAATTTAGGGGAGTTTGGCATAGCTTGCTATGGTTTGTAGCATTTTTTATAATTTTAAAGTGATTGGGCTTATTTTGGGGTAGTAAGGGGTAGTTGGGTGTGATTTATGTTAGCCGAATTAATTTAGGTGAGTTAGGCATAGTTTGCTATGGTTTGTAGCATTTTTTGTAATTTTAAAGTGATTGGGATGAGTTAGGGGTGGTAAGGGGGTAGTTGGGGGTGATTTATGATAGCCGAAGTAATTTAAGTGAGTTTGGCATAGTTTGCTATGGTTTGTAGCATTTTTTATAATTTTAAAGTGATTGGGCTTATTTTGGGGTAGTAAGGGGTAGTTGGGGGTGATTTATGTTAGCCGAAGTAATTTAGGTGAGTTAGGCATAGTTTGCTATGGCTTGTAGCATTTTTTGTAATTTTAAAGTGATTGGGCTTATTTTGGGGCGGTAAGGGGTTGTTGGGGGTTGATTTATGGTAGCCGAAGTAATTTAGGTGAGTTAGGCATAGTTTGCTATGGTTTGTAGCATTTTTTTGTAATTTTAAAGTGATTGGGCTTATTTTGGGGTAGTAAGGGGTTGTTGGGGGTGATTTATGTTAGCCGAAGTAATTTAGGTGAGTTAGGCATAGTTTGCTATGGTTTGTGGCATTTTTTTGTAATTTTAAAGTAATTGGGTTTAGTTTGTGGTTGGTAAGGGGTAGTTGGGGGTGATTTATGGTAGCCGCAGTAATTTAAGTGAGTTTGGCATAGTTTGCTATGATTTGTAGCATTTTTTGTAATTTTAAAGTGATTGGGATGAGTTAGGGGTGGCAAGGGGTAGTTGGGGGTGATTTATGATAGCCGAAGTAATTTAAGTGAGTTTGGCATAGTTTGGTATGGTTTGTAGAATTTTTTGTAATTTTAAAGTGATTGGGCTTATTTTGGGGTTGTAAGGGGTAGTTGGGGGTGATTTATCTTAGCCGAAGTAATTTAGGGGAGTTTGGCACAGTTTGCTACGGTTTGTAGAATTTTTTTGTAATTTTAAGGTGATTGAGCCTATTTTGGGGAGGTAAGGGGTAGTTGGGGGTGATTAATGGAAGCCGAAGTAATTTTGATGACTTTGGCATAGTTTGATATTGCTTGTAACATTTTTTGTAATTTTAAAGTGATTGGGCAGAGTTTGGGGTGGTAAGGGGTAGTTGGGGGTGATTAATGGTAGCCGAAGTAATTTAGGTGAGTTAGGCATAGTTTGCTATGCTTTGTAGCATTTTTTTGTAATTTTAAAGTGATTGGGTTTAGTTTGTGGTTGGTAAGGGGTAGTTGGGGGTGATTTATAGTAGCCGCAGTAATTTAAGTGAGTTTGGCATAGTTTGCTATGATTTGTAGCATTTTTTGTAATTTTAAAGTGATTGGGATGAGTTAGGGGTGGCAAGGGGTAGTTGGATGTGATTTATGATAGCCGAAGTAATTTAAGTGAGTTTGGCATAGTTTGGTATGGTTTGTAGAATTTTTTGTAATTTTAAAGTGATTGGGCTTATTTTGGGGTTGTAAGGGGTAGTTGGGGGTGATTTATGGTAGCCGAAGTAATTTAGGGGAGTTTGGCACAGTTTGCTACGGTTTGTAGAATTTTTTTGTAATTTTAAGGTGATTGAGCCTATTTTGGGAAGGTAAGGGGTAGTTGGGGGTGATTAATGGAAGCCGAAGTAGTTTAGATGAGTTTGGCATAGTTTGATATTGCTTGTAACATTTTTTGTAATTTTAAAGTGATTGGGCTGAGTTTGGGGTGGTAAGGGGTAGTTGGGGGTGATTTATGGTAGCCGAAGTAATTTAGGTGAGTTAGGGATAGTTTGCTATGATTTGTGTCATTTTGTTTTATTTTAAAGTGATTGGAGTTACTTGGGGTTGCTAAAGGGTGGTAAGGGATGATTTAAGATAACGGATCTAATTTATGTCAGTTTGGCTTAGTTCGGGAATTTTTTGGGGTTGATTTGGTAAAGTTTGCAGTGGTAAGAGATATTTGAGGATGTTTAATGTTGACGGATTAAATTTGGAGTGATTTGGTAATTTTTAATTGAGTCACGGATCGACATTATAATTGAAATCAAAATTATAATTGAAATATCGGCGGCCTCGCTAGGTACGGCAAAAGTATGATCACGAAAGCAGAAACTCGACGTTGAAATTGTTTAGGTTAAATAAGTGCTTTTAATGTAAACCGGTCGCCCGTCGTCGAAGTTGTTTTGGCTAGATACGTGCTTCTAACATAAACACGGTCTCCGCGATCGGATCATTTTTTGTTTATTTTAGCCGGTTTTTATTGAATTACAAAGGAACCGGGCCGAATTTCGCAAAATCCCTTCTTAGTGTTCAGTTTCGGCACATGATACACCCGTGTCTAAAATTTCAAGTCGCCAGCCCTCACGGTTTGGGCTGTGAGTTATCGGTGAATCAGTGAATGTGTAGATGTGTAGATGAGTGTGTCAGTGAGGACACTTCGCTTTATATATATAGATGATTTGTACACCTTTTTTGTAATTTTAAGATGATATGGTTTGGTTTGTTGTGGTAAGGGATAGTTGGGGGTGATTTACGGTAGCCGAAGTAATTTAGGTGACTCTGGTATAGTTTGTTATGATTTTTAGAATTTTTTTGTAATTTGAAAGTGATTGGGCTTAGTTTGTTGCTGTAAAGTGTAGTTGAGGGTGATTTTTGATAGCCGAAGTAATTTAGGTGAGTTTGGCATAGTTTGCTATGGTTAGTAGCATTTTTTTGTAATTTAAAAGTGATTGGGTTTAGTTTGTTGTGGTAAGGGTTAGTTGGTGACGATTTAGAGTAGCCGAAGTAATTTAGGTGAGTCTGGCATAGTTTGTTATGATTTGTACACATTTTTTTGTAATTTTAAGATGATATGGTTTGGTTTGTTGTGGTAAGGGATAGTTGGGGGTGATTTACGGTAGCCGAAGTAATTTAGGTAATTCTGGTATAGTTTGTTATGATTTTTAGCATTTTTTTGTAATTTTAAAGTGATTGGGCTTAGTTTGTTGCTGTAAAATGTAGTTGGGGATGATTTTTGATAGCCGAAGTAATTTAGGTGAGTTTGGCATAGTTTGCTATAGTTAGTAGCATTTTTTTGTAATTTAAAAGTGATTGGGTTTAGTTTGTTGTGGTAAGGGTTAGTTGGTGATGATTTAGAGTAGCCGAAGTAATTTAGGTGAGTCTGGCATAGTTTGTTATGATTTGTACACCTTTTTTTGTAATTTTAAGATGATACGGTTTGGTTTGTTGTGGTAAGGGATAGTTGGGGGTGATTTACGGTAGCCGAAGTAATTTAGGTGATTCTGGTATAGTTTGTTATGATTTTTAGCTTTTTTTGTAATTTGAAAGTGATTGGGCTTAGTTTGTTGCTGTAAAGTGTAGTTGGGGGTGATTTTTGATAGCCGAAATTATTTAGGTGAGTTTGGCAGAGTTTTCTATGGTTAGTAGCATTTTTTTGTAATTTAAAAGTGATTGGGTTTAGTTTGTTGTGGTAAGGGTTAGTTGGTGATGATTTAGAGTAGCCGAAGAAATTTAGGTGAGTCTGGCATATTTTGTTATGATTTGTACACCTTTTTTGTAATTTTAAGATGATATGGTTTGGTTTGTTGTGGTAAGGGATAGTTGGGGGTGATTTACGGTAGCCGAAGTAATTTAGGTGACTCTGGTATAGTTTGTTATGATTTTTAGAATTTTTTTGTAATTTGAAAGTGATTGGGCTTAGTTTGTTGCTGTAAAGTGTAGTTGAGGGTGATTTTTGATAGCCGAAGTAATTTAGGTGAGTTTGGCATAGTTTGCTATGGTTAGTAGCATTTTTTTGTAATTTAAAAGTGATTGGGTTTAGTTTGTTGTGGTAAGGGTTAGTTGGTGACGATTTAGAGTAGCCGAAGTAATTTAGGTGAGTCTGGCATAGTTTGTTATGATTTGTACACATTTTTTTGTAATTTTAAGATGATATGGTTTGGTTTGTTGTGGTAAGGGATAGTTGGGGGTGATTTACGGTAGCCGAAGTAATTTAGGTAATTCTGGTATAGTTTGTTATGGTTTTTAGCATTTTTTTGTAATTTTAAAGTGATTGGGCTTAGTTTGTTGCTGTAAAATGTAGTTGGGGATGATTTTTGATAGCCGAAGTAATTTAGGTGAGTTTGGCATAGTTTGCTATGGTTAGTACCATTTTTTTGTAATTTAAAAGTGATTGGCTTTAGTTTGTAGTGGTAAGGGTTAGTTGGTGATGACTTAGAGTAGCCGAAGTAATTTAGGTGAGTCTGGCATAGTTTGTTATGATTTGTACACCTTTTTTTGTAATTTTAAGATGATATGGTTTGGTTTGTTGTGGTAAGGGATAGTTGGTGGTGCTTTACGGTAGCCGAAGTAATTTAGGTGATTCTGGTATAGTTTGTTATGATTTTTAGCATTTTTTTGTAATTTTAAAGTGATTGGGCTTAGCTTGTTGCTGTAAAGTGTAGTTGGGGGTGATTTTTGATAGCCGAAGTAATTTAGGTGAGTTTGGCATAGTTTGCTAAGGTTAGTAGCATTTTTTTGTAATTTAAAAGTGATTGGGTTTAGTTTGTTGTGGTAAGGGTTAGTTGGTGATGATTTAGAGTAGCCGAAGAAATTTAGGTGAGTCTGGCATATTTTGTTATGATTTGTACACCTTTTTTGTAATTTTAAGATGATATGGTTTGGTTTGTTGTGGTAAAAGATAGTTGGGGGTGATTTACGGTAGCCGAAGTAATTTAGGTGACTCTGGTATAGTTTGTTATGATTTTTAGAATTTTTTTGTAATTTGAAAGTGATTGGGCTTAGTTTGTTGCTGTAAAGTGTAGTTGAGGGTGATTTTTGATAGCCGAAGTAATTTAGGTGAGTTTGGCATAGTTTGCTATGGTTAGTAGCATTTTTTTGTAATTTAAAAGTGATTGGGTTTAGTTTGTTGTGGTAAGGGTTAGTTGGTGACGATTTAGAGTAGCCGAAGTAATTTAGGTGAGTCTGGCATAGTTTGTTATGATTTGTACACATTTTTTTGTAATTTTAAGATGATATGGTTTGGTTTGTTGTGGTAAGGGATAGTTGGGGGTGATTTACGGTAGCCGAAGTAATTTAGGTAATTCTGGTATAGTTTGTTATGATTTTTAGCATTTTTTTGTAATTTTAAAGTGATTGGGCTTAGTTTGTTGCTGTAAAATGTAGTTGGGGATGATTTTTGATAGCCGAAGTAATTTAGGTGAGTTTGGCATAGTTTGCTATAGTTAGTAGCATTTTTTTGTAATTTAAAAGTGATTGGGTTTAGTTTGTTGTGGTAAGGGTTAGTTGGTGATGATTTAGAGTAGCCGAAGTAATTTAGGTGAGTCTGGCATAGTTTGTTATGATTTGTACACCTTTTTTTGTAATTTTAAGATGATACGGTTTGGTTTGTTGTGGTAAGGGATAGTTGGGGGTGATTTACGGTAGCCGAAGTAATTTAGGTGATTCTGGTATAGTTTGTTATGATTTTTAGCTTTTTTTGTAATTTGAAAGTGATTGGGCTTAGTTTGTTGCTGTAAAGTGTAGTTGGGGGTGATTTTTGATAGCCGAAATTATTTAGGTGAGTTTGGCAGAGTTTTCTATGGTTAGTAGCATTTTTTTGTAATTTAAAAGTGATTGGGTTTAGTTTGTTGTGGTAAGGGTTAGTTGGTGATGATTTAGAGTAGCCGAAGAAATTTAGGTGAGTCTGGCATATTTTGTTATGATTTGTACACCTTTTTTGTAATTTTAAGATGATATGGTTTGGTTTGTTGTGGTAAGGGATAGTTGGGGGTGATTTACGGGAGCCGAAGTAATTTAGGTGACTCTGGTATAGTTTGTTATGATTTTTAGAATTTTTTTGTAATTTGAAAGTGATTGGGCTTAGTTTGTTGCTGTAAAGTGTAGTTGAGGGTGATTTTTGATAGCCGAAGTAATTTAGGTGAGTTTGGCATAGTTTGCTATGGTTAGTAGCATTTTTTTGTAATTTAAAAATGATTGGGTTTAGTTTGTTGTGGTAAGGGTTAGTTGGTGACGATTTAGAGTAGCCGAAGTAATTTAGGTGAGTCTGGCATAGTTTGTTATGATTTGTACACATTTTTTTGTAATTTTAAGATGATATGGTTTGGTTTGTTGTGGTAAGGGATAGTTGGGGGTGATTTACGGTAGCCGAAGTAATTTAGGTAATTCTGGTATAGTTTGTTATGATTTTTAGCATTTTTTTGTAATTTTAAAGTGATTGGGCTTAGTTTGTTGCTGTAAAATGTAGTTGGGTATGATTTTTGATAGCCGAAGTTATTTAGGTGAGTTTGGCATAGTTTGCTATAGTTAGTAGCATTTTTTTGTAATTTAAAAGTGATTGGGTTTAGTTTGTTGTGGTAAGGGTTAGTTGGTGATGATTTAGAGTAGCCGAAGTAATTTAGGTGAGTCTGGCATAGTTTGTTATGATTTGTACACCTTTTTTTGTAATTTTAAGATGATATGGTTTGGTTTGTTGTGGTAAGGGATAGTTGGGGGTGATTTACGGTAGCCGAAGTAATTTAGGTGATTCTGGTATAGTTTGTTATGATTTTTAGCATTTTTTTGTAATTTTAAAATGATTGGGCTTAGTTTGTTGCTGTAAAGTGTAGTTGGGAGTGATTTTTGATAGCCGAAGTAATTTAGGTGAGTTTGGCATAGTTTGCTATGGTTAGTAGCATTTTTTTATAATTTAAAAGTGATTGGGTTTAGTTTGTTGTGGTAAGGGTTAGTTGGTGATGATTTAGAGAAGTCGAAGTAATTTAGGTGAGTCTGGCATAGTTTGTTATGATTTGTACACCTTTTTTTGTAATTTTAAGATGATATGGTTTGGTTTGTTGTGGTAAGGGATAGTTGGGGGTGATTTACAGTAGCCGAAATAATTTAAGTGATTCTGGTATAGTTTGTTATGATTTTTAGTTTTTTTTGTTATTTGAAAGTGATTGGGCTTAGTTTGTTGCTGTAAAGTGTAGTTGGGGGTGATTTTTGATAGCCGAAGTAATTTAGGTGAGTTTGGCATAGTTTGCTATGGTTAGTAGCATTTTTTTGTAATTTAAAAGTGATTGGGTTTAGTTTGTTGTGGTAAGGGTTAGTTGGTGATGATTTAGAGTAGCCGAACAAATTTAGGTGAGTCTGGCATATTTTGTTATGATTTGTACACCATTTTTGTAATTTTAAGATGATATGGTTTGGTTTGTTGTGGTAAGGGATTGTTGGGGGTGATTTACGGTAGCCGAAGTAATTTAGGTGATTCTGGTATAGTTTGTTATGATTTTTAGCATTTTTTTGAATTTGAAAGTGATTGGGCTTAGTTTGTTGTTGTAAAGTGTAGTTGGGGGTGATTTTTGATAGCCGAAGTAATTTAGGTGAGTTTGGCATAGTTTGCTATGGTTAGTAGCATTTTTTTGTAATTTAAAACGGATTGGGTTTAGTTTGTTGTGGTAAGGGTTAGTTGGTGACGATTTAGAGTAGCCGAAGTAATTTAGGTGAGTCTGGCATAGTTTGTTATGATTTGTACACCTTTTTTTGTAATTTTAAGATGATATGGTTTGGTTTGTTGTGGTAAGGGATAGTTGGGGGTGATTCACGGTAGCCGAAGTAATTTAGGTGATTCTGGTATAGTTTGTTATGGTTTTTAGCATTTTTTTGTAATTTTAAAGTGATTGGTATTAGTTTGTTGCTGTAAAGTGTAGTTGGGGGTGATTTTTGATAGCCGAAGTAATTTAGGTGAGTTTGGCATAGTTTGCTATGGTAAGTAGCATTTTTTTGTAATTTAAAAGTGATTGGGTTTAGCTTGTTGTGGTACGGGTTAGTTGGTGATGATTTAGAGTTGCCGAAATAATTTAGGTGAGTGTGGCATAGTTTGTTATGATTTGTACACCTTTTTTGTAATTTTAAGATGATATGGTTTGGTTTGTTGTGGTAAGGGATAGTTGGGGGTGATTTACGGTAGCCGAAGTAATTTAGGTGATTCTGGTATAGTTTGTTATGATTTTTAGCATTTTTTTGTAATTTTAAAGTGATTGGGCTTAGTTTGTTGCTGTAAAGTGTAGTTGGGGGTGATTTTTGATAGCCGAAGTAAATTAGGTGAGTTTGGCATAGTTTGCTATGGTTAGTACCATTTTTTTGTAATTTAAAAGTGATTGGCTTTAGTTTGTAGTGGTAAGGGTTAGTTGGTGATGATTTAGAGTAGCCGAAGTAATTTAGGTGAGTCTGGCATAGTTTGTTATGATTTGTACACCTTTTTTTGTAATTTTAAGATGATATGGTTTGGTTTGTTGTGGTAAGGGATAGTTGGTGGTGCTTTACGGTAGCCGAAGTAATTTAGGTGATTCTGGTATAGTTTGTTATGATTTTTAGCATTTTTTTGTAATTTTAAAGTGATTGGGCTTAGCTTGTTGCTGTAAAGGGTAGTTGGGGGTGATTTTTGATAGCCGATGTAATTTAGGTGAGTTTGGCATAGTTTGCTACGGTTAGTAGCATTTTTTTGTAATTTAAAAGTGATTGGGTTTAGTTTGTTGTGGTAAGGGTTAGTTGGTGATGATTTAGAGTAGCCGAAGTAATTTAGGTGAGTCTGGCATAGTTTGTTATGATTTGTACACCTTTTTTTGTAATTTTAAGATGATACGGTTTGGTTTGTTGTGGTAAGGGATAGTTGGGGGTGATTTACGGTAGCCGAAGTAATTTAGGTGATTCTGGTATAGTTTGTTATGATTTGTAACTTTTTTTTGTAATTTGAAAGTGATTGTACTTAGTTTGTTGCTGTAAAGTGTAGTTGGGGGTGATTTTTGATAGCCGAAGTAATTTAGGTGAGTTTGGCATAGTTTGCTATGGTTAGTAGCATTTTTTTGTAATTTAAAAGTGATTGGGTTTAGTTTGTTGTGGTAAGGGTTAGTTGGTGATGATTTAGAGTAGCCGAAGAAATTTAGGTGAGTCTGGCATATTTTGTTATGATTTGTACACCTTTTTTGTAATTTTAAGGTGATATGGTTTGGTTTGTTGTGGTAAGGGATAGTTGGGGGTGATTTACGGTAGCCGAAGTAATTTAGGTGACTCTGGTATAGTTTGTTATGATTTTTAGCATTTTTTTGTAATTTGAAAGTGATTGGGCTTAGTTTGTTGCTGTAAAGTGTAGTTGAGGGTGATTTTTGATAGCCGAAGTAATTTAGGTGAGTTTGGCATAGTTTGCTATGGTTAGTAGCATTTTTTTGTAATTTAAAAGTGATTGGGTTTAGTTTGTTGTGGTAAGGGTTAGTTGGTGACGATTTAGAGTAGCCGAAGTAATTTAGGTGAGTCTGGCATAGTTTGTTATGATTTGTACACCTTTTTTTGTAATTTTAAGATGATATGGTTTGGTTTGTTGTGGTAAGGGATAGTTGGTGGTGCTTTACGGTAGCCGAAGTAATTTAGGTGATTCTGGTATAGTTTGTTATGATTTTTAGCATTTTTTTGTAATTTTAAAGTGATTGGGCTTAGCTTGTCGCTGTAAAGGGTAGTTGGGGGTGATTTTTGATAGCCGAAGTAATTTAGGTGAGTTTGGCATAGTTTGCTACGGTTAGTAGCATTTTTTTGTAATTTAAAAGTGATTGGGTTTAGTTTGTTGTGGTAAGGGTTAGTTGGTGATGATTTAGAGTAGCCGAAGTAATTTAGGTGAGTCTGGCATAGTTTGTTATGATTTGTACACCTTTTTTTGTAATTTTAAGATGATACGGTTTGGTTTGTTGTGGTAAGGGATAGTTGGGGGTGATTTACGGTAGCCGAAGTAATTTAGGTGATTCTGGTATAGTTTGTTATGATTTGTAACTTTTTTTTGTAATTTGAAAGTGATTGGGCTTAGTTTGTTGCTGTAAAGTGTAGTTGGGGGTGATTTTTGATAGCCGAAGTAATTTAGGTGAGTTTGGCATAGTTTGCTATGGTTAGTAGCATTTTTTTGTAATTTAAAAGTGATTGGGTTTAGTTTGTTGTGGTAAGGGTTAGTTGGTGACGATTTAGAGTAGCCGAAGTAATTTAGGTGAGTCTGGCATAGTTTGTTATGATTTGTACACCTTTTTTTGTAATTTTAAGATGATATGGTTTGGTTTGTTGTGGTAAGGGATAGTTGGGGATGATTCACGGTAGCCGAAGTAATTTAGGTGATTCTGGTATAGTTTGTTATGGTTTTTAGCATTTTTTTGTAATTTTAAAGTGATTGGTATTAGTTTGTTGCTGTAAAGTGTAGTTGGGGGTGATTTTTGATAGCCGAAATAATTTAGGTGAGTTTGGCATAGTTTGCTATGGTAAGTAGCATTTTTTTGTAATTTAAAAGTGATTGAGTTTAGCTTGTTGTGGTAAGGGTTAGTTGGTGATGATTTAGAGTTGCCGAAATAATTTAGGTGAGTGTGGCATAGTTTGTTATGATTTGTACACCTTTTTTGTAATTTTAAGATGATATGGTTTGGTTTGTTGTGGTAAGGGATAGCTGGGGGTGATTTACGGTAGCCGAAGTAATTTAGGTGATTCTGGTATAGTTTGTTATGATTTTTAGCATTTTTTTGTAATTTTAAAGTGATTGGGCTTAGTTTGTTGCTGTAAAGTGTAATTCGGGGTGATTTTTGATAGCCGAAGTAATTTAGGTGAGTTTGGCATAGTTTGCAATAATTAGTAGCATTTTTTTGTAATTTAAAAGTGATTGGGTTTAGTTTGTTGTAGTAAGGGTTAGTTGGTGATGATTTAGAGTAGCCGAAGTAATTTAGGTGAGTCTGGCATAGTTTGTTATGATTTGTACACCTTTTTTTGTAATTTTAAGATGATATGGTTTGGTTTGTTGTGGTAAGGGATAGTTGGGGGTGATTTACGGTAGCCGAAGTAAGTTAAGTGATTATGTTATAGTTTGTTATGATTTTTAATATTTTTTGGTAATTTTAAAGTTATTGGGCTTAGTTTGTTGCTGTAAAGTGTAGTTGGGGGTGATTTTTGATAGCCGAAGTAATTTAGGTGAGTTTGGCATAGTTTGCTATGGTTAGTAGCATTTTTTTGTAATTTAAAAGTGATTGGGTTTAGTTTGTTGTAGTAAGGGTTAGTTGGTGATGATTTAGAGTAGCCGAAGTAATTTAGGTGAGTCTGGCATAGTTTGTTATGATTTGTACACCTTTTTTTGTAATTTTAAGATGATATGGTTTGGTTTGTTGTGGTAAGGGATAGTTGGGGGTGATTTACGGTAGCCGAAGTAATTTAGGTGATTCTGGTATAGTTTGTTATGATTTTTAGCATTTTTTTGTAATTTTAAAGTGACTGGGCTTAGTTTGTTGCTGTAAAGTGTAGTTGGGGTGATTTTTGATAGCCGAAGTAATTTAGGTGAGTTTGGCATAGTTTGCTATGGTTAGTAGCATTTTTTTGTAATTTAAAAGTGATTGGGTTTAGTTTGTTGTGGTAAGGGTTAGTTGGTGATGATTTATGGTAGCCGAAGTAATTTAGGTGACTTTGGCATAGTTTGCTATGGTTACTAGCATTTTTTTGTAATTTAAAAGTGATTGGGTTTAGTTTGTTGTGGTAAGGGTTAGTTGGTGATGATTTAGAGTAGCCGAAGTAATTTAGGTGAGTCTGGCATAGTTTGTTATGATTTGTACACCTTTTTTTGTAATTTTAAGATGATATGGTTTGGTTTGTTGTGGTAAGGGATAGTTGGGGGTGATTTACGGTAGCCGAAGTAATTTAGGTGATTCTGCTATAGTTTGTTATGATTTTTAGCATTTTTTTGTAATTTTAAAGTGATTGGGATTAGTTTGTTGCTGTAAAGTGTAGTTGGGGGTGATTTTTGATAGCCGAAGTAATTTAGGTGAGTTTGGCATAGTTTGCTATGGTTAGTAGCATTTTTTTGTAATTTAAAAGTGATTGGGTTTAGTTTGTTGTGGTAAGGGTTAGTTGGTGATGATTTAGAGTAGCCGAAGTAATTTAGGTGAGTCTGGCATAGTTTGTTATGATTTGTACACCTTTTTTTGTAATTTTAAGATGATATGGTTTGGTTTGTTGTGGTAAGGGATAGTTAGGGGTGATTTACGGTAGCCGAAGTAATTTAGGTGATTCTGGTATAATTTGTTATAATTTTTAGCATTTTTTTGTAATTTTAAAGTGATTGGGCTTAGTTTGTTGCTGTAAAGTGTAGTTGGGGGTGATTTTTGATAGCCGAAGTAATTTAGGTGAGTTTGGCATAGTTTGCTATGGTTAGTAGCATTTTTTTGTAATTTAAAAGTGATTGGATTTAGTTTGTTGTGGTAAGGGTTAGTTGGTGATGATTTATGGTAGCCGAAGTAATTTAAGTGAGTTTGGCATAGTTTGCTATGGTTACTAGCATTTTTTTGTAATTTAAAAATGATTGGGTTTAGTTTGTTGTGGTAAGGGTTAGTTGGTGATGATTTAGAGTAGCCGAAGTAATTTAGGTGAGTCTGGCATAGTTTGTTATGATTTGTACACCTTTTTTTGTAATTTTAAGATGATATGGTTTGGTTTGTTGTGGTAAGGGATAGTTGGGGGTGATTTACGGTAGCCGAAGTAATTTAGGTGATTCTGGTATAGTTTGTTATGATTTTTAGCATTTTTTTGTAATTTTAAAGTGATTGGGCTTAGCTTGTTGCTGTAAAGTGTAGTTGGGGGTGATTTTTGATAGCCGAAGTAATTTTGGTGAGTTTGGCATAGTTTGCTAAGGTTAGTAGCATTTTTTTGTAATTTAAAAGTGATTGGGTTTAGTTTGTTGTGGTAAGGGTTAGTTGGTGATGATATAGAGTAGCTGAAGTAATTTAGGTGAGTCTGGAATAGTTTGTTATGATTTGTACACCTTTTTTTGTAATTTTAAGATGATACGGTTTGGTTTGTTGTGGTAAGGGATAGTTGGGGGTGATTTACGGTAGCCGAAGTAATTTAGGTGATTCTGGTATAGTTTGTTATGATTTTTAGCTTTTTTTGTAATTTGAAAGTGATTGGGCTTAGTTTGTTGCTGTAAAGTGTAGTTGGGGGTGATTTTTGATAGCCGAAATTATTTAGGTGAGTTTGGCAGAGTTTGCTATGGTTAGTAGCATTTTTTTGTAATTTAAAAGTGATTGGGTTTAGTTTGTTGTGGTAAGGGTTAGTTGGTGATGATTTAGAGTAGCCGAAGAAATTTAGGTGAGTCTGGCATATTTTGTTATGATTTGTACACCTTTTTTGTAATTTTAAGATGATATGGTTTGGTTTGTTGTGGTAAGGGATAGTTGAGGGTGATTTACGGTAGCCGAAGTAATTTAGGTGACTCTGGTATAGTTTGTTATGATTTTTAGCATTTTTTTGTAATTTGAAAGTGATTGGGCTTAGCTTGTTGCTGTAAAGTGTAGTTGGGGGTGATTTTTGATAGCCGAAGTAATTTAGGTGAGTGTGGAATAGTTTGCTATGGTTAGTAGCATTTTTTTGTAATTTAAAAGTGATTGGGTTTAGTTTGTTGTGGTAAGGGTTAGTTGGTGATGATTTATGGTAGCCGAAGTAATTTAGGTGAGTCTGGCATAGTTTGTTATGATTTGTACACATTTTTTTGTAATTTTAAGATGATATGGTTTGGTTTGTTGTGGTAAGGGATAGTTGGGGGTGATATACGGTAGCCGAAGTAATTTAGGTGATTCTGGTATAGTTTGTTATGATTTTTGGCATTTTTTTGTAATTTTAAAGTGATTGGGCTTAGTTTGTTGCTGTAAAATGTAGTTGGGGATGATTTTTGATAGCCGAAGTAATTTAGGTGAGTTTGGCATAGTTTGCTATAGTTAGTAGCATATTTTTGTAATTTAAAAGTGATTGGGTTTAGTTTGTTGTGGTAAGGGTTAGTTGGTGATGATTTAGAGTAGCCGAAGTAATTTAGGTGAGTCTGGCATAGTTTGTTATGATTTGTACACCTTTTTTGTAATTTTAAGATGATATGGTTTGGTTTGTTGTGGTAAGGGATAGTTGGGGGTGATTTAGGGTAGCCGAAGTAATTTAGGTGATTCTGGTATAGTTTGTTATGATTTTTAGCATTTTTTTGTAATTTTAATGTGATTGGGCTTAGTTTGTTGCTGTAAAGTGTAGTTGGGAGTGATTTTTGATAGCCGAAGTAATTTAGGTGAGTTTGGCATAGTTTGCTATGGTTAGTAGCATTTTTTTGTAATTTTAAAGTGATTGGGTTTAGTTTGTTGTGGTAAGGGTTAGTTGGTGATGATTTAGAGTAGCCGAAGTAATTTAGGTGAGTCTGGCATAGTTTGTTATGATTTGTACACCTTTTTTTGTAATTTTAAGATGATATGGTTTGGTTTGTTGTGGTAAGGGATAGTTAGGGGTGATTTACGGTAGCCGAAGTAATTTAGGTGATTCTGGTATAATTTGTTATAATTTTTAGCATTTTTTTGTAATTTTAAAGTGATTGGGCTTAGTTTGTTGCTGTAAAGTGTAGTTGGGGGTGATTTTTGATAGCCGAAGTAATTTAGGTGAGTTTGGCATAGTTTGCTATGGTTAGTAGCATTTTTTTGTAATTTAAAAGTGATTGGATTTAGTTTGTTGTGGTAAGGGTTAGTTGGTGATGATTTATGGTAGCCGAAGTAATTTAAGTGAGTTTGGCATAGTTTGCTATGGTTACTAGCATTTTTTTGTAATTTAAAAATGATTGGGTTTAGTTTGTTGTGGTAAGGGTTAGTTGGTGATGATTTAGAGTAGCCGAAGTAATTTAGGTGAGTCTGGCATAGTTTGTTATGATTTGTACACCTTTTTTTGTAATTTTAAGATGATATGGTTTGGTTTGTTGTGGTAAGGGATAGTTGGGGGTGATTTACGGTAGCCGAAGTAATTTAGGTGATTCTGGTATAGTTTGTTATGATTTTTAGCATTTTTTTGTAATTTTAAAGTGATTGGGCTTAGCTTGTTGCTGTAAAGTGTAGTTGGGGGTGATTTTTGATAGCCGAAGTAATTTAGGTGAGTTTGGCATAGTTTGCTAAGGTTAGTAGCATTTTTTTGTAATTTAAAAGTGATTGGGTTTAGTTTGTTGTGGTAAGGGTTAGTTGGTGATGATATAGAGTAGCTGAAGTAATTTAGGTGAGTCTGGAATAGTTTGTTATGATTTGTACACCTTTTTTTGTAATTTTAAGATGATACGGTTTGGTTTGTTGTGGTAAGGGATAGTTGGGGGTGATTTACGGTAGCCGAAGTAATTTAGGTGATTCTGGTATAGTTTGTTATGATTTTTAGCTTTTTTTGTAATTTGAAAGTGATTGGGCTTAGTTTGTTGCTGTAAAGTGTAGTTGGGGGTGATTTTTGATAGCCGAAATTATTTAGGTGAGTTTGGCAGAGTTTGCTATGGTTAGTAGCATTTTTTTGTAATTTAAAAGTGATTGGGTTTAGTTTGTTGTGGTAAGGGTTAGTTGGTGATGATTTAGAGTAGCCGAAGAAATTTAGGTGAGTCTGGCATATTTTGTTATGATTTGTACACCTTTTTTGTAATTTTAAGATGATATGGTTTGGTTTGTTGTGGTAAGGGATAGTTGAGGGTGATTTACGGTAGCCGAAGTAATTTAGGTGACTCTGGTATAGTTTGTTATGATTTTTAGCATTTTTTTGTAATTTGAAAGTGATTGGGCTTAGTTTGTTGCTGTAAAGTGTAGTTGGGGGTGATTTTTGATAGCCGAAGTAATTTAGGTGAGTGTGGAATAGTTTGCTATGGTTAGTAGCATTTTTTTGTAATTTAAAAGTGATTGGGTTTAGTTTGTTGTGGTAAGGGTTAGTTGGTGATGATTTATGGTAGCCGAAGTAATTTAGGTGAGTCTGGCATAGTTTGTTATGATTTGTACACATTTTTTTGTAATTTTAAGATGATATGGTTTGGTTTGTTGTGGTAAGGGATAGTTGGGGGTGATATACGGTAGCCGAAGTAATTTAGGTGATTCTGGTATAGTTTGTTATGATTTTTGGCATTTTTTTGTAATTTTAAAGTGATTGGGCTTAGTTTGTTGCTGTAAAATGTAGTTGGGGATGATTTTTGATAGCCGAAGTAATTTAGGTGAGTTTGGCATAGTTTGCTATAGTTAGTAGCATATTTTTGTAATTTAAAAGTGATTGGGTTTAGTTTGTTGTGGTAAGGGTTAGTTGGTGATGATTTAGAGTAGCCGAAGTAATTTAGGTGAGTCTGGCATAGTTTGTTATGATTTGTACACCTTTTTTGTAATTTTAAGATGATATGGTTTGGTTTGTTGTGGTAAGGGATAGTTGGGGGTGATTTAGGGTAGCCGAAGTAATTTAGGTGATTCTGGTATAGTTTGTTATGATTTTTAGCATTTTTTTGTAATTTTAATGTGATTGGGCTTAGTTTGTTGCTGTAAAGTGTAGTTGGGAGTGATTTTTGATAGCCGAAGTAATTTAGGTGAGTTTGGCATAGTTTGCTATGGTTAGTAGCATTTTTTTGTAATTTAAAATTGATTGGGTTTAGTTTGTTGTGGTAAGGGTTAGTTGGTGATGATTTAGAGTAGCCGAAGTAATTTAGGTAAGTCTGGCATAGTTTGTTATGATTTGTACACCTTTTTTTGTAATTTTAAGATGATATGGTTTGGTTTGTTGTGGTAAGGGATAGTTGGGGGTGATTTACGGCAGCCGAAGTAATTTAAGTAATTCTGGTATAGTTTGTTATGATTTTTAGTTTTTTTTGTAATTTGAAAGTGATTGGGCTTAGTTTGTTGCTGTAAAGTGTAGTTGGGGGTGATTTTTGATAGCCGAAGTAATTTAGGTGAGTTTGGCATAGTTTGCTATGGTTAGTAGCATTTTTTTGTAATTTAAAAGTGATTGGGTTTAGTTTGTTGTGGTAAGGGTTAGTTGGTGATGATTTAGATTAGCCGAAGAAATTTAGGTGAGTCTGGCATATTTTGTTATGATTTGTACACCATTTCTGTTATTTTAAGATGATATGGTTTGGTTTGTTGTGGTAAGGGATAGTTGGGGGTGATTTACGGTAGCCGAAGTAATTTAGGTGATTCTGGTATAGTTTGTTATGGTTTTTAGCATTTTTTTGTAATTTTAAAGTGATTGGTATTAGTTTGTTGCTGTAAAGTGTAGTTGGGGGTGATTTTTGATAGCCGAAGTAATTTAGGTGAGTTTGGCATAGTTTGCTATGGTAAGTAGCATTTTTTTGTAATTTAAAAGTGATTGGGTTTAGCTTGTTGTGGTAAGGGTTAGTTGGTGATGATTTAGAGTTGCCGAAATAATTTAGGTGAGTGTGGCATAGTTTGTTATAATTTGTACACCTTTTTTGTAATTTTAAGATGATATGGTTTGGTTTGTTGTGGTAAGGGATAGTTGGGGGTGATTTACGGTAGCCGAAGTAATTTAGGTGATTCTGGTATAGTTTGTTATGATTTTTAGCATTTTTTTGTAATTTGAAAGTGATTGGGCTTAGTTTGTTGCTGTAAAGTGTAGTTGGGGGTGATTTTTGATAGCCGAAGTAAATTAGGTGAGTTTGGCATAGTTTGCTATGGTTAGTACCATTTTTTTTGTAATTTAAAAGTGATTGGGTTTAGTTTGTTGTGGTAAGGGTTAGTTGGTGATGATTTAGAGTAGCCGAAGTAATTTAGGTGAGTCTGGCATAGTTTGTTATGATTTGTACACCTTTTTTTGTAATTTTAAGATGATATGGTTTGGTTTGTTGTGGTAAGGGATAGTTGGGGGTTATTTACGGTAGCCGAAGTAATTTAGGTGATTCTGGTATAGTTTGTTATGATTTTTAGCATTTTTTTGTAATTTTAAAGTGATTGGGCTTAGTTTGTTGCTGTAAAGTGTAGTTGGGAGTGATTTTTGATAGCCGAAGTAATTTAGGTGAGTTTGGCATAGTTTGCTATGGTTAGTAGCGTTTTTTTGTAATTTAAAAGTGATTGGGTTTAGTTTGTTGTGGTAAGGGTTAGTTGGTGATGATTTAGAGTAGCCGAAGTAATTTAGGTGAGTCTGGCATAGTTTGTTATGATTTGTACACCTTTTTTTGTAATTTTAAGATGATATGGTTTGGTTTGTTGTGGTAAGGGATAGTTGGGGGTGATTTACGGTAGCCGAAGTAATTTAGGTGATTCTGGTATAGTTTGTTATGATTTTTAGCTTTTTTTTGTAATTTGAAAGTGATTGGGCTTAGTTTGTTGCTGTAAAGTGTAGTTGGGAGTGATTTTTGATAGCCGAATTAATTTAGGTGAGTTTGGCATAGTTTGCTAAGGTTAGTAGCATTTTTTTGTAATTTAAAGGTGATTGGGTTTAGTTTGTTGTGGTAAGGGTTAGTTGGTGATGATTTAGAGTAGCCGAAGTAATTTAGGTAAGTCTGGCATAGTTTGTTATGATTTGTACACCTTTTTTTGTAATTTTAAGATGATATGGTTTGGTTTGTTGTGGTAAGGGATAGTTGGGGGTGATTTACGGCAGCCGAAGTAATTTAAGTAATTCTGGTATAGTTTGTTATGATTTTTAGTTTTTTTTGTAATTTGAAAGTGATTGGGCTTAGTTTGTTGCTGTAAAGTGTAGTTGGGGGTGATTTTTGATAGCCGAAGTAATTTAGGTGAGTTTGGCATAGTTTGCTATGGTTAGTAGCATTTTTTTGTAATTTAAAAGTGATTGGGTTTAGTTTGTTGTGGTAAGGGTTAGTTGGTGATGATTTAGATTAGCCGAAGAAATTTAGGTGAGTCTGGCATATTTTGTTATGATTTGTACACCATTTCTGTTATTTTAAGATGATATGGTTTGGTTTGTTGTGGTAAGGGATAGTTGGGGGTGATTTACGGTAGCCGAAGTAATTTAGGTGATTCTGGTATAGTTTGTTATGGTTTTTAGCATTTTTTTGTAATTTTAAAGTGATTGGTATTAGTTTGTTGCTGTAAAGTGTAGTTGGGGGTGATTTTTGATAGCCGAAGTAATTTAGGTGAGTTTGGCATAGTTTGCTATGGTAAGTAGCATTTTTTTGTAATTTAAAAGTGATTGGGTTTAGCTTGTTGTGGTAAGGGTTAGTTGGTGATGATTTAGAGTTGCCGAAATAATTTAGGTGAGTGTGGCATAGTTTGTTATAATTTGTACACCTTTTTTGTAATTTTAAGATGATATGGTTTGGTTTGTTGTGGTAAGGGATAGTTGGGGGTGATTTACGGTAGCCGAAGTAATTTAGGTGATTCTGGTATAGTTTGTTATGATTTTTAGCATTTTTTTGTAATTTGAAAGTGATTGGGCTTAGTTTGTTGCTGTAAAGTGTAGTTGGGGGTGATTTTTGATAGCCGAAGTAAATTAGGTGAGTTTGGCATAGTTTGCTATGGTTAGTACCATTTTTTTTGTAATTTAAAAGTGATTGGGTTTAGTTTGTTGTGGTAAGGGTTAGTTGGTGATGATTTAGAGTAGCCGAAGTAATTTAGGTGAGTCTGGCATAGTTTGTTATGATTTGTACACCTTTTTTTGTAATTTTAAGATGATATGGTTTGGTTTGTTGTGGTAAGGGATAGTTGGGGGTTATTTACGGTAGCCGAAGTAATTTAGGTGATTCTGGTATAGTTTGTTATGATTTTTAGCATTTTTTTGTAATTTTAAAGTGATTGGGCTTAGTTTGTTGCTGTAAAGTGTAGTTGGGAGTGATTTTTGATAGCCGAAGTAATTTAGGTGAGTTTGGCATAGTTTGCTATGGTTAGTAGCGTTTTTTTGTAATTTAAAAGTGATTGGGTTTAGTTTGTTGTGGTAAGGGTTAGTTGGTGATGATTTAGAGTAGCCGAAGTAATTTAGGTGAGTCTGGCATAGTTTGTTATGATTTGTACACCTTTTTTTGTAATTTTAAGATGATATGGTTTGGTTTGTTGTGGTAAGGGATAGTTGGGGGTGATTTACGGTAGCCGAAGTAATTTAGGTGATTCTGGTATAGTTTGTTATGATTTTTAGCTTTTTTTTGTAATTTGAAAGTGATTGGGCTTAGTTTGTTGCTGTAAAGTGTAGTTGGGAGTGATTTTTGATAGCCGAATTAATTTAGGTGAGTTTGGCATAGTTTGCTAAGGTTAGTAGCATTTTTTTGTAATTTAAAGGTGATTGGGTTTAGTTTGTTGTGGTAAGGGTTAGTTGGTGATGATTTAGAGTAGCCGAAGTAATTTAGGTGAGTCTGGCATAGTTTGTTATGATTTGTACACCTTTTTTGTAATTTTAAGATGATATGGTTTGGTTTGTTGTGGTAAGGGATAGTTGGGGGTGATTTACGGTAGCCGAAGTAATTTAGGTGATTCTGGTATAGTTTGTTATGATTTTTAGCATTTTTTTGTAATTTTAAAGTGATTGGGCTTAGTTTGTTGCTGTAAAATGTAGTTGGGGATGATTTTTGATAGCCGAAGTAATTTAGGTGAGTTTGGCATAGTTTGCTATAGTTAGTAGCATATTTTTGTAATTTAAAAGTGATTGGGTTTAGTTTGTTGTGGTAAGGGTTAGTTGGTGATGATTTAGAGTAGCCGAAGTAATTTAGGTGAGTCTGGCATAGTTTGTTATGATTTGTACACCTTTTTTGTAATTTTAAGATGATATGGTTTGGTTTGTTGTGGTAAGGGATAGTTGGGGGTGATTTAGGGTAGCCGAAGTAATTTAGGTGATTCTGGTATAGTTTGTTATGATTTTTAGCATTTTTTTGTAATTTTAATGTGATTGGGCTTAGTTTGTTGCTGTAAAGTGTAGTTGGGAGTGATTTTTGATAGCCGAAGTAATTTAGGTGAGTTTGGCATAGTTTGCTATGGTTAGTAGCATTTTTTTGTAATTTAAAATTGATTGGGTTTAGTTTGTTGTGGTAAGGGTTAGTTGGTGATGATTTAGAGTAGCCGAAGTAATTTAGGTAAGTCTGGCATAGTTTGTTATGATTTGTACACCTTTTTTTGTAATTTTAAGATGATATGGTTTGGTTTGTTGTGGTAAGGGATAGTTGGGGGTGATTTACGGCAGCCGAAGTAATTTAAGTAATTCTGGTATAGTTTGTTATGATTTTTAGTTTTTTTTGTAATTTGAAAGTGATTGGGCTTAGTTTGTTGCTGTAAAGTGTAGTTGGGGGTGATTTTTGATAGCCGAAGTAATTTAGGTGAGTTTGGCATAGTTTGCTATGGTTAGTAGCATTTTTTTGTAATTTAAAAGTGATTGGGTTTAGTTTGTTGTGGTAAGGGTTAGTTGGTGATGATTTAGATTAGCCGAAGAAATTTAGGTGAGTCTGGCATATTTTGTTATGATTTGTACACCATTTCTGTTATTTTAAGATGATATGGTTTGGTTTGTTGTGGTAAGGGATAGTTGGGGGTGATTTACGGTAGCCGAAGTAATTTAGGTGATTCTGGTATAGTTTGTTATGGTTTTTAGCATTTTTTTGTAATTTTAAAGTGATTGGTATTAGTTTGTTGCTGTAAAGTGTAGTTGGGGGTGATTTTTGATAGCCGAAGTAATTTAGGTGAGTTTGGCATAGTTTGCTATGGTAAGTAGCATTTTTTTGTAATTTAAAAGTGATTGGGTTTAGCTTGTTGTGGTAAGGGTTAGTTGGTGATGATTTAGAGTTGCCGAAATAATTTAGGTGAGTGTGGCATAGTTTGTTATAATTTGTACACCTTTTTTGTAATTTTAAGATGATATGGTTTGGTTTGTTGTGGTAAGGGATAGTTGGGGGTGATTTACGGTAGCGGAAGTAATTTAGGTGATTCTGGTATAGTTTGTTATGATTTTTAGCATTTTTTTGTAATTTGAAAGTGATTGGGCTTAGTTTGTTGCTGTAAAGTGTAGTTGGGGGTGATTTTTGATAGCCGAAGTAAATTAGGTGAGTTTGGCATAGTTTGCTATGGTTAGTACCATTTTTTTTGTAATTTAAAAGTGATTGGGTTTAGTTTGTTGTGGTAAGGGTTAGTTGGTGATGATTTAGAGTAGCCGAAGTAATTTAGGTGAGTCTGGCATAGTTTGTTATGATTTGTACACCTTTTTTTGTAATTTTAAGATGATATGGTTTGGTTTGTTGTGGTAAGGGATAGTTGGGGGTTATTTACGGTAGCCGAAGTAATTTAGGTGATTCTGGTATAGTTTGTTATGATTTTTAGCATTTTTTTGTAATTTTAAAGTGATTGGGCTTAGTTTGTTGCTGTAAAGTGTAGTTGGGAGTGATTTTTGATAGCCGAAGTAATTTAGGTGAGTTTGGCATAGTTTGCTATGGTTAGTAGCGTTTTTTTGTAATTTAAAAGTGATTGGGTTTAGTTTGTTGTGGTAAGGGTTAGTTGGTGATGATTTAGAGTAGCCGAAGTAATTTAGGTGAGTCTGGCATAGTTTGTTATGATTTGTACACCTTTTTTTGTAATTTTAAGATGATATGGTTTGGTTTGTTGTGGTAAGGGATAGTTGGGGGTGATTTACGGTAGCCGAAGTAATTTAGGTGATTCTGGTATAGTTTGTTATGATTTTTAGCTTTTTTTTGTAATTTGAAAGTGATTGGGCTTAGTTTGTTGCTGTAAAGTGTAGTTGGGAGTGATTTTTGATAGCCGAATTAATTTAGGTGAGTTTGGCATAGTTTGCTAAGGTTAGTAGCATTTTTTTGTAATTTAAAGGTGATTGGGTTTAGTTTGTTGTGGTAAGGGTTAGTTGGTGATGATTTAGAGTAGCCGAAGTAATTTAGGTGAGTGTGGCATAGTTTGTTATGATTTGTACACCTTTTTTGTAATTTTAAGATGATATGGTTTGGTTTGTTGTGGTAAGGGATAGTTGGGGGTGATTTACGGTAGCCGAAGTAATTTAGGTGATTCTGGTATAGTTTGTTATGATTTTTAGCATTTTTTTGTAATTTGAAAGTGATTGGGCTTAGTTTGTTGCTGTAAAGTGTAGTTGAGGGTGATTTTTGATAGCCGAAGTAATTTAGGTGAGTTTGGCATAGTTTGCTATGGTTAGTAGCATTTTTTTGTAATTTAAAAGTGATTGGGTTTAGTTTGTTGTGGTAAGGGTTAGTTGGTGATGATTTAGAGTAGCCGAAGTAATTTAGGTGAGTCTGGCATAGTTTGTTATGATTTGTACACCTTTTTTTGTAATTTTAAGACGATATGGTTTGGTTTGTTGTGGTAAGGGATAGTTGGTGGTGCTTTACGGTAGCCGAAGTAATTTAGGTGATTCTGGTATAGTTTGTTATGATTTTTAGCTTTTTTTTGTAATTTGAAAGTGATTGGGCTTAGTTTGTTGCTGTAAAGTGTAGTTGGGGGTGATTTTTGATAGCCGAAGTAATTTAGGTGAGTTTGGCATAGTTTGCTATGGTTAGTAGCATTTCTTTGTAATTTAAAAGTGATTGGGTTTAGCTTGTTGTGGTAAGGGTTAGTTGGTGATGATTTAGAGTAGCCGAAATAATTTAGGTGAGTGTGGCATAGTTTGGTATGGTTTGTACACCTTTTTTGTAATTTTAAGATGATATGGTTTGGTTTGTTGTGGTAAGGGATAGTTGGGGGTGATTTACGGTAGGCGAAGTAATTTAGGTGATTCTGGTATAGTTTGTTATGATTTTTAGCATTTTTTTGTAATTTTAAAGTGATTGGGCTTAGTTTGTTGCTGTAAAGTGTAGTTATGGGTGATTTTTGATAGCCGAAGTAAATTAGGTGAGTTTGGCATAGTTTGCTACGGTTAGTAGCATTTTTTAGTAATATAAAAGTGATTGGGTTTAGTTTGTTGTGGTTAGGGTTAGTTGGTGATGATTTAGAGTAGCCGAAGTAATTTAGGTGAGTCTGGCATAGTTTGTTATGATTTGTACACCTTTTTTTGTAATTTTAAGATGATACGGTTTGGTTTGTTGTGGTAAGGGATAGTTGGGGGTGATTTACGGTAGCCGAAGTAATTTAGGTGATTCTGGTATAGTTTATTATGATTTTTAGCTTTTTTTTTTGTAATTTGAAAGTGATTGGGCTTAGTTTGTTGCTGTAAAGTGTAGTTGGGGGTGATTTTTCATAGCCGAAGTAATTTAGGTGAGTTTGGCATAGTTTGCTATGGTTAGTAGCATTTTTTTGTAATTTAAAAGTGATTGGGTTTAGTTTGTTGTAGTAAGGGTTAGTTGGTGATGATTTAGAGTAGCCGAAGTAATTTAGGTGAGTCTGGCATGATTTGTACACCTTTTTTTGTAATTTTAAGATGATATGGTTTGGTTTGTTGTGGTAAGGGATAGTTGGGGGTGATTTACGGTAGCCGAAGTAATTTAGGTGATTCTGGTATAGTTTGTTATGATTTTTAGCATTTTTTTGTAATTTGAAAGTGATTGGGCTTAGTTTGTTGCTGTAAAGTGTAGTTGGGGGTGATTTTTGATAGCCGAAGTAATTTAGGTGAGTTTGGCATAGTTTGCTATGGTTAGTAGAATTTTTTTGTAATTTAAAAGTGATTGGGTTTAGTTTGTTGTGGTAAGGGTTAGTTGGTGATGATTTAGAGTAGCCGAAGTAATTTAGGTGAGTCTGGCATAGTTTGGTATGATTTGTACACCTTTTTTTGTAATTTTAAGATGATATGGTTTGGTTTGTTGTGGTAAGGGATAGTTGGGGGTGATTTACGGTAGCCGAAGTAATTTAGGTGATTCTGGTATAGTTTGTTATGATTTTTAGCATTTTTTTGTAATTTGAAAATGATTGGGCTTAGTTTGTTGCTGTAAAGTGTAGTTGGGGGTGATTTTTGATAGCCGAAGTAATTTAGGTGAGTTTGGCATAGTTTGCTATGGTTAGTAGCATTTTTTTGTAATTTAAAAGTGATTGGGTTTAGTTTGTTGTGGTAAGGGTTAGTTGGTGATGATTTAGAGTAGCCGAAGTAATTTAGGTGAGTCTGGTATAGTTTGTTATGATTTTTAGCATTTTTTTGTTATTTTAAAGTGATTGGGCTTAGTTTGTTGCTGTAAAGTGTAGTTGGGGGTGATTTTTGATAGCCGAAGTAATTTAGGTGAGTTTGGCATAGTTTGCTATGGTAAGTAGCATTTTTTTGTAATTTAAAAGTGATTGGGTTTAGCTTGTTGTGGTAAGGGTTAGTTGGTGATGATTTAGAGTTGCCGAAATAATTTAGGTGAGTGTGGCATAGTTTGTTATGATTTGTACACCTTTTTTGTAATTTTAAGATGATATGGTTTGGTTTGTTGTGGTAAGGGATAGTTGGGGGTGCTTTACGGTAGCCGAAGTAATTTAGGTGATTCTGGTATAGTTTGTTATGATTTTTAGCATTTTTTTGTAATTTTAAAGTGATTGGGCTTAGCTTGCTGCTGTAATGTGTAGTTGGGGGTGATTTTTGATAGCCGAAGTAATTTAGGTGAGTTTGGCATAGTTTGCTAAGGTTAGTAGCATTTTTTTGTAATTTAAATGTGATTGGGCTTAGTTTGTTGTGGTAAGGGTTAGTTGGTGATGATTTAGAGTAGCCGAAGTAATTTAGGTGAGTCTGGCATAGTTTGTTATGATTTGAACACCTTTTTTGTAATTTTAAGATGATATGGTTTGGTTTGTTGTGGTAAGGGATAGTTGGGGGTGATTTACGGTAGCCGAAGTAATTTAGGTGATTCTGGTATAGTTTGTTATGATTTTTAGCATTTTTTTTTATTTGAAAGTAATTGGGCTTAGTTTGTTGCTGTAAAGTGTAGTTGGGGGTGATTTTTGATAGCCGAAGTAATTTAGGTGAGTTTGGCATAGTTTGCTATGGTTAGTATCATTTTTTTGTAATTTAAAAGTGATTGGGTTTAGTTTGTTGTGGTGAGGGTTAGTTGGTGATGATTTAGAGTAGCCGAATAAATTTAGGTGAGTCTGGCATATTTTGTTATGATTTGTACACCTTTTTTGTAATTTTAAGATGATATGGTTTGGTTTGTTGTGGTAAGGGATAGTTGGGGGTGTTTTACGGTAGCCGAAGTAATTTAGGTGATTCTGGTATAGTTTGTTATGATTTTTAGCATTTTTTTGTAATTTTAAAGTGATTGGGCTTAGTTTGTTGCTGTAAAGTGTAGTTGGGGGTGATTTACGTTAGCCGAAGTAATTTAGGTGATTCTGGTATAGTTTGTTATGATTTTTAGCATTTTTTTGTAATTTGAAAGTGATTGGGCATAGTTTGTTGTGGTAAGGGTTAGTTGGTGACGATTTAGAGTAGCCGAAGTAATTTAGGTGAGTCTGGCATAGTTTGTTATGATTTGTACACCTTTTTTTGTAATTTTAAGATGATATGGTTTGGTTTGTTGTGGTAAGGGATAGTTGGGGGTGATTCACGGTACCCGAAGTAATTTAGGTGATTCTGGTATAGTTTGTTATGGTTTTTAGCATTTTTTTGTAATTTTAAAGTGATTGGTATTAGTTTGTTGCTGTAAAGTGTAGTTGGGGGTGATTTTTGATAGCCGAAGTAATTTAGGTGAGTTTGGCATAGTTTGCTATGGTAAGTAGCATTTTTTTGTAATTTAAAAGTGATTGGGTTTAGCTTGTTGTGGTAAGGGTTAGTTGGTGATGATTTAGAGTTGCCGAAATAATTTAGGTGAGTGTGGGATAGTTTGTTATGATTTGTACACCTTTTTTGTAATTTTAAGATGATATGGTTTGGTTTGTTGTGGTAAGGGATAGTTGGGGGTGATTTACGGTAGCCGAAGTAATTTAGGTGATTCTGGTATAGTTTGTTATGATTTTTAGCATTTTTTTGTAATTTTAAAGTGATTGGGCTTAGTTTGTTGCTGTAAAGTGTAGTTGGGGGTGATTTTTGATAGCCGAAGTAAATTAGGTGAGTTTGGCATAGTTTGCTATGGTTAGTACCATTTTTTTGTAATTTAAAAGTGATTGGCTTTAGTTTGTAGTGGTAAGGGTTAGTTGGTGATGATTTAGAGTAGCCGAAGTAATTTAGGTGAGTCTGGCATAGTTTGTTATGATTTGTACACCTTTTTTGTAATTTTAAGATGATATGGTTTGGTTTGTTGTGGTAAGGGATAGTTGGGGGTGATTTACGGTAGCCGAAGTAATTTAGGTGATTCTGGTATAGTTTGTTATGGTTTTTAGCATTTTTTTGTAATTTTAAAGTGATTGGTATTAGTTTGTTGCTGTAAAGTGTAGTTGGGGGTGATTTTTGATAGCCGAAATTATTTAGGTGAGTTTGGCAGAGTTTGCTATGGTTAGTAGCATTTTTTTGTAATTTAAAAGTGATTGGGTTTAGTTTGTTGTGGTAAGGGTTAGTTGGTGATGATTTAGAGTAGCCGAAGAAATTTAGGTGAGTCTGGCATATTTTGTTATGATTTGTACACCTTTTTTGTAATTTTAAGATGATATGGTTTGGTTTGTTGTGGTAAGGGATAGTTGGGGGTGATTTACGGTAGCCGAAGTAATTTAGGTGACTCTGGTATAGTTTGTTATGATTTTTAGCATTTTTTTGTAATTTGAAAGTGATTGGGCTTAGTTTGTTGCTGTAAAGTGTAGTTGGGGGTGATTTTTGATAGCCGAAGTAATTTAGGTGAGTTTGGCATAGTTTGCTAAGGTTAGTAGCATTTTTTTGTAATTTAAAAGTGATTGGGTTTAGTTTGTTGTGGTAAGGTTTAGTTGGTGATGATTTAGAGTAGCCGAAGTAATTTAGGTGAGTCTGGCATAGTTTGTTATGATTTGTACACCTTTTTTGTAATTTTAAGATGATATGGTTTGGTTTGTTGTGGTAAGGGATAGTTGGGGGTGATTTACGGTAGCCGAAGTAATTTAGGTGATTCTGGTATAGTTTGTTATGATTTTTAGCATTTTTTTGTAATTTGAAAGTGATTGGGCTTAGTTTGTTGCTGTAAAGTGTAGTTGGGGGTGATTTTTGATAGCCGAAGTAATTTAGGTGAGTTTGGCATAGTTTGCTATGGTTAGTAGCATTTTTTTGTAATTTAAAAGTGATTGGGTTTAGTTTGTTGTGGTAAGGGTTAGTTGGTGATGATTTAGAGTAGCCGAAGTAATTTAGGTGAGTCTGGCATAGTTTGGTATGATTTGTACACCTTTTTTTGTAATTTTAAGATGATATGGTTTGGTTTGTTGTGGTAAGGGATAGTTGGGGGTGATTTACGGTAGCCGAAGTAATTTAGGTGATTCTGGTATAGTTTGTTATGATTTTTAGCATTTTTTTGTAATTTGAAAATGATTGGGCTTAGTTTGTTGCTGTAAAGTGTAGTTGGGGGTGATTTTTGATAGCCGAAGTAATTTAGGTGAGTTTGGCATAGTTTGCTATGGTTAGTAGCATTTTTTTGTAATTTAAAAGTGATTGGGTTTAGTTTGTTGTGGTAAGGGTTAGTTGGTGATGATTTAGAGTAGCCGAAGTAATTTAGGTGAGTCTGGTATAGTTTGTTATGATTTTTAGCATTTTTTTGTTATTTTAAAGTGATTGGGCTTAGTTTGTTGCTGTAAAGTGTAGTTGGGGGTGATTTTTGATAGCCGAAGTAATTTAGGTGAGTTTGGCATAGTTTGCTATGGTAAGTAGCATTTTTTTGTAATTTAAAAGTGATTGGGTTTAGCTTGTTGTGGTAAGGGTTAGTTGGTGATGATTTAGAGTTGCCGAAATAATTTAGGTGAGTGTGGCATAGTTTGTTATGATTTGTACACCTTTTTTGTAATTTTAAGATGATATGGTTTGGTTTGTTGTGGTAAGGGATAGTTGGGGGTGCTTTACGGTAGCCGAAGTAATTTAGGTGATTCTGGTATAGTTTGTTATGATTTTTAGCATTTTTTTGTAATTTTAAAGTGATTGGGCTTAGCTTGCTGCTGTAATGTGTAGTTGGGGGTGATTTTTGATAG
The DNA here is from genome assembly GCA_964023215.1 of Eledona agricola. NCBI lineage: Eukaryota > Metazoa > Arthropoda > Insecta > Coleoptera > Tenebrionidae > Eledona > Eledona agricola. Next base: position 724,220 of record CAXIEJ010000187.1, read on the forward strand.
CCGAAGTAATTTAGGTGAGTTTGGCATAGTTTGCTAAGGTTAGTAGCATTTTATTGTAATTTAAATGTGATTGGGCTTAGTTTGTTGTGGTAAGGGTTAGTTGGTGATGATTTAGAGTAGCCGAAGTAATTTAGGTGAGTCTGGCATAGTTTGTTATGATTTGTACACCTTTTTTGTAATTTTAAGATGATATGGTTTGGTTTGTTGTGGTAAGGGATAGTTGGGGGTGATTTACGGTAGCCGAAGTAATTTAGGTGATTCTGGTATAGTTTGTTATGATTTTTAGCATTTTTTTGTAATTTGAAAGTGATTGGGCTTAGTTTGTTGCTGTAAAGTGTAGTTGGGGGTGATTTTTGATAGCCGAAGTAATTTAGGTGAGTTTGGCATAGTTTGCTATGGTTAGTAGCATTTTTTTGTAATTTAAAAGTGATTGGGTTTAGTTTGTTGTGGTAAGGGTTAGTTGGTGATGATTTAGAGTAGCCGAAGTAATTTAGGTGAGTCTGGCATAGTTTGGTATGATTTGTACACCTTTTTTTGTAATTTTAAGATGATATGGTTTGGTTTGTTGTGGTAAGGGATAGTTGGGGGTGATTTACGGTAGCCGAAGTAATTTAGGTGATTCTGGTATAGTTTGTTATGATTTTTAGCATTTTTTTGTAATTTGAAAATGATTGGGCTTAGTTTGTTGCTGTAAAGTGTAGTTGGGGGTGATTTTTGATAGCCGAAGTAATTTAGGTGAGTTTGGCATAGTTTGCTATGGTTAGTAGCATTTTTTTGTAATTTAAAAGTGATTGGGTTTAGTTTGTTGTGGTAAGGGTTAGTTGGTGATGATTTAGAGTAGCCGAAGTAATTTAGGTGAGTCTGGTATAGTTTGTTATGATTTTTAGCATTTTTTTGTTATTTTAAAGTGATTGGGCTTAGTTTGTTGCTGTAAAGTGTAGTTGGGGGTGATTTTTGATAGCCGAAGTAATTTAGGTGAGTTTGGCATAGTTTGCTATGGTAAGTAGCATTTTTTTGTAATTTAAAAGTGATTGGGTTTAGCTTGTTGTGGTAAGGGTTAGTTGGTGATGATTTAGAGTTGCCGAAATAATTTAGGTGAGTGTGGCATAGTTTGTTATGATTTGAACACCTTTTTTGTAATTTTAAGATGATATGGTTTGGTTTGTTGTGGTAAGGGATAGTTGGGGGTGATTTACGGTAGCCGAAGTAATTTAGGTGATTCTGGTATAGTTTGTTATGATTTTTAGCATTTTTTTTTATTTGAAAGTAATTGGGCTTAGTTTGTTGCTGTAAAGTGTAGTTCGGGGTGATTTTTGATAGCCGAAGTAATTTAGGTGAGTTTGGCATAGTTTGCTATGGTTAGTATCATTTTTTTGTAATTTAAAAGTGATTGGGTTTAGTTTGTTGTGGTGAGGGTTAGTTGGTGATGATTTAGAGTAGCCGAATAAATTTAGGTGAGTCTGGCATATTTTGTTATGATTTGTACACCTTTTTTGTAATTTTAAGATGATATGGTTTGGTTTGTTGTGGTAAGGGATAGTTGGGGGTGTTTTACGGTAGCCGAAGTAATTTAGGTGATTCTGGTATAGTTTGTTATGATTTTTAGCATTTTTTTGTAATTTTAAAGTGATTGGGCTTAGTTTGTTGCTGTAAAGTGTAGTTGGGGGTGATTTACGTTAGCCGAAGTAATTTAGGTGATTCTGGTATAGTTTGTTATGATTTTTAGCATTTTTTTGTAATTTGAAAGTGATTGGGCATAGTTTGTTGTGGTAAGGGTTAGTTGGTGACGATTTAGAGTAGCCGAAGTAATTTAGGTGAGTCTGGCATAGTTTGTTATGATTTGTACACCTTTTTTTGTAATTTTAAGATGATATGGTTTGGTTTGTTGTGGTAAGGGATAGTTGGGGGTGATTCACGGTACCCGAAGTAATTTAGGTGATTCTGGTATAGTTTGTTATGGTTTTTAGCATTTTTTTGTAATTTTAAAGTGATTGGTATTAGTTTGTTGCTGTAAAGTGTAGTTGGGGGTGATTTTTGATAGCCGAAGTAATTTAGGTGAGTTTGGCATAGTTTGCTATGGTAAGTAGCATTTTTTTGTAATTTAAAAGTGATTGGGTTTAGCTTGTTGTGGTAAGGGTTAGTTGGTGATGATTTAGAGTTGCCGAAATAATTTAGGTGAGTGTGGGATAGTTTGTTATGATTTGTACACCTTTTTTGTAATTTTAAGATGATATGGTTTGGTTTGTTGTGGTAAGGGATAGTTGGGGGTGATTTACGGTAGCCGAAGTAATTTAGGTGATTCTGGTATAGTTTGTTATGATTTTTAGCATTTTTTTGTAATTTTAAAGTGATTGGGCTTAGTTTGTTGCTGTAAAGTGTAGTTGGGGGTGATTTTTGATAGCCGAAGTAAATTAGGTGAGTTTGGCATAGTTTGCTATGGTTAGTACCATTTTTTTGTAATTTAAAAGTGATTGGCTTTAGTTTGTAGTGGTAAGGGTTAGTTGGTGATGATTTAGAGTAGCCGAAGTAATTTAGGTGAGTCTGGCATAGTTTGTTATGATTTGTACACCTTTTTTGTAATTTTAAGATGATATGGTTTGGTTTGTTGTGGTAAGGGATAGTTGGGGGTGATTTACGGTAGCCGAAGTAATTTAGGTGATTCTGGTATAGTTTGTTATGGTTTTTAGCATTTTTTTGTAATTTTAAAGTGATTGGTATTAGTTTGTTGCTGTAAAGTGTAGTTGGGGGTGATTTTTGATAGCCGAAATTATTTAGGTGAGTTTGGCAGAGTTTGCTATGGTTAGTAGCATTTTTTTGTAATTTAAAAGTGATTGGGTTTAGTTTGTTGTGGTAAGGGTTAGTTGGTGATGATTTAGAGTAGCCGAAGAAATTTAGGTGAGTCTGGCATATTTTGTTATGATTTGTACACCTTTTTTGTAATTTTAAGATGATATGGTTTGGTTTGTTGTGGTAAGGGATAGTTGGGGGTGATTTACGGTAGCCGAAGTAATTTAGGTGACTCTGGTATAGTTTGTTATGATTTTTAGCATTTTTTTGTAATTTGAAAGTGATTGGGCTTAGTTTGTTGCTGTAAAGTGTAGTTGGGGGTGATTTTTGATAGCCGAAGTAATTTAGGTGAGTTTGGCATAGTTTGCTATGGTTAGTAGCATTTTTTTGTAATTTAAAAGTGATTGGGTTTAGTTTGTTGTGGTAAGGGTTAGTTGGTGACGATTTAGAGTAGCCGAAGTAATTTAGGTGAGTCTGGCATAGTTTGTTATGATTTGTACACATTTTTTTGTAATTTTAAGATGATATGGTTTGGTTTGTTGTGGTAAGGGATAGTTGGGGGTGATATACGGTAGCCGAAGTAATTTAGGTGATTCTGGTATAGTTTGTTATGATTTTTGGCATTTTTTTGTAATTTTAAAGTGATTGGGCTTAGTTTGTTGCTGTAAAATGTAGTTGGGGATGATTTTTGATAGCCGAAGTAATTTAGGTGAGTTTGGCATAGTTTGCTATAGTTAGTAGCATTTTTTTGTAATTTAAAAGTGATTGGGTTTAGTTTGTTGTGGTAAGGGTTAGTTGGTGATGACTTAGAGTAGCCGAAGTAATTTAGGTGAGTCTGGCATAGTTTGTTATGATTTGTACACCTTTTTTGTAATTTTAAGATGATATGGTTTGGTTTGTTGTGGTAAGGGATAGTTGGGGGTGATTTACGGTAGCCGAAGTAATTTAGGTGATTCTGGTATAGTTTGTTATGATTTTTAGCATTTTTTTGTAATTTTAATGTGATTGGGCTTAGTTTGTTGCTGTAAAGTGTAGTTGGGAGTGATTTTTGATAGCCGAAGTAATTTAGGTGAGTTTGGCATAGTTTGCTATGGTTAGTAGCATTTTTTTGTAATTTAAAAGTGATTGGGTTTAGTTTGTTGTTGTAAGGGTTAGTTGGTGATGATTTAGAGTAGCCGAAGTAATTTAGGTGAGTCTTGCATAGTTTGTTATGATTTGTACACCTTTTTTTGTAATTTTAAGATGATATGGTTTGGTTTGTTGTGGTAAGGGATAGTTGGGGGTGATTTACGGTAGCCGAAGTAATTTAAGTAATTCTGGTATAGTTTGTTATGATTTTTAGTTTTTTTTGTAATTTGAAAGTGATTGGGCTTAGTTTGTTGCTGTAAAGTGTAGTTGGGGGTGATTTTTGATAGCCGAAGTAATTTAGGTGAGTTTGGCATAGTTTGCTATGGTTAGTAGCATTTTTTTGTAATTTAAAAGTGATTGGGTTTAGTTTGTTGTGGTGAGGGTTAGTTGGTGATGATTTAGAGTAGCCGAATAAATTTAGGTGAGTCTGGCATATTTTGTTATGATTTGTACACCTTTTTTGTAATTTTAAGATGATATGGTTTGGTTTGTTGTGGTAAGGGATAGTTGGGGGTGTTTTACGGTAGCCGAAGTAATTTAGGTGATTCTGGTATAGTTTGTTATGATTTTTAGCATTTTTTTGTAATTTTAAAGTGATTGGGCTTAGTTTGTAGCTGTAAAGTGTAGTTGGGGGTGATTTACGTTAGCCGAAGTAATTTAGGTGATTCTGGTATAGTTTGTTATGATTTTTAGCATTTTTTTGTAATTTGAAAGTGATTGGGCATAGTTTGTTGTGGTAAGGGTTAGTTGGTGACGATTTAGAGTAGCCGAAGTAATTTAGGTGAGTCTGGCATAGTTTGTTATGATTTGTACACCTTTTTTTGTAATTTTAAGATGATATGGTTTGGTTTGTTGTGGTAAGGGATAGTTGGGGGTGATTCACGGTACCCGAAGTAATTTAGGTGATTCTGGTATAGTTTGTTATGGTTTTTAGCATTTTTTTGTAATTTTAAAGTGATTGGTATTAGTTTGTTGCTGTAAAGTGTAGTTGGGGGTGATTTTTGATAGCCGAAGTAATTTAGGTGAGTTTGGCATAGTTTGCTATGGTAAGTAGCATTTTTTTGTAATTTAAAAGTGATTGGGTTTAGCTTGTTGTGGTAAGGGTTAGTTGGTGATGATTTAGAGTTGCCGAAATAATTTAGGTGAGTGTGGGATAGTTTGTTATGATTTGTACACCTTTTTTGTAATTTTAAGATGATATGGTTTGGTTTGTTGTGGTAAGGGATAGTTGGGGGTGATTTACGGTAGCCGAAGTAATTTAGGTGATTCTGGTATAGTTTGTTATGATTTTTAGCATTTTTTTGTAATTTTAAAGTGATTGGGCTTAGTTTGTTGCTGTAAAGTGTAGTTGGGGGTGATTTTTGATAGCCGAAGTAAATTAGGTGAGTTTGGCATAGTTTGCTATGGTGAGTACCATTTTTTTGTAATTTAAAAGTGATTGGCTTTAGTTTGTAGTGGTAAGGGTTAGTTGGTGATGATTTAGAGTAGCCGAAGTAATTTAGGTGAGTCTGGCATAGTTTGTTATGATTTGTACACCTTTTTTGTAATTTTAAGATGATATGGTTTGGTTTGTTGTGGTAAGGGATAGTTGGGGGTGATTTACGGTAGCCGAAGTAATTTAGGTGATTCTGGTATAGTTTGTTATGGTTTTTAGCATTTTTTTGTAATTTTAAAGTGATTGGTATTAGTTTGTTGCTGTAAAGTGTAGTTGGGGGTGATTTTTGATAGCCGAAATTATTTAGGTGAGTTTGGCAGAGTTTGCTATGGTTAGTAGCATTTTTTTGTAATTTAAAAGTGATTGGGTTTAGTTTGTTGTGGTAAGGGTTAGTTGGTGATGATTTAGAGTAGCCGAAGAAATTTAGGTGAGTCTGGCATATTTTGTTATGATTTGTACACCTTTTTTGTAATTTTAAGATGATATGGTTTGGTTTGTTGTGGTAAGGGATAGTTGGGGGTGATTTACGGTAGCCGAAGTAATTTAGGTGACTCTGGTATAGTTTGTTATGATTTTTAGCATTTTTTTGAAATTTGAAAGTGATTGGGCTTAGTTTGTTGCTGTAAAGTGTAGTTGGGGGTGATTTTTGATAGCCGAAGTAATTTAGGTGAGTTTGGCATAGTTTGCTATGGTTAGTAGCATTTTTTTGTAATTTAAAAGTGATTGGGTTTAGTTTGTTGTGGTAAGGGTTAGTTGGTGACGATTTAGAGTAGCCGAAGTAATTTAGGTGAGTCTGGCATAGTTTGTTATGATTTGTACACATTTTTTTGTAATTTTAAGATGATATGGTTTGGTTTGTTGTGGTAAGGGATACTTGGGGGTGATATACGGTAGCCGAAGTAATTTAGGTGATTCTGGTATAGTTTGTTATGATTTTTGGCATTTTTTTGTAATTTTAAAGTGATTGGGCTTAGTTTGTTGCTGTAAAATGTAGTTGGGGATGATTTTTGATAGCCGAAGTAATTTAGGTGAGTTTGGCATAGTTTGCTATAGTTAGTAGCATTTTTTTGTAATTTAAAAGTGATTGGGTTTAGTTTGTTGTGGTAAGGGTTAGTTGGTGATGATTTAGAGTAGCCGAAGTAATTTAGGTGAGTCTGGCATAGTTTGTTATGATTTGTACACCTTTTTTGTAATTTTAAGATGATATGGTTTGGTTTGTTGTGGTAAGGGATAGTTGGGGGTGATTTACGGTAGCCGAAGTAATTTAGGTGATTCTGGTATAGTTTGTTATGATTTTTAGCATTTTTTTGTAATTTTAATGTGATTGGGCTTAGTTTGTTGTGGTAAGGGTTAGTTGGTGATGATTTAGAGTAGCCGAAGTAATTTAGGTGAGTCTTGCATAGTTTGTTATGATTTGTACACCTTTTTTTGTAATTTTAAGATGATATGGTTTGGTTTGTTGTGGTAAGGGATAGTTGGGGGTGATTTACGGTAGCCGAAGTAATTTAAGTAATTCTGGTATAGTTTGTTATGATTTTTAGTTTTTTTTGTAATTTGAAAGTGATTGGGCTTAGTTTGTTGCTGTAAAGTGTAGTTGGGGGTGATTTTTGATAGCCGAAGTAATTTAGGTGAGTTTGGCATAGTTTGCTATGGTTAGTAGCATTTTTTTGTAATTTAAAAGTGATTGGGTTTAGTTTGTTGTGGTAAGGGTTAGTTGGTGATGATTTAGAGTAGCCGAAGAAATTTAGGTGAGTCTGGCATATTTTGTTATGATTTGTACACCATTTCTGTAATTTTAAGATGATATGGTTTGGTTTGTTGTGGTAAGGGATAGTTGGGGGTGATTTACGGTAGCCGAAGTAATTTAGGTGATTCTGATATAGTTTGTTATGGTTTTTAGCATTTTTTTGTAATTTTAAAGTGATTGGTATTAGTTTGTTGCTGTAAAGTGTAGTTGGGGGTGATTTTTGATAGCCGAAGTAATTTAGGTGAGTTTGGCATAGTTTGCTATGGTAAGTAGCATTTTTTTGTAATTTAAAAGTGATTGGGTTTAGCTTGTTGTGGTAAGGGTTAGTTGGTGATGATTTAGAGTTGCCGAAATAATTTAGGTGAGTGTGGCATAGTTTGTTATAATTTGTACACCTTTTTTGTAATTTTAAGATGATATGGTTTGGTTTGTTGTGGTAAGGGATAGTTGGGGGTGATTTACGGTAGCCGAAGTAATTTAGGTGATTCTGGTATAGTTTGTTATGATTTTTAGCATTTTTTTGTAATTTTAAAGTGATTGGGCTTAGTTTGTTGCTGTAAAGTGTAGTTGGGAGTGATTTTTGATAGCCGAAGTAATTTAGGTGAGTTTGGCATAGTTTGCTATGGTTAGTAGCATTTTTTTGTAATTTAAAAGTGATTGGGTTTAGTTTGTTGTGGTAAGGGTTAGTTGGTGATGATTTAGAGTAGCCGAAGTAATTTAGGTGAGTCTGGCATAGTTTGTTATGACTTGTACACCTTTTTTTGTAATTTTAAGATGATATGGTTTGGTTTGTTGTGGTAAGGGATAGTTGGGGGTGATTTACGGTAGCCGAAGTAATTTAGGTGATTCTGGTATAGTTTGTTATGATTTTTAGCTTTTTTTTGTAATTTGAAAGTGATTGGGCTTAGTTTGTTGCTGTAAAGTGTAGTTGGGGGTGATTTTTGATAGCCGAAGTAATTTAGGTGAGTTTGGCATAGTTTGCTAAGGTTAGTAGCATTTTTTTGTAATTTAAAAGTGATTGGGTTTAGTTTGTTGTGGTAAGGGTTAGTTGGTGATGATTTAGAGTAGCCGAAGTAATTTAGGTGAGTCTGGCATAGTTTGTTATGATTTGTACACCTTTTTTGTAATTTTAAGATGATATGGTTTGGTTTGTTGTGGTAAGGGATTGTTGGGGGTGATTTATGGTAGCCGAAGTAATTTAGGTGATTCTGGTATAGTTTGTTATGATTTTTAGCATTTTTTTGTAATTTGAAAGTGATTGGGCTTAGTTTGTTGCTGTAAAGTGTAGTTGGGGGTGATTTTTGATAGCCGAAGTAATTTAGGTGAGTTTGGCATAGTTTGCTATGGTTAGTAGCATTTTTTTGTAATTTAAAAGTGATTGGGTTTAGTTTGTTGTGGTAAGGGTTAGTTGGTGATGATTTAGAGTAGCCGAATAAATTTAGGTGAGTCTGGCATATTTTGTTATGATTTGTACACCTTTTTTGTAATTTTAAGATTATATGGTTTGGTTTGTTGTGGTAAGGGATAGTTGGGGGTGATTTACGGTAGCCGAAGTAATTTAGGTGATTCTGGTATAGTTTGTTATGACTTTTAGCATTTTTTTGTAATTTTCAAGTGATTGGGCTTAGTTTGTTGCTGTAAAGTGAAGTCGGGGGTGATTTTTGATAGCCGAAGTAATTTAGGTGAGTTTGGCATAGTTTGCTATGGTTAGTAGCATTTTTTTGTAATTTAAAAGTGATTGGGTTTAGTTTGTTGTGGTAAGGGTTAGTTGGTGATGATTTAGAGTAGCCGAATAAATTTAGGTGAGTCTGGCATATTTTGTTATGATTTGTACACCTTTTTTGTAATTTTAAGATTATATGGTTTGGTTTGTTGTGGTAAGGGATAGTTGGGGGTGATTTACGGTAGCCGAAGTAATTTAGGTGATTCTGGTATAGTTTGTTATGATTTTTAGAATTTTTTTCTAATTTTAATGTGATCGGGCTTAGTTTGTTGCTGTAAAGTGTAGTTGGGGGTGATTTTTGATAGCTGAAGTAATTTAGGTGAGTTTGGCATAGTTTGCTATGGTTAGTAGCATTTTTTTGTAATTTAAAAGTGATTGGGTTTAGTTTGTTGTGGTAAGGGTTAGTTGGTGATGATTTAGAGTTGCCGAAGTAATTTAGGTGAGTCTGGCATAGTTTGTTATGATTTGTACACCTTTTTTTGTAATTTTAAGATAATATGGTTTGGTTTGTTGTGGTAAGGGTTATTTGGGGGTGATTTACCGTAGCCGAAATAATTTAGGTGATTCTGGTATAGTTTGTTATGATTTTTAGCATTTTTTTGTAATATTAAAGTGATTGGGCTTAGTTTGTTGCTGTAAAGTGTAGTTGGGGGTGATTTTTGAAAGCCGAAGTAATTTAGGCGAGTTTGGCATAGTTTGCTATGGTTAGTAGCATTTTTTTGTAATTTAAAAGTGATTGGGTTTAGTTTGTTGTGGTAAGGGTTAGTTGTTGATGATTTAGAGTAGCCGAAGTAATTTAGGTGAGTCTGGTATATTTTGTTATGATTTGTACACCTTTTTTGGTAATTTTAAGATGATATGATTTGGTTTGTTGTGGTAAGGGATAGTTGGGGGTGATTTACGGAAGCCGAAGTAATTTAGGTAATTCTGGTATAGTTTGTTATGATTTTTAGCATTTTTTGTAATTTTAAAGTGATTGGGCTTAGTTTGTTGCTGTAAAGTGTAGTTGGGGGTGATTTTTGATAGCCGAAGTAATTTAGGTGAGTTTGGCATAGTTTGCTATGGTTAGTAGCATTTTTTCGTAATTTAAAAGTGATTGGGTTTAGTTTGTTGTGCTAAGGGTTACTTGGTGATGATTTAGAGTAGCCGAAGTAATTTAGGTGAGTCTGGCATAGTTTGTTATGATTTGTACACCTTTTTTTGTAATTTTAAGATGATATGGTTTGGTTTGTTGTGGTAAGGGATAGTTGGGGATGATTTACGGTAGCCGAAGTAATTTAGGTGATTCTGGTATAGTTTGTTACGATTTTTAGCATTTTTTTGTAATTTTAAAGTGATTGGGCTTACTTTGTTGCTGTAAAGTGTAGTTGGAGGTGATTTTTGATAGCCAAAGTAATTTAGGTGAGTTTGGCATAGTTTCATATGATTAGTAGCATTTTTTTGTAATTTAAAAGTGATTGGGTTTAGTTTGTTGTGGTAAGGGTTAGTTGGTGATGATTTAGAGTAGCCGAAGTAATTTAGGTGAGTGTGGCATAGTTTGTTATGATTTGTACAACTTTTTTTGTAATTTTAAGATGATATGGTTTGGTTTGTTGTGGTAAGGGATAGTTAGGGGTGATTTATGGTAGCCGAAGTAATTTAGGTGATTCTGGTATAGTTTGTTATGATTTTTAGCATTTTTTTGTAATATTAAAGTGATTGAGCTTAGTTTGTTGCTGTAAAGTGTAGTTGGGGGTGATTTTTGATAGCCGAAGTAATTTAGGCGAGTTTGGCATAGTTTGCTATGGTTAGTAGCATTTTTTTGTAATTTAAAAGTGATTGGGTTTAGTTTGTTGTGGTAAGGGTTAGTTGGTGATGATTTAGAGTAGCCGAAGTAATTTAGGTGAGTCTGGCATAGTTTGTTAAGATTTGTACACCTTTTTTTGTAATTTTAAGATGATATGGTTTGGTTTGTTGTGGTAAGGGATAGTTGGGGGTGATTTACTATAGCCGAAGTAATTTAAGTGATTCTGGTATAGTTTGTTATGATTTTTTGTAATTTTAAAGTGATTGGGCTTAGTTTGTTGCTGTAAAGTGTAGTTGGGGGAGATTTTTGATAGCGGAAGTAATTTAGGTGTGTTTGGCATAGTTTGCTATGGTTAGTAGCATTTTTTTGTAATTTAAAATGGATTGGGTTTAGTTTGTTGTGGTAAGGGTTAGTTGGTGATGAGTTATAATAGCCGAAGTAATTTAGGTGAGTCTGGCATAGTTTGTTATGATTTGTACACCTTTTTTTGTAATTTTAAGATGATATGGTTTGGTTTGTTGTGGTAAGGGATAATTGGGGGTGATTTACGGTAGCCGAAGTAATTTAGGTGATTCTGGTATAGTTTGTTATGATTTTTAGCATTTTTTTGTAATTTTAAATTGATTGGGCTTAGTTTGTTGCTGTAAAGTGTAGCTGGGGGTGATTTTTTATAGCCGAAGTAATTTAGGTGAGTTTGGCATAGTTTGCTATAGTTAGTAGCATTTTTTTGTAATTTAAAAGTGATTGGGTTTAGTTTGTTGTGGTAAGGGTTAGTTGTTGATGATTTAGAGTAGCCGAAGTAATTTAGGTAAGTCTGGTATAGTTTGTTATGATTTGTACAACTTTTTTGGTAATTTTAAGATGATATGGTTTGGTTTGTTGTGGTAAGGGATAGTTGGGGGTGATTTACGGTAGCCGAAGTAATTTAGGTGATTCTGGTATAGTTTGTTATGATTTTTAGCATTTTTTGTAATTTTAAAGTGATTGGGCTTAGTTTGTTGCTGTAAAGTGTAGTTGGGGGTGATTTTTGATAGCCGAAGTAATTTAGGTGAGTTTGGCATAGTTTGCTATGGTTAGTAGCATTTTTTCGTAATTTAAAAGTGATTGGGTTTAGTTTGTTGTGGTAAGGGTTACTTGGTGATGATTTAGAGTAGCCGAAGTAATTTAGGTGAGTCTGGCATAGTTTGTTATGATTTGTACACCTTTTTTTGTAATTTTAAGATGATATGGTTTGGTTTGTTGTCGTAAGGGATAGTTGGGGGTGATTTACGGTAGCCGAAGTAATTTAGGTGATTCTGGTATAGTTTGTTATGATTTTTAGCATTTTTTTGTAATTTTAAAGTGATTGGGCTTACTTTGTTGCTGTAAAGTGTAGTTGGGGGTGATTTTTGATAGCCAAAGTAATTTAGGTGAGTTTGGCATAGTTTCATATGATTAGTAGCATTTTTTTGTAATTTAAAAGTGATTGGGTTTAGTTTGTTGTGGTAAGGGTTAGTTGGTGATGATTTAGAGTAGCCGAAGTAATTTAGGTGAGTGTGGCATAGTTTGTTATGATTTGTACAACTTTTTTTGTAATTTTAAGATGATATGGTTTGGTTTGTTGTGGTAAGGGATAGTTAGGGGTGATTTACGGTAGCCGAAGTAATTTAGGTGATTCTGGTATAGTTTGTTATGATTTTTAGCATTTTTTTGTAATATTAAAGTGATTGAGCTTAGTTTGTTGCTGTAAAGTGTAGTTGGGGGTGATTTTTGATAGCCGAAGTAATTTAGGCGAGTTTGGCATAGTTTGCTATGGTTAGTAGCATTTTTTTGTAATTTAAAAGTGATTGGGTTTAGTTTGTTGTGGTAAGGGTTAGTTGATGATGATTTAGAGTAGCCGAAGTAATTTAGGTGAGTCTGGCATAGTTTGTTAAGATTTGTACACCTTTTTTTGTAATTTTAAGATGATATGGTTTGGTTTGTTGTGGTAAGGGATAGTTGGGGGTGATTTACTATAGCCGAAGTAATTTAAGTGATTCTGGTATAGTTTGTTATGATTTTTTGTAATTTTAAAGTGATTGGGCTTAGTTTGTTGCTGTAAAGTGTAGTTGGGGGAGATTTTTGATAGCGGAAATAATTTAGGTGTGTTTGGCATAGTTTGCTATGGTTAGTAGCATTTTTTTGTAATTTAAAATGGATTGGGTTTAGTTTGTTGTGGTAAGGGTTAGTTGGTGATGAGTTATAGTAGCCGAAGTAATTTAGGTGAGTCTGGCATAGTTTGTTATGATTTGTACACCTTTTTTTGTAATTTTAAGATGATATGGTTTGGTTTGTTGTGGTAAGGGATAGTTGGGGATGATTTACGGTAGCCGAAGTAATTTAGGTGATTCTGGTATAGTTTGTTACGATTTTTAGCATTTTTTTGTAATTTTAAAGTGATTGGGCTTACTTTGTTGCTGTAAAGTGTAGTTGGAGGTGATTTTTGATAGCCAAAGTAATTTAGGTGAGTTTGGCATAGTTTCATATGATTAGTAGCATTTTTTTGTAATTTAAAAGTGATTGGGTTTAGTTTGTTGTGGTAAGGGTTAGTTGGTGATGATTTAGAGTAGCCGAAGTAATTTAGGTGAGTGTGGCATAGTTTGTTATGATTTGTACAACTTTTTTTGTAATTTTAAGATGATATGGTTTGGTTTGTTGTGGTAAGGGATAGTTAGGGGTGATTTATGGTAGCCGAAGTAATTTAGGTGATTCTGGTATAGTTTGTTATGATTTTTAGCATTTTTTTGTAATATTAAAGTGATTGAGCTTAGTTTGTTGCTGTAAAGTGTAGTTGGGGGTGATTTTTGATAGCCGAAGTAATTTAGGCGAGTTTGGCATAGTTTGCTATGGTTAGTAGCATTTTTTTGTAATTTAAAAGTGATTGGGTTTAGTTTGTTGTGGTAAGGGTTAGTTGGTGATGATTTAGAGTAGCCGAAGTAATTTAGGTGAGTCTGGCATAGTTTGTTAAGATTTGTACACCTTTTTTTGTAATTTTAAGATGATATGGTTTGGTTTGTTGTGGTAAGGGATAGTTGGGGGTGATTTACTATAGCCGAAGTAATTTAAGTGATTCTGGTATAGTTTGTTATGATTTTTTGTAATTTTAAAGTGATTGGGCTTAGTTTGTTGCTGTAAAGTGTAGTTGGGGGAGATTTTTGATAGCGGAAGTAATTTAGGTGTGTTTGGCATAGTTTGCTATGGTTAGTAGCATTTTTTTGTAATTTAAAATGGATTGGGTTTAGTTTGTTGTGGTAAGGGTTAGTTGGTGATGAGTTATAATAGCCGAAGTAATTTAGGTGAGTCTGGCATAGTTTGTTATGATTTGTACACCTTTTTTTGTAATTTTAAGATGATATGGTTTGGTTTGTTGTGGTAAGGGATAATTGGGGGTGATTTACGGTAGCCGAAGTAATTTAGGTGATTCTGGTATAGTTTGTTATGATTTTTAGCATTTTTTTGTAATTTTAAATTGATTGGGCTTAGTTTGTTGCTGTAAAGTGTAGCTGGGGGTGATTTTTTATAGCCGAAGTAATTTAGGTGAGTTTGGCATAGTTTGCTATAGTTAGTAGCATTTTTTTGTAATTTAAAAGTGATTGGGTTTAGTTTGTTGTGGTAAGGGTTAGTTGTTGATGATTTAGAGTAGCCGAAGTAATTTAGGTAAGTCTGGTATAGTTTGTTATGATTTGTACAACTTTTTTGGTAATTTTAAGATGATATGGTTTGGTTTGTTGTGGTAAGGGATAGTTGGGGGTGATTTACGGTAGCCGAAGTAATTTAGGTGATTCTGGTATAGTTTGTTATGATTTTTAGCATTTTTTGTAATTTTAAAGTGATTGGGCTTAGTTTGTTGCTGTAAAGTGTAGTTGGGGGTGATTTTTGATAGCCGAAGTAATTTAGGTGAGTTTGGCATAGTTTGCTATGGTTAGTAGCATTTTTTCGTAATTTAAAAGTGATTGGGTTTAGTTTGTTGTGGTAAGGGTTACTTGGTGATGATTTAGAGTAGCCGAAGTAATTTAGGTGAGTCTGGCATAGTTTGTTATGATTTGTACACCTTTTTTTGTAATTTTAAGATGATATGGTTTGGTTTGTTGTCGTAAGGGATAGTTGGGGGTGATTTACGGTAGCCGAAGTAATTTAGGTGATTCTGGTATAGTTTGTTATGATTTTTAGCATTTTTTTGTAATTTTAAAGTGATTGGGCTTACTTTGTTGCTGTAAAGTGTAGTTGGGGGTGATTTTTGATAGCCAAAGTAATTTAGGTGAGTTTGGCATAGTTTCATATGATTAGTAGCATTTTTTTGTAATTTAAAAGTGATTGGGTTTAGTTTGTTGTGGTAAGGGTTAGTTGGTGATGATTTAGAGTAGCCGAAGTAATTTAGGTGAGTGTGGCATAGTTTGTTATGATTTGTACAACTTTTTTTGTAATTTTAAGATGATATGGTTTGGTTTGTTGTGGTAAGGGATAGTTAGGGGTGATTTACGGTAGCCGAAGTAATTTAGGTGATTCTGGTATAGTTTGTTATGATTTTTAGCATTTTTTTGTAATATTAAAGTGATTGAGCTTAGTTTGTTGCTGTAAAGTGTAGTTGGGGGTGATTTTTGATAGCCGAAGTAATTTAGGCGAGTTTGGCATAGTTTGCTATGGTTAGTAGCATTTTTTTGTAATTTAAAAGTGATTGGGTTTAGTTTGTTGTGGTAAGGGTTAGTTGATGATGATTTAGAGTAGCCGAAGTAATTTAGGTGAGTCTGGCATAGTTTGTTAAGATTTGTACACCTTTTTTTGTAATTTTAAGATGATATGGTTTGGTTTGTTGTGGTAAGGGATAGTTGGGGGTGATTTACTATAGCCGAAGTAATTTAAGTGATTCTGGTATAGTTTGTTATGATTTTTTGTAATTTTAAAGTGATTGGGCTTAGTTTGTTGCTGTAAAGTGTAGTTGGGGGAGATTTTTGATAGCGGAAATAATTTAGGTGTGTTTGGCATAGTTTGCTATGGTTAGTAGCATTTTTTTGTAATTTAAAATGGATTGGGTTTAGTTTGTTGTGGTAAGGGTTAGTTGGTGATGAGTTATAGTAGCCGAAGTAATTTAGGTGAGTCTGGCATAGTTTGTTATGATTTGTACACCTTTTTTTGTAATTTTAAGATGATATGGTTTGGTTTGTTGTGGTAAGGGATAATTGGGGGTGATTTACGGTAGCCGAAGTAATTTAGGTGATTCTGGTATAGTTTGTTATGGTTTTTAGCATTTTTTTGTAATTTTAAATTGATTGGGCTTAGTTTGTTGCTGTAAAGTGTAGCTGGGGGTGATTTTTTATAGCCGAAGTAATTTAAGTGAGTTTGGCATAGTTTGCTATAGTTAGTAGCATTTTTTTGTAATTTAAAAGTGATTGGGTTTAGTTTGTTGTGGTAAGGGTTACTTGGTGATGATTTAGAGTAGCCGAAGTAATTTAGGTGAGTCTGGCATAGTTTGTTATGATTTGTACACCTTTTTTTGTAATTTTAAGATGATATGGTTTGGTTTGTTGTCGTAAGGGATAGTTGGGGGTGATTTACGGTAGCCGAAGTAATTTAGGTGATTCTGGTATAGTTTGTTATGATTTTTAGCATTTTTTTGTAATTTTAAAGTGATTGGGCTTACTTTGTTGCTGTAAAGTGTAGTTGGGGGTGATTTTTGATAGCCAAAGTAATTTAGGTGAGTTTGGCATAGTTTCATATGATTAGTAGCATTTTTTTGTAATTTAAAAGTGATTGGGTTTAGTTTGTTGTGGTAAGGGTTAGTTGGTGATGATTTAGAGTAGCCGAAGTAATTTAGGTGAGTGTGGCATAGTTTGTTATGATTTGTACAACTTTTTTTGTAATTTTAAGATGATATGGTTTGGTTTGTTGTGGTAAGGGATAGTTAGGGGTGATTTACGGTAGCCGAAGTAATTTAGGTGATTCTGGTATAGTTTGTTATGATTTTTAGCATTTTTTTGTAATATTAAAGTGATTGAGCTTAGTTTGTTGCTGTAAAGTGTAGTTGGGGGTGATTTTTGATAGCCGAAGTAATTTAGGCGAGTTTGGCATAGTTTGCTATGGTTAGTAGCATTTTTTTGTAATTTAAAAGTGATTGGGTTTAGTTTGTTGTGGTAAGGGTTAGTTGATGATGATTTAGAGTAGCCGAAGTAATTTAGGTGAGTCTGGCATAGTTTGTTAAGATTTGTACACCTTTTTTTGTAATTTTAAGATGATATGGTTTGGTTTGTTGTGGTAAGGGATAGTTGGGGGTGATTTACTATAGCCGAAGTAATTTAAGTGATTCTGGTATAGTTTGTTATGATTTTTTGTAATTTTAAAGTGATTGGGCTTAGTTTGTTGCTGTAAAGTGTAGTTGGGGGAGATTTTTGATAGCGGAAATAATTTAGGTGTGTTTGGCATAGTTTGCTATGGTTAGTAGCATTTTTTTGTAATTTAAAATGGATTGGGTTTAGTTTGTTGTGGTAAGGGTTAGTTGGTGATGAGTTATAGTAGCCGAAGTAATTTAGGTGAGTCTGGCATAGTTTGTTATGATTTGTACACCTTTTTTTGTAATTTTAAGATGATATGGTTTGGTTTGTTGTGGTAAGGGATAATTGGGGGTGATTTACGGTAGCCGAAGTAATTTAGGTGATTCTGGTATAGTTTGTTATGGTTTTTAGCATTTTTTTGTAATTTTAAATTGATTGGGCTTAGTTTGTTGCTGTAAAGTGTAGCTGGGGGTGATTTTTTATAGCCGAAGTAATTTAAGTGAGTTTGGCATAGTTTGCTATAGTTAGTAGCATTTTTTTGTAATTTAAAAGTGATTGGGTTTAGTTTGTTGTGGTAAGGGTTAATTGGTGATGATTTAGAGTAGCCGAAGTAATTAAGGTGAGTCTGGCATAGTTTGTTATGATTTGTACACCTTTTTTTGTAATTGTAAGATGATATGGTTTGGTTTGTTGTGGTAAGGGATAATTGGGGGTGATTTACGGTAGCCGAAGTAATTTAGGTGATTCTGGTATAGTTTGTTATGATTTTTAGCATTTTTTTGTAATTTTAAATTGATTGGGCTTAGTTTGTTGCTGTAAAGTGTAGCTGGGGGTGATTTTTTATAGCCGAAGTAATTTAAGTGAGTTTGGCATAGTTTGCTATAGTTAGTAGCATTTTTTTGTAATTTAAAAGTGATTGGGTTAAGTTTGTTGTGGTAAGGGTTAGTTGGTGATGATTTAGAGTAGCCGAAGTAATTTAGGTGAGTCGGACATAGTTTGTTATGATTTGTACACCTTTTTTGTAATTTTAAGATGATATGGTTTGGTTTGTTGTGGTAAGGGATAGTTGGGGGTGATTTACGGTAGCCGAAGTAATTTAGGTGATTCTGGTATAGTTTGTTATGATTTTTAGCATTTTTTTGTAATTTTAAAGTGATTGGGCTTAGTTTGTTGCTGTAAAGTGTAGTTGGGGGTGATTTTTGATAACCGAAGTAATTTAGGTGAGTAGGGCATAGTTTGCTATGGTTAGTAGCATTTTTTTGTAATTTAAAAATGATTGGGTTTAGTTTGTTGTGGTAAGGGTTACTTGGTGATGATTTAGAGTAGCCGAAGTAATTTAGGTGAGTCTGGCATAGTTTGTTATGATTTGTACACCTTTTTTTGTAATTTTAAGATGATATGGTTTGGTTTGTTGTGGTAAGGGATAGTTAGGGGTGATTTACGATAGCCGAAGTAATTTAGGTGATTCTGGTATAGTTTGTTATGATTTTTAGCATTTTTTTGTAATATTAAAGTGATTGGACTTAGTTTGTTGCTGTCAAGTGTAGTTGGGGGTGATTTTTGATAGCCGAAGTAATTTAGGCGAGTTTGGCATAGTTTGCTATGGTTAGTAGCATTTTTTTGTAATTTAAAAGTGATTGGGTTTAGTTTGTTGTGGTAAGGGTTAGTTGGTGATGATTTAGAGTAGCCGAAGTAATTTAGGTGAGTCTGGCAGAGTTTGTTATGATTTGTACACCTTTTTTTGTAATTTTAAGGTGATATGGTTTGGTTTGTTGTGGTAAGGGATAGTTGGGAGTGATTTACGGTAGCCGAAGTAATTTAGGTGATTCTGGTATAGTTTGTTATGATTTTTAGCATTTTTTTGTAATTTTAAAGTGATTGGGCTTAGTTTGTTGCTGTAAAGTGTAGTTGGGGGTGATTTTTGATAGCCGAAGTAATTTAGGTGAGTTTGGCATAGTTTGCTATGGTTAGTAGCATTTTTTTGTAATTTAAAAGTGTTTTGGTTTAGTTTGTTGTGGTAAGGGTCAGTTGGTGATGATTTATATTAGCCGAAGTAATTTAGGTGAGTCTGGCATAGTTTGTTATGATTTGTACACTTTTTTTAGTAATTTTAAGATGATATGGTTTGGTTTGTTGTGGTAAGGGATAGTTGGGGGTGATTTACGGTAGCCGAAGTAATTTAGGTGATTCTGGTATAGTTTGTTATGATTTTTAGCATTTTTTTGTAATTTTAAAGTGATTGGGCTTAGTTTGTTGCTGTAAAGTGTAGTTGGGGGTGATTTTTGATAGCCGAAGTAATTTAGGTGAGTTTGGCATAGATTGTTATGGTTAGTAGCATTTTTTTGTAATTTAAAATTGATTGGGTTTAGTTTGTTGTGGTAAGGGTTAGTTGGTAATGATTTAGAGTAGCCGAAGTAATTTAGGTGAGTCGGGCATAGTTTGTTATGATTTGTACACCTTTTTTTGTAATTTTAAGATGATATGGTTTGGTTTGTTGTGGTAAGGGATAGTTGGGGGTGATTTACGGTAGCGAAGTAATTTAGGTGATTCTGGTATAGTTTGTTATGATTTTTAGCATTTTTTTGTAATTTTAAAGTGATTGGGCTTAGTTTGTTGCTGTAAAGGGTAGTTGGGGGAGATTTTTGATAGCCGAAGTAATTTAGGTGAATTTGGCATAGTTTGCTATGGTTAGTAGCATTTTTTTGTAATTTAAAAGTGATTGGGTTTAGTTTGTTGTGGTAGGGGTTAGTTGGTGATGATTTAGAGTAGCCGAAGTAATTTAGGTGAGTCTGGCATAGTTTGTTATGATTTGTACACCTTTTTTTTGTAATTTTAAGATGATATGGTTTGGTTTGTTGTGGTAAGGGAAAGTTGGGGGTGATTTACGGTAGCCGAAGTAATTTAGGTGATTCTGGTATAGTTTGTTATGATTTTTAGCATTTTTTTGTAATTTTAACGTGATTGGGCTTAGTTTGTTGCTGTAAAGTGTAGTTGGGGGTGATTTTTGATAGCCGAAGTAATTTAGGTGAGTTTGGCATAGTTTGCTATGGTTAGTAGCATTTTTTGGTAATTTAAAAGTGATTGGGTTTAGTTTGTTGTGGTAAGGGTTAGTTGGTGTTGATTTAGAGTAGCCGAAGAAATTTAGGTGAGTCTGGCATAGTTTGTTATGATTTGTACGCCTTTTTTTGTAATTTTAAGGTGATATGGTTTGGTTTGTTGTGGTAAGGGATAGTTGGGGGTGATTTACGGTAGCCGAAGTAATTTAGGTGATTCTGGTATAGTTTGTTATGATTTTTAGCATTTTTTTGTAATTTTAAAATGATTGGGCTTAGTTTGTTGCTGTAAAGTGTAGTTGGGGGTGATTTTTGATAGCCGAAGTAATTTAGGTAAGTTCGGCATAGTTTGCTATGGTTAGTAGCATTTTTTTGTAATTTAAAAGTGATTGGGTTTAGTTTGTTGTGGTAAGGGTTAGTTGGTGATGATTTAGAGTAGCCGAAGTAATTTAGGTGATTCTGGCATAGTTTGTTATGATTTGTACACCTTTTTTTGTAATTTTAAGATGATATGGTTTGGTTTGTTGTGGTAAGGGATAGTTGGGGGTGATCTACGGTAGCCGGAGTAATTTAGGTGATTCTGGTATAGTTTGTTATGATTTTTAGCATTTTTTTGTAATTTTAAAGTGATTGGGCTTAGTTTGTTGCTGTAAAGTGTAGTTGGGGGTGATTTTTGATAGCCGAAGTAATTTAGGTGAGTAGGGCATAGTTTGCTATGGTTAGTAGCATTTTTTTGTAATTTAAAAATGATTGGGTTTAGTTTGTTGTGGTAAGGGTTACTTGGTGATGATTTAGAGTAGCCGAAGTAATTTAGGTGAGTCTGGCATAGTTTGTTATGATTTGTACACCTTTTTTTGTAATTTTAAGATGATATGGTTTGGTTTGTTGTGGTAAGGGATAGTTGGGGGTGATTTACGATAGCCGAAGTAATTTAGGTGATTCTGGTATAGTTTGTTATGATTTTTAGCATTTTTTTGTAATATTAAAGTGATTGGACTTAGTTTGTTGCTGTCAAGTGTAGTTGGGGGTGATTTTTGATAGCCGAAGTAATTTAGGCGAGTTTGGCATAGTTTGCTATGGTTAGTAGCATTTTTTTGTAATTTAAAAGTGATTGGGTTTAGTTTGTTGTGGTAAGGGTTAGTTGGTGATGATTTAGAGTAGCCGAAGTAATTTAGGTGAGTCTGGCATAGTTTGTTATGATTTGTACACCTTTTTTTGTAATTTTAAGATGATATGGTTTGGTTTGTTGTGGTAAGGGATAGTTGGGGGTGATTTACTATAGCCGAAGTAATTTAGGTGATTCTGGTATAGTTTGTTATAATTTTTAGCATTTTTTTGTAATTTTAAAGTGATTGGGCTTAGTTTGTTGCTGTAAAGTCTAGTTGGGGGTGATTTTTGATAGCGGAAGTACTTTAGGTGAGTTTGGCATAGTTTGCAATGGTTAGTAGCATTTTTTTGTAATTTAAAAGGGATTGGGTTTAGTTTGTTGTCGTAAGGGTTAGTTGGTGATGATTTATATTAGCCGAAGTAATTTAGGTGGGTCTGGCATAGTTTGTTATGATTTGTACACCTTTTTTTGTAATTTTAAGATGATATGGTTTGGTTTGTTGTGGTAAGGGATAGTTGGGGGTGATTTACGGTAGCCGAAGTAATTTAGGTGATTTTGGTATAGTTTGTTATGATTTTTAGCATTTTTTTGTAATTTTAAAGTGATTGGGCTTAGTTTGTTGCTGTAAAGTTTAGTTGGGGTTGATTTTTGATAGCCGATGTAATTTAGGTGAGTTTGGCCTAGTTTGCTATGGTTAGTAGCATTTTTTTGTAATTTAAAAGTGATTGGGTTTAGTTTGTTGTGGTAAGGGTTAGTTGGTGATGATTTAGAGTAGCCGAAGTAATTTAGGTGAGTCTGGCATAGTTTGTTATGATTTGTACACCTTTTTTTTAATTTTAAGATGATATGGTTTGGTTTGTTATTGTAAGGGATAGTTGGGGGTGATTTACGGTAGCCGAAGCAATTTAGGTGATTCCGGTATAGTTTGTTATGATTTTTAGCATTTTTTTGTAATTTTAAAGTGATTGGGCTTAGTTTGTTGCTGTAAAGTGTAGTTGGGGGTGATTTTTGATAGCCGAAGTAATTTAGGTGAGTTTGGAATAGTTTGCTATGGTTAGTAGCATTTTTTTGTAATTTAAAAGTGATTGGGTTTAGTTTGTTGTGGTAAGGGTTAGTTGGTGATGATTTAGAGTTGCCGAAGTAATTTAGGTAAGTCTGGCATAGTTTGTTATGATTTGTACACCTTTTTTTGTAATTTTAAGATAATATGGTTTGGTTTGTTGTGGTAAGGGATATTTGGGGGTGATTTACGGTAGCCGAAGTAATTTAGGTGATTCTGGTATAGTTAGTTATGATTTTTAGCATTTTTTTGTAATATTAAAGTGATTGGGCTTAGTTTGTTGCTGTAAAGTGTAGTTGGGGGTGATTTTTGATAGCCGAAGTAATTTAGGCCAGTTTGGCATAGTTAGCTATGGTTAGTAGCATTTTTTTGTAATTTAAAAGTGATTGGGTTTAGTTTGTTGTGGTAAGGGTTAGTTGGTGATGATTTAGAGTAGCCGAAGTAATTTAGGTGAGTCTGGCATAGTTTGTTATGATTTGTACACCTTTTTGTGTAATTTTAAGATGATATGGTTTGGTTTGTTGTGGTAAGGAAGAGTTGGTGGTGATTTACGGTAGCCGAAGTAATTTAGGTGATTCTGGTATAGTTTGTTATGATTTTTAGCATTTTTTTGTAATTTTAAAGTGATTGGGCTGAGTTTGTTGCTGTAAAGTTTAGTTGGGGTTGATTTTTGATAGCCGATGTAATTTAGGTGAGTTTGGCATAGTTTGCTATGGTTAGTAGCATTTTTTTGTAATTTAAAAGTGATTGGGTTTAGTTTGTTGTGGTAAGGGTTAGTTGGTGATGATTTAGAGTAGCCGAAGTAATTTAGGTGAGTCTGGCATAGTTTGTTATGATTTGTACACCTTTTTTTTAATTTTAAGATGATATGGTTTGGTTTGTTATTGTAAGGGATAGTTGGGGGTGATTTACGGTAGCCGAAGCAATTTAGGTGATTCCGGTATAGTTTGTTATGATTTTTAGAATTTTTTTGTAATTTTAAAGTGATTGGGTTTAGTTTGTTGTGGTAAGGGTTAGTTGGTGATGATTTAGAGTAGCCGAAGTAATTTAGGTGAGTCTGGCATAGTTTGTTATGATTTGTACACCTTTTTGTGTAATTTTAAGATGATATGGTTTGGTTTGTTGTGGTAAGGAAGAGTTGGTGGTAATTTACGGTAGCCGAAGTAATTTAGGTGATTCTGGTATAGTTTGTTATGATTTTTAGCATTTTTTTGTAATTTTAAAGTGATTGGGCTTAGTTTGTTGCTGTAAAGTGTAGTTGGGGGTGATTATGATAGCCGATGTAATTTAGGTGAGTTTGGCATAGTTTGCTATGGTTAGTAGCATTTTTTTGTAATTTAAAAGTGATTGGGTTTAGTTTGTTGTGGTAAGGGTTAGTTGGTTATGATTTAGAGTAGCCGAAGTAATTTAGGTGAGTCTGGCATAGTTTGTTATGATTTGTACACCTTTTTTTTAATATTAAGATAATATGGTTTGGTTTGTTGTGGTAAGGGATAGTTGGGGGTGATTTACGGTAGCCGAAGTAATTTAGGTGATTCTGGTATAGTTTGTTATGATTTTTAGCATTTTTGTGTAATATTAAAGTGATTGGGCTTAGTTTGTTGCTGTAAAGTGTAGTTGGGGGTGATTTTTGATAGCCGAAGTAATTTAGGCGAGTTTGGCATAGTTTGCTATGGTTAGTAGCATTTTTTTGTAATTTAAAAGTGATTGGGTTTAGTTTGTTGTGGTAAGGGTTAGTTGGTTATGATTTAGAGTTGCCGAAATAATTTAGGTGATTCTGGCATAGTTTGTTATGATTTGTACACCTTATTTTGTAATTTTAAGATGATATGGTTTGGTTTGTTGTGGTAAGGGATAGTTGGGGGTGATTTACGGTAGCCGAAGTAATTTAGGTGATTCTGGTATAGTTTGTTATGACTTTTAGCATTTTTTTGTAATTTTAAAGTGATTGGGCTTAGTTTGTTGCTGTAAAGTGTAGTTGGGGGTGATTTTTGATAGCCGAAGTAATTTAGGTGAGTTTGGCATAGTTTGCTATGGTTAGTAGCATTTTTTTGTAATTTAAAAGTGATTGGGTTTAGTTGGTTGTGGTAAGGGTTAGTTGGTGATGATTTAGAGTAGCCGAAGTAATTTAGGTGAGTCTGGCATAGTTTGTTATGATTTGTACACCTTTTTTTGTAATTTTAAGATGATATGGTTTGGTTTGTTGTGGTAAGAGATAGTTAGGGGCGATTTACGGTAACCGAAGTAATTTAGGTGATTCTGGTATAGTTTGTTATGACTTTTAGCATTTTTTTGTAATTTTAAAGTGATTGGGCTTAGTTTGTTGCTGTAAAGTGTAGTTGGGGGTGATTTTTGATAGCCGAAGTAATTTAGGTGAGTTTGGCATAGTTTGCTCTGGTTAGTAGCATTTTTTTGGAATTTAAAAGTGATTGGGTATAGTTTGTTGTGGTAAGGGTTAGTTGGTGATGATTTAGAGTAGTCGAAGTAATTTAGGTGAGTCTGGCATAGTTTGTTATGATTTGTACACCTTTTTTTGTAATTTTAAGATGATATGGTTTGG
Source organism: Eledona agricola (assembly GCA_964023215.1). NCBI lineage: Eukaryota > Metazoa > Arthropoda > Insecta > Coleoptera > Tenebrionidae > Eledona > Eledona agricola. Next base: position 748,891 of record CAXIEJ010000187.1, read on the forward strand.
TTTGTTGTGGTAAGAGATAGTTAGGGGCGATTTACGGTAACCGAAGTAATTGAGGTGATTCTGGTATAGTTTGTTATGACTTTTAGCATTTTTTGGTAATTTTAAAGTGATTGGGCTTAGTTTGTTGCTGTAAAGTGTAGTTGGGGGTGATTTTTGATAGCCGAAGTAATTTAGGTGAGTTTGGCATAGTTTGCTATGGTTAGTAGCATTTTTTTGTAATTTAAAAGTGATTGGGTTTAGTTTGTGGTTGTAAGGGTTAGTTGGTGATGATTTAGAGTAGCCGAAGTAATTTAGGTGAGTCTGGCATAGTTTGTTCTGATTTGTACACCTTTTTTTGTAATTTTAAGATGATATGGTTTGGTTTGTTGTGGTAAGGGATAGTTGGGGGTGATTTACGGTAGCCGAAGTAATTTAGGTGATTCTGGTATAGTTTGTTATGATTTTTAGCATCTTTTTGTAATTTTAAAGTGATTGGACTTAGTTTGTTGCTGTAAAGTGTAGTTGGGGGTGATTTTTGATAGCCGAAGTAATTTAGGTGAGTTTGGCATAGATTGCTATGGTTAGTAGCATTTTTTTGTAATTTAAAAGAGATTGGGTTTAGTTGGTTGTGGTAAGGGCTAGTTGGTGATGATTTAGAGTAGCCGAAGTAATTTAGGTGAGTCTGGCATAGTTTGTTATGATTTGTACACCTTTTTTTGTAATTTTAAGATGATATGGTTTGGTTTGTTGTGGTAAGAGTTAGTTGGGGGTGATTTACGGTAGCCGAAGTACTTTAGGAGATTCTGGTATAGTTTGTTATGACTTTTAGCATTTTTTTGTAATTTTAAAGTGATTGGGCTTAGTTTGTTGCTGTAAAGTGTAGTTGGGGGTGATTTTTGATAGCCGAAGTAATTTAGGTGAGTTTGGAATAGTTTGCTATGGTTAGTAGCATTTTTTTGTAATTTAAAAGTGATTGGGTTTAGTTTGTTGTGGTAAGGGTTAGTTGGTGATGATTTAGAGTAGCCGAAGTAATTTAGGTGAGTCTGGAATAGTTTGTTATGATTTGTACACCTTTTTTTGTAATTTTAAGATAATATGGTTTGGTTTGTTGTGGTAAGGGATAGTTGGGGGTGATTTACGATAGCCGAAGTAATTTAGGTGATTCTGGTATAATTTGTTATGATTTTTAGCATTTTTTAGTAACTTTAAAGTGATTGGGCTTTGTTTGTTGCTGTAAAATGTAGTTGGGGGTGATTTTTGATAGCCGAAGTAATTTAGGTGAGTTTGGCATAGTTTGCTATAGTTAGTAGCATTTTTTTGTAATTTAAAAGTGATTGGGTTTATTTTGTTGTGGTAAGGGTTATTTGGTGATGATTTAGAGTAGCCGAAGTAATTTAGGTGAGTCTGGCATAGTTTGTTATGATTTGTACACCTTTTTTTGTAATTTTAAGATGATATGGTTTGGTTTGTTGTGGTAAGGGATAGTTGGGGGTGATTTACGGTAGCCGAAGTAATTTAGGTGATTCTGGTATAGTTTGTTATGATTTTTAGCATCTTTTTGTAATTTTAAAGTGATTTGACTTAGTTTGTTGCTGTAAAGTGTAGTTGGGGGTGATTTTTGATAGCCGAAGTAATTTAGGTGAGTATGGCATAGTTTGCTATGGTTAGTAGCATTTTTTTGTAATTTAAAAGTGATTGGGTATAGTTTGTTGTGGTAAGGGTTAGTTGGTGATGATTTAGAGTAGCCGAAGTAATTTAGGTGAGTCTGGCATAGTTTGTTATGATTTGTACACCTTTTTTTGTAATTTTAAGATGATATGGTCTGGTGTGTTGTGGTAAGGGATCGTTGGGGGTGATTTACGTTAGCCGAAGTAATTTAGGTATTTCTGATATAGTTTGTTATGATTTTTAGGATTTTTTTGTAATTTTAAAGTGATTGGGCTTAGTTTGTTGCTGTAAAGTGTAGTTGGGGGTGATTTTTGATAGCCGAAGTAATTTAGGTGAGTTTGGCATAGTTTGCTATGGTTAGTAGCATTTTTTTGTAATTTAAAAGTGATTGGGTTAAGTTTGTTGTGGTAAGGGTTAGTTGGTGATGATTTAGAGTAGCGGAAGTAATTTAGGTGAGTCTGGCATAGTTTGTTATGATTTGTACACCTTTTTTTGTAATTTTAAGATGATATGGTTTGGTGTGTTGTGGTAAGGGATAGTTGGGGGTGATTTACGGTAGCCGAAGTTATTTAGGTGTTTCTGGTATAGTTTGTTATGATTTTTAGCATTTTTTGTAATTTTAAAGTGATTGGGCTTAGTTTGTTGCTGTAAAGTATAGTTGGGAATCGTTTTTGATAGCCGAAGTAATTTAGGTGAGTTTGGCATAGTTTGCTATGGTTAGGAGCATTTTTTTGTAATTTAAAAGTGATTGGGTTTAGTTTGTGGTGGTAAGGGTTAGTTGGTGATGATTTAGAGTAGCCGAAGTAATTTAGGTGAGTCTGGCATAGTTTGTTATGATTTGTACACCTTTTTTTGTAATTTTAAGATGATATGGTTTGGTTTCTTGTGGTAAGGGATAGTTGGGGGTGATTTACGGTAGCCGAAGTAATTTAGGTGATTCTGGTATAGTTTCATATGATTTTTAGCAGTAATTTAGGTGATTGTGGTATAGTTTCATATGATTTTTAGCATCTTTTTGTAATTTTAAAGTGATTGGACTTAGTTTGTTGCTGTAAAGTGTAGTTTGGGGTGATTTTTGATAGCCGAAGTAATTTAGGTGAGTTTGGCATAGTTTGCTATGGTTAGTAGCATTTTTTTGTAATTTAAAAGTGATTAGGTTTAGTTTGTTGTGGTAAGGGTTTGTTGGTGATGATTTAGAGTAGCCGATGTAATTTAGGTGAGTCTGGCATAGTTTGTTATGATTTGTACACCTTTTTTTGTAATTTTAAGATGATATGGTTTGGTTTGTTGTCGTAAGAGATAGTTGGGGGTGATTTACGGTAGCCGAAGTAATTTAGGTGATTCTGGTATAGTTTGTTATGACTTTTAGCATTTTTTTGTAATTTTAAAGTGATTGGGCTTAGTTTGTTGCTGTAAAGTGTAGTTGGGGGTGATTTTTGATAGCCGAAGTAATTTAGGTGAGTTTGGCATAGTTTGCTATGGTTAGTAGCATTTTTTTGCAATTTAAAAGTGATTGGGTTTTGTTAGTTGTGGTAAGGGTTAGTTGGTGATGATTTAGAGTAGCCGAAGTAATTTAGGTGAGTCTGGCATAGTTTGTTATGATTTGTACACCTTTTTTTGTAATTTTAAGATGATATGGTTTGGTGTGTTGTGGTAAGGGATAGTTGGGGGTGATTTACGTTAGCCGAAGTAATTTAGGTATTTCTGATATAGTTTGTTATGATTTTTAGCATTTTTTTGTAATTTTAAAGTGATTGGGCTTAGTTTGTTGCTGTAAAGTGTAGTTGGGGGTGATTTTTGATAGCCGAAGTAATTTAGGTGAGTTTTGCATAGTTTGCTATGGTTAGTAGCATTTTTTTGTAATTTAAAAGTGATTGGGTTAAGTTTGTTGTGGTAAGGGTTAGTTGGTGATGATTTAGAGTAGCCGAAGTAATTTAGGTGAGTCTGGCATAGTTTGTTATGATATGTACACCTTTTTTTGTAATTTTAAGATGATATGGTTTGGTGTGTTGTGGTAAGGGATAGTTGGGGGTGATTTACGTTAGCCGAAGTAATTTAGGTATTTCTGATATAGTTTGTTATGATTTTTAGCATTTTTTTGTAATTTTAAAGTGATTGGGCTTAGTTTGTTGCTGTAAAGTGTAGTTGGGGGTGATTTTTGATAGCCGAAGTAATTTAGGTGAGTTTTGCATAGTTTGCTATGGTTAGTAGCATTTTTTTGTAATTTTAAAGTGATTGGGCATAGTTTGTTGTGGTAAGGGTTAGTTGGTGATGATTTAGAGTAGCCGAAGTAATTTAGGTGAGTCTGGCATAGTTTGTTATGATTTGTACACCTTTTTTTGTAATTTTAAGATGATATGGTTTGGTGTGTTGTGGTAAGGGATAGTTGGGGGTGATTTACGGTAGCCGAAGTAATTTAGGTGTTTCTGGTATAGTTTGTTATGATTTTTAGCATTTTTTTGTAATTTTAAAGTGATTGGGCTTATTTTGTTGCTGTAAAGTATAGTTGGGAATCATTTTTGATAGCCGAAGTAATTTAGGTGAGTTTGGCATAGTTTGCTATGGTTAGGAGCATTTTTTTGTAATTTAAAAGTGATTGGGTTTAGTTTGTGGTGGTAAGGGTTAGTTGGTGATGATTTAGAGTAGCCGAAGTAATTTAGGTGAGTCTGGCATAGTTTGTTATGATTTGTACACCTTTTCTTGTAATTTTAAGATGATATGGTTTGGTTTGTTGTGGTAAGGGATAGTTGGGGGTGATTTACGGTAGCCGAAGTAATTTAGGTGATTCTGGTATAGTTTCATATGATTTTTAGCATCTTTTTGTAATTTTAAAGTGATTGGACTTAGTTTGTTGCTGTAAAGTGTAGTTTGGGGTGATTTTTGATAGCCGAAGTAATTTAGGTGAGTTTGGCATAGTTTGCTATGGTTAGTAGCATTTTTTTGTAATTTAAAAGTGATTGGGTTTAGTTTGTTGTGGTAAGGGTTAGTTGGTGATGATTTAGAGTAGCCGAAGTAATTTAGGTGAGTCTGGCATAGTTTGTTATGATTTGTACACCTTTTTTTGTAATTTTAAGATGATATGGTTTGGTTTGTTGTCGTAAGAGATAGTTGGGGGTGATTTACGGTAGCCGAAGTAATTTAGGTGATTCTGGTATAGTTTGTTATGACTTTTAGCATTTTTTTGTAATTTTAAAGTGATTGGGCTTAGTTTGTTGCTGTAAAGTGTAGTTGGGGGTGATTTTTGATAGCCGAAGTAATTTAGGTGAGTTTGGCATAGTTTGCTAGGGTTAGTAGCATTTTTTTGCAATTTAAAAGTGATTGGGTTTAGTTAGTTGTGGTAAGGGTTAGTTGGTGATGATTTAGTGTAGCCGAAGTAATTTCGGTGAGTCTGGCATAGTTTGTTATGATTTGTACACCTTTTTTTGTAATTTTAAGATGATATGGTTTGGTGTGTTGTGGTAAGGGATAGTTGGGGGTGATTTACGTTAGCCGAAGTAATTTAGGTATTTCTGATATAGTTTGTTATGATTTTTAGCATTTTCTGTAATTTTAAAGTGATTGGGCTTAGTTTGTTGCTGTAAAGTGTAGTTGGGGGTGATTTTTGATAGCCGAAGTAATTTAGGTGAGTTTGGCATAGTTTGCTATGGTTAGTAGCATTTTTTTGTAATTTAAAAGTGATTGGGTTAAGTTTGTTGTGGTAAGGGTTAGTTGGTGATGATTTAGAGTAGCCGAAGTAATTTAGGTGAGTCTGGCATAGTTTGTTATGATATGTACACCTTTTTTTGTAATTTTAAGATGATATGGTTTGGTTTGTTGTGGTAAAGGATAGTTGGGGGTGATTTACGGTAGCCGAAGTAATTTAGGTGATTCTGATATAGTTTGTTATGATTTTTAGCATTTTTTTGTAATTTTAAAGTGATTGGGCATAGTTTGTTGTGGTAAGGGTTAGTTGGTGATGATTTAGAGTAGCCAAAGTAATTTAGGTGAGTCTGGCATAGTTTGTTATGATTTGTACACCTTTTTTTGTAATTTTAAGATGATATGGTTTGGTGTTGTGGTAAGGGATCGTTGGGGGTGATTTACGTTAGCCGAAGTAATTTAGGTATTTCTGATATAGTTTGTTATGATTTTTTGCATTTTTTTGTAATTTTAAAGTGATTGGGCTTAGTTTGTTGCTGTAAAGTGTAGTTGGGGGTGATTTTTGATAGCCGAAGTAATTTAGGTGTGTTTGGCATAGTTTGCTATGGTTAGTAGCATTTTTTTGTAATTTAAAAGTGATTGGGTTAAGTTTGTTGTGGTAAGGGTTATTTGGTGATGATTTAGAGTAGCCGAAGTAATTTGGGTGAGTCTGGCTTAGTTTGTTATGATATGTACACCTTTTTTTGTGATTTTAAGATGATATGGTTTGGTGTGTTGTGGTAAGGGATAGTTGGGGGTGATTTACGTTAGCCGAAGTAATTTAGGTATTTCTGATATAGTTTGTTATGATTTTTAGCATTTTCTGTAATTTTAAAGTGATTGGGCTTAGTTTGTTGCTGTAAAGTGTAGTTGGGGGTGATTTTTGATAGCCGAAGTAATTTAGGTGAGTTTGGCATAGTTTGCTATGGTTGGTAGCATTTTTTTGCAATTTAAAAGTGATTGGGTTTAGTTAGTTGTGGTAAGGGTTAGTTGGTGATGATTTAGAGTAGCCGAAGTAATTTCGGTGAGTCTGGCATAGTTTGTTATGATTTGTACACCTTTTTTTGTAATTTTAAGATGATATGGTTTGGTGTGTTGTGGTAAGGGATAGTTGGGGGTGATTTACGTTAGCCGAAGTAATTTAGGTATTTCTGATATAGTTTGTTATGATTTTTAGCATTTTCTGTAATTTTAAAGTGATTGGGCTTAGTTTGTTGCTGTAAAGTGTAGTTGGGGGTGATTTTTGATAGCCGAAGTAATTTAGGTGAGTTTGGCATAGTTTGCTATGGTTAGTAGCATTTTTTTGTAATTTAAAAGTGATTGGGTTAAGTTTGTTGTGGTAAGGGTTAGTTGGTGATGATTTAGAGTAGCCGAAGTAATTTAGGTGAGTCTGGCATAGTTTGTTATGATATGTACACCTTTTTTTGTAATTTTAAGATGATATGGTTTGGTTTGTTGTGGTAAAGGATAGTTGGGGGTGATTTACGGTAGCCGAAGTAATTTAGGTGATTCTGGTATAGTTTGTTATGATTTTTAGCATTTTTTTGTAATTTTAAAGTGATTGGGTATAGTTTGTTGTGGTAAGGGTTAGTTGGTGATGATTTAGAGTAGCCAAAGTAATTTAGGTGAGTCTGGCATAGTTTGTTATGATTTGTACACCTTTTTTTGTAATTTTAAGATGATATGGTTTGGTGTTGTGGTAAGGGATAGTTGGGGGTGATTTACGGTAGCCGAAGTAATTTAGGTGATTCTGGTATAGTTTGTTATGATTTTTTGCATTTTTTTGTAATTTTAAAGTGATTGGGCTTAGTTTGTTGCTGTAAAGTGTAGTTGGGGGTGATTTTTGATAGCCGAAGTAATTTAGGTGTGTTTGGCATAGTTTGCTATGGTTAGTAGCATTTTTTTGTAATTTAAAAGTGATTGGGTTAAGTTTGTTGTGGTAAGGGTTAGTTGGTGATGATTTAGAGTAGCCGAAGTAATTTGGGTGAGTCTGGCATAGTTTGTTATGATATGTACACCTTTTTTTGTAATTTTAAGATGATATGGTTTGGTTTGTTGTGGTAAGGGATAGTTGGGGGTGATTTACGGTAGCCGAAGTAATTTAGGTGATTCTGGTATAGTTTGTTATGATTTTTAGCATTTTTTTGTAATTTTAAAGTGATTGGGCATAGTTTGTTGCTGTAAAGTGTAGTTGGGAGTGATTTTTGATAGCCGAAGTAATTTACGTGAGTTTGGCATAGTTTGCTATGGTTAGTAGAATTTTTTTGTAATTTAAAAGTGATTGGGTTTAGTTTGTTGTGGTAAGGGTTAGTTGGTGATGATTTAGAGTAGCCGAAGTAATTTAGGTGAGTCTGGAATAGTTTGTTATGATTTGTACACCTTTTTTTGTAATTTTAAGATGATATGGTTTGGTTTGTTGTCGTAAGAGATAGTTGGGGGTGATTTACGGTAGCCGAAGTAATTTAGGTGATTCTGGTATAGTTTGTTATGACTTTTAGCATTTTTTTGTAATTTTAAAGTGATTGGGCTTAGTTTGTTGCTGTAAAGTGTAGTTGGGGGTGATTTTTGATAGCCGAAGTAATTTAGGTGAGTTTGGCATAGTTTGCTATGGTTAGTAGCATTTTTTTGCAATTTAAAAGTGATTGGGTTTTGTTAGTTGTGGTAAGGGTTAGTTGGTGATGATTTAGAGTAGCCGAAGTAATTTAGGTGAGTCTGGCATAGTTTGTTATGATTTGTACACCTTTTTTTGTAATTTTAAGATGATATGGTTTGGTGTGTTGTGGTAAGGGATAATTTTGGGTGATTTACGTTAGCCGAAGTAATTTAGGTATTTCTGATATAGTTTGTTACGATTTTTAGCATTTTTTTGTAATTTTAAAGTGATTGGGCTTAGTTTGTTGCTGTAAAGTGTAGTTGGGGGTGATTTTTGATAGCCGAAGTAATTTAGGTGAGTTTTGCATAATTTGCTATGGTTAGTAGCATTTTTTTGTAATTTAAAAGTGATTGGGTTAAGTTTGTAGTGGTAAGGGTTAGTTGGTGATGATTTAGAGTAGCCGAAGTAATTTGGGTGAGTCTGGCATAGTTTGTTATGATATGTACACCTTTTTTTGTAATTTTAAGATGATATGGTTTGGTGTGTTGTCGTAAGAGATAGTTGGGGGTGATTTACGGTAGCCGAAGTAATTTAGGTGATTCTGGTATAGTTTGTTATGACTTTTAGCATTTTTTTGTAATTTTAAAGTGATTGGGCTTAGTTTGTTGCTGTAAAGTGTAGTTGGGGGTGATTTTTGATAGCCGAAGTAATTTAGGTGAGTTTGGCATAGTTTGCTATGGTTAGTAGCATTTTTTTGCAATTTAAAAGTGATTGGGTTTTGTTAGTTGTGGTAAGGGTTAGTTGGTGATGATTTAGAGTAGCCGAAGTAATTTAGGTGAGTCTGGCATAGTTTGTTATGATTTGTACACCTTTTTTTGTAATTTTAAGATGATATGGTTTGGTGTGTTGTGGTAAGGGATAGTTGGGGGTGATTTACGTTAGCCGAAGTAATTTAGGTATTACTGATATAGTTTGTTATGATTTTTAGCATTTTTTTGTAATTTTAAAGTGATTGGGCTTAGTTTGTTGCTGTAAAGTGTAGTTGGGGGTGATTTTTGATAGCCGAAGTAATTTAGGTGAGTTTTGCATAGTTTGCTATGGTTAGTAGCATTTTTTTGTAATTTAAAAGTGATTGGGTTAAGTTTGTTGTGGTAAGGGTTAGTTGGTGATGATTTAGAGTAGCCGAAGTAATTTGGGTGAGTCTGGCATAGTTTGTTATGATATGTACACCTTTTTTTGTAATTTTAAGATGATATGGTTTGGTGTGTTGTGGCAAGGGATAGTTGGGGGTGATTTACGTTAGCCGAAGTAATTTAGGTATTTCTGATATAGTTTGTTATGATTTTTAGCATTTTTTTGTAATTTTAAAGTGATTGGGCTTAGTTTGTTGCTGTAAAGTGTAGTTGGGGGTGATTTTTGATAGCCGAAGTAATTTAGGTGAGTTTTGCATAGTTTGCTATGGTTAGTAGCATTTTTTTGTAATTTTAAAGTGATTGGGCATAGTTTGTTGTGGTAAGGGTTAGTTGGTGATGATTTAGAGTAGCCGAAGTAATTTAGGTGAGTCTGGCATAGTTTGTTATGATTTGTACACCTTTTTTTGTAATTTTAAGATGATATGGTTTGGTGTGTTGTGGTAAGGGATAGTTGGGGGTGATTTAGGGTAGCCGAAGTAATTTAGGTGTTTCTGGTATAGTTTGTTATGATTTTTAGCATTTTTTTGTAATTTTAAAGTGATTGGGCTTATTTTGTTGCTGTAAAGTATAGTTGGGAATCATTTTTGATAGCCGAAGTAATTTAGGTGAGTTTGGCATAGTTTGCTATGGTTAGGAGCATTTTTTTGTAATTTAAAAGTGATTGGGTTTAGTTTGTGGTGGTAAGGGTTAGTTGGTGATGATTTAGAGTAGCCGAAGTAATTTAGGTGAGTCTGGCATAGTTTGTTATGATTTGTACACCTTTTTTTGTAATTTTAAGATGATATGGTTTGGTTTGTTGTGGTAAGGGATAGTTGGGGGTGATTTACGGTAGCCGAAGTAATTTAGGTGATTCTGGTATAGTTTCATATGATTTTTAGCATCTTTTTGTAATTTTAAAGTGATTGGACTTAGTTTGTTGGTGTAAAGTGTAGTTTGGGGTGATTTTTGATAGCCGAAGTAATTTAGGTGAGTTTGGCATAGTTTGCTATGGTTAGTAGCATTTTTTTGTAATTTAAAAGTGATTGGGTTTAGTTTGTTGTGGTAAGGGTTAGTTGGTGATGATTTAGAGTAGCCGAAGTAATTTAGGTGAGTCTGGCATAGTTTGTTATGATTTGTACACCTTTTTTTGTAATTTTAAGATGATATGGTTTGGTTTGTTGTCGTAAGAGATAGTTGGGGGTGATTTACGGTAGCCGAAGTAATTTAGGTGATTCTGGTATAGTTTGTTATGATTTTTAGCATTTTTTTGTAATTTTAAAGTGATTGGGCATAGTTTGTTGTGGTAAGGGTTAGTTGGTGATGATTTAGAGTAGCCAAAGTAATTTAGGTGAGTCTGGCATAGTTTGTTATGATTTGTACACCTTTTTTTGTAATTTTAAGATGATATGGTTTGGTGTTGTGGTAAGGGATCGTTGGGGGTGATTTACGTTAGCCGAAGTAATTTAGGTATTTCTGATATAGTTTGTTATGATTTTTTGCATTTTTTTGTAATTTTAAAGTGATTGGGCTTAGTTTGTTGCTGTAAAGTGTAGTTGGGGGTGATTTTTGATAGCCGAAGTAATTTAGGTGTGTTTGGCATAGTTTGCTATGGTTAGTAGCATTTTTTTGTAATTTAAAAGTGATTGGGTTAAGTTTGTTGTGGTAAGGGTTAGTTGGTGATGATTTAGAGTAGCCGAAGTAATTTGGGTGAGTCTGGCATAGTTTGTTATGATATGTACACCTTTTTTTGTAATTTTAAGATGATATGGTTTGGTTTGTTGTGGTAAGGGATAGTTGGGGGTGATTTACGGTAGCCGAAGTAATTTAGGTGATTCTGGTATAGTTTGTTATGATTTTTAGCATTTTTTTGTAATTTTAAAGTGATTGGGCATAGTTTGTTGCTGTAAAGTGTAGTTGGGAGTGATTTTTGATAGCCGAAGTAATTTACGTGAGTTTGGCATAGTTTGCTATGGTTAGTAGAATTTTTTTGTAATTTAAAAGTGATTGGTTTTAGTTTGTTGTGGTAAGGGTTAGTTGGTGATGATTTAGAGTAGCCGAAGTAATTTAGGTGAGTCTGGAATAGTTTGTTATGATTTGTACACCTTTTTTTGTAATTTTAAGATGATATGGTTTGGTTTGTTGTGGTAAGGGATAGTTGGGGGTGATTTACGGTAGCCGAAGTAATTTAGGTGATTCTGGTATAGTTTGTTATGATTTTTAGCATTTTTTTGTAATTTTAAAGTGATTGGGCTTAGTTTGTTGCTGTAAAGTGTAGTTGGGGGTGATTTTTGATAGCCGAAGTAATTTAGGTGAGTTTGGCATAGTTTGCTATGGTTAGTAGCATTTTTTTGTAATTTAAAAGTGATTGGGTTTAGTTTGTTGTGGTAAGGGTTAGTTGGTGATGATTTAGAGTAGCCGAAGTAATTTAGGTGAGTCTGGAATAGTTTGTTATGATTTGTACACCTTTTTTTGTAATTTTAAAATGATATGGTTTGGTTTGTTGTGGTAAGGGATAGTTGGGGGTGATTTACGGTAGCCGAAGTAATTTAGGAGATTCTGGTATAGTTTGTTATGATTTTTAGCATTTTTTTGTAATTTTAAAGTGATTGGGATTAGTTTGTTGCTGTAAAATGTAGTTGGGGGTGATTTTTGATAGCCGAAGTAATTTATGTGAGTTTGGCATAGTTTGCTATAGTTAGTAGCATTTTTTTGTAATTTAAAACTGATTGGGTTTAGTTTGATGTGGTAAGGGTTAGTTGGTGATGATTTAGAGTAGCCGAAGTAATTTAGGTGAGTCTGGCATAGTTTGTTATGATTTGTACACCTTTTTTTGTAATTTTAAGATGATATGGTTTGGTGTGTTGTGGTAAGGGATAGTTGGGGGTGATTTACGGTAACCGAAGTAATTTAGGTGATTCTGGTATAGTTTGTTATGATTTTTAGCATTTTTTTGTAATTTTAACGTGATTGGGCTTAGTTTGGTGCTGTAAAGTGTAGTTGGGGGTGATTTTTGATAGCCGAAGTAATTTAGGTGAGTTTGGCGTAGTTTGCGTAGTTTGTTGTGGTAAGGGTTAGTTGGTGATTATTTAAAGTAGCCGAAGTAATTTAGGTGAGACTGGCATCGTTTGTTATGATTCGTACACCTTTTTTTGTAATTTTAAGATGATATGGTTTGGTTTGTTGTGGTAAGGAATAGTTGGGGGTGATTTACGGTAGCCGAAGTAATTTAGGTGATTCTGGTATAGTTTGTTATGATTTTTAGCATTTTTTTGTAATTTTAAAGTGATTGGGCTTAGTTTGGTGCTGTAAAGTGTAGTTGGGGGTGATTTTTGATAGCCGAAGTAAATTAGGTGAGTTTGGCCTAGTTTGCGTAGTTTGTTGTGGTAAGGGTTAGTTGGTGATTATTTAAAGTAGCCAAAGTAATTTAGGTGAGTCTGGCATCGTTTGTTATGATTTGTACACCTTTTTTTGTAATTTTAAGATGATATGGTTTGGTTTGTTGTGGTAAGGAATAGTTGGGGGTGATTTACGGTAGCCGAAGTAATTTAGGTTATTCTGGTATAGTTTGTTATGATTTTTAGCATTTTTTTGTAATTTTAAAGTGATTGGGCTTAGTTTGTTGCTGTAAAGTGTAGTTGGGGGTAATTTTTGATAGCCGAAGTAATTTAGGTGAGTTTGGCATAGTTTGCTATGGTTAGTAGCATTTTTTTGTAATTTAAAATTGATTGGGTTTAGTTTGTTGTGGTAAGGGTTAGTTGGTGATGATTTAGAGTAGCCGAAGTAATTTAGGTGAGTCTGGCATAGTTTGTTATGATTTGTACACCTTTTTTTGTAATTTTAAGATGATATGGTTTGGTTTGTTGTAGTAAGGGATAGTTGGGGGTGATTTACGGTAGCCGAAGTAATTTAGGTGATTCTGGTGTAGTTTGTTATGATTTTTAGCATTTTTTTGTAATTTTAAAGTGATTGGGCTTAGTTTGTTGCTGTAAAGTGTAGTTGGGGGTGATTTTTGATAGCCGAAGTAATTTAGGTGAGTTTTGCATAGTTTGCTATGGTTAGTAGCATTTTTTTGTAATTTTAAAGTGATTGGGCATAGTTTGTTGTGGTAAGGGTTAGTTGGTGATGATTTAGAGTAGCCGAAGTAATTTAGGTGAGTCTGGCATAGTTTGTTATGATTTGTACACCTTTTTTTGTAATTTTAAGATGATATGGTTTGGTGTGTTGTGGTAAGGGATAGTTGGGGGTGATTTAGGGTAGCCGAAGTAATTTAGGTGTTTCTGGTATAGTTTGTTATGATTTTTAGCATTTTTTTGTAATTTTAAAGTGATTGGGCTTATTTTGTTGCTGTAAAGTATAGTTGGGAATCATTTTTGATAGCCGAAGTAATTTAGGTGAGTTTGGCATAGTTTGCTATGGTTAGGAGCATTTTTTTGTAATTTAAAAGTGATTGGGTTTAGTTTGTGGTGGTAAGGGTTAGTTGGTGATGATTTAGAGTAGCCGAAGTAATTTAGGTGAGTCTGGCATAGTTTGTTATGATTTGTACACCTTTTTTTGTAATTTTAAGATGATATGGTTTGGTTTGTTGTGGTAAGGGATAGTTGGGGGTGATTTACGGTAGCCGAAGTAATTTAGGTGATTCTGGTATAGTTTCATATGATTTTTAGCATCTTTTTGTAATTTTAAAGTGATTGGACTTAGTTTGTTGGTGTAAAGTGTAGTTTGGGGTGATTTTTGATAGCCGAAGTAATTTAGGTGAGTTTGGCATAGTTTGCTATGGTTAGTAGCATTTTTTTGTAATTTAAAAGTGATTGGGTTTAGTTTGTTGTGGTAAGGGTTAGTTGGTGATGATTTAGAGTAGCCGAAGTAATTTAGGTGAGTCTGGCATAGTTTGTTATGATTTGTACACCTTTTTTTGTAATTTTAAGATGATATGGTTTGGTTTGTTGTCGTAAGAGATAGTTGGGGGTGATTTACGGTAGCCGAAGTAATTTAGGTGATTCTGGTATAGTTTGTTATGATTTTTAGCATTTTTTTGTAATTTTAAAGTGATTGGGCATAGTTTGTTGTGGTAAGGGTTAGTTGGTGATGATTTAGAGTAGCCAAAGTAATTTAGGTGAGTCTGGCATAGTTTGTTATGATTTGTACACCTTTTTTTGTAATTTTAAGATGATATGGTTTGGTGTTGTGGTAAGGGATCGTTGGGGGTGATTTACGTTAGCCGAAGTAATTTAGGTATTTCTGATATAGTTTGTTATGATTTTTTGCATTTTTTTGTAATTTTAAAGTGATTGGGCTTAGTTTGTTGCTGTAAAGTGTAGTTGGGGGTGATTTTTGATAGCCGAAGTAATTTAGGTGTGTTTGGCATAGTTTGCTATGGTTAGTAGCATTTTTTTGTAATTTAAAAGTGATTGGGTTAAGTTTGTTGTGGTAAGGGTTAGTTGGTGATGATTTAGAGTAGCCGAAGTAATTTGGGTGAGTCTGGCATAGTTTGTTATGATATGTACACCTTTTTTTGTAATTTTAAGATGATATGGTTTGGTTTGTTGTGGTAAGGGATAGTTGGGGGTGATTTACGGTAGCCGAAGTAATTTAGGTGATTCTGGTATAGTTTGTTATGATTTTTAGCATTTTTTTGTAATTTTAAAGTGATTGGGCATAGTTTGTTGCTGTAAAGTGTAGTTGGGAGTGATTTTTGATAGCCGAAGTAATTTACGTGAGTTTGGCATAGTTTGCTATGGTTAGTAGAATTTTTTTGTAATTTAAAAGTGATTGGTTTTAGTTTGTTGTGGTAAGGGTTAGTTGGTGATGATTTAGAGTAGCCGAAGTAATTTAGGTGAGTCTGGAATAGTTTGTTATGATTTGTACACCTTTTTTTGTAATTTTAAGATGATATGGTTTGGTTTGTTGTGGTAAGGGATAGTTGGGGGTGATTTACGGTAGCCGAAGTAATTTAGGTGATTCTGGTATAGTTTGTTATGATTTTTAGCATTTTTTTGTAATTTTAAAGTGATTGGGCTTAGTTTGTTGCTGTAAAGTGTAGTTGGGGGTGATTTTTGATAGCCGAAGTAATTTAGGTGAGTTTGGCATAGTTTGCTATGGTTAGTAGCATTTTTTTGTAATTTAAAAGTGATTGGGTTTAGTTTGTTGTGGTAAGGGTTAGTTGGTGATGATTTAGAGTAGCCGAAGTAATTTAGGTGAGTCTGGAATAGTTTGTTATGATTTGTACACCTTTTTTTGTAATTTTAAAATGATATGGTTTGGTTTGTTGTGGTAAGGGATAGTTGGGGGTGATTTACGGTAGCCGAAGTAATTTAGGAGATTCTGGTATAGTTTGTTATGATTTTTAGCATTTTTTTGTAATTTTAAAGTGATTGGGATTAGTTTGTTGCTGTAAAATGTAGTTGGGGGTGATTTTTGATAGCCGAAGTAATTTATGTGAGTTTGGCATAGTTTGCTATAGTTAGTAGCATTTTTTTGTAATTTAAAACTGATTGGGTTTAGTTTGTTGTGGTAAGGGTTAGTTGGTGATGATTTAGAGTAGCCGAAGTAATTTAGGTGAGTCTGGCATAGTTTGTTATGATTTGTACACCTTTTTTTGTAATTTTAAGATGATATGGTTTGGTGTGTTGTGGTAAGGGATAGTTGGGGGTGATTTACGGTAACCGAAGTAATTTAGGTGATTCTGGTATAGTTTGTTATGATTTTTAGCATTTTTTTGTAATTTTAACGTGATTGGGCTTAGTTTGGTGCTGTAAAGTGTAGTTGGGGGTGATTTTTGATAGCCGAAGTAATTTAGGTGAGTTTGGCGTAGTTTGCGTAGTTTGTTGTGGTAAGGGTTAGTTGGTGATTATTTAAAGTAGCCGAAGTAATTTAGGTGAGACTGGCATCGTTTGTTATGATTCGTACACCTTTTTTTGTAATTTTAAGATGATATGGTTTGGTTTGTTGTGGTAAGGAATAGTTGGGGGTGATTTACGGTAGCCGAAGTAATTTAGGTGATTCTGGTATAGTTTGTTATGATTTTTAGCATTTTTTTGTAATTTTAAAGTGATTGGGCTTAGTTTGGTGCTGTAAAGTGTAGTTGGGGGTGATTTTTGATAGCCGAAGTAAATTAGGTGAGTTTGGCCTAGTTTGCGTAGTTTGTTGTGGTAAGGGTTAGTTGGTGATTATTTAAAGTAGCCAAAGTAATTTAGGTGAGTCTGGCATCGTTTGTTATGATTTGTACACCTTTTTTTGTAATTTTAAGATGATATGGTTTGGTTTGTTGTGGTAAGGAATAGTTGGGGGTGATTTACGGTAGCCGAAGTAATTTAGGTTATTCTGGTATAGTTTGTTATGATTTTTAGCATTTTTTTGTAATTTTAAAGTGATTGGGCTTAGTTTGTTGCTGTAAAGTGTAGTTGGGGGTAATTTTTGATAGCCGAAGTAATTTAGGTGAGTTTGGCATAGTTTGCTATGGTTAGTAGCATTTTTTTGTAATTTAAAATTGATTGGGTTTAGTTTGTTGTGGTAAGGGTTAGTTGGTGATGATTTAGAGTAGCCGAAGTAATTTAGGTGAGTCTGGCATAGTTTGTTATGATTTGTACACCTTTTTTTGTAATTTTAAGATGATATGGTTTGGTTTGTTGTAGTAAGGGATAGTTGGGGGTGATTTACGGTAGCCGAAGTAATTTAGGTGATTCTGGTGTAGTTTGTTATGATTTTTAGCATTTTTTTGTAATTTTAAAGTGATTGGGCTTAGTTTGTTGCTGTAAAGTGTAGTTGGGGGTGATTTTTGATAGCCGAAGTAATTTAGGTGAGTTTGGCCTAGTTTGCTATGGTTAGTAGCATTTTTTTGTAATTTAAAAGTGATTGGGTTTAGTTTGTTGTGGTAAGGGTTAGTTGGTGATGATTTAGAGTAGCCGAAGTAATTTAGGTGAGTCTGGCATAGTTTGTTATGATTTGTACACCTTTTTTTGTAATTTTAAGATGATATGGTTTGGTTTGTTGTGGTAAGGGATAGTTGGGGGTGATTTACGGTAGCCGAAGTAATTTAGGTGATTCTGGTATAGTTTGTTATGATTTTTAGCATTTTTTTGTAATTTTAAAGTGATTGGGCTTAGTTTGTTGCTGTAAAGTGTAGTTGGGGGTGATTTTTAATAGCCGAAGTAATTTAGGTGAGTTTGGCATAGTTTGCTATGGTTAGTAGCATTTTTTTGTAATTTAAAAGTGATTGGGTTTAGTTTGTTGTGGTAAGGGTTAGTTGGTGATGATTTAGAGCAGCCGAAGTAATTTAGGTGAGTCTGGCATAGTTTGTTATGATTTGTACACCTTTTTTTGTAATTTTAAGATGATATGGTTTGGTTTGTTGTGGTAAGGGATAGTTGGGGGTGATTTACGGTAGCCGAAGTAATTTAGGTGATTCTGGTATAGTTTGTTATGATTTTTAGCATTTTTTTGTAATTTTAAAGTGATTGGGCTAAGTTTGTTGCTGTAAAGTGTAGTTGGGGGTGATTTTTGATAGCCGAAGTAATTTAGGTGAGTTTGGCATAGTTTGCTATGGTTAGTAGCATTTTTTTGTAATTTAAAATTGATTGGGTTTAGTTTGTTGTGGTAAGGGTTAGTTGGTGATGATTTAGAGTAGCCGAAGTAATTTAGGTGAGTCTGGCATAGTTTGTTATGATTTGTACACCTTTTTTTGTAATTTTAAGATGATATGGTTTGGTTTGTTGTGGTAAGGGATAGTTGGGGGTGATTTACGGTAGCCGAAGTAATTTAGGTGATTCTGGTATAGTTTGTTATGATATTTAGCATTTTTTTGTAATTTTAAAGTGATTGGGCTTAGTTTGTTGCTGTAAAGTGTAGTTGTGGGTGATCTTTGATAGCCGAAGTAATTTAGGTGAGTTTGGCATAGTTTGCTATGGTTAGTAGCATTTTTTTGTAATTTAAAAGTGTTTGGGTTTAGTTTGTTGTGGTAAGGATTAGTTGGTGATGATTTAGAGTAGCCGAAGTAATTTAGGTGAGTCTGGCATAGTTTGTTATGATTTGTACACCTTTTTTGTAATTTTAAGATGATATGGTTTGGTTTGTTGTGGTAAGGGATAGAATAAATGAAAGGAGGAGCGCCAGCAAGGACTTGTTGTCTTTGGAGGTCGTGATGGCTGTGAGAATTTGATTTCTCTGCGAGCTTGTTTCTTTCAACTTGGACGCATACGTCGGAGTTTCGGAATTTGCGTTCCTCTTGTCTTCTTCTTGATGCTTTGGCGTGTCCTGCTTTCCAGGAGACGGCTTCGACTGTTTTGGGAATGATGGGCAGCCCCGGAAATTTGCAGTGTGTTCTCCACCACAATTGGCGCATTTTGGAGTTGATTTGGCCGACCGCTTGCAAGCCATTGTCTCATGGGTTTCTCCGCACTTTACGCAGCGGGCCTCTGCGTGGCAGTTCCGCTGGGAGTGGTAAAAGCTTTGGCAGCGATGACACTGCGCCACTTGTTTTGAACGGCGTGGTTTTTCAAAGGAGATGCACAAATTGCACATTCTGTTAATTTCGAAAACGTCTTTTTTTGTTGAAGGAACTTCAACAAATAGAAGAGGGAGAGACGTCTTGCCTCTCATCATTCGCGTCACTTAAATCGGTGAAAAACCGCAATCCGTCAGTTCTTTCTGAACTTCTTTTGCCTCGATCCCGATAGGAACGTGTCGAAAAACCGCGCGAATCGTTTTCTCCTCTGCGAGCGCAAAAGAGTGAAACGGGATGTGATTTGTCTCAAGAAGTTTTGTCAGCGCCTTGAAGTCGCTGACCGTCGCCATAGTTATTCTCACTCCTTCTGAACAACTTTTCGCCTTTGTGAAGTTTATCTTCATTCCGGCCATCGTTTTGGAGATTTCGGTCCATTTTGTCGTGTCTCTTAGGATTATTGGTGGTACGCGCTTGTCTTTTACTGGTTCTTCCATTGGAGTTGGAACCGACGATTGTGCGGCTTTTGGATGTCCCTGGACACTTGTTGAGGGTTTTGGCGCCAAATTTTCTTTGACGGTAACTGACGACTCGTGTTGTCTCCGGTTTTTCGTCGGAGCACGGGAAACCAATTGGGGCTGGTCTTTTTCGTCCTTGCTGCTGCTGGACTCACTTACCTCGTTTAGAGTTTGAAATTGGTTTTTGACCGGCACAATTCCAGGTACTGGTGGTGATTTTCTGGCACGTCTTTTTGATGACCTGCAGCTTGAAAACGATGGTGTAGGCGAACTCGCTGCGCTCTCCATTTCAATCTCCGGTTCGGGTGTAAAAACGGCCTGTTCTCCTTCAAGAACTGCAACTCGGGCGTGGACGCTCAGGTTCTCTTGTTTGAGCTGCAGCATCTGTTGCTGCAGAGCAAGAAGAATTTGCTTAATCGACTGAAGCGACTCCTCCATGTCGCCTAACGTACCTGAAACTAAATAAAATTAAAAAGTCCTAACCTGGTTGGATGATCGCTCAAGGGCCCACGGCAGCACCGTTGCAATCACAACGAAATCGCACATACGCCACAAAACGCAAGATCGCTTAAAATCGCTCTAAGTCGCTGCTCAAACAAGCACAGGCAGACACGTCTACACTGCACCGCTGTCACAACACGACTGCGACGAAACTTTTTTTTTTTTTTTTTGGGTGGAGTGGAAATCCTCATGGACACCCGGTGCTTAGGTTCTATCGCACCGGGTAGTGCCGGACTCTTACCGGCTAAAACCCCTCCAAGGGTGTACAGGTCTGAGACCTCTTTACCCTGATCGCAGCCGGCGAAATGGCTTGAGAGCCATCCCGCGGATTACGTTGCGTTTTCACGCCGATGTTCCTGTGGAAAAAACGAAATTAGTGACCTACCTGTACGTGTTTATTCCATTAAAAGTGGAATAAATGAAAGGAGGAGCGCCAGCAAGGACTTGTTGTCTTTGGAGGTCGTGATGGCTGTGAGAATTTGATTTCTCTGCGAGCTTGTTTCTTTCAACTTGGACGCATACGTCGGAGTTTCGGAATTTGCGTTCCTCTTGTCTTCTTCTTGATGCTTTGGCGTGTCCTGCTTTCCAGGAGACGGCTTCGACGGTTTTGGAAATGCTGGGCAGCCCCGGAAATTTGCAGTGTGTTCTCCACCGCAATTGGCGCATTTTGGAGTTAATTTGGCCGACCGCTTGGAAGCCATTGTCTCATGGGTTTCTCCGCACTTTACGCAGCGGGCCTCTGCGTGGCAGTTCCGCTGGGAGTGGTAAAAGCTTTGGCAGCGATGACACTGCGCCACTTGTTTTGAACGGCGTGGTTTTTCAACGGAGATGCACAAATTGCACAATCTGTTAATTTCGAAAAGGTTTTTTTTTTTTGAAGGAACTTCAACAAATAGAAGAGGGAAAGACGTCTTGCCTCTCATCATTCGCGTCACTTTAATCGGAGAAAAACCGCGATCCGTCAGTTCTTTCTGAACTTCTTTTGCCTCGATCCCGATAGGAACGTGTCGAAAAACCGCGCGAATCGTTTTCTCCTCTGCGAGCGCAAAATAGTGAAACGGGATGTGTTTTGTCTTAAGAAGTTTTGTCAGCGCCTTGAATTCGCTGACCGTCGCCATAGTTATTCTCACTCCTTCTGAACAACTTTTCGCCTTTGTGAAGTTTATCTTCATTCCGGCCATCGTTTTGGAGATTTCGGTCCATTTTGTCGTGTCTCTTAGGATTATTGGTGGTACGCGCTTGTCTTTTACTGGTTCTTCCATTGGAGTTGGAACCGACGATTGTGGGGCTTTTGGATGTCCCTGGACACTTGTTGGGGGTTTTGGCGCCAAATTTTCTTTGACGATAACGGGCGACTTTTCTTGTTTCCGCTTTTTTGTCGACGCTCGGGAAACCAACTGGGGCTTGTCTTTTTCGTCCTTGCTGCTGCTGGACTCACTTAACTCGTTTAGAGTTTGAAATTGGTTTACGACCGGCACCCTTGGTACTGGTGGTGACTTGCTGGCACGTCTTTTTGCTGTCTTGCAACTTGAAAATGATGGTGAAGGCGAACTCGCTTCGCTCTCCGGTTCAGGAGTGAAAATCGCCCGCTCACCTTCGATCACAGCCATGCGCGCCTCAAGACTCTAGGCGCTCTGATTCAGGCTCTGCAATTTCTGGCTCAATGCCTGAATAGCCAGAAGAATATTCTGAAGCGACTCCTCCATGTCGCCTAACGTACCTGAAACTTAATAAAATTAAAACGTCCTAACCTGGTTGGATAATCGCTCAAGGGCCCACGGCAACACTGTTGCATTCACAACGTTGTCGCACATACGCCACAAAACGCAAGATCGCTTAAAATCGCACTAAATCGCTGCTCAAACAAGCACAGGCAGACACGTCTACACTGCACCGCTGTCACAACACACACGACGAGCGACGAAACCTTCATGTGGGGCCTTTTTATGTTCGGGCTCACAGACGTTGACGAGCCTCATTCGGAGGATCTTTTCGACAAACCGTATTACTCGAAATGCGTCATAAATTCGTTGTTTTTAGGTGAATTTTTTTCAGTAAGGCGAGAGTTCTCGTTGTAGACGCACGGTGGTAAATTAAATTTTGCAATAAGAAAATGTCAGGAAGAGGTAAAGGTGGAAAAGTGAAGGGAAAGGCAAAGTCCCATTCGAACCGAGCCGGATTGCAATTTCCGGTGGGAAGAATACATCGGCTCTTGCGCAAAGGTAATTACGCGGAACGTGTCGGTTCCGGTGCTCCCGTATATTTGGCGACCGTCATGGAATATCTTGCCGCCGAAGTTCTGGAACTCGCCGGAAATGCGGCTAGAGACAACAAGAAAACCCGCATCATACCACGTCATCTCCAATTGGCCTTCAGAAACGACGAAGAATTGAACAAACTTCTTTCGGGCGTCACCATCGCACAAAGCGGGGTTCTACCAAACATTCAGGCGGTTCTTTTGCCGAAAAAGACGGAAAAAAAGCCTTAAATAGCAAAATATATATTGTTTCTCGCTTCGCTTCTTTATATCGGCCCTTCTCAGGGCCACAAAAACATTCATATACAAGTAAAAAATTGCCAAAATTTACTGTGGGAACAGATTATTATTATGTATTTGCACATATATATATACTAGCTGAATGTACCCGGCGTTGCCCGGACGTAGATTAAATAAACGCAGTGTTGACTAAAGTGGTGTATTTGTGATGTAGACTAATCGACATTATAATACAATTAAACAGGAATGCTCTACTTTTCCAATCACAAAATAAACAAATTTGTTAAAATTAACCTTCGTTGTCAGGACCGGGTACTTCAATATGATTTGGACAAAGAGGATACCTTGGTTGATATCTGAGATGAAAAATCTTGAATAGACTCTTTAGGCAAAGACGCAGTTGTTCTATAAGCGATTCCAGGAAATCGAAATTAACTTTAGATAATTTTCGGGGAAATCGAAGTTTACAAATTAGCTGATCATGTTATGATAAAATTGAAAACACAATGGAACCATTCCTTTTGCTGCAGTCAACTCACAAACAGAACAGTATGTAGATGAATTTGACTTATCTTCAGAATAAACAAACACTTCAGCATAATTATCTTCTTCTAAACTGTACAAAAATTATTAAAACCTGGCCGGATAGTTTGGAATGGTGCGTTATGTTTGGGGTGTTTAACGTATTTAGGTAAAATTTACAAAAATTTTGGTAATTTTAAAATGAAGAATTAAAGTGCGAACCTCTTGAGCTCTATTTCCGGTATTAAAAATGCAATAGGAAAGATAGTAAATAAGACTATTTCCATCACTTTTCACGGGAATTATACATGGTGGTATTTGTTCTCCGCTTACTATTAGATTTTCAAACTGTTCCATCTTAGTTATAAATAATGCAGAACCATAATGAAGGCAATGTACGTAAAATAAATAATGTAAATCGTGTATAAGCACACAGTACTTAAGCGTATGATGTCAGTGAAAATTTCGGATTTTGGCCGGAGCAGGTTTGGTGAAGAACAAATACACCACTATCATTAACTGAACGTAAAAATTAGCGTACGATAATAAGTGAAGTCCGGTCCGACGCTGGAAATTTTTCGAAAATCGATTGGGGAGAGTTTTGGTTAACGGCAAGAACAAATCGGGAATATTATATTAAAATAATTTATTTAAAAGCGATAGAACTTCGAATACCGATGCGTCGCCTCGACCTTGGCGACGTTGAGTACCAGCGTTCCAGACGCTGAAGCAGCAATATTCACAATTATATGAGGTGCACGTGCCTAGTGCGTATGAAAACAATTTGGATAACAAAAGAGATTAATTTGTATGTACCAAATAATACTCGCACAGGTGTACTCGTATTGCCCGTCATAATTTTCACGAAATGAATTTAAGAAATTAACATTCTAAAGTAAATAAATATTTTGACGGGAATGTTAAAAATCTTATTCGGCCTCTCCGACAAACTAACACTTGTTTACATTAACATGCATTCCTTCATGGACCTGTGACGAATTACAAACGAATATCGAAATTTCAAGTGTTTCACGTCAGTCTGAACTTATTACACAGTGATATTTTCACATTCAGGCGCCCTAAATTATTTTGTTGTTGATTTCAAAAGTTTCCCTGGAAGGAGAGTACTCAGCAAGGGGCTCGTCAGGGGTGGCAGAGTTGGCAGTGCCACTCCAAATATAAATTTACTATCGAACACAACAATAGTTCTGTAATTCAATTGCAGAATTTCGAAATTTTCAGATATTTTCACGAAAATCTAGCGCTTACACCGCGTTTATACCGCTTTAAAGTTAAAAACCATAGAGCTGTTTATACAAATTCACGCATGTTGAGAAGGTAGGGCTTGCCCCGTCAGCGTGTTACAATTCAGAAATACGTTTATGTTTGCATCTCAACTGGAAAATCAAAATTGGTATCAGCATATTTAATATTCAGAATAACGTCTATTAGTCGAAACAATATATTTTATGTGCAGATATTTATTAATATTTTATGATTTAATACGATAAGGCATTTATAAATGACACAACCAAATGGAAGATTTTGATTGAAAATGATTATTAATTTATGGTAACCGAAG
Source organism: Eledona agricola (assembly GCA_964023215.1). Taxonomy (NCBI): domain Eukaryota; kingdom Metazoa; phylum Arthropoda; class Insecta; order Coleoptera; family Tenebrionidae; genus Eledona; species Eledona agricola. The sequence goes on from CAXIEJ010000187.1 coordinate 773,037, forward strand.
TAATTTAGGTGAGTTTGGCATAGTTTGCTATGCTTTATAGCATTTTTTGTAATTTTAAAGTGATTGGGCTTAGTTTGGGGCGGTAAGGGGTAGTTGGGGGTGATTTTTGGTAGCCGAAGTAATTTAGGTGAGTTTGCCATAGTTTGTTATGGTTTGTAGCATTTTTTGAAATTTTAAAGTGATTGGGCTTAGTTTGGGGTGATAAGGGGTAGTTAAGGGTGATTTAAGGTAGGCGAAGTAATTTAGTTGAGTTTGGCATAGCTTGCTATGGTTTTTAGCATTTTTTGTAATTTTAAAGTGATTGGGCTTATTTTGGGGTGGTAAGGGGTAGTCGGGGCAGATTTATGGTAGCCGAAGTAATTTAAGTGAGTTTGACATAGTTTGCTATGGTTTGAAGCATTTTTTGTAATTTTAAAGTGATTGGGCTTAGTTTGGGGTGGTAAGGGGTAGTTGGGGGTGATTTATGGTAGCCGAAGTAATTTGGGTGAGTTTGGCATAGTTTGCTATGGTTTGTATCATTTTTTTGTAATTTTAAAGTGATTGGGCTTAGTTTGGGGCGGTAAGGGGTAGTTGGGGGTGATTTACGGTAGCAGAAGTAATTTAAGTGAGTTTGACATAGTTTGCTATGGTTTGTAACATTTTTTGTAATTTTAAAGTGATTGGGCTAATTTTGGAATCGTAAGGGGTAGTTGGGGATGATTTATGGTAGCCGAAGTAATTTACGTGAGTTTGGCATAGTTTGCTATGGTTTGTAGCATTTTTTGTAATTTTAAAGTGATTGGGCTTAGTTTGGGGGGGTAAGGGGTAGTTGGGGGTGATTTATGGTAGCCGAAGTAATTTAAGTGAGTTTGACATAGTTTGCTATGGTTTGTAACATTTTTTGTAATTTTAAAGTGATTGGGCTTATTTTCGGGTGGTAAGGGGTAGTTGGGGGTGATTTATGGTAGCCGAAGTAATCTAGGTGACTTTGGAATAGTTTACTATGGTTTGTAGCATTTTTTGTAATTTTAAAATGATTGGGCTAATTTTGGAGTGGTAAGGGGTAGTTGGGGGTGATTTATGATAGCCGAAGTAATTTAGGTGAGTTTGGCATAGTTTGCTATGGTTTGTAGCATTTTTTGTAATTTTAAAGTGATTGGGTTTAGTTTGTGGTTGGTAAGGGGTAGTTGGGGGTGATTTATGGTAGCCGAAGTAATTTAGGTTAGTTTGAGATAGTTTGCTATGGTTTGTAGCATATTTTGTAATTTTAAAGTGATAGGGCTTAGTGTGGGGAGGTAAGGGGTAGTTGGGGGTGATTTATAGTAGCCGAAGTAATTTAGGTTAGTTTGAGATAGTTTGCTATGGTTTGTAGCATATTTTGTAATTTTAAAGGGATAGGGCTTAGTGTGGGGAGGTAAGGGGTAGTTGGGGGTGATTTATGGTAGCCGAAGTAATTCAGGTGAGTTTGAAATAGTTTTCTATGGTTTGTAGCATTTTTTGTAATTTTAAAGTGATTGGGCTAATTTTGGGGAGGTAAGGGGTAGTTGGGGGTGATTTATGGTAGCCAAAGTAATTTAGGTGAGTTTGGAATAGTTTGCTATGGTACGTAACATTTTTTGTAATTTTAAAGTGATTGGGCTTATTTTGGGGAGGTAAGGGGTAGTTGGGGGTGATTTATGATAGCCGAAGTAATTTAAATGAGTTTGACATAGTTTGCTATGGTTTGTAACATTTTTTGTAATTTTAAAGTGATTGGGCTTATTTTGGGGAGGTAAGGGGTAGTTGGGGGTGATTTATGGTAGCCAAAGTAATTTAGGTGAGTTTGACATAGTTTGCTATGGTTTGTATAATTTTTTGTAATTTTAAAGTGATTGGGTTTAGTTTGTGGTTGGTAAGGGGTAGTTAAGGGTGATTTATGGTAGCCGAAGTAATTTAAGTGAGTTTGACATAGTTTGCTATGGTATGTAACATTTTTTGTAATTTTAAAGTGATTGGGCTTATTTTGGGGAGGTAAGGGGTAGTTGGGGGTGATTTATGGTAGCCAAAGTAATTTAGGTGAGTTTGGAATAGTTTGCTATGGTATGTAACATTTTTTGTAATTTTAAAGTGATTGGGCTTATTTTGGGGAGGTAAGGTGTAGTTGGGGGTGATTTATGATAGCCGAAGTAATTTAAGTGAGTTTGACATAGTTTGCTATGGTTTGTAACATTTTTTGTAATTTTAAAGTGATTGGAGTTACTTGGGGTTGCTAAAGGGTGGTAAGGGATGATTTAAGATAACGGATCTAATTTATGTCAGTTTGGCTTAGTTCGGGAATTTTTTGGGGTTGATTTGGTAAAGTTTGCAATGGTAAGAGATATTTGAGGATGTTTAATGTAGACGGATTAAATTTGCAGTGGTTTTGTATATTTTAATTGAGTCACGGATCGACATTATAATTGAAATCAAGATTATAATAAAAATATCCGCGGCCTCGCTAGGTACGGTAAAAATTTGATCACAAAAGCAGAAACTCGACGTTGAAATTGTTTAGGTTAAATAAGTGCTTTTAATGTAAACAGGTCGCCCGTCGTCGAAGTTGTTTTGGCTAGATACGTGCTTCTAACATAAACACGGTCTCCGCGATCCGATCATTTTTTGTTTATTTTAGCCGGTTTTTATTGAATTACAAAGGAACCGGGCCGAATTTCGCAAAATCCCTTCTTAGCGTTCACTTTTGGCACATGATACACCCGTGTCTAAAATTTCAAGTCGCCAGCCCTCACGGTTTGGGCTGTGGGTTGTCGGTGAATCAGTGAATGTGTAGATGTGTAGATGAGTGTGTCAGTGAGGACACTTCGCTTTATATAATAGACAAGATTATAATAAAAATATCCGCGGCCTCGCTAGGTACGGTAAAAATTTGATCACAAAAGCAGAAACTCGACGTTGAAATTGTTTAGGTTAAATAAGTGCTTTTAATGTAAACAGGTCGCCCGTCGTCGAAGTTGTTTTGGCTAGATACGTGCTTCTAACATAAACACGGTCTCCGCGATCCGATCATTTTTTGTTTATTTTAGCCGGTTTTTATTGAATTACAAAGGAACCGGGCCGAATTTCGCAAAATCCCTTCTTAGCGTTCACTTTTGGCACATGATACACCCGTGTCTAAAATTTCAAGTCGCCAGCCCTCACGGTTTGGGCTGTGGGTTGTCGGTGAATCAGTGAATGTGTAGATGTGTAGATGAGTGTGTCAGTGAGGACACTTCGCTTTATATAATAGACAAGATTATAATAAAAATATCTGCGGCCTCGCTAGGTACGGTAAAAATTTGATCACAAAAGCAGAAACTCGACGTTGAAATTGTTTAGGTTAAACAAGTGCTTTTAATGTAAACAGGTCGCCCGTCGTCGAAGTTGTTTTGGCTAGATACGTGCTTCTAACATAAACACGGTCTCCGCGATCCGATCATTTTTTGTTTATTTTAGCCGGTTTTTATTGAATTACAAAGGAAAAGGGCCGAATTTCGCAAAATCCCTTCTTAGCGTTCACTTTTGGCACATGATACACCCGTGTCTAAAATTTCAAGTCGCCAGCCCTCACGGTTTGGGCTGTGGGTTGTCGGTGAATCAGTGAATGTGTAGATGTGTAGATGAGTGTGTCAGTGAGGACACTTCGCTTTATATAATAGACAAGATTATAATAAAAATATCCGCGGCCTCGCTAGTTACGGTAAAAATTTGATCACAAAAGCAGAAACTCGACGTTGAAATTGTTTAGGTTAAATAAGTGCTTTTAATGTAAACAGGTCGCCCGTCGTCGAAGTTGTTTTGGCTAGATACGTGCTTCTAACATAAACACGGTCTCCGCGATCCGATCATTTTTTGTTTATTTTAGCCGGTTTTTATTGAATTACAAAGGAACCGGGCCGAATTTCGCAAAATCCCTTCTTAGCGTTCACTTTTGGCACATGATACACCCGTGTCTAAAATTTCAAGTCGCCAGCCCTCACGGTTTGGGCTGTGGGTTGTCGGTGAATCAGTGAATGTGTAGATGTGTAGATGAGTGTGTCAGTGAGGACACTTCGCTTTATATAATAGATATATATATATTTTTTTTTTTTGTTTTTTCATTCTCTCTTGCAACATAATTGATGGATTATAAAGCGAATATTTCTTTGACTCGATAGGAAGTTTCCGAACTTTACAACTTAATCTATATATATAAAGCGAAGTGTCCTCACTGACACACTCATTCATTCACTCATTCATCTACACACTGATTCATAATCAACCCACAGCCCAAACCGTGAAGGCTGGAGACTTGAAATTTTAGACACGGGTGTATCATGTGCCGAAACTGAACACTAAGAAGGGATTTTGCGAAATTCGGCCCGGTTCCTTTGTAATTCAATAAAAACCGGCTAAAATAAACAAAAAATGATCGGATCGCGGAGACCGTGTTTATGTTAGAAGCACGTATCTAGCCAAAACAACTTCGACGACGGGCGACCGGTTTACATTAAAAGCACTTATTTAACCTAAACAATTTCAACGTCGAGTTTCTGCTTTCGTGATCATACTTTTGCCGTACCTAGCGAGGCCGCAGATATTTCAATTATAATTTTGATTTCAATTATAATGTCGATCCGTGACTCAATTAAAAATTACCCAATCACTCCAAATTTAATCCGTCAACATTAAACATCCTCAAATATCTCTTACCACTGCAAACTTTACCAAATCAACCCCAAAAAATTCCCGAACTATGCCAAACTGACATAAACTAGATCCGTTATTTTAAATCATCCCTTACCACCCCTTAGCAACCCCAAGTAACTGCAATCACTTTAAAATAAAAGAAAATGACACAAATCATGGCAGATTATGTCGAACTCACACATATTATTTCGTCTACCAAAAATCACCCCCAACTACCCCTTACCACCCCAAAATAAGCCCAATCACTATAAAATTACAAAAAAATTCTACAAACCGTAGCAAACTATGCCAAACTCCCCTAAATTACTTCGGCTATCATGAATCACCCCCAACTACCCCTTACCACCCAAAACCCAGCCCAATCACTTTAAAATTATAAAAAATGTTACAAGCCATATCAAACTATGCCAAACTCATCTAAATTACTTTGACTTCCATAAATCACCCCAAACTACCCCTTACCTCCCCAAAATAAGCCCAATCACTTTAAAATTACAAAAAATGCTACAAACCATACCAAACTATGCCAAACTCACTTAAATTACTTCGGCTATCATAAATCACCCCCAACTACCCCTTACTACCCCAAAATAAGCCCAATAACTTTAAAATTACAAAAAATGCTACAAACCATAGCAAACTATGCCAAACTCACTTAAATTACTTCGGCTATTATAAATCACCCCCAACTATCCCTTACCACCCCTAACTCATCCCAATCACTTTAATATTACAAAAAATGCTACAAACCATAGCAAACTATGCCTAACTCACCTAAATTACTTCGGCTAACATAAATCACCCAAACAACCACTTAATACCCCAAAATAAGCCCAATCACTTTAAAATTACAAAAAATGCTACAAACCATAGCAAACTATGCCAAACTCACTTAAATTACTTCGGCTATCATAAATCACCCCCAACTACCCCTTACCACCCCTAACTCATCCCAATCACTTTAAAATTACAAAAAATGCTACAAATCATAGCAAACTATGCCTAACTCACCTAAATTACTTCGGCCACCATAAATCACCCCCCACTACCCCTTACCACCCATAATAAGCCCAATCACTTTAAAATTACAAAAAAATGTTATATACCATAGCAAACTTTGTCAAACTCACTTAAATTACTTCGGCTACCATAAATCACCCCCAACTACCCCTTACCGCCCCAAACTAAGTCCAATCACTTTAAAATTACAAAAAATGCTACAAACGATAGCAAACTATTCCAAACTCACCTAAATTACTTCGGCTACCATAAATCACCCCCAACTACCCCTTACCTCCCCAAAATAAACCCAAACACTTTAAAATTACAAAAAATGTTACATACCATAGCAAACTATGTCAAACTCACATAAATTACTTCGGCTACCATAAATCACCCTTAACTACCCCTTACCAACCACAAACTAAACCCAATCACTTTAAAATTACAAAAAATTTTACAAACCATAGCAAACTATGTCAAACTCACTTAAATTACTTCGGCTACCATAAATCACCCCCAACTACCCCTTACCAACCATAAACTAAACCCAATTACTTTAAAATTACAAAAAATTATACAAACCATAGCAAACTATGTCAGACTCACCTAAATTACTTCGGCTCCCATAAATCACCCCCAACTACCCCTTACAACCCCAAAATTAGCCCAATCACTTTAAAATTACAAAAAAATGCTACAAACCATAGCAAACTATCTCAAACTCACCTGAATCACTTCGGCTACCATAAATCACCCCCAACTACCCCTTACCACCCCAAACTAAGCCCTATCACTTTAAAAAATCAAAATATGCTACAAACCATAGCAAACTATCTCAAACGAACCTAAATTACTTCGGCTACCATAAATCACCCCCAACTACCCCTTACCACCCCAAACTAAGCCCTATCACTTTAAAATTACAAAATATGCTACAAACCATAGCAAACTATTCCAAAGTCACCTAGATTACTTCGGCTACGATAAATCACCCCCAACTACCCCTTACCAGCCTAAAATAACCCCAATCACTTTAAAATTAGAAAAAATGTTACAAACCATAGCAAACTATGTTAAACTCACTTAAATTACTTCGGCTACCATAAATCACCCCCAACTACCCCTTACCACCCCAAAATAAGCTCAATCGCTTTAAAATTACAAAAAATGCTACAAACTATGCCAAACTCACCTAAATTACTTCGGTTACCATAAATCACCCCCAACTACCCCTCACCACCCCAAAATAAGCCCAATTAGTTTAAAATTACAAAAATTATACAAACCATAGCAAACTAAGTCAAACTCACTTAAATTACTTCGGCTACCATAAATCGCCCCAACTACCCCTTACCGCCCCAAAATTAGCCTAATCACTTTAAAATTACAAAAAATGCTACAAAACATAGCAAGCTATGCCAAACTCACTTAAATTACTTCGGCTACCATAAATTAATAATCATTTTCAATCAAAATCTTCTATTTGGTTGTCATTTATAAATTCCTTATCGTATAAAATCATAAAATATTAATAAATATCTGCACATAAAATATATTGTTTCGACTAATAGACGTTATTCTGAATATTAAATATGCTGATACCTATTTTGATTCTCTTCCACCTTCCAATAAATATTTGTTCCAGTTGAGATGCAAACATAAAGGTATTTCTGAATTGCAACACGCTGACGGGGCAAGCCCTACCTTTTCAACATGCGTGCATTTGTATAAATAGCTCTATGGTTTTTAACTTTAAAGAGGTATAAAGGCGGTGTGAGCGCTAGATTTTCGTAAAAATATCTAAAAAATTCGAAATTCTGCAGTTGAATTACAGAACTATTTTTGTGTTCGATAGTAAATTTATATTTGGAGTGGCACTGCCAACCCTGCCACACCTGACGAGCCCCCTGCTAACTACTCTCCTTCCAGGGAAACTTTATAAATCAACGGCAAAATAATTTAGGGCGCCTGAATGTGAAAATATCACTGTGTAATAAGTTCAGACTGACATGGAACACTTGAAATTTCGATATTTGTTTGTAATTCGTCACAGGTCCATGAAGGAATGCATGTTAATGTAAACAAGTGTTAGTTTGTTGGAGAGACCGAATAAGATTTTTAACATTCCCGTCAAAATATTTATTTACTTAAGAATGTTAATTTTTAAAATTCATTTCGTGAAAATTATGACGGGCCATACGAGTACACCAGTGCGAGTATTATTTGGTACATACAAATTAATCTCTTTTGTTATCCAAATTGTTTTAATACGCACTAGGCACGTGCACCTAATATAATTGATAAAATTGCTACTTCAGAGTCTGGAACGCTGGTATCAACGTCGCCAAGGTCGAGGCGACGCATCGGTATTCGAAGTTCTATCGCTATTAAATAAATTATTTTAATATACTATTCCCGATTTGTTCTTGCCGTTAACCAAAACTCTCCCCAATCGATTTTCGAAAAATTTCCAGCGTCGGACCGGACTTCACTTACTACCCCAAAATAAGCCCAATCACTTTAAAATTATAAAAAATGCTACAAACCATAGCAAACTATGCCTAACTCACCTAAATTACTTCGGCTAACATAAATCACCCCCAACAACCCCTTACTACCCCAAAATAAGCCCAATAACATTAAAATTACAAAAAATGCTACAAACCATAGCGAACTATGCCAAACTCACTTAAATTACTTCGGCTATTATAAATCACCCCCAACTATCCCTTACCACCCCTAACTCATCCCAATCACTTTAATATTACAAAAAATGCTACAAACCATAGCAAACTATGCCTAACTCACCTAAATTACTTCGGCTAACATAAATCACCCCCAACAACCACTTAATACCCCAAAATAAGCCCAATCACTTTAAAATTACAAAAAATGCTACAAACCATAGCAAACTATGCCAAACTCACTTAAATTACTTCGGCTATCATAAATCACCCCCAACTACCCCTTACCACCCCTAACTCATCCCAATCACTTTAAAATTACAAAAAATGCTACAAACCATAGCAAACTATGCCTAACTCACCTAAATTACTTCGGCTAACATAAATCACCCCCAACAACCCCTTACTACCCCAAAATAAGCCCAATCACTTTAAAATTACAAAAAATGCTACAAACCATAGCAAACTATGCCAAACTCACTTAAATTACTTCGGCTATCATAAATCACCCCCAACTACCCCTTACCACCCCTAACTCATCCCAATCACTTTAAAATTACAAAAAATGCTACAAACCATAGCAAACTATGCCTAACTCACCTAAATTACTTCGGCCACCATAAATCACCCCCCACTACCCCTTACCTCCCCAAAATAAGCCCAATCACTTTAAAATTACAAAAAAATGTTACATACCATAGCAAACTTTGTCAAACTCACTTAAATTACTTCGGCTACCATAAATCACCCCCAACTACCCCTTACCGCCCCAAACTAAGCCCAATCACTTTAAAATTACAAAAAATGCTACAAACCATAGCAAACTATTCCAAACTCACCTAAATTACTTCGGCTATCATAAATCACCCCCAACTACCCCTTACCTCCCCAAAATAAGCCCAATCACTTTAAAATTACAAAAAATGTTACATACCATAGCAAACTATGTCAAACTCACATAAATTACTTCGGCTACCATAAATCACCCTTAACTACCCCTTACCAACCACAAACTAAACCCAATCACTTTAAAATTACAAAAAATTTTACAAACCATAGCAAACTATGTCAAACTCACTTAAATTACTTCGGCTACCATAAATCACCCCCAACTACCCCTTACCAACCATAAACTAAACCCAATTACTTTAAAATTACAAAAAATTATACAAACCATAGCAAACTATGTCAGACTCACCTAAATTACTTCGGCTCCCATAAATCACCCCCAACTACCCCTTACGACCCCAAAATTAGCCCAATCACTTTAAAATTACAAAAAAATGCTACAAACCATAGCAAACTATCTCAAACTCACCTGAATCACTTCGGCTACCATAAATCACCCCCAACTACCCCTTACCACCCCAAACTAAGCCCTATCACTTTAAAATTACAAAATATGCTACAAACCATAGCAAACTATCTCAAACTAACCTAAATTACTTCGGCTACCATAAATCACCCCCAACTACCCCTTACCACCCCAAACTAAGCCCTATCACTTTAAAATTACAAAATATGCTACAAACCATAGCAAACTATTCCAAAGTCAAATAGATTACTTCGGCTACCATAAATCACCCCCAACTACCCCTTACCAGCCGAAAATAACCCCAATCACTTTAAAATTACAAAAAATGCTACAAACAATAGCAAACTATGCCTAACTCACCTAAATTACTTCGGCTAACATAAATCACCCCCAACAACCCCTTACTACCCCAAAATAAACCCAATCACTTTAAAATTACAAAAAATGCTACAAACCATAGCAAACTATGCCAAACTTACTTAAATTACTTCGGCTATCATAAATCACCCCCAACTACCCCTTACCACCCCTAACTCATCCCAATCACTTTAAAATTACAAAAAATGCTACAAACCATAGCAAACTATGCCTAACTCACCTAAATTACTTCGGCCACCATAAATCACCCCCCACTACCCCTTACCTCCCCAAAATAAGCCCAATCACTTTAAAATTACAAAAAAATGTTACATACCATAGCAAACTTTGTCAAACTCACTTAAATTACTTCGGCTACCATAAATCACCCCCAACTACCCCTTACCGCCCCAAACTAAGCGCAATCACTTTAAAATTACAAAAAATGCTACAAACCATAGCAAACTATTCCAAACTCACCGAAATTACTTCGGCTACCATAAATCACCCCCAACTACCCCTTACCTCCCCAAAACAAGCCCAATCACTTTAAAATTACAAAAAATGTTACATACCATAGCAAACTATGTCAAACTCACATAAATTACTTCGGCTACCATAAATCACCCTTAACTACCCCTTACCAACCACAAACTAAACCCAATCACTTTAAAATTACAAAAAATTTTCAAACCATAGCAAACTATGTCAAACTCACTTAAATTACTTCGGCTACCATAAATCACCCCCAACTACCCCTTACCAACCATAAACTAAACCCAATTACTTTAAAATTACAAAAAATTATACAAACCATAGCAAACTATGTCAGACTCACCTAAATTACTTCGGCTCCCAAAAATCACCCCCAACTACCCCTTACCTCCCCAAAATAAGCTCAATCACTTTAAAATTACAAAAAATGTTACATACCATAGCAAACTATGTCAAACTCACATAAATTACTTCGGCTACCATAAATCACCCTTAACTACCCCTTACCAACCACAAACTAAACCCAATCACTTTAAAATTACAAAAAATTTTACAAACCATAGCAAACTATGTCAAACTCACTTAAATTACTTCGGCTACCATAAATCACCCCCAACTACCCCTTACCAATCATAAACTAAACCCAATTACTTTAAAATTACAAAAAATTATACAAACCATAGCAAACTATGTCAGACTCACCTAAATTACTTCGGCTCCCATAAATCACCTCCAACTACCCCTTACGACCCCAAAATTAGCCCAATCACTTTAAAATTACAAAAAAATGCTACAAACCATAGCAAACTATCTCAAACTCACCTGAATCACTTCGGCTACCATAAATCACCCCCAACTACCCCTTACCACCCCAAACTAAGCCCTATCACTTTAAAATTACAAAATATGCTACAAACCATAGCAAACTATCTCAAACTAACCTAAATTACTTCGGCTACCATAAATCACCCCCAATTACCCCTTACCACCCCAAACTAAGCCCTATCACTTTAAAATTACAAAATATGCTACAAACCATAGCAAACTATTCCAAAGTCACCTAGATTACTTCGGCTACCATAAATCACCCCCAACTACCCCTTACCAGCCGAAAATAACCCCAATCACTTTAAAATTACAAAAAATGCTACAAACCATAGCAAACTATGCCTAACTCACCTAAATTACTTCGGCTAACATAAATCACCCCCAACAACCCCTTACTACCCCAAAATAAACCCAATCACTTTAAAATTACAAAAAATGCTACAAACCATAGCAAACTATGCCAAACTCACTTAAATTACTTCGGCTATCATAAATCACCCCCAACTACCCCTTACCACCCGTAACTCATCCCAATCACTTTAAAATTACAAAAAATGCTACAAACCATAGCAAACTATGCCTAACTTACCTAAATTACTTCGGCCACCATAAATCACCCCCCACTACCCCTTACCTCCCCAAAATAAGCCCAATCACTTTAAAATTACAAAAAAATGTTACATACCATAGCAAACTTTGTCAAACTCACTTAAATTACTTCGGCTACCATAAATCACCCCCAACTACCCCTTACCGCCCCAAACTAAGCCCAATCACTTTAAAATTACAAAAAATGCTACAAACCATAGCAAACTATTCCAAACTCACCTAAATTACTTCGGCTACCATAAATCACCCCCAACTACCCCTTACCTCCCCAAAATAAGCCCAATCACTTTAAAATTACAAAAAATGTTACATACCATAGCAAACTATGTCAAACTCACATAAATTACTTCGGCTACCATAAATCACCCTTAACTACCCCTTACCAACCACAAACTAAACCCAATCACTTTAAAATTACAAAAAATTTTACAAACCATAGCAAACTATGTCAAACTCACTTAAATTACTTCGGCTACCATAAATCACCCCCAACTACCCCTTACCAACCATAAACTAAACCCAATTACTTTAAAATTACAAAAAATTATACAAACCATAGCAAACTATGTCAGACTCACCTAAATTACTTCGGCTCCCATAAATCACCCCCAACTACCCCTTACGAACCCAAAATTAGCCCAATCACTTTAAAATTACAAAAAAATGCTACAAACCATAGCAAACTATCTCAAACTCACCTGAATCACTTCGGCTACCATAAATCACCCCCAACTACCCCTTACCACCCCAAACTAAGCCCTATCACTTTAAAATTACAAAATATGCTACAAACCATAGCAAACTATCTCAAACTAACCTAAATTACTTCGGCTACCATAAATCACCCCCAACTACCCCTTACCACCCCAAACTAAGCCCTATCACTTTAAAATTACAAAATATGCTACAAACCATAGCAAACTATTCCAAAGTCAAATAGATTACTTCGGCTACCATAAATCACCCCCAACTACCCCTTACCAGCCGAAAATAACCCCAATCACTTTAAAATTACAAAAAATGCTACAAACCATAGCAAACTATGCCTAACTCACCTAAATTACTTCGGCTAACATAAATCACCCCCAACAACCCCTTACTACCCCAAAATAAACCCAATCACTTTAAAATTACAAAAAATGCTACAAACCATAGCAAACTATGCCAAACTTACTTAAATTACTTCGGCTATCATAAATCACCCCCAACTACCCCTTACCACCCCTAACTCATCCCAATCACTTTAAAATTACAAAAAATGCTACAAACCATAGCAAACTATGCCTAACTCACCTAAATTACTTCGGCCACCATAAATCACCCCCCACTACCCCTTACCTCCCCAAAATAAGCCCAATCACTTTAAAATTACAAAAAAATGTTACATACCATAGCAAACTTTGTCAAACTCACTTAAATTACTTCGGCTACCATAAATCACCCCCAACTACCCCTTACCGCCCCAAACTAAGCGCAATCACTTTAAAATTACAAAAAATGCTACAAACCATAGCAAACTATTCCAAACTCACCTAAATTACTTCGGCTACCATAAATCACCCCCAACTACCCCTTACCTCCCCAAAATAAGCCCAATCACTTTAAAATTACAAAAAATGTTACATACCATAGCAAACTATGTCAAACTCACATAAATTACTTCGGCTACCATAAATCACCCTTAACTACCCCTTACCAACCACAAACTAAACCCAATCACTTTAAAATTACAAAAAATTTTACAAACCATAGCAAACTATGTCAAACTCACTTAAATTACTTCGGCTACCATAAATCACCCCCAACTACCCCTTACCAACCATAAACTAAACCCAATTACTTTAAAATTACAAAAAATTATACAAACCATAGCAAACTATGTCAGACTCACCTAAATTACTTCGGCTCCCATAAATCACCCCCAACTACCCCTTACCTCCCCAAAATAAGCTCAATCACTTTAAAATTACAAAAAATGTTACATACCATAGCAAACTATGTCAAACTCACATAAATTACTTCGGCTACCATAAATCACCCTTAACTACCCCTTACCAACCACAAACTAAACCCAATCACTTTAAAATTACAAAAAATTTTACAAACCATAGCAAACTATGTCAAACTCACTTAAATTACTTCGGCTACCATAAATCACCCCCAACTACCCCTTACCAACCATAAACTAAACCCAATTACTTTAAAATTACAAAAAATTATACAAACCATAGCAAACTATGTCAGACTCACCTAAATTACTTCGGCTCCCATAAATCACCCCCAACTACCCCTTACGACCCCAAAATTAGCCCAATCACTTTAAAATTACAAAAAAATGCTACAAACCATAGCAAACTATCTCAAACTCACCTGAATCACTTCGGCTACCATAAATCACCCCCAACTACCCCTTACCACCCCAAACTAAGCCCTATCACTTTAAAATTACAAAATATGCTACAAACCATAGCAAACTATCTCAAACTAACCTAAATTACTTCGGCTACCATAAATCACCCCCAACTACCCCTTACCACCCCAAACTAAGCCCTATCACTTTAAAATTACAAAATATGCTACAAACCATAGCAAACTATTCCAAAGTCACCTAGATTACTTCGGCTACCATAAATCACCCCCAACTACCCCTTACCAGCCGAAAATAACCCCAATCACTTTAAAATTACAAAAAATGCTACAAACCATAGCAAACTATGCCTAACTCACCTAAATTACTTCGGCTAACATAAATCACCCCCAACAACCCCTTACTACCCCAAAATAAACCCAATCACTTTAAAATTACAAAAAATGCTACAAACCATAGCAAACTATGCCAAACTCACTTAAATTACTTCGGCTATCATAAATCACCCCCAACTACCCCTTACCACCCGTAACTCATCCCAATCACTTTAAAATTACAAAAAATGCTACAAACCATAGCAAACTATGCCTAACTTACCTAAATTACTTCGGCCACCATAAATCACCCCCCACTACCCCTTACCTCCCCAAAATAAGCCCAATCACTTTAAAATTACAAAAAAATGTTACATACCATAGCAAACTTTGTCAAACTCACTTAAATTACTTCGGCTACCATAAATCACCCCCAACTACCCCTTACCGCCCCAAACTAAGCCCAATCACTTTAAAATTACAAAAAATGCTACAAACCATAGCAAACTATTCCAAACTCACCTAAATTACTTCGGCTACCATAAATCACCCCCAACTACCCCTTACCTCCCCAAAATAAGCCCAATCACTTTAAAATTACAAAAAATGTTACATACCATAGCAAACTATGTCAAACTCACATAAATTACTTCGGCTACCATAAATCACCCTTAACTACCCCTTACCAACCACAAACTAAACCCAATCACTTTAAAATTACAAAAAATTTTACAAACCATAGCAAACTATGTCAAACTCACTTAAATTACTTCGGCTACCATAAATCACCCCCAACTACCCCTTACCAACCATAAACTAAACCCAATTACTTTAAAATTACAAAAAATTATACAAACCATAGCAAACTATGTCAGACTCACCTAAATTACTTCGGCTCCCAAAAATCACCCCCAACTACCCCTTACCTCCCCAAAATAAGCTCAATCACTTTAAAATTACAAAAAATGTTACATACCATAGCAAACTATGTCAAACTCACATAAATTACTTCGGCTACCATAAATCACCCTTAACTACCCCTTACCAACCACAAACTAAACCCAATCACTTTAAAATTACAAAAAATTTTACAAACCATAGCAAACTATGTCAAACTCACTTAAATTACTTCGGCTACCATAAATCACCCCCAACTACCCCTTACCAATCATAAACTAAACCCAATTACTTTAAAATTACAAAAAATTATACAAACCATAGCAAACTATGTCAGACTCACCTAAATTACTTCGGCTCCCATAAATCACCTCCAACTACCCCTTACGACCCCAAAATTAGCCCAATCACTTTAAAATTACAAAAAAATGCTACAAACCATAGCAAACTATCTCAAACTCACCTGAATCACTTCGGCTACCATAAATCACCCCCAACTACCCCTTACCACCCCAAACTAAGCCCTATCACTTTAAAATTACAAAATATGCTACAAACCATAGCAAACTATCTCAAACTAACCTAAATTACTTCGGCTACCATAAATCACCCCCAATTACCCCTTACCACCCCAAACTAAGCCCTATCACTTTAAAATTACAAAATATGCTACAAACCATAGCAAACTATTCCAAAGTCACCTAGATTACTTCGGCTACCATAAATCACCCCCAACTACCCCTTACCAGCCGAAAATAACCCCAATCACTTTAAAATTACAAAAAATGCTACAAACCATAGCAAACTATGCCTAACTCACCTAAATTACTTCGGCTAACATAAATCACCCCCAACAACCCCTTACTACCCCAAAATAAACCCAATCACTTTAAAATTACAAAAAATGCTACAAACCATAGCAAACTATGCCAAACTCACTTAAATTACTTCGGCTATCATAAATCACCCCCAACTACCCCTTACCACCCCTAACTCATCCCAATCACTTTAAAATTACAAAAAATGCTACAAACCATAGCAAACTATGCCTAACTCACCTAAATTACTTCGGCCACCATAAATCACCCCCCACTATCCCTTACCTCCCCAAAATAAGCCCAATCACTTTAAAATTACAAAAAAATGTTACATACCATAGCAAACTTTGTCAAACTCACTTAAATTACTTCGGCTACCATAAATCACCCCCAACTACCCCTTACCGCCCCAAACTAAGCCCAATCACTTTAAAATTACAAAAAATGCTACAAACCATAGCAAACTATTCCAAACTCACCTAAATTACTTCGGCTACCATAAATCACCCCCAACTACCCCTTACCTCCCCAAAATAAGCCCAATCACTTTAAAATTACAAAAAATGTTACATACCATAACAAACTATGTCAAACTCACATAAATTACTTCGGCTACCATAAATCACCCTTAACTACCCCTTACCAACCACAAACTAAACCCAATCACTTTAAAATTACAAAAAATTTTACAAACCATAGCAAACTATGTCAAACTCACTTAAATTACTTCGGCTACCATAAATCACCCTTAACTACCCCTTACCAACCACAAACTAAACCCAATCACTTTAAAATTACAAAAAATTTTACAAACCATAGCAAACTATGTCAAACTCACTTAAATTACTTCGGCTACCATAAATCACCCTTAACTACCCCTTACCAACCACAAACTAAACCCAATCACTTTAAAATTACAAAAAATGTTACATACCATAACAAACTATGTCAAACTCACATAAATTACTTCGGCTACCATAAATCACCCTTAACTACCCCTTACCAACCACAAACTAAACCCAATCACTTTAAAATTACAAAAAATTTTACAAACCATAGCAAACTATGTCAAACTCACTTAAATTACTTCGGCTACCATAAATCACCCTTAACTACCCCTTACCTCCCCAAAATAAGCCCAATCACTTTAAAATTACAAAAAATGTTACATACCATAACAAACTATGTCAAACTCACATAAATTACTTCGGCTACCATAAATCACCCTTAACTACCCCTTACCAACCACAAACTAAACCCAATCACTTTAAAATTACAAAAAATGTTACATACCATAACAAACTATGTCAAACTCACATAAATTACTTCGGCTACCATAAATCACCCTTAACTACCCCTTACCAACCACAAACTAAACCCAATCACTTTAAAATTACAAAAAATTTTACAAACCATAGCAAACTATGTCAAACTCACTTAAATTACTTCGGCTACCATAAATCACCCCCAACTACCCTTTACCAACCATAAACTAAACCCAATTACTTTAAAATTACAAAAAATTATACAAACCATAGCAAACTATGTCAGACTCACCTAAATTACTTCGGCTCCCATAAATCACCCCCAACTACCCCTTACGACCCCAAAATTAGCCCAATCACTTTAAAATTACAAAAAAATGCTACAAACCATAGCAAACTATCTCAAACTCACCTGAATCACTT
The DNA here is from genome assembly GCA_964023215.1 of Eledona agricola. Lineage (NCBI taxonomy): Eukaryota > Metazoa > Arthropoda > Insecta > Coleoptera > Tenebrionidae > Eledona > Eledona agricola. Next base: position 791,092 of record CAXIEJ010000187.1, read on the forward strand.
CGGCTACCATAAATCACCCCCAACTACCCCTTACCACCCCAAACTAAGCCCTATCACTTTAAAATTACAAAATATGCTAGAAACCATAGCAAACTATCTCAAACTAACCTAAATTACTTCGGCTACCATAAATCACCCCCAACTACCCCTTACCACTCCAAACTAAGCCCTATCACTTTAAAATTACAAAATATGCTACAAACCATAGCAAACTATTCCAAAGTCACCTAGATTACTTCGGCTACCATAAATCACCCCCAACTACCCCTTACCAGCCGAAAATAACCCCAATCACTTTAAAATTAGAAAAAATGTTACAAACCATAGCAAACTATGTTAAACTCACTTAAATTACTTCGGCTACCATAAATCACCCCCAACTACCCCTTACCACCCCAAAATAAGCTCAATCGCTTTAAAATTACAAAAAATGCTACAAACTATGCCAAACTCACCTAAATTACTTCGGCTACCATAAATCACCCCCAAATACCCCTCACCACCCCAAAATAAGCCCAATTAGTTTAAAATTACAAAAATTATACAAACCATAGCAAACTATGTCAAACTCACCTAAATTACTTCGGCTACCATAAATCGCCCCAACTACCCCTTACCGCCCCAAAACTAGCTTAATCACTTTAAAATTACAAAAAATGCTACAAAACATAGCAAGCTATGCCAAACTCACTTAAATTACTTCGGCTACCATAAATTAATAATCATTTTCAATCAAAATCTTCTATTTGGTTGTCATTTATAAATTCCTTATCGTATTAAATCATAAAATATTAATAAATATCTGCACATAAAATATATTGTTTCGACTAATAGACGTTATTCTGAATATTAAATATGCTGATACCTATTTTGATTCTCTTCCACCTTCCAATAAATATTTGGTCCAGTTGAGATGCAAACATAAAGGTATTTCTGAATTGCAACGCGCTGACGGGGCAAGCCCTACCTTTTCAACATGCGTGCATTTGTATAAATAGCTCTATGGTTTTTAACTATAAAGAGGTATAAAGGCGGTGTGAGCGCTAGATTTTCGTAAAAATATCTAAAAAATTCGAAATTCTGCAGTTGAATTACAGAACTATTTTTGTGTTCGATAGTAAATTTATATTTGGAGTGGCACTGCCAACCCTGCCACACCTGACGAGCCCCCTGCTAACTACTCTCCTTCCAGGGAAACTTTATAAATCAACGGCAAAATAATTTAGGGCGCCTGAATGTGAAAATATCACTGTGTAATAAGTTCAGACTGACATGGAACACTTGAAATTTCGATATTTGTTTGTAATTCGTCACAGGTCCATGAAGGAATGCATGTTAATGTAAACAAGTGTTAGTTTGTTGGAGAGACCGAATAAGATTTTTAACATTCCCGTCAAAATATTTATTTACTTAAGAATGTTAATTTTTAAAATTCATTTCGTGAAAATTATGACGGGCCATACGAGTACACCAGTGCGAGTATTATTTGGTACATACAAATTAATCTCTTTTGTTATCCAAATTGTTTTAATACGCACTAGGCACGTGCACCTAATATAATTGATAAAATTGCTACTTCAGAGCCTGGAACGCTGGTATCAACGTCGCCAAGGTCGAGGCGACGCATCGGTATTCGAAGTTCTATCGCTATTAAATAAATTATTTTAATATACTATTCCCGATTTGTTCTTGCCGTTAACCAAAACTCTCCCCAATCGATTTTCGAAAAATTTCCAGCGTCGGACCGGACTTCACTTATTTTCGTACGCTAATTTTTACGTTCAGTTAATGATAGTGGTGTATTTGTTCTTCACCAAACCTGCTCCGGCCGAAATCCGAAATTTTCACTGACATCATACGCTTAACTATTGCATGCTTATACACGATTAATTTACACTATTTATTTTACGTAAATTGCGTTTATTAGTGTTCTGCATTATTTATAACTAAGATGGAGCAGTTTGAAAATCTAATAGTAAGCGGAGAACAAATACCACCACGTATAATTCCCGTGAAAAGTGATGGAAATAGTCTTTCTTACTATCTTTCCTATTGCATTTTTAATACCGGAAATAGAGCTCAAGAGCGAACAATAACTTAGACTTTTTTTATACATAATTCCTAAATACTTATTTACTACGTTTTTATGGTGTAAAATTTTGTATTTATATATTTCAACATTGTCTTTAACGTTGTCAGAGAACTAAATGGGAATAATTTGGAATAATTTAGCTTCTATGTCAACTCTCCTTCTCTTGAAACTTTTGAAAACAACGACAAAATTCTTTAGGGCGCCTGGATTTGAAAATATAACTCTGTGTAATAAGTTTAGACTGACTAGAGTGAAAAGAAAGGAGCTTGCATCCAGAAACGAAATTAAATGGAACACTTGAAGTTGCAATATTTGTTTGTAATTCGTCACAAGTCCATGAGGGAATGCGTGTTAATGTAAACAAATGTGAGTTTATTGGAGAGGCCGAATAAGATTTTTACATTATTGAAGCAGCTGGAGCCTGCCACGTCAAGGGCAAGGTCACAAACGTGAAAAGGCGATGCTCGATTTAGTTTGATTGAGTATCTATGCAGAAATTCGCACATACCAAGCGTTGGATAAGCTTTTCTTATCGTTTCTTAGAATTCGAGAATTGCTGGTTCAGCGTGTGGAGCAGTACTCGATCGCGGTGTTTTATTTTAACACAACTACAATTGTGAAAATTGCTGCTCCAGCGTCGGAAACTGTTCGCAAAGTCGCCAAATTCGATGAGGCGACGCATCAGTGTTCGAAGGTCTACCGCTATCAAATAAAGTATTTTAATTTAACATTTGATCCTCGCGTTAACCAAATCTTCCCCCAATCAATTTTCGAAAAATTATCAGCATCGGACCGGACTCTACTTATATTTGTACGCTAATTTTTACGTTTAGTTAATGATAGTGGTGTATTTGTTTTTCACCAAATTTGCCCCGAAATTTTCACCGTTGTATGTACCAGATATCACTGAAATTCATACCAGTGGCGGTGTAAGCGCTAGATTTTCGTGAAAATATCTGAAAAATTCATAATTCTGCAACTGAATTACAGAACTAATTTTGTGTTCGATAGTAACTTTATACTTGGAGTGGCACTGCCAACCCTGCCGCCTCTGACGAGCCCCACTGCTGACTACTTTCCTTCCAGAAAAATTTTTGAAATCAGCGGCAAAATAAATTTAAGGCACCTGGATGTGAAAATATCACTGTGTAATAAGTTCAGACTAACAAGAGTGAAAAAAACCGCTTGCATCCAGAAACGAAATCAAATGGAACACTTGAAATTTAGATATTTGTTTGTAATTCGTCACAGGTCCATGAAGGCATGCATGTTAATGTAAACACGTGTTAGTTTGTCGGAGAGGCCGAATAAGATTTTTACATCCACCACATTCCCGTCAAAATATTTATTTACTTTAGTATGTTGATTCATTTTGTGCAAATTATGACCGGCCATACGAGTACACCTGCGCGAGTATTATTTGGTAATCCAAATTCTTTTAATACGCACTAGGCACGTGCACCTAATATAATTGTTAAAATTGCTGCTTCAGCGTCTGGAACGCTGGTACTCAACGTCGCCAGAGGTCAAGGCGACGCATCAGTATTCGATGTTCTATCACTATTAAATAAATTTTTTTAATATAATATTCCCGATTTGTTCTTGACGTTAAGTAAATATCTCCCCAATCGATTTTCGAAAAATTACCATCGTCGTACCGGACTCCACTTATATACCGTACGCTAATTTTTACGTTCATTCAATGATAGTGGTGTATTTGATCTTCACCAAACCTGCTCCGGCCAAAATTCGAAATTTGCAGTTTTACCGGATTTCACTGACATCATAAGTAATGTGTGCTTATACACGATTTACACTATTTATTTTATGTACATTGTGTTCATTATTGTTCTGCATTATTTATAACTAAGATGGAGGAATAGTAAGCGGGGTACAAATATCACCACGTATAATTCCCCTGAAACGTGATGGAAATAGTCTTTTTACCTATCTTTCCTATTGCATTTTATTACCGAAAACAGAGCTCAAGAGGTTCGCACTATAATTGTTCATTTTATAATCACCAAATTTTCTGTATATTTTACCAGAATACGTTAAATACCCCTAAACATAATGTACCATTCCAAACTACCCTCAAAAATCATACACTTGCCATTCAAAACTACCCCAGATCAACCTAAAATGTAAAAAAATTACGAATTCCAAGCAAACTACGCTAAACTCGCATAAATTACTTCCACTTCCGCTATATCACCCCAACAACTTCTTACCAAGCCAAACTAAACCCAATCACATTAAAATTACCAAAAGTTTAGTTTAATCCGCCAAAGCTAAACCCCGCCAACCATCAATAACCATTCAAAACAATCCCCAAAAAAACCCTCATCATCCGAAACTACACCAAACAGTTTTTGGTTCCACTGCTCACTTCTGAAATCAAACAGAGCAATTCTTACCTCAAACTTCAATGGATTCGCTTGTCTGCGATCGATTGCGAGTCCTGAACGACGAGCTCGTCTCCTGGCGGCGTTCTTCTTCCGGATGAGATCCACGATGTGTGGTGGAATGTTCCTTCCACGTCGTGAATTCTCCGAAATTGTCCTTGTTGCGACCTCGATGGCGCCGATTATTCGATTTTCAAGCGTCTCCACCGCTTCGTCTATCATATCTATCGAGTTCATCCTAGGAATTGGCCCAAAGTTTTGTTCCAATTCCTCCGTGTATTTTGTCCAGTTCGTGGTTTTGAATCGAACTATTTCCGGTTCATTAGCTTCTGTACCGACATGCATCAGTACTGGGCTATGATCGGAGCTGAGTTCATTGACGACTCTCATCCCAATTTGGTGAGCGACGCCATTCACAATCGCGATGTCCAAAATGTCCGGGACTCCAGTGGCGGAATTGTGATACGTCGGTTGTTCCGGCGCGATCACTACCGCTTTGTGGTTGTCAAGGAAATTGTCGATGATCCTCCCGTTTCTATTGGCCCTCCGGCTACCCCAATTCCTGTGCTTGGCGTTGAAATCGCCCGCAGCAATGACGGGACAGTCAGCGTCCAGAACAGCGCAAAGATCGTTTTCGAGAATAGGAAGTTGCGGACGGTTGTAGCAAGAAAACAAATAAATCGGTCCGTTTGTTGTCTCGACTCGGATGCCGGTTGCTTCCAAGTTTTGAAGATTTGGCCTAGCTGTAACAGAGTGACTAATCGAATTTCTCACGTAAATCGCGGTTCCTCCTCCGGGTCCGGTTGTTCGGTCGTTCCGATGTAGGACGTAGCCGGCGATCTTTGGATCTAAAATCCCCATTCGCAGCCGCGTTTTGTTGACCATGACGATGTCCACTTCGTGGTCCTCGGCAAACTGCGCCAGTTCATTTCTTCCCTGACGCAATCCATTAGCAGCGGGATGAATGACAGCAGCGCTGCTGCCAAAGATTTGTTGTCTTTGGCTGCGGCGATGGCGGCGATGATCTGCGCTCTCCGGGAGTCAGACTTCTGAGATTTAACTTTGAAGTTGTCTGCGGCTTCGGCTTCGGTGCTTCTTGCGATTGCTTTGGCATCTGCGGTGCCAATTTGGTCCTCGTTGTTTGAGCTGGCTTGGGAAAAGACAAGCATCCGCGGTAGTTCGCCGTGTGTTCGCCCCCGCAATTCGCACATTTTGGAGCGGCTTTTGCCGGCTTCTTACACGCCTGCGACTCGTGCTATCCTCCACACTTGACGCATCGTGATTCAGCATGGCAGTTTCGCTGGGAGTGGTGGAAACGCTGGCAGCGATGACATTGCGCCACTTGAGACGATCGGTGTGGCTTCTCGACGGAAATGACCAAGTTGCTCACTCGGTCGATTTCAAAAACTTCCTTCTTGGATGACGGCACCTCAACAAAAAGCAGAGGAAAAGACTTCTTACCGCGCATCATCCGCGTCACTTTTAGCGGAGAAAATCCTCGAACGGCGAGTTCCTCCTGCACATCCTTTGGATCGATTCCAATGGGGACGTGCCGAAAGACAGCGCGAAGCGTTTTTTCCTCCGGGAGCGCGAAAGAGTGAAACGGGATTCGTTCCGCTTCAAGGAGCTTTGTCAACGACCTGTAGTCGTCGACGGTTGCCATCGTAATTCTGATGCCGTCCGGGCAACTTTTGGCTTTTGTGAAATTAATTCCACGTCTAGCCATTTTTGAGGAGAGTGTTGTCCATTTGCTGGCGTCCCTCATGATGACTGGTGGCACCCTATTGGTTCTTACCGGCTCATCCATTGGCGTAACCGAGGGAGAAGGGGTTTCCCGACGTCTGTCGCTTTCCATTGGTGGAATGGAAGGCGACGGGGTTTTCGGATGTCTGCGGGTACTTTCCATTGATGGAAATTGTGGTGATGGGGCTTTCGGACGTCTGTCGCTTTCCATTGGTGGAACGGACGGCGACGGGGTTTTACGACGTCTGTGGACAATTTCCATTGGTGGAATATGAGGTGAGGGGGCTTTTGGACGTCTGCGGCTATTTTCTTGTTTCCGCTTCTTTGTCGGTGCACGGGAAACCGATGTTTGACCATCTTCTTCCGAGTCGTCATTACTGCTGGAACACAAATCACTTGCACTTACCTCGCTCAGTATTTCGAACCGGTTACTTGTTGGCACAACTAGCGGAGATTGGCTGGCCCGTCTTTTGGCGGACCTGCTGCATGACGGCACCGGTGTTGCGCTGCACAGCTCCATCTCCGGTTCTGGTTCCGGAGTGTAGATGGCTCGTTCACCTTCGATGACTGCCAGGCGCGCCTGGACGCTCTGGATGTCACGCTGAATGGAAAGCAGAATTTCCTTAAGCGATTCCTCCAAATCGCCTGTCGAAACTGCAACAAAAAACAATTAAAATGTCCCAACCTAATTGGGTAATCGCTCGAATGGTGATGGCCCACGGCAACACTGTTGCATTCTCAACAAAATCGCACAATCAGCACAAGTCACAAAATTCGCTCGAAATCGCTCTAAGTCGCTGCTCAAACAAGCACAGGCAGACACGTCTACACTGCACCGCTGTCACAACACGACTGACACGACGACGAAACCTTCATGTGGGGCCTTTTTATGTTCGAGCTCACAGACGTTGACGAGCCACATTCGGAGGATCTTTTCGACAAACCGTATTACTCGAAATGTGTCATAAATTCGTTGTTTTTAGGTGAATTTTTTTCAGTAAGGCGAGAGTTCTCGTTGTAGACGCACGGTGGTAAATTAAATTTTGCAATAAGAAAATGTCAGGAAGAGGTAAAGGTGGAAAAGTGAAGGGAAAGGCAAAGTCCCGTTCAAACCGAACCGGATTGCAATTTCCGGTGGGAAGAATACATCGGCTCTTGCGCAAAGGTAATTACGCGGAACGTGTCGGTGCCGGTGCTCCCGTATATTTGGCGGCCGTCATGGAATATCTTGCCGCCGAAGTTCTGGAACTCGCCGGAAATGCGTCTAGAGACAACAAGAAAACCCGCATCATACCACGTCATCTCCAATTGGCCATCAGAAACGACGAAGAATTGAACAAACATCTTTCGGGCGTCACCATCGCACAAGGCGGGGTTCTACCAAACATTCAGGCGGTTCTTTTGCCGAAAAAGACGCCTTAAATAGCAAAATATATATTGTTTCTCGCTTTGCTTCTTTATATCGGCCCTTGTCAGGGCCACAAAAACATTCATATACAAGTAAAAAATTGCCAAAATTTACTGTGGGAACAGATTATTATTATGTATTTGCACTTATATATATATTTTTTTGTTTTTTCATTCTCTCTTGCAACATAATTGATGGATTATATAGCGAATATTTCTTTGACTCGATAGGAAGTTTCCGAACTTTACAACTTAATCCCCAATAAACACACATAATAACAATGATAATTGCTATCATAAAATGTGTCAAAGCAATATTAACCAAATATCCTGTCGACCATTCTACTTCCCGCTGCGAACGATAATCTAAACCCTTTCCTAATTAATCGGCAGCTTATTTTATACCTAGGACGTTCAATTTGCTTATTTGTCACCAGAAATACATTGTGGTTCTGAAAAGAACCGATTTTTTTTTTATTTCTAATATTTCAATTATTCACGCCCTTTCTCCACGAATCCGTCTGGCCAGCTGGATATCTTTTGGCATGATCGTAACGCGTTTTGCGTGGATGGCACACAAGTTTGTGTCCTCGAAAAGTCCAACGAGGTAAGCTTCGCTCGCTTCTTGCAGGGCCATAACCGCCGAAATTTGAAAACGCAGATCCGTTTTGAAGTCCTGGGCTATCTCTCGCACGAGACGTTGGAAAGGTAACTTACGAATAAGAAGTTCGGTCGATTTTTGATAGCGTCGAATTTCACGGAGCGCAACCGTTCCTGGGCGATAACGATGAGGCTTTTTAACACCGCCCGTCGCCGGTACACTTTTTCTGGCCGCTTTTGTGGCGAGCTGTTTTCTAGGCGCCTTGCCGCCCGTCGATTTACGCGCAGTTTGCTTTGTCCTAGCCATTACGCTGACTATTACCAAAAAGAAGAAAAAAACAAAACCCAAGAGTCACAGAGTAACGTGTTACTGAACGGCGCACGTAACACTGAACCAAAATTTTTAGTCAAGTCAAGTCAAGTCAAAATAAATTTATTTCCTTCAAAATGATGCTACAATTTTTAAGGATAATCTTAGCGAATGCGGGACGTTTTAGGCTTTTGGCCTAAGTCGTTAAAATTTAACAATTGGTACTTAACTACCTATCTAGATGAAAAAAAAACCCCAACTTGGGGAAAAAAATTACAATGCTATCTAACTATTTTAACATGCATGATATAATTTATTAATATTTTGATATAGCGCTGGAAAGAAAAAAAGGGGTTAAGCTATGAAGGAAGTGGAAGAAAACTGAAGGTAATTTGCAAAAGATAATAAAGAAAAGAAAAGAAAATTTTTTTACGAACTTAACGGGAAATTCTCTTAATGAGTGAGGGTTGGTGATGGGAGAGGAGGGTTTGTGAAATACAATAATTATTTCCTCAACGTCAGTGGGGTTTCTTCGACCAATTCTTGGAGGGAGGTAGGTAGTTCAGAATAATTAACCTGTAGAAGCGCGGTCGGTGCTTAATTTTTATTTTAGGAGTTCGTGTAATGTGGTTGACGGAATGATGAGCGCGTGGATATTTAAATGTGATGGAGAGGCTGGCTTTCGCAATTTCGTTAGAGCTGCTTAAAGTTCTGGAGATGTATTTGGATTGCAAAATTCTCAATCTTTCAGAGAGTGGTGTTAGATGCGCTCTATCGTAAACTTTATCTCTTGGGTAACGGTAGTAGAGGTGAAAAATTAGGCGCAGGATACGTCGCTCAGTTGCTTCCAAGATCTCTAAGGCTCTGTCGGAAAGTGAAGCATAGATGGGGGCGCGGTATTCGATTAACGGACGGATGAACATTTTGTAAGTGTGGAGGAGAGTTTTGGAGTCACAACCCTGGATGCCGCCTTTTATGGTTTTTAAAAGATTAGTGCGTTGGCGAACTGTGGAAAGGACTTGTCCAACGTCGGAAAGTAATTTAGTGGTTTTGGAGAGAGTAACGCCCAGGTATTTAACTGAGTTGCAAATTGGAATTTTTTTCCCTTGAAAGATTGGGGGGTGATTTACGGTAGCCGAAGTAATTTAGGTGATTCTGGTATAGTTTGTTATGATTTTTAGCATTTTTTTGTAATTTTAAAGTGATTGGGCTTAGTTTGTTGCTGTAAAGTGTAGTTGGGGGTGATTTTTGATAGCCGAAGTAATTTAGGTGAGTTTGGCATAGTTTGCTATGGTTAGTAGCATTTTTTTGTAATTTAAAAGTGATTGGGTTTAGTTTGTTGTGGTAAGGGTTAGTTGGTGATGATTTAGAGTAGCCGAAGTAATTTAGGTGAGTCTGGCATAGTTTGTTATGATTTGTACACCTTTTTTTGTAATTTTAAGATGATATGGTTTGGTTTGTTGTGGTAAGGGATAGTTGGGGGTGATTTACGGTAGCCGAAGTAATTTAGGTGATTCTGGTATAGTTTGTTATGATATTTAGCATTTTTTTGTAATTTTAAAGTGATTGGGCTTAGTTTGTTGCTGTAAAGTGTAGTTGGGGGTGATTTTTGATAGCCGAAGTAATTTAGTTGAGTTTGGCATAATTTGCTATGGTTAGTAGCATTTTTTTGTAATTTAAAAGTGATTGGGTTTAGTTTGTTGTGGTAAGGATTAGTTGGTGATGATTTAGAGTAGCCGAAGTAATTTAGGTGAGTCTGGCATAGTTTGTTATGATTTGTACACCTTTTTTTGTAATTTTAAGATGATATGGTTTGGTTTGTTGTGGTAAGGGATAGTTGGGGGTGATTTACGGTAGCCGAAGTAATTTAGGTGATTCTGGTATAGTTTGTTATGATATTTAGCATTTTTTTGTAATTTTAAAGTGATTGGGCTTAGTTTGTTGCTGTAAAGTGTAGTTGGGGGTGATTTTTGATAGCCGAAGTAATTTAGGTGAGTTTGGCATAATTTGCTATGGTTAGTAGCATTTTTTTGTAATTTAAAAGTGATTGGGTTTAGTTTGTTGTGGTAAGGATTAGTTGGTGATGATTTAGAGTAGCCGAAGTAATTTAGGTGAGTCTGGCATAGTTTGTTATGATTTGTACACCTTTTTTTGTAATTTTAAGATGATATGGTTTGGTTTGTTGTGGTAAGGGATTGTTGGGGGTGATTTACGGTAGCCGAAGTAATTTAGGTGATTCTGGTATAGTTTGTTATGATTTTTAGCATTTTTTTGTAATTTTAAAGTGATTGGGCTTAGTTTGTTGCTGTAAAGTGTAGTTGGGGGTGATTTTTGATAGCCGAAGTAATTTAGGTGAGTTTGGCATAGTTTGCTATGGTTAGTAGCATTTTTTTGTAATTTAAAAGTGATTGGGTTTAGTTTGTTGTGGTAAGGGTTAGTTGGTGATGATTTAGAGTAGCCGAAGTAATTTAGGTGAGTCTGGCATAGTTTGTTATGATTTGTACACCTTTTTTTGTAATTTTAAGATGATATGGTTTGGTTTGTTGTGGTAAGGGATAGTTGGGGGTGATTTACGGTAGCCGAAGTAATTTAGGTGATTCTGGTATAGTTTGTTATGATATTTAGCATTTTTTTGTAATTTTAAAGTGATTGGGCTTAGTTTGTTGCTGTAAAGTGTAGTTGGGGGTGATTTTTGATAGCCGAAGTAATTTAGGTGAGTTTGGCATAATTTGCTATGGTTAGTAGCATTTTTTTGTAATTTAAAAGTGATTGGGTTTAGTTTGTTGTGGTAAGGATTAGTTGGTGATGATTTAGAGTAGCCGAAGTAATTTAGGTGAGTCTGGCATAGTTTGTTATGATTTGTACACCTTTTTTTGTAATTTTAAGATGATATGGTTTGGTTTGTTGTGGTAAGGGATAGTTGGGGGTGATTTACGGTAGCCGAAGTAATTTAGGTGATTCTGGTATAGTTTGTTATGATATTTAGCATTTTTTTGTAATTTTAAAGTGATTGGGCTTAGTTTGTTGCTGTAAAGTGTAGTTGGGGGTGATTTTTGATAGCCGAAGTAATTTAGGTGAGTTTGGCATAATTTGCTATGGTTAGTAGCATTTTTTTGTAATTTAAAAGTGATTGGGTTTAGTTTGTTGTGGTAAGGATTAGTTGGTGATGATTTAGAGTAGCCGAAGTAATTTAGGTGAGTCTGGCATAGTTTGTTATGATTTGTACACCTTTTTTTGTAATTTTAAGATGATATGGTTTGGTTTGTTGTGGTAAGGGATTGTTGGGGGTGATTTACGGTAGCCGAAGTAATTTAGGTGATTCTGGTATAGTTTGTTATGATTTTTAGCATTTTTTTGTAATTTTAAAGTGATTGGGCTTAGTTTGTTGCTGTAAAGTGTAGTTGGGGGTGATTTTTGATAGCCGAAGTAATTTAGGTGAGTTTGGCATAGTTTGCTATGGTTAGTAGCATTTTTTTGTAATTTAAAAGTGATTGGGTTTAGTTTGTTGTGGTAAGGGTTAGTTGGTGATGATTTAGAGTAGCCGAAGTAATTTAGGTGAGTCTGGCATAGTTTGTTATGATTTGTACACCTTTTTTTGTAATTTTAAGATGATATGGTTTGGTTTGTTGTAGTAAGGGATAGTTGGGGGTGATTTACGGTAGCCAAAGTAATTTAGGTGATTCTGGTATAGTTTGTTATGTTTTTTAGCATTTTTTTGTAATTTTAAAGTGATTGGGCTTAGTTTGTTGCTGTAAAGTGTAGTTGGGGGTGATTTTTGATAGCCGAAGTAATTTAGGTGAGTTTGGCATAGTTTGCTAAGGTTAGTAGCATTTTTTTGTAATTTAAAAGTGATTGGGTTTAGTTTGTTGTGGTAAGGGTTAGTTGGTGATGATTTAGAGTAGCCGAAGTTATATAGGTGAGTCTGGCATAGTTTGTTATGATTTGTACACCTTTTTTTGTAATTTTAAGATGATATGGTTTAGTTTGTTGTGGTAAAGGATAGTTGGGGGTGATTTACGGTAGCCGAAGTAATTTAGGTGATTCTGGTATAGTTTGTTATGAGTTTTAGTATTTTTTTGTAATTTTAAAGTGATTGGGCTTAGTTTGTTGCTGTAAAGTGTAGTTGGGGGTGATTTTTGATAGCCGAAGTAATTTAGGTGAGTTTGGCATAGTTTGCTATGGTAAGTAGCATTTTTTTGTAATTTAAAAGTGATTGGGTTTAGTTTGTTGTGATAAGGGTTAGTTGGTGATGATTTAGAGTAGCCGAAGTAATTTAGGTGAGTCTGGCATAGTTTGTTATGATTTGTACATCTTTTTTTGTAATTTTAAGATGATATGGTTTGGTTTGTTGTGGTAAGGGATAGTTGGGGGTGATTTACGGTAGCCGAAGTAATTTAGGTGATTCTGGTATAGTTTGTGATGATTTTTAGCATTTTTTTGTAATTTTAAAGTGATTGGGCTTAGTTTGTTGCTGTAAAGTGTAGTTGGGGGTGATTTTTGATAGCCGAAGTAATTTAGGTGAGTTTGGCATAGTTTGCTATGGTTAGTAGCATTTTTTTGTAATTAAAAAGTGATTGGGTTTAGTTTGTTGTGGTAAGGGTTGTTGGTGATTATGTAGAGTAGCCGAAGTTATATAGGTGAGTCTGGCATAGTTTGTTATGATTTGTACACCTTTTTTTGTAATTTTAAGATGATATGGTTTGGTTTGTTGTGATAAGAGATAGTTGGGGGTGATTTACGGTAGCCGAAGTAATTTAGGTGATTCTGGTATAGTTTGTTATGATTTTTAGAATTTTTTTGTAATTTTAAAGTGATTGGGCTTAGTTTGATTCTGTAAAGTGTAGTTGGGGGTGATTTTTGATAGCCGAAGTAATTTAGGTGAGTTTGGCATAGTTTGCTATGGTTAGTAGCATTTTTTTGTAATTTAAAAGTGATTGGGTTTAGTTTGTTGTGGTAAGGGTTAGTTGGTGATGATTTAGGGTAGCCGAAGTAATTTAGGTGAGTCTGGCATAGTTTGTTATGATTTGTACACCTTTTTTTGTAATTTTAAGATGATATGGTTTGGTTTGTTGTGGTAAGGGATAGTTGGGGGTGATTTACGGTAGCCAAAGTAATTTAGGTGATTCTGGTATAGTTTGTTATGTTTTTTAGCATTTTTTTGTAATTTTAAAGTGATTGGGCTTAGTTTGTTGCTGTAAAGTGTAGTTGGGGGTGATTTTTGATAGCCGAAGTAATTTAGGTGAGTTTGGCATAGTTTGCTATGGTTAGTAGCATTTTTTTGTAATTTAAAAATGATTGGGTTTAGTTTGTTGTGGTAAGGGTTAGTTGGTGATGACTTAGAGTAGCCGAAGTAATTTAAGTGAGTCTGGCATAGTTTGTTATGATTTGTACACCTTTTTTGTAATTTTAAGATGATATGGTTTGGTTTGTTGTGGTAAGGGATAGTTGGGGGTGATTTACGGTAGCCGAAGTAATTTAGGTGATTCTGGTATAGTTTGTTATGATTTTTAACATTTTTTTGTAATTTTAAAGTGATTGGGCTTAGTTTGATTCTGTAAAGTGTAGTTGGGGGTGATTTTTGATAGCCGAAGTAATTTAGGTGAGCTTGGCATAGTTTGCTATGGTTAGTAGCATTTTTTTGTAATTTAAAAGTGATTGGGTTTAGTTTGTTGTGGTAAGGGTTAAGGCTCATTTACATAGGATGTAGTGTAGATCAGTAGTGTAATTGGTAGTGGAAAAGTGTTGTAGTGGAACTTTTGCAGCCCAAACCATTTACATAGACAATAGTGTGCTTTTGTGCCAATTATGGCTGATGCGTAAATAGCGCTCTTTCAGATTGTAGTTTGTACACAAAGGAAAAGCAAGTGTCAAACCACTACTCATTGTTGGTATTTGTGTTACGTTTGTGTTAGAACTTTGCAGGGGTTTCGTATTTATAGGTTATGTTTTAAAATTTGACCTTTAGAAGCCAGCTGATGAGTTTAAAGTGGGGTGCTACGCAATCTGATTGGCTGGTGTAGATTCTGAACGGAGTGGTAACCGTAAAAGCTTAAACCTTGCAAACTTTTACACTACAACCCACCACTGTTACTTATCCGCAAATCATTCTGAACAGATACATAAGGAACACACTGTTTTAACTTTTACACTAGCTCTACGGTTAGCGATACAGTTCCACTACTGTCTATGTAAATGATACTTTAGTTGGTGATGATTTAGGGTAGCCGAAGTAATTTAGGTGAGTCTGGCATAGTTTGTTATGATTTGTACACCTTTTTTTGTAATTTTAAGATGATATGGTTTGGTTTGTTGTGGTAAGGGATAGTTGGGGGTGATTTACGGTAGCCGAAGTAATTTAGGTGATTCTGGTATAGTTTGTTATGATTTTTAGTATTTTTTTGTAATTTTAAAGTGATTGGGCTTAGTTTGTTGCTGTAAAGTGTAGTTGGGGGTGATTTTTGATAGCCGAAGTAATTTAGGTGAGTTTGGCATAGTTTGCTATGGTAAGTAGCATTTTTTTGTAATTTAAAAGTGATTGGGTTTAGTTTGTTGTGATAAGGGTTAGTTGGTGATGATTTAGAGTAGCCGAAGTAATTTAGGTGAGTCTGGCATAGTTTGTTATGATTTGTACATCTTTTTTTGTAATTTTAAGATGATATGGTTTGGTTTGTTGTGGTAAGGGATAGTTGGGGGTGATTTACGGTAGCCGAAGTAATTTAGGTGATTCTGGTATAGTTTGTGATGATTTTTAGCATTTTTTTGTAATTTAAAAGTGATTGGGCTTAGTTTGTTGCTGTAAAGTGTAGTTGGGGGTGATTTTTGATAGCCGAAGTAATTTAGGTGAGTTTGGCATAGTTTGCTATGGTTAGTAGCATTTTTTTGTAATTAAAAAGTGATTGGGTTTAGTTTGTTGTGGTAAGGGTTAGTTGGTGATTATTTAGAGTAGCCGAAGTTATATAGGTGAGTCTGGCATAGTTTGTTATGATTTGTACACCTTTTTTTGTAATTTTAAGATGATATGGTTTGGTTTGTTGTGGTAAGGGATAGTTGGGGGTGATTTACGGTAGCCGAAGTAATTTAGGTGATTCTGGTATAGTTTGTTATGGTTTTTAGAATTTTTTTGTAATTTTAAAGTGATTGGGCTTAGTTTGATTCTGTAAAGTGTAGTTGGGGGTGATTTTTGATAGCCGAAGTAATTTAGGTGAGTTTGGCATAGTTTGCTATGGTTAGTAGCATTTTTTTGTAATTTAAAAGTGATTGGGTTTAGTTTGTTGTGGTAAGGGTTAGTTGGTGATGATTTAGGGTAGCCGAAGTAATTTAGGTGAGTCTGGCATAGTTTGTTATGATTTGTACACCTTTTTTTGTAATTTTAAGATGATATGGTTTGGTTTGTTGTGGTAAGGGATAGTTGGGGGTGATTTACGGTAGCCAAAGTAATTTAGGTGATTCTGGTATAGTTTGTTATGTTTTTTAGCATTTTTTTGTAATTTTAAAGTGATTGGGCTTAGTTTGTTGCTGTAAAGTGTAGTTGGGGGTGATTTTTGATAGCCGAAGTAATTTAGGTGAGTTTGGCATAGTTTGCTATGGTTAGTAGCATTTTTTTGTAATTTAAAAGTGATTGGGTTTAGTTTGTTGTGGTAAGGGTTAGTTGGTGATGACTTTGAGTAGCCGAAGTAATTTAAGTGAGTCTGGCATAGTTTGTTATGATTTGTACACCTTTTTTTGTAATTTTAAGATGATATGGTTTGGTTTGTTGTGGTAAGGGATAGTTGGGGGTGATTTACGGTAGCCGAAGTAATTTAGGTGATTCTGGTATAGTTTGTTATGATTTTTAGCATTTTTTTGTAATTTTAAAGTGATTGGGCTTAGTTTGTTGCTGTAAAGTGTAGTTGGGGGTGATTTTTGATAGCCGAAGTAATTTAGGTGAGTTTGGCATAGTTTGCTATGGTTAGTAGCATTTTTTTGTAATTTAAAAATGATTGGGTTTAGTTTGTTGTGGTAAGGGTTAGTTGGTGATGATTTATGGTAGCCGAAGTAATTTAGGTGAGTTTGGCATAGTTTGCTATGGTTACTAGCATTTTTTTGTAATTTAAAAGTGATTGGGTTTAGTTTGTTGTGGTAAGGGTTAGTTGGTGATGATTTAGAGTAGCCGAAGTAATTTAGATGAGTCTGGCATAGTTTGTTATGATTTGTACACCTTTTTTTGTAATTTTAAGATGATATGGTTTGGTTTGTTGTGGTAAGGGATAGGTGGGGGTTATTTACGGTAGCCGACGTAATTTAGGTGATTCTGGTATAGTTTGTTATGATTTTTAGCATTTTTTTGTAATTTTAAAGTGATTGGGCTTAGTTTGTTGCTGTAAAGTGTAGTTGGGGGTGATTTTTGATAGCCGAAGTAATTTAGATGAGTTTGGCATAGTTTGCTATGGTTAGTAGCATTTTTTTGTAATTTAAAAGTGATTGGGTTTAGTTTGTTGTGGTAAGGGTTAGTTGGTGATGATTTATGGTAGCCGAAGTAATTTAGGTGAGTTTGTCATAGTTTGCTATGGTTACTAGCATTTTTTTGTAATTAAAAAGTGATTGGGTTTAGTTTGTTGTGGTAAGGGTTACTTGGTGATGATTTAGAGTAGCCGAAGTAATTTAGGTGAGTCTGGCATAGTTTGTTATGATTTGTACACCTTTTTTTGTAATTTTAAGATGATATGGTTTGGTTTGTTGTGGTAAGGGATAGTTGGGGGTGATTTACGGTAGCCGAAGTAATTTAGGTGATTCCGGTATAGTTTGTTATGATTATTAGCATTTTTTTGTAATTTTAAAGTGATTGGGCTTAGTTTGTTGCTGTAAAGTGTAGTTGGGAGTGATTTTTGATAGCCGAAGTAATTTAGGTGAGTTTGGCATGGTTTGCTACGGTTAGTAGCTTTTTTTTGTAATTTAAAAGTGATTGCGTTTAGTTTGTTGTGGTAAGGGTCAGTTGGTGATGATTTAGAGTAGCCGAAGTAATTTAGGTGAGTCTGGCATAGTTTGTTATGATTTGTACACCTTTTTTTGTAATTTTAAGATGATATGGTTTGGTTTGTTGTGGTAAGGGATAGTTGGGGGTTATTTACGGTAGCCGAAGTAATTTAGGTGATTCTGGTATAGTTTGTTATGATTTTTAGCATTTTTTTGTAATTTTAAAGTGATTGGGCTTAGTTTGTTGCTGTAAAGTGTAGTTGGGGGTGATTTTTGATAGCCGAAGTAATTTAGATGAGTTTGGCATAG
This sequence comes from Eledona agricola, assembly GCA_964023215.1. Lineage (NCBI taxonomy): Eukaryota > Metazoa > Arthropoda > Insecta > Coleoptera > Tenebrionidae > Eledona > Eledona agricola. The sequence continues at coordinate 808,910 of CAXIEJ010000187.1, forward strand.
TTTGCTATGGTTAGTAGCATTTTTTTGTAATTTAAAAGTGATTGGGTTTAGTTTGTTGTGGTAAGGGTTAGTTGGTGATGATTTATGGTAGCCGAAGTAATTTAGGTGAGTTTGTCATAGTTTGCTATGGTTACTAGCATTTTTTTGTAATTAAAAAGTGATTGGGTTTAGTTTGTTGTGGTAAGGGTTACTTGGTGATGATTTAGAGTAGCCGAAGTAATTTAGGTGAGTCTGGCATAGTTTGTTATGATTTGTACACCTTTTTTTGTAATTTTAAGATGATATGGTTTGGTTTGTTGTGGTAAGGGATAGTTGGGGGTGATTTACGGTAGCCGAAGTAATTTAGGTGATTCCGGTATAGTTTGTTATGATTATTAGCATTTTTTTGTAATTTTAAAGTGATTGGGCTTAGTTTGTTGCTGTAAAGTGTAGTTGGGAGTGATTTTTGATAGCCGAAGTAATTTAGGTTAGTTTGCTATGGTTAGTAGCATTTTTTTGTAATTTAAAAGTGATTGGGTTCAGTTTGTTGTGGTAAGGGTTAGTTGGTGATGATTTATGGTAGCCGAAGTAATTTAGGTGAGTTTGGCATAGTTTGCTATGGTTACTAGCATTTTTTTGTAATTTAAAAGTGATTGGGTTTAGTTTGTTGTGGTAAGGGTTAGTTGGTAATGATTTAGAGTAGCCGAAGTAATTTAAGTGAGTCTGGCATAGTTTGTTATGATTTGTACAACTTTTTTTGTAATTTTAAGATGATATGGTTTGGTTTGTTGTGGTAAGGGATAGTTGGGGGTGATTTACGGTAGCCGAAGTAATTTAGGTGATTCTGGTATAGTTTGTTATGATTTTTAACATTTTTTTTGTAATTTGAAAGTGATTGGGCTTAGTTTGTTGCTGTAAAGTGTAGTTGGGGGTGATTTATGGTAGCCGAAGTAATTTAGGTGAGTTTAGCATAGTTTGCTATGGTTACTAGCATTTTTTTGTAATTTAAAAGTGATTGGGTTTAGTTTGTTGTGGTAAGGGTTTGTTGGTGATGATTTAGAGTAGCCGAAGTAATTTAAGTGAGTCTGGCATAGTTTGTTATGATTTGTACACCTTTTTTTGTAATTTTAAGATGATATGGTTTGGTTTGTTGTGGTAAGGTATAGTTGGGGGTGATTTACGGTAGCCGAAGTAATTTAGGTGATTCTGGTATAGTTTGTTATGATTTTTAGCATTTTTTTGTAATTTTAAAGTGATTGGGCTTAGTTTGTTGCTGTAAAGTGTAGTTGGGGGTGATTTTTGATAGCCGAAGTAATTTAGGTGAGTTTGGCATAGTTTGCTATGGTTAGTAGCATTTTTTTGTAATTTAAAAGTGATTGGGTTTAGTTTGTTGTGGTAAGGATTAGTTGGTGATGATTTATGGTAGCCGAAGTAATTTAGGTGAGTTTGGCATAGTTTGCTATGGTTAGTAGCATTTTTTTGTAATTTAGAAGTGATTGGGTTTAGTTTGTTGTGGTAAGGGTTAGTTGGTGATGATTTATGGTAGCCGAAGTAATTTAGGTGAGTTTGGCATAGTTTGCTATGGCTACTAGCATTTTTTTTAATTAAAAAGTGATTGGGTTTAGTTTGTTGTGGTAAGGGTTACTCGGTGATGATTTAGAGTAGCCGAAGTAATTTAGGTGAGTCTGGCATAGTTTGTTATGATTTGTACACCTTTTTTTGTAATTTTAAGATGATATGGTTTGGTTTGTTGTGGTAAGGGATAGTTGGGGGTGATTTACGGTAGCCGAAGTAATTTAGGTGATTCCGGTATAGTTTGTTATGATTATTAGCATTTTTTTGTAATTTTAAAGTGATTGGGCTTAGTTTGTTGCTGTAAAGTGTAGTTGGGAGTGATTTTTGATAGCCGAAGTAATTTAGGTTAGTTTGCTATGGTTAGTAGCATTTTTTTGTAATTTAAAAGTGATTGGGTTCAGTTTGTTGTGGTAAGGGTTAGTTGGTGATGATTTATGGTAGCCGAAGTAATTTAGGTGAGTTTGGCATAGTTTGCTATGGTTACTAGCATTTTTTTGTAATTTAAAAGTGATTGGGTTTAGTTTGTTGTGGTAAGGGTTAGTTGGTAATGATTTAGAGTAGCCGAAGTAATTTAAGTGAGTCTGGCATAGTTTGTTATGATTTGTACAACTTTTTTTGTAATTTTAAGATGATATGGTTTGGTTTGTTGTGGTAAGGGATAGTTGGGGGTGATTTACGGTAGCCGAAGTAATTTAGGTGATTCTGGTATAGTTTGTTATGATTTTTAACATTTTTTTTGTAATTTGAAAGTGATTGGGCTTAGTTTGTTGCTGTAAAGTGTAGTTGGGGGTGATTTTTGATAGCCGAAGTAATTTAGGTGAGTTTGGCATAGTTTGCTATGGTTAGTAGCATTTTTTTGTAATTTAAAAGTGATTGGGTTTAGTTTGTTGTGGTAAGGATTAGTTGGTGATGATTTATGGTAGCCGAAGTAATTTAGGTGAGTTTGGCATAGTTTGCTATGGTTAGTAGCATTTTTTTGTAATTTAGAAGTGATTGGGTTTAGTTTGTTGTGGTAAGGGTTAGTTGGTGATGATTTATGGTAGCCGAAGTAATTTAGGTGAGTTTGGCATAGTTTGCTATGGTTACTAGCATTTTTTTTAATTAAAAAGTGATTGGGTTTAGTTTGTTGTGGTAAGGGTTACTCGGTGATGATTTAGAGTAGCCGAAGTAATTTAGGTGAGTCTGGCATAGTTTGTTATGATTTGTACACCTTTTTTTGTAATTTTAAGATGATATGGTTTGGTTTGTTGTGGTAAGGGATAGTTGGGGGTGATTTACGGTAGCCGAAGTAATTTAGGTGATTCCGGTATAGTTTGTTATGATTATTAGCATTTTTTTGTAATTTTAAAGTGATTGGGCTTAGTTTGTTGCTGTAAAGTGTAGTTGGGAGTGATTTTTGATAGCCGAAGTAATTTAGGTTAGTTTGCTATGGTTAGTAGCATTTTTTTGTAATTTAAAAGTGATTGGGTTCAGTTTGTTGTGGTAAGGGTTAGTTGGTGATGATTTATGGTAGCCGAAGTAATTTAGGTGAGTTTGGCATAGTTTGCTATGGTTACTAGCATTTTTTTGTAATTTAAAAGTGATTGGGTTTAGTTTGTTGTGGTAAGGGTTAGTTGGTAATGATTTAGAGTAGCCGAAGTAATTTAAGTGAGTCTGGCATAGTTTGTTATGATTTGTACAACTTTTTTTGTAATTTTAAGATGATATGGTTTGGTTTGTTGTGGTAAGGGATAGTTGGGGGTGATTTACGGTAGCCGAAGTAATTTAGGTGATTCTGGTATAGTTTGTTATGATTTTTAACATTTTTTTTGTAATTTGAAAGTGATTGGGCTTAGTTTGTTGCTGTAAAGTGTAGTTGGGGGTGATTTATGGTAGCCGAAGTAATTTAGGTGAGTTTAGCATAGTTTGCTATGGTTACTAGCATTTTTTTGTAATTTAAAAGTGATTGGGTTTAGTTTGTTGTGGTAAGGGTTTGTTGGTGATGATTTAGAGTAGCCGAAGTAATTTAAGTGAGTCTGGCATAGTTTGTTATGATTTGTACACCTTTTTTTGTAATTTTAAGATGATATGGTTTGGTTTGTTGTGGTAAGGTATAGTTGGGGGTGATTTACGGTAGCCGAAGTAATTTAGGTGATTCTGGTATAGTTTGTTATGATTTTTAGCATTTTTTTGTAATTTTAAAGTGATTGGGCTTAGTTTGTTGCTGTAAAGTGTAGTTGGGGGTGATTTTTGATAGCCGAAGTAATTTAGATGAGTTTGGCATAGTTTGCTATGGTTAGTAGCATTTTTTTGTAATTTAAAAGTGATTGGGTTTAGTTTGTTGTGGTAAGGGTTAGTTGGTGATGATTTATGGTAGCCGAAGTAATTTAGGTGAGTTTGTCATAGTTTGCTATGGTTACTAGCATTTTTTTGTAATTAAAAAGTGATTGGGTTTAGTTTGTTGTGGTAAGGGTTACTTGGTGATGATTTAGAGTAGCCGAAGTAATTTAGGTGAGTCTGGCATAGTTTGTTATGATTTGTACACCTTTTTTTGTAATTTTAAGATGATATGGTTTGGTTTGTTGTGGTAAGGGATAGTTGGGGGTGATTTACGGTAGCCGAAGTAATTTAGGTGATTCCGGTATAGTTTGTTATGATTATTAGCATTTTTTTGTAATTTTAAAGTGATTGGGCTTAGTTTGTTGCTGTAAAGTGTAGTTGGGAGTGATTTTTGATAGCCGAAGTAATTTAGGTTAGTTTGCTATGGTTAGTAGCATTTTTTTGTAATTTAAAAGTGATTGGGTTCAGTTTGTTGTGGTAAGGGTTAGTTGGTGATGATTTATGGTAGCCGAAGTAATTTAGGTGAGTTTGGCATAGTTTGCTATGGTTACTAGCATTTTTTTGTAATTTAAAAGTGATTGGGTTTAGTTTGTTGTGGTAAGGGTTAGTTGGTAATGATTTAGAGTAGCCGAAGTAATTTAAGTGAGTCTGGCATAGTTTGTTATGATTTGTACAACTTTTTTTGTAATTTTAAGATGATATGGTTTGGTTTGTTGTGGTAAGGGATAGTTGGGGGTGATTTACGGTAGCCGAAGTAATTTAGGTGATTCTGGTATAGTTTGTTATGATTTTTAACATTTTTTTTGTAATTTGAAAGTGATTGGGCTTAGTTTGTTGCTGTAAAGTGTAGTTGGGGGTGATTTATGGTAGCCGAAGTAATTTAGGTGAGTTTAGCATAGTTTGCTATGGTTACTAGCATTTTTTTGTAATTTAAAAGTGATTGGGTTTAGTTTGTTGTGGTAAGGGTTTGTTGGTGATGATTTAGAGTAGCCGAAGTAATTTAAGTGAGTCTGGCATAGTTTGTTATGATTTGTACACCTTTTTTTGTAATTTTAAGATGATATGGTTTGGTTTGTTGTGGTAAGGTATAGTTGGGGGTGATTTACGGTAGCCGAAGTAATTTAGGTGATTCTGGTATAGTTTGTTATGATTTTTAGCATTTTTTTGTAATTTTAAAGTGATTGGGCTTAGTTTGTTGCTGTAAAGTGTAGTTGGGGGTGATTTTTGATAGCCGAAGTAATTTAGGTGAGTTTGGCATAGTTTGCTATGGTTAGTAGCATTTTTTTGTAATTTAAAAGTGATTGGGTTTAGTTTGTTGTGGTAAGGATTAGTTGGTGATGATTTATGGTAGCCGAAGTAATTTAGGTGAGTTTGGCATAGTTTGCTATGGTTAGTAGCATTTTTTTGTAATTTAGAAGTGATTGGGTTTAGTTTGTTGTGGTAAGGGTTAGTTGGTGATGATTTATGGTAGCCGAAGTAATTTAGGTGAGTTTGGCATAGTTTGCTATGGTTACTAGCATTTTTTTTAATTAAAAAGTGATTGGGTTTAGTTTGTTGTGGTAAGGGTTACTCGGTGATGATTTAGAGTAGCCGAAGTAATTTAGGTGAGTCTGGCATAGTTTGTTATGATTTGTACACCTTTTTTTGTAATTTTAAGATGATATGGTTTGGTTTGTTGTGGTAAGGGATAGTTGGGGGTGATTTACGGTAGCCGAAGTAATTTAGGTGATTCCGGTATAGCTTGTTATGATTATTAGCATTTTTTTGTAATTTTAAAGTGATTGGGCTTAGTTTGTTGCTGTAAAGTGTAGTTGGGAGTGATTTTTGATAGCCGAAGTAATTTAGGTGAGTTTGGCATAGTTTGCTATGGTTAGTAGCTTTTTTTTGTAATTTAAAAGTGATTGCGTTTAGTTTGTTGTGGTAAGGGTTAGTTGGTGATGATTTATGGTAGCCGAAGTAATTTAGGTGAGTTTGGCATAGTTTGCTATGGTTACTAGCATTTTTTTGTAATTTAAAAGTGATTGGGTTTAGTTTGTTGTGGTAAGGGTCAGTTGGTGATGATTTAGAGTAGCCGAAGTAATTTAGGTGAGTCTGGCATAGTTTGTTATGATTTGTACACCTTTTTTTGTAATTTTAAGATGATATGGTTTGGTTTGTTGTGGTAAGGGATAGTTGGGGGTTATTTACGGTAGCCGAAGTAATTTAGGTGATTCTGGTATAGTTTGTTATGATTTTTAGCATTTTTTTGTAATTTTAAAGTGATTGGGCTTAGTTTGTTGCTGTAAAGTGTAGTTGGGGGTGATTTTTGATAGCCGAAGTAATTTAGGTGAGTTTGGCATAGATTGCTATGGTTAGTAGCATTTTTTTGTAATTTAAAAGTGATTGGGTTCAGTTTGTTGTTGTAAGGGTTAGTTGGTGATGATTTATGGTAGCCGAAGTAATTTAGGTGAGTTTGGCATAGTTTGCTATGGTTACTAGCATTTTTTTGTAATTTAAAAGTGATTGGGTTTAGTTTGTTGTGGTAAGGGTTAGTTGGTAATGATTTAAAGTAGCCGAAGTAATTTAAGTGAGTCTGGCATAGTTTGTTATGATTTGTACAACTTTTTTTGTAATTTTAAGATGATATGGTTTTGTTTGTTGTGGTAAGGGATAGTTGGGGGTGATTTACGGTAGCCGAAGTAATTTAGGTGATTCTGGTATAGTTTGTTATGATTTTTAGCATTTTTTTTGTAATTTTAAAGTGATTGGGCTTAGTTTGTTGCTGTAAAGTGTAGTTGGGGGTGATTTTTGATAGCCGAAGTAATTTAGGTGTGTTTGGCATAGTTTGCTATGGTTAGTAGCATTTTTTTGTAATTTAAAAGTGATTTCGTTTAGTTTGTTGTGGTAAGGGTTAGTTGGTGATGATTTATGGTAGCCGAAGTAATTTAGGTGAGTTTGGCATAGTTTGCTATGGTAACTAGCATTTTTTTGTAATTTAAAAGTGATTGCTATGATTTTTAGCATTTTTTTGTAATTTTAAAGTGATTGGGCTTAGTTTGTTGCTGTAAAGTGTAGTTGGGGGTGATTTTTGATAGCCGAAGTAATTTAGGTGAGTTTGGCATAGTTTGCTATGGTTAGTTGCATTTTTTTGTAATTTAAAAGTGATTGCGTTTAGTTTGTTGTGGTAAGGGTTAGTTGGTGATGATTTATGGTAGCCGAAGTAATTTAGGTGAGTTTGGCATAGTTTGCTATAGTTACTAGCATTTTTTTGTAATTTAAAAGTGATTGGGTTTAGTTTGTTGTGGTAAGGGTTAGTTGGTGATGATTTAGAGTAGCCGAAGTAATTTAGGTGAGTCTGGCATAGTTTGTTATGATTTGTACACCTTTTTTTGTAATTTTAAGATGATATGGTTTGGTTTGTTGTGGTAAGGGATAGTTGGGGGTGATTTACGGTAGCCGAAGTAATTTAGGTGATTCTGGTATAGTTTGTTATGATTTTTAGCATTTTTTTGTAATTTTAAAGTGATTGGGCTTAGTTTGTTGCTGTAAAGTGTAGTTGGGGGTGATTTTGATAGCCGAAGTAATTTAGGTGAGTTTGGCATAGTTTGCTATGGTTAGTAGCATTTGTTGTAATTTAAAAGTGATTGGGTTTAGTTTGTTGTGGTAAGGGTTAGTTGGTGATGATTTAGAGTAGCCGAAGTAATTTAGGTGAGTCTGGCATAGTTTGTTATGATTTATAAACCTTTTTTTGTAATTTTAAGATGATATGGTTTGGTTTGTTGTGGTAAGGGATAGTTGGGGGTGATTTACGGTAGCCGAAGTAATTTAGGTGATTGTGGTATAGTTTGTTATGATTCTTAGCATTTTTTTTGTAATTTTAAAGTGATTGGGCTTAGTTTGTTGCTGTAAAGTGTAGTTGAGGGTGATTTTTGATAGCCGAAGTAATTTAGGTGAGTTTGGCATAGTTTGCTATGGTTAGTAGCATTTTTTTGTAATTTAAAAGTGATTGGGTTTAGTTTGTTGTGGTAAGGGTTAGTTGGTGATGATTTAGAGTAGCCGAAGTAATTTAGGTGAGTCTGGCATAGTTTGTTATGATTTGTAAACCTTTTTTTGTAATTTTAAGATGATATGGTTTGGTTCGTTGTGGTAAGGGATAGTTGGGGGTGATTTACGGTAGCCGAAGTAATTTAGGTGATTGTGGTATAGTTTGTTATGATTTTTAGCATTTTTTTTTGTAATTTTAAAGTGATTGGGCTTAGTTTGTTGCTGTAAAGTGTAGTTGGGGGTGATTTTTGATAGCCAAAGTAATTTAGGTGAGTTTGGCATAGTTTGCTATGGTTAGTAGCATTTTTTTGTAATTTAAAAGTGATTGGGTTTAGTTAGTTATGGTAAGGGTTAGTTGGTGATGATTTATGGTAGCCGAAGTAATTTAGGTAAGTTTGGCATAGTTTGCTATGGTTACTAGCATTTTTTTGTAATTTAAAAGTGATTGGGTTTAGTTTGTTGTGGTAAGGGTCAGTTGGTGATGATTTAGATTAGCCGAAGTAATTTAGGTAAGTCTGGCATAGTTTGTTATGATTTGTACACCTTTTTTTGTAATTTTAAGATGATATGGTTTGGTTTGTTGTGGTAAGGGATAGTTGGGGTTGATTTACGGTAGCCGAAGTAATTTAGGTGATTCTGGTATAGTTTGTTATGATTTTTAGCATTTTTTTGTAATTTTAAAGTGATTGGGCTTAGTTTGTTGTTGTAAAGTGTAGTTGGGGGTGATTTTTGATAGCCGAAGTAATTTAGGTGAGTTTAGCATAGTTTGCTATGGTTAGTAGCGTTTTTTTGTAATTTAAAAGTGATTGGGTTTAGTTTGTTGTGGTAAGGGTTAGTTTGTGATGATTTATGGTAGCCGAAGTAATTTAGGTGAGTTTGGCATAGTTTGCTATGGTTACTAGCATTTTTTTGTAATTTAAAAGTGATTGGGTTTAGTTTGTTGTGGTAAGGGTCAGTTGGTGATGATTTAGATTAGCCGAAGTAATTTAGGTGAGTCTGGCATAGTTTGTTATGATTTGTACACCTTTTTTTGTAATTTTAAGATGATATGGTTTGGTTTGTTGTGGTAAGGGATAGTTGGGGGTGATTTACGGTAGCCGAAGTAATTTAGGTGATTCTGGTATAGTTTGTTATAATTTTTAGCATTTTTTTGTAATTTTAAAGTGATTGGGCTTAGTTTGTTGCTGTAAAGTGTAGTTGGGGGTGATTTTTGATAGCCGAAGTAATTTAGGTGAGTTTGGCATAGTTTGCTATGGTTAGTAGCATTTTTTTGTAATTTAAAAATGATTGGGTTTAGTTTGTTGTGGTAAGGGTTAGTTGGTGATGATTTATGGTAGCCGAAGTAATTTAGGTGAGTTTGGCATAGTTTGCTATGGTTACTAGCATTTTTTTGTAATTTAAAAGTGATTGGGTTTAGTTTGTTGTGGTAAGGGTTAGTTGGTGATGATTTAGAGTAGCCGAAGTAATTTAGGTGAGTCTGGCATAGTTTGTTATGATTTGTACACCTTTTTTTGTAATTTTAAGATGATATGGTTTGGTTTGTTGTGGTAAGGGATAGTTGGGGGTGATTTACGGTAGCCGAAGTAATTTAGGTGATTCTGGTATAGTTTGTTATGATTTTTAGCATTTTTTTGTAATTTTAAAGTGATTGGGTTTAGTTTGTTGCTGTAAAGTGTAGTTGGGGGTGATTTTTGATAGCCGAAGTAATTTAGATGAGTTTGGCATAGTTTGCTATAGTTAGTAGCATTTTTTTGTAATTTAAAAGTGATTGGGTTTAGTTAGTTATGGTAAGGGTTAGTTGGTGATGATTTATGGTAGCCGAAGTAATTTAGGTGAGTTTGGCATAGTTTGCTATGGTTACTAGCATTTTTTTGTAATTTAAAAGTGATTGGGTTTAGTTTGTTGTGGTAAGGGTTAGTTGGTGATGATTTAGAGTAGCCGAAGTAATTTAGGTGAGTCTAGCATAATTTGTTATGATTTGTACACCTTTTTTTGTAATTTTAAGATGATATGGTTTGGTTTGTTGTGGTAAGGGATAGTTGGGGGTGATTTACGGTAGCCGAAGTAATTTAGGTGATTCTGGTATAGTTTGCTATGATTTTTAGCATTTTTTTGTAATTATAAAGTGATTGGGCTTAGTTTGTTGCTGTAAAGTGTAGTTGGGGGTGATTTTTGATAGCCGAAGTAATTTAGGTGAGTTTGGCATAGTTTGCTACGGTTAGTAGCATTTTTTTGTAATTTAAAAATGATTGGGTTTAGTTTGTTGTGGTAAGGGTTAGTTGGTGATCATTTATGGTTGCCGAAGTAATTTAGGTGAGTTTGGCATAGTTTGCTATGGTTACTAGCATTTTTTTGTAATTTAAAAGTGATTGGGTTTAGTTTGTTGTGGTAAGGGTTAGTTGGTGATGATTTAGAGTAGCCGAAGTAATTTAGGTGAGTCTGGCATAGTTTGTTATGATTTGTACACCTTTTTTTGTAATTTTAAGATGATATGGTTTGGTTTGTTGTGGTAAGGGATAGTTGGGGGTGATTTACGGTAGCCGAAGTAATTTAGGTGATTCCGGTATAGTTTGTTATGATTTTTAGCATTTTTTTGTAATTTTAAAGTGATTGGGCTTAGTTTGTTGTTGTAAAGTGTAGTTGGGGGTGATTTTTGATATCCGAAGTAATTTAGGTGAGTTTGGCATAGTTTGCTATGGTTAGTTGCATTTTTTTGTAATTTAAAAGTGATTGCGTTTAGTTTGTTGTGGTAAGAGTTGGTTGGTGATGATTTATGGTAGCCGAAGTAATTTAGGTGAGTTTGGCATAGTTTGCTATGGTTACTAGCATTTTTTTGTAATTTAAAAGTGAATGGGTTTAGTTTGTTGTGGTAAGGGTTAGTTGGTGATGATTTATGGTAGCCGAAGTAATTTAGGTGAGTTTGGCATAGTTTGCTATGGTTACTAGCATTTTTTTGTAATTTAAAAGTGATTGGGTTTAGTTTGTTGTGGTAAGGGTCAGTTGGTGATGATTTAGAATAGCCGAAGTAATTTAGGTAAGTCTGGCATAGTTTGTTATGATTTGTACACCTTTTTTTGTAATTTTAAGATGATATGGTTTGGTTTGCTGTGGTAAGGGATAGTTGGGGGTGATTTACGGTAGCCGAAGTAATTTAGGTGATTCTGGTATAGTTTGTTATGATTTTTAGCATTTTTTTGTAATTTTAAAGTGATTGGGCTTAGTTTGTTGCTGTAAAGTGCAGTTGGAGGTGATTTTTGATAGCCGAAGTAATTTAGGTGAGTTTGGCATAGTTTGCTATGGTTAGTAGCATTTTTTTGTAATTTAAAAGTGATTGGGTTTAGTTTGTTGTGGTAAGGGTTAGTTGGTAATGATTTATGGTAGCCGAAGTAATTTAGGTGAGTTTGGCATAGTTTGCTATGGTTACTAGCATTTTTTTGTAATTTAAAAGTGATTGGGTTTAGTTTGTTGTGGTAAGGGTCAGTTGGTGATGATTTAGATTAGCCGAAGTAATTTAGGTGAGTCTGGCATAGTTTGTTATGATTTGTACACCTTTTTTTGTAATTTTAAGATGATATGGTTTGGTTTGCTGTGGTAAGGGATAGTTGGGGGTGATTTACGGTAGCCGAAGTAATTTAGGTGATTCTGGTATAGTTTGTTATGATTTTTAGCATTTTTTTGTAATTTTAAAGTGATTGGGCTTAGTTTGTTGCTGTAAAGTGTAGTTGGAGGTGATTTTTGATAGCCGAAGTAATTTAGGTGAGTTTGGCATAGTTTGCTATGGTTAGTAGCATTTTTTTGTAATTTAAAAGTGATTGGGTTTAGTTTGTTGTGGTAAGGGTTAGTTGGTAATGATTTATGGTAGCCGAAGTAATTTAGGTGAGTCTGGCATAGTTTGTTATGATTTGTACACCTTTTTTGTAATTTTAAGATGATATGGTTTGGTTTGTTGCGGTAAGGGATAGTTGGGGGTGATTTACGGTAGCCGAAGTAATTTAGGTGATTCCGGTATAGTTTGTTATGATTTTTAGCATTTTTTTGTAATTTTAAAGTGATTGGGCTTAGTTTGTTGTTGTAAAGTGTAGTTGGGGGTGATTTTTGATATCCGAAGTAATTTAGATGAGTTTGGCATAGTTTGCTATGGTTAGTTGCATTTTTTTGTAATTTAAAAGTGATTGCGTTTAGTTTGTTGTGGTAAGGGTTAGTTGGTGATGATTTATGGTAGCCGAAGTAATTTAGATGAGTTTGGCATAGTTTGCTATGGTTACTAGCATTTTTTTGTAATTTAAAAGTGATTGGGTTTAGTTTGTTGTGGTAAGGGTTAGTTGATGATGATTTATGGTAGCCGAAGTAATTTAGGTGAGTTTGGCATAGTTTGATATGGTTACTAGCATTTTTTTGTAATTTAAAAGTGATTGGGTTTAGTTTGTTGTGGTAAGGGTCGGTTGGTGATGATTTAGAATAGCCGAAGTAATTTAGGTAAGTCTGGCATAGTTTGTTATGATTTGTACACCTTTTTTTGTAATTTTAAAATGATATGGTTTGGTTTGTTGTGGTAAGGGATAGTTGGGGGTGATTTACGGTAGCCGAAGTAATTTAGGTGATTCTGGTATAGTTTGTTATGATTTTTAGCATTTTTTTGTAATTTTAAAGTGATTGGGCTTAGTTTGTTGCTGTAAAGTGTAGTTGGGGGTGATTTTTGATAGCCGAAGTAATTTAGGTGAGTTTGGCATAGTTTGCTATGGTTAGTAGCATTTTTTTGTAATTTAAAAATGATTGGGTTTAGTTAGTTATGGTAAGGGTTAGTTGGTGATGATTTATGATAGCCGAAGTAATTTAGGTGAGTTTGGCATAGTTTGCTATGGTTACTAGCATTTTTTTGTAATTTAAAGGTGATTGGGTTTAGTTTGTTGTGGTAAGGGTTAGTTGGTGATGATTTAGAGTAGCCGAAGTAATTTAGGTGAGTCTGGCATAATTTGTTATGATTTGTACACCTTTTTTTGTAATTTTAAGATGATATGGTTTGGTTTGTTGTGGTAAGGGATAGTTGGGGGTGATTTACGGTAGCCGAAGTAATTTAGGTGATTCTGGTATAGTTTGTTATGATTTTTAGCATTTTTTTGTAATTATAAAGTGATTGGGCTTAGTTTGTTGCTGTAAAGTGTAGTTGGGGGTGATTTTTGATAGCCGAAGTAATTTAGGTGAGTTTGGCATAGTTTGCTATGGTTAGTAGCATTTTTTTGTAATTTAAAAGTGATTGGGTTTAGTTTGTTGTGGTAAGGGTTAGTTGGTGATCATTTATGGTAGCCGAAGTAATTTAGGTGAGTTTGGCATAGTTTGCTATGGTTACTAGCATTTTTTTGTAATTTAAAAGTGATTGGGTTTAGTTTGTTGTGGTAAGGGTTAGTTGGTGATGATTTAGAGCAGCCGAAGTAATTTAGGTGAGTCTGGCATAGTTTGTTATGATTTGTACACCTTTTTTTGTAATTTTAAGATGATATGGTTTGGTTTGTTGTGGTAAGGGATAGTTGGGGGTGATTTACGGTTGCCGAAGTAATTTAGGTGATTCCGGTATAGTTTGTTATGATTTTTAGCATTTTTTTGTAATTTTAAAGTGATTGGGCTTAGTTTGTTGTTGTAAAGTGTAGTTGGGGGTGATTTTTGATATCCGAAGTAATTTAGGTGAGTTTGGCATAGTTTGCTATGGTTAGTTGCATTTTTTTGTAATTTAAAAGTGATTGCGTTTAGTTTGTTGTGGTAAGGGTTAGTTGGTGATGATTTATGGTAACCGAAGTAATTTAGGTGAGTTTGGCATAGTTTGCTATGGTTACTAGCATTTTTTTGTAATTTAAAAGTGATTGGGTTTAGTTTGTTGTGGTAAGGGTTATTTGGTGATGATTTATGGTAGCCGAAGTAATTTAGGTGAGTTTGGCATAGTTTGCTATGGTTACTAGCATTTTTTTGTAATTTAAAAGTGATTGGGTTTAGTTAGTTATGGTAAGGGTTAGTTGGTGATGATTTATGGTAGCCGAAGTAATTTAGGTGAGTTTGGCATAGTTTGCTATGGTTACTAGCATTTTTTTGTAATTTAAAAGTGATTGGGTTTAGTTTGTTGTGGTAAGGGTTAGTTGGTGATGATTTAGAGTAGCCGAAGTAATTTAGGTGAGTCTGGCATAATTTGTTATGATTTGTACACCTTTTTTTGTAATTTTAAGATGATATGGTTTGGTTTGTTGTGGTAAGGGATAGTTGGGGGTGATTTACGGTAGCCGAAGTAATTTAAGTGATTCTGGTATAGTTTGTTATGATTTTTAGCATTTTTTTGTAATTATAAAGTGATTGGGCTTAGTTTGTTGCTGTAAAGTGTAGTTGGGGGTGATTTTTGATAGCCGAAGTAATTTAGGTGAGTTTGGCATAGTTTGCTATGGTTAGTAGCATTTTTTTGTAATTTAAAAGTGATTGGGTTTAGTTTGTTCTGGTAAGGGTTAGTTGGTGATCATTTATGGTAGCCAAAGTAATTTAGGTAAGTTTGGCATAGTTTGCTATGGTTACTAGCATTTTTTTGTAATTTAAAAGTGATTGGGTTTAGTTTGTTGTGGTAAGGGTTAGTTGGTGATGATTTAGAGTAGCCGAAGTAATTTAGGTGAGTCTGGCATAGTTTGTTATGATTTGTACACCTTTTTTTGTAATTTTAAGATGATATGGTTTGGTTTGTTGTGGTAAGGGATAGTTGGGGGTGATTTACGGTAGCCGAAGTAATTTAGGTGATTCCGGTATAATTTGTTATGATTTTTAGCATTTTGTTGTAATTTTAAAGTGATTGGGCTTAGTTTGTTGTTGTAAAGTGTAGTTGGGGGTGATTTTTGATATCCGAAGTAATTTAGGTGAGTTTGGCATAGTTTGCTATGGTTAGTTGCATTTTTTTGTAATTTAAAAGTGATTGCGTTTAGTTTGTTGTGGTAAGGGTTAGTTGGTGATGATTTATGGTAGCTGAAGTAATTTAGGTGAGTTTGGCATAGTTTGCTATGGTTAGTAGCATTTATTTGTAGTTTAAAAGTGATTGAGTTTAGTTTGTTGTGGTAAGGGTTAGTTGGTGATCATTTATGGTAGCCGAAGTGATTTAGGTGAGTTTGGCATAGTTTGCTATGGTTACTAGCATTTTTTTGTAATTTAAAAGTGATTGGGTTTAGTTTGTTGTGGTAAGGGTTAGTTGGTGATGATTTAGAGTAGCCGAAGTAATTTAGGTGAGTCTGGCATAGTTTGTTATGATTTGTACACCTTTTTTTGTAATTTTAAGATGATATGGTTTGGTTTGTTGTGGTAAGGGATAGTTGGGGGTGATTTACGGTAGCCGAAGTAATTTAGGTGATTCCGGTATAGTTTGTTATGATTTTTAGCATTTTTTTGTAATTTTAAAGTGATTGGGCTTAGTTTGTTGTTGTAAAGTGTAGTTGGGGGTGATTTTTGATACCCGAAGTAATTTAGGTGAGTTTGGCATAGTTTGCTATGGTTAGTTGCATTTTTTTGTAATTTAAAAGTGATTGCGTTTAGTTTGTTGTGGTAAGGGTTAGTTAGTGATGATTTATGGTAGCCGAAGTAATTTAGGTGAGTTTGGCATAGTTTGCTATGGTTACTAGCATTTTTTTGTAATTTAAAAGTGATTGGGTTTAGTTTGTTGTGGTAAGGGATAGTTGGTGATGATTTATGGTAGCCGAAGTAATTTAGGTGAGTTTGGCATAGTTTGCTATGGTTACTAGCATTTTTTTGTAATTTAAAAGTGATTGGGTTTAGTTTGTTGTGGTAAGGGTCAGTTGGTGATGATTTAGAATAGCCGAAGTAATTTAGGTAAGTCTGGCATAGTTTGTTATGATTTGTACACCTTTTTTTGTAATTTTAAGATGATATGGTTTGGTTTGTTGTGGTAAGGGATAGTTGGGGGTGATTTACGGTAGCCGAAGTAATTTAGGTGATTCTGGTATAGTTTGTTATGATTTTTAGCATTTTTTTGTAATTTTAAAGTGATTGGGCTTTGTTTGTTGCTGTAAAGTGTAGTTGGGGGTGATTTTTGATAGCCGAAGTAATTTAGGTGAGTTTGGCATAGTTTGCTATGGTTAGTAGCATTTTTTTGTAATTAAAAGTGATTGGGTTTAGTTTGTTGTGGTAAGGGTTAGTTGGTGATGATTTATGGTAGCCGAAGTAATTTAGGTGAGTTTGGCATAGTTTGCTATGGTTACTAGCATTTTTTTGTAATTTAAAAGTGATTGGGTATAGTTTGTTGTGGTAAGGGTCAATTGGTGATGATTTAGATTAGCCGAAGTAATTTAGGTGAGTCTGGCATAGTTTGTTATGATTTGTACACCTTTTTTTGTAATTTTAAGATGATATGGTTTGGTTTGTTGTGGTAAGGGATAGTTGGGGGTGATTTACGGTAGCCGAAGTAATTTAGGTGATTCTGGTATAGTTTGTTAAGATTTTTAGCATTTTTTTGTAATTTTAAAGTGATTGGGCTTAGTTTGTTGCTGTAAAGTGTAGTTGGGGGTGGTTTTTGATAGCCGAAGTAATTTAGGTGAGTTTGGCATAGTTTGCTATGGTTAGTAGCATTTTTTTGTAATTTAAAAGTGATTGGGTTTAGTTAGTTATGGTAAGGGTTAGTTGGTGATGATTTATGGTAGCCGAAGTAATTTAGGTGAGTTTGGCATAGATTGCTATGGCTACTAGCATTTTTTTGTAATTTAAAAGTGATTGGGTTTAGTTTGTTGTGGTAAGGGTTAGTTGGTGATGATTTAGAGTAGCCGAAGTAATTTAGGTGAGTCTGGCCTAATTTGTTATGAATTGTACACCTTTTTTTGTAATTTTAAGATGATATGGTTTGGTTTGTTGTGGTAAGGGATAGTTGGGGTGATTTACGGTAGCCGAAGTAATTTAGGTGATTCTGGTATAGTTTGTTATGATTTTTAGCATTTTTTGGTAATTATAAAGTGATTGGGCTTAGTTTGTTGCTGTAAAGTGTAGTTGGGGGTGATTTTTGATAGCCGAAGTAATTTAGGTGAGTTTGGCATAGTTTGCTATGGTTAGTAGCATTTTTTTGTAATTTAAAAGTGATTGGGTTTATTTTGTTGTGGTAAGGGTTAGTTGGTGATCATTTATGGTAGCCGAAGTAATTTAGGTGAGTTTGGCATAGTTTGCTATGGTTACTAGCATTTTTTTGTAATTTAAAAGTGATTGGGTTTAGTTTGTTGTGGTAAGGGTTAGTTGGTGATGATTTAGAGTAGCCGAAGTAATTTAGGTGAGTCTGGCATAGTTTGTTATGATTTGTACACCTTTTTTTGTAATTTTAAGATGATATGGTTTGGTTTGTTGTGGTAAGGGATAGTTGGGGGTGATTTACGGTAGCCGAAGTAATTTAGGTGATTCCGGTATAGTTTGTTAAGATTTTTAGCATTTTTTTGTAATTTTAAAGTGATTGGGCTTAGTTTGTTGCTGTAAAGTGTAGTTGGGGGTGGTTTTTGATAGCCGAAGTAATTTAGGTGAGTTTGGCATAGTTTGCTATGGTTAGTAGCATTTTTTTGTAATTTAAAAGTGATTGGGTTTAGTTAGTTATGGTAAGGGTTAGTTGGTGATGATTTATGGTAGCCGAAGTAATTTAGGTGAGTTTGGCATAGATTGCTATGGCTACTAGCATTTTTTTGTAATTTAAAAGTGATTGGGTTTAGTTTGTTGTGGTAAGGGTTAGTTGGTGATGATTTAGAGTAGCCGAAGTAATTTAGGTGAGTCTGGCCTAATTTGTTATGAATTGTACACCTTTTTTTGTAATTTTAAGATGATATGGTTTGGTTTGTTGTGGTAAGGGATAGTTGGGGTGATTTACGGTAGCCGAAGTAATTTAGGTGATTCTGGTATAGTTTGTTATGATTTTTAGCATTTTTTTGTAATTATAAAGTGATTGGGCTTAGTTTGTTGCTGTAAAGTGTAGTTGGGGGTGATTTTTGATAGCCGAAGTAATTTAGGTGAGTTTGGCATAGTTTGCTATGGTTAGTAGCATTTTTTTGTAATTTAAAAGTGATTGGGTTTATTTTGTTGTGGTAAGGGTTAGTTGGTGATCATTTATGGTAGCCGAAGTAATTTAGGTGAGTTTGGCATAGTTTGCTATGGTTACTAGCATTTTTTTGTAATTTAAAAGTGATTGGGTTTAGTTTGTTGTGGTAAGGGTTAGTTGGTGATGATTTAGAGTAGCCGAAGTAATTTAGGTGAGTCTGGCATAGTTTGTTATGATTTGTACACCTTTTTTTGTAATTTTAAGATGATATGGTTTGGTTTGTTGTGGTAAGGGATAGTTGGGGGTGATTTACGGTAGCCGAAGTAATTTAGGTGATTCCGGTATAGTTTGTTATGATTTTTAGCATTTTTTTGTAATTTTAAAGTGATTGGGCTTAGTTTGTTGTTGTAAAGTGTAGTTGGGGGTGATTTTTGATATCCGAAGTAATTTAGGTGAGTTTGGCATAGTTTGCTATGGTTAGTTGCATTTTTTTGTAATTTAAAAGTGATTGCGTTTAGTTTGTTGTGGTAAGGGTTAGTTGGTGATGATTTATGGTAGCCGAAATAATTTAGGTGAGTTTGGCATAGTTTGCTATGGTTACTAGCATTTTTTTGTAATTTAAAAGTGATTGGGTTTAGTTTGTTGTGGTAAGGGTTAGTTGGTGATGATTTATGGTAGCCGAAGTAATTTAGGTGAGTTTGGCATAGTTTGCTATGGTTACTAGCATTTTTTTGTAATTTAAAAGTGATTGGGTTTAGTTTGTTGTGGTAAGGGTCAGTTGGTGATGATTTAGAATAGCCGAAGTAATTTAGGTAAGTCTGGCATAGTTTGTTATGATTTGTACACCTTTTTTTGTAATTTTAAGATGATATGGTTTGGTTTGTTGTGGTAAGGGATAGTTGGGGGTGATTTACGGTAGCCGAAGTAATTTAGGTGATTCTGGTATAGTTTGTTATGATTTTTAGTATTTTTTTGTAATTTTAAAGTGATTGGGCTTAGATTGTTGCTGTAAAGTGTAGTTGGGGGTGATTTTTGATAGCCGAAGTAATTTAGGTGAGTTTGGCATAGTTTGCTATGGTTAGTAGAATTTTTTTGTAATTTAAAAGTGATTGGGTTTAGTTTGTTGTGGTAAGGGTTAGTTGGTGATGATTTATGGTAGCCGAAGTAATTTAGGTGAGTTTGGCATAGTTTGCTATGGTTACTAGCATTTTTTTGTAATTTAAAAGTGATTGGGTATAGTTTGTTGTGCTAAGGGTCAGTTGGTGATGATTTAGATTAGCCGAAGTAATTTAGGTGAGTCTGGCATAGTTTGTTATGATTTGTACACCTTTTTTTGTAATTTTAAGATGATATGGTTTGGTTTGTTGTGGTAAGGGATAGTTGGGGGTGATTTACGGTAGCCGAAGTAATTTAGGTGATTCTGGTATAGTTTGTTATGATTTTTAGCATTTTTTTGTAATTTTAAAGTGATTGGGCTTAGTTTGTTGCTGTAAAGTGTAGTTGGGGGTGATTTTTGATAGCCGAAGTAATTTAGGTGAGTTTGGCATAGTTTGCTATGGTTAGTAGCATTTTTTTGTAATTTAAAAGTGATTGGGTTTAGTTAGTTATGGTAAGGGTTAGTTGGTGATGATTTATGGTAGCCGAAGTTATTTAGGTGAGTTTGGCATAGTTTGCTATGGTTACTAGCATTTTTTTGTAATTTAAAAGTGATTGGGTTTAGTTTGTTGTGGTAAGGGTTAGTTGGTGATGATTTAGAGTAGCCGAAGTAATTTAGGTGAGTCTGGCATAATTTGTTATGATTTGTACACCTTTTTTTATAATTTTAAGATGATATGGTTTGGTTTGTTGTGGTAAGGGATAGTTGGGGGTGATTTACGGTAGCCGAAGTAATTTAGGTGATTCTGGTATAGTTTGTTATGATTTTTAGCATTTTTTTGTAATTATAAAGTGATTGGGCTTAGTTTGTTGCTGTAAAGTGTAGTTGGGGGTGATTTTTGATAGCCGAAGTAATTTAGGTGAGTTTGGCATAGTTTGCCATGGTTAGTAGCATTTTTTTGTAATTTAAAAGTGATTGGGTTTAGTTTGTTGTGGTAAGGGTTAGTTGGTGATCATTTATGGTAGCCGAAGTAATTTAGGTGAGTTTGGCATAGTTTGCTATGGTTACTAGCATTTTTTTGTAATTTAAAAGTGATTGGGTTTAGTTTGTTGTGGTAAGGGTTAGTTGGTGATGATTTAGAGTAGCCGAAGTAATTTAGGTGAGTCTGGCATAGTTTGTTAAGATTTGTACCTTTTTTTGTAATTTTAAGATGATATGGTTTGGTTTGTTGTGGTAAGGGATAGTTGGGGGTGATTTACGGTAGCCGAAGTAACTTAGGTGATTCCGGTATAGTTTGTTATGATTTTTAGCATTTTTTTGTAATTTTAAAGTGATTGGGCTTAGTTTGTTGTTGTAAAGTGTAGTTGGAGGTGATTTTTGATATCCGAAGTAATTTAGGTGAGTTTGGCATAGTTTGCTATGGTTAGTTGCATTTTTTTGTAATTTAAAAGTGATTGCGTTTAGTTTGTTGTGGTAAGGGTTAGTTGGTGATGATTTATGGTAGCCGAAATAATTTAGGTGAGTTTGGC
Organism: Eledona agricola; assembly: GCA_964023215.1. NCBI lineage: Eukaryota > Metazoa > Arthropoda > Insecta > Coleoptera > Tenebrionidae > Eledona > Eledona agricola. The sequence goes on from CAXIEJ010000187.1 coordinate 829,464, forward strand.
ATGGTTTGCTATGGTTACTAGCATTTTTTTGTAATTTAAAATTGATTGGGTTTAGTTTGTTGTGGTAAGGGTTAGTTGGTGACGATTTATGGTAGCCGAAGTAATTTAGGTGAGTTTGGCATAGTTTGCTATGGTTACTAGCATTTTTTTGTAATTTAAAAGTGATTGGGTTTAGTTTGTTGTTGTAAGGGTCAGTTGGTGATGATTTAGAATAGCCGAAGTAATTTAGGTAAGTCTGGCATAGTTTGTTATGATTTGTACACCTTTTTTTGTAATTTTAAGATGATATGGTTTGGTTTGTTGTGGTAAGGGATAGTTGGGGGTGATTTACGGTAGCCGAAGTAATTTAGGTGATTCTGGTATAGTTTGTTATGATTTTTAGCATTTTTTTGTAATTTTAAAGTGATTGGGCTTAGTTTGTTGCTGTAAAGTGTAGTTGGGGGTGATTTTTGATAGCCGAAGTAATTTAGGTGAGTTTGGCATAGTTTGCTATGGTTAGTAGCATTTTTTTGTAATTTAAAAATGATTGGGTTTAGTTTGTTGTGGTAAGGGTTAGTTGGTGATGATTTATGGTAGCCGAAGTAATTTAGGTGAGTTTGGCATAGTTTGCTATGGTTACTAGCATTTTTTTGTAATTTAAAAGTGATTGGGTTTAGTTTGTTGTGGTAAGGGTTAGTTGGTGATGATTTAGAGTAGCCGAAGTAATTTAGGTGAGTCTGGCATAGTTTGTTATGATTTGTACACCTTTTTTTGTAATTTTAAGATGATATGTTTTGGTTTGTTGTGGTAAGGGATAATTGGGGGTGATTTACGGTAGCCGAAGTAATTTAGGTGATTCTGGTATAGTTTGTTATGATTTTTAGCATTTTTTTGTAATTTTAAAGTGATTGGGTTTAGTTTGTTGCTGTAAAGTGTAGTTGTTGGTGATTTTTGATAGCCGAAGTAATTTAGGTGAGTTTGGCATAGTTTGCTATGGTTAGTAGCATTTTTTTGTAATTTAAAAGTGATTGGGTTTAGTTAGTTATGGTAAGGGTTAGTTGGTGATGATTTATGGTAGCCGAAGTAATTTAGGTGAGTTTGGCATAGTTTGCTATGGTTACTAGCATTTTTTTGTAATTTAAAAGTGATTGGGTTTAGTTTGTTGTGGTAAGGGTTAGTTGGTGATGATTTATGGTAGCCGAAGTAATTTAGGTGAGTTTGGCATAGTTTGCTATGGTTACTAGCATTTTTTTGTAATTTAAAAGTGATTGGGTTTAGTTTGTTGTGGTAAGGGTTAGTTGGTGATGATTTATGGTAGCCGAAGTAATTTAGGTGAGTTTGGCATAGTTTGCTATGGTTACTAGCATTTTTTTGTAATTTAAAAGTGATTGGGTTTAGTTTGTTGTGGTAAGGGTCAGTTGGTGATGATTTAGAATAGCCGAAGTAATTTAGGTAAGTCTGGCATAGTTTGTTATGATTTGTACACCTTTTTTTGTAATTTTAAGATGATATGGTTTGGTTTGTTGTGGTAAGGGATAGTTGGGGGTGATTTACGGTAGCCGAAGTAATTTAGGTGATTCTGGTATAGTTTGTTATGATTTTCAGTATTTTTTTGTAATTTTAAAGTGATTGGGCTTAGATTGTTGCTGTAAAGTGTAGTTGGGGGTGATTTTTGATAGCCGAAGTAATTTAGGTGAGTTTGGCATAGTTTGCTATGGTTAGTAGAATTTTTTTGTAATTTAAAAGTGATTGGGTTTAGTTTGTTGTGGTAAGGGTTAGTTGGTGATGATTTATGGTAGCCGAAGTAATTTAGGTGAGTTTGGCATAGTTTGCTATGGTTACTAGCATTTTTTTGTAATTTAAAAGTGATTGGGTATAGTTTGTTGTGCTAAGGGTCAGTTGGTGATGATTTAGATTAGCCGAAGTAATTTAGGTGAGTCTGGCATAGTTTGTTATGATTTGTACACCTTTTTTTGTAATTTTAAGATGATATGGTTTGGTTTGTTGTGGTAAGGGATAGTTGGGGGTGATTTACGGTAGCCGAAGTAATTTAGGTGATTCTGGTATAGTTTGTTATGATTTTTAGCATTTTTTTGTAATTTTAAAGTGATTGGGCTTAGTTTGTTGCTGTAAAGTGTAGTTGGGGGTGATTTTTGATAGCCGAAGTAATTTAGGTGAGTTTGGCATAGTTTGCTATGGTTAGTAGCATTTTTTTGTAATTTAAAAGTGATTGGGTTTAGTTAGTTATGGTAAGGGTTAGTTGGTGATGATTTATGGTAGCCGAAGTTATTTAGGTGAGTTTGGCATAGTTTGCTATGGTTACTAGCATTTTTTTGTAATTTAAAAGTGATTGGGTTTAGTTTGTTGTGGTAAGGGTTAGTTGGTGATGATTTAGAGTAGCCGAAGTAATTTAGGTGAGTCTGGCATAATTTGTTATGATTTGTACACCTTTTTTTATAATTTTAAGATGATATGGTTTGGTTTGTTGTGGTAAGGGATAGTTGGGGGTGATTTACGGTAGCCGAAGTAATTTAGGTGATTCTGGTATAGTTTGTTATGATTTTTAGCATTTTTTTGTAATTATAAAGTGATTGGGCTTAGTTTGTTGCTGTAAAGTGTAGTTGGGGGTGATTTTTGATAGCCGAAGTAATTTAGGTGAGTTTGGCATAGTTTGCCATGGTTAGTAGCATTTTTTTGTAATTTAAAAGTGATTGGGTTTAGTTTGTTGTGGTAAGGGTTAGTTGGTGATCATTTATGGTAGCCGAAGTAATTTAGGTGAGTTTGGCATAGTTTGCTATGGTTACTAGCATTTTTTTGTAATTTAAAAGTGATTGGGTTTAGTTTGTTGTGGTAAGGGTTAGTTGGTGATGATTTAGAGTAGCCGAAGTAATTTAGGTGAGTCTGGCATAGTTTGTTAAGATTTGTACCTTTTTTTGTAATTTTAAGATGATATGGTTTGGTTTGTTGTGGTAAGGGATAGTTGGGGGTGATTTACGGTAGCCGAAGTAATTTAGGTGATTCCGGTATAGTTTGTTATGATTTTTAGCATTTTTTTGTAATTTTAAAGTGATTGGGCTTAGTTTGTTGTTGTAAAGTGTAGTTGGAGGTGATTTTTGATATCCGAAGTAATTTAGGTGAGTTTGGCATAGTTTGCTATGGTTAGTTGCATTTTTTTGTAATTTAAAAGTGATTGCGTTTAGTTTGTTGTGGTAAGGGTTAGTTGGTGATGATTTATGGTAGCCGAAATAATTTAGGTGAGTTTGGCATAGTTTGCTATGGTTACTAGCATTTTTTTGTAATTTAAAATTGATTGGGTTTAGTTTGTTGTGGTAAGGGTTAGTTGGTGACGATTTATGGTAGCCGAAGTAATTTAGGTGAGTTTGGCATAGTTTGCTATGGTTACTAGCATTTTTTTGTAATTTAAAAGTGATTGGGTTTAGTTTGTTGTTGTAAGGGTCAGTTGGTGATGATTTAGAATAGCCGAAGTAATTTAGGTAAGTCTGGCATAGTTTGTTATGATTTGTACACCTTTTTTTGTAATTTTAAGATGATATGGTTTGGTTTGTTGTGGTAAGGGATAGTTGGGGGTGATTTACGGTAGCCGAAGTAATTTAGGTGATTCTGGTATAGTTTGTTATGATTTTTAGCATTTTTTTGTAATTTTAAAGTGATTGGGCTTAGTTTGTTGCTGTAAAGTGTAGTTGGGGGTGATTTTTGATAGCCGAAGTAATTTAGGTGAGTTTGGCATAGTTTGCTATGGTTAGTAGCATTTTTTTGTAATTTAAAAATGATTGGGTTTAGTTTGTTGTGGTAAGGGTTAGTTGGTGATGATTTATGGTAGCCGAAGTAATTTAGGTGAGTTTGGCATAGTTTGCTATGGTTACTAGCATTTTTTTGTAATTTAAAAGTGATTGGGTTTAGTTTGTTGTGGTAAGGGTTAGTTGGTGATGATTTAGAGTAGCCGAAGTAATTTAGGTGAGTCTGGCATAGTTTGTTATGATTTGTACACCTTTTTTTGTAATTTTAAGATGATATGGTTTGGTTTGTTGTGGTAAGGGATAATTGGGGGTGATTTACGGTAGCCGAAGTAATTTAGGTGATTCTGGTATAGTTTGTTATGATTTTTAGCATTTTTTTGTAATTTTAAAGTGATTGGGTTTAGTTTGTTGCTGTAAAGTGTAGTTGTTGGTGATTTTTGATAGCCGAAGTAATTTAGGTGAGTTTGGCATAGTTTGCTATGGTTAGTAGCATTTTTTTGTAATTTAAAAGTGATTGGGTTTAGTTAGTTATGGTAAGGGTTAGTTGGTGATGATTTATGGTAGCCGAAGTAATTTAGGTGAGTTTGGCATAGTTTGCTATGGTTACTAGCATTTTTTTGTAATTTAAAAGTGATTGGGTTTAGTTTGTTGTGGTAAGGGTTAGTTGGTGATGATTTAGAGTAGCCGAAGTAATTTAGGTGAGTCTGGCATAATTTGTTATGATTTGTACACCTTTTTTTATAATTTTAAGATGATATGGTTTGGTTTGTTGTGGTAAGGGATAGTTGGGGGTGATTTACGGTAGCCGAAGTAATTTAGGTGATTCTGGTATAGTTTGTTATGATTTTTAGCATTTTTTTGTAATTATAAATTGATTGGGCTTAGTTTGTTGCTGTAAAGTGTAGTTGGGGGTGATTTTTGATAGCCGAAGTAATTTAGGTGAGTTTGGCATAGTTTGCCATGGTTAGTAGCATTTTTTTGTAATTTAAAAGTGATTGGGTTTAGTTTGTTGTGGTAAGGGTTAGTTGGTGATCATTTATGGTAGCCGAAGTAATTTAGGTGAGTTTGGCATAGTTTGCTATGGTTACTAGCATTTTTTTGTAAACTAAAAGTGATTGGGTTTAGTTTGTTGTGGTAAGGGTTAGTTGGTGATGATTTAGAGTAGCCGAAGTAATTTAGGTGAGTCTGGCATAGTTTGTTAAGATTTGTACCTTTTTTTGTAATTTTAAGATGATATGGTTTGGTTTGTTGTGGTAAGGGATAGTTGGGGGTGATTTACGGTAGCCGAAGTAATTTAGGTGATTCCGGTATAGTTTGTTATGATTTTTAGCATTTTTTTGTAATTTTAAAGTGATTGGGCTTAGTTTGTTGTTGTAAAGTGTAGTTGGAGGTGATTTTTGATATCCGAAGTAATTTAGGTGAGTTTGGCATAGTTTGCTATGGTTAGTTGCATTTTTTTGTAATTTAAAAGTGATTGCGTTTAGTTTGTTGTGGTAAGGGTTAGTTGGTGATGATTTATGGTAGCCGAAATAATTTAGGTGAGTTTGGCATAGTTTGCTATGGTTACTAGCATTTTTTTGTAATTTAAAATTGATTGGGTTTAGTTTGTTGTGGTAAGGGTTAGTTGGTGACGATTTATGGTAGCCGAAGTAATTTAGGTGAGTTTGGCATAGTTTGCTATGGTTACTAGCATTTTTTTGTAATTTAAAAGTGATTGGGTTTAGTTTGTTGTTGTAAGGGTCAGTTGGTGATGATTTAGAATAGCCGAAGTAATTTAGGTAAGTCTGGCATAGTTTGTTATGATTTGTACACCTTTTTTTGTAATTTTAAGATGATATGGTTTGGTTTGTTGTGGTAAGGGATAGTTGGGGGTGATTTACGGTAGCCGAAGTAATTTAGGTGATTCTGGTATAGTTTGTTATGATTTTTAGCATTTTTTTGTAATTTTAAAGTGATTGGGCTTAGTTTGTTGCTGTAAAGTGTAGTTGGGGGTGATTTTTGATAGCCGAAGTAATTTAGGTGAGTTTGGCATAGTTTGCTATGGTTAGTAGCATTTTTTTGTAATTTAAAAATGATTGGGTTTAGTTTGTTGTGGTAAGGGTTAGTTGGTGATGATTTATGGTAGCCGAAGTAATTTAGGTGAGTTTGGCATAGTTTGCTATGGTTACTAGCATTTTTTTGTAATTTAAAAGTGATTGGGTTTAGTTTGTTGTGGTAAGGGTTAGTTGGTGATGATTTAGAGTAGCCGAAGTAATTTAGGTGAGTCTGGCATAGTTTGTTATGATTTGTACACCTTTTTTTGTAATTTTAAGATGATATGGTTTGGTTTGTTGTGGTAAGGGATAATTGGGGGTGATTTACGGTAGCCGAAGTAATTTAGGTGATTCTGGTATAGTTTGTTATGATTTTTAGCATTTTTTTGTAATTTTAAAGTGATTGGGTTTAGTTTGTTGCTGTAAAGTGTAGTTGTTGGTGATTTTTGATAGCCGAAGTAATTTAGGTGAGTTTGGCATAGTTTGCTATGGTTAGTAGCATTTTTTTGTAATTTAAAAGTGATTGGGTTTAGTTAGTTATGGTAAGGGTTAGTTGGTGATGATTTATGGTAGCCGAAGTAATTTAGGTGAGTTTGGCATAGTTTGCTATGGTTACTAGCATTTTTTTGTAATTTAAAAGTGATTGGGTTTAGTTTGTTGTGGTAAGGGTTAGTTGGTGATGATTTAGAGTAGCCGAAGTAATTTAGGTGAGTCTGGCATAATTTGTTATGATTTGTACACCTTTTTTTGTAATTTTAAGATGATATGGTTTGGTTTGTTGTGGTAAGGGATAGTTGGGGGTGATTTACGGTAGACGAAGTAATTTAGGTGATTCTGGTATAGTTTGTTATAATTTTTAGCATTTTTTTGTAATTATAAAGTGATTCGGCTTAGTTTGTTGCTGTAAAGTGTAGTTGGGGGTGATTTTTGATAGCCGAAGTAATTTAGGTGAGTTTGGCATAGTTTGCTATGGTTAGTAACATTTTTTTGTAATTTAAAAGTGATTGGGTTTAGTTTGTTGTGGTAAGGGTTAGTTGGTGATGATTTAGAGTAGCCGAAGTAATTTAGGTGAGTCTGGCATAGTTTGTTATGATTTGTACACCTTTTTTTGTAATTTTAAGATGATATGGTTTGGTTTGTTGTGGTAAGGGATAGTTGGGGGTGATTTACGGTAGCCGAAGTAATTTAGGTGATTCCGGTATAGTTTGTTATGATTTTTAGCATTTTTTTGTAATTTTAAAGTGATTGGGCTTAGTTTGTTGTTGTAAAGTGTAGTTGGGGGTGACTTTTGATACCCGAAGTAATTTAGGTGAGTTTGGCATAGTTTGCTATGGTTAGTTGCATTTTTTTGTAATTTAAAAGTGATTGCGTTTAGTTTGTTGTGGTAACGGTTAGTTAGTGATGATTTATGGTAGCCGAAGTAATTTAGGTGAGTTTGGCATAGTTTGCTATGGTTACTAGCATTTTTTTGTAATTTAAAAGTGATTGGGTTTAGTGTGTTGTGGTAAGGGATAGTTGGTGATGATTTATGGTAGCCGAAGTAATTTAGGTGAGTTTGGCATAGTTTGCTATGGTTACTAGCATTTTTTTGTAATTTAAAAGTGATTGGGTTTAGTTTGTTGTGGTAAGGGTCAGTTGGTGATGATTTAGAATAGCCGAAGTAATTTAGGTAAGTCTGGCATAGTTTGTTATGATTTGTACACCTTTTTTTGTAATTTTAAGATGATATGGTTTGGTTTGTTGTGGTAAGGGATAGTTGGGGGTGATTTACGGTAGCCGAAGTAATTTAGGTGATTCTGGTATAGTTTGTTATGATTTTTAGCATTTTTTTGTAATTTTAAAGTGATTGGGCTTTGTTTGTTGCTGTAAAGTGTAGTTGGGGGTGATTTTTGATAGCCGAAGTAATTTAGGTGAGTTTGGCATAGTTTGCTATGGTTAGTAGCATTTTTTTGTAATTAAAAGTGATTGGGTTTAGTTTGTTGTGGTAAGGGTTAGTTGGTGATGATTTATGGTAGCCGAAGTAATTTAGGTGAGTTTGGCATAGTTTGCTATGGTTACTAGCATTTTTTTGTAATTTAAAAGTGATTGGGTATAGTTTGTTGTGGTAAGGGTCAATTGGTGATGATTTAGATTAGCCGAAGTAATTTAGGTGAGTCTGGCATAGTTTGTTATGATTTGTACACCTTTTTTTGTAATTTTAAGATGATATGGTTTGGTTTGTTGTGGTAAGGGATAGTTGGGGGTGATTTACGGTAGCCGAAGTAATTTAGGTGATTCTGGTATAGTTTGTTAAGATTTTTAGCATTTTTTTGTAATTTTAAAGTGATTGGGCTTAGTTTGTTGCTGTAAAGTGTAGTTGGGGGTGGTTTTTGATAGCCGAAGTAATTTAGGTGAGTTTGGCATAGTATGCTATGGTTAGTAGCATTTTTTTGTAATTTAAAAGTGATTGGGTTTAGTTAGTTATGGTAAGGGTTAGTTGGTGATGATTTATGGTAGCCGAAGTAATTTAGGTGAGTTTGGCATAGATTGCTATGGCTACTAGCATTTTTTTGTAATTTAAAAGTGATTGGGTTTAGTTTGTTGTGGTAAGGGTTAGTTGGTGATGATTTAGAGTAGCCGAAGTAATTTAGGTGAGTCTGGCCTAATTTGTTATGAATTGTACACCTTTTTTTGTAATTTTAAGATGATATGGTTTGGTTTGTTGTGGTAAGGGATAGTTGGGGTGATTTACGGTAGCCGAAGTAATTTAGGTGATTCTGGTATAGTTTGTTATGATTTTTAGCATTTTTTTGTAATTATAAAGTGATTGGGCTTAGTTTGTTGCTGTAAAGTGTAGTTGGGGGTGATTTTTGATAGCCGAAGTAATTTAGGTGAGTTTGGCATAGTTTGCTATGGTTAGTAGCATTTTTTTGTAATTTAAAAGTGATTGGGTTTATTTTGTTGTGGTAAGGGTTAGTTGGTGATAATTTATGGTAGCCGAAGTAATTTAGGTGAGTTTGGCATAGTTTGCTATGGTTACTAGCATTTTTTTGTAATTTAAAAGTGATTGGGTTTAGTTTGTTGTGGTAAGGGTTAGTTGGTGATGATTTAGAGTAGCCGAAGTAATTTAGGTGAGTCTGGCATAGTTTGTTATGATTTGTACACCTTTTTTTGTAATTTTAAGATGATATGGTTTGGTTTGTTGTGGTAAGGGATAGTTGGGGGTGATTTACGGTAGCCGAAGTAATTTAGGTGATTCCGGTATAGTTTGTTATGATTTTTAGCATTTTTTTGTAATTTTAAAGTGATTGGGCTTAGTTTGTTGTTGTAAAGTGTAGTTGGGTGTGATTTTTGATATCCGAAGTAATTTAGGTGAGTTTGGCATAGTTTGCTATGGTTAGTTGCATTTTTTTGTAATTTAAAAGTGATTGCGTTTAGTTTGTTGTGGTAAGGGTTAGTTGGTGATGATTTATGGTAGCCGAAATAATTTAGGTGAGTTTGGCATAGTTTGCTATGGTTACTAGCATTTTTTTGTAATTTAAAAGTGATTGGGTTTAGTTTGTTGTGGTAAGGGTTAGTTGGTGATGATTTATGGTACCCGAAGTAATTTAGGTGAGTTTGGCATAGTTTGCTATGGTTACTAGCATTTTTTTGTAATTTAAAAGTGATTGGGTTTAGTTTGTTGTGGTAAGGGTCAGTTGGTGATGATTTAGAATAGCCGAAGTAATTTAGGTAAGTCTGGCATAGTTTGTTATGATTTGTACACCTTTTTTTGTAATTTTAAGATGATATGGTTTGGTTTGTTGTGGTAAGGGATAGTTGGGGGTGATTTACGGTAGCCGAAGTAATTTAGGTGATTCTGGTATAGTTTGTTATGATTTTTAGTATTTTTTTGTAATTTTAAAGTGATTGGGCTTAGATTGTTGCTGTAAAGTGTAGTTGGGGGTGATTTTTGATAGCCGAAGTAATTTAGGTGAGTTTGGCATAGTTTGCTATGGTTAGTAGCATTTTTTTGTAATTTAAAAGTGATTGGGTTTAGTTTGTTGTGGTAAGGGTTAGTTGGTGATGATTTATGGTAGCCGAAGTAATTTAGGTGAGTTTGGCATAGTTTGCTATGGTTACTAGCATTTTTTTGTAATTTAAAAGTGATTGGGTATAGTTTGTTGTGCTAAGGGTCAGTTGGTGATGATTTAGAGTAGCCGAAGTAATTTAGGTGAGTCTGGCATAATTTGTTATGATTTGTACACCTTTTTTTATAATTTTAAGATGATATGGTTTGGTTTGTTGTGGTAAGGGATAGTTGGGGGTGATTTACGGTAGCCGAAGTAATTTAGGTGATTCCGGTATAGTTTGTTATGATTTTTAGCATTTTTTTGAAATTTTAAAGTGATTGGGCTTAGTTTGTTGTTGTAAAGTGTAGTTGGAGGTGATTTTTGATATCCGAAGTAATTTAGGTGAGTTTGGCATAGTTTGCTATGGTTAGTTGCATTTTTTTGTAATTTAAAAGTGATTGCGTTTAGTTTGTTGTGGTAAGGGTTAGTTGGTGATGATTTATGGTAGCCGAAATAATTTAGGTGAGTTTGGCATAGTTTGCTATGGTTACTAGCATTTTTTTGTAATTTAAAAGTGATTGGGTTTAGTTTGTTGTGGTAAGGGTTAGTTGGTGACGATTTATGGTAGCCGAAGTAATTTAGGTGAGTTTGGCATAGTTTGCTATGGTTACTAGCATTTTTTTGTAATTTATAAGTGATTGGGTTTAGTTTGTTGTTGTAAGGGTCAGTTGGTAATGATTTAGAATAGCCGAAGTAATTTAGGTAAGTCTGGCATAGTTTGTTATGATTTGTACACCTTTTTTTGTAATTTTAAGATGATATGGTTTGGTTTGTTGTGGTAAGGGATAGTTGGGGGTGATTTACGGTAGCCGAAGTAATTTAGGTGATTCTGGTATAGTTTGTTATGATTTTTAGCATTTTTTTGTAATTTTAAAGTGATTGGGCTTAGTTTGTTGCTGTAAAGTGTAGTTGGGGGTGATTTTTGATAGCCGAAGTAATTTAGGTGAGTTTGGCATAGTTTGCTATGGTTAGTGGCATTTTTTTGTAATTTAAAAATGATTGGGTTTAGTTTGTTGTGGTAAGGGTTAGTTGGTGATGATTTATGGTAGCCGAAGTAATTTAGGTGAGTTTGGCATAGTTTGCTATGGTTACTAGCATTTTTTTGTAATTTAAAAGTGATTGGGTTTAGTTTGTTGTGGTAAGGGTTAGTTGGTGATGATTTAGAGTAGCCGAAGTAATTTAGGTGAGTCTGGCATAGTTTGTTATGATTTGTACACCTTTTTTTGTAATTTTAAGATGATATGGTTTGGTTTGTTGTGGTAAGGGATAATTGGGGGTGATTTACGGTAGCCGAAGTAATTTAGGTGATTCTGGTATAGTTTGTTATGATTTTTAGCATTTTTTTGTAATTTTAAAGTGATTGGGTTTAGTTTGTTGCTGTAAAGTGTAGTTGTTGGTGATTTTTGATAGCCGAAGTAATTTAGGTGAGTTTGGCATAGTTTGCTATGGTTAGTAGCATTTTTTTGTAATTTAAAAGTGATTGGGTTTAGTTAGTTATGGTAAGGGTTAGTTGGTGATGATTTATGGTAGCCGAAGTAATTTAGGTGAGTTTGGCATAGTTTGCTATGGTTACTAGCATTTTTTTGTAATTTAAAAGTGATTGGGTTTAGTTTGTTGTGGTAAGGGTTAGTTGGTGATGATTTAGAGTAGCCGAAGTAATTTAGGTGAGTCTGGCATAATTTGTTATGATTTGTACACCTTTTTTTGTAATTTTAAGATGATATGGTTTGGTTTGTTGTGGTAAGGGATAGTTGGGGGTGATTTACGGTAGACGAAGTAATTTAGGTGATTCTGGTATAGTTTGTTATAATTTTTAGCATTTTTTGTAATTATAAAGTGATTCGGCTTAGTTTGTTGCTGTAAAGTGTAGTTGGGGGTGATTTTTGATAGCCGAAGTAATTTAGGTGAGTTTGGCATAGTTTGCTATGGTTAGTAACATTTTTTTGTAATTTAAAAGTGATTGGGTTTAGTTTGTTGTGGTAAGGGTTAGTTGGTGATCATTTATGGTAGCCGAAGTAATTTAGGTGAGTTTGGCATACTTTGCTATGGTTACTAGCATTTTTTTGTAATTTAAAAGTGATTGGGTTTAGTTTGTTGTGGTAAGGGTTAGTTGGTGATCATTTAAAGTAGCCGAAGTAATTTAGGTGAGTCTGGCATAGTTTGTTATGATTTGTACACCTTTTTTTGTAATTTTAAGTTGATATGGTTTGGTTTGTTGTGGTAAGGGATAGTTGGGGGTGATTTACGGTAGCCGAAGTAATTTAGGTGATTCCGGTATAGTTTGTTATGATTTTTAGCATTTTTTTGTAATTTTAAAGTGATTGGGCTTAGTTTGTTGTTGTAAAGTGTAGTTGGGGGTGATTTTTGATAGCCGAAGTAATTTAGGTGAGTTTGGCATAGTTTGCTGTGGTTAGTTGCATTTTTTTGTAATTTAAAAGTGATTGCGTTTAGTTTGTTGTGGTAAGGGTTAGTTGGTCATGATTTATGGTAGCCGAGGTAATTTAGGTGAGTTTGGCATAGTTTGCTATGGTTACTAGCATTTTTTTGTAATTTAAAAGTGATTGGGTTTAGTTTGTTGTGGTAAGGATTAGTTGGTGATGATTTATGGTAGCCGAAGTAATTTAGGTGAGTTTGGCATAGTTTGCTATGGTTACTAGCATTTTTTTGTAATTTAAAAGTGATTGGGTTTAGTTTGTTGTGGTAAGGGTCAGTTGGTGATGATTTAGAATAGCCGAAGTAATTTAGGTAAGTCTGGCATAGTTTGTTATGATTTGTACACCTTTTTTTGTAATTTTAAGATAATATGGTTTGGTTTGTTGTGGTAAGGGATAGTTGGGGGTGATTTACGGCAGCCGAAGTAATTTAGGTGATTCTGGTATAGTTTGTTATGATTTTTAGCATTTTTTTGTAATTTTAAAGTGATTGGGCTTTGTTTGTTGCTGTAAAGTGTAGTTGGGGGTGATTTTTGATAGCCGAAGTAATTTAGGTGAGTTTGGCATAGTTTGCTATGGTTAGTAGCATTTTTTTGTAATTTAAAAGTGATTGGGTTTAGTTTGTTGTGGTAAGGGTTAGTTGGTGATGATTTATGGTAGCCGAAGTAATTTAGGTGAGTTTGGCATAGTTTGCTATGGTTACTAGCATTTTTTTGTAATTTAAAAGTGATTGGGTTTAGTTTGTTGTGGTAAGGGTCAGTTGGTGATGATTTAGATTAGCCGAAGTAATTTAGGTGAGTCTGGCATAGTTTGTTATGATTTGTACACCTTTTTTTGTAATTTTAAGATGATATGGTTTGGTTTGTTGTGGTAAGGGATAGTTGGGGGTGATTTACGGTAGCCGAAGTAATTTAGGTGATTCTGGTATAGTTTGTTATGATTTTTAGCATTTTTTTGTAATTTTAAAGTGATTGGGTTTAGTTTGTTGCTGTAAAGTGTAGTTGGGGGTGATTTTTGATAGCCGAAGTAATTTAGGTGAGTTTGGCATAGTTTGCTATGGTTAGTAGCATTTTTTTGTAATTTAAAAGTGATTGGGTTTAGTTAGTTATTTTAAGGGTTAGTTGGTGATGATTTATGGTAGCCGAAGTAATTTAGGTGAGTTTGGCATAGTTTGCTATGGTTACTAGCATTTTTTTGTAATTTAAAAGTGATTGGGTTTAGTTTGTTGTGGTAAGGGTCAGTTGGTGATGATTTAGATTAGCCGAAGTAATTTAGGTGAGTCTGGCATAGTTTGTTATGATTTGTACACCTTTTTTTGTAATTTTAAGATGATATGGTTTGGTTTGTTGTGGTAAGGGATAGTTGGGGGTGATTTACGGTAGCCGAAGTAATTTAGGTGATTCTGGTATAGTTTGTTATGATTTTTAGCATTTTTTTGTAATTTTAAAGTGATTGGGTTTAGTTTGTTGCTGTAAAGTGTAGTTGGGGGTGATTTTTGATAGCCGAAGTAATTTAGGTGAGTTTGGCATAGTTTGCTATGGTTAGTAGCATTTTTTTGTAATTTAAAAGTGATTGGGTTAGTTAGTTATGGTAAGGGTTAGTTGGTGATGATTTATGGTAGCCGAAGTAATTTAGGTGAGTTTGGCATAGTTTGCTATGGTTACTAGCATTTTTTTGTAATTTAAAAGTGATTGGGTTTAGTTTGTTGTGGTAAGGGTCAGTTGGTGATGATTTAGATTAGCCGAAGTAATTTAGGTGAGTCTGGCATAGTTTGTTATGATTTGTACACCTTTTTTTGTAATTTTAAGATGATATGGTTTGGTTTGTTGTGGTAAGGGATAGTTGGGGGTGATTTACGGTAGCCGAAGTAATTTAGGTGATTTTGGTATAGTTTGTTATGATTTTTAGCATTTTTTTGTAATTTTAAAGTGATTGGGTTTAGTTTGTTGTGGTAAGGGTTAGTTGGTGATGATTTAGAGTAGCCGAAGTAATTTAGGTGAGTCTGGCATAGTTTGTTATGATTTGTACACCTTTTTTTGTAATGTTAAGATGATATGGTTTGGTTTGTTGTGGTAAGGGATAGTTGGGGGTGATTTACGGCAGCCAAAGTAATTTAGGTGATTCTGGTATAGTTTGTTATGATTTTTAGCATTTTTTTTGTAATTTTAAAGTGATTGGGCTTAGTTTGTTGCTGTAAAGTGTAGTTGGGGGTGATTTTTAATAGTAGAAGTAATTTAGGTGAGTTTGGCATAGTTTGCTTTGGTTAGTAGCATTTTTTTGTAATTTGAAAGTGATTGGGTTGAGTTTGTTGTGGTAAGGGTTAGTTGGTGATGATTTATGGTAGCCGAAGTAATTTAGGTGAGTTTGGCATAGTTTGCTATGGTTACTAGCATTTTTTTGTAATTTAACAGTGATTGGGTATAGTTTGTTGAGGTAAGGGTTAGTTGGTGATGATTTAGAGTAGCCGAAGTAATTTAGGTGAGTCTGGCATAGTTTGTTATGATTTTTAGCATTTTTTTGTAATTTTAAAGTGATTGGGCTTAGTTTGTTGCTGTAATGTGTAGTTGGAGGTGATTTTTGATAGCCGAAGTAATTTAGGTGAGTTTGGCATAGTTTGCTATAGTTAGTAGCATTTTTTTGTAATTTAAAAGTGATTAGGTTTAGTTTGTTGTGGTAAGGGTTAGTTGGTGATGATTTATGATAGCCGAAGTAATTTAGGTGAGTTTGGCATAGTTTGCTATGGTTACTAGCATTTTTTTTAATTTAAAAGTGATTGGGTTTAGTTTGTTCTGGTAAGGGTTAGTTGGTGATGATTTAGAGTAGCCGAAGTAATTTAGGTGAGTCTGGTATAGTTTGTTATGATTTTTAGCATTTTTTTGTAATTTTAAAGTGATTGGGCTTAGTTTGTTGCTGTAAAGTGTAGTTGGGGGTGATTTTTGATAGCCGAAGAAATTTAGGTGAGTTTGGCATAGTTTGCTAGGGTTAGTAGCATTTTTTTGTAATTTAAAAGTGATTGGGTTTAGTTTGTTGTTTTAAGGGTTAGTTGGTGATGATTTATGGTAGCCGAAGTGATTTAGGTGAGTTTGGCATAGTTTGCTATGGTTACTAGCATTTTTTTGTAATTTAAAAGTGATTGGGTTTAGTTTGTTGTGGTAAGGGTTAGTTGGTGAAGATTTAGAGTAGCCGAAGTAATTTAGGTGAGTCTGGCATAGTTTGTTATGATTTGTACACCTTTTTTTGTAATTTTAAGATGATATGGATTGGTTTGTTGTGGTAAGGGATAGTTGGGGGTGATTTACGGTAGCCGAAGTAATTTAGATGATTCTGGTATAGTTTGTTATGTTTTTTAGCATTTTTTCGTAATTTTAATGTGATTGGGCTTAGTTTGTTGCTGTAAAGTGTAGTTGGGGGTGATTTTTGATAGCCGAAGTAATTTAGGTGAGTTTGGCATAGTTTGCTATGGTTAGTAGCATTTTTTTGTAATTTAAAAGTGATTGGGTTTAGTTTGTTGTGGTAAGGGTTAGTTGGTGATGATTTATGGTAGCCGAAGTAATTTAAGTGAGTTTGGCATAGTTTGCTATGGTTACTAGCATTTTTTTTTTATTTAAAAGTGATTGGGTTTAGTTTGTTGTAGTAAGGGTTAGTTGGTGAAGATTTAGAGTAGCCGAAGTAATATAGGTGAGTCTGGCATAGTTTGTTATGATTTGTACACCTTTTTTTGTAATTTTAAGATGATATGGTTTGGTTTGTTGTGGTAAGGGATATTTGGGGGTGATTTACGGTAGCCGAAGTAATTAAGGTGATTCTGGTATATTTTGTTATGATTTTTAGCATTTTTTTGTAATTTTAAAGTGATTGGGTTTAGTTTGTTGCTGTAAAGTGTAGTTGGGGGTGATTTTTGAAAGCCGAAGTAATTTAGGTGAGTTTGGCATAGTTTGCTTTGGTTAGTAGCATTTTTTTGTAATTTAAAAGTGATTGGGTTTAGTTTGTTGTGGTAAGGGTTAGTTGGTGATGATTTATGGTAGCCGAAGTAATTTAGGTGAGTTTGGCATAGTTTGCTATGGTTACTAGCATTTTTTGTAATTTAAAATTGATTGGGTTTAGCTTGTTGTGGTAAGGGTTAGTTGGTGATGATTTAGAGTAGCCGAAGTAATTCAGGTGAGTCTGGCATAGTTTGTTATGATTTGTACACCTTTTTTTGTAATTTTAAGATGATATGGTTTGGTTTGTTGTGGTAAGGGATAGTTGGGGGTGATTTACGGTAGCCGAAGTAATTTAGGTGATTCTGGTATAGTTTGTTATGATTTTTAGCATTTTTTTGTAATTTTTAAGTGATTGGGCTTAGTTTGTTGCTGTAAAGTGTAGTTGGGGGTGATTTTTGATAGCCGAAGTAATTTAGGTGAGTTTGGCATAGTTTGCTATGGTTAGTAGCTTTTTTTGTAATTTAAAAGTGATTGGATTTAGTTTGTTGTGGTAAGGTTTAGTTGGTGATGATTTATGGTAGCCCAAGTAATTTAGGTGAGTTTGGCATAGTTTGCTATGGTTACTAGCATTTTTTGTAATTTAAAAGTGATTGGGTTTAGTTTGTTGTGGTAAGGGTTAGTTGGTGAAGATTTAGAGTAGCCGAAGTAATTTAGGTGAGTCTGGCATAGTTTGTTATGATTTGTACACATTTTTTGTAATTTTAAGATGATATGGTTTGGTTTGTTGAGGTAAAGGATAGTTAATGGTGATTTACGGTAGCCGAAGTAATTTAGGTGATTCTGGTATAGTTTGTTATGATTTTTAGCATTTTTTTGTAATTTTAAAGTGATTGAGCTTAGTTTGATGCTGTAAAGTGTAGTTGGGGGTGATTTTTGATAGCCGAAGTAATTTAGGTGAGTTTAGCCTAGTTTGCTATGTTTAGTAGCATTTTTTTGTAATTTAAAAGTTATTGGGTTTAGTTTGTTGTGGTAAGGGTTAGTTGGTGATGATTTAGAGTAGCCGAAGTAATTTAGGTGAGTCTGGCATAGTTTGTTATGATTTGTACACCTTTTTTTGTAATTTTAAGATGATATGGTTTGGTTTGTTGTGGTAATGGATAGTTGGGGGTGATTTACGGTAGCCGAAGTAATTTAAGTGATTCTGGTATAGTTTCTTATGATTTTTAGCATTTTTTTGTAATTTTAAAGTGATTGGGCTTAGTTTGTTGCTGTAAAGTGTAGATGGGGGTGATTTTTGATAGCCGAAGTAATTTAGGTGAGTTTGGCATAGTTTGCTATGGTTAGTAGCATTTTTTTGTAATTTAAAAGTGATTGGGTTTAGTTTGTTGTGGTAAGGGTTAGTTGGTGATGATTTATGGTAGCCGAAATAATTTAGGTGAGTTTGGCATAGCTTGCTATGGTTACTAGCATTTTTTTGTAATTTTAAAGTGATTGGGTTTAGTTTGTTGTGGTAAGGGTTAGTTGGTGATGATTTATGGTAGCCGAAGTAATTTAGGTGAGTCTGGCATAGTTTGTTATGATTTGTACACCTTTTTTTGTAATTTTAAGATGATATGGTTTGGTTTGTTGTGGTAAGGGATAGTTGGGGGTGATTTACGGTAGCCGAAGTAATTTAGGTGATTCTGGTATATTTTGTTATGATTTTTAGCATTTTTTTGTAATTTTAAAGTGATTGGGCTTAGTTTGTTGCTGTAAAGTGTAGTTTGGGGTGATTTTTGAAAACCGAAGTAATTTAGGTGAGTTTGGCATAGTTTGCTTTGGTTAGTAGAATTTTTTTGTAATTTAAAAGTGATTGGGTATAGTTTGTTGTTTTAAGGGTTAGTTGGTGATGATTTATGGTAGCCGAAGTAATTTAGGTGAGTTTGGCATAGTTTCCTATGGTTACTAGCATTTTTTTGTAATTTAAAAGTGATTGGGTTTAGTTTGTTGTGGTAAGGGTTAGTTGGTGATGATTTAGAGTAGCCGAAGTAATTTAGGTGAGTCTGGCATAGTTTGTTAAGATTTGTACACCTTTTTTTGTAATTTTAAGATGATATGGTTTGGTTTGTTGTGGTAAGGGATAGTTGGGGGTGATTTACGGTAGCCGAAGTAATTTAGGTGATTCTGGTATAGTTTGTTATAATTTTTAGCATTTTTTCGTAATTTTAAAGTGATTGGGCTTAGTTTGTTGCTGTAAAGTGTAGTTGGGGGTGATTTTTGATAGCCGAAGTAATTTAGGTGAGTTTGGTATAGTTTGCTATGGTTAGTAGCATTTTTTTGTAATTTAAAAGTGATTGGGTTTAGTTTGTTGTGGTAAGGGTTAATTGGTGATGATTTATGGTAGCCGAAGTAATTTAGGTGAGTTTGGCATAGTTTGCTAAGGTTACTAGCATTTTTTTGTAATTTAAAAGTGATTGGGTTTAGCTTGTTGTGGTAAGGGTTAGTTGGTGATGGTTTAGAGTAGCCGAAGTAATTTAGGTGAGTCAGGCATAGTTTGTTATGATTTGTACACCTTTTTTTGTAATTTTAAGATGATATGGTTTGGTTTGTTGTGGTAAGGGATAGTTGGGGTTGATTTACGGTAGCCGAAGTAATTTAGGTGATTCTGGTATAGTTTGTTATGATTTTTAGCATTTTTTTTGTAATTTTAAAGTGATTGGGCTTAGTTTGTTGCTGTAAAGTGTAGTTGGGGGTGATTTTTGATAGCCGAAGTAATTTAAGTGAGTTTGGCATAGTTTGCTATGGTTAGTAGCATTTTTTTGTAATTTAAAAGTGATTGGGTTTAGTTTGTTGTGTTAAGGGTTAGTTGGTGATGATTTATGGTAGCCGAAGTAATTTAGGTGAGTTTGGCATAGTTTGCTATGGGTACTAGCATTTTTTTGTAATTTAAAAGTGATTGGGATTAGTTTGTTGTGGTAAGGGTTAGTTGGTGATGATTTAGAGTAGCCGAAGTAATATAGGTGAGTCTGGCATAGTTTGTTATGATTTGTACACCTTTTTTTGTAATTTTAAGATGATATGGTTTGGTTTGTTGTGGTAAGGGATAGTTGGGGGTGATTTACGGTAGCCGAAGTAATTTAGGTGTTTCTGGTATAGTTTGTTATGATTTTTAGCATTTTTTTGTAATTTTAAAGTGATTGGGCTTAGTTTGTTGCTGTAAAATGTTGTTGGGGGTGATTTTTGATAGCCGAAGTAATTTAGGTGAGTTTGGCATAGTTTGCTATGGTTAGTAGCATTTTTTTGTAATTTAAAAGTGATTGGGTTTAGCTTGTTGTGGTAAGGGTTAGTTGGTGATGATTTAGAGTAGCCGAAGTAATTTAGGTGAGTCTGGCATAGTTTGTTATGATTTGTACACCTTTTTTTGTAATTTTAAGATGATATGGTTTGGTTTGTTGTGGTAAGGGATAGTTGGGGGTGATTTACGGTAGCCAAAGTAATTTAGGTGATTCTGGTATAGTTTGTTATGATTTTTAGCATTTTTTTGTAATTTTAAAGTGATTGGGCTTAGTTTGTTGCTGTAAAGGGTAGTTGGGGGTGATTTTTGATAGCCGAAGTAATTTAGGTGAGTTTGGCATAGTTTGCTATGGTTAATAGCTTTTTTTGTAATTTAAAAGTGATTGGATTTAGTTTGTTGTGGTAAGGTTTAGTTGGTGATGATTTATGGTAGCCCAAGTAATTTAGGAGAGTTTGGCATAGTTTGCTATGGTTACTAGCATTTTTTTGTAATTTAAAAGTGATTGGGTTTAGTTTGTTGTGGTAAGGGTTAGTTGGTGATGATTTAGAGTAGCCGAAGTAATTTAGGTGAGTCTGGCATAGTTTGTTATGATTTGTACACCTTTTTTGTAATTTTAAGATGATATGGTTTGGTTTGTTGAGGTAAAGGTTAGTTGGGGGTGATTTACGGTAGCCGAAGTAATTTAGGTGATTCTGGTATAGTTTCTTATGATTTTTAGCATTTTTTTGTAATTTTAAAGTGATTGGGCTTAGTTTGTTGCTGTAAAGTGTAGTTGGGGGTGATTTTTGATAGCCGAAGTAATTTAGGTGAGTTTAGCATAGTTTGCTATGGTTAGTAGCATTTTTTTGTAATTTAAAAGTGATTGGGTTTAGTTTGTTGTGGTAAGGTTTAGTTGGTGATGATTTAGAGTAGCCGAAGTAATTTAGGTGAGTCTGGCATAGTTTGTTATGATTGGTACACCTTTTTTTGTAATTTTAAGATGATATGGTTTGGTTTGTTGTGGTAAGGGATAGTTGGGGGTGATTTACGGTAGCCGAAGTAATTTAGGTGATTCTGGTATAGTTTCTAATTATTTTTAGCATTTTTTTGTAATTTTAAAGTGATTGGGCTAAGTTTGTTGCTGTAAAGTGTAGTTGGGGGTGATTTTTGATAGCCGAAGTAATTTAGGTGAGTTTGGCATAGTTTGCTTTGGTTAGTAGCATTTTTTTGTAATTTAAAAGTGATTGGGTATAGTTTGTTGTTTTAAGGGTTAGTTGGTGATGATTTATGGTAGCCGAAGTAATTTAGGTGAGTTTGGCATAGTTTCCTATGGTTACTAGCATTTTTTTGTAATTTAAAAGTGATTGGGTTTAGTTTGTTGTGGTAAGTGTTAGTTGGTGATGATTTAGAGTAGCCGAAGTAATTTAGGTGAGTCTGGCATAGTTTGTTAAGATTTTTACACCTTTTTTTGTAATTGTAAGATGATATGGTTTGGCATTTAGTTAGTTAATTTTAAGATGATATGGTTTGGTTTGTTGTGGTAAGGGATAGTTGGGGGTGATTTACGGTAGCCAAAGTAATTTAGGTGATTCTGGTATAGTTTGTTATGATTTTTAGCATTTTTTTGTAATTTTAAAGTGATTGGGCTTAGTTTGATGCTGTAAAGTGTAGTTGGGGGTGATTTTTGATAGCCGAAGTAATTTAGGTGAGTTTAGCATAGTTTGCTATGGTTAGTAGCATTTTTTTGTAATTTAAAAGTGATTGGGTTTAGTTTGTTGTGGTAAGGGTTAGTTGGTGATGATTTAGAGTAGCCGAAGTAATTTAGGTGAGTCTGGCATAGTTTGTTATGATTGGTACACCTTTTTTTGTAATTTTAAGATGATATGGTTTGGTTTGTTGTGGTAAGGGATAGTTGGGGGTGATTTACGGTAGCCGAAGTAATTTAGGTGATTCTGGTATAGTTTCTAATGATTTTTAGCATTTTTTTTGTAATTTTAAAGTGATTGGGCTTAGTTTGTTGCTGTAAAGTGTAGTTGGGGGTGATTTTTGATAGCCGAAGTAATTTAAGTGAGTTTGGCATAGTTTGCTATGGTTAGTAGCATTTTTTTGTAATTTAAAAGTGATTGGGTTTAGTTTGTTGTGTTAAGGGTTAGTTGGTGATGATTTATGGTAGCCGAAGTAATTTAGGTGAGTTTGGCATAGTTTGCTATGGGTACTAGCATTTTTTTGTAATTTAAAAGTGATTGGGATTAGTTTGTTGTGGTAAGGGTTAGTTGGTGATGATTTAGAGTAGCCGAAGTAATATAGGTGAGTCTGGCATAGTTTGTTATGATTTGTACACCTTTTTTTGTAATTTTAAGATGATATGGTTTGGTTTGTTGTGGTAAGGGATAGTTGGGGGTGATTTACGGTAGCCGAAGTAATTTAGGTGTTTCTGGTATAGTTTGTTATGATTTTTAGCATTTTTTTGTAATTTTAAAGTGATTGGGCTTAGTTTGTTGCTGTAAAATGTTGTTGGGGGTGATTTTTGATAGCCGAAGTAATTTAGGTGAGTTTGGCATAGTTTGCTATGGTTAGTAGCATTTTTTTGTAATTTAAAAGTGATTGGGTTTAGCTTGTTGTGGTAAGGGTTAGTTGGTGATGATTTAGAGTAGCCGAAGTAATTTAGGTGAGTCTGGCATAGTTTGTTATGATTTGTACACCTTTTTTTGTAATTTTAAGATGATATGGTTTGGTTTGTTGTGGTAAGGGATAGTTGGGGGTGATTTACGGTAGCCAAAGTAATTTAGGTGATTCTGGTATAGTTTGTTATGATTTTTAGCATTTTTTTGTAATTTTAAAGTGATTGGGCTTAGTTTGTTGCTGTAAAGTGTAGTTGGGGGTGATTTTTGATAGCCGAAGTAATTTAGGTGAGTTTGGCATAGTTTGCTATGGTTAATAGCTTTTTTTGTAATTTAAAAGTGATTGGATTTAGTTTGTTGTGGTAAGGTTTAGTTGGTGATGATTTATGGTAGCCCAAGTAATTTAGGAGAGTTTGGCATAGTTTGCTATGGTTACTAGCATTTTTTTGTAATTTAAAAGTGATTGGGTTTAGTTTGTTGTGGTAAGGGTTAGTTGGTGATGATTTAGAGTAGCCGAAGTAATTTAGGTGAGTCTGGCATAGTTTGTTATGATTTGTACACCTTTTTTGTAATTTTAAGATGATATGGTTTGGTTTGTTGAGGTAAAGGTTAGTTGGGGGTGATTTACGGTAGCCGAAGTAATTTAGGTGATTCTGGTATAGTTTCTTATGATTTTTAGCATTTTTTTGTAATTTTAAAGTGATTGGGCTTAGTTTGTTGCTGTAAAGTGTAGTTGGGGGTGATTTTTGATAGCCGAAGTAATTTAGGTGAGTTTAGCATAGTTTGCTATGGTTAGTAGCATTTTTTTGTAATTTAAAAGTGATTGGGTTTAGTTTGTTGTGGTAAGGTTTAGTTGGTGATGATTTAGAGTAGCCGAAGTAATTTAGGTGAGTCTGGCATAGTTTGTTATGATTGGTACACCTTTTTTTGTAATTTTAAGATGATATGGTTTGGTTTGTTGTTGTAAGGGATAGTTGGGGGTGATTTACGGTAGCCGAAGTAATTTAGGTGATTCTGGTATAGTTTCTAATTATTTTTAGCATTTTTTTGTAATTTTAAAGTGATTGGGCTAAGTTTGTTGCTGTAAAGTGTAGTTGGGGGTGATTTTTGATAGCCGAAGTAATTTAGGTGAGTTTGGCATAGTTTGCTTTGGTTAGTAGCATTTTTTTGTAATTTAAAAGTGATTGGGTATAGTTTGTTGTTTTAAGGGTTAGTTGGTGATGATTTATGGTAGCCGAAGTAATTTAGGTGAGTTTGGCATAGTTTCCTATGGTTACTAGCATTTTTTTGTAATTTAAAAGTGATTGGGTTTAGTTTGTTGTGGTAAGTGTTAGTTGGTGATGATTTAGAGTAGCCGAAGTAATTTAGGTGAGTCTGGCATAGTTTGTTAAGATTTTTACACCTTTTTTTGTAATTGTAAGATGATATGGTTTGGCATTTAGTTAGTTAATTTTAAGATGATATGGTTTGGTTTGTTGTGGTAAGGGATAGTTGGGGGTGATTTACGGTAGCCAAAGTAATTTAGGTGATTCTGGTATAGTTTGTTATGATTTTTAGCATTTTTTTGTAATTTTAAAGTGATTGGGCTTAGTTTGTTGCTGTAAAGTGTAGTTGGGGGTGATTTTTGATAGCCGAAGTAATTTAGGTGAGTTTAGCATAGTTTGCTATGGTTAGTAGCATTTTTTTGTAATTTAAAAGTGATTGGGTTTAGTTTGTTGTGGTAAGGGTTAGTTGGTGATGATTTAGAGTAGCCGAAGTAATTTAGGTGAGTCTGGCATAGTTTGTTATGATTGGTACACCTTTTTTTGTAATTTTAAGATGATATGGTTTGGTTTGTTGTGGTAAGGGATAGTTGGGGGTGATTTACGGTAGCCGAAGTAATTTAGGTGATTCTGGTATAGTTTCTAATGATTTTTAGCATTTTTTTTGTAATTTTAAAGTGATTGGGCTAAGTTTGTTGCTGTAAAGTGTAGTTGGGGGTGATTTTTGATAGCCGAAGTAATTTAGGTGAGTTTGGCATAGTTTGCTATGGTTACTAGCATTTTTTTGTAATTTAAAAGTGATTGGGTTTAGCTTGTTGTGGTAAGGTTTAGTTGGTGATGATTTAGAGTAGCCGAAGTAATTTAGGTGAGTCTGGCATAGTTTGTTATGATTTGTACACCTTTTTTTTAATTTTAAGATGATATGGTTTGGTTTGTTGTGGTAAGGGATAGTTGGGGGTGATTTACGGTAGCCGAAGTAATTTAGGTGATTCTGGTATAGTTTGTTATGATTTTTAGCATTTTTTTGTAATTTTAAAGTGATTGGGCTTAGTTTGTTGCTGTAAAGTGTAGTTGGGGGTGATTTTTGATAGCCGAAGTAATTTAGGTGAGTTTGGCATAGTTTTTTATGGTTAGTAGCATTTTTTTGTAATTTATAAGTGATTGGATTTAGTTTGTTGTTTTAAGGGTTAGTTGGTGATGATTTATGGTAGCCGAAGTAATTTAGGTGAGTTTGGCATAGTTTGCTATGGTTACTAGCATTTTTTTGTAATTTAAAAGTGATTGGGTTTAGTTTGTTGTGGTAAGGGTTAGTTGGTGATGATTTAGAGTAGCCGAAGGAATTTAGGTGAGTCTGGCATAGTTTGTTATGATTTGATTTGTACACCTTTTTTCGTAATTTTAAGATGATATGGTTTGGTTTGTTGTGGTAAGGGATAGTTGGGGGTGATATACGGTAGCCGAAGTAATTTAGGTGATTCTGGTATAGTTTGTTATGCTTTTTAGCATTTTTTCGTAATTTTAAAGTGATTGGGGTTAGTTTGTTGCTGTAAAGTGTAGTTGGGGGTGATTTTTGATAGCCGAAGTAATTTAGGTGAGTTTGGCATAGTTTGCTATGGTTAGTAGCATTTTTTTGTAATTTAAAAGTGATTGGGTTTAGTTTGTTGTGGTAAGGGTTAGTTGGTGATGATTTATGGTAGCCGAAGTAATTTAGGTGAGTTTGGCATAGTTTGCTATGGTTACTAGCATTTTTTTGTAATTTAAAAGTGATTGGGTTTAGTTTGTTGTGGTAAGGGTTAGTTGGTGATGATTTAGAGTAGCCGAAGTAATTTAGGTGAGT
Organism: Eledona agricola; assembly: GCA_964023215.1. Taxonomy (NCBI): domain Eukaryota; kingdom Metazoa; phylum Arthropoda; class Insecta; order Coleoptera; family Tenebrionidae; genus Eledona; species Eledona agricola. The sequence goes on from CAXIEJ010000187.1 coordinate 854,653, forward strand.
CTGGCATAGTTTGTTATGATTTGTACACCTTTTTTTGTAATTTTAAGATGATATGGTTTGGTTTGTTGTGGTAAGGGATAGTTGGGGGTGATTTACGGTAGCCGAAGTAATTTAGGTAATTCTGGTATAGTTTGTTATGATTTTTAGCATTTTTTCGTAATTTTAAAGTGATTGGGGTTAGTTTGTTGCTGTAAAGTGTAGTTGGGGGTGATTTTTGATAGCCGAAGTAATTTAGGTGAGTTTGGCATAGTTTGTTATGATTTGTACACTTTTTTTTGTAATTTTAAGATGATATGGTTTGGTTTGTTGGAGTAAGGGATAGTTGGGGGTGATTTACGGTAGCCGAAGTAATTTAGGTGATTCTGGTATAGTTTGTTATGATTTTTAGCATTTTTTTGTAATTTTAAAGTGATTGGGTTTAGTTTGTTGCTGTAAAGTGTAGTTGGGGGTGATTTTTGAAAGCCGAAGTAATTTAGGTGAGTTTGGCATAGTTTGCTTTGGTTAGTAGCATTTTTTTGTAATTTAAAAGTGATTGGGTTTAGTTTGTTGTGGTAAGGGTTAGTTGGTGATGATTTATGGTAGCCGAAGTAATTTAGGTGAGTTTGGCATAGTTTGCTATGGTTACTAGCATTTTTTGTAATTTAAAAGTGATTGGGTTTAGCTTGTTGTGGTAAGGGTTAGTTGGTGATGATTTAGAGTAGCCGAAGTAATTCAGGTGAGTCTGGCATAGTTTGTTATGATTTGTACACCTTTTTTTGTAATTTTAAGATGATATGGTTTGGTTTGTTGTGGTAAGGGATAGTTGGGGGTGATTTACGGTAGCCGAAGTAATTTAGGTGATTCTGGTATAGTTTGTTATGATTTTTAGCATTTTTTTGTAATTTTTAAGTGATTGGGCTTAGTTTGTTGCTGTAAAGTGTAGTTGGGGGTGATTTTTGATAGCCGAAGTAATTTAGGTGAGTTTGGCATAGTTTGCTATGGTTAGTAGCTTTTTTTGTAATTTAAAAGTGATTGGATTTAGTTTGTTGTGGTAAGGTTTAGTTGGTGATGATTTATGGTAGCCCAAGTAATTTAGGTGAGTTTGGCATAGTTTGCTATGGTTACTAGCATTTTTTGTAATTTAAAAGTGATTGGGTTTAGTTTGTTGTGGTAAGGGTTAGTTGGTGAAGATTTAGAGTAGCCGAAGTAATTTAGGTGAGTCTGGCATAGTTTGTTATGATTTGTACACATTTTTTGTAATTTTAAGATGATATGGTTTGGTTTGTTGATGGTAAAGGATAGTTGGGGGTGATTTACGGTAGCCGAAGTAATTTAGGTGATTCTGGTATAGTTTGTTATGATTTTTAGCATTTTTTTGTAATTTTTAAGTGATTGGGCTTAGTTTGTTGCTGTAAAGTGTAGTTGGGGGTGATTTTTGATAGCCGAAGTAATTTAGGTGAGTTTGGCATAGTTTGCTATGGTTAGTAGCTTTTTTTGTAATTTAAAAGTGATTGGATTTAGTTTGTTGTGGTAAGGTTTAGTTGGTGATGATTTATGGTAGCCCAAGTAATTTAGGTGAGTTTGGCATAGTTTGCTATGGTTACTAGCATTTTTTGTAATTTAAAAGTGATTGGGTTTAGTTTGTTGTGGTAAGGGTTAGTTGGTGAAGATTTAGAGTAGCCGAAGTAATTTAGGTGAGTCTGGCATAGTTTGTTATGATTTGTACACATTTTTTGTAATTTTAAGATGATATGGTTTGGTTTGTTGAGGTAAAGGATAGTTGGGGGTGATTTACGGTAGCCGAAGTAATTTAGGTGATTCTGGTATAGTTTGTTATGATTTTTAGCATTTTTTTGTAATTTTAAAGTGATTGAGCTTAGTTTGATGCTGTAAAGTGTAGTTGGGGGTGATTTTTGATAGCCGAAGTAATTTAGGTGAGTTTAGCCTAGTTTGCTATGTTTAGTAGCATTTTTTTGTAATTTAAAAGTTATTGGGTTTAGTTTGTTGTGGTAAGGGTTAGTTGGTGATGATTTAGAGTAGCCGAAGTAATTTAGGTGAGTCTGGCATAGTTTGTTATGATTTGTACACCTTTTTTTGTAATTTTAAGATGATATGGTTTGGTTTGTTGTGGTAAGGGATAGTTGGGGGTGAATTACGGTAGCCGAAGTAATTTAGGTGATTCTGGTATATTTTGTTATGATTTTTAGCATTTTTTTGTAATTTTAAAGTGATTGGGCTTAGTTTGTTGCTGTAAAGTGTAGTTTGGGGTGATTTTTGAAAACCGAAGTAATTTAGGTGAGTTTGGCATAGTTTGCTTTGGTTAGTAGAATTTTTTTGTAATTTAAAAGTGATTGGGTATAGTTTGTTGTTTTAAGGGTTAGTTGGTGATGATTTATGGTAGCCGAAGTAATTTAGGTGAGTTTGGCCTAGTTTCCTATGGTTACTAGCATTTTTTTGTAATTTAAAAGTGATTGGGTTTAGTTTGTTGTGGTAAGGGTTAGTTGGTGATGATTTAGAGTAGCCGAAGTAATTTAGGTGAGTCTGGCATAGTTTGTTAAGATTTGTACACCTTTTTTTGTAATTTTAAGATGATATGGTTTGGTTTGTTGTGGTAAGGGATAGTTGGGGGTGATTTACGGTAGCCGAAGTAATTTAGGTGATTCTGGTATAGTTTGTTATAATTTTTAGCATTTTTTCGTAATTTTAAAGTGATTGGGCTTAGTTTGTTGCTGTAAAGTGTAGTTGGGGGTGATTTTTGATAGCCGAAGTAATTTAGGTGAGTTTGGTATAGTTTGCTATGGTTAGTAGCATTTTTTTGTAATTTAAAAGTGATTGGGTTTAGTTTGTTGTGGTAAGGGTTAATTGGTGATGATTTTTGATAGCCGAAGTAATTTAAGTGAGTTTGGCATAGTTTGCTATGGTTAGTAGCATTTTTTTGTAATTTAAAAGTGATTGGGTTTAGTTTGTTGTGGTAAGGGTTAATTGGTGATGATTTATGGTAGCCGAAGTAATTTAGGTGAGTTTGGCATAGTTTGCTAAGGTTACTAGCATTTTTTTGTAATTTAAAAGTGATTGGGTTTAGCTTGTTGTGGTAAGGGTTAGTTGGTGATGATTTAGAGTAGCCGAAGTAATATAGGTGAGTCTGGCATAGTTTGTTATGATTTGTACACCTTTTTTTGTAATTTTAAGATGATATGGTTTGGTTTGTTGTGGTAAGGGATAGTTGGGGGTTATTTACGGTAGCCGAAGTAATTTAGGTGTTTCTGGTATAGTTTGTTATGATTTTTAGCATTTTTTTGTAATTTTAAAGTGATTGGGCTTAGTTTGTTGCTTTAAAATGTTGTTGGGGGTGATTTTTGATAGCCGAAGTAATTTAGGTGAGTTTGGCATAGTTTGCTATGGTTAGTAGCATTTTTTTGTAATTTAAAAGTGATTGGGTTTAGCTTGTTGTGGTAAGGGTTAGTTGGTGATGATTTAGAGTAGCCGAAGTAATTTAGGTGAGTCTGGCATAGTTTGTTATGATTTGTACACCTTTTTTTGTAATTTTAAGATGATATGGTTTGGTTTGTTGTGGTAAGGGATAGTTGGGGGTGATTTACGGTAGCCAAAGTAATTTAGGTGATTCTGGTATAGTTTGTTATGATTTTTAGCATTTTTTTGTAATTTTAAAGTGATTGGGCTTAGTTTGTTGCTGTAAAGTGTAGTTGGGGGTGATTTTTGATAGCCGAAGTAATTTAGGTGAGTTTGGCATAGTTTGCTATGGTTAATAGCTTTTTTTGTAATTTAAAAGTGATTGGATTTAGTTTGTTGTGGTAAGGTTTAGTTGGTGATGATTTATGGTAGCCCAAGTAATTTAGGTGAGTTTGGCATAGTTTGCTATGGTTACTAGCATTTTTTTGTAATTTAAAAGTGATTGGGTTTAGTTTGTTGTGGTAAGGGTTAGTTGGTGATGATTTAGAGTAGCCGAAGTAATTTAGGTGAGTCTGGCATAGTTTGTTATGATTGGTACACCTTTTTTTGTAATTTTAAGATGATATGGTTTGGTTTGTTGTGGTAAGGGATAGTTGGGGGTGATTTACGGTAGCCGAAGTAATTTAGGTGATTTTGGTATAGTTTGTTATGATTTTTAGCATTTTTTTGTAATTTTAAAGTGATTGGGCTTAGTTTGTTGCTGTAAAGTGTAGTTGGGGGTGATTTTTGATAGCCGAAGTAATTTAGGTGAGTTTGGCATAGTTTTTTATGGTTAGTAGCAATTTTTGTAATTTATAAGTGATTGGGTTTAGTTTGTTGTTTTAAGGGTTAGTTGGTGATGATTTATGGTAGCCGAAGTAATTTAGGTGAGTTTGGCATAGTTTGCTATGGTTACTAGCATTTTTTTGTAATTTAAAAGTGATTGGGTTTAGTTTGTTGTGGTAAGGGTTAGTTGGTGATGATTTAGAGTAGCCGAAGGAATTTAGGTGAGTCTGGCATAGTTTGTTATGATTTGATTTGTACACCTTTTTTCGTAATTTTAAGATGATATGGTTTGGTTTGTTGTGGTAAGGGATAGTTGGGGGTGATATACGGTAGCCGAAGTAATTTAGGTGATTCTGGTATAGTTTGTTATGCTTTTTATCATTTTTTCGTAATTTTAAAGTGATTGGGGTTAGTTTGTTGCTGTAAAGTGTAGTTGGGGGTGATTTTTGATAGCCGAAGTAATTTAGGTGAGTTTGGCATAGTTTGCTATGGTTAGTAGCATTTTTTTGTAATTTAAAAGTGATTGGGTTTAGTTTGTTGTGGTAAGGGTTAGTTGGTGATGATTTATGGTAGCCGAAGTAATTTAGGTGAGTTTGGCATAGTTTGCTATGGTTACTAGCATTTTTTTGTAATTTAAAAGTGATTGGGTTTAGTTTGTTGTGGTAAGGGTTAGTTGGTGATGATTTAGAGTAGCCAAAGTAATTTAGGTGAGTCTGGCATAGTTTGTTATGATTTGTACACCTTTTTTTGTAATTTTAAGATGATATGGTTTGGTTTGTTGTGGTAAGGGATAGTTGGGGGTGATTTACGGTAGCCGAAGTAATTTAGGTAATTCTGGTATAGTTTGTTATGATTTTTAGCATTTTTTCGTAATTTTAAAGTGATTGGGGTTAGTTTGTTGCTGTAAAGTGTAGTTGGGGGTGATTTTTGATAGCCGAAGTAATTTAGGTGAGTTTGGCATAGTTTGTTATGATTTGTACACTTTTTTTTGTAATTTTAAGATGATATGGTTTGGTTTGTTGGAGTAAGGGATAGTTGGGGGTGATTTACGGTAGCCGAAGTAATTTAGGTGATTCTGGTATAGTTTGTTATGATTTTTAGCATTTTTTTGTAATTTTAAAGTGATTGGGCTTAGTTTGTTGCTGTAAAGTGTAGTTGGGGGTGATTTTTGATAGCCGAAGTAATTTAGGTGAGTTTGGCATAGTTTGCTATGGTTAGTAGCATTTTTTTGTAATTTAAAAATGATTGGGTTTAGTTTGTTGTGTTAAGGGTTAGTTAGTGATGATTTATGGTAGCCGAAGTAATTTAGGTGAGTTTGGCATAGTTTGCTATGGTTACTAGCGTTTTTTTGTAATTTAAAAGTGATTGGGTTTAGTTTGTTGTGGTAAGGGTTAGTTGGTGATGATTTAGAGTAGCCGAAGTAATTTAGGTGAGTCTGGCATAGATTGTTATGATTTGTACACCTTTTTTTGTAATTTTAAGATGATATGGTTTGGTTTGTTGTGGTAAGGGATAGTTGGGGGTGATTTACGGTAGCCGAAGTAATTTAGGTGTTTCTGGTATAGTTTGTTATGATTTTTAGCATTTTTTTGTAATTTTAAAGTGATTGGGCTTAGTTTGTTTCTGTAAATTGTAGTTGGGGGTGATTTTTGATAGCCGAAGTAATTTAGGTGAGTTTGGCATAGTTTGATATGGTTAGTAGCATTTTTTTGTAATTTAAAAGTGATTGGGTTTAGTTTGTTGTGGTAAGGGTTAGTTGGTGATGATTTATGGTAGCCGAAGTAATTTAGGTTAGTTTGGCATAGTTTGCTATGGTTACTAGCATTTTTTTGTAATTTAAAAGTGATTGGGTTTAGTTTGTTGTGGTAAGGGTTAGTTGGTGATGATTTAGAGTAGCCGAAGTAATTTAGGTGAGTCTGGCATAGTTTGTTATTATTTGTACACCTTTTTTTGTAATTTTAAGATGATATGGTTTGGTTTGTTGTGGTAAGGGATAGTTGGGGGTGATTTACGGTTGCCGAAGTAATTTAGGTGATTCTGGTATAGTTTGTTATGATTTTTAGCACTTTTTTGTAATTTTAAAGTGATTGAGCTTAGTTTGTTGCTGTAAAGTGTAGTTGGGGGTGATTTTTGATAGCCGAAGTAATTTAGGTGAGTTTGGCATAGTTTGCTATGGTTAGTAGCATTTTTTTGTAATTTAAAAGTGATTCGGTTTAGTTTGTTGTGGTAAGGGTTAGTTTGTGATGATTTATGGTAGCCGAAGTAATTTAGGTGAGTTTGGCATAGTTTGCTATGGTTAGTAGCATTTTTTTGTAATTTAAAAGTGATTGGGTTTAGTTTGTTGTGGTAAGGGTTAGTTGGTGATGATTTATGGTACCCGAAGTAATTTAGGTGAGTTTGGCATAGTTTGCTATGGTTACTAGCATTTTTTTGTAACTTAAAAGTGATTGGGTTTAGCTTGTTGTGGTAAGGGTTAGTTGGTGATGATTTGGAGTAGCCGAAGTAATTTAGGTGAGTCTGGCATAGTTTGTTATGATTTGTACACTTTTTTTGTAATTTTAAGATGATATGGTTTGGTTTGTTGTAGTAAGGAATAGTTGGGGGTGATTTACGGTAGCCGAAGTAATTTAGGTGATTCTGGTATAGTTTGTTATGATTTTTAGCATTTTTTTGTAATTTTAAAGTGATTGGGCTTAGTTTGTTGCTGTAAAGTGTAGTTGGGGGTGATTTTTGATAGCCGAAGTAATTTAGGTGAGTTTGGCATAGTTTGCTATGGTAAGTAGCATTTTTTTGTAATTTAAAAATGATTGGGTTTAGTTTGTTGTGTTAAGGGTTAGTTGGTGATGATTTATGGTAGCCGAAGTAATTTAGGTGAGTTTGGCATAGTTTGCTATGGTTACTAGCATTTTTTTGTAATTTAAAAGTGATTGGGTTTAGTTTGTTGTGGTAAGGGTTAGTTGGTGATGATTTAGAGTAGCCGAAGTAATTTAGGTGAGTCTGGCATAGATTGTTATGATTTGTACACCTTTTTTTGTAATTTTAAGATGATATGGTTTGGTTTGTTGTGGTAAGGGATAGTTGGGGGTGATTTACGGTAGCCGAAGTAATTTAGGTGTTTCTGGTATAGTTTGTTATGATTTTTAGCATTTTTTTGTAATTTTAAAATGATTGGGCTTAGTTTGTTTCTGTAAATTGTAGTTGGGGGTGATTTTTGATAGCCGAAGTAATTTAGGTGAGTTTGGCATAGTTTGATATGGTTAGTAGCATTTTTTTGTAATTTAAAAGTGATTGGGTTTAGTTTGTTGTGGTAAGGGTTAGTTGGTGATGATTTATGGTAGCCGAAGTAATTTAGGTTAGTTTGGCATAGTTTGCCATGGTTACTAGCATTTTTTTGTAATTTAAAAGTGATTGGGTTTAGTTTGTTGTGGTAAGGGTTAGTTGGTGATGATTTAGAGTAGCCGAAGTAATTTAGGTGAGTCTGGCATAGTTTGTTATTATTTGTACACCTTTTTTTGTAATTTTAAGATGATATGGTTTGGTTTGTTGTGGTAAGGAATAGTTGGGGGTGATTTACGGTTGCCGAAGTAATTTAGGTGATTCTGGTATAGTTTGTTATGATTTTTAGCATTTTTTTGTAATTTTAAAGTGATTGAGCTTAGTTTGTTGCTGTAAAGTGTAGTTGGGGGTGATTTTTGATAGCCGAAGTAATTTAGGTGAGTTTGGCAAAGTTTGCTATGGTTAGTAGCATTTTTTTGTAATTTAAAAGTGATTGGGTTTAGTTTGTTGTGGTAAGGGTTAGTTGGTGATGATTTAGAGTAGCCGAAGTAATTTGGGTGAGTCTGGCATAGTTTGTTATGATTTGTACACCTTTTTTTGTAATTTTAAGATGATATGGTTTGGTTTGTTGTGGTAAGGGATAGTTGGGGGTGATTTACGGTAGCCGAAGTAATGTAGGTGATTCTGGTATAGTTTGTTATGATTTTTAGCATTTTTTTGTAATTTTAAAATGATTGGGCTTAGTTTGTTGCTGCAAAGTGTAGTTGGGGGTGATTTTTGATAGCCAAAGTAATTTAGGTGAGTTTGGCAAAGTTTGCTATGGTTAGTAGCATTTTTTTGTAATTTAAAAGTGATTGGGTTTAGTTTGTTGTGGTAAGGGTTAGTTGGTGATGATTTAGAGTAGCCGAAGTAATTTAGGTGAGTCTGGCATAGTTTGTTATGATTTGTACACCTTTTTTTGTAATTTTAAGATGATATGGTTTGGTTTGTTGTGGTAGGGGTTAGTTGGTGATGATTTAGAGTAGCCGAAGTAATTTAGGTGAGTCTGGCATAGTTTGTTATGATTTGTACACCTTTTTTGCTAATTTTAAGATGATATGGTTTGGTTTGTTGTGGTAAGGGATAGTTGGGGGTGATTTACGGTAGCCGAAGAAATTTAAGTGATTCTGGTATAGTTTGTTATGATTGTTAGCATTTTTTTTGTAATTTTAAAGTGATTGGGCTTAGTTTGTTGCTGTAAAGTGTAGCTGGGGGTGATTTTTGATAGCCGAAGTAATTTAGGTGAGTTTGGCATAGTTTGCTATGTTTAGAAGCATGTTTTTGTAATTTAAAAGTGATTGGATTTAGTTTGTTGTGGTAAGGGTTAGTTGGTGATGATTTAGAGTAGCCGAAGTAATTTAGGTGAGTCTGGCATAGTTTGATATGATTTTTAGCATTAGTTTGTTGCTGTAAAGTGTAGTTGGGGGTGATTTTTGATAGCCGAAGTAATTTAGGTGAGTTTGGCATAGTTTGCTATGGTTAGTAGCATTTTTTTGTAATTTAAAAATGATTGGGTTTAGTTTGTTGTGTTAAGGGTTAGTTAGTGATGATTTATGGTAGCCGAAGTAATTTAGGTGAGTTTGGCATAGTTTGCTATGGTTACTAGCGTTTTTTTGTAATTTAAAAGTGATTGGGTTTAGTTTGTTGTGGTAAGGGTTAGTTGGTGATGATTTAGAGTAGCCGAAGTAATTTAGGTGAGTCTGGCATAGATTGTTATGATTTGTACACCTTTTTTTGTAATTTTAAGATGATATGGTTTGGTTTGTTGTGGTAAGGGATAGTTGGGGGTGATTTACGGTAGCCGAAGTAATTTAGGTGTTTCTGGTATAGTTTGTTATGATTTTTAGCATTTTTTTGTAATTTTAAAGTGATTGGGCTTAGTTTGTTTCTGTAAATTGTAGTTGGGGGTGATTTTTGATAGCCGAAGTAATTTAGGTGAGTTTGGCATAGTTTGATATGGTTAGTAGCATTTTTTTGTAATTTAAAAGTGATTGGGTTTAGTTTGTTGTGGTAAGGGTTAGTTGGTGATGATTTATGGTAGCCGAAGTAATTTAGGTTAGTTTGGCATAGTTTGCTATGGTTACTAGCATTTTTTTGTAATTTAAAAGTGATTGGGTTTAGTTTGTTGTGGTAAGGGTTAGTTGGTGATGATTTAGAGTAGCCGAAGTAATTTAGGTGAGTCTGGCATAGTTTGTTATTATTTGTACACCTTTTTTTGTAATTTTAAGATGATATGGTTTGGTTTGTTGTGGTAAGGGATAGTTGGGGGTGATTTACGGTTGCCGAAGTAATTTAGGTGATTCTGGTATAGTTTGTTATGATTTTTAGCACTTTTTTGTAATTTTAAAGTGATTGAGCTTAGTTTGTTGCTGTAAAGTGTAGTTGGGGGTGATTTTTGATAGCCGAAGTAATTTAGGTGAGTTTGGCATAGTTTGCTATGGTTAGTAGCATTTTTTTGTAATTTAAAAGTGATTCGGTTTAGTTTGTTGTGGTAAGGGTTAGTTTGTGATGATTTATGGTAGCCGAAGTAATTTAGGTGAGTTTGGCATAGTTTGCTATGGTTAGTAGCATTTTTTTGTAATTTAAAAGTGATTGGGTTTAGTTTGTTGTGGTAAGGGTTAGTTGGTGATGATTTATGGTTCCCGAAGTAATTTAGGTGAGTTTGGCATAGTTTGCTATGGTTACTAGCATTTTTTTGTAACTTAAAAGTGATTGGGTTTAGCTTGTTGTGGTAAGGGTTAGTTGGTGATGATTTGGAGTAGCCGAAGTAATTTAGGTGAGTCTGGCATAGTTTGTTATGATTTGTACACTTTTTTTGTAATTTTAAGATGATATGGTTTGGTTTGTTGTAGTAAGGAATAGTTGGGGGTGATTTACGGTAGCCGAAGTAATTTAGGTGATTCTGGTATAGTTTGTTATGATTTTTAGCATTTTTTTGTAATTTTAAAGTGATTGGGCTTAGTTTGTTGCTGTAAAGTGTAGTTGGGGGTGATTTTTGATAGCCGAAGTAATTTAGGTGAGTTTGGCATAGTTTGCTATGGTAAGTAGCATTTTTTTGTAATTTAAAAATGATTGGGTTTAGTTTGTTGTGTTAAGGGTTAGTTGGTGATGATTTATGGTAGCCGAAGTAATTTAGGTGAGTTTGGCATAGTTTGCTATGGTTACTAGCATTTTTTTGTAATTTAAAAGTGATTGGGTTTAGTTTGTTGTGGTAAGGGTTAGTTGGTGATGATTTAGAGTAGCCGAAGTAATTTAGGTGAGTCTGGCATAGATTGTTATGATTTGTACACCTTTTTTTGTAATTTTAAGATGATATGGTTTGGTTTGTTGTGGTAAGGGATAGTTGGGGGTGATTTACGGTAGCCGAAGTAATTTAGGTGTTTCTGGTATAGTTTGTTATGATTTTTAGCATTTTTTTGTAATTTTAAAATGATTGGGCTTAGTTTGTTTCTGTAAATTGTAGTTGGGGGTGATTTTTGATAGCCGAAGTAATTTAGGTGAGTTTGGCATAGTTTGATATGGTTAGTAGCATTTTTTTGTAATTTAAAAGTGATTGGGTTTAGTTTGTTGTGGTAAGGGTTAGTTGGTGATGATTTATGGTAGCCGAAGTAATTTAGGTTAGTTTGGCATAGTTTGCCATGGTTACTAGCATTTTTTTGTAATTTAAAAGTGATTGGGTTTAGTTTGTTGTGGTAAGGGTTAGTTGGTGATGATTTAGAGTAGCCGAAGTAATTTAGGTGAGTCTGGCATAGTTTGTTATTATTTGTACACCTTTTTTTGTAATTTTAAGATGATATGGTTTGGTTTGTTGTGGTAAGGAATAGTTGGGGGTGATTTACGGTTGCCGAAGTAATTTAGGTGATTCTGGTATAGTTTGTTATGATTTTTAGCATTTTTTTGTAATTTTAAAGTGATTGAGCTTAGTTTGTTGCTGTAAAGTGTAGTTGGGGGTGATTTTTGATAGCCGAAGTAATTTAGGTGAGTTTGGCATAGTTTGCTATGGTTAGTAGCATTTTTTTGTAATTTAAAAGTGATTGGGTTTAGCTTGTTGTGGTAAGGGTTAGTTGGTGATGATTTAGAGTAGCCGAAGTAATTTAGGTGAGTCTGGCATAGTTTGTTATGATTTGTACACCTTTTTTTGTAATTTTAAGATGATATGGTTTCGTTTGTTGTGGTAAGGGATAGTTGGGGGTGATTTACGGTAGCCAAATAATTTAGGTGATTCTGGTATAGTTTGTTATGATTTTTAGCATTTTTTTGTAATTTTAAAGTGATTGGGCTTAGTTTGTTGCTGTAAAGTGTAGTTGGGGGTGATTTTTGATAGCCGAAGTAATTTAGGTGAGTTTGGCATAGTTTGCTATGGTTAATAGCTTTTTTTGTAATTTAAAAGTGATTGGATTTAGTTTGTTGTGGTAAGGTTTAGTTGGTGATGATTTATGGTAGCCCAAGTAATTTAGGTGAGTTTGGCATAGTTTGTTATGGTTACTAGCATTTTTTTGTAATTTAAAAGTGATTGGGTTTAGTTTGTTGTGGTAAGGGTTAGTTGGTGATGATTTAGAGTAGCCGAAGTAATTTAGGTGAGTCTGGCATAGTTTGTTATGATTGGTACACCTTTTTTTGTAATTTTAAGATGATATGGTTTGGTTTGTTGTGGTAAGGGATAGTTGGGGGTGATTTACGGTAGCCGAAGTAATTTAGGTGATTTTGGTATAGTTTGTTATGATTTTTAGCATTTTTTTGTAATTTTAAAGTGATTGGGCTTAGTTTGTTGCTGTAAAGTGTAGTTGGGGGTGATTTTTGATAGCCGAAGTAATTTAGGTGAGTTTGGCATAGTTTTTTATGGTTAGTAGCAATTTTTGTAATTTATAAGTGATTGGGTTTAGTTTGTTGTTTTAAGGGTTAGTTGGTGATGATTTATGGTAGCCGAAGTAATTTAGGTGAGTTTGGCATAGTTTGCTATGGTTACTAGCATTTTTTTGTAATTTAAAAGTGATTGGGTTTAGTTTGTTGTGGTAAGGGTTAGTTGGTGATGATTTAGAGTAGCCGAAGGAATTTAGGTGAGTCTGGCATAGTTTGTTATGATTTGATTTGTACACCTTTTTTCGTAATTTTAAGATGATATGGTTTGGTTTGTTGTGGTAAGGGATAGTTGGGGGTGATATACGGTAGCCGAAGTAATTTAGGTGATTCTGGTATAGTTTGTTATGCTTTTTAGCATTTTTTCGTAATTTTAAAGTGATTGGGGTTAGTTTGTTGCTGTAAAGTGTAGTTGGGGGTGATTTTTGATAGCCGAAGTAATTTAGGTGAGTTTGGCATAGTTTGCTATGGTTAGTAGCATTTTTTTGTAATTTAAAAGTGATTGGGTTTAGTTTGTTGTGGTAAGGGTTAGTTGGTGATGATTTATGGTAGCCGAAGTAATTTAGGTGAGTTTGGCATAGTTTGCTATGGTTACTAGCATTTTTTTGTAATTTAAAAGTGATTGGGTTTAGTTTGTTGTGGTAAGGGTTAGTTGGTGATGATTTAGAGTAGCCGAAGTAATTTAGGTGAGTCTGGCATAGTTTGTTATGATTTGTACACCTTTTTTTGTAATTTTAAGATGATATGGTTTGGTTTGTTGTGGTAAGGGATAGTTGGGGGTGATTTACGGTAGCCGAAGTAATTTAGGTAATTCTGGTATAGTTTGTTATGATTTTTAGCATTTTTTCGTAATTTTAAAGTGATTGGGGTTAGTTTGTTGCTGTAAAGTGTAGTTGGGGGTGATTTTTGATAGCCGAAGTAATTTAGGTGAGTTTGGCATAGTTTGTTATGATTTGTACACTTTTTTTTGTAATTTTAAGATGATATGGTTTGGTTTGTTGGAGTAAGGGATAGTTGGGGGTGATTTACGGTAGCCGAAGTAATTTAGGTGATTCTGGTATAGTTTGTTATGATTTTTAGCATTTTTTTGTAATTTTAAAGTGATTGGGCTTAGTTTGTTGCTGTAAAGTGTAGTTGGGGGTGATTTTTGATAGCCGAAGTAATTTAGGTGAGTTTGGCATAGTTTGCTATGGTTAGTAGCATTTTTTTGTAATTTAAAAATGATTGGGTTTAGTTTGTTGTGTTAAGGGTTAGTTAGTGATGATTTATGGTAGCCGAAGTAATTTAGGTGAGTTTGGCATAGTTTGCTATGGTTACTAGCGTTTTTTTGTAATTTAAAAGTGATTGGGTTTAGTTTGTTGTGGTAAGGGTTAGTTGGTGATGATTTAGAGTAGCCGAAGTAATTTAGGTGAGTCTGGCATAGATTGTTATGATTTGTACACCTTTTTTTGTAATTTTAAGATGATATGGTTTGGTTTGTTGTGGTAAGGGATAGTTGGGGGTGATTTACGGTAGCCGAAGTAATTTAGGTGTTTCTGGTATAGTTTGTTATGATTTTTAGCATTTTTTTGTAATTTTAAAGTGATTGGGCTTAGTTTGTTTCTGTAAATTGTAGTTGGGGGTGATTTTTGATAGCCGAAGTAATTTAGGTGAGTTTGGCATAGTTTGCTATGGTTAGTAGCATTTTTTTGTAATTTAAAAATGATTGGGTTTAGTTTGTTGTGGTAAGGGTTAGTTGGTGATGATTTATGGTAGCCGAAGTAATTTAGGTTAGTTTGGCATAGTTTGCTATGGTTACTAGCATTTTTTTGTAATTTAAAAGTGATTGGGTTTAGTTTGTTGTGGTAAGGGTTAGTTGGTGATGATTTAGAGTAGCCGAAGTAATTTAGGTGAGTCTGGCATAGTTTGTTATTATTTGTACACCTTTTTTTGTAATTTTAAGATGATATGGTTTGGTTTGTTGTGGTAAGGGATAGTTGGGGGTGATTTACGGTTGCCGAAGTAATTTAGGTGATTCTGGTATAGTTTGTTATGATTTTTAGCACTTTTTTGTAATTTTAAAGTGATTGAGCTTAGTTTGTTGCTGTAAAGTGTAGTTGGGGGTGATTTTTGATAGCCGAAGTAATTTAGGTGAGTTTGGCATAGTTTGCTATGGTTAGTAGCATTTTTTTGTAATTTAAAAGTGATTCGGTTTAGTTTGTTGTGGTAAAGGTTAGTTTGTGATGATTTATGGTAGCCGAAGTAATTTAGGTGAGTTTGGCATAGTTTGCTATGGTTAGTAGCATTTTTTTGTAATTTAAAAGTGATTGGGTTTAGTTTGTTGTGGTAAGGGTTAGTTGGTGATGATTTATGGTACCCGAAGTAATTTAGGTGAGTTTGGCATAGTTTGCTATGGTTACTAGCATTTTTTTGTAACTTAAAAGTGATTGGGTTTAGCTTGTTGTGGTAAGGGTTAGTTGGTGAAGATTTGGAGTAGCCGAAGTAATTTAGGTGAGTCTGGCATAGTTTGTTATGATTTGTACACTTTTTTTGTAATTTTAAGATGATATGGTTTGGTTTGTTGTAGTAAGGAATAGTTGGGGGTGATTTACGGTAGCCGAAGTAATTTAGGTGATTCTGGTATAGTTTGTTATGATTTTTAGCATTTTTTTGTAATTTTAAAGTGATTGGGCTTAGTTTGTTGCTGTAAAGTGTAGTTGGGGGTGATTTTTGATAGCCGAAGTAATTTAGGTGAGTTTGGCATAGTTTGCTATGGTAAGTAGCATTTTTTTGTAATTTAAAAATGATTGGGTTTAGTTTGTTGTGTTAAGGGTTAGTTGGTGATGATTTATGGTAGCCGAAGTAATTTAGGTGAGTTTGGCATAGTTTGCTATGGTTACTAGCATTTTTTTGTAATTTAAAAGTGATTGGGTTTAGTTTGTTGTGGTAAGGGTTAGTTGGTGATGATTTATGGTAGCCGAAGTAATTTAGGTGAGTTTGGCATAGTTTGCTATGGTTAGTAGCATTTTTTTGTAATTTAAAAGTGATTGGGTTTAGTTTGTTGTGGTAAGGGTTAGTTGGTGATGATTTATGGTAGCCGAAGTAATTTAGGTGAGTTTGGCATAGTTTGCTATGGTTACTAGCATTTTTTTGTAATTTAAAAGTCATTGGGTTTAGTTTGTTGTGGTAAGGGTTAGTTGGTGATGATTTAGAGTAGCCGAAGTAATTTAGGTGAGTTTGGCATAGTTTGTTATGATTTGTACACCTTTTTTTGTAATTTTAAGATGATTGTTTTTTGTTGTTGTGGCGAAGCACATAGTTTCCCAATAAAGTTTTAAGTTTATAAACAAAAACTCGGTTTTATTTAATTTTTAACTTTATTTGCACATGTGCCGTAATATGTAACGGCACTCCAGGATGTTGGATCGATACTGATTCTCCCATCGATCAAAGTACATTGATGAAATAAATATCGATGGGGGGGATAAAACACGACAGAGGGACCGACTAGTACCAAACATGCCGCCCCCCTTGAAATGCAAATTTCAAAATAAAGAGAACATTATTTTCGTATAAAATAACATGATTACAAAATGATATGGATCAATGCAAAAGAACAGAAATGATCATCCTAAAAATTAAAGGAAAGAACATGTATGTGAAACAATAAATTAATTCAATGCATCGTCAGCAAGATGACTGGTATGTTCACTCAGTATGTAATGGGGCGAGTTTGTTAACTGCGCGCCGCACTTCACCATTAGAAGTTTTTACGTCCACTACCCGCACTACACCATCAGTCCCTGGATGAAGTTGTGTGATGCGACCCATTTTCCCGCAGGTAGGAGGACTCGGATCCTTCAAAAGGACGAGGGTTCCAACCTGCACAGCTGGAGTGTTCACCTTCCATTTGCATCGCTGCTGTAGAGTGGTTAAATAGTCATGTGACCATTTCCTCCAGAATTGTTGTTGTCTCTGCTGCACGCGTTGGAACCGTGTCAGTCGATTAGACGATACATCAGAAACATCTCGTTGCAACGGTGCGAATAGCGAATTACCCACAAGGAAATGTGCAGGGGTCAATGGACACAAATCATTTGGATCAGTGGAAAAAGGAATTAGTGGCCGGGAATTCATGATGGCCTCAATTTGTGTAAAAATAGTAGTCAATTCCTCAAAAGTGAATGTGGAATTAGAAAATAATTTTTTAAAGTGACGCTTAGCTGACTTTACAGCGGCCTCCCACAGACCACCGAAGTGAGGTGATCTGGCCGGTATGAAATGCCAATTGATTGAAATCTTGGATAGATATTCATGTATCGAAACGTGCTCACGGGATAGGAAATTGAAAAATTCTTGCAATTCCTTATTAGCTCTCACGAAATTTGTCGCATTGTCAGAAAAAATATCACTACAGATGCCGCGCCGTGACACGAAACGTCTAAAAGCTGCGAAAAAACATTCCGTAGTGAGATCACTAACAACCTCCAAATGAACAGCCTTAGTGCTGAAACAAACAAAGAGGCATAAATAGGCTTTTACTAATTTACGATTCCTTAGTTTGCTCTCACGCACATGAAAGGGTCCTGCGTAGTCAACGACTGTAGTTGTGAAAGGACGAGCATGTGTTACTCTTGCAGCTGGTAAGTCACCCATGATGGGCACTATGTTTCTGGCTTGCTTGACTTGGTTGCAAATATGAATGTTTGAGCCGTCCGCCAACTCTGAGTACGCCCTCGTTGTCAATGAATGGATTTAGACATAAGATTTTGGACCTTGACGATATTAATCGTTTAGTCTTCAGATTTTTCATATCATCTGCAAAAGACACTACTTGTGTATGCTTAACGAGATAAGTTGTTGCTTGATCGAGTTTGGCAACTTTTAATGGACCGGTTCTTCGCGTTTCTTTCAGAGATCGACAGTTGTCAATGAAGCGCAAACAAAATGATAGTACTCTTACGATTCGTTCTAGAGTGGAAAATTTATTAAATAGATAATCGTAAAATGCAGAGTCTGCTGTGGATATCGAAGTTGATAATTTGATTGGACGTAATTCAATCAATTCTCCCGAATGGACGTGTGTACTACGAGGCCAAGTGGATTCTTCTTGGAACAACCAATCTGGTCAATACCACCAGATATTTGCTTCGATCAATTTTCTGGGGCATATTCCTCTAGATATGACATCCGCTGGGTTATCTTGAGAACGTACATGACGCCACTGACTGGGTTTTGTTAGTTGTTGAATTGTGGAGACGCCGTTCGCCACGAAAGTTTTTATCAAATGATGTTTTAAGATTTTCGCGTCTCGCTCATTGTTACATCCTGTCAACAGGTCGTCGACGTAAAAGTCGCGTGCTATGATCGAGCTGATACGAGGATGCAAAGACTCGTTGTCTATCGAAATTTGCTTTAAGCATCTTGTAGCCAGAAAAGAAGATGGTCGCATACCATAAGTTACAGTGTTAAGTCGATATGATCTTACCGGTTGAGAAGTTTCCTCTCTCCACAAAATAACTTGTTTGGTTCGTTGTTCATCCAAAATATTAACTTGTCGGTACATTTTTGCTATGTCAGCTGTTAACGCGATTTTATGGGTTCTGAATCGTAGTACGATGTTAAATAAATCCTGTTGGATTACTGGACCCGTTTTTAGAGTGTCATTTAATGAGATTCCCGTATCAGTTGGAGCCGATGCGTCGAAGACAACGCGTAGTTTTGTAGTCGTACTACTTTCTTTCATTACTGCGTGGTGTGGCAAGTAATTTAAGGTCTCTTCTTCCTGTGATTTTTCTATTAAAGTCATATGACCCATGTTTTCATACTCTGGCATGAATTCAACGTACTTAGTCTTTAAATCGGGTTGTTTTTCAAATTTATTCTCCATAGAGATCAACCGTTTCATGGCCATGCCATGGGATGTGCCAAGATCATTTAATTTTTCGTTGAATGGTAATGAAACAATGAATCGGCCATTTTCATCTCGCAGCGTTGTACGCTTGAAATGGTCTTCGCAATCCTGTTCTTCCGATGTGTAAATTCTTGTGGACTCACACTCTTCAATGCGCCAAAATTTTGCCAATTGTTCATCAATAGAAGAGAAATTACATATTGTGGCTTTGCGTGAATTTTTAAATGGTGGAAATGTAGGACCCGAAACGATCCAACCAAGTTTCGTTTTCTGTAACACTGGTTTTTGGGGTCCTAGTGAAATTTGTCCTACGCACATGAGAGACCAAAATGTTTCAGCTCCTATTAAAACGTCTATTTTACTGGACTGATAGAACGTAGGATCAGAAAGCGTTATGTTTTGTGGTATTTTTATGTCTGATTTCCGTAAATTGATAACTGGTAAATTATCCGAGACCTTGTTGGTTACAAGAAATTCTAATTTAGATTTATAACGATCGTTATGGCGAGCGCTTATGGCGGCTAAAGTTTTTGATTGGATGTTAAAGCTGGTTTGTGTTATGCCACTTACTGAAATATTAATTGCTTCCGTGCGCAATCTTAGTCTCTTGCAAAGAGAGCCAGTTATGAAATTTGACTGTGAAGCAGAATCTAATAGTGCTCGGCACTCTTGAGGTGAACCTGTTGAATCAAAGATTCTGATTTGACAAGTCGCAAGAAGAACGCATGTTTCTGGAAGATAGTTACAATGTGTGACTACTTTTGAACCGTCCGAAGTCGTTTCCGAATTTAGTTCTTCAAGATTGGTATTAGATTTTGCCGCTTCCGTTTGTGTCTCTATGTGTAGCAATGTGTTGTGCTTTAAATTGCATTTACGACAATTAGAGAACTTGCAGTTGCTAGTCGGGTAGTTCCCGCGGAGACAATTTATGCATAATTTGAGTTTTTTGATTTCTGCAATTCGCGTATTCACGGGCATTTTGAGAAATGAATCGCATTGATATATACTGTGCACGTTTTTGCACAATTTGCACGTGGGTTTGTTGACGTTTACATAAGACACCGTCGTTTTATTGTGTCCACGATTGAAAACTGACCTTTCACCTGTGCTTTGTCCGTGATTTAATTTTGTAAGTTGTAATGCTTCCAACATTTTGCACCGATTTGACAAGAATGTAGTTAATTCGGCCGTAGTAGGAAAGCTTTTCTCGTGTGTGGTCTTCCATGCTTGCCAATCGCGACGCGTGGATTGATCTAATTTACTGACAATTAGATGTATCACAATTGCGTCCCATTGTTCCGTTGGCTGGTTTAACGTTTTTAATGCTCGTACATTTTTTAAAACGCCATCTAAGGGTTGACGAAGTGCGAAATGTGATTCCTTGTTCACTATTGAAAGTGAAAACAGTGCTTGTACATGATTTTCCACGATCAAACCTGTGTTCTCGTATCTCTCTTTCAATAAGTCCCATGCTAAATGGTAATTATCGTTTGTCACCTCGATCGCATCAAGAATGTGACTTGCTTCACCCTTTAGTGCAGACTTTAAGTAGTGAAATTTTTGAATTAAAGCCAATGAGTCATTATTATCTATGAGAGACTGGAAAGTATCATAAAAATTTACCCATTTGTCGAGTTCTCCGCTAAATTCAGGTAATGATAAGATTGGTAATCTTATGGAATTTTGTGTGTGCGAGTCAAACCTAGGACTATTGGAGCTTCCCGGAGTAAGCTGTCCATTTGGAACGTCGTTGTGTAAATCAAGGTTTTCTAACAGATCACGTCCTTTAGAAACCACGTCAAAATATGAATTTTCGAATACGTCACGCTCTGTATCATGGGTTACATCGGTCGGTGACGACATCTCGATTTGTGATTGTACGTTTTCGAATTCGCGCATTAATTCCCGACATCGCGTGAGCGGTTCCTGAATTTGATTTTTAGTCAGATCAGAATTTTTTGCGAAAAAGTTTGCAATGCGAGTAATACCGGCTTTTATCACCCCACGTCGTGCTCTTAAATTAATGACAACATTTTCATCTCCTTCTTCTGCCATTTTATTTTAAATTAATTTATCAATGTAAAAGAAATGTGAAAGGAGTAAATGAAGATAGGTGTAAGTTTGAAAAGAGAAGGATTTAGGTGAATAGAAAACGGGTTTTCGCTACCTGAAACATCTGGTTGTCCTTGGTCACCTTGGCCAGACAGGACGAGTGTTGGTAGACTGGCTGGCGCCGACAATTTGCCGTCGAATTCGTATTTCCGGTCGAAACTGGTCTTGCGTTTGGGAAGATTGGAGCACAATTCTTCTTGATAATTCACTTTGTGTAATTGTTTATTGTAAATTGAGTATCGATCCGTAAATTCAGTGTGAAAAAATGAAAATGGGATTTTGATTAGTCGCAATCAAAAGTTCTTCGTAAATCGGTGGTTTCATCGGGTTCGAAGGACCATGTTTTTTGTTGTTGTGGCGAAGCCACATAGTTTCCCAATAAAGTTTTAAGTTTATAAACAAAAACTCGGTTTTATTTAATTTTTAACTTTATTTGCACATGTGCCGTAATATGTAACGGCACCCCAGGATGTTGGATCGATACTGATTCTCCCATCGATCAAAGTACATTGATGAAATAAATATCGATGGGGGGGATAAAACATTACGCTTAATTACGACAGAGGGACCGACTAGTACCAAACAATGATATGGTTTGGTTTGTAGTGGTAAGGGATAGTTGGGGGTGATTTACGGTAGCCGAAGTAATTTAGGTGATTCTGGTATAGTTTGTTATGATTTTTAGCATTTTTTTGTAATTTTAAAATGATTGGGCTTAGTTTGTTGCTGTAAAGTGTAGTTGGGGGTGATTTTTGATAGCCGAAGTAATTTAGGTGAGTTTGGCATAGTTTGCTATGGTTAGTAGCATGTCTTTGTAATTTAAAAGTGATTGGGTTTAGTTTGTTGTGGTAAGGGTTAGTTGGTGATGATTTATGGTAGCCGAAGTAATTTAGGTGAGTTTGGCATAGTTTGCTATGGTTACTAGCATTTTTTTCTAATTTAAAAGTTATTGGGTTTAGTTTGTTGTGGTAAGGGTTAGTTGGTAATGATTTAGAGTAGCCGAAGTAATTTAGGTGAGTCTGGCATAGTTTGTTATGATTTGTACACCTTTTTTTGTAATTTTAAGATGATATGGTTTGGTTTGTTGTGGTAAGGGATAATTGGGGGTGACTTACGGTAGCCGAAGTAATTTAGGTGATTGTGGTATAGCTTGTTATGATTTTTAGCATTTTTTTGTAATTTTAAAGTGATTGGGCTTAGTTTGTTGCTGTAAAGTGTAGTTGGGGGTAATTTTTGATAGCCGAAGTAATTTAGGTGAGTTTGGCATAGTTTGCTATGGTTAGTAGCATTTTTTTGTAATTAAAAGTGATTGGGTTTAGTTTGTTGTGGTAAGGGTTAGTTGGTGATGATTTATGGTAGCCGAAGTAATTTAGGTGAGTTTGGCATAGTTTGCTATGGTTACTAGCATTTTTTTGTAATTTAAAAGTGATTGGGTTTAGTTTGTTGTGGTAAGGGTTAGTTTGTGATGATTTAGAGTAGCCGAAGTAATTTAGGTGAGTCTGGCATAGTTTGTTATGATTTGTACAGCTTTTTTTTTGAAATTTTAAGATGATATGGTTTGGTTTGTGGTGGTAAGGGATAGTTGGGGGTGATTTACGGTAGCCGAAGTAATTTAGGTGATTCTGGTATAGTTTGTTATAATTTTTAGCATTTTTTTGTAATTTTAAAGTGATTGGGCTTAGTTTGTTGCTGTAAAGTGTAGTTGGGGGTGATTTTTGATAGCCGAAGTAATTTAGGTGAGTTTGACATAGTTTGCTATGGTTAGTAGCATTTTTTTGTAATTTAAAAATGATTGGATTTAGTTTGTTGTGGTAAGGTTTAGTTGGTGATGATTAATGGTAGCCGAAGTAATTTAGGTGAGTTTGGCATAGTTTGCTATGGTTACTAGCATTTTTTTGTAATTTAAAAGTGATTGGGTTTAGTTTGTTGTGGTAAGGGTTAGTTGGTGATGATTTAGAGTAGCCGAAGTAATTTAGGTGAGTCTGGCATAGTTTGCTAAGATTTGTACACCTTTTTTTGTAATTTTAAGATGATATGGTTTGGTGTGTTGTGGTAAGGGATAGTTGGGGGTGATTTACGGTAGCCGAAGTAATTTAGGTGATTCTGGTATAGTTTGTTATGAATTTTAGCATTTTTTTGTAATTTTAAAGTGATTAAGCATAGTTTGTTGCTGTAAAGTGTAGTTGGGGGTGATTTTTGATAGCCGAAGTAATTTAGGTGAGTTTGACATAGTTTGCTATGGTTAGTAGCATTTTTTTGTAATTTAAAAGTGATTGGATTTAGTTTGTTGTGGTAAGGATTAGTTGGTGATGATTAATGGTAGCCGAAGTAATTTAGGTGAGTTTGGCATAGTTTGCTATGGTTACTAGCATTTTTTTGTAATTTAAAAGTGATTGGGTTTAGTTTGTTGTGGTAAGGGTTAGTTGGTTATGATTTATGGTAGCCGAAGTAATATAGGTGAGTTTGGCATAGTTTGCTATGGTTACTACCATTTTTATGTAATTTAAAAGTGATTGGGTTTAGTTTGTTGTGGTAAGGGTTAGTTGGTGATGATTTAGGGTAGCCGAAGTAATTTAGGTAAGTCTGGCATAGTTTGTTATGATTTGTACTCCTTTTTTTGTAATTTTAAGATGATATGGTTTGGTTTGTTGTGGTAAGGGATAGTTGGGGGTGATTTACGGTAGCCGAAGTAATTTAGGTGATTCTGGTATAGTTTGTTATGATTTTTAGCATTTTTTTGTAATTTTATAGTGATTGGGCTCAGTTTGTTGCTGTAAAGTGTAGTTGGGAGTGATTTTTGATAGCCGAAGTAATTTAGGTGAGTTTGGCATAGTTTGCTATGGTTAGTAGCATTTTTTTGTAATTTAAAAGTGATTGGGTCTAGTTTGTTCTGGTAAAGGTTAGTTGGTGATGATTTATGGTAGCCGAAGTAATTTAGGTGAGTTTGGCATAGTTTGTTATGGTTACTAGCATTTTTTTGTAATTTAAAAGTGATTGGGTTTAGTTTGTTGTGGTAAGGGTTAGTTGGTGATGATTTTGAGTAGCCGAAGTAATTTAGGTGAGTCTGGCATAATTTGTTATGATTTGTACACCTTTTTTTGTAATTTTAAGATGATATGGTTTGGTTTGTTGTGGTAAGGGATAGTTGGAGGTGATTTACGGTAGCCGAAGTAATTTAGGTGATTCTGGTATGGTTTGTTATGATTTTTAGCATTTTTTTGTAATTTTAAAGGGATTGGGCTTAGTTTGTTGCTTTAAAATTTAGTTGGGGGTGATTTTTGATAGCAGAAGTAATTTAGGTGAGTTTGGCATAGTTTGCTATGGTTAGTAGCAATTTTTTGTAATTTAAAAGTGATTGGATTTAGTTTGTTGTGGTAAGGGTTAGTTGGTGATGATTAATGGTAGCCGAAGTAATTTAGGTGAGTTTGGCATAGTTTGCTATGGTTACTAGCATTTTTTTGTAATTTAAAAGTGATTGGGTTTAGTTTGTTGTGGTAAGGGTTAGTTGGTTATGATTTATGGTAGCCGAAGTAATTTAGGTGAGTTTGGCATAGTTTGCTATGGTTACTAGCATTTTTTTGTAATTTAAACGTGATTGGGTTTAGTTTGTTGTGGTAAGGGTTAGTTGGTGATGATTTAGAGTAGCCGAAGTAATTTAGGTGAGTCTGGCATAGTTTGATATGATTTGTACACCTTTTTTTGTAATTTTAAGATGATATGGTTTGGTTTGTTTTGGTAAGGGATAGTTGGGGGTGATTTACGGTAGCCGAAGTAATTTAGGTGATTCTGGTATAGTTTGTTATGATTTTTAGCATTTTGTTGTAATTTTAAAGTGATTGGGCTTAGTTTGTTGCTGTAAAGTGTAGTTGGGGGTGAGTTTTGATAGCCGAAGTAATTTATGTGAGTTTGGCATAGTTTGCTATGGTTAATAGCATTTTTTTGTAATTTAAAAGTGATTGGGTTTAGTTTGCTGTGGTAAGGGTTAGATGGTGATGGTTTATGGTAGCCGAAGTAATTTAGGTGAGTTTGGCATTGTTTGCTATGGTTACTAGCATTTTTTTGTAATTCAAAAGTGATTGGGTTTAGTTTGTTGTGGTAAGGTTTAGTTGGTGATGATTTAGAGTAGCCGAAGTAATTTAGGTGAGTCTGGCATAGTTTGTTATGATTTGTACACCTTTTTTTGTAATTTTAAGATGATATGTTTTGGTTTGTTGTGGTAAGGGATAGTTGGGGGTGATTTACGGTAGCCGAAGTAATTTAGGTGATTCTGGTATAGATTGTTATGATTTTTAGCATTTTTTTGTAATTTAAAGTGATTGGGCTTAGTTTCTTGCTGTAAAGTGTAGTTGGGGGTAATTTTTGATAGCCGAAGTAATTTAGGTGAGTTTGGCATAGTTTGCTATGGTTAGTAGCATTTTTTTGTAATTTAAAAGTGATTGGGTTTTGTTTGTTGTGGTAAGGGTTAGTTGGTGATGATTTATGGTAGCCGAAATAATTTAGGTGAGTTTGGTATAGTTTACTATGGTTACTAGCATTTTTTTGTAATTTAAAAGTGATTGGGTTTAGTTTGTTGTGGTAAGGGTTAGTTGGTGATGATTTAGAGTAGCAGAAGTAATTTAGTTGAGTCTGGCATAGTTTGTTATGATTTGTACACCTTTTTTTGTAATTTTAAGATGATATGGTTTGGTTTGTTGTGGTAAGGGATAGTTGGGGGTGATTTACGGTAGCCAAAGTAATTTAGGTGATTCTGGTATAGTTTGTTATGATTTTTAGCATTTTTTTTTAATTTTAAATGATTGGGCTTAGTTTGTTGCTTTAAAGTGTAGTTTGGGGTGATTTTTGATAGCTGAAGTAATTTAGGTGAGTTTGGCATAGTTTGCTGGGTTAGTAGCATTTTTTTGTAATTTAAAACTGATTGGGTTTAGTTTGTTGTGGTAAGGGTTAGTTGGTGATGATTTATGGTAGCCGAAGTAATTTAGGTGAGTTTGGCATAGTTTTCTATGGTTACTAGCATTTTTTTGTAATTTAAAAGTGATTGGGTTTAGTTTGTTGTGGTAAGGGTTAGTTGGTGATGATTTAGAGTAGCCGAAGTAATTTAGGTGAATCTGGAATAGTTTGTTACGATTTGTACACCTTTTTTTGTAATTTTAAGATGATATGGTTTTGTTAGTTGTGGTAAGGGATAGTTGGGGGTGATTTACGGTAGCCGAAGTAATTTAGGTGATTCTGGTATAGTTTGTTATAATTTTTAGCATTTTTTTGTAATTTTAAAGTGATTGGGCTTAGTTTGTTGCTGTAAAGTGTAGTTGGGGGTGATTATTGATAGCCGAAGTAATTTAGGTGGGTTTGGCATAGTTTGCTATGGTTAGTAGCATTTTTTTGTAATTTAAAAGTGATTGGGTTTAGTTTGTTGTGGTAAGGGTTAGTTGGTGATGATTTATGGTAGCCGAAGTAATTTAGGTGAGTTTGGCATATTTTGTTATGGTTACTAGCATTTTTTTGTAATTTAAAACTGATTGGGTTTAGTTTGTTGTGGTAAGAGTTAGTTGGTGATGATTTAGAGATGCCGAAGTAATTTAGGTGAGTCTGGCATAGTTTGTTATGATTTGTACACCTTTTTTTGTAATTTTAAGATGATATGGTTTGGTTTGTTGTGGTAAGGGAGAGTTGGGGGTGATTTACGGTAGCCGATGTAATTTAGGTGATTCTGGTATAGTTTGTTATGATTTTTAGCATTTTTTAGTAATTTTAAAGTGATTAGGCTTAGTTTGTTGCTGTAAAGTGTAGTTGGGGGTGATTTTTGATAGCCGAAGTAATTTAGGAGAGTTTGGCATAGTTTGCTATGGTTAGTAGCGTTTTTTTGTAATTTAAAAGTGATTGGGTTTAGTTTGTTGTGGTAAGGGTTAGTTGGTGATGATTTGTGGTAGCCGAAGTAATTTAGGTGAGTTTGGCATAATTTGCTATGGTTACTAGCATTTTTTTGTAATTTAAAAGTGGTTGGGTTTAGTTTGTTGTGGTAAGGGTTAGTTGGTGATGATTTAGAGTAGCCGAAATAATTTAGGTGAGTCTGGCATAGTTTGTTATGATTTGTACAGCTTTTTTTGAAATTTTAAGATGATATGGTTTGGTTTGTTGTGGTAAGGGATAGTTGGGGGTGATTTACGGTAGCCGAAGTAATTTAGGTGATTCTGGTATAGGTTGTTATAATTTTTAGCATTTTTTTGTAATTTTAAAGTGATTGGGCTTAGTTTGTTGCTTTAAAGTGTAGTTGGGGGTGATTTTTGATAGCCGAAATAATTTAGGTGGGTTTGGCATAGTTTGCTATGGTTAGTAGCATTTTTTTGTAATTTAAAATTGATTGGGTTTAGTTTGTTGTGGTAAGGGTTAGTTGGTGATGATTTATGGTAGCCGAAGTAATTTAGGTGAGTTTGGCATAGTTTGCTATGGTTACTAGCATTTTTTTGTAATTTAAAACTGATTGGGTTTAGTTTGTTGTGGTAAGAGTTAGTTGGTGATGATTTAGAGTAGCCGAAGTAATTTAGGTGAGTCTGGCATAGTTTGTTATGATTTGTACACCTTTTTTTGTAATTTTAAGATGATATGGTTTGGTTTGTTGTGGTAAGGGACAGTTGGGGGTGATTTACGTTAGCCGATGTAATTTAGGTGATTCTGGTATAGTTTGTTATGATTTTTAGCATTTTTTTGTAATTTTAAAGTGATTGGGCTTAGTTTGTTGCTGTAAAGTGTAGTTGGGGGTGATTTTTGATAGCCGAAGTAATTTAGGTGAGTTTGGCATAGTTTGCTATGGTTAGTAGCATTTTTTTGTAATTTAAAAGTGATTGGGTTTAGATTGTTGTGGTAAGGGTTAGTTGGTGATGATTTATGGTAGTTGAAGTAATTTAGGTAAGTTTGGCATAGTTTGCTATGGTTACTAGCATTTTCTTGTAATTTAAAAGTGATTGGGTTTAGTTTGTTGTGGTAAGGGTAAGTTGGTGATGATTTAGAGTAGCCGAAGTAATTTAGGTGAGTCTGGCATAGTTTGTTGTGATTTGTACAATTTTTTTTGTAATTTTAAGATGATATGGTTTGGTTTGTTGTGGTAAGGGATAGTTGGGGGTGATTTACGGTAGCCGAAGTAATTTAGGTGATTCTGGTGTAGTTTGTTATGATTTTTAGCATTTTTTTGTAATTTTAAAGTGATTGGGCTTAGTTTGTTGCTGTAAAGTGTAGTTAGGGTGATTTTTGATAGCCGAAGTAATTTAGGTGAGTTTGGCATAATTTGCTATGGTTACTAGCATTTTTTTGTAATTTAAAAGTGATTGGGTTTAGTTTGTTGTGGTAAGGGTTAGTTGGTGATGATTTAGAGTAGCCGAAGTAATTTAGGTGAGTCTGGCATAGTTTGTTATGATTTGTACAGCTTTTTTTGAAATTTTAAGATGATATGGTTTGGTTTGTTGTGGTAAGGGATAGTTGAGGGTGATTTACGGTAGCCGAAGTAATTTAGGTGATTCTGGTATAGTTTGTTATAATTTTTAGCATTTTTTTGTAATTTTAAAGTGATTGGGCTTAGTTTGTTGCTGTAAAGTGTAGTTGGGGGTGATTTTTGATAGCCGAAGTAATTTAGGTGGGTTTGGCATAGTTTGCTATGGTTAGTAGCATTTTTTTGTAATTTAAAAGTGATTGGGTTTAGTTTGTTGTGGTAAGGGTTAGTTGGTGATGATTTATGGTAGCCGAAGTAATTTAGGTGAGTTTGGCATAGTTTGCTATGGTTACTAGCATTTTTTTGTAATTTAAAACTGATTGGGTTTAGTTTGTTGTGGTAAGAGTTAGTTGGTGATGATTTAGAGTAGCCGAAGTAATTTAGGTGAGTCTGGCATAGTTTGTTATGATTTGTACACCTTTTTTTGTAATTTTAAGATGATATAGTTTGGTTTGTTGTGGTAAGGGAGAGTTGGGGGTGATTTACGGTAGCCGATGTAATTTAGGTGATTCTGGTATAGTTTGTTATGATTTTTAGCATTTTTTTGTAATTTTAAAGTGATTGGGCTTAGTTTGTTGCTGTAAAGTGTAGTTGGGGGTGATTTTTGATAGCCGAAGTAATTTAGGTGAGTTTGGCATAGTTTGCTATGGTTAGTAGCATTTTTTTGTAATTTAAAAGTGATTGGGTTTAGTTTGTTGTGGTAAGGGTTAGTTGGTGATGATTTATGGTAGTTGAAGTAATTTAGGTGAGTTTGGCATAGTTTGCTATGGTTACTATCATTTTCTTGTAATTTAAAAGTGATTGGGTTTAGTTTGTTGTGGTAAGGGTTAGTTGGTGATGATTTAGAGTAGCCGAAGTAATTTAGGTGAGTCTGGCATAGTTTGTTATGATTTGTACACCTTTTTTTGTAATTTTAAGATGATTTGGTTTGGTTTGTTGTGGTAAGGGATAGTTGGGGGTGATTTACGGTAGCCGAAGTAATTTAGGTGATTCTGGTGTAGTTTGTTATGATTTTTAGCATTTTTTTGTAATTTTAAAGTGATTGGGCTTAGTTTGTTGCTGTAAAGTGTAGTTGGGGTAATTTTTGATAGCCGAAGTAATTTAGGTGAGTTTGGCATAGTTTGCTATGGTTAGTAGCATTTTTTTGTAATTTAAAAGTGATTGGGTTTAGTTTGTTATGGTAAGGCATAGTTGGTGATGATTTATGGTAGCCGAAGTAATTTGTGAGTTTGGCATACTTTGCTATGGTTACTAGCATTTTTTTGTAATTTAAAAGTGATTGGGTTTAGTTTGTTGTGGTAAGGGTTAGTTGGTGATGATTTAGAGTAGCCGAAGTAATTTTGGTGAGTCTGGCATAGTTTGTTATGATTTGTACACTTTTTTTGTAATTTTAATATGATATGGTTTGGTTTGTTGTGGTAAGGGATAGTTGGGGGTGGTTTACGGTAGCCGAAGTAATTTAGGTGATACCAGAATCACCTAAATTATTTCGGCAACTACTAGTTTGTTATGATTTTTAGCATTTTTTTGTAATTTTAAAGTAATTGGGCTTAGTTTGTTGCTGTAAAGTGTAGTTAAGGGTGATTTTGGATAGCCGAAGTAATTTAGGTGAGTTTGGCATAGTTTGCTATGGTTAGTATCATTTTTTTGTAATTTAAAAGTGATTGGGTTTAGTTTGTTGTGGTAAGGGTTAGTTGGTGATGATTTAGAGTAGCCGAAGTAATTTTGGTGAGTCTGGCATAGTTTGTTATGATTTGTACACCTTTTTTGTAATTTTAAGATGATATGGTTTGGTTTGTTGTGGTAAGGGATAGTTGGGGGTGATTTACGGTAGCCGAAATAATTTAGGTGATTCTGGTATAGTTTGTTATGATTTTTAGCATTTTTTTGTAATTTTAAAGTGATTGGGCTTAGTTTGTTGCTGTAAAGTGTAGTTGGGGGTGATTTTTGATAGCCGAAGTAATTTAGGTGAGTTTGGCATAGTTTGCTATGGTTAGTAGCATTTTTTTGTAATTTAAAAGTGATTGGGTTTAGTTTGTTGTGGTAAGGGTTAGTTGGTGATGATTTATGGTAGCCGAAATAATTTAGGTGAGTTTGGCATAGTTTGCTATGGTTACTAGCATTTTTTTGTAATTTAAAAGTGATTGGGTTTAGTTTGTGGTGGTAAGGGTTAGTTGGTGATGATTTAGAGTAGCCGAAGTAATTTAGGTGAGTCTGGCATAGTTTGTTATGATTTGTACACCTTTTTTTGTAATTTTAAGATGATATGGTTTGGGTTGTTGTGGTAAGGGATAGTTGGGGGTGACTTATGGTAGCCGAAGTAATTTAGGTGATTCTGGTATAGTTTGTTATGATTTTTAGCATTTTTTTGTAATTTTAAAGTGATTGGGCTTAGTTTGTTGCTGTAAAGTGTAGTTTGGGGTGATTTTTGATAGCCGAAGTAATTTAGGTGAGTTTGGCATAATTTGCTATGGTTACTAGCATTTTTTTGTAATTTAAAAGTGATTGGGTTTAGTTTGTTGTGGTAAGGGTTAGTTGGTGATGATTTAGAGTAGCCGAAGTAATTTAGGTGAGTCTGGCATAGTTTGTTATGATTTGTACAGCTTTTTTTGAAATTTTAAGATGATATGGTTTGGTTTGTTGTGGTAAGGGATAGTTGAGGGTGATTTACGGTAGCCGAAGTAATTTAGGTGATTCTGGTATAGTTTGTTATAATTTTTAGCATTTTTTTGTAATTTTAAAGTGATTGGGCTTAGTTTGTTGCTGTAAAGTGTAGTTGGGGGTGATTTTTGATAGCCGAAGTAATTTAGGTGGGTTTGGCATAGTTTGCTATGGTTAGTAGCATTTTTTTGTAATTTAAAAGTGATTGGGTTTAGTTTGTTGTGGTAAGGGTTAGTTGGTGATGATTTATGGTAGCCGAAGTAATTTAGGTGAGTTTGGCATAGTTTGCTATGGTTACTAGCATTTTTTTGTAATTTAAAACTGATTGGGTTTAGTTTGTTGTGGTAAGAGTTAGTTGGTGATGATTTAGAGTAGCCGAAGTAATTTAGGTGAGTCTGGCATAGTTTGTTATGATTTGTACACCTTTTTTTGTAATTTTAAGATGATATAGTTTGGTTTGTTGTGGTAAGGGAGAGTTGGGGGTGATTTACGGTAGCCGATGTAATTTAGGTGATTCTGGTATAGTTTGTTATGATTTTTAGCATTTTTTTGTAATTTTAAAGTGATTGGGCTTAGTTTGTTGCTGTAAAGTGTAGTTGGGGGTGATTTTTGATAGCCGAAGTAATTTAGGTGGGTTTGGCATAGTTTGCTATGGTTAGTAGCATTTTTTTGTAATTTAAAAGTGATTGGGTTTAGTTTGTTGTGGTAAGGGTTAGTTGGTGATGATTTATGGTAGCCGAAGTAATTTAGGTGAGTTTGGCATAGTTTGCTATGGTTACTAGCATTTTTTTGTAATTTAAAACTGATTGGGTTTAGTTTGTTGTGGTAAGAGTTAGTTGGTGATGATTTAGAGTAGCCGAAGTAATTTAGGTGAGTCTGGCATAGTTTGTTATGATTTGTACACCTTTTTTTGTAATTTTAAGATGATATAGTTTGGTTTGTTGTGGTAAGGGAGAGTTGGGGGTGATTTACGGTAGCCGATGTAATTTAGGTGATTCTGGTATAGTTTGTTATGATTTTTAGCATTTTTTTGTAATTTTAAAGTGATTGGGCTTAGTTTGTTGCTGTAAAGTGTAGTTGGGGGTGATTTTTGATAGCCGAAGTAATTTAGGTGAGTTTGGCATAGTTTGCTATGGTTAGTAGCATTTTTTTGTAATTTAAAAGTGATTGGGTTTAGTTTGTTGTGGTAAGGGTTAGTTGGTGATGATTTATGGTAGTTGAAGTAATTTAGGTGAGTTTGGCATAGTTTGCTATGTTTACTATCATTTTCTTGTAATTTAAAAGTGATTGGGTTTAGTTTGTTGTGGTAAGGGTTAGTTGGTGATGATTTAGAGTAGCCGAAGTAATTTAGGTGAGTCTGGCATAGTTTGTTATGATTTGTACACCTTTTTTTGTAATTTTAAGATGATTTGGTTTGGTTTGTTGTGGTAAGGGATAGTTGGGGGTGATTTACGGTAGCCGAAGTAATTTAGGTGATTCTGGTGTAGTTTGTTATGATTTTTAGCATTTTTTTGTAATTTTAAAGTGATTGGGCTTAGTTTGTTGCTGTAAAGTGTAGTTGGGGGTAATTTTTGATAGCCGAAGTAATTTAGGTGAGTTTGGCATAGTTTGCTATGGTTAGTAGCATTTTTTTGTAATTTAAAAGTGATTGGGTTTAGTTTGTTATGGTAAGGCATAGTTGGTGATGATTTATGGTAGCCGAAGTAATTTGTGAGTTTGGCATACTTTGCTATGGTTACTAGCATTTTTTTGTAATTTAAAAGTGATTGGGTTTAGTTTGTTGTGGTAAGGGTTAGTTGGTGATGATTTAGAGTAGCCGAAGTAATTTTGGTGAGTCTGGCATAGTTTGTTATGATTTGTACACTTTTTTTGTAATTTTAATATGATATGGTTTGGTTTGTTGTGGTAAGGGATAGTTGGGGGTGGTTTACGGTAGCCGAAGTAATTTAGGTGATACCAGAATCACCTAAATTATTTCGGCAACTACTAGTTTGTTATGATTTTTAGCATTTTTTTGTAATTTTAAAGTAATTGGGCTTAGTTTGTTGCTGTAAAGTGTAGTTAAGGGTGATTTTGGATAGCCGAAGTAATTTAGGTGAGTTTGGCATAGTTTGCTATGGTTAGTATCATTTTTTTGTAATTTAAAAGTGATTGGGTTTAGTTTGTTGTGGTAAGGGTTAGTTGGTGATGATTTAGAGTAGCCGAAGTAATTTTGGTGAGTCTGGCATAGTTTGTTATGATTTGTACACCTTTTTTGTAATTTTAAGATGATATGGTTTGGTTTGTTGTGGTAAGGGATAGTTGGGGGTGATTTACGGTAGCCGAAATAATTTAGGTGATTCTGGTATAGTTTGTTATGATTTTTAGCATTTTTTTGTAATTTTAAAGTGATTGGGCTTAGTTTGTTGCTGTAAAGTGTAGTTGGGGGTGATTTTTGATAGCCGAAGTAATTTAGGTGAGTTTGGCATAGTTTGCTATGGTTAGTAGCATTTTTTTGTAATTTAAAAGTGATTGGGTTTAGTTTGTTGTGGTAAGGGTTAGTTGGTGATGATTTATGGTAGCCGAAATAATTTAGGTGAGTTTGGCATAGTTTGCTATGGTTACTAGCATTTTTTTGTAATTTAAAAGTGATTGGGTTTAGTTTGTGGTGGTAAGGGTTAGTTGGTGATGATTTAGAGTAGCCGAAGTAATTTAGGTGAGTCTGGCATAGTTTGTTATGATTTGTACACCTTTTTTTGTAATTTTAAGATGATATGGTTTGGGTTGTTGTGGTAAGGGATAGTTGGGGGTGACTTATGGTAGCCGAAGTAATTTAGGTGATTCTGGTATAGTTTGTTATGATTTTTAGCATTTTTTTGTAATTTTAAAGTGATTGGGCTTAGTTTGTTGCTGTAAAGTGTAGTTTGGGGTGATTTTTGATAGCTGAAGTAATTTAGGTGAGTTTGGCATAGTTTGCTGGGTTAGTAGCATTTTTTTGTAATTTAAAACTGATTGGGTTTAGTTTGTTGTGGTAAGGGTTAGTTGGTGATGATTTATGGTAGCCGAAGTAATTTAGGTGAGTTTGGCATAGTTTGCTATGGTTACTAGCATTTTTTTGTAATTTAAAAGTGATTGGTTTTTTTTTGTTGTGGTAAGGGTTAGTTGGTGATGATTTAGAGTAGCCGAAGTAATTTAGGTGAGTCTGGCATAGTTTGTTATGATTTGTACACCTTTTTTTGTAATTTTAGGATGATATGGTTTGGTTTGTTGTGGTAAGGGATAGTTGTGAGTGATTTACGGTAGCCGAAATAATTTAGGTGATTCTGGTATAGTTTGTTATGATTTTTAGAATTTTTTTGTAATTTTAAAGTAATTGGGCATAGTTTGTTGCTGTAAAGTGTAGTTGGGGGTGATTTTTGATAGCCGAAGTAATTTAGGTGAGTTTGGCATAGTTTGCTATGGTTAGTAGCATTTTTTTGTAATTTAAAAGTGATTGGGTTTAGTTTGTTGTGGTAAGGGTTAGTTGGTGATGATTTATGGTAGCCGAAGTAATTTAGGTGAGTTTGGCATAGTTTGCTATGGTTACTAGCATTTTTTTGTAATTTAAAAGTGATTGGGTTTAGTTTGTTGTGGTAAGGGTTAGTTGGTGATGATTTAGCGTAGCCGAAGTAATTTAGGTGAGTCTGGCATAGTTTGTTATGATTTATACACCTTTTTTTGTAATTTTAAGATGATATGGTTTGCTTTGTTGTGGTAAGGGA
The DNA here is from genome assembly GCA_964023215.1 of Eledona agricola. Taxonomy (NCBI): domain Eukaryota; kingdom Metazoa; phylum Arthropoda; class Insecta; order Coleoptera; family Tenebrionidae; genus Eledona; species Eledona agricola. The sequence goes on from CAXIEJ010000187.1 coordinate 888,926, forward strand.
TAGTTGGGGGTGATTTACGGTAGCCGAAGTAATTTAGGTGATTCTGGTATAGTTTGTTATGATTTTTAACATTTTTTTTGTAATTTTAAAGTGATTGGGCTTAGTTTGTTGCTGTAAAGTGTAGTTGGGGGTGATTTTTGATAGCCGAAGTAATTTAGGTGAGTTTGGCATAGTTTGCTATGGTTAGTAGCTTTTTTTTGGAATTTAAAAGTGATTGGGTTTAGTTTGTTGTGGTAAGGGTTAGTTGGTGATGATTTATGGTAGTCGAAGTAATTTAGGTGAGTTTGGCATAGTTTGCTATGGTTACTAGCATTTTTTTGTAATTTAAAAATGATTGGGTTTAGTTTGTTGTGGTAAGGGTTAGTTGGTGATGATTTAGAGTAGCCGAAGTAATTTAGGTGAGTCTGGCATAGTTTGATATGATTTGTACACCTTTTTTTGTAATTTTAAGATGATATAGTTTGGTTTGTTGTGGTAACGGATAGTTGGGGGTGATTTACGGTAGCCGAAGTAATTTAGGTGATTCTGGTATAGTTTGTTATGATTTTTAGCATTTTGTTGTAATTTTAAAGTGATTGGGCTTAGTTTGTTGCTGTAAAGTGTAGTTGGGGGTGAGTTTTGATAGCCGAAGTAATTTATGTGAGTTTGGCATAGTTTGCTATGGTTAGTAGCATTTTTTTGTAATTTAAAAGTGATTGGGTTTAGTTTGTTGTGGTAAGGGTTAGATGGTGATGATTTTTGGTAGCCGAAGTAATTTAGGTGAGTTTGGCATAGTTTGCTATGGTTACTAGCATTTTTTTGTAATTTAAAAGTGATTGGGTTTAGTTTGTTGTGGTAAGGGTTAGTTGGTGATGATTTAGAGTAGCCGAAGTAATTTAGGTGAGTCTGGCATAGTTTGTTACGATTTGTACACCTTTTTTTGTAATTTTAAGGTGATATGGTTTGGTTTGTTGTGGTAAGGGATAGTTGGGGGTGATTTACGGTAGCCGAAGTAATTTAGGTGATTCTGGTATAGTTTGTTATGATTTTTAGCATTTTTTTTAATTTTAAAGTGATTGGGCTTAGTTTGTTGCTGTAAAGTGTCGTTGGGGGTGAGTTTTGATAGCCAAAGTAATTTATGTGAGTTTGGCATAGTTTGCTATGGTTAATAGCATTTTTTTGTAATTTAAAAGTGATTGGGTTTAGTTTGCTGTGGTAAGGGTTAGATGGTGATGGTTTATGGTAGCCGAAGTAATTTAGGTGAGTTTGGCATTGTTTGCTATGGTTACTAGCATTTTTTTGTAATTCAAAAGTGATTGGGTTTAGTTTGTCGTAGTAAGGTTTAGTTGGTGATGATTTAGAGTAGCCGAAGTAATTTAGGTGAGTCTGGCATAGTTTGTTATGATTTGTACACCTTTTTTTGTAATTTTAAGATGATATGGTTTGGTTTGTTGTGGTAAGAGATAGTTGGGGGTGATTTACGGTAGCCGAAGTAATTTAGGTGATTCTGGTATAGATTGTTATGATTTTTAGCATTTTTTTGTAATTTAAAGTGATTGGGCTTAGTTTGTTGCTGTAAAGTGTAGTTGGGGGTTTTGTAATTTAAAGTGATTGGGCTTAGTTTGTTGCTGTAAAGTGTAGTTGGGGGTAATTTTTGATAGCCGAAGTAATTTAGGTGAGTTTGGCATAGTTTGCTATGGTTAGTAGCATTTTTTTGTAATTTAAAAGTGATTGGGTTTTGTTTGTTGTGGTAAGGGTTAGTTGGTGATGATTTATGGTAGCCGAAATAATTTAGGTGAGTTTGGTATAGTTTACTATGGTTACTAGCATTTTTTTGTAATTTAAAATTGATTGGGTTTAGTTTGTTGTGGTAAGGGTTAGTTGGTGATGATTTAGAGTAGCCGAAGTAATTTAGGTGAGTCTGGCATAGTTTGATATGATTTGTACACCTTTTTTTGTAATTTTAAGATGATATGGTTTGGTTTGTTGTGGTAAGGGATAGTTGGGTGTGATTTACGGTAGCCGAAGTAATTTAGGTGATTCTGGTATAGTTTGTTATAATTTTTAGCATTTTTTTGTAATTTTAAAGTGATTGGGCTTAGTTTGTTGCTGTAAAGTGTAGTTGGGGGTGAGTTTTGATAGCCGAAGTAATTTATGTGGGTTTGGCATAGTTTGCTATGGTTAGTAGCATTTTTTTGTAATTTAAAAGTGATTGGGTTTAGTTTGTTGTGGTAAGGGTTAGATGGTGATGATTTTTGGTAGCCGAAGTAATTTAGGTGAGTTTGGCATAGTTTGCTATGGTTACTAGCATTTTTTTGTAATTTAAAAGTGATTGGGTTTAGTTTGTTGTGGTAAGGGTTAGTTGGTGATGATTTAGAGTAGCCGAAGTAATTTAGGTGAGTCTGGCATAGTTTGTTATGATTTGTACACCTTTTTTTGTAATTTTAAGATGATATGGTTTGGTTTGTTGTGGTAAGGGATAGTTGGGGGTGATTTACGGTAGCCGAAGTAATTTAGGTGATTCTGGTATAGTTTGTTATGATTTTTAGCATTTTTTTTAATTTTAAAGTGATTGGGCTTAGTTTGTTGCTGTAAAGTGTCGTTGGGGGTGAGTTTTGATAGCCAAAGTAATTTATGTGAGTTTGGCATAGTTTGCTATGGTTAATAGCATTTTTTTGTAATTTAAAAGTGATTGGGTTTAGTTTGCTGTGGTAAGGGTTAGATGGTGATGGTTTATGGTAGCCGAAGTAATTTAGGTGAGTTTGGCATTGTTTGCTATGGTTACTAGCATTTTTTTGTAATTCAAAAGTGATTGGGTTTAGTTTGTCGTAGTAAGGTTTAGTTGGTGATGATTTAGAGTAGCCGAAGTAATTTAGGTGAGTCTGGCATAGTTTGTTATGATTTGTACACCTTTTTTTGTAATTTTAAGATGATATGGTTTGGTTTGTTGTGGTAAGAGATAGTTGGGGGTGATTTACGGTAGCCGAAGTAATTTAGGTGATTCTGGTATAGATTGTTATGATTTTTAGCATTTTTTTGTAATTTAAAGTGATTGGGCTTAGTTTGTTGCTGTAAAGTGTAGTTGGGGGTTTTGTAATTTAAAGTGATTGGGCTTAGTTTGTTGCTGTAAAGTGTAGTTGGGGGTAATTTTTGATAGCCGAAGTAATTTAGGTGAGTTTGGCATAGTTTGCTATGGTTAGTAGCATTTTTTTGTAATTTAAAAGTGATTGGGTTTTGTTTGTTGTGGTAAGGGTTAGTTGGTGATGATTTATGGTAGCCGAAATAATTTAGGTGAGTTTGGTATAGTTTACTATGGTTACTAGCATTTTTTTGTAATTTAAAATTGATTGGGTTTAGTTTGTTGTGGTAAGGGTTAGTTGGTGATGATTTAGAGTAGCCGAAGTAATTTAGTTGAGTCTGGCGTAGTTTATTATGATTTGTACACCTTTTTTTGTAATTTTAAGATGATATGGTTTGGTTTGTTGTGGTAAGGGATAGTTGGGTGTGATTTACGGTAGCCGAAGTAATTTAGGTGATTCTGGTATAGTTTGTTATAATTTTTAGCATTTTTTTGTAATTTTAAAGTGATTGGGCTTAGATTGTTGCTGTAAAGTGTAGTTGGGGGTGATTTTTGATAGCCGAAGTAATTTAGATGGGTTTGGCATAGTTTGCTATGGTTAGTAGCATTTTTTTGTAATTTAAAAGTGATTGGGTTTAGTTTGTTGTGGTAAGGGTTAGTTGGTGATGATTTATGGTAGCCGAAGTAATTTAGGTGAGTTTGGCATAGTTTGCTATGGTTACTAGCATTTTTTTGTAATTTAAAACTGATTGGGTTTAGTTTGTTGTGGTAAGAGTTAGTTGGTGATGATTTAGAGTAGCCGAAGTAATTTAGGTGAGTCTGGCATAGTTTGTTATGATTTGTACACCTTTTTTTGTAATTTTAAGATGATATGGTTTGGTTTGTTGTGGTAAGGGATAGTTGGGGGTGATTTACGGTAGCCGAAGTAATTTAGGTGATTCTGGTAAGGTTTGTTATGATTTTTAGCATTTTTTTGTAATTTTATAGGGATTGGGCTTAGTTTGTTGCTCTAAAGTGTAGTTGGGGGTGATTTTTGATAGCCGAAGTAATTTAGGTGAGTTTGGCATAGTTTGCTATGGTTAGTAGCATTTTTTTGTAATTTAAAAGTGATTGGGTTTAGTTTGTTGTGGTAAGGGTTAGTTGGTGATGATTTATGGTAGTCGAAGTAATTTAGGTGAGTTTGGCATAGTTTGCTATGGTTACTAGCATTTTTTTGTAATTTAAAAATGATTGGATTTAGTTTGTTGTGGTAAGGGTTAGTTGGTGATGATTTAGAGTAGCCGAAGTAATTTAGGTGAGTCTGGCATAGTTTGATATGATTTGTACAACTTTTTTTGTAATTTTAAGATGATATAGTTTGGTTTGTTGTGGTAACGGATAGTTGGGGGTGATTTACGGTAGCCGAAGTAATTTAGGTGATTCTGGTATAGTTTGTTATGATTTTTAGCATTTTGTTGTAATTTTAACGTGATTGGGCTTAGTTTGTTGCTGTAAAGTGTAGTTGGGGGTGAGTTTTGATAGCCGAAGTAATTTATGTGAGTTTGGCATAGTTTGCTATGGTTAGTAGCATCTTTTTGTAATTTAAAAGTGGTTGGGTTTAGTTTGTTGTGGTAAGGGTTAGATGGTGATGATTTTTGGTAGCCGAAGTAATTTAGGTGAGTTTGGCATAGTTTGCTATGGTTACTAGCATTTTTTTGTAATTCAAAAGTGATTGGGTTTAGTTTGTTGTGGTAAGGGATAGTTGGTGATGATTTAGAGTAGCCGAAGTAATTTAGGTGACTCTGGCATAGTTTGTTATGATTTTTAGCATTTTTTTGTAATTTTAAAGTGATTGGGCTTAGTTTGTTGCTGTAAAGTGTAGTTGGGGGTAATTTTTGATAGCCGAAGTAATTTAGGTGAGTTTGGCATAGTTTGCTATGGTTAGTAGCATTTTTTTGTAATTTTAAAGTGATTGGGCTTAGTTTGTTGCTGTAAAGTGTAGTTGGGGGTGATTTTTCATAGCCGAAGTAATTTAGGTGAGTTTGCCATAGTTTGCTATGGTTAGTAGCATTTTTTTTAATTTAAAAGTGATTGGGCTTAGTTTGTTGCTGTAAAGTGTAGTTGGGGGTGATTTTTGATAGCCGAAGTAATTTAGGTGAGTTTGGCATAGTTTGCTATGGTTAGTAGCATTTTTTTGTAATTTAAAAGTGATTGGGTTAAGTTTGTTGTGGTAAGGGTTAGTTGGTGATGATTTATGGTAGCCGAAGTAATTTAGGTGAGTTTGGCATAGTTTGCTATGGTTACTAGCATTTTTTTGTAATTTAAAAGTGATTGGGTTTAGTTTGTTGTGGTAAGGGTTAGATGGTGATGATTTTTGGTAGCCGAAGTAATTTAGGTGAGTTTGGCATAGTTTGCTATGGTTACTAGCATTTTTTTGTAATTCAAAAGTGATTGGGTTTAGTTTGTTGTGGTGAGGGTTAGTTCGTGATGATTTAGAGTAGCCGAAGTAATTTAGGTGAGTCTGGCATAGTTTGTTATGATTTGTACACCTTTTTTTGTAATTTTAAGATGATATGGTTTTGTTTGTTGTGGTAAGGGATAGTTGGGGGTGATTTACGGTATCCGAAGTAATTTAGGTGATTCTGGTATAGTTTGTTATGATTTTTAGCATTTTTTTGTAATTTTAAAATGATTGGGCTTAGTTTGTTGCTGTAAAGTGTAGTTGGGGGTGATTTTTGATAGCCGAAGTAATTTAGGTGAGTTTGGCATAGTTTGCTATGGTTAGTAGCATTTTTTTGTAATTTTAAAGTGATTGGGCTTAGTTTGTTGCTGTAAAGTGTAGTTGGGGGTGATTTTTGATAGCCGAAGTAATTTAGGTGAGTTTGGCATAGTTTGCTATGGTTAGTAGCATTTTTTTGTAATTTAAAAGTGATTGGGTTTAGTTTGTTGTGGTGAGGGTTAGTTGGTGATGATTTATGGTAGCCGAAGTAATTTAGGTGAGTTTGGCATAGTTTGCTATGGTTACTAGCATTTTTTTGTAATTTAAAAGTGATTGGGTTTAGTTTGTTGTGGTAAGAGTTAGTTGGTGATGATTTAGAGTAGCCGAAGTAATTTAGGTGAGTCTGGCATAGTTTGTTATGATTTGTACATCTTTTTTTGTAATTTTAAGATGATATGGATTGGTTTGTTGTGGTAAGGGATAGTTGGAGGTGATTTACGGTAGCCGAAGTAATTTAGGTGATTCTGGTATAGTTTGTTATGATTTTTAGAATTTTTTTGTAATTTTAAAGTGATAGGGCTTAGTTTGTTGCTGTAAAGTGTAGTTGGGGGTGATTTTTGATAGCCGAAGTAATATAGGTGAGTTTGGCATAGTTTGCTATGGTTAGTAGCATTTTTTTTAATTTAAAAGTGATTGGGTTAAGTTTGTTGTGGTAAGGGTTAGTTGGTGATGATTTATAGTAGCCGAAGTAATTTAGGTGAGTTTGGCATAGTTTGCTATGGTTACTAGCATTTTTTTGTAATTTAAAATTGATTGGGTTTAGTTTGGTGCGGTAAGGGTTAGTTGGTAATGATTTAGAGTAGCCGAAGTAATTTAGGTGAGTCTGGCATAGTTTGTTATGATTTGTATACCTTTTTTTGTAATTTTAAGACGATAAGGTTTGGTTTGTTGTGGTAAGGGATAGTTGGGGGTGATTTACGGTAGCTGAAGTAATTTAGGTGATTCTGGTATAGTTTGTTATGATTTTTAGCATTTTTTTGTAATTTTATAGAGATTGGGCTTAGTTTGTTGCTCTAAAGTGTAGTTGGGGGTGATTTTTGATAGCCGAAGTAATTTAGGTGAGTTTGGCATAGTTTGCTATGGTTAGTAGCATTTTTTTGTAATTTAAAAGTGATTGGGTTTAGTTTGTTGTGGTAAGGGTTAGTTGGTGATGATTTATGGTAGTCGAAGTAATTTAGGTGAGTTTGGCATAGTTTGCTATGGTTACTAGCATTTTTTTGTAATTTAAAAATGATTGGGTTTAGTTTGTTGTGGTAAGGGTTAGTTGGTGATGATTTAGAGTAGCCGAAGTAATGTAGGTGAGCCTGGCATAGTTTGATATGATTTGTACACCTTTTTTTGTAATTTTAAGATGATATAGTTTGGTTTGTTGTGGTAACGGATTGTTGGGGGTGATTTACGGTAGCCGAAGTAATTTAGGTGATTCTGGTATAGTTTGTTATGATTTTTAGCATTTTGTTGTAATTTTAAAGTGATTGGGCTTAGTTTGTTGCTGTAAAGTGTAGTTGGGGGTGAGTTTTGATAGCCGATGTAATTTATGTGAGTTTGGCATAGTTTGCTATGGTTAGTAGCATTTTTTTGTAATTTAAAAGTGATTGGGTTTTGTTTGTTGTGGTAAGGGTTAGTTGGTGATGATTTATGGTAGCCGAAATAATTTAGGTGAGTTTGGTATAGTTTACTATGGTTACTAGCATTTTTTTGTAATTTAAAATTGATTGGGTTTAGTTTGTTGTGGTAAGGGTTAGTTGGTGATGATTTAGAGTAGCCGAAGTAATTTAGTTGAGTCTGGCATAGTTTATTATGATTTGTACACCTTTTTTTGTAATTTTAAGATGACATGGTTTGGTTTGTTGTGGTAAGGGATAGTTGGGGGTGATTTACAGTAGCCGAAGTAATTTAGGTGATTCTGGTTTAGTTTGTTATGATTTTTATCATTTTTTTTAATTTTAAAGTGATTGGGCTTAGTTTGTTGCTGTAAAGTGTAGTTTGGGGTGATTTTTGATAGCTGAAGTAATTTAGGTGAGTTTGGCATAGTTTGCTGGGTTAGTAGCATTTTTTTGTAATTTAAAACTGATTGGGTTTAGTTTGTTGTGGTAAGGGTAAGTTGGTGATGATTTATGGTAGCCGAAGTAATTTAGGTAAGTTTGGCATTGTTTGCTATGGTTACTAGCATTTTTTTGTAATTTAAAAGTGATTGGGTTTAGTTTGTTGTGGTAAGGGTTAGTTGGTGATGATTTAGAGTAGCCGAAGTAATTTAGGTGAGTCTGGCATAGTTTGTTACGATTTGTACACCTTTTTTTGTAATTTTAAGATAATATGGTTTGGTTAGTTGTGGTAAGGGATAGTTGGGGGTGATTTACGGTAGCCGAAGTAATTTAGGTGATTCTGGTAGAGTTTGTTATAATTTTTAGCATTTTTTTGTAATTTTAAAGTGATTGGGCTTAGTTTGATGCTGTAAAGTGTAGTTGGGGGTGATTTTTGATAGCCGAAGTAATTTAGGTGGGTTTGGCATAGTTTGCTATGGTTAGTAGCATTTTTTTGTAATTTAAAAGTAATTGGGTTTAGTTTGTTGTGGTAAGGGTTAGTTGGTGATGATTTATGGTAGCCGAAGTAATTTAGGTGAGTTTGGCATAGTTTGCTATGGTTACTAGCATTTTTTTGTAATTTAAAACTGCTTGGGTTTAGTTTGTTGTGGTAAGAGTTAGTTGGTGATGATTTAGAGTAGCCGAAGTAATTTAGGTGAGTCTGGCATAGTTTGTTATGATTTGTATACCTTTTTTTGTAATTTTAAGATGATATGGTTTGGTTTGTTGTGGTAAGGGAGAGTTGGGGGTGATTTACGGTAGCCGATGTAATTTAGGTGATTCTGGTATAGTTTGTTATGATTTTTAGCATTTTTTTGTAATTTTAAAGTGATTAGGTTTAGTTTGTTGCTGTAAAGTGTAGTTGGGGGTGATTTTTGATAGCCGAAGTAATTTAGGAGAGTTTGGCATAGTTTGCTATGGTTAGTAGCGTTTTTTTGTAATTTAAAAGTGATTGGGTTTAGTTTGTTGTGGTAAGGGTTAGTTGGTGATGATTTGTGGTAGCCGAAGTAATTTAGGTGAGTTTGGCATAATTTGCTATGGTTACTAGCATTTTTTTGTAATTTAAAAGTAATTGGGTTTAGTTTGTTGTGGTAAGGGTTAGTTGGTGATGATTTAGAGTAGCCGAAGTAATTTAGGTGAGTCTGGCATAGTTTGTTATGATTTGTACAGCTTTTTTTGAAATTTTAAGATGATATGGTTTGGTTTGTTGTGGTAAGGGATAGTTGGGGGTGATTTACGGTAGCCGAAGTAATTTAGGTCATTCTGGTATAGTTTGTTATAATTTTTAGCATTTTTTTGTAATTTTAAAGTGATTGGGCTTAGTTTGTTGCTGTAAAGTGTAGTTGGGGGTGATTTTTGATAGCCGAAGTAATTTAGATGGGTTTGGCATAGTTTGCTATGGTTAGTAGCATTTTTTTGTAATTTAAAAGTGATTGGGTTTAGTTTGTTGTGGTAAGGGTTAGTTGGTGATGATTTATGGTAGCCGAAGTAATTTAGGTGAATTTGGCATAGTTTGCTATGGTTACTAGCATTTTTTTGTAATTTAAAACTGATTGGGTTTAGTTTGTTGTGGTAAGAGTTAGTTGGTGATGATTTAGAGTAGCCGAAGTAATTTAGGTGAGTCTGGCATAGTTTGTTATGATTTGTACACCTTTTTTTGTAATTTTAAGATGATATGGTTTGGTTTGTTGTGGTAAGGGAGAGTTGGGAGTGATTTACGGTAGCCGATGTAATTTAGGTGATTCTGGTATAGTTTGTTATGATTTTTAGCATTTTTTTGTAATTTTAAAGTGATTGGGCTTAGTTTGTTGCTGTAAAGTGTAGTTGGGGGTGATTTTTGATAGCCGAAGTAATTTAGGTGAATTTGGCATAGTTTGCTATGGTTAGTAGCATTTTTTTGTAATTTAAAAGTGATTGGGTTTAGTTTGTTGTGGTAAGGGTTAGTTGGTGATGATTTATGGTAGTTGAAGTAATTTAGGTGAGTTTGGCATAGTTTGCTATGGTTACTAGCATTTTCTTGTAATTTAAAAGTGATTGGGTTTAGTTTGTTGTGGTAAGGGTTAGTTGGTGATGATTTAGAGTAGCCAAAGTAATTTAGGTGAGTCTGGCATAGTTTGTTATGATTTGTACACCTTTTTTTGTAATTTTAAGATGATATGGTTTGGTTTGTTGTGGTAAAAGATTGTTGGGGGTGATTTACGGTAGCCGAAGTAATTTAGGTGATTCTGGTGTAGTTTGTTATGATTTTTAGCATTTTTTTGTAATTTTAAAGTGATTGGGCTTAGTTTGTTGCTGTAAAGTGTAGTTGGAGGTGATTTTTGATAGCCGAAGTAATTTAGGTGAGTTTGGCATAGTTTGCTATGGTTAGTAGCATTTTTTTGTAATTTAAAAGTGATTGGGTTTAGTTTGTTATGGTAAGGGATAGTTGGTGATGATTTATGGTAGCCGAAGTAATTTGTGAGTTTGGCATACTTTGCTATGGTTACTAGCATTTTTTTGTAATTTAAAAGTGATTGGGTTTAGTTTGTTGTGGTAAGGGTTAGTTGGTGATGATTTAGAGTAGCCGAAGTAATTTTGGTGAGTCTGGCATAGTTTGTTATGATTTGTACACCTTTTTTTGTAATTTTAATATGATATGGTTTGGTTTGTTGTGGTAAGGGATAGTTGGGGGTGGTTTACGGTAGCCGAAGTAATTTAGGTGATACCAGAATCACCTAAATTATTTCGGCAACTACTAGTTTGTTATGATTTTTAGCATTTTTTTGTTATTTAAAAGTAATTGGGCTTAGTTTGTTGCTGTAAAGTGTAGTTGGGGGTGATTTTTGATAGCCGAAGTAATTTAGGTGAGTTTGGCATAGTTTGCTATGGTTAGTATCATTTTTTTGTAATTTAAAAGTGATTGGGTTTAGTTTGTTATGGTAAGGGTTAGTTGGTGATGATTTATGGTAGCCGAAGTAATTTAGGTGAGTCTGGCATAGTTTGTTATGATTTGTACACCTTTTTTTGTAATTTTAAGATGATATGGTTTGGGTTGTTGTGGTAAGGGATAGTTGGGGGTGACTTATGGTAGCCGAAGTAATTTAGGTGATTCTGGTATAGTTTGTTATGATTTTTAGCATTTAGCACCTTTTTTTGTAATTTTAAGATGATATGGTTTGGTTTGTTGGCGTAAGGGATAGTTGGGGGTGATCTACGGTAGCCGAAGTAATTTAGGTGATTATGGTATAGTTTGTTATGATTTTTAGCATTTTTTTGTAATTTAAAAGTGATTGGGTTTAGTTTGTTTTGGTAAGGGTTAGTTGGTGATGATTTAGAGTAGCCGAAGTAATTTTGGTGAGTCTGGCATAGTTTGTTAAGATTTGTACACCTTTTTTTGTAATTTTAAGATGATATGGTTTGGTTTGTTGGCGTAAGGGATAGTTGGGGGTGATTTTCGGTAGCCGAAGTAATTTAGGTGATTCTGGTATAGTTTGTTATGATTTTTAGCATTTTTTGTAATTTTAAAGTGATTGGGCTTAGTTTGTTGCTGTAAAGTGTAGTTGGGGGTAATTTTTGATAGCCGAAGAAATTTAGGTTAGTTTGGCATAGTTTGCTATGGTTAGTACAATTTTTTTGTAATTTAAAAGTGATTGGGTTTAGTTTGTTGTGGTAAGGGTTAGTTGGTTATGATTTATGGTAGCCGAAGTAATTTAGGTAAGTCTGGCATAGTTTGTTATGATTTGTACACCTTTTTTTGTAATTTTAAGATGATATGGTTTGGTTTGTTGTGGTAAGGGATAGTTGGGGGTGATTTACGGTAGCCGAAGTAATTTAGGTGATTCTGGTATAGTTTGTTATGATTTTTAGCATTTTTTTGTAATTTTAAAGTGATTGGGCTCAGTTTGTTGCTGTAAAGTGTAGTTGGGAGTAATTTTTGATAGCCGAAGTAATTTAGGTTAGTTTGGCATAGTTTGCTATGGTTAGTAGCATTTTTTTGTAATTTTAAAGTGATTGGGTCTAGTTTGTTGTGGTAAAGGTTAGTTGGTGATGATTTATGGTAGCCGAAGTAATTTAGGTGAGTTTGGCATAGTTTGCTATGGTTACTAGCATTTTTTTGTAATTTAAAAGTGATTGGGTTTAGTTTGTTGTGGTAAGGGTTAGTTGGTGATGATTTAGAGTAGCCGAAGTAATTTAGGTGAGTCTGGCATAATTTGTTATGATTTGTACACCTTTTTTGTAATTTTAAGATGATATGGTTTGGTTTGTTGTGGTAAGGGATAGTTGGAGGTGATTTACGGTAGCCGAAGTAATTTAGGTGATTCTGGTATAGTTTGTTATGATTTTTAGCATTTTTTTTAATTTTAAAGTAATAGGGCTTAGTTTGTTGCTGTAAAGTGTAGTTGGGGGTGATTTTTGATAGCCGAAGTAATTTAGGTGAGTTTGGCATAGTTTGCTATGGTTAGTAGCATTTTTTTGTAATTTAAAAGTGGTTGGGTTTAGTTTGTTGTGGTAAGGGTTAGATGGTGATGATTTTTGGTAGCCGAAGTAATTTAGGTGAGTTTGGCATAGTTTGCTATGGTTACTAGAATTTTTTTGTAATTCAAAAGTGATTGGGTTTAGTTTGTTGTGGTAAGGGATAGTTGGTGATGATTTAGAGTAGCCGAAGTAATTTAGGTGAGTCTGGCATAGTTTGTTATGATTTGTACACCTTTTTTTGTAATTTTAAGATGATATGGTTTGGTTTGTTGTGGTAAGGGATAGTTGGGGGTGATTTACGGTATCCGAAGTAATTTAGGTGATTCTGGTATAGTTTGTTATGATTTTTAGCATTTTTTTGTAATTTTAAAGTGATTGGGCTTAGTTTGTTGCTGTAAAGTGTAGTTGGGGGTAATTTTTGATAGCCGAAGTAATTTAGGTGAGTTTGGCATTGTTTGCTATGGTTAGTAGCATTTTTTTGTAATTTTAAAGTGATTGGGCTTAGTTTGTTGCTGTAAAGTGTAGTTGGGGGTGATTTTTCATAGCCGAAGTAATTTAGGTGAGTTTGGCATAGTTTGCTATGGTTAGTAGCATTTTTTTTAATTTAAAAGTGATTGGGTTAAGTTTGTTGTGGTAAGGGTTAGTTGGTGATGATTTATGGTAGCCGAAGTAATTTAGGTGAGTTTGGCATAGTTTGCTATGGTTACTAGCATTTTTTTGTAATTCAAAAGTGATTGGGTTTAGTTTGTTGTGGTAAGGGTTAGTTCGTGTTGATTTAGAGTAGCCGAAGTAATTTAGGTGAGTCTGGCTTAGTTTGTTAAGATTTGTACACCTTTTTTTGTAATTTTAAGATGATATGGTTTGGTTTGTTGGGGTAAGGGATAGTTGGGGGTGATTTACGGTAGCCGAAGTAATTTAGGTGATTCTGGTATAGTTTGTTATGATTTTTAGTATTTTTTTGTTATTTTAAAGTGATTGGGCTCAGTTTGTTGCTGTAAAGTGTAGTTGGGGGTGATTTTTCATAGCCGAAGTAATTTAGGTGAGTTTGGCATAGTTTGCTATGGTTAGTAGCATTTTTTTTAATTTAAAAGTGATTGGGTTAAGTTTGTTGTGGTAAGGGTTAGTTGGTGATGATTTATGGTAGCCGAAGTAATTTAGGTGAGTTTGGCATAGTTTGCTATGGTTACTAGCATTTTTTTGTAATTCAAAAGTGATTGGGTTTAGTTTGTTGTGGTAAGGGTTAGTTCGTGTTGATTTAGAGTAGCCGAAGTAATTTAGGTGAGTCTGGCTTAGTTTGTTAAGATTTGTACACCTTTTTTTGTAATTTTAAGATGATATGGTTTGGTTTGTTGGGGTAAGGGATAGTTGGGGGTGATTTACGGTAGCCGAAGCAATTTAGGTGATTCTGGTATAGTTTGTTATGATTTTTAGTATTTTTTTGTTATTTTAAAGTGATTGGGCTTAGTTTGTTGCTCTAAAGTGTAGTTGGGGGTGATTTTTGATAGCCGAAGTAATTTAGGTGAGTTTGGCATAGTTTGCTATGGTTACTAGCATTTTTTTGTAATTTAAAAGTGATTAGGTTTAGTTTGTTGCGGTAAGGGTTAGTTGGTAATGATTTAGAGTAGCCGAAGTAATTTAGGTGAGTCTGGCATAGTTTGTTATGATTTGTATACCTTTTTTTGTAATTTTAAGATGATATGGTTTGGTTTGTTGTGGTAAGGGATAGTTGGGGGTGATTTACGGTAGCCGAAGTAATTTAGGTGATTCTGGAATAGTTTGTTATGATTTTTAGCATTTTTTTGTAATTTTAAAGGGATTGGGCTTAGTTTGTTGCTCTAAAGTGTAGTTGGGGGTGATTTTTGATAGCCGAAGTAATTTAGGTGAGTTTGACATAGTTTGCTATGGTTAGTAGCATTTTTTTGTAATATAAAAGTGATTGGGTTTAGTTTGTTGTGGTAAGGGTTAGTTGGTGATGATTTATGGTAGTCGAAGTAATTTAGGTGAGTTTGGCATAGTTTGCTATGGTTACTAGCATTTTTTTGTAATTTAAAAGTGATTGGGTTTAGTTTGTTGTGGTAAGGGTTAGTTGGTGATGATTTAGAGTAGCCGAAGTAATTTAGGTGAGTCTGGCATAGTTTGATATGATTTGTACACCTTTTTTTCGTAATTTTAAGATGATATAGTTTGGTTTGTTGTGGTAAGGGATAGTTGAGGGTGATTTACGGTAGCCGAAGTAATTTGCGTGATTCTGGTATAGTTTGTTATGATTTTTAGCATTTTTTGTAATTTTAAAGTGATTGGGCTTAGTTTGTTGCTGTAAAGTGTTGTTGGGGGTGATTTTTGATAGCCGAAGTAATTTAGGTGAGTTTGGCATAGTTTGCTATGGTTAGTAGCATTTTTTTGTAATTTAAAAGTGATTGGGTTTTGTTTGTTGTGGTAAGGGTTAGTTGGTGATGATTTATGGTAGCCGAAATAATTTAGGTGAGTTTGGCATAGTTTGCTATGGTTACTAGCATTTTTTTGTAATTTAAAAGTGATTGGGTTTAGTTTGTTGTGGTAAGGGTTAGTTGGTGATGATTTAGAGTAGCCGAAGTAATTTAGTTGAGTCTGGCATAGTTTGTTATGATTTGTACACCTTTTTTTGTAATTTTAAGATGATATGGTTTGGTTTGTTGTGGTAAGGGATAGTTGGGGGTGATTTACGGTAGCCGATGTAATTTAGGTGATTCTGGTATAGTTTGTTATGATTTTTAGCATTTTTTTGTAATTTTAAAGTGATTGGGCTTAGTTTGTTGCTGTAAAGTTTAGTTGGGGGTGATTTTTGATAGCCGAAGTAATTTAGGTGAGTTTGGCATAGTTTGCTATGGTTAGTAGCGTTTTTTTGTAATTTAAAAGTGATTGGGTTTAGTTTGTTGTGGTAAGGGTTAGTTGGTGATGATTTGTGGTAGCCGAAGTAATTTAGGTGAGTTTGGCATAATTTGCTATGGTTACAAGCATTTTTTTGTAATTTAAAAGTGATTGGGTTTAGTTTGTTGTGGTAAGGGTTAGTTGGTAATAATTTAGTGTAGCCGAAGTAATTTAGGTGAGTCTGGCATAGTTTGTTATGATTTGTACAGCTTTTTTTGAAATTTTAAGATGATATGGTTTGGTTTGTTGTGGTAAGGGATAGTTGGGGGTGATTTACGGTAGCCGAAGTAATTTGGGTGATTCTGGTATAGTTTGTTATGATTTTCAGTATTTTTTTGTAATTTTAAAGTGATTGGGCTTAGTTTGTTGCTGTAAAGTGTAGTTGGGGGTGATTTTTGATAGCCGAAGTAATTTAGGTGAGTTTGGCATAGTTTGCTATGGTTAGTAGCATTTTTGTGTAATTTAAAAGTGATTGGGTTTAGTTTGTTGTGGTAAGGGTTAGTTGGTGATGATTTAGAGTAGCTGAAGTAATTTAGGTGAGTCTGGCATAGTTTGTTATGATTTGTACACCTTTTTTTGTAATTTTAAGATGGTATGGTTTGGTTTGTTGTGGTAAGGGATAGTTGGGGGTCATTTACGGTAGCCGAAGTAATTTAGGTGATTCTGGTATAGTTTGTTATGATTTTTAGCATTTTTTTTAATTTTAAAGTAATAGGGCTTAGTTTGTTGCTGTAAAGTGTAGTTGGGGGTGATTTTTGATAGCCGACGTAATTTAGGTGAGTTTGGCATAGTTTGCTATGGTTAGTAGCATTTTTTTGTAATTTAAAAGTGGTTGGGTTTAGTTTGTTGTGGTAAGGGTTAGATGGTGATGATTTTTGGTAGCCGAAGTAATTTAGGTGAGTTTGGCATAGTTTGCTATGGTTACTAGCATTTTTTTGTAATTCAAAAGTGATTGGGTTTAGTTTGTTGTGGTAAGAGATAGTTGGTGATGATTTAGAGTAGCCGAAGTAATTTAGGTGAGTCTGGCATAGTTTGTTATGATTTGTACACCTTTTTTTGTAATTTTAAGATGATATGGTTTGGTTTGTTGTGGTAAGGGATAGTTGGGGGTGATTTACGGTATCCGAAGTAATTTAGGTGATTCTGGTATAGTTTGTTATGATTTTTAGCATTTTTTTGTAATTTTAAAGTGATTGGGCTTAGTTTGTTGCTGTAAAGTGTAGTTGGGGGTAATTTTTGATAGCCGAAGTAATTTAGGTGAGTTTGGCATTGTTTGCTATGGTTAGTAGCATTTTTTTGTAATTTTAAAGTGATTGGGCTTAGTTTGTTGCTGTAAAGTGTAGTTGGGGGTGATTTTTCATAGCCGAAGTAATTTAGGTGAGTTTGGCATAGTTTGCTATGGTTAGTAGCATTTTTTTTAATTTAAAAGTGATTGGGTTAAGTTTGTTGTGGTAAGGGTTAGTTGGTGATGATTTATGGTAGCCGAAGTAATTTAGGTGAGTTTGGCATAGTTTGCTAAGGTTACTAGCATTTTTTTGTAATTCAAAAGTGATTGGGTTTAGTTTGTTGTGGTAAGGGTTAGTTCGTGTTGATTTAGAGTAGCCGAAGTAATTTAGGTGAGTCTGGCTTAGTTTGTTAAGATTTGTACACCTTTTTTTGTAATTTTAAGATGATATGGTTTGGTTTGTTGTGGTAAGGGATAGTTGGGGGTGATTTACGGTAGCCGAAGTAATTTAGGTGATTCTGGAATAGTTTGTTATAATTTTTAGCATTTTTTTGTAATTTTAAAAGGATTGGGCTTAGTTTGTTGCTCTAAAGTGTAGTTGGGGGTGATTTTTGATAGCCGAAGTAATTTAGGTGAGTTTGGCATAGTTTGCTATGGTTAGTAGCATTTTTTTGTAATTTAAAAGTGATTGGGTTTAGTTTGTTGTGGTAAGGGTTAGTTGGTGATGATTTATGGTAGTCGAAGTAATTTAAGTAAGTTTGGCATAGTTTGCTATGGTTACTAGCATTTTTTTGTAATTTAAAAGTGATTGGGTTTAGTTTGTTGTGGTAAGGGTTAGTTGGTGATGATTTAGAGTAGCCGAAGTAATTTAGGTGAGTCTGGCATAGTTTGATATGATTTGTACACCTTTTTTTGTAATTTTTAAGATGATATAGTTTGGTATGTTGTGGTAAGGTATAGTTGGGGGTGATTTACGGTAGCCGAAGTAATTTAGGTGATTCTGGTATAGTTTGTTATGATTTTTAGCATTTTTTTGTAATTTTAAAGTGATTGGGCTTAGTTTGTTGCTGTAAAGTGTAGTTGGGGGTGATTTTTGATAGCCCAAGTAATTTAGGTGAGTTTGGCATAGTTTGCTATGGTTTGTAGCATTTTTTTGTAAATTAAATGTGATTGGGTTTAGTTTGTTGTGGTAAGGGTTAGTTGGTGATGATATATGGTAGCCGAAGTAATTTAGGTGAGTTTGGCATAGTTTTCTATGGTTACTAGCATTTCTTTGTAATTTAAAAGTGATTGGGTTTACATTGTTGTGGTAAGGTTTGGTTGGTGATGATTTAGAGTAGCAGAGGTAATTTAGGTGAGTTTGGCATAGTTTGCTATGGTTACTAGCATTTTTTTTTTTAATTTAAAAGTGATTGGGTTTAGTTTGTTGTGGTAAGGGTTAGTTGGTGATGATTTAGAGTAGCCGAAGTAATTTAGGTGAGTCTGGCATAGTTTGTTATGATTTGTATACCTTTTTTTGTAATTTTATAATGATATGGTTTGGTTTGTTCTGATAAGGGATAGTTGGGGGTGGTTTACGGTAGCCGAAGTAATTTAGGTGATTCTGGTATAATTTGTTATGATTTTTAGCATTTTTTTGTAATTTTAAAGTGATTGGGCTTAGTTTGTTGCTGTAAAGTGTAGTAGGGGGTGATTTTTGATAGCCGAAGTAATTTAGGTGAGTTTGGCATAGTTTGCTATGGTTAGTAGCATTTTTTTGTAATTTAAAAGTGATTGGGTTTAGTTTGTTGTGGTAAGGGTTAGTTGGTGATGATTTATGGTAGTCGAAGTAATTTAGGTGAGTTTGGCATAGTTTGCTATGGTTACTAGCATTTTTTTGTAATTTAAAAGTGATTGGGTTTAGTTTGTTGTGGTAAGGGTTAGTTGGTGATGATTTATGGTAGTCGAAGTAATTTAAGTAAGTTTGGCATAGTTTGCTATGGTTACTAGCATTTTTTTGTAATTTAAAAGTGATTGGGTTTAGTTTGTTGTGGTAAGGGTTAGTTGGTGATGATTTAGAGTAGCCGAAGTAATTTAGGTGAGTCTGGCATAGTTTGATATGATTTGTACACCTTTTTTTGTAATTTTTAAGATGATATAGTTTGGTATGTTGTGGTAAGGTATAGTTGGGGGTGATTTACGGTAGCCGAAGTAATTTAGGTGATTCTGGTATAGTTTGTTATGATTTTTAGCATTTTTTTGTAATTTTAAAGTGATTGGGCTTAGTTTGTTGCTGTAAAGTGTAGTTGGGGGTGATTTTTGATAGCCCAAGTAATTTAGGTGAGTTTGGCATAGTTTGCTATGGTTTGTAGCATTTTTTTGTAAATTAAATGTGATTGGGTTTAGTTTGTTGTGGTAAGGGTTAGTTGGTGATGATATATGGTAGCCGAAGTAATTTAGGTGAGTTTGGCATAGTTTTCTATGGTTACTAGCATTTCTTTGTAATTTAAAAGTGATTGGGTTTACATTGTTGTGGTAAGGTTTGGTTGGTGATGATTTAGAGTAGCAGAGGTAATTTAGGTGAATTTGGCATAGTTTGCTATGGTTACTAGCATTTTTTTTTTTAATTTAAAAGTGATTGGGTTTAGTTTGTTGTGGTAAGGGTTAGTTGGTGATGATTTAGAGTAGCCGAAGTAATTTAGGTGAGTCTGGCATAGTTTGTTATGATTTGTATACCTTTTTTTGTAATTTTATAATGATATGGTTTGGTTTGTTCTGATAAGGGATAGTTGGGGGTGGTTTACGGTAGCCGAAGTAATTTAGGTGATTCTGGTATAATTTGTTATGATTTTTAGCATTTTTTTGTAATTTTAAAGTGATTGGGCTTAGTTTGTTGCTGTAAAGTGTAGTAGGGGGTGATTTTTGATAGCCGAAGTAATTTAGGTGAGTTTGGCATAGTTTGCTATGGTTAGTAGCATTTTTTTGTAATTTAAAAGTGATTGGGTTTAGTTTGTTGTGGTAAGGGTTAGTTGGTGATGATTTATGGTAGCCGAAGTAATTTAGGTGAGTTTGGCATAGTTTGCTATGGTTACTTGCATTTTTTTGTATTTTAAAAGTGACTGGGTTTAGTTTGTTGTGGTAAGGGTTAGTAGGTGATGATTTAGAGTAGCCGAAGTAATTTAAGTGAGTCTGGCTTAGTTTGTTATGATTTGTACACCTTTTTTTGTAATTTTAAGATGATATGGTTTGGTTTGTTGTGGTAATGGATAGTTGGGGGTGATTTACGGTAGCCGAAGTAATGTAGGTGATTCTGGTATAGTTTGTTATGATTTTTAGCATTTTTTTGTAATTTTAAAGTGATTGGGCTTAGTTTGTTGCTGTAAAGTGTAGTTCGGTTGATTTTAGATAGCCGAAGTAATTTAGGTGAGTTTGGCATAGTTTGCTATGGTTAGTAGCATTTTTTTGTAATTTTAAAGTGATTGGGCTTAGTTTGTTGGTGTAAAGTGTAGTTGGGGGTGATTTTTGATAGCCGAAGTAATTTAGGTGAGTTTGGCATATTTTGCTATGGTTAGTAGCATTTTTTTTGTAATTTAAAAGTGATTAGGTTTAGTTTCTTGTGGTAAGAGTTAGTTGGTGATGATTTAGAGTAGCCGAAGTAATTTAGGTGAGTCTGGCATAGTTTGTTATGATTTGTACACCTTTTTTTGTAATTTTAAGATGATATGGTTTGGTTTGTTGTGGTAAGGGATAGTTGGGGGTGATTTACGGTAGCCGAAGTAATTTGGGTGATTCTGGTATAGTTTGTTATGATTTTCTGTATTTTTTTGTAATTTTAAAGTGATTGGGCTTAGTTTGTTGCTGTAAAGTGTAGTTGGGGGTGATTTTTGATAGCCGAAGTAATTTAGGTGAGTTTGGCATAGTTTGCTATGGTTAGTAGCATTTTTGTGTAATTTAAAAGTGATTGGGTTTAGTTTGTTGTGGTAAGGGTTAGTTGGTGATGATTTAGAGTAGCTGAAGTAATTTAGGTGAGTCTGGCATAGTTTGTTATGATTTGTACACCTTTTTTTGTAATTTTAAGATGGTATGGTTTGGTTTGTTGTGGTAAGGGATAGTTGGGGGTGATTTACGGTAGCCGAAGTAATTTAGGTGATTCTGGTATAGTTTGTTATGATTTTTAGCATTTAATTGTAATTTTAAAGTGATTGGGCTTAGTTTGTTGCTGTAAAGTGTAGTTGGGGGTGTTTTTTGATAGCCGCAGTAATTTAGGTGAGTTTGGCATAGTTTTCGATG
Organism: Eledona agricola; assembly: GCA_964023215.1. NCBI lineage: Eukaryota > Metazoa > Arthropoda > Insecta > Coleoptera > Tenebrionidae > Eledona > Eledona agricola. The sequence continues at coordinate 909,682 of CAXIEJ010000187.1, forward strand.
TTTAGTAGCATTTTTTTGTAATTTAAAAGTGATTGGGTTTAGTTTGTTGTGGTAAGGGTTAATTGGTGATGATTTAGAGTAGCCGAAGTAATTTAGGTGAGTCTGGCATAGTTATGGTTTGTACACCTTTTTTTGTAATTTTAAGATGATATGGTTTGGTTTGTTGTGGTAAGGGCTAGTTGGGGGTGATTTACGGTAGCCGAAGTAATTTAGGTGATTCTGGTATAGTTTGTTATGATTTTTAGAATTTTTCTGTAATTTTAAAGTGATTGGGCTTAGTTTGTTGCTGTAAAGTGTAGTTGGGGGTGATTTCTGATAGCCGAAGTAATTTAGGTGAGTTTGGCATAGTTTGCTATGGTTAGTAGCATTTTTTTGTAATTTAAAAATGATTGGGTTTAGTTTGTTGTGGTAAGGGTTAGTTGGTGATGATTTAGAGTAGCCGAAGTAATTTAGGTGAGTCTGGCATAGTTTGTTATGATTTGTACACCTTTTTTTATAATTTTAAGATGATATGGTTTGGTCTGTTGTGGTAAGGAATAGTTGGGGGTGATTTAAGTTAGCCGAAGTAATTTAGGTGATTCTGGTTTAGTTTGTTATAATTTTTAGCATTTTTTTGTAATTTTGAAGTGATTGAGCTTAGTTTGTTGCTGTAAAGTGTAGTTGGGGGTGATTTTTGATAGCCGAAGTAATTTAGGTGAGTTTGGCATAGTTTGCTATGGTTAGTAGCATTTTTTTGTAATTTAAGAGTGATTGGGTTTAGTTTGTTGTGGTAAGGGTTAGTTGGTGATGATTTGTGGTAGCCGAAGTAAGTTAGGTGAGTTTGGCATAGTTTGCTATGGTTACTAGCATTTTTTTGTAATTTAAAAGTGATTGGGTTTAGTTTGTTGTGGTAAGGGTTAGTTGGTGATGATTTAGAGTAGCCGAAGTAATTTATGTGAGTCTGTCATAGTTTGTTATGATTTTTACACCTTTTTTTGTAATTTTAAGATGATATGGTTTGGTTTGTTATGGTAAGGGATAGTTGGGGGTGATTTACGGTAGCCGAAGTAATTTAGGTGATTCTGGTATAGTTTGTTATGGTTTTTAGCATTTTTTTGTAATTTTAAAGTGATTGGGCTTAGTTTGTTGTTGTAAAGTGTAGTTGGGGGTGATTTTTGATAGCCGAAGTAATTTAGGTGAGTTTGGCATAATTTGCTATGGTTAGTAGCATTTTTTTGTAATTTAAAAGTGATTGGGTTTAGTTTGTTGTGGTAAAGTTTAGTTGGTGATGATTTATGGTAGCCGAAGTAATTTAGGTGAGTTTGGCATAGTTTGCTATGGTTAGTAGCATTTTTTTGTAATTTAAAAGTGATTGGGTTTAGTTAGTTGTGGTAAGGGTTAGTTGGTGATGATTTAGAGCAGCCGAAGTAATTTAGGTGAGTCTGGCATAGTTTGTTATGATTAGTACACCTTTTTTTGTAATTTTAAGATGATATGGTTTGGTTTGTTGTGGTAAAGGATAGTTGGGGGTGATTTACGGTAGCCGAAGTAATTTAGGTGATTCTGGTATAGTTTGTTATGATTTTCAGCATTTTTTTGTAATTTTAAAGTGATTGGGCTTAGTTTGTTGCTGTAAAGTGTAGTTGGGGGTGATTTTTGATAGCCGAAGTAATTTAGGTGAGTTTGGCATAGTTTGCTATGGTTAGTAGCATTTTTTTGTAATTTAAATGTGATTGGATTTAGTTTGTTGTGGTAAGGGTTAGTTGGTGATGATTTAGAGTAGCCGAAGTAATTTAGGTGAGTCTGGCATAGTTTGTTATGATTTGTACACCTTTTTTTGTAATTTTAAGATGGTATGGTTTGGTTTGTTGTGGTAAGGGATAGTTGGGGGTGATTTACGGTAGCCGAAGTAATTTAGGTGATTCTGGTGTAGTTTGTTATGATTTTTAGCATTTAATTGTAATTTTAAAGTGATTGCGCTTAGTTTGTTGCTGTAAAGTGTAGTTGGGGGTGATTTTTGATAGCCGCAGTAATTTATGTGAGTTTGGCATAGTTTGCTATGGTTAGTAGCATTTTTTTGTAATTTAAAAGTGATTGGGTTTAATTTGTTGTGGTAAGGGTTAGTTGGTGATGATTTAGAGTAGCCGAAGAAATTTAGGTGAGTCTGGCATAGTTTGTTATGATTTGTACACTTTTTTTTGTAATTTTAAGATAATATGGTTTGGTTTGTTGTGGTAAGGGATAGTTGTGGGTGATTTACAGTAGCCGAAGTAATTTAGGTGATTCTGGTATAGCTTGTTATAATTTTTAGCATTTTTTTGTAATTTTAAAGTGATTGGGCTTAGTTTGTTGCTGTAAAGTTAAGTTGGGAGTGATTTTTGATAGCCGAAGTAATTTAGATGAGTTTGGCATAGTTTGCTATGGTTAGTAGCATTTTTTTGTAATTTAAAAGTGATTGGGTTTAGTTTGTTGTGGTAAGGGTTAGTTGGTGATGATTTAGAGTAGCCGAAGTAATTTAGGTGATTCTGGTATAGTTTGTTATGATTTTTAGAATTTTTCTGTAATTTTAAAATGATTGGGCTTAATTTGTTGCTGTAAAGTGTAGTTGGGGGTGATTTCTGATAGCCGAAGTAATTTAGGTGAGTTTGGCATAGTTTGCTATGGTTAGTAGCATTTTTTTGTAATTTAAAAATGATTGGGTTTAGTTTGTTGTGGTAAGGGTTAGTTGGTGATGACTTAGAGTAGCCGAAGTAATTTAGGTGAGTCTGGCATAGTTTGTAATGATTTGTACACCTTTTTTGTAATTTTAAGATGATATGGTTTGGTTTGTTGTAGTAAGGGATAGTTGGGGGTGATTTACGGTAGCCGAAGTAATTTAGGTAATTCTGGTATAGTTTGTTATGATTTTTAGAATTTTTCTGTAATTTTAAAGTGATTGGGCTTAGTTTGTTGCTGTAAAGTGTAGTTGGGGGTGATTTTTGATAGCCGAAGTAAATTAGGTGAGTTTGGCATAGTTAGCTATGTTTAGTAGCATTTTTTTGTAATTTAAAATTGATTGGGTTTAGTTTGTTGTGGTAAGGGTTAGTTGGTGATGATTTACAGTAGCTGAAGTAATTTAGGTGAGTCTGGCATAGTTTGTTATGATTTGTACACCTTTTTTGTAATTTTAAGATGATACGGTTTGGTTTGTTTTGGTAAGGGATAGTTGGGGGTGATTTACGGTAGCCGAAGTAATTTAGGTGATTCTGGTATAGTTTGTTATGATTTTTAGCATTTGTTGGTAATTTTAAAGTGATTGGGCTTAGTTTGTTGCTGTAAAGTTTAGTTGGGGGTGATTTTTGATAGCCGAAGTAATTTAGGTGAGTTTGGCATAGTTTGCTATGGTTAGTAGCATTTTTTTGTAATTTAAAATTGATTGGGTTTAGTTTGTTGTGGTAAGGGTTAGTTGGTGATGATTTAGAGCAGCCGAAGTAATTTAGGTGAGTCTGGCATAGTTTGTTATGATTTGTACACCTTTTTTGTAATTTTAAGATGATACGGTTTGGTTTGTTTTGGTAAGGGTTAGTTGGTGATGATTTAGAGTAGCCGAAGTAATTTAGGTGAGTCTGGCATAGTTTGTTATGATTTGTACACCTTTTTTTGTAATTTTAAGATGATATGGTTTGGTTTGTAGTGGTAAGAGATAATTGGGGGTTATTTACGGTAGCCGAAGTAATTTAGGTGATTCTGGTATAGTTTGTTAAGATTTTCAGCATTTTTTTGTAATTTTAAAGTTATTGGGCTTAGTTTGTTGCTGTAAAGTGTAGTTGGGGGTGATTTTTGATAGCCGAAGAAATTTAGATGAGCTTGGCATAGTTTGCTATGGTTAGTAGCATTTTTTTGTAATTTAAAAGTGATTGGGTTTAGTTTGTTGTGGTAAGGGTTAGTTGGTGATGATTTAGAGTAGCCGAAGTAATTTAGGTGAGTCTGGCATAGTTTGTTATGATTTGTACACCTTTTTTGTAATTTTAAGATAATACGGTTTGGTTTGTTTTGGTAAGGGATAGTTGGGGGTGATTTACGGTAGCCGAAGTAATTTAGGTGATTCTGGTATAGTTTGTTATGATTTTTAGCATTTGTTGGTAATTTTAAAGTGATTGGGCTTAGTTTGTTGTGGTAAGGGTTAGTTGGTGATGACTTAGAGTAGCCGAAGTAATTTAGGTGAGTCTGGCATAGTTTGTAATGATTTGTACACTTTTTTTGTAAGGGTACGGGTTAGTTGGTGATGACTTAGAGTAGCCGAAGTAATTTAGGTGAGTCTGGCATAGTTTGTAATGATTTGTACACCTTTTTTGTAATTTTAAGATGATATGGTTTGGTTTGTTGTAGTAAGGGATAGTTGGGGGTGATTTACGGTAGCCGAAGTAATTTAGGTAATTCTGGTATAGTTTGTTATGATTTTTAGAATTTTTCTTTAATTTTAAAGTGATTGGGCTTAGTTTGTTGCTGTAAAGTGTAGTTGGGGGTGATTTTTGATAGCTGAAGTAATTTAGGTGAGTTTGGCATAGTTTGCTATGGTTAGTAGCATTTTTTTGTAATTTAAAATTGATTGGGTTTAGTTTGTCGTGGTAAGGGTTAGTTGGTGATGATTTATAGTAGCCGAAGTAATTTAGGTGAGTCTGGCATAGTTTGTTATGATTTGTACACCTTTTTTGTAATTTTAAGATGATACGGTTTGGTTTGTTTTGGTAAGGGATAGTTGGGGGTGATTTACGGTAGCCGAAGTAATTTAGGTGATTCTGGTATAGTTTGTTATGATATTTAGCATTTGTTGGTAATTTTAAAGTGATTGGGCTTAGTTTGTTGCTGTAAAGTTTAGTTGGGGGTGATTTTTGATAGCCGAAGTAATTTAGGTGAGTTTGGCAGTGTTTGCTATGGTTAGTAGCATTTTTTTGTAATTTAAAAGTGATTGGGTTTAGTTTGTCGTGGTAAGGGTTAGTTGGTGATGATTTAGAGTAGCCGAAGTAATTTAGGTGAGTCTGGCATAGTTTGTTATGATTTGTACACCTTTTTTTGTAATTTTAAGATAATATGGTTTGGTTTGTTGTGGTAAGGGATAGTTGGGGTGATTTACGGTAGCCGAAGTAATTTAGGTGATTTTGGTATAGCTTGTTAAAATTTTTAGCATTTTTTTGTAATTTTAAAGTGATTGAGCTTAGTTTGTTGCTGTAAAGTGTAGTTGGGGGTGATTTTTGATAACCGAAGTAATTTAGGTGAGTTTGGCATAGTTTGCAATGGTTAGTAGCATTTTATTGTAATCTAAAAGTGATTGGGTTTAGTTTGTTGTGGTAAGGGTTAGTTGGTGATGATTTAGAGTAGCCGAAGTAATTTAGGTGAGTCTGGCAGAGTTTGTTATGATTTGTACACCTTTTTTTGTAATTTTAAGATGATATGGTTTGGTTTGTTGTGGTAAGGGATAGTTGGGGGTGATTTACGGTAGCCGAAGTAATTTAGGTGATTCTGGTATAGTTTGTTATGATTTTCAGCATTTTTTTGTAATTTTAAAGTTATTGGGCTTAGTTTGTTGTGGTAAGGGTTAGTTGGTGATGACTTAGAGTAGCCGAAGTAATTTAGGTGAGTCTGGCATAGTTTGTAATGATTTGTACACCTTTTTTGTAATTTTAAGATGATATGGTTTGGTTTGTTGTAGTAAGGGACTAGCTGAATGTACCCGGCGTTGCCCGGACGTAGATTAAATAAACGCAGTGTTGACAAAAGTGGTGTATTTGTGATGTAGACTAATCGACATTATAATACAATTAAACAGGAATGCTCTACTTTTCCAATCACAAAATAAACAAATTTGCTGAAATTAACCTGCATTGCCAGGACCGGGTACTTCAATATGATTTGGAAAATGACGATAATTTCGTTTCTGGGTGCAAGCTCCTTTTTTTTCACTCTTTTTCACTCTTCAAGAGAAGGAGAGTTGACAGAGAAGCTGAACTATTCAAAATTATTCCCATTTAGTTCTCTAACAACGTTAAAGAATGTCGTCGAAGAATGTTGAAATATATAAATAAATAATTTCACACCATAAAAACGATGTATTTGGTGTAGTTTCGGATGATAAGGTTTTTTTTGGGGATTGTTTTGAATGGTTATTGATGGTTGGCGGGGTTTAGCTTTGGCGGATTAAACGAAACTTTTGGTAATTTTAATGCGATTGGGTTTAGTTTGGCTTGGTAAGAAGTGGTTGGGGTGATATAGCGGAAGTCGAAGTAATTTATGCGAGTTTAGCGTAGTTTGCTTGTAATTCGTAATTTTTTTACATTTTAGGTTGATGTGGGGTAGTTTGGAATGGCAAGTGTATGATTTTTGAGAGTAGTTTGGAATGGTACATTATGTTTAGGGGTTTTTAACGTATTCAGGTAAAATATACAGAAAATTTGGTAATTTTAAAATGAACAATTATAGTGCGAACCTCTTGAGCTCTATTTTCGGTAATAAAATGCAATAGGAAAGATAGTAAAAAAGACTATTTCCATCACTTTTCAGAGGAATTATACGTGGTGGTATTTGTACACCGCTTACTATTCCTCCATCTTAGTTATAAATAATGCAGAACAATAATGAACACAATGTACATAAAATAAATAGTGTAAATCGTGTATAAGCACACATTACTTATGATGTCAATGAAATCCGGTAAAACTGCAAATTTCGGATTTTGGCCGGAGCAGGTTTGGTGAAGAACAAATACACCACTATCATTAAATGAACGTAAAAATTAGCGTACGGTATATAAGTGGAGTCCGGTACGACGATGGTAATTTTTCGAAAATCGATTGGGGAGATATTTACTTAACGTCAAGAACAAATCGGGAATATTATATTAAAAAAAATTATTTAATAGCGATAGAACTTCGAATACTGATGCGTCGCCTTGACCTTGGCGACGTTGAATACCAGCGTTCCAGACGCTGAAGCAGCAATTTTAACAATTATATTAGGTGCACGTGCCTAGTGCGTATTAAAAAAAATTGGATTACCAAATAATACTCGCGCAGGTGTACTCGACTGGCCCGTCATAATTTGCACAAAATGAATTAACATACTAAAGTATATAAATATTTTGACGGGAATGTGGTGGGTGTAAAAATCTTATTGGGCCTCTCCGACAAACTAACACTTGTTTACATTCACATGCATGCCTTCATGGACCTGTGACGAATTACAAACAAATATCTAAATTTCAAGTGTTCCATTTGATTTCGTTTGTGGATGCAAGCGGTTTTTTTCACTCTTGTCAGTCTGAACTTATTACATAGTGATATTTTCACATCCAGGTGCCCTAAATTTATTTTGCCGCTGATTTCAAAAATTTTTCTGGAAGGAAAGTAGTCAGCAGTGGGGCTCGTCAGGGGTGGCAGGGTTGGCAGTGCCACTCCAAGTATAAATTTACTATCGAACACAAAATTAGTTCTGTAATTCAGTGGCAGAATTATGAATTTTTCAGATATTTTCACGAAAATTTAGCGCTTACACCGCCACTGGTATGAATGTCAGTGATATCTGGTACATACAACGGTGAAAATTTCGGGGCAAATTTGGTGAAAAACAAATACACCACTATCATTAACTAAACGTAAAAATTAGCGTACAAATATAAGTGGAGTCCGGTCCGATGCTGATAATTTTTCGAAAATTGATTGGGGGCAGATTTGGTTAACGCGAGGATCAAATGTTGAATTAAAATACTTTATTTGATAGCGGTAGACCTTCGAACACTGTTGCGTCGCCTCAGCGAATTTGGCGACTTTGCGAACAGTTTCCGACGCTGGAGCAGCAATTTTCACAATTGTAGTTGTGTTAAAATTAAACACCGCGATCGAGTACTGCTCCACACGCTGAACCAGCAATTCTCGAATTCTAAGAAACGATAAGAAAGGCTTATCCAACGCTTGGTATGTGCGAATTTCTGCATAGACACTCAATCAAACTAAATCGAGCATCGCCTTTTCACGTTTCTGACCTTGCCCTTGACGTGGCAGGCTCCAGCTGCTTCAATAATGTAAAAATCTTATTCGGCCTCTCCAATAAACTCACATTTGTTTACATTAACACGCATTCCCTCATGGACTTGTGACGAATTACAAACAAATATTTCAACTTCAAGTGTTCCATCTAATTTCGTTTCTGGGTGCAAGCTCCTTTATTTTCACTCTAGTCAGTCTAAACTTATTACACAGAGTTATATTTTCAAATCCAGGCGCCCTAAAGAATTTTGTCGTTGTTTTCAAAAGTTCCAAGAGAAGGAGAGTTGACATAGAAGCTAAATTATTCCAAATTATTGACAACGTTAAAGACAATGTTGAAATATATAAATACAAGATTTTACACCATAAAAACGAAGTATTTAGGAATTATGTATAAAAAAAGTCGAAGTTATTCTTCGCTCTTGAGCTCTATTTCCGGTATTAAAAATGCAATAGGAAAGATAGTAAGAAAGACTATTTCCATCACTTTGCACGGGAATTATACGTGGTGGTATTTGTTCTCCGCTTACTATTAGATTTTCAAACTACTCCATCTTATAAATAATGCAAAACAATAATGAACGCAATGTACGTAAAATAAATAGTGTAAGTAAATCGTGTCTAAGCATACAATACTTAAGCGTATGATGTCAGTGAAAATTTCGGATTTCGGCCGGAGCAGGTTTGGTGAAGAACAAATACACCACTATCATTAACTGAACGGTAAAAATTAGCGTACGAAAATAAGTGAAGTCCGGTCCGACGCTGGAAATTTTTCGAAAATCGATTGGGGAGAGTTTTGGTTAACGGCAAGAACAAATCGGGAATATTATATTAAAATAATTTATTTAATAGCGATAGCACTTTGAATACCGATGCGTCGCCTCGACCTTGGCGACGTTGAGTACCAGCGTTCCAGACGCTGAAGCAGCAATTTTCACAATTATATGAGGTGCACGTGCCTAGTGCGTATAAAAACAATTTGGATAACAAAAGAGATTAATTTGTATGTACCAAATAATACTCGCACAGGTGTACTCGTATGGCCCGTCATAATTTTCACAAAATCAATTTAAGAAATTAACATTCTAAAATAAATAAATATTTTGACAGGAATGTTAAAAATCTTATTCGGTCTCTCCGACAAACTAACACTTGTTTACATTAACATGCATTCCTTCATGGACCTGTGACGAATTACAAACAAATATCGAAATTTCAAGTGTTCCATGTCAGTCTGAACTTATTACACAGTGATATTTTCACATTCAGGCGCCCTAAATTATTTTGACGTTGATTTATAAAGTTTCCCTGGAAGGAGGGTAGTCAGCAGGTGCCTCGTCAGAGGTGGCAGGGTTGGCAGTGCCACTCCAAGTATAAATTTACTATCAAACACAAAGATAGTTCTGATTCAATTGCAGAATTTCGAATTTTTCAGATATTTTAACGAAACTCTAGCGCTTACACCGCCTTTATACCTCTTTAAAGTTAAAAACCATAGAGCTGTTTATACAAATGCACGCATGTTGAAAAGGTAGGGCTTGCCCCGTCAGCGTGTTGCAATTCAGAAATACGTTTATGTTTGCATCTCAACTGGAACAAATATTTATTGGAAGGTGGAAGAGAATCAAAATAGGTTTCAGCATATTTAATATTCAGAATAACGACTATTAGTCGATTTATGGTAGCCGAAGTAATTCAGGTGAGTTTGAGATAGTTTGCCATGGTTTGTAGCATTTTTCGTAATTTTAAAGTGATTGGGCTTATTTTGGGGTGGTAAGGGGTAGTTGGGGGTGATTTATGGTAGCCGAAGGAAATTAGGTAAGTTAGGCATAGTTTGCTATGGTTTGTAGCATTTTTTTGTAATTTTAAAGTGATTGGGCTTATTTTGGTATTGTAAGGGGTAGTTGGGGGTGATTTATGTTAGCCGAAGTAATTTAGGTGAGTTAGGCATAGTTTGCTATGGTTTGTAGAATTTTTTGTAATTTTAAAGTGATTGGGCTTATTTTGGGGTGGTAAGGGGAAGTTGGGGGTGATTTATGGTAGCCGAAGTAATTTAGGTGAGTTAGGCATAGTTTGCTATGATTTGTTGAATATTTTGTAATTTTAAAATGATTGGGTTTATTTTGGGGTTGTAAGGTAGTAAGGGGTGATTTATGGTAGCCGAAGTAATTTAGGGGAGTTTGGCATAGTTTGCTACGGTTTGTAGAATTTTTTTGTAATTTTAAAGTGATTGAGCCTATTTTGGGGTGGTAAGGGGTAGTTGGGGGTGATTTATGGAAGCCAAAGTAATTTAGATGAGTTTGGCATAGTTTGATATGGCTTGTAACATTTTTTGTAATTTAAAAGTGATTGGGCTGAGTTTGGGGTGGTAAGGGGTAGTTGGGGGTGATTTATGATAGCCGAAGTAATTTAAGTGAGTTTGGCATAATTTGCTATGGTTTGTAGCATTTTTTGTAATTTTAAAGTGATTGGGTTTAGTTTGTGGTTGGTAAGGGGTAGTTGGGGGTGATTTATGGTAGCCGCAGTAATTTAAGTGGGTTCGGCATAGTTTGCTATGGTTTGTAGCATTTTTTGTAATTTTAAAATGATTGGGTTTATTTTGGGGTTGTAAGGGGTAGTTCGGGGTGATTGATGGTAGCCGAAGTAATTTAGGGGAGTTTGGCATAGTTTGCTACGGTTTGTAGAATTTTTTTGTAATTTTAAAGTGATTGAGCCTATTTTGGGTTGGTAAGGGGTAGTTGGGGGTGATTTATGGAAGCCAAAGTAATTTAGATGAGTTTGGCATAGTTTGATATGGCTTGTAACATTTTTTGTAATTTTAAAGTGATTGGGCTGAGTTTGGGGTGGTAAGGGGTAGTTGGGGGTGATTTATGATAGCCGAAGTAATTTAAGTGAGTTTGGCATAATTTGCTATGGTTTGTAGCATTTTTTGTAATTTTAAAATGATTGGGTTTATTTTGGGGTTGTAAGGGGTAGTTCGGGGTGATTTATGGTAGCCGCAGTAATTTAAGTGGGTTCGGCATAGTTTGCTATGGTTTGTAGCATTTTTTGTAATTTTAAAGTGATTGGGCTTATTTTGGGATGGTAAGGGGTAGTTGGGGGTGATTTATGGTAGCCGAAGGAAATTAGGTAAGTTAGGCATAGTTTGCTATGGTTTGTAGCATTTTTTTGTAATTTTAAAGTGATTGGGCTTATTTTGGTATTGTAAGGGGTAGTTGGGGGTGATTTATGTTAGCCGAAGTAATTTAGGTGAGTTAGGCATAGTTTGCTATGGTTTGTAGCATTTTTTGTAATTTTAAAGTGATTGGGATGAGTTAGGGGTGGTAAGGGGTAGTTGGGGGTGATTTATGATAGCCGAAGTAATTTAAGTGAGTTTGGCATAGTTTGCTATGGTTTGTAGCATTTTTTGTAATTTTAAAGTGATTGGGCTTATTTTGGGGTAGTAAGGGGTTGTTGGGGGTGATTTATGTTAGCCGAAGTAATTTAGGTGAGTTAGGCATAGTTTGCTATGGTTTGTAGCATTTTTTGTAATTTTAAAGTGATTGGGATGAGTTAGGGGTGGTAAGGGGTAGTTGGGGGTGATTTATGATAGCCGAAGTAATTTAAGTGAGTTTGGCATAGTTTGCTCTGGTTTGTAGCATTTTTGTAATTTTAAAGTGATTGGGCTTATTTTGGGGTGATTTATGGAAGTCAAAGTAATTTAGATGAGTTTGGCATAGTTTGCTACGGTTTGTAGAATTTTTTTGTAATTTTAAAGTGATTGGGCTTATTTTGGGGTGGTAAGGGGTAGTTGGGGGTGATTTTTGGTAGACGAAATAATATGTGTGAGTTCGAAATAGTCTGCTATGGTTTGTGTCATTTTGTTTTATTTTAAACTGATTGGAGTTACTTGGGGTTGCTAAGGGGTGGTAAGGGATGATTTAAAATAACGGATCTAGTTTATGTCAGTTTGGCATAGTTCGGGAATTTTTTGGGGTTGATTTGTTAAAGTTTGCAGTGGTAAGAGATATTTGAGGATGTTTAATGTTGACGGATTAAATTTGGAGTGGTTTGGTAATTTTTAATTGAGTCACGGATCGACATTATAATTGAAATCAAAATTATAATTGAAATATCTGCGGCCTCGCTAGGTACGGCAAAAGTATGATCACGAAAGCAGAAACTCGACGTTGAAATTGTTTAGGTTAAATAAGTGCTTTTAATGTAAACCGGTCGCCCGTCGTCGAAGTTGTTTTGGCTAGATACGTGCTTCTAACATAAACACGGTCTCCGCGATCCGATCATTTTTTGTTTATTTTAGCCGGTTTTTATTGAATTACAAAGGAACCGGGCCGAATTTCGCAAAATCCCTTCTTAGTGTTCAGTTTCGGCACATGATACACCCGTGTCTAAAATTTCAAGTCTCCAGCCCTCACGGTTTGGGCTGTGGGTTGATTATGAATCAGTGTGTAGATGAACGAGTGAATGAATGAGTGTGTCAGTGAGGACACTTCGCTTTATATATATAGATAGTTGGGGGTGATTTACGGTAGCCGAAGTAATTTAGGTGATTCTGGTATAGTTTGTTATGATTTTTAGCATTTTTTTGTAATTTTAAAGTGATTGGGTTTAGTTTGTTGCTGTAAAGTGTAGTTGGGGGTGATTTTTGATAGCCGAAGTAATTTAGGTGAGTTTGGCATAGTTAGCTATGGTTAGTAGCATTTTTTTGTAATTTAAAATTGATTGGGTTTAGTTTGTTGTGGTAAGGGTTAGTTGGTGATGATTTAGAGTAGCTGAAGTAATTTAGGTGAGTCTGGCATAGTTTGTTATGATTTGTTCACCTTTTTTGTAATTTTAAGATGATACGGTTTGGTTTGTTTTGGTAAGGGATAGTTGGGGGTGATTTACGGTAGCCGAAGTAATTTAGGTGATTCTGGTATAGTTTGTTATGATTTTTAGCATTTGTTGGTAATTTTAAAGTGATTGGGCTTAGTTTGTTGCTGTAAAGTTTAGTTGGGGGTGATTTTTGATAGCCGAAGTAATGTAGGTGAGTTTCTCCGACGGACTCACACCTGTTTACATTAACACACACTAGTTGAACAATTAAAGTGCCAACCTCTTGAGCTTCCGTTTCAGTATTAAAATATCAATACCAATACCATAGATATAAAAAAAGACAATTTCCATCACCTTTCATAATACGGTGTGGTATTTGTACATCGCTAGATTTTCAAACTTCTCCATCTTAGTTATAAATGATGTAAAGCAATAATAAACACAGTGTACGTAAAATAAATAGTGTAAAACGTGTATAAGCACATAATTATTAAGGGTATGAATGTCAGTGATATCTGGTACATACAACGGTGAAAATTTCGGGCCAAATTTGGTGAAAAACAAATACACCACTATCATTAACTGAACGTAAAAATTAGCGTACAAATATAAGTGGAGTCCGGTCCGATGCTGATAATTGTTCGAAAATTGATTAGGGGCAGATTTGGTTTACACGAGGATCAAATGTTAAATTAAAATATACTTTATTTGATAGCGGTAGACCTTCGAACACTGATGCGTCGCCTCATCGAATTTGGCGATTTTGCGAACAGTTTCCGACGCTGGAGCAGCAATTTTCACAATTGTAGTTGTGTTAAAATTAAACACCGCGATCGAGTACTGCTCCACACGCTGAACCAGCAATTCTCGAATTCTAAGAAACGATAAGAAAGGCTTATCCAACGCTTGGTATGTGCGAATTTCTGCATAGACACTCAATCAAACTAAATCGAGCATCGCCTTTTCACGTTTCTGACCTTGCCCTTGACGTGGCAGGCTCCAGCTGCTTCAATAATGTAAAAATCTTAGTAGAAGTAATTTAAGTGAGTTTGACATAGTTTGCTATGGTTTGTAACATTTTTTGTAATTTTAAAGTTATTGGGCTTATTTTGGGGTGGTAAGGGGTAGTTGGGGGTGATTTATGGTAGCCGAAGTAATTTAGGTGAGTTTGGCATAGTTTGCTATGGTTTGTAGCATTTTTTCTAATTTTAAAGTGATTGGGCTTAGTTTGGGGTGGTAAGGGGTAGTAGGGGGTGATTTATGGTAGCCGAAGTCATTTAGGTGAGTTTGACATCGTTTGCTATGGTTTGTAGCATTTTTTGTAAATTTAAAGCGATTGGGCTTATTTTGGGGTTGTAAGGGGTAGTTTGGGGTGATTTATGGTAGCCGAAGTAATTTAGGTGAGTTAGGCATAGTTTGCTATGATTTGTAGAATATTTTGTAATTTTAAAGTGATTGGGCTTATTTTGGGGTTGTAAGGGGTAGTTTGGGGTGATTTATGGTAGCCAAAGTAATTTAGGGGAGTTTGGCATAATTTGCTAGGGTTTGTAGAATTTTTTTGTAATTTTAAAGTGATTGAGCCTATTTTGGGGTGGTAAGGGGTAGTTGGGGGTGACTTATGGAAGCCGAAGTAATTTAGATGAGTTTGGCATAGTTTGATGTGGCTTGTAACATTTTTTGTAATTTTAAAGTGATAGGGCTTATTTAGGGGTTGTAAGGGGTAGTTGGGGGTGATTTATGGTAGCCGAAGTAATTTAGGTGAGTTAGGCATAGTTTGCTATGATTTGTGTCATTTTGTTTTATTTTAAAGTGATTGGAGTTACTTGGGGTTGCTAAAGGGTGGTAAGATGAATTAAGATAACGGATCTAATTTATGTCAGTCTGGCGTAGTTCGGGAATTTTTTGGGGTTGATTTGGTAAAGTTTGCAATGGTAAGAGATATTTGAGGATGTTTAATGTAGACGGATTAAATTTGGAGTGGTTTTGTAATTTTTAATTGAGTCACGGATCGACATTATAATAGAAATCTATATATATAAAGCGAAGTGTCCTCACTGACACACTCATTCATTCACTCATTCATCTACACATCTACACACTGATTCATAATCAACCCACAGCCCAAACCGTGAGGGCTGGAGACTTGAAATTTTAGACATGGGTGTATCATGTGCCGAAACTGAACACTAAGAAGGGATTTTGCGAAATTCGGCCCGGTTCCTTTGTAATTCAATAAAAACCGGCTAAAATAAACAAAAAATGATCGGATCGCGGAGACCGTGTTTATGTTAGAAGCACGTATCTAGCCAAAACAACTTCGACGACGGGCGACCGGTTTACATTAAAAGCACTTATTTAACCTAAACAATTTCAACGTCGAGTTTCTGCTTTCGTGATCATACTTTTGCCGTACCTAGCGAGGCCGCAGATATTTCAATTATAATTTTGATTTCAATTATAATGTCGATCCGTGACTCAATTAAAAATTACCAAATCACTCCAAATTTAATCCGTCAACATTAAACATCCTCAAATATCTCTTACCACTGCAAACTTTACCAAATCAACCCCAAAAAATTCCCGAACTATGCCAAACTGACATAAACTAGATCCGTTATTTTAAATCATCCCTTACCACCCCTTAGCAACCCCAAGCAACTCCAATCACTTTAAAATAAAACAAAATGACACAAATCATGGCAGATTAAGTCCAACTCACACATATTATTTCGTCTACCAAAAATCACCCCCAACTACCCCTTACTACCCCAAAATAAGCCCAATCACTTTAAAATTACAAAAAATGCTACAAACCATAGCAAACTATGCCAAACTCACTTAAATTACTTCGGCTATCATAAATCACCCCCAACTACCCCTTACCGCCCCTAACTCATCCCAATCACTTTAAAATTACAAAAAATGCTACAAACCATAGCAAACTATGCCTAACTCACTTAAATTACTTCGGCTAACATAAATCACCCCCAACTACCCCTTACCACCCCTAACTCATCCCAATCACTTTAAAATTACAAAAAATGCTACAAACCATAGCAAACTATGCCTAACTCACCTAAATTACTTCGGCTAACATAAATCACCCCCAACAACCCCTTACTACCCCAAAATAAGCCCAATCACTTTAAAATTACAAAAAAATGCTACAAACCATAGCAAACTATGCCTAACTCACCTAAATTACTTCGGCTACCATAAATCAGCCCCAACTACCCCTTACCACCCCAAAATAAGCCCAATCACTTTAAAATTACAAAAAATGCTACAAACCATAGCAAACTATGCCAAACTCACTTAAATTACTTCGGCTAACATAAATCACCCCCAACAACCCCTTACTACCCCAAAATAAGCCCAATCACTTTAAAATTACAAAAAAATGCTACAAACCATAGCAAACTATGCCTAACTCACCTAAATTACTTCGGCTAACATAAATCACCCCCAACAACCCCTTACTACCCCAAAATAAGCCCAATCACTTTAAAATTACAAAAAATGCTACAAACCATAGCAAACTATGCCTAACTCACCTAAATTACTTCGGCTAACATAAATCACCCCCAACAACCCCTTACTACCCCAAAATAAGCCCAATCACTTTAAAATTACAAAAAATGCTACAAACCATAGCAAACTATGCCTAACTCACCTAAATTACTTCGGCTAACATAAATCACCCCCAACAACCCCTTACTACCCCAAAATAAGCCCAATCACTTTAAAATTACAAAAAAATGCTACAAACCATAGCAAACTATGCCTAACTCACCTAAATTACTTCGGCTAACATAAATCACCCCCAACAACCCCTTACTACCCCAAAATAAGCCCAATCACTTTAAAATTACAAAAAATGCTACAAACCATAGCAAACTATGCCTAACTCACCTAAATTACTTCGGCTAACATAAATCACCCCCAACAACCCCTTACTACCCCAAAATAAGCCCAATCACTTTAAAATTACAAAAAAATGCTACAAACCATAGCAAACTATGCCTAACTCACCTAAATTACTTCGGCTACCATAAATCAGCCCCAACTACCCCTTACCACCCCAAAATAAGCCCAATCACTTTAAAATTACAAAAAATGCTACAAACCATAGCAAACTATGCCAAACTCACTTAAATTACTTCGGCTATCATAAATCACCCCCAACTACCCCTTACCACCCCAAACTCAGCCCAATCACTTTAAAATTACAAAAAATGTTACAAGCCTTATCAAACTATGCCCAACTCATCTAAATTACTTTGGCTTCCATAAATCACCCCCAACTACCCCTTACCACCCCAAAATAGGCTCAATCACTTTAAAATTACAAAAAAATTCTACAAACCGTAGCAAACTATGCCAAACTCCCCTAAATTACTTCGGCTACCATAAATCACCCCGAACTACCCCTTACAACCCCAAAATAAGCCCAATCACTTTAAAATTACAAAATATTCAACAAATCATAGCAAACTATGCCTAACTCACCTAAATTACTTCGGCTACCATAAATCACCCCCAACTACCCCTTACAACCCCAAAATCAGCCCAATCACTTTAAAATTACGAAAAATGCTACAAACCATGGCAAACTATGCCAAACTCACTTAAATTACTGCGGCTACCATAAATCACCCCCAACTACCCCTTACCAACCACAAACTAAACCCAATCACTTTAAAATTACAAAAAATGCTACAAACCATAGCAAACTATGCCAAACTCACTTAAATTACTTTGGCTTCTATAAATCACCCCCAACTACCCCTTACCACCCCAAAATAGGCTCAACCACTTTAAAATTACAAAAAAATTCTACAAACCGTAGCAAACTATGCCAAACTCCCCTAAATTACTTCGGCTACCATAAATCACCCCGAACTACCCCTTACAACACCAAAATAAGCCCAATCACTTTAAAATTACAAAATATTCAACAAATCATAGCAAACTATGCCTAACTCACCTAAATTACTTCGGCTACCATAAATCACCCCCAACTACCCCTTACCACCCCAAAATAAGCCCAATCACTTTAAAATTACAAAAAATGCTACAAACCATAGCAAACTATGCCAAACTCACCTAAATTACTTCGGCTACCATAAATCACCCCCAACTACCCCTTACCACCCCAAAATAAGCCCAATCACTTTAAAATTACGAAAAATGCTACAAGCCATAGCAAACTATCTCAAACTCACCTGAATTACTTTGGCTACCATAAATCACCCCCAACTACCCCTTACCACCCCAAACTAAGCCCAATCACTTTAAAATTACAAAAAATGCTACAAACCATAGCAAACTATGCCAAACTCACCTAAATTACTTCGGCTACCATAAATCACCCCCAACTACCCCTTACCGCCCCAAAATTAGCCTAATCACTTTAAAATTACAAAAATGCTACAAAACATAGCAAGCTATGCCAAACTCACTTAAATTTCTTCGGCTACCATAAATTAATAATCGTTTTCAATCAAAATCTTCTATTTGGTTGTGTTATTTATAAATGCCTTATCGTATTAAATCATAAAATATTAATAAATATCTGCACATAAAATATATTGTTCCGACTAATAGTCGTTATTCTGAATATTAAATATGCTGATACCTATTTTGATTCTCTTCCACCTTCCAATAAATATTTGTTCCAGTTGAGATGCAAACATAAACGTATTTCTGAATTGCAACACGCTGACGGGGCAAGCCCTACCTTTTCAACATGCGTGCATTTGTATAAACAGCTCTATGGTTTTTAACTTTAAAAGAGGTATAAAGGCGGTGTAAGCGCTAGAGTTTCGTAAAAATATCTGAAAAATTCGAAATTCTTCAATTGAATCAGAACTATCTTTGTGTTCGATAGTAAATTTATACTTGGAGTGGCACTGCCAACCCTGCCACCCATGACGAGGCACCTGCTGACTACTCTCCTTCCAGGGAAACTTTATAAATCAACGTCAAAATAATTTAGGACGCCTGAATGTGAAAATATCACTGTGTAATAAGTTCAGACTGACATGGAACACTTGAAATTTCGATATTTGTTTGTAATTCGACACAGGTCCATGAAGGAATGCATGTTAATGTAAACAAGTGTTAGTTTGTCGGAGAGACCGAATAAGATTTTTAACATTCCTGTCAAAATATTTATTTACTTTAGAATGTTAATTTCTTAAATTGATTTTGT
This sequence comes from Eledona agricola, assembly GCA_964023215.1. Lineage (NCBI taxonomy): Eukaryota > Metazoa > Arthropoda > Insecta > Coleoptera > Tenebrionidae > Eledona > Eledona agricola. The sequence goes on from CAXIEJ010000187.1 coordinate 928,711, forward strand.
GAAAATTATGACGGGCCATACGAGTACACCTGTGCGAGTATTATTTGGTGCATACAAATTAATCTCTTTTGTTATCCGAATTGTTTTTATACGCACTAGGCACGTGCACCTCATATAATTGTGAAAATTGCTGCTTCAGCGTCTGGATCGGTGGTACTCAACGTCGCCAAGGTCGAGGCGACGCATCGGTATTCAAAGTTCTGTCGCTATTAAATAAATTATTTTAATATAATATTCCCGATTTGTTCTTGCCGTTAACCAAAACTCTCCCCAATCGATTTTCGAAAAATTTCCAGCGTCGGACCGGACTTCACTTATTTTCGTACGCTAATTTTTACGTTCAGTTAATGATAGTGGTGTATTTGTTCTTCACCAAACCTGCTCCGGCCGAAATCCGAAATTTTCACTGACATCATACGCTTAAGTATTGTATGCTTAGACACGATTTATTTACACTATTTATTTTACGTACATTGCGTTCATTATTGTTCTGCATTATTTATAACTAAGATGGAGCAGTTTGAAAATCTAATAGTAAGCGGAGAACAAATACCACCACGTATAATTCCCGTGAAAAGTGATGGAAATAGTCTTTCTTACTATCTTTCCTATTGCATTTTTAATACCGGAAATAGAGCTCAAGAGCGAAGAATAACTTCGACTTTTTTATACATAATTCCTAAATACTTCCTTATATATTTCAACATTGTCTTTAACGTTGTCAGAGAACTAAATGGGAATAATTTGGAATAATTTAGAAACTTTTGAAAACAATGACAAAATTCTTTAGGGCGCCTGGATTTGAAAATATAACTCTGTGTAATAAGTTTAGACTGACTAGAGTGAAAAGAAAGGAGCTTGCGCCCAGAAACGAAATTAAATGGAACACTTGAAGTTGAAATATTTGTTTGTAATTCGTCACAAGTCCATGAGGGAATGCGTGTTAATGTAAACAAATGTGAGTTTATTGGAGAGGCCGAATAAGATTTTTACATTATTGAAGCAGCTGGAGCCTGCCACGTCAAGGGCAAGGTCAGAAACGTGAAAAGGCGATGCTCGATTTAGTTTGAGTGTCTATGCAGAAATTCGCACATACCAAGCGTTGGATGATAAGCCTTTCTTATCGTTTCTTAGAATTCGAGAATTGCTGGTTCAGCGTGTGGAGCAGTACTCGATCGCGGTGTTTAATTTTAACACAACTACAATTGTGAAAATTGCTGCTCCAGCGTCGGAAACTGTTTGCAAAGTCGCCAAATTCGATGAGGCGACGCATCAGTGTTCGAAGGTCTACCGCTATCAAATAAAGTATTTTAATTTAACATTTCATCCTCGCGTTAACCAAATCTGCCCCCAATCAATTTTCGAAAAATTATCAGCATCGGACCGGACTCCACTTATATTTGTACGCTAATTTTTACGTTTAGTTAATGATAGTGGTGTATTTGTTTTTCACCAAATTTGCCCCGAAATTTTCACCGTTGTATGTACCAGATATCACTGACATTCATACCAGCGGCGGTGTAAGCGCTAAATTTTCGTGAAAATATCTGAAAAATTCATAATTCTGCAACTGAATTACAGAACTAATTTTGTGTTCGATAGTAAATTTATACTTGGAGTGGCACTGCCAACCCTGCCACCCCTGACGAGCCCCACTGCTGACTACTTTCCTTCCAGAAACATTTTTGAAATCAGCGGCAAAATAAATTTAGGGCACCAGGATGTGAAAATATCACTATGTAATAAGTTCAGACTGACAAGAGTGAAAAAAACCGCTTGCATCCAGAAACAAAATCAAATGGAACACTTGAAATTTAGATATTTGTTTGTAATTCGTCACAGGTCCATGAAGGCATGCATGTTAATGTAAACAAGTGTTAGTTTGTCGGAGAGGCCGAATAAGATTTTTACACCCACCACATTCCCGTCAAAATATTTATTTACTTTAGTATGTTAATTCATTTTGTGCAAATTATGACGGGCCAGTCGAGTACACCTGCGCGAGTATTATTTGGTAATCCAAATTCTTTTAATACGCACTAGGCACGTGCACCTAATATAATTGTTAAAATTGCTGCTTCAGCGTCTGGAACGCTGGTACTCAACGTCGCCAAGGTCGAGGCGACGAATCAGTATTCGAAGTTCTATCGCTATTAAATAAATTTTTTTAATATAATATTCCCGATTTGTTCTTGACGTTAAGTAAATATCTCCCCAATCGATTTTCGAAAAATTACCATCGTCGTACCGGACTCCACTTATATACCGTACGCTAATTTTTACGTTCATTTAATGATAGTGGTGTATTTGATCTTCACCAAACCTGCTCCGGCCAAAATCCGAAATTTGCAGTTTTACCGGATTTCACTGACATCATAAGTAATGTGTGCTTATACACTATTTACACTATTTATTTTATGTACATTGTGTTCATTATTGTTCTGCATTATTTATAACTAAGATGGAGGAATAGTAAGCGGGGTACAAATACCACCACGTATAATTCCTCTGAAAAGTGATGGAAATAGTCTTTTTTACTATCTTTCCTATTGCATTTTATTACCGAAAATAGAGCTCAAGAGGTTCGCACTATAATTGTTCATTTTAAAATTACCAAATTTTCTGTATATTTTACCTGAATACGTTAAACACCCCTAAACATAATGTACCATTCCAAACTACTCTCAAAAATCATACACTTGCCATTCCAAACTACCCCACATCAACCTAAAATGTAAAAAAATTACGAATTACAAGCAAACTACGCTAAACTCGCATAAATTACTTCGACTTCCGCTATATCACCCCAACCACTTCTTACCAAGCCAAACTAAACCCAATCGCATTAAAATTACCAAAAGTTTCCAACCCACCAACTATCAATAACCATTCAAAACAATCCCCAAAAAAAACCTTATCATCCGAAACTACACCAAATACATCGTTTTTATGGTGTGAAATTATTTATTTATATATTTCAACATTCTTCGACGACATTCTTTAACGTTGTTAGAGAACTAAATGGGAATAATTTGGAATAGTTCAGCTTCTCTGTCAACTCTCCTTCTTTTGAAGAGTGAAAAAGAGTGAAAAAAAAGGAGCTTGCACCCAGAAACGAAATTATCGTCATTTTCCAAATCATATTGAAGTACCCGGTCCTGGCAATGCAGGTTAATTTCAGCAAATTTGTTTATTTTGTGATTGGAAAAGTAGAGCATTCCTGTTTAATTGTATTATAATGTCGATTAGTCTACATCACAAATACACCACTTTTGTCAACACTGCGTTTATTTAATCTACGTCCGGGCAACGCCGGGTACATTCAGCTAGTCTATATATATAAAGCGAAGTGTCCTCACTGACACACTCATCTACACATCTACACATTCACTGATTCACCGACAACCCACAGCCCAAACCGTGAGGGCTGGCGACTTGAAATTTTAGACACGGGTGTATCATGTGCCGAAACTGAACACTAAGAAGGGATTTTGCGAAATTCGGCCCGGTTCCTTTGTAATTCAATAAAAACCGGCTAAAATAAACAAAAAATGATCGGAGCGCGGAGACCGTGTTTATGTTAGAAGCACGTATCTTGCCAAAACAACTTCGACGACGGGCGACCGTTTTACATTAAAAGCACTTATTTAACCTAAACAATTTCAACGTCGAGTTTCTGCTTTCGTGATCATACTTTTGCCGTACCTAGCGAGGCCGCCGATATTTCAATTATTTTGATTTCAATTATAATGTCGATCCGTGACTCAATTAAAAATTACCAAATCACTCCAAATTTAATCCGTCAACATTAAACATCCTCAAATATCTCTTACCACTGCAAACTTTACCAAATCAACCCCAAAAAATTCCCGAACTAAGCCAAACTGACATAAATTAGATCCGTTATCTTAAATCATCCCTTACCACCCTTTAGCAACCCCAAGTAACTCCAATCACTTTAAAATAAAACAAAATGACACAAATCATAGCAAACTATCCCTAACTCACCTAAATTACTTCGGCTACCATAGATCACCCCCAACTACCCCTTACCACCCCAAACTCAGCCCAATCACTTTAAAATTACAAAAAATGTTACAAGCAATATCAAACTATGCCAAACTCATCTAAATTACTTCGGCTTCCATTAATCACCCCCAACTACCCCTTACCTCCCCAAAATAGTCTCAATCACCTTAAAATTACAAAAAAATTCTACAAACCGTAGCAAACTGTGCCAAACTCCCCTAAATTACTTCGGCTACCATAAATCACCCCCAGCTACCCCTTACAACCCCAAAATAAGCCCAATCACTTTAAAATTACACAAAATTCTACAAACCATACCAAACTATGCCAAACTCACTTAAATTACTTCGGCTATCATAAATCACCCCGAACTACCCCTTACAACCCCAAAATAAGCCCAATCACTTTAAAATTACAAAATATTCAACAAATCATAGCAAACTATGCCTAACTCACCTAAATTACTTCGACTACCATAAATCACCCCCAACTACCCCTTACCCCCCAAAATAAGCCCAATCACTTTAAAATTACAAAAAATGCTACAAACCATAGCAAACTATGCCTAACTCACCTAAATTACTTCGGCTACCATAAATCACCCTCAGCTACCCCTTACAACCCCAAAATAAGCCCAATCACTTTAAAATTACAAAAAATTCTACAAACCATACCAAACTATGCCAAACTCACTTAAATTACTTCGGCTATCATAAATCACCCCGAACTACCCCTTACAACCCCAAAATAAGCCCAATCACTTTAAAATTACAAAATATTCAACAAATCATAGCAAACTATGCCTAACTCACCTAAATTACTTCGGCTTCTATTAATCACCCCCAACTACCTCTTACCTCCCCAAAATAAGCCCAATCACTTTAAAATTATAAAAAATGCTACAAACCATAGCAAACTATGCCAAACTCACTTAAATTACTTCGGCTATCATAAATCACCCCCAACTACCCCTTACCAGCCCTAACTTTTCCCAATCACTTTAAAATTACATAAAATGCTAGAAACCATAGCAAACTATGCCTAACCCACCTAAATTACTTCGGCTAACATAAATCACCCCCAACTACCCCTTACTACCCCAAAATAAGCCCAATCACTTTAAAATTATAAAAAATGCTACAAACCATAGCAAACTATGCCAAACTCCCCTAAATTACTTCGGCTACCATAAATCACCCCGAACTACCCCTTACAACCCCAAAATAAACCCAATCACTTTAAAATTACAAAATATTCAACAAATCATAGCAAACTATGCCTAACTCACCTAAATTATTCCGGCTACCATAAATCACCCCCAACTACCCCTTACCACCCCAAAATAGGCCCAATCACTTTAAAATTACAAAAAATGCTACAAACCATAGCAAACTATGCCAAACTCACTTAAATTACTTTGGCTTCTATAAATCACCCCCAACTACCCCTTACCACCCCAAAATAGGCTCAATCACTTTAAAATTACAAAAAAATTCTACAAACCGTAGCAAACTATGCCAAACTCCCCTAAATTACTTCGGCTACCATAAATCACCCCGAACTACCCCTTACAACCCCAAAATAAGCCCAATCACTTTAAAATTACAAAATATTCAACAAATCATAGCAAACTATGCCTAACTCACCTAAATTACTTCGGCTACCATAAATCACCCCCAACTACCCCTTACCACCCCAAAATAAGCCCAATCACTTTAAAATTACAAAAAATGCTACAAACCATAGCAAACTATGCCTAACTCACCTAAATTACTTCGGCTACCATAAATCACCCCCAACTACCCCTTACCACCCCAAAATAAGCGCAATCACTTTAAAATTACGAAAAATGCTACAAGCCATAGCAAACTATCTCAAACTCACCTGAATTACTTCGGCTACCATAAATCACCCCCAACTACCCCTTACCATTCCAAACTAAGCCCAATCACTTTAAAATTAAAAAAAATGCTACAAACCATAGCAAACTATTCCAAACTCACCTAAATTACTTCGGCTACCATAAATCACCCCCAACTACCCCTTACCGCCCCAAAATTAGCCTAATCACTTTGCAATTACAAAAATGCTACAAAACATAGCAAGCTATGCCAAACTCACTTAAATTACTTCGGCTACCATAAATTAATAATCGTTTTCAATCAAAATCTTCTATTTGGTTGTGTTATTTATAAATGCCTTATCGTATTAAATCATAAAATATTAATAAATATCTGCACATAAAATATATTGTTCGGACTAATAGTCGTTATTCTGAATATTAAATATGCTGATACCTATTTTGATTCTCTTCCATCTTCCAATAAACATTTGTTCCAGTTGAGATGCAAACATGAACGTATTTCTGAATTGCAACACGCTGACGGGGCAAGCCATACCTTTTCAACATGCGTGCATTTGTATAAACAGCTCTATGGTTTTTAACTTTAAAGAGGTATAAAAGCGGTGTAAGCGCTAGAGTTTCGTAAAAATATCTGAAAAATTCGAAATTCTGCAATTGAATCAGAACTATCTTTGTGTTCGATAGTAAATTTATACTTGGAGTGGCACTGCCAACCCTGCCACCCCTGACGAGGCACCTGCTGACTACTCTCCTTCCAGGGAAACTTTATAAATCAACGTCAAAATAATTTAGGGCGCCTGAATGTGAAAATATCACTGTGTAATAAGTTCAGACTGACATGGAACACTTGAAATTTCGATATTTGTTTGTAATTCGTCACAGGTCCATGAGGGAATGCGTGTTAATGTAAACAAATGTGAGTTTATTGGAGAGGCCGAATAAGATTTTTACATTATTGAAGCAGCTGGAGCCTGCCACGTCAAGGGCAAGGTCACAAACGTGAAAAGGCGATGCTCGAATTAGTTTGATTGAGTATCTATGCAGAAATTCGCACATACCAAGCGTTGGATAAGCCTTTCTTATCGTTTCTTAGAATTCGAGAATTGCTGGTTCAGCGTGTGGAGCAGTACTCGATCGCGGTGTTTAATTTTAACACAACTACAATTGTGAAAATTGCTGCTCCAGCGTCGGAAACTGTTCGCAAAGTCGCCAAATTCGATGAGGCGACGCATCAGTGTTCGAAGTTCTACCGCTATCAAATAAAGTATTTTAATTTAACATTTGATCCTCGCGTTAACCAAATCTGCCCCCAATCAATTTTCGAAAAATTACCAGCGTCGAACCGGATTCCACTTATATTTGTACGCTAATTTTTACTTTCAGTTAATGGTTGTGGTGTATTTGTTTTTCACCAAATTTGCCCCGGCTGAAATCCGAAATTTTCACCGTTGTATGTACCAGAGATCACTGACATTCATACCCTTAATAATTATGTGCTTATACACGTTTTACACTATTTATTTTACGTTCACTGTGTTTATTATTGCTTTACATCATTTATAACTAAAATGGAGAAGTTTGAAAATCTAGCGATGTACAAATACCACACCGTATTATGAAAGGTTATGGAAATTGTCTTTTTTTATATCTATGGTATTGGTATTGATATTTTAATACTGGAACGGAAGCTCAATAGGTTGGCACTTTAATTGTTAAACAAGTGTGTGTTAATGTAAACAGGTGTGAGTCCGTCGGAGAGACCGAATAAGATTTTTACATCCACCATATTCCCGTCAAAATATTTATTTATTTTAGAATGTTAATTTTGCCGTTAACAAAATTTGTTCCCAATCACCTTCGTCGTACCGGACGACCGTTCAGTTAATGATAATGGTGTATTTATTTTTCACCAAATCTGCCTCGGCTGAAATCCAAAATTTACAGCGTTGGACCAGACATTACTGACATTGATACGCGTTTTACACTGTTTATTTTACGTAAATACATTGTGTTCATTATTGCTTTACATCATTTATAACTAAGATGGACAAGTTTGAAAATCTAGCGATGCACAAATACCATAAAAAACCACATTTTACCACATACCAAAATTTTAATACTAGAAAGGGAGCTTAAAAGGTTCGCACTTTAATTGTCCAACCAGTTAGGGCCAGGTTGTAATAATTTTTGTGCAGTTCAGAAGGAAATAAGTGTTTGTTTATTCCGGAGATAAGTCAAAATCATCTACACACTGTTGTGTTTGTGAGTTGACTGCAGTAAGAGGAATTGTTCCATTGTGTTTTCAATTTTATCATAACATGATCAGCTAATTTGTAAACTTCGATTTCCCCTAAAATTATATAAAGTTAATTTCGATTTCCTGGAATCGCTTATAGAACAACTGCCTAAAGAGACTATTCAAAATTTTTCATCTCAGATATCAACCAAGGTATCCTCTTTGTCCAAATCATATTGAAGTACCCGGTCCTGGCAACGCAGGTTAATTTCAGCATATTTGTTTATTTTGTGATTGGAAAAGTAGAGCATTCCTGATTAATTGTATTATAATGTCGATTAGTCAACATCACCACTTTAGTCAACACTGAGTTTATTTAATCTACGTCCGGGCAACGCCGGGTACATTCAGCTAGTCTATATATATAAAGCGAAGTGTCCTCACTGACACACTCATGTATACATTCACTGATTGATAATCACAAATACAGCCCAAACCGTGAGGGCTGGCGACTTGAAATTTTAGACACGGGTGTATCATGTGCCGAAACGAAGTAATATAAGGAGATTTTGCAAAATTCGGTCCGGTTCCTTTGTATTTAAATAAAAACCGAATAAAAACCGGTTAAAATCGGCTCGCGGAGACCGTGTTTTTGTTAGAAGCACGTGTCTAGCCAAAACAACTTCGACGTCGGGCGACCGGTTTACACTTTCACTTTCTGCTTTCCTGATCATACTTTTGCCGTAAATACCTAGCGAGGCGCAGATATTTCAATTATAATTTTGATTTCAATTATAATGTCGATCCGTGACTCATTTAAAAATTACCAAACCACTCCAAATTTAATCCGTCTACATTAAACATCCTCAAATATCTCTTACCATTGCAAACTTTACCAAATCAACCCCAAAAAATTCCCGAACTACGCCAAACTGACATAAATTAGATCCGTTATCTTAAATCATCCCTTACCACCCCTTAGCAACCCCAAGTAACTCCAATCACTTTAAAATAAAACAAAATGACACAAACCATAGCAGACTATTCTCACACTCACACACATTATTTCGGCTACCAAAATTCACCCCCAACTACCCCTTACCACCCCAAACTAAGCCCAATCACTTTAAAATTACAAAAAATGTTACAAATCATAGCAAACTATGCCAAACTCACCCAAATTACTTCGGCTACCATAAATCACCCCCAACTACCCCTTACCACCCCAAACTAAGAACAATCACTTTAAAATTACAAAAAATGCTATAAACCATAACAAACTATGCCAAAATCACCTAAATTACTACGGCTACCATAAATCACCCCCAACTACCCCTTACCACCCCAAACTAAGAACAAACACTTTAAAATTACAAAAAATGTTACAAATCATAGCAAACTATGCCAAACTCACCCAAATTACTTCGGCCACCATAAATCACCCCCAACTACCCCTTACCACCCCAAACTAAGCCAAATCACTTTAAAATTACAAAAAATGATACAAACCATAGCAAACTATGCCAAACTCACCCAAATTACTTCGGCTACCATAAATCACCCCCAACTACCCCTTACCACCCCACACTAAGCCAAATCACTTTAAAATTACAAAAAATGCTACAAACCATAGCAAACTATGTCAAACTCACTTAAATTACGTCGGCTACCATAAATCACCCCCAACTACCCCTTACCACCCCAAATCAAGCCCAATCACTTTAAAATTACAAAAAATGCTAAAAACTATAGCAAGCTATGCCAAACTCAACTAAATTACTTCGGCTACCATAAATCACCCCCAACTACCCCCTACCACCCCAAACTAAGCCAAATCACTTTAAAATTACAAAAAATGATACAAACCATAGCAAACTATGCCAAACTCACGCATATTACTTCGGCTACCATAAATCACCCCCAACTACCCCTTACCACCCCAAACTAAGCCAAATCACTTTAAAATTACAAAAAATGATACAAACCATAGCAAACTATGCCAAACTCACCCAAATTACTTCGGCTACCATAAATCACCCCCAACTACCCCTTACCACCGCAAACTAAGCCAAATCACTTTAAAATTACAAAAAATGATACAAATCAGAGCAAACTATGCCAAACTCACCCAAATTACTTCGGCTACCATAAATCACCCCCAACTACCCCTTACCACCCCAAACTAAGCCAAATCACTTTAAAATTACAAAAAATGATACAAATCAGAGCAAACTATGCCAAACTCACCCAAATTACTTCGGCTACCATAAATCACCCCCAACTACCCCTTACCACCCCAAACTAAGAACAATCACTTTAAAATTACAAAAAATGCTACAAAACCATAACAAACTATGCCAAACTCACCCAAATTACTTCGGCTACCATAAATCACCCCCAACTACCCCTTACCACCGCAAACTAAGCCAAATCACTTTAAAATTACAAAAAATGATACAAATCAGAGCAAACTATGCCAAACTCACCCAAATTACTTCGGCTACCATAAATCACCCCCAACTACCCCTTACCACCCCAAACTAAGAACAATCACTTTAAAATTACAAAAAATGCTACAAAACCATAACAAACTATGCCAAAATCACCTAAATTACTACGGCTACCATAAATCCTCCCCCAACTACCCCTTACCACCCCAAACTAAGCCAAATTACTTTAAAATTACAAAAAATGATACAAACCATAGCAAACTATGCCAAACTCACCCAAATTACTTCGGCTACCATAAATCACCCCCAACTACCCCTTACCACCTCAAACTAAGCCAAATCACTTTAAAATTACAAAAAATGATAAAAACCATAGCAAACTATGCCAAACTCACTTAAATTACTTCGGCTACCATAAATCACCCCCAACTACCCCTTACCACCCCAAACCAAGCCAAATCACTTTAAAATTACAAAAAATGATACAAACCATAGCAAACTATGCCAAACTCACGCAAATTACTTCGGCTACCATAAATCACCCCCAACTACCCCTTACCACCCCAAACTAAGCCAAATCACTTTAAAATTACAAAAAATGCTACAAACCATAGCAAACTATGCCAAACCTACCTAAATTACTTCGGTTACCATAAATTAATAATCATTTTCAAACAAAATCTTCCATTTGGTTGTGTCATTTATAAATGCCTTATCGTATTAAATCATAAAATATTAAAAAATATCTGCACATAAAATATATTGTTTCGACTAATAGACGTTATTCTGAATATTAAATATGCTGATACCAATTTTGATTCTCTTCCACATTCCAATAAATACTTGTTCCAGTTGAGATGCAAACATAAACGTATTTCTGAATTGCAACACGCTGACGGGGCAAGCCCTACCTTCTCAACATGCGTGAATTTGTATAAACAGCTCTATGGTTTTTAACTTTAAAGCGGTATAAACGCGGTGTAAGCGCTAGATTTTCGTGAAAATATCTGAAAAATTCGAAATTCTGCAATTGAATTACAGAACTATTGTTGTGATCGATAGTAAATTTATATTTGGAGTGGCACTGCCAACCCTGCCACCCCTAACGAGCCCCTTGCTGAGTACTCTCCTTCCAGGGAAACTTTTGAAATCAACGACAAAATAATTTAGGGCGCCTGAATGTGAAAATATCACTGTGTAATAAGATCAGACTGACGTGAAACACTTGAAATTTCGATATTCGTTTGTAATTCGTCACAGGTCCATGAAGGAATGCATGTTAATGTAAACAAGTGTTAGTTTGTCGGAGAGGCCGAATAAGATTTTTAACATTCCCGTCAAAATATTTATTTACTTTAGAATGTTAATTTCTTAAATTCATTTCGTGACAATTTTGACGGGCCATACGAATACACCTGTGCGAGTATTATTTGGTACATACAAATTAATCTCTTTTGTTATCCAAATTGTTTTTATACGCACTAGGCACGTGCACTTCATATAATTGTGAAAATTGCTGCTTCAGCGTCTGGAACGCTGGTATTCAACGTCGCCAAGGTCGAGGCGACGCATCGGTATTCGAAGTTCTATCGCTATTAAATAAATTATTTTAATATAATATTCCCGATTTGTTCTTGCCGTTAACCAAAACTCTCCCCAATCGATTTTCGAAAAATTTCCAGCGTCGGACCGGACTTCACTTATTTTCGTACGCAAAATTTTTACGTTCAGTTAATGATAGTGGTGTATTTGTTCTTCACCAAACCTGCTCCGGCCAAAACCCGAAATTTTCATTGACATCATACGCTTAAGTATTGTGTGCTTATACACGATTTACACTATTTATTTTACGTACATTGCGTTCATTATGGTTCTGGATAATTTATTACTAATATGGAGCAGTTTGAAAATCTAATAGTAAGCGGAGAACAAATACCACCATGTATAATTCCCGTGAAAAGTGATGGAAATAGTCTTTTTTACTATCTTTCCTATTGCATTTTTAATACCGGAAATAGAGCTCAAGAGGTTCGCACTTTAATTCTTCATTTTAAAATTACCAAAATTTTTGTAAATTTTACCTGAATACGTTAAACACCCCAAACATAACGCACCATTCCAAACTATCCCTAAAAGTCATACACTTACCATTCAAAACTACTCCAGGTCAACCCATAATTAAAAAAAAATTACGAATTCTAAGCAAACTACGCCAAACTCGCATAAATGACTTCGAATTCCCCTAAATCACCCCAACCACTTCTTACCAAGCCAAACAAAGCCCAATCACATTATAATTACCGAAAATTTCGTTTAATCCGCCAAAGCTAAACCCTGCAAACTATCAATAACCATTCCAAACAATCCTCAAAGAAACCCATATCATCCGAAACAACCCCAAATCAACCTAATATTTTTGCATTTTTTTGAACCATAGCAAATCACGCCAAATTAACATAAATAACTTCGACTTTTTTTATCCATAATTCCCAAATACTTCGTTTTTATGGTGTGAAATTTTGTATTTATATATTTCAACATTGTCTTTAACGTTGTCAGAGAACTAAATGGGAATAATTTGGAATAATTTAGCTTCTCTGTCAACTCTCCTTCTCTTGAAACTTTTGAAAACAACGACAAAATTATTTAGGGCGCCTGGATTTGAAAATATCACTCTGTGTAATAAGTTCAGACTGACTAGAGTGAAAAGAAAGGAGCTTGCACCCAGAAACGAAATTAAATGGAACACTTGAAGTTGCAATATTTGTTTGTAATTCGTCACAAGTCCATGAAGGAATGCGTGTTAATGTAAACAAATGTGAGTTTATTGGAGATGCCGAATAAGATTTTTACATTATTGAAGCAGCTTGAGCCTGCCACGTCAAGGGCAAGGTCACAAACGTGAAAAGGCGATGCTCGATTTGGTTTTATTTAATATCTATGCAGATCAAATAAAGTATTTTAATTTAACATTCCCTTGGTGGTTAATTTGTTCCTCGCGTTAACCAAATCTGTCCCAATCAATTTTCGAAAAATTACCAGAGTTGGACCGGACTCCACTTATATTTGTACGTTAATTTTTACATTCAGTTAATGGTAGTGGTGTATTTGTTTTTCACCAAATTTGCCCCGGCTGAAATCCGAAATTTGCACTGTTGTACGAGACTTCACTGACATTCATACCCTTAATAATTCTGTGCTTATACACGTTTTACACTATTTATTTTACGTACATTCTGTTCATTATTGCTGTACATCATTTATAACTAATATGGAGAAGTTTGAAAATATAGCGATGTACAAATACCACACCGTATTATTCCCGTGAAAGGTGATGGATATCTTTTTTACTATCTATGTTATTGGTATTGAAATTTTAATACTGGAAAGTGAGCTCAAAAGGTTCGCACTTTAATTGTCAAACAAGTTGCGGCCAGGTTTTAATAATTTTTGTGCAGTTCAGAAGGAGATAATTATGCTGAAGAGTTTGTTTATGCTGAAGATAAGTCAAAATCATCCACATACTGTTCCGTTTGTGAGATGACTGCAGCAGGAGAAATGTTTCCATTGTGTTTTCAACTTTATCATAACATGATCAGCTAATTTGTAAACTTTTATTTTCCCGAACGTTAATTACGATTTCCTGGAATCGCTTATAGAACACTTCCAAACTGCGTCTTTGCCTAAATAGTCTATTCAAGATTTTTCATCTCAGATATCAACCAAGGTATCCTCTTTGTCCAAATCATATTGAAGTCCTGCCAACGCAGGTTAATTGCAGCAAATTTGTTTATTTTGTGATAGGCAAGGTAGAGCATTCCCATTGTATTATAATGTCGATTAGTCAACATCGCCAATACACCACCTTTGTCAACACTGCGTTTATTTAATCTACGTCCGGGCAACGCCGGGTACATTCAGCTAGTTAAGATTATAATTGAAATATCCGCGGCCTCGCTAGGTACGGTAAAAATTTGATCACAAAAGCAGAAACTCGACGTTGAAATTGTTTAGGTTAAATAAGTGCTTTTAATGTAAACAGGTCGCCCGTCGTCGAAGTTGTTTTGGCTAGATACGTGCTTCTAACATAAACACGGTCTCCGCGATCCGATCATTTTTTGTTTATTTTAGCCGGTTTTTATTGAATTACTAGCTGAATGTACCCGGCGTTGCCCGGACGTAGATTAAATAAACGCAGTGTTGACAATAGTGGTGTATTTGTGATGTAGACTAATCGACATTATAATACAATTAAACAGGAATGCTCTACTTTTCCAATCACAAAATAAACAAATTTGCTGAAATTAACCTGCATTGCCAGGACCGGGTACTTCAATATGATTTGGAAAATGACGATAATTTCGTTTCTGGGTGCAAGCTCCTTTTTTTTCACTCTTTTTCACTCTTCAAGAGAAGGAGAGTTGACAGAGAAGCTGAACTATTCCAAATTATACCCATTTAGTTCTCTAACAACGTTAAAAAATGTCGTCGAAGAATGTTGAAATATATAAATACATAATTTCACACCATAAAAACGATGTATTTGGTGTAGTTTCGGATGATAAGGTTTTTTTTGGGGATTGTTTTGAATGGTTATTGATGGTTGGCGGGGTTTAGCTTTGGCGGATTAAACGAAACTTTTGGTAATTTTAATGCGATAGGGTTTAGTTTGGCTTGGTAAGAAGTGGTTGGGGTGATATAGCGGAAGTCGAAGTAATTTATGCGAGTTTAGCGTAGTTTGCTTGTAATTCGTAATTTTTTTACATTTTAGGTTGATGTGGGGTAGTTTGGAATGGCAAGTGTATGATTTTTGAGAGTAGTTTGGAATGGTACATTATGTTTAGGGGTGTTTAACGTATTCAGGTAAAATATACAGAAAATTTGGTAATTTTAAAATGAACAATTATAGTGCGAACCTCTTGAGCTCTATTTTCGGTAATAAAATGCAATAGGAAAGATAGTAAAAAAGACTATTTCCATCACTTTTTAGAGGAATTATACGTGGTGGTATTTGTACCCCGCTTACTATTCCTCCATCTATATATATAAAGCGAAGTGTCCTCACTGACACACTCATTCATTCACTCATTCATCTACACATCTACACACTGATTCATAATCAACCCACAGCCCAAACCGTGAGGGCTGGAGACTTGAAATTTTAGACACGGGTGTATCATGTGCCGAAACTGAACACTAAGAAGGGATTTTGCGAAATTCGGCCCGGTTCCTTTGTAATTCAATAAAAACCGGCTAAAATAAACAAAAAATGATCGGATCGCGGAGACCGTGTTTATGTTAGAAGCACGTATCTAGCCAAAACAACTTCGACGACGGGCGACCGGTTTACATTAAAAGCACTTATTTAACCTAAACAATTTCAACGTCGAGTTTCTGCTTTCGTGATCATACTTTTGCCGTACCTAGCGAGGCCGCAGATATTTCAATTATAATTTTGATTTCAATTATAATGTCGATCCGTGACTCAATTAAAAATTACCAAACCACTCCAAATTTAATCCGTCAACATTAAACATCCTCAAATATCTCTTACCACTGCAAACTTTACCAAATCAACCCCAAAAAATTCCCGAACTATGCCAAACTGACATAAACTAGATCCGTTATTTTAAATCATCCCTTACCACCCCTTAGCAACCCCAAGTAACTCCAATCAGTTTAAAATAAAACAAAATGACACAAACCATAGCAGACTATTTCGAACTCACACATATTATTTCGTCTACCAAAAATCACCCCCAACTACCCCTTACCACCCCAAAATAAGCCCAATCACTTTAAAATTATAAAAAATGCTACAAACCATAGCAAACTGTGCCTAACTCACCTAAATTACTTCGGCTAACATAAATCACCCCCAACAACCCCTTACTACCCCAAAATATGCCCAATCACTTTAAAATTACAAAAAATGCTACAAACCATAGCAAACTATGCCAAACTCACTTAAATTACTTCGGCTATCATAAATCACCCCCAACTACCCCTTACCACCCCTAACTCATCCCAATCACTTTAAAATTACAAAAAATGCTACAAACCATAGCAAACTATGCCTAACTCACCTAAATTACTTCGGCTAACATAAATCACCCCCAACAACCCCTTACTACCCCAAAATAAGCCCAATCACTTTAAAATTACAAAAAATGCTACAAACCATAGCAAACTATGCCAAACTCACTTAAATTACTTCGGCTATCATAAATCACCCCCAACTACCCCTTACCACCCCTAACTCATCCCAATCACTTAAAAATTACAAAAAATGCTACAAACCATAGCAAACTATGCCTAACTCACCCAAATTACTTCGGCTAACATAAATCACCCCCAACAACCCCTTACTACCCCAAAATAAGCCCAATCACTTTAAAATTACAAAAAATGCTACAAACCATAGCAAACTATGCCTAACTCACCTAAATTACTTCGGCTAACATAAATCACCCCCAACAACCCCTTACTACCCCAAAATAAGCCCAATCACTTTAAAATTACAAAAAAATGCTACAAACCATAGCAAACTATGCCTAACTCACCTAAATTACTTCGGCTACCATAAATCAGCCCCAACTACCCCTTACCACCCCAAAATAAGCCCAATCACTTTAAAATTACAAAAAATGCTACAAACCATAGCAAACTATGCCAAACTCACTTAAATTACTTCGGCTATCATAAATCACCCCCAACTACCCCTTACCACCCCTAACTCATCCCAATCACTTAAAAATTACAAAAAATGCTACAAACCATAGCAAACTATGCCTAACTCACCCAAATTACTTCGGCTAACATAAATCACCCCCAACAACCCCTTACTACCCCAAAATAAGCCCAATCACTTTAAAATTACAAAAAATGCTACAAACCATAGCAAACTATGCCTAACTCACCTAAATTACTTCGGCTAACATAAATCACCCCCAACAACCCCTTACTACCCCAAAATAAGCCCAATCACTTTAAAATTACAAAAAAATGCTACAAACCATAGCAAACTATGCCTAACTCACCTAAATTACTTCGGCTACCATAAATCAGCCCCAACTACCCCTTACCACCCCAAAATAAGCCCAATCACTTTAAAATTACAAAAAATGCTACAAACCATAGCAAACTATGCCAAACTCACTTAAATTACTTCGGCTATCATAAATCACCCCCAACTACCCCTTACCACCCCAAACTCAGCACAATCACTTTAAAATTACAAAAAATGTTACAAGCCTTATCAAACTATGCCAAACTCATCTAAATTACTTTGGCTTCCATAAATCACCCCCAACTACCCCTTACCACCCCTAACTCATCCCAATCACTTTAAAATTACAAAAAATGCTACAAACCATAGCAAACTATGCCTAACTCACCTAAATTACTTCGGCTAACATAAATCACCCCCTACAACCCCTTACTACCCAAAATAAGCCCAATCACCTTAAAATTACAAAAAATGCTACAAACCATAGCAAACTATGCCAAACTCACTTAAATTACTTCGGCTATCATAAATCACCCCCAACTACCCCTTACCACCCCAAACTCAGCACAATCACTTTAAAATTACAAAAAATGTTACAAGCCTTATCAAACTATGCCAAACTCATCTAAATTACTTTGGCTTCCATAAATCACCCCCAACTACCCCTTACCACCCCTAACTCATCCCAATCACTTTAAAATTACAAAAAATGCTACAAACCATAGCAAACTATGCCTAACTCACCTAAATTACTTCGGCTAACATAAATCACCCCCAACAACCCCTTACTACCCCAAAATAAGCCCAATCACTTTAAAATTACAAAAAAATGCTACAAACCATAGCAAACTATGCCTAACTCACCTAAATTACTTCGGCTACCATAAATCAGCCCCAACTACCCCTTACCACCCCAAAATAAGCCCAATCACTTTAAAATTACAAAAAATGCTACAAACCATAGCAAACTATGCCAAACTCACTTAAATTACTTCGGCTATCATAAATCACCCCCAACTACCCCTTACCACCCCTAACTCATCCCAATCACTTAAAAATTACAAAAAATGCTACAAACCATAGCAAACTATGCCTAACTCACCCAAATTACTTCGGCTAACATAAATCACCCCCAACAACCCCTTACTACCCCAAAATAAGCCCAATCACTTTAAAATTACAAAAAATGCTACAAACCATAGCAAACTATGCCTAACTCACCTAAATTACTTCGGCTAACATAAATCACCCCCAACAACCCCTTACTACCCCAAAATAAGCCCAATCACTTTAAAATTACAAAAAAATGCTACAAACCATAGCAAACTATGCCTAACTCACCTAAATTACTTCGGCTACCATAAATCAGCCCCAACTACCCCTTACCACCCCAAAATAAGCCCAATCACTTTAAAATTACAAAAAATGCTACAAACCATAGCAAACTATGCCAAACTCACTTAAATTACTTCGGCTATCATAAATCACCCCCAACTACCCCTTACCACCCCAAACTCAGCACAATCACTTTAAAATTACAAAAAATGTTACAAGCCTTATCAAACTATGCCAAACTCACCTAAATTACTTCGGCTACCATAAATCACCCCCAACTACCCCTTACCATCCCAAAATAAGCCCAATCACTTTAAAATTACAAAAAATGCTACAAACCATAGCAAACTATGCCAAACTCACTTAAATTACTGCGGCTACCATAAATCACCCCCAACTACCCCTTACCAACCACAAACTAAACCCAATCACTTTAAAATTACAAAAAATGCTACAAACCATAGCAAACTATGCCAAACTCACTTAAATTACTTCGGCTATCATAAATCACCCCCAACCACCCCTTACCACCCCAAACTCAGCCCAATCACTTTAAAATTACAAAAAATGTTACAAGCCATATCAAACTATGCCAAACTCATCTAAATTACTTTGGCTTCCATAAATCACCCCCAACTACCCCTTACCACCCCTAACTCATCCCAATCACTTTAAAATTACAAAAAATGCTACAAACCATAGCAAACTATGCCTAACTCACCTAAATTACTTCGGCTAACATAAATCACCCCCAACAACCCCTTACTACCCCAAAATAAGCCCAATCACTTTAAAATTACAAAAAAATGCTACAAACCATAGCAAACTATGCCTAACTCACCTAAATTACTTCGGCTACCATAAATCAGCCCCAACTACCCCTTACCACCCCAAAATAAGCCCAATCACTTTAAAATTACAAAAAATGCTACAAACCATAGCAAACTATGCCAAACTCACTTAAATTACTTCGGCTATCATAAATCACCCCCAACTACCCCTTACCACCCCTAACTCATCCCAATCACTTAAAAATTACAAAAAATGCTACAAACCATAGCAAACTATGCCTAACTCACCCAAATTACTTCGGCTAACATAAATCACCCCCAACAACCCCTTACTACCCCAAAATAAGCCCAATCACTTTAAAATTACAAAAAATGCTACAAACCATAGCAAACTATGCCTAACTCACCTAAATTACTTCGGCTAACATAAATCACCCCCAACAACCCCTTACTACCCCAAAATAAGCCCAATCACTTTAAAATTACAAAAAAATGCTACAAACCATAGCAAACTATGCCTAACTCACCTAAATTACTTCGGCTACCATAAATCAGCCCCAACTACCCCTTACCACCCCAAAATAAGCCCAATCACTTTAAAATTACAAAAAATGCTACAAACCATAGCAAACTATGCCAAACTCACTTAAATTACTTCGGCTAACATAAATCACCCCCAACAACCCCTTACTACCCCAAAATAAGCCCAATCACTTTAAAATTACAAAAAAATGCTACAAACCATAGCAAACTATGCCTAACTCACCTAAATTACTTCGGCTACCATAAATCACCCCCAACTACCCCTTACCATCCCAAAATAAGCCCAATCACTTTAAAATTACAAAAAATGCTACAAACCATAGCAAACTATGCCAAACTCACTTAAATTACTGCGGCTACCATAAATCACCCCCAACTACCCCTTACCAACCACAAACTAAACCCAATCACTTTAAAATTACAAAAAATGCTACAAACCATAGCAAACTATGCCAAACTAACTTAAATTACTTCGGCTATCATAAATCACCCCCAACCACCCCTTACCACCCCAAACTCAGCCCAATCACTTTAAAATTACAAAAAATGTTACAAGCCATATCAAACTATGCCAAACTCATCTAAATTACTTTGGCTTCCATAAATCACCCCCAACTTCCCCTTACCACCCCAAAATAGGCTCAATCACTTTAAAATTACAAAAAAATTCTACAAATCGTAGCAAACTATGCCAAACTCCCCTAAATTACTTCGGCTACCATAAATCACCCCGAACTACCCCTTACAACCCCAAAATAAGCCCAATCACTTTAAAATTACAAAATATTCAACAAATCATAGCAAATTATGCCTAACTCACCTAAATTACTTCGGCTACCATAAATCACCCCCAACTACCCCTTACAACCCTAAAATTAGCCCAATCACTTTAAAATTACGAAAAATGCTACAAACCATAGCAAACTATCTCAAACTCACCTGAATTACTTTGGCTACCATAAATCACCCCCAACTACCCCTTACCACCCCAAAATAAGCCCTATTACTTTAAAATTACAAAAAATTATACAAACCATAGCAAACTATTCCAAACTCACCTAAATTACTTCGGCTACCATAAATCACCTCCAACTACCCCTTACCACCCCAAAATAAGCCCTATTACTTTAAAATTACAAAAAATTATACAAACCATAGCAAACTATTCCAAACTCACCTAAATTACTTCGGCTACCATAAATCACCCCCAACTACCCCTTACCGCCCCAAAATTAACCTAATCACTTTAAAATTACAAAAATGCTACAAAACATAGCAAGCTATGCCAAACTCACTTAAATTACTTCGGCTACCATAAATAAATAATCGTTTTCAATCAAAATCTTCTATTTGGTTGTGTTATTTATAAATGCCTTATCGTATTAAATCATAAAATATTAATAAATATCTGCACATAAAATATATTGTTCCGACTAATAGTCGTTATTCTGAATATTAAATAGGCTGATACCTATTTCGATTCTCTTCCACCTTCCAATAAATATTTGTTCCAGTTGAGATGCAAACATAAACGTATTTCTGAATTGCAACACGCTGACGGGGCAAGCCCTACCTTTTCAACATGCGTGCATTTGTATAAACAGCTCTATGGTTTTTAACTTTAAAGAGGTATAAAGGCGGTGTAAGCGCTAGAGTTTCGTAAAAATATCTGAAAAATTCGAAATTCTGCAATTGAATCAGAACTATCTTTGTGTTCGATAGTAAATTTATACTTGGAGTGGCACTGCCAACCCTGCCACCCCTGACGAGGCACCTGCTGACTACTCTCCTTTCAGGGAAACTTTATAAATCAACGTCAAAATAATTTAGGGCGCCTGAATGTGAAAATATCACTGTGTAATAAGTTCAGACTGACATGGAACACTTGAAATTTCGATATTTGTTTGTAATTCGTCACAGGTCCATGAAGGAATGCATGTTAATGTAAACAAGTGTTAGTTTGTTGGAGAGACCGAATAAGATTTTTAACATTCCTGTCAAAATATTTATTTACTTTAGAATGTTAATTTTTTAAATTCATTTCGTGAAAATTATGACGGGCCATACGAGTACACCTGTGCGAGTATTATTTGGTACATACAAATTAATCTCTTTTGTTATCCAAATTGTTTACATACGCACTAGGCACGTGCACCTCATATAATTGTGAAAATTGCTGCTTCAGCGTCTGAAACGCTGGTACTCAACGTCGCCAAGGTCGAGGCGACGCATCGGTATTCGAAGTTCTATCGCTATTAAATAAATTATTTTATTCCCGATATTCCCGATTTGTTCTTGCCGTTAACCAAAACTCTCCCCAATCGATTTTCGAAAAATTTCCAGCGTCGGACCGGACGTCACTTATTATCGTACGCTAATTTTTACGTTCAGTTAATCATAGTGGTGTATTTGTTCTTCACCAAACCTGCTCCGGCCAAAATCCGAAATTTTCACTGACATCATACGCTTAAGTATTGTGTGCTTATACACGATTTACACTATTTATTTTACGTACATTGCGTTCATTATGGTTCTGCATTATTTATAACTAAGATGGAGCAGTTTGAAAATCTAATAGTAAGCGGAGAATAAATACCACCATGCATAATTCCCGTGAAAAGTGATGGAAATAGTCTTTCTTACTATCTTACCTATTACATTTTTAATACCGGAAATAGAGCTCAAGGGCGAAGAATAACTTCGACTTTTTTTATACATAATTCCTAAATACTTCGTTTTTATGGTGTAAAATTTTGTATCTATATATTTCAACATTGTCTTTAACGTTGTCAGAGAACTAAATGGGAATAATTTGGAATAATTTAGCTTCTATGTCAACTCTCCTTCTCTTGAAACTTTGGAAAACAACGACAAAATTCTTTAGGGCGCCTGGATTTGAAAATATAACTTTGTATAATAAGTTTAGACTGACTAGAGTGAAAAGAAAGGAGCTTGCACCCAGAAACGAAATTAAATGGAACACTTGAAGTTGCAATATTTGTTTGTAATTCGTCAGAAGTCCATGAGGGAATGCGTGTTAATGTAAACAAATGTGAGTTTATTGGAGACGCCGAATAAGATTTTTACATTATTGAAGCAGCTGGAGCCTGCCACGTCAAGGGCAAGGTCACAAACGTGAAAAGGCAATGCTCGATTTAGTTTGATTGAGTATCTATGCAGAAATTCGCACATACCAAGCGTTGGATAAGTATTTCTTATCGTTTCTTAGAATTCGAGAATTGCTGGTTCAGCGTGTGGAGCAGTACTCGATCGCGGTGTTTAATTTTAACACAACTACAATTGTGAAAATTGCTGCTCCAGCGCCTGAAACTGTTCGCAAAGTCGCCAAATTCGATGAGGCGACGCATCAGTGTTCGAAGGTCTACCGCTATCAAATAAAGTATTTTAATTTAACATTTGATCCTCGCGTTAACCAAATCTGCCCCCAATCAATTTTCGAAAAATTACCAGCGTCGAACCGGATTCCACTTATATTTGTACGCTAATTTTTTCTTTCAGTTAATGGTAGTGGTGTATTTGTTTTTCACCAAATTTGCCCCGGCTGAAATCCGAAATTTTCACCGTTGTATGTATGTACCAGAGATCACTGACATTCATACCCTTAATAATTATGTGCTTATACACGTTTTACACTATTTATTTTACGTTCACTGTATTTATTATTGCTTTACATCATTTATAACTAAGATGGAGAAGTTTGAAAATCTAGCGATGTACAAATACCACACCGTATTATGAAAGGTGATGGAAATTGTCTTTTTTTATATCTATGGTATTGGTATTGATATTTTAATACTGGAACGTAAGCTCAATAGGTTGGCACTTTAATTGTTCAACAAGTGTGTGTTAATGTAAACAGGTGTGAGTCCGTCGGAGAGACCGAATAAGATTTTTACATTCACCATATTCCCGTCAAAATATTTATTTATTTTAGAATTTTAATTTTGCCGTTAACAAAATTTGTTCCCAATCACCTTCGTCGTACCGGACGACCGTTCAGTTAATGATAATGGTGTATTTATTTTTCACCAAATCTGCCTCGGCTGAAATCCAAAATTTACAGCGTTGGACCAGACATTACTGACATTGATACGCGTTTTACACTGTTTATTTTACGTAAATACATTGTGTTCATTATTGCTTTACATCATTTATAACTAAGATGGACAAGTTTGAAAATCTAGCGATGCACAAATACCATAAAATACCACATTTTACCACATACCAAAATTTTAATACTGGAAAGGGAGCTCAAAAGTTTCGCACTTTAATTGTCCAACCAGTTAGGGCCAGGTTTTAATAATTTTTGTGCAGTTCAGAAGGAGATAAGTGTTTGTTTATTCCGGATATAAGTCAAAATCATCTACATACTGTTCTGTTTGTGAGTTGACTGCAGCAAGAGGAATCGTTCCATTGTGTTTTCAATTTTATCATAACATGATCAGCTAATTTGTAAACTTCGATTTCTCCGAAAATTATATAAAGTTAATTTCGATTTCCTGGAATCGCTTATAGAACAACTGCCTAAAGAGTCTATTCAAAATTTTTCATCTCAGATATCAACCAAGGTATCCTCTTTGTCCAAATCATATTGAAGTACCCGGTCCTGGCAACGCAGGTTAATTTCAGCATATTTGTTTATTTTGTGATTGGAAAAGTAGAGCATTCCTGTTTAATTGTATTATAATGTCGATTAGTCAACATCACCACTTTAGTCAACACTGAGTTTATTTAATCTACGTCCGGGCAACGCCGGGTAGATTCAGCTAGTCTTAGTTATAAATAATGCAGAACAATAATGAACACAATGTACATAAAATAAATAGTGTAAATCGTGTATATGCACACATTACTTATGATGTCAGTGAAATCCGGTAAAACTGCTAATTTCGGATTTTGGCCGGAGCAGGTTTGGTGAAGATCAAATACACTACTATCATTAAATGAACGTAAAAATTAGCGTACGGTATATAAGTGGAGTCCGGTACGACGATGGTAATTTTTCGAAAATCGATTGGGGAGATATTTACTTAACGTCAAGAACAAACCGGGAATATTAAATTAAAAAAATTTATTTAATAGCGATAGAACTTCGAATACTGATGCGTCGCCTCGACCTTGGCGACGTTGAGTACCAGCGTTCCAGACGCTAAAGCAGCAATTTTAACAATTATATTAGGTGCACGTGCCTAGTGCGTATTAAAAGAATTTGGATTTGGATTTAGAGGTGTACTCGACTGGCCCGTCATAATTTGCACAAAATGAATTAACATACTAAAGTAAATAAATATTTTGACGGGAATGTGGTGGGTGTAAAATCTTATTCGGCCTCTCCGACAAACTAACACTTGTTTACATTTACATGCATGCCTTCATGGACCTGTGACGAATTACAAACAAATATCTAAATTTCAAGTGTTCCATTTGATTTCGTTTCTGGATGCAAGCGGTTTTTTTCATTCTTGTCAGTCTGAACTCATTACATAGTGATATTTTCACATCCAGGTGCTCTAAATTTATTTTGCCATTGATTTCAAAAAATTTTCTGGAAGGAAAGTAGTCAGCAGTGGGGCTCGTCAGGGGTGGCAGGGTTGGCAGTGCCACTCCAAGTATAAATTTACTATCGAACACAAAATTAGTTCTGTAATTCAGTTGCAGAATTATGAATTTTTCAGATATTTTAACGAAAATTTAGCGCTTACACCGCCACTGGTATGAATGTCAGTGATATCTGGTACATACAACGGTGAAAATTTCGGGGCAAATTTGGTGAAAAACAAATACACCACTATCATTAACTAAACGTAAAAATTAGCGTACAAATATAAGTGGAGTCCGGTCCGATGCTGATAATTTTTCGAAAATTGATTGGGGGCAGATTTGGTTAACGCGAGGATCAAATGTTACATTAAAATACTTTATTTGATAGCGGTAGACCTTCGAACACTGATGCGTCGCCTCATCGAATTTGGCGACTCTGCGAACAGTTTTCGACGCCGGAGCAGCAATTTTCACAATTGTAGTTATGTTAAAATTAAACACCGCGATCGAGTACTGCTCCACACGCTGAACCAGCAATTCTCGAATTCTAAGAAACGATAAGAAAGGCTTATCCAACGCTTGGTATGTGCGAATTTCTGCATAGACACTCAATCAAATTAAATCGAGCATCGCCTTTTCACGTTTCTGACCTTGCCCTTGACGTGGCAGGCTCCAGCTGCTTCAATAATGTAAAAATCTTATTCGGCCTCTCCAATAAACTCAGATTTGTTTACATTAACACGCATTCCCTCATGGACTTGTGACGAATTACAAACAAATATTTCACCTTCAAGTGTTCCATTTAATTTCGTTTCTGGGTGCAAGCTCCTTTCTTTTCACTCCAGTCAGTCTAAACTTATTACACAGAGTTATATTTTCAAATCCAGGCTCCCTAAAAATTTTGTCGTTGTTTTCAAAAGTTTCGAGAGAAGGAGAGTTGACATAGAAGCTAAATTATTCCAAATTATTCCCATTTAGTTCTCTGACAACGTTAAAGACAATGTTGAAATATATAAATACAAAATTTTACACCATAAAAACGAAGTATTTAGGAATTATGTATAAAAAAAGTCGAAGTTATTCTTCGCTCTTGAGCTCTATTTCCGGTATTAAAAATGCAATAGGAAAGATAGTAAGAAAGACTATTTCCATCACTTTGCACGGGAATTATACGTGGTGGTATTTGTTCTCCGCTTACTATTAGATTTTCAAACTGCTCCATCTTATAAATAATGCAGAACAATAATGAACGCAATGTACGTAAAATAAATAGTGTAAATAAATCGTGTCTAAGCATACAATACTTAAGCGTATGCTGTCAGTGAAAATTTCGGATTTCGGCCGGAACAGGTTTGGTGAAGAACAAATACACCACTATCATTAACTGAACGGTAAAAATTAGCGTACGAAAATAAGTGAAGTCCGGTCCGACGCTGGAAATTTTTCGAAAATCGATTGGGGAAAGTTTTGGTTAACGGCAAGAACAAATCGGGAATATCATATTAAAATAATTTATTTAATAGCGATAGAACTTTGAATACCGATGCGTCGCCTCGACCTTGGCGACGTTGAGTACCAGCGTTCCAGACGCTGAAGCAGCAATTTTCACAATTATATGAGGTGCACGTGCCTAGTGCGTATAAAAACAATTTGGATAACAAAAGAGATTAATTTGTATGTACCAAATAATACTCGCACAGGTGTACTCGTATGGCCCGTCATAATTTTCACAAAATCAATTTAAGAAATTAACATTCTAAAGTAAATAAATATTTTGACAGGAATGTTAAAAATCTTATTCGGTCTCTCCGACAAACTAACACTTGTTTACATTAACATGCATTCCTTCATGGACCTGTGACGAATTACAAACAAATATCGAAATTTCAAGTGTTCCATGTCAGTCTGAACTTATTACACAGTGATATTTTCACATTCAGGCGCCCTAAATTATTTTGACGTTGATTTATAAAGTTTCCCTGGAAGGAGAGTAGTCAGCAGGTGCCTCGTCAGGGGTGGCAGGGTTGGCAGTGCCACTCCAAGTATAAATTTACTATTGAACACAAAGATAGTTCTGATTCAATTGCAGAATTTCGAATTTTTCAGATATTTTTACGAAACTCTAGCGCTTACACCGCCTTTATACCTCTTTAAAGTTAAAAACCATAGAGCTGTTTATACAAATGCACGCATGTTGAAAAGGTAGGGCTTGCCCCGTCAGCGTGTTGCAATTCAGAAATACGTTTATGTTTGCATCTCAACTGGAACAAATATTTATTGGAAGGTGGAAGAGAATAGGTATCAGCCTATTTAATATTCAGAATAACGACTATTAGTCGGAACAATATATTTTATGTGCAGATATTTATTAATATTTTATGATTTAATACGATAAGGCATTTATAAATAACACAACCAAATAGAAGATTTTGATTGAAAACGATTATTAATTTATGGTAGCCGAAGTAATTTAAGTGAGTTTGGTATAGCTTGCTATGTTTTGTAGCATTTTTGTAATTTTAAAGTGATTAGGCTAATTTTGGGGCGGTAAGGGGTAGTTGGGGGTGATTTATGGTAGCCGAAGTAATTTAGGTGAGTTGGGAATAGTTTGCTATGGTTTGTAGCATTTTTTGTAATTTTAAAGTGATTGGGCTTATTTTGGGGGTGGTAAGGGGTATTTGGGGGTGATTTATGGTAGCCGAAGTAATTTAGGTGAGTTAGGCATAGTTTGCTATGGTTTGTAGCATTTTATGTAATTTTAAAGCGATTGGGTTTAGTTTGTGGTTGGTAAGGGGTAGTTGGGGGTGATTCATGGTAGCCGAAGTAATGCAATTGAGTTTGAGATAGTTTGCTACGTTTTGTAGAATTTTTTTGTAATTTTAAAGTGATTGAGCCTATTTTGGGGTGGTAAGGGGTAGTTGGGGGTGATTTATGGTAGCCGAAGTAATTTAAGTGAGTTTGACATAGTTTGCTATGGTTTGTAACATTTTCTGTAATTTTAAAGTGATTGGGCTTATTTTGGGGTGGTAAGAGGTAGTTGGGGGTGATTTATGGTAGCCGAAGTAATTCAGGTGAGTTTGAGATAGTTTGCAATGGCTTGTAGCATTTTTCGTAATTTTAAAGTGATTGGGCTTATTTTGGGGTGGTAAGGGGTAGTTGGGGGTGATTTATGGTAGCCGAAGTAATTTAGGTGAGTTAGGCATAGTTTGCTATGGTTTGTAGCATTTTTTGTAATTTTAAAGTGATTGGGCTTATTTTGGGGGTGGTAAGGGGTATTTGGGGGTGATTTATGGTAGCCGAAGTAATTTAGGTGAGTTAGGCATAGTTTGCTATGGTTTGTAGCATTTTTTGTAATTTTAAAGTGATTGGGTTTAGTTTGTGGTTGGTAAGGGGTAGTTGGGGGTGATTTATTGTAGCCGAAGTAATTCAGGTGAGTTTGAGATAGTTTGCTACGGTTTGTAGAATTTTTTTGTAATTTTAAAGTGATTGAGCCTATTTTGGGGTGGTAAGGGGTAGTTGGGGGTGATTTATGGAAGCCAAAGTAATTTAGATGAGTTTGGCATAGTTTGATATGGCTTGTAACATTTTTTGTAATTTTAAAGTGATTGGGCTGAGTTTGGGGTGGTAAGGGGTAGTTGGGGGTGATTTATGATAGCCGAAGTAATTTAAGTGAGTTTGGCATAGTTTGCTATGGTTTGTAGCATTTTTTGTAATTTTAAAGTGATTGGGTTTAGTTTGTGGTTGGTAAGGGGTAGTTGGGGGTGATTTATGGTAGCCGCAGTAATTTAAGTGGGTTCGGCATAGTTTGCTATGGTTTGTAGCATTTTTTGTAATTTTAAAGTGATTGGGCTTATTTTGGGGTGGTAAGGGGTAGTTGGGGGTGATTTATGGTAGCCGAAGGAAATTAGGTAAGTTAGGCATAGTTTGCTATGGTTTGTAGCATTTTTTGTAATTTTAAAGTGATTGGGCTCATTTTGGGGTGGTAAGGGGTAGTTAGGGGTGATTTATGGTAGCCGAAGTAATTTAGGTGAGTTAGGCATAGTTTGCTACGGTTTGTAGAATTTTTTTGTAATTTTAAAGTGATTGAGCCTATTTTGGGGTGGTAAGGGGTAGTTGGGGGTGATTTATGGTAGCCGAAGTAATTTAGGGGAGTTTGGCATAGTTTGCTACGGTTTGTAGAATTTTTTTGTAATTTTAAAGTAATTGAGCCTATTTTGGGGTGGTAAGGGGTAGTTGGGGGTGATTTATGGAAGCCAAAGTAATTTAGATGAGTTTGGCATAGTTTGATATGGCTTGTAATATTTTTTGTTATTTTAAAGTGATTGGGCTGAGTTTGGGGTGGTAAGGTGTAGTTGGGGGTGATTTATGATAGCCGAAGTAATTTAAGTGAGTTTGGCATAGTTTGCTATGGTTTGTAGCATTTTTTGTAATTTTAAAGTGATTGGGTTTAGTTTGTGGTTGGTAAGGGGTAGTTGGGGGTGATTTATGGTAGCCGCAGTAATTTAAGTGGGTTCGGCATAGTTTGCTATGGTTTGTAGCATTTTTTGTAATTTTAAAGTGATTAGGCTTATTTTGGGGTGGTAAGGGGTAGTTGGGGGTGATTTATGGTAGCCGAAGGAAATTAGGTAAGTTAGGCATAGTTTGCTATGGTTTGTAGCATTTTTTTGTAATTTTAAAGTGATTGGGCTTATTTTGGTATTGTAAGGGGTAGTTGGGGGTGATTTATGTTAGCCGAAGTAATTTAGGTGAGTTAGGCATAGTTTGCTATGGTTTGTAGCATTTTTTGTAATTTTAAAGTGATTGGGCTTATTTTGGGGTAGTAAGGGTTTGTTGGGGGTGATTTATGTTAGCGGAAGTAATTTAGGTGAGTTAGGCATAGTTTGCTATGGTTTGTAGCATTTTTTATAATTTTAAAGTGATTGGGCTTATTTTGGGGTAGTAAGGGGTAGTTGGGGGTGATTTATGTTAGCCGAAGTAATTTAGGTGAGTTAGGCATAGTTTGCTATGGTTTGTAGCATTTTTTGTAATTTTAAAGTGATTGGGATGAGTTAGGGGTGGTAAGGGGTAGTTGGGGGTGATTTATGATAGCCGAAGTAATTTAAGTGAGTTTGGCATAGTTTGGTAGGGTTTGTAACATTTTTTGTAATTTTAAAGTGATTGGGCTTATTTTGGGGTAGTAAGGGGTTGTTGGGGGTGATTTATGTTAGCCGAAGTAATTTAGGTGAGTTAGGCATAGTTTGCTATGGTTTGTAGCATTTGATTTGGCTTAGTTTGGGGTGGTAAGGGGCAGTTGGGGTTTATTTATGGTAGCCGAAGTAATTTTGTTGAGTTTGGCATAGCTTGCTATGGTTTTTAGCATTTTTTGTAATTTTAAAGTGATTGGGCTTATTTTGGGGTGGTAAGGGGTAGTTGGGGGTAATTTATAGAAGCCAAAGTAATTTAAGTGAGTTTGGCATAGTTTGCTATGGTTTGTAGCATTTTTTATAATTTTAAAGTGATTGGGCTTATTTTGGGTAGGTAAGGGGTAGTTTGGGGTGATTTATGGAAGTCAAAGTAATTTAGATGAGTTTGGCATAGTTTGATATGGCTTGTAAAATTTTTTATAATTTTAAAGTGATTGGGCTGTGTTTTGGGTGGTAAGGGGTAGTTGGGGGTGATTCATGATAGCCGAAGTAATTTAGGGGAGTTTGGCATAGTTTGCTACGGTTTGTAGAATTTTTTTGTAATTTTAAAGTGATTGGGCTTATTTTGGAGTGGTAAGGGGTAGTTGGGGGTGATTTTTGGTAGAAGAAATAATATGTGTGACTTCGACATAATCTGCCATGATTTGTGTCATTTTGTTTTATTTTAAAGTGATTGGAGTTACTTGGGGTTGCTAAGGGGTGGTAAGGGATGATTTAAAATAACGGATCTAGTTTATGTCAGTTTGGCATAGTTCGGGAATTTTTTGGGGTTGATTTGGTAAAGTTTGCAGTGGTAAGAGATATTTGAGGATGTTTAATGTTGACGGATTAAATTTGGAGTGATTTGGTAATTTTTAATTGAGTCACGGATCGACATTATAATTGAAATCAAAATTATAATTGAAATATCTGCGGCCTCGCTAGGTACGGCAAAAGTATGATCACGAAAGCAGAAACTCGACGTTGAAATTGTTTAGGTTAAATAAGTGCTTTTAATGTAAACCGGTCGCCCGTCGTCGAAGTTGTTTTGGCTAGATACGTGCTTCTAACATAAACACGGTCTCCGCGATCCGATCATTTTTTGTTTGTTTTAGCCGGATTTTATTGAATTACAAAGGAACCGGGCCGAATTTCGCAAAATCCCTTCTTAGTGTTCAGTTTCGGCACATGATACACCCGTGTCTAAAATTTCAAGTCTCCAGCCCTCACGGTTTGGGCTGTGGGTTGATTATGAATCAGTGTGTAGATGAATGAGTGAATGAATGAGTGTGTCAGTGAGGACACTTTGCTTTATATATATAGATTTTACGGTTATATTAGGTAATATTAGGTAATATGTATATGATAAGGATTTGTTTTTGTTTTCTGTAAGATTCTTATGTATGATTATTTCTGTTGAATTAAGGGACTCGTGGAAGACCGGACTTCCATCTGGGGATGGTCGAGCCGAACGAGTTTCTTATGATTATTTGTGAACTTTACAAATAATAAATAATAATAAAAATAATAATAATAACCCTTACCACAACAAACTAAACCCAATCACTTTTAAATTACACAAAAATGCTACTAACCATAGCAAACTATGCCAAACTCACCTAAATTACTTCGGCTACCATAAATCATCACCAACTAACCCTTACCACAACAAACTAAACCCAATCACTTTTAAATTACAAAAAAATGCTACTAACCATAGCAAACTATGCCAAACTCACCTAAATTACTTCGGCTACCATAAATAATCACCAACTAACCCTGACCACAAAAAACTAAACCCAATCACTCTTAAATTAAAAAAAAATGCTACTAACTATAGCAGACTATGCCAAACTCACCTAAATTACTTCGGCTATCAACAATCACTCCCAACTACACTTTACAGCAACAAACTAAGCCCAATCACTTTAGAATTACAAAAAAATGCTAAAAATCATAACAAAGTATACAAGAATCACCTAAATTACTTCGGCTACCGTAAATCACCCCCAACTATCCCTTACCACAACAAACCAAACCATATCATCTTAAAATTACAAAAAAAGGTGTACAAATCATAACAAAATATGCCAGACTCACCTAAATTACTTCGGCTACTCTAAATCATCACCAACTAACCATTACCACAACAAACTAAACCCAATCACATTTAAATTACAAAAAAATGCTTCTAACCATAGCAAACTATGCCAAACTCACCTAAATTACTTCGGCTACGATAAATCATCACCAACTAACCCTTACCACAACAAACTAAACCCAATCACTTTTAAATTACACAAAAATGCTACTAACCATAGCAAACTATGCCAAACTCACCTAAATTACTTCGGCTACCATAAATCATCACCAACTAACCCTTACCACAACAAACTAAACCCAATCACTTTTAAATTACAAAAAAATGCTACTAACCATAGCAAACTATGCCAAACTCACCTAAATTACTTCGGCTACCATAAATCATCACCAACTAACCCTGACCACAAAAAACTAAACCCAATCACTCTTAAATTACAAAAAAATGCTACTAACTATAGCAGACTATGCCAAACTCACCTAAATTACTTCGGCTATCAACAATCACCCCCAACTACACTTTACAGCAACAAACTAAGCCCAATCACTTTAAAATTACAAAAAAATGCTAAAAATCATAACAAAGTATACAAGAATCACCTAAATTACTTCGGCTACCGTAAATCACCCCCAACTATCCCTTACCACAACAAACCAAACCATATCATCTTAAAATTACAAAAAAAGGTGTACAAATCATAACAAAATATGCCAGACTCACCTAAATTACTTCGGCTACTCTAAATCATCACCAACTAACCATTACCACAACAAACTAAACCCAATCACTTTTAAATTACAAAAAAATGCTTCTAACCATAGCAAACTATGCCAAACTCACCTAAATTACTTCGGCTACGATAAATCATCACCAACTAACCCTTACCACAACAAACTAAACCCAATCACTTTTAAATTACAAAAAAATGCTACTAACCATAGCAAACTATGCCATACTCACCTAAATTACTTCGGCTATCAAAAATCACCCCTAACTACACTTTACAGCAACAACCTAAGCCCAATAACTTTAAAATTACAAAAAAATGCTAAAAATTATAAAAAACTATACCAGAATCACCTAAATTACTTCGGCTACCGTAAATCACCCCCAACTATCCTTTACCACAACAAACTAAACCATATCATCTTAAAATTACAAAAAAAGGTGTACAAATCATAACAAACTATGCCAGACTCACCTAAATTACTTCGGCTACTCTAAATCATCACCAACTAACCCTTACATCAACAAACTAAACCCAATCACTTTTAAATTACAAAAAAATGCTACTAACCATAGCAAACTATGCCAAACTCACCTAAATTACTTCGGCTATCAAAAATCACCCCCAACTACACTTTACAGCAACAAACTAAGCCCAATCACTTTAAAATTACAATAAAATGCTAAAAATCATAACAAACTATACCATAATCACCTAAATTACTGCGGCTACCGTAAATCACCCCCAACTATCCCTTACCACAACAAACCAAACCATATCATCTTGAAATTACAAAAAAAGGTGTACAAACCATAACAAACTATGCCAGACTCACCTAAATTACTTCGGCTACTCTAAATCATCACCAACTAACCCTTACCACAACAAACTAAACCCAATCACTTTTAAATTACAAAAAAATGCTACTAACCATAGCAAACTATGCCAAACTCACCTAAATAACTTCGGCTACCATAAATCATCACCAACTAACCCTTACCACAACAAACTAAACCCAATCAATTTTAAATTACAAAAAAATGCTACTAACCATAGCAAACTATGCCAAACTCACCTAAATTACTTCGGCTATCAAAAATCACCCCCAACTACACTTTACAGCAACAAACTAAGCCCAATCACTTTTAAATTACAATAAAATGCTAAAAATCATAACAAACTCTACCAGAATCACCTAAATTACTTCGGCTACCGTAAATCACCCCCAACTATCCCTTACC
This sequence comes from Eledona agricola, assembly GCA_964023215.1. Lineage (NCBI taxonomy): Eukaryota > Metazoa > Arthropoda > Insecta > Coleoptera > Tenebrionidae > Eledona > Eledona agricola. The sequence continues at coordinate 963,761 of CAXIEJ010000187.1, forward strand.
ACAACAAACCAAACCATATCATCTTAAAATTACAAAAAAAAGTGTACAAATCATAACAAACTATGCCAGACTCACCTAAATTACTTCGGCTACTCTAAATCATCACCAACTAACCCTTACCACAACAAACTAAACTCAATCACTTTGAAATTACAAAAAAATGCTACTAACCATAGCAAACTATGCCAAACTCACCTAAATTACTTCGGCTACCATAAATCATAACCAACTAATTCTTACCACAACAAACTAAACCCAATCACTTTTAAATTACAAAAAAATGCTACTAACCATAGCAAACTATGCCAAACTCACCTAAATTACTTCGGCTATTAAAAATCACCCCCAACTACTCTTTACAGCAACAAACTAAGCCCAATAACTTTAAAATTTCAAAAAAATGCTAAAAATCATAACAAACTATACCAGAATCACCTAAATTACTTCGGCTACCGTAAATCACCCCCAACTATCCTTTACCACAACAAACCAAACCATATCATCTTAAGATTACAAAAAAAGATGTACAAATCATAACAAACTATGCCAGACTCACCTAAATTACTTCGGCTACTCTAAATCATCACCAACTAACCCTTACCACAACAAACTAAACCCAATCACTTTTAAATTACAAAAAAATGCTACTAACCCTAGCAAACTATGCCAAACTCACCTAAATTACTTCGGCTACCATAAATCATCACCAACTAACCCTTACCACAACAAACTAAATCCAATCACTTTTAAATTACAAAAAAATGCTACTAACCATAGCAAACCATGCCAAACTCACCTAAATTACTTCGGCTATTAAAAATCACCCCCAACTACACTTTACAGCAACAAACTAAGCCCAATCACTTTAAAATTACAAAAAAATGCTAAAAATCATAACAAACTATACCAGAATCACCTAAATTACTTCGGCTACCGTAAATCACCCCCAACTATCCTTTACCACAACAAACCAAACCATATCATCTTAAAATTACAAAAAAAGGTGTACAAATCATAACAAACTATGCCAGACTCACCTAAATTACTTCGGCTACTCTAAATCATCACCAACTAACCCTTACCACAACAAACTAAACCCAATCACTTTTAAATTACAAAAAAATGCTACTAGCCATAGCAAACTATGCCAAACTCACCTAAATTACTTCGGCTACCATAAATCATACCAACTAAACCTTACCACAACAAACTAAACCCAATCACTTTTAAATTACAAAAAAATGCTACTAACCATAGCAAACTATGCCAAACTCACCTAAATTACTTCGGCTACCATAAATCATTACCAACTAACCCTGACCACAAAAAACTAAACCCAATCACTCTTAAATTACAAAAAAATGCTACTAACTATAGCAGACTATGCCAAACTCACCTAAATTACTTCGGCTATCAACAATCACCCCCAACTACACTTTACAGCAACAAACTAAGCCCAATCACTTTAAAATTACAAAAAAATGCTAAGAATCATAACAAAGTATACAAGAATCACCTAAATTACTTCGGCTACCGTAAATCACCCCCAACTATCCTTTACCACAACAAACTAAACCATATCATCTTAAAATTACAAAAAAAGGTGTACAAATCATAACAAACTATGCCAGACTCACCTAAATTACTTCGGCTACTCTAAATCATCACCAACTAACCCTTACATCAACAAACTAAACCCAATCACTTTTAAATTACAAAAAAATGCTACTAACCATAGCAAACTATGCCAAACTCTCCTAAATTACTTCGGCTACCATAAGTCATCACCAACTAACCCTTACCGCAACAAACTAAACCCAATCACTTTTAAATTACAAAAAAATGCTACTAACCATAGCAAACTATGCCAAACTCTCCTAAATTACTTCGGCTACCATAAATCATCACCAACTAACCCTTACCGCAACAAACTAAACCCAATCTTTTTTAAATTACAAAAAAATGCTACTAACCATAGCAAACTATGCCAAACTCTCCTAAATTACTTAGGCTACCATAAATCATCACCAACTAACCCTTACCGCAACAAACTAAACCCAATCACTTTTAAATTACAAAAAAATGCTACTAACCATAGCAAACTATGCCAAACTCACCTAAATTACTTCGGCTATCAAAAATCATCCCCAACAACACTTTACAGCAACAAACTAAGCCCAATCACTTTAAAATTACAAAAAAATGCTAAAAATCATAACAAACTATACCAGAATCACCTAAATTACTTCGGCTACCGTAAATCACCCCCAACTATCCTTTACCACAACAAACTAAACCATATCATCTTAAAATTACAAAAAAAGGTGTACAAATCATAACAAACTATGCCAGACTTACCTAAATTACTTCGGCTACACTAAATCATCACCAACTAACCCTTACATCAACAAACTAAACCCAATCACTTTTAAATTACAAAAAAATTCTACTAACCATAGCAAACTATGCCAAACTCTCCTAAATTACTTCGGCTACCATAAATCATCACCAACTAACCCTTACCGCAACAAACTAAACCCAATCTTTTTTAAATTACAAAAAAATGCTACTAACCATAGCAAACTATGCCAAACTCACCTAAATTACTTCGGCTATCAAAAATCATCCCCAACAACACTTTACAGCAACAAACTAAGCCCAATCACTTTAAAATTACAAAAAAATGCTAAAAATCATAACAAACTATACCAGAATCACCTAAATTACTTCGGCTACCGTAAATCACCCCCAACTATCCCTTACCACAACAAAACAAACCATATCATCTTAAAATTACAAAAAAAGGTGTACAAATCATAACAAACTATGCCAGACTCACCTAAATTACTTCGGCTACTCTAAATCATCACCAACTAACCCTTACCACAACAAACTAAACCCAATCACTTTTAAATTACAAAAAAATGCTACTAACCATAGCAAACTATGCCAAACTCACCTAAATTACTTCGGCTACCATAAATCATCACCAACTAAACCTTACCACAACAAACTAAACCCAATCACTTTTAAATTACAAAAAAATGCTACTAACCATAGCAAACTATGCCAAACTCACCTAAATTACTTCGGCTACTATAAATCATCACCAACTAACCCTGACCACAAAAAACTAAACCCAATCACTCTTAAATTACAAAAAAATGCTACTAACTATAGCAGACTATGCCAAACTCACCTAAATTACTTCGGCTATCAACAATCACCCCCAACTACACTTTACAGCAACATACTAAGCCCAATCACTTTAAAATTACAAAAAAATGCTAAAAGTCATAACAAAGTATACAAGAATAACCTAAATTACTTCGGCTACCGTAAATCACCCCCAACTATCCCTTACCACAACAAACCAAACCATATCATCTTAAAATTACAAAAAAAGGTGTACAAATCATAACAAACTATGCCAGACTCACCTAAATTACTTCGGCTACTCTAAATCATCACCCACTAACCCTTACCACAACAAACTAAAGCCAATCACTTTTAAATTACAAAAAAATGCTCCTAACCATAGCAAACTATGCCAAACTCACCTAAATTACTTCGGCTACCATAAATCATCACCAACTAACCCTTACCACAACAAACTAAACCCAATCACTTTTAAATTACAAAAAAATTCTACTAACCATAGCAAACTATGCCAAACTCACCTAAATTACTTCGGCTATCAAAAATCACCCCCAACTACACTTTACAGCAACAAACTAAGCCCAATCACTTTAAAATTACAAAAAAATGCTAAAAATCATAACAAACTATAATAGAATCACCTAAATTACTTCGGCTAACGTAAATCACCCCCAACTATCCCTTACCACAACAAAACAAACCATATCATCTTAAAATTACAAAAAAAGGTGTACAAATCATAACAAACTATGCCAGACTCACCTAAATTACTTCGGCTACTCTAAATCATCACCAACTAACCCTTACCACAACAAACTAAACCCAATCACTTTTAAATTACAAAAAAATGCTACTAACCATAGCAAACTATGCCAAACTCACCTAAATTACTTCGGCTACCATAAATCATCACCAACTAAACCTTACCACAACAAACTAAACCCAATCACTTTTAAATTACAAAAAAATGCTACTAACCATAGCAAACTATGCCAAACTCACCTAAATTACTTCGGCTACTATAAATCATCACCAACTAACCCTGACCACAAAAAACTAAACCCAATCACTCTTAAATTACAAAAAAATGCTACTAACTATAGCAGACTATGCCAAACTCACCTAAATTACTTCGGCTATCAACAATCACCCCCAACTACACTTTACAGCAACATACTAAGCCCAATCACTTTAAAATTACAAAAAAATGCTAAAAGTCATAACAAAGTATACAAGAATAACCTAAATTACTTCGGCTACCGTAAATCACCCCCAACTATCCCTTACCACAACAAACCAAACCATATCATCTTAAAATTACAAAAAAAGGTGTACAAATCATAACAAACTATGCCAGACTCACCTAAATTACTTCGGCTACTCTAAATCATCACCCACTAACCCTTACCACAACAAACTAAAGCCAATCACTTTTAAATTACAAAAAAATGCTCCTAACCATAGCAAACTATGCCAAACTCACCTAAATTACTTCGGCTACCATAAATCATCACCAACTAACCCTTACCACAACAAACTAAACCCAATCACTTTTAAATTACAAAAAAATTCTACTAACCATAGCAAACTATGCCAAACTCACCTAAATTACTTCGGCTATCAAAAATCACCCCCAACTACACTTTACAGCAACAAACTAAGCCCAATCACTTTAAAATTACAAAAAAATGCTAAAAATCATAACAAACTATAATAGAATCACCTAAATTACTTCGGCTAACGTAAATCACCCCCAACTATCCCATACCACAAAAATCCAAACCATATCATCTTAAAATTACAAAAAAAGGTGTACAAATCATAACAAACTATGCCAGACTCACCTAAATTACTTCGGCTACTCTAAATCATCACCAACTAACCCTTACCACAACAAACTAAACCCAATCACTTTTAAATTACAAAAAAATGCTCCTAATCATGGCAAACTATGCCAAACTCACCTAAATTACTTCGGCTACCATAAATCATCACCAACTAACCCTTACCACAACAAACTAAACCCAATCACTTTTAAATTACAAAAAAAATGCTACTAACCATAGCAAACTATGCCAAACTCACCTAAATTACTGCGGCTATCAAAAATCACACCCAACTACACTTTACAGCAACAAACTAAGCCCAATCACTTTAAAATTACAAAAAAATGCTAAAAATCAGAACAAACTATACCAGAATCACCTAAATTACTTCGGCTACCGTAAATCACCCCCAACTATCCCTTACCACAACAAACCAAACCATATCATCTTAAAATTAAAAAAAAGGTGTACAAATCATAACAAACTATGCCAGACTCACCTAAATTACTTCGGCTACTCTAAATCATCACCAGCTAACCCTTACCACAACAAACTAAACCCAATCACTTTTAAATTACAAAAAAATGCTCCTAACCATGGCAAACTATGCCAAACTTACCTAAATTACTTCGGCTACCATAAATCATCACCAACTAACTCTTACCACAACAAACTAAACCCAATCACATTTAAATTACAAAAAAAATGCTACTAACCATAGCAAACTATGCCAAACTCACATAAATTACTTCGGCTATCAAAAATCACCCCCAACTACACTTTACAGCAACAAACTAAGCCCAATCACTTTAAAATTACAAAAAAATGCTAAAAATCATAACAAACTATACCAGAATCACCTAAATTACTTCGGCTACCGTAAATCACCCCCAAATATCCCTTACCACAACAAACCAAACCATATCTTAAAATTACAAAAAAAGGTGTACAAATCATAACAAACTATGCCAGACTCACCTAAATTACTTCGGCTACTCTAAATCATCACCAACTAACACTTACCACAACAAACTAAACCCAATCACTTTTAAATTACAAAAAAATCCTCCTAACCATAGCAAACTATGCCAAACTCACCTAAATTACTTCGGCTACCATAAATCATCACCAACTAACCCTTACCACAACAAACTAAACCCAATCACTTTTAAATTACAAAAAAATGCTACTAACCATAGCAAACTATGCCAAACTCACCTAAATTACTTCGGCAATCAAAAATCACCCCCAACTACACTTTACAGCAACAAACTAAGCCCAATCACTTTAAAATTACAAAAAAATGCTAAAAATCATAACAAACTATAATAGAATCACCTAAATTACTTCGGCTAACGTAAATCACCCCCAACTATCCCATACCACAACAATCCAAACCATATCATCTTAAAATTACAAAAAAAGGTGTACAAATCATAACAAACTATGCCAGACTCACCTAAATTACTTCGGCTACTCTAAATCATCACCAACTAACCCTTACCACAACAAACTAAACCCAATCACTTTTAAATTACAAAAAAATGCTCCTAACCATGGCAAACTATGCCAAACTCACCTAAATTACTTCGGCTACCATAAATCATCACCAACTAACCCTTACCACAACAAACTAAACCCAATCACTTTTAAATTACAAAAAAAATGCTACTAACCATAGCAAACTATGCCAAACTCACATAAATTACTTCGGCTATCAAAAATCACCCCCAACTACACTTTACAGCAACAAACTAAGCCCAATCACTTTAAAATTACAAAAAAATGCTAAAAATCATAACAAACTATACCAGAATCACCTAAATTACTTCGGCTACCGTAAATCACCCCCAAATATCCCTTACCACAACAAACCAAACCATATCTTAAAATTACAAAAAAAGGTGTACAAATCATAACAAACTATGCCAGACTCACCTAAATTACTTCGGCTACTCTAAATCATCACCAACTAACACTTACCACAACAAACTAAACCCAATCACTTTTAAATTACAAAAAAATCCTCCTAACCATAGCAAACTATGCCAAACTCACCTAAATTACTTCGGCTACCATAAATCATCACCAACTAACCCTTACCACAACAAACTAAACCCAATCACTTTTAAATTACAAAAAAATGCTACTAACCATAGCAAACTATGCCAAACTCACCTAAATTACTTCGGCAATCAAAAATCACCCCCAACTACACTTTACAGCAACAAACTAAGCCCAATCACTTTAAAATTACAAAAAAATGCTAAAAATCATAACAAACTATAATAGAATCACCTAAATTACTTCGGCTAACGTAAATCACCCCCAACTATCCCATACCACAACAATCCAAACCATATCATCTTAAAATTACAAAAAAAGGTGTACAAATCATAACAAACTATGCCAGACTCACCTAAATTACTTCGGCTACTCTAAATCATCACCAACTAACCCTTACCACAACAAACTAAACCCAATCACTTTTAAATTACAAAAAAATGCTCCTAACCATGGCAAACTATGCCAAACTCACCTAAATTACTTCGGCTACCATAAATCATCACCAACTAACCCTTACCACAACAAACTAAACCCAATCACTTTTAAATTACAAAAAAAATGCTACTAACCATAGCAAACTATGCCAAACTCACCTAAATTACTGCGGCTATCAAAAATCACACCCAACTACACTTTACAGCAACAAACTAAGCCCAATCACTTTAAAATTACAAAAAAATGCTAAAAATCAGAACAAACTATACCAGAATCACCTAAATTACTTCGGCTACCGTAAATCACCCCCAACTATCCCTTACCACAACAAACCAAACCATATCATCTTAAAATTACAAAAAAAGGTGTACAAATCATAACAAACTATGCCAGACTCACCTAAATTACTTCGGCTACTCTAAATCATCACCAGCTAACCCTTACCACAACAAACTAAACCCAATCACTTTTAAATTACAAAAAAATGCTCCTAACCATAGCAAACTATGCCAAACTCACCTAAATTACTTCGGCTACCATAAATCATCACCAACTAATCCTTACCACAACAAACTAAACCCAATCACTTTTAAATTACAAAAAAATTCTACTAACCATAGCAAACTATGCCAAACTCACCTAAATTACTGCGGCTATCAAAAATCACACCCAACTACACTTTACAGCAACAAACTAAGCCCAATCACTTTAAAATTACAAAAAAATGCTAAAAATCAGAACAAACTATACCAGAATCACCTAAATTACTTCGGCTACCGTAAATCACCCCCAACTATCCCTTACCACAACAAACCAAACCATATCATCTTAAAATTACAAAAAAAGGTGTACAAATCATAACAAACTATGCCAGACTCACCTAAATTACTTCGGCTACTCTAAATCATCACCCACTAACCCTTACCACAACAAACTAAAGCCAATCACTTTTAAATTACAAAAAAATGCTCCTAACTATAGCAAACTATGCCAAACTCACCTAAATTACTTCGGCTACCATAAATCATCACCAACTAACCCTTACCACAACAAACTAAACCCAATCACTTTTAAATTACAAAAAAATTCTACTAACCATAGCAAACTATGCCAAACTCACCTAAATTACTTCGGCTATCAAAAATCACCCCCAACTACACTTTACAGCAACAAACTAAGCCCAATCACTTTAAAATTACAAAAAAATGCTAAAAATCATAACAAACTATAATAGAATCACCTAAATTACTTCGGCTAACGTAAATCACCCCCAACTATCCCATACCACAACAATCCAAACCATATCATCTTAAAATTACAAAAAAAGGTGTACAAATCATAACAAACTATGCCAGACTCACCTAAATTACTTCGGCTACTCTAAATCATCACCAACTAACCCTTACCACAACAAACTAAACCCAATCACTTTTAAATTACAAAAAAATGCTCCTAACCATGGCAAACTATGCCAAACTCACCTAAAATACTTCGGCTACCATAAATCATCACCAACTAACCCTTACCACAACAAACTAAACCCAATCACTTTTAAATTACAAAAAAAATGCTACTAACCATAGCAAACTATGCCAAACTCACCTAAATTACTGCGGCTATCAAAAATCACACCCAACTACACTTTACAGCAACAAACTAAGCCCAATCACTTTAAAATTACAAAAAAATGCTAAAAATCATAACAAACTATACCAGAATCACCTAAATTACTTCGGCTACCGTAAATCACCCCCAAATATCCCTTACCACAACAAACCAAACCATATCTTAAAATTACAAAAAAAGGTGTACAAATCATAACAAACTATGCCAGACTCACCTAAATTACTTCGGCTACTCTAAATCATCACCAACTAACACTTACCACAACAAACTAAACCCAATCACTTTTAAATTACAAAAAAATCCTCCTAACCATAGCAAACTATGCCAAACTCACCTAAATTACTTCGGCTACCATAAATCATCACCAACTAACCCTTACCACAACAAACTAAACCCAATCACTTTTAAATTACAAAAAAATGCTACTAACCATAGCAAACTATGCCAAACTCACCTAAATTACTTCGGCAATCAAAAATCACCCCCAACTACACTTTACAGCAACAAACTAAGCCCAATCACTTTAAAATTACAAAAAAATGCTAAAAATCATAACAAACTATAATAGAATCACCTAAATTACTTCGGCTAACGTAAATCACCCCCAACTATCCCATACCACAACAATCCAAACCATATCATCTTAAAATTACAAAAAAAGGTGTACAAATCATAACAAACTATGCCAGACTCACCTAAATTACTTCGGCTACTCTAAATCATCACCAACTAACCCTTACCACAACAAACTAAACCCAATCACTTTTAAATTACAAAAAAATGCTCCTAACCATGGCAAACTATGCCAAACTCACCTAAATTACTTCGGCTACCATAAATCATCACCAACTAACCCTTACCACAACAAACTAAACCCAATCACTTTTAAATTACAAAAAAAATGCTACTAACCATAGCAAACTATGCCAAACTCACCTAAATTACTGCGGCTATCAAAAATCACACCCAACTACACTTTACAGCAACAAACTAAGCCCAATCACTTTAAAATTACAAAAAAATGCTAAAAATCAGAACAAACTATACCAGAATCACCTAAATTACTTCGGCTACCGTAAATCACCCCCAACTATCCCTTACCACAACAAACCAAACCATATCATCTTAAAATTACAAAAAAAGGTGTACAAATCATAACAAACTATGCCAGACTCACCTAAATTACTTCGGCTACTCTAAATCATCACCAGCTAACCCTTACCACAACAAACTAAACCCAATCACTTTTAAATTACAAAAAAATGCTCCTAACCATAGCAAACTATGCCAAACTCACCTAAATTACTTCGGCTACCATAAATCATCACCAACTAATCCTTACCACAACAAACTAAACCCAATCACTTTTAAATTACAAAAAAATTCTACTAACCATAGCAAACTATGCCAAACTCACCTAAATTACTGCGGCTATCAAAAATCACACCCAACTACACTTTACAGCAACAAACTAAGCCCAATCACTTTAAAATTACAAAAAAATGCTAAAAATCAGAACAAACTATACCAGAATCACCTAAATTACTTCGGCTACCGTAAATCACCCCCAACTATCCCTTACCACAACAAACCAAACCATATCATCTTAAAATTACAAAAAAAGGTGTACAAATCATAACAAACTATGCCAGACTCACCTAAATTACTTCGGCTACTCTAAATCATCACCCACTAACCCTTACCACAACAAACTAAAGCCAATCACTTTTAAATTACAAAAAAATGCTCCTAACCATAGCAAACTATGCCAAACTCACCTAAATTACTTCGGCTACAATAAATCATCACCAACTAACCCTTACCACAACAAACTAAACCCAATCACTTTTAAATTACAAAAAAATTCTACTAACCATAGCAAACTATGCCAAACTCACCTAAATTACTTCGGCTATCAAAAATCACCCCCAACTACACTTTACAGCAACAAACTAAGCCCAATCACTTTAAAATTACAAAAAAATGCTAAAAATCATAACAAACTATAATAGAATCACCTAAATTACTTCGGCTAACGTAAATCACCCCCAACTATCCCATACCACAACAATCCAAACCATATCATCTTAAAATTACAAAAAAAGGTGTACAAATCATAACAAACTATGCCAGACTCACCTAAATTACTTCGGCTACTCTAAATCATCACCAACTAACCCTTACCACAACAAACTAAACCCAATCACTTTTAAATTACAAAAAAATGCTCCTAACCATGGCAAACTATGCCAAACTCACCTAAAATACTTCGGCTACCATAAATCATCACCAACTAACCCTTACCACAACAAACTAAACCCAATCACTTTTAAATTACAAAAAAAATGCTACTAACCATAGCAAACTATGCCAAACTCACCTAAACTACTGCGGCTATCAAAAATCACACCCAACTACACTTTACAGCAACAAACTAAGCCCAATCACTTTAAAATTACAAAAAAATGCTAAAAATCAGAACAAACTATACCAGAATCACCTAAATTACTTCGGCTACCGTAAATCACCCCCAACTATCCCTTACCACAACAAACCAAACCATATCATCTTAAAATTACAAAAAAAGGTGTACAAATCATAACAAACTATGCCAGACTCACCTAAATTACTTCGGCTACTCTAAATCATCACCAGCTAACCCTTACCACAACAAACTAAACCCAATCACTTTTAAATTACAAAAAAATGCTCCTAACCATGGCAAACTATGCCAAACTTACCTAAATTACTTCGGCAACCATAAATCATCACCAACTAACTCTTACCACAACAAACTAAACCCAATCACTTTTAAATTACAAAAAAAATACTACTAACCATAGCAAACTATGCCAAACTCACATAAATTACTTCGGCTATCAAAAATCACCCCCAACTACACTTTACAGCAACAAACTAAGCCCAATCACTTTAAAATTACAAAAAAATGCTAAAAATCATAACAAACTATACCAGAATCACCTAAATTACTTCGGCTACCGTAAATCTATATATATAAAGCGAAGTGTCCTCACTGACACACTCATCTACACATCTACACATTCACTGATTCACCGACAACCCACAGCCCAAACCGTGAGGGCTGGCGACTTGAAATTTTAGACACGGGTGTATCATGTGCCGAAACTGAACACTAAGAAGGGATTTTGCGAAATTCGGCCCGGTTCCTTTGTAATTCAATAAAAACCGGCTAAAATAAACAAAAAATGATCCGATCGCGGAGACCGTGTTTATGTTAGAAGCACGTATCTAGCCAAAACAACTTCAACGACGGGCGACCGGTTTACATTAAAAGCACTTATTTAACCTAAAAAATTTCAACGTCGAGTTTCTGCTTTCGTGATCATACTTTTGCCGTACCTAGCGAGGCCGCCGATATTTCAATTATAATTTTGATTTCAATTATAATGTCGATCCGTGACTCAATTAAAAATTACCAAATCACTCCAAATTTAATCCGTCAACATTAAACATCCTCAAATATCTCTTACCACTGCAAACTTTACCAAATCAACCCCAAAAAATTCCCGAACTAAGCCAAACTGACATAAATTAGATCCGTTATCTTAAATCATCCCTTACCACCCTTTAGCAACCCCAAGTAACTCCAATCACTTTAAAATAAAACAAAATGACACAAATCATAGCAAACTATGCCTAACTCACCTAAATTACTTCGGCTACCATAAATCACCCCCAACTACCCCTTACCACCCCAAACTCAGCCCAATCACTTTAAAATTACAAAAAATGTTACAAGCAATATCAAACTATGCCAAACTCATCTAAATTACTTCGGCTTCCATTAATCACCCCCAACTACCCCTTACCTCCCCAAAATAGGCTCAATCACCTTAAAATTACAAAAAAATTCTACAAACCGTAGCAAACTGTGCCAAACTCCCCTAAATTACTTCGGCTACCATAAATCACCCCCAGCTACCCCTTACAACCCCAAAATAAGCCCAATCACTTTAAAATTACAAAAAATTTTACAAACTATACCAAACTATGCCAAACTCACTTAAATTACTTCGGCTATCATAAATCACCCCGAACTACCCCTTACAACCCCAAAATAAGCCCAATCACTTTAAAATTACAAAATATTTAACAAATCATAGCAAACTATGCCTAACTCACCTAAATTACTTCGACTACCATAAATCACCCCCAACTACCCCTTACCACCCCAAAATAAGCCCAATCACTTTAAAATTACAAAAAATACTACAAACCATAGCAAACTATGCCTAACTCACCTAAATTACTTCGGCTACCATAAATCACCCCCAGCTACCCCTTACAACCCCAAAATAAGCCCAATCACTTTAAAATTACAAAAAAATCTACAAACCATACCAAACTATGCCAAATTCACTTAAATTACTTCGGCTATCATAAATCACCCCAAACTACCCCTTACAACCCCAAAATAAGCCCAATCACTTTAAAATTACAAAATATTCTACAAATCATAGCAAACTATGCCTAACTCACCTAAATTACTTCGGCTTCCATTAATCACCCCCAACTACCCCTTACCTCCCCAAAATAAGCCCAATCACTTTAAAATTATAAAAAATGCTACAAACCATAGCAAACTATGCCAAACTCACTTAAATTACTTCGGCTATCATAAATCACCCCCAACTACCCCTTACCACCCCTAACTCATCCCAATCACTTTAAAATTACAAAAAATGCTAGAAACCATAGCAAACTATGCCTAACTCACCTAAATTACTTCGGCTAACATAAATCACCCCCAACTACCCCTTACTACCCCAAAATAAGCCCAATCACTTTAAAATTATAAAAAATGCTACAAACCATAGCAAACTATGCCAAACTCCCCTAAATTACTTTGGCTACCATAAATCACCCCGAACTACCCCTTACAACCCCAAAATAAACCCAATCACTTTAAAATTACAAAATATTCAACAATTCATAGCAAACTATGATGCCAAACTCACCTAAATTACTTCGGCTACCATAAATCACCCCCAACTACCCCTTACCACCCCAAAATAAGCCCAATCACTTTAAAATTACAAAAAATGCTACAAACCATAGCAAACTATGCCAAACTCACTTAAATTACTTTGGCTTCTATAAATCACCCCCAACTACCCCTTACCACCCCAAAATAGGCTCAATCACTTTAAAGTTACAAAAAAATTCTACAAACCGTAGCAAACTATGCCAAACTCCCCTAAATTACTTCGGCTACCATAAATCACCCCGAACTACCCCTTACAACCCCAAAATAAGCCCAATCTCTTTAAAATTACAAAATATTCAACAAATCATAGCAAACTATGCCTAACTCACCTAAATTACTTCGGCTACCACAAATCACCCCCAACTACCCCTTACCACCCCAAAATAAGCCCAATCACTTTAAAATTACAAAAAATGCTACAAACCATAGCAAACTATGCCTAACTCACCTAAATTACTTCGGCTACCATAAATCACCCCCAACTACCCCTTACCACCCCAAAATAGGCGCAATCACTTTAAAATTACGAAAAATGCTACAAGCCATAGCAAACTATCTCAAACTCACCTGAATTACTTCGGCTACCATAAATCACCCCCAACTACCCCTTACCACCCCAAACTAAGCCCAATTACTTTAAAATTACAAAAAATGCTACAAACCATAGCAAACTATTCCAAACTCACCTAAATTACTTCGGCTACCATAAATCACCCCCAACTACCCCTTACCGCCCCAAAATTAGCCTAATCACTATAAAATTACAAAAATGCTACAAAACATAGCAAGCTATGCCAAACTCACTTAAATTACTTCGGCTACCATAAATTAATAATCGTTTTCAATCAATATCTTCTATTTGGTTGTGTTATTTATAAATGCCTTATCGTATTAAATCATAAAATATTAATAAATATCTGCACATAAAATATATTGTTCCGACTAATAGTCGTTATTCTGAATATTAAATATGCTGATACCTATTTTGATTCTCTTCCACCTTCCAATAAATATTTGTTCCAGTTGAGATGCAAACATGAACGTATTTCTGAATTGCAACACGCTGACGGGGCAAGCCCTACCTTTTCAACATGCGTGCATTTGTATAAACAGCTCTATGGTTTTTAACTTTAAAGAGGTATAAAAGCGGTGTAAGCGCTAGAGTTTCGTAAAAATATCTGAAAAATTCGAAATTCTGCAATTGAATCAGAACTATCTTTGTGTTCGATAGTAAATTTATACTTGGAGTGGCACTGCCAATCCTGCCACCCCTGACGAGGCACCTGCTGACTACTCTCCTTCCAGGGAAACTTTATAAATCAACGTCAAAATAATTTAGGGCGCCTGAATGTGAAAATATCACTGTGTAATAAGTTCAGACTGACATGGAACACTTGAAATTTCGATATTTGTTTGTAATTCGTCACAGGTCCATGAAGGAATGCATGTTAATGTAAACAAGTGTTAGTTTGTCGGAGAGACCGAATAAGATTTTTAACATTCCTGTCAAAATATTTATTTACTTTAGAATGTTAATTTCTTAAATTGATTTTGTGAAAATTATGACGGGCCATACGAGTATACCTGTGCGAGTATTATTTGGTACATACAAATTAATCTCTTTTGTTATCCAAATTGTTTTTATACGCACTAGGCACGTGCACCTCATATAATTGTGAAAATTGCTGCTTCAGCGTCTGGATCGCTGGTACTCAACGTCGCCAAGGTCGAGGCGACGCATCGGTATTCAAAGTTCTATCGCTATTAAATAAATTATTTTAATATAATATTCCCGATTTGTTCTTGCCGTTAACCAAAACTCTCCCCAATCGATTTTCGAAAAATTTCCAGCGTCGGACCGGACTTCACTTATTTTCGTACGCTAATATTTACGTTCAGTTAATGATAGTGGTGTATTTGTTCTTCACCAAACCTGCTCCGGCCGAAATCCGAAATTTTCACTGACATCTTACGCTTAAGTATTGTATGCTTATACACGATTTATTTACACTATTTATTTTATGTACATTGCGTTCATTATTGTTCTGCATTATTTATAACTAAGATGGAGCAGTTTGAAAATCTAATAGTAAGCGGAGAACAAATACCACCACGTATAATTCCCGTGAAAAGTGATGAAAATAGTCTTTCTTACTATCTTTCCTATTGCATTTTTAATACCGGAAATAGAGCTCAAGAGCGAAGAATAACTTTGACTTTTTTTATACATAATTCCTAAATACTTCGTTTTTATGGTGTAAAATTTTGTATTTATATATTTCAACATTGTCTTTAACGTTGTCAGAGAACTAAATGGGAATAATTTGGAATAATTTAGCTTCTATGTCAACTCTCCTTCTCTTGAAACTTTTGAAAACAACGACAAAATTCTTTAGGGCGCCTGGATTTGAAAATATAACTCTGTGTAATAAGTTTAGACTGACTAGAGTGAAAAGAAAGGAGCTTGCATCCAGAAACGAAATTAAATGGAACACTTGAAGTTGAAATATTTGTTTGTAATTCGTCACAAGTCCATGAGGGAATGCGTGTTAATGTAAACAAATGTGAGTTTATTGGAGAGGCCGAATAAGATTTTTACATTATTGAAGCAGCTGGAGCCTGCCACGTCAAGGGCAAGGTCAGAAACGTGAAAAGGCGATGCTCGATTTAGTTTGATTGAGTGTCTATGCAGAAATTCGCACATACCAAGCGTTGGATAAGCCTTTCTTATCGTTTCTTAGAATTCGAGAATTGCTGGTTCAGCGTGTGGAGCAGTACTCGATCGCGGTGTTTAATTTTAACACAACTACAATTGTGAAAATTGCTGCTCCAGCGTCGGAAACTGTTCGCAAAGTCGCCAAATCGATGAGGCGACGCATCAGTGTTCGAAGGTCTACCGCTATCAAATAAAGTATTTTAATTTAACATTTGATCCTCGCGTTAACCAAATCTGCCCCCAATCATTTTTCGAAAAATTATCAGCATCGGACCGGACTCCACTTATATTTGTGCGCTAATTTTTACGTATAGTTAATGATGGTGGTGTATTTGTTTTTCACCAAATTTGCCCCGGAATTTTCACCGTTGTATGTACCAGATATCACTGACATTCATACCAGCGGTGTAAGCGCTAAATTTTCGTGAACATATCTGAAAAATTCATAATTCTGCAACTGAATTACAGAACTAATTTTGTGTTCGATAGTAAATTTATACTTGGAGTGGCACTGCCAACCCTGCCACCCCTGACGAGCCCCACTGCTGACTACTTTCCTTCCAGAAAAATTTTTGAAATCAGCGGCAAAATAAATTTAGGGCATTTGGATGTGAAAATATCACTATGTAATAAGTTCAGACTGACAAGAGTGAAAAAAAACCGCTTGCATCCAGAAACGAAATCAAATGGAACACTTGAAATTTAGATATTTGTTTGTAATTCGTCACAGGTCCATGAAGGAATGCATGTTAATCTAAACAAGTGTTAGTTTGTCGGAGAGGCCGAATAAGATTTTTACATCCACCACATTCCCGTCAAAATATCTATTTACTTTTGTATGTTAATTCATTTTGTGCAAATTATGACGGGCCATACGAGTACACCTGCGCGAGTATTATTTGGTAATCCAAATTCTTTTAATACGCACTAGGCACGTGCACCTAATATAATTGTTAAAATTGCTGCTTCAGCGTCTGGAACGCTGGTACTCAAAGTCGCCAAGGTCGAGGCGACGCATCAGTATTCGAAGTTCTATCGCTATTAAATAAATTTTTTTAATATAATATTCCCGATTTGTTCTTGACGTTAAGTAAATATCTCCCCAATCGATTTTCGAAAAATTACCATCGTCGTACCGGACTCCACTTATATACCGTACGCTAATTTTTACGTTCATTTAATGATAGTTGTGCGACACACGGCAGATTCTCGTGTGCCTGAATTTCTGGTATCGAAGAACAAAACACACCCGAAGGACCAGCTGGTGGTAGTGCACCAGCAACACGGAGACGAAAGAAAAGTAGCACTCGGTTTATCGAAAAATAACTTATATTTCAACACTTAAAATATCACTTGATTATACAATTAAACTCTGCCACTATTACAATCGAACTCGTCATCATAGGCCATGTTAAGGCCTTTTAAGAACAAACCCCCTCCGTCCAATATTGGTCACCTGACAACGGCCGGGGGTGAGAAACTCACCACCCACTTGGAATTACCCAGCTTCGGGGTGAAACGACTGTTGTCATTGTCGGCACCATCAAATTGGACGAACAGGAAGTTTGTCTTATTCGTACACAAAGGAATTAGCATATTCCCAACAAATTAGCAAAATTTGAAAAGCTCTAATATTTTCAATTGCTTTCTCCTCATAAACTTTTAGAGAGGATACGGACAATTCGGTGCCGGTCAAAGGGACCGAACAATAGTGGTGTATTTGATCTTCACCAAACTTGCTCCGGCCAAAATCCGAAATTTGCAGTTTTACCGGATTTCACTGACATCATAAGTAATGTGTGCTTATACACGATTTACACTATTTATTTTATGTACATAGTGTTCATTATTGTTCTGCATTATTTATAACTAAGATGGAGGAATAGTAAGCGGGGTACAAATACCACCACGTATAATTCCTCTGAAAAGTGATGGAAATAGTCTTTTTTACTATCTTTCCTATTGCATTTTATTACCGAAAATAGAGTTCAAGAGGTTCGCACTATAATTGTTCATTTTAAAATTACCAAATTTTCTGTATATTTTACCTGAATACGTTAAGCACCCCTAAACATAATGTACCATTCCAAACTACTCTCAAAAATCATACACTTGCCATTCCAAACTACCCCACATCAACCTAAAATGTAAAAAAATTACGAATTACAAGCAAACTACGCTAAACTCGCATAAATTACTTCGACTTCCGCTATATCACCCCAACCACTTCTTACCAAGCCAAACTAAACCCAATCGCATTAAAATTACCAAAAGTTTTGTTTAATCCGCCAAAGCTAAACCCCGCCAACCATCAATAACCATTCAAAACAATCCCCAAAAAAAACCTTATCATCCGAAACTACACCAAATACATCGTTTTTATGGTGTGTAATTATGTATTTATAAATTTCAACATTCTTCGACGACATTCTTTAACGTTGTTAGCGAACTAAATGGGAATAATTTGGAATAGTTCAGCTTCTCTGTCAACTCTCCTTCGCTTGAAGAGTGAAAAAGAGTGGAAAAAAAAGGAGCTTGCACCCAGAAACGAAATTATCGTCATTTTCGAAATCATATTGAAGTACCCGGTCCTGGCAATGCAGGTTAATTTCAGCAAATTTGTTTATTTTGTGATTGGAAAAGTAGAGCATTCCTGTTTAATTGTATTATAATGTCGATTAGTCTACATCACAAATACACCACTTTTGTCAACACTGCGTTTATTTAATCTACGTCCGGGCAACGCCGGGTACATTCAGCTAGTCACCCCCAAATATCCCTTACCACAACAAACCAAACCATATCTTAAAATTACAAAAAAAGGTGTACAAATCATAACAAACTATGCCAGACTCACCTAAATTACTTCGGCTACTCTAAATCATCACCAACTAACACTTACCACAACAAACTAAACCCAATCACTTTTAAATTACAAAAAAATCCTCCTAACCATAGCAAACTATGCCAAACTAACCTAATTTATTCGGCTATAAAAAATCACCCCCAACTACACTTTACAGCAACAAACTAAGCCCAATCACTTTAAAATTACAAAAAAATGCTAAAAATCATAACAAACTATACCAGAATCACCTAAATTACTTCGGCTACCGTAAATCATCCCCAACTATCCCTTACCACAACAAACCAAACCATATCATCTTAAAATTACAAAAAAAGGTGTACAAGTCATAACAAACTATGCCAGACTCACCTAAATTACTTCGGCTACGCTAAATCATCACCAACTAACCCTTACCACAACAAACTAAACCCAATCACTTTTAAATTACAAAAAAATGCTCCTAACCATGGCAAACTATGCCAAACTCACCTAAATTACTTCGGCTACCATAAATCATCACGAACTAACCCTTACCACAACAAACTAAACGCAATCACTTTTAAATTACAAAAAAAATGCTACTAACCATAGCAAACTATGCCAAACTCACCTAAATTACTTCGGCTATCAAAAATCACCCCCAACTACACTTTACAGCAACAAACTAAGCCCAATCACTTTAAAATTACAAAAAAATGCTAAAAATCATACCAACTATACCAGAATCACCTAAATTACTTCGGCTACCGTAAATCACCCCCAACTTTCCCCTACCACAACAAACCAAACCTTATCATTTTAAAATTACAAAAAAAGGTGTACAAATCATAACAAACTATGCCAGACTCACCTAAATTACTTCGGCTATTCTAAATCATCACCAACTAACCCTTACCACAACAAACTAAACCCAATCACTTTTAAATTACAAAAAAATGCTACTAACCATAGCAAACTATGCCAAACTAACCTAATTTCTTCGGCTATAAAAAATCACCCCCAACAGCACTTTACAGCAACAAACTAAGCCCAATCACTTTAAAATTACAAAAAAATGCGAAAAATCATAACAAACTATACCAGAATCACCTAAATTACTTTGGCTACCGTAAATCACCCCCAACTATCCCTTACCACAACAAACCAAACCATATCATCTTAAAATTACAAAAAAAGGTGTACAAATCATAACAAACTATGCCAGACTCACCTAAATTACTTCGGCTACTCTAAATCATCACCAACTAACCCTTACCACAACAAACTAAACCCAATCACTTTTAAATTACAAAAAAATGCTCCTAACCATGGCAAACTATGCCAAACTCACCTAAATTACTTCGACTACCATAAATCATCACCAACTAACCCTTACCACAACAAACTAAACCCAATCACTTTTAAATTACAAAAAAAATGCTACTAACCATAGCAAACTATGCCAAACTCACCTAAATTACTTCGGCTATCAAAAATCACACCCAACTACACTTTACAGCAACAAACTAAGCCCAATCACTTTAAAATTACAAAAAAATGCTAAAAATCATAACAAACTATACCAGAATCACCTAAATTACTTCGGCTACCGTAAATCACCCCCAACTTTCCCCTACCACAACAAACCAAACCATATCATCTTAAAATTACAAAAAAAGGTGTACAAATCATAACAAACTATGCCAGACTCACCTAAATTACTTTGGCTACTCTAAATCATCACCAACTAACCCTTACCACAACAAACTAAACCCAATCACTTTTAAATTACAAAAAAATGCTCCTAACCATAGCAAATTATGCCAAACTCACCTAAATTTCTTCGGCTACCATAAATCATCACCAACTAACCCTTACCACAACAAACTAAACCCAATCACTTTTAAATTACAAAAAAATGCTACTAACCATAGCAAACTATGCCAAACTCACCTAAATTACTTCGGCTATCAAAAATCACCCCCAACTACACTTTACAGCAACAAACTAAGCCCAATCACTTTAAAATTACAAAAAAATGCCAAAAATCATAACAAACTATACCAGAATCACCTAAATTACTTCGGCTACCGTAAATCACCCCCAACTTTCCCCTACCACAACAAACCAAACCATATCATCTTAAAATTACAAAAAAAGGTGTACAAATCATAACAAACTATGCCAGACTCACCTAAATTACTTCGGCTACTCTAAATCATCACCAACTAACCCTTACCACAACAAACTAAACCCAATCACTTTTAAATTACAAAAAAATGCTACTAACCATAGCAAACTATGACAAACTAACCTAATTTCTTCGGCTATGAAAAATAACCCCCAACTACACTTTACAGCAACAAACTAAGCCCAATCACTTTAAAATTACAAAAAAATGCTAAAAATCATAACAAACTATACCAGAATCACCTAAATTACTTCGGCTACCGTAAATCACCCCCAACTACACTTTACAGCAACAAACTAAGCCCAATCACTTTAAAATTACATAAAAATACTAAAAATCATAACAAACTATACCAGAATCACCTAAATTACTTCGGCTACCGTAAATCACACCCAAATTTCCCCTACCACAACAAACAAAACCATATCATCTTAAAATTACAAAAAAAGGTGTACAAATCATAACAAACTATGCCAGACTCACCTAAATTACTTTGCCTACCCTAAATCACCCCCAACTATCCCTTACCACAACAAACCAAACCATATCATCTTAAAATTACAAAAAAAGGTGTACAAATCATAACAAACTATGGCAGACTCACCTAAATTACTTCGGCTACCATAAATCATCACCAACTAACCCTTACCACAACAAACTAAACCCAATCACTTTTAAATTACAAAAAAGTGCTACTAACCATAGCAAACTATGCCAAACTCACCTAAATTACTTCGGCTACCATAAATCATCACCAACTAACCCTTACCACAACAAACTAAACCCAATCACTTTTAAATTACAAAAAAATGCTACTAACCATAGCAAACTATGCCAAACACACCTAAATTACTTCAGCTATCAAAAATCATCCCCAACTACACTTTACAGCAACAAACTAAGCCCAATCACTTTAAAATTACAAAAAAATGCTAAAAATCATAACAAACTATACCAGAATCACCTAAATTACTTCGGCTAACGTAAATCACCCCCAACTATACCTTACCACAACAAACCAAACCATATCATCTTAAAATTACAAAAAAAGGTGTACAAATCATAACAAACTATGCCAGACTCACCTAAATTACTTCGGCTACTCTAAATCATCACCAGCTAACCCTTACCACAACAAACTAAACCCAATCACATTTAAATTACAAAAAAATTATACTAACCATAGCAAACTATGCCAAACTCACCTAAATTACTTCGGCTACCATAAATCATCACCAACTAACCCTTACCACAACAAACTAAACCCAATCACTTTTAAATTACAAAAAAATGCTACTAACCATAGCAAACTACGCCAAACTCACCTAAATTACTTCGGCTATCAAAAATCACCCCCAACTACACTTTACAGCAACAAACTAAGCCCAATCACTTTAAAATTACAAAAAAATGCTAAAAATCATAACAAACTATACCAGAATCACCTAAATTACTTCGGCTACCGTAAATCACCCATAACTATCCCTTACCACAACAAACCAAACCATATCACCTTAAAATTACAAAAAAAGGTGTACAAATCATAACAAACTATGCCAGACTCACCTAAATTACTTCGGCTACTCTAAATCATCACCAACTAACCCTTACCACAACAAACTAAACCCAATCACATTTAAATTACAAAAAAATGATACTAACCAGAGCAAACTATGCCAAACTCACCTAAATTACTTCGGCTACAATAAATCATCACCAACTAACCCTTACCACAACAAACTAAACCCAATCACTTTTAAATTACAAAAAAATGCTACTAACCATAGCAAACTATGCCAAACTCACCTAAATTATTTCGGCTATCAAAAATCACCCCCAACTACACTTTACAGCAACAAACTAAGCCCAATCACTTTAAAATTACAAAAAAATGCTAAAAATCATAACAAACTATACCAGAATCACCTAAATTACTTCGGCTAACGTAAATCACCCCCAACTATACCTTACCACAACAAACCAAACCATATCATCTTAAAATTACAAAAAAGGTGTACAAATCATAACAAACTATGCCAGACTCACCTAAATTACTTCGGCTACTCTAAATCATCACCAACTAACCCTTACCACAACAAACTAAACCCAATCACTTTTAAATTACAAAAAAATGCTACTAACCATAGCAAACTATGCCAAACTCACCTAAATTACTTCGGCTACCATAAATCATCACCAACTAACCTTTACCACAACAAACTAAACCCAATCACTTTAAAATTACAAAAAAATGCTAAAAATCATAACAAACTATACCAGAATCACCTAAATTACTTTAGCTACCGCAAATCACCCCCAACTATCCCTTACCACAACAAACCAAATCATATCATCTTAATATTACTAAAAACGGTGTACAAATCATAACAAACTATGCCAGACTCACCTAAATTACTTCGGCTACTCTAAATCATCACCAACTAACCCTTACCACAACAAACTAAACCCAATCACTTTTAAATTACAAAAAATGCTACTAACCATAGCAAACTATGCCAAACTCACCTAAATTACTTCGGCTATCAAAAATCACCCCCAACTACACTTTACAGCAACAAACTATGCCCAATCACTTTAAAATTACAAAAAAATGCTAAAAATCATAACAAACTATACCAGAATCACCTAAATTACTTCGGCTACCGTAAATCACCCATAACTATCCCTTACCACAACAAACCAAACCATATCACCTTAAAATTACAAAAAAAGTTGTACAAATCATAACAAACTATGCCAGACTCACCTAAATTACTTCGGCTACTCTAAATCATCACCAGCTAACCCTTACCACAACAAACTAAACCCAATCACATTTAAATTACAAAAAAATTATACTAACCATAGCAAACTATGCCAAACTCACCTAAATTACTTCGGCTACCATAAATCATCACCAACTAACCCTTACCACAACAAACTAAACCCAATCACTTTTAAATTACAAAAAAATGCTACTAACCATAGCAAACTATGCCAAACTCACCTAAATTATTTCGGCTATCAAAAATCACCCCCAACTACACTTTACAGCAACAAACTAAGCCCAATCACTTTAAAATTACAAAAAAATGCTAAAAATCATAACAAACTATACCAGAATCACCTAAATTACTTCGGCTACCGTAAATCACCCATAACTATCCCTTACCACAACAAACCAAACCATATCACCTTAAAATTACAAAAAAAGGTGTACAAATCATAACAAACTATGCCAGACTCACCTAAATTACTTCGGCTACTCTAAATCATCACCAACTAACCCTTACCACAACAAACTAAACCCAATCACATTTAAATTACAAAAAAATGATACTAACCATAGCAAACTATGCCAAACTCACCTAAATTACTTCGGCTACAATAAATCATCACCAACTAACCCTTACCACAACAAACTAAACCCAATCACTTTTAAATTACAAAAAAATGCTACTAACCATAGCAAACTATGCCAAACTCACCTAAATTATTTCGGCTATCAAAAATCATCCCCAACTACACTTTACAGCAACAAACTAAGCCCAATCATTTTAAAATTACAAAAAAATGCTAAAAATCATAACAAACTATACCAGAATCACCTAAATTACTTCGGTTACCGTAAATCACCCCCAACTATACCTTACCACAACAAACCTAACCATATCATCTTAAAATTACAAAAAAAGGTAACCAAATTATAACAAACTCTGCCAGACTCACCTAAATTACTTTGGCTACTCTAAATCATCACCAACTAACCCTTACCACAACAAACTAAACCCAATCACTTTAAAATTACAAAAAAATGCTAAAAATCATAACAAATTATACCAGAATCACCTAAATTACTTCGGCTACCGTAAATCACCCCCAACTATCCCTTACCACAACAAACCAATCCATATCATCTTAAAATTACAAAAAAAGGTGTACAAATCATAACAAACTATGCCAGACTCACCTAGATTACTTCGGCTACCATAAATCATCACCAACTAACCCTTACCACAACAAACTAAACCCAATTACTTTTAAATTACAAAAAAATGCTACTAACCATAGCAAACTATGCCAAACTCACCTAAATTACTTCGGCTATCAAAAATCACCTCCAACTACACTTTACAGCAACAAACTAAGCCCAATCACTTTAAAATTACAAAAAAATGCTAAAAATCATAACAAACTATACCAGAATCACCTAAATTGCTTCGGCTACCGTAAATCACCCCCAACTATCCCTTACCACAACAAACCTAACCATATCATCATAAAATTTCAAAAAAAGGTGTACAAATCATAACAAACTATGCCAGACTCACCTAAATTACTTCGGCTACTCTAAATCATCACCAACTAACCCTTACCACAACAAACTAAACCCAATCATTTTTAAATTACAAAAAAATGCTACTAACCATAGCAAACTATGCCAAACTCACCTAAATTACTTCGGCTACCATAAATCATCAGCAACTAACCCTTACCACAACAAACTAAACCCAATCACTTTTAAATTACAAAAAAATGCTACTAACCATAGCAAACTATGCCAAACGCACCTAAATTACTTCGGCTATCAAAAATCACCCCCAACTACACTTTACAGCAACAAACTAAGCCCAATCACTTTAAAATTACAAAAAAATTCTAAAAATCATAACAAACTATACCAGAATCACCTAAATTACTTCGGCTACCGTAAATCACCCCCAACTATCCCTTACCACAACAAACCAAACCATATCATCTGAAAATTACAAAAAAGGTGTACAAATCATAACAAACTATGCCAGACTCACCTAAATTACTTCCGCTACTCTAAATCATCACCAACTAACCCTTACCACAACAAACTAAACCCAATCACTTTTAAATTACAAAAAAATGCTACTAACCATAGCAAACTATGCCAAACTCAACTAAATTACTTCGGCTATAAAAAATCACCCCCAACTACACTTTACAGCAACAAACTAAGCCCAATCACTTTAAAATTACAAAAAAATGCTAAAAATCATAAAAAACTATACCAGAATCACCTAAATTACTTCGGCTACCGTAAATCACCCCCAACTTTCCCCTACCACAACAAACCAAACCTTATCATCTTAAAATTACAAAAAAAGGTGTTCAAATCATAACAAACTATGCCAGACTCACCTAAATTACTTCGGCTATTCTAAATCATCACCAACTAACCCTTACCACAACAAACTAAACCCAATCACTTTTAAATTACAAAAAAATGCTACTAACCATAGCAAACTATGCCAAACTAACCTAATTTCTTCGGCTATAAAAAATCACCCCCAACTACACTTTACAGCAACAAACTAAGCCCAATCACTTTAAAATTACAAAAAAATGCTAAAAATCATAAAAAACTATACCAGAATCACCTAAATTACTTCGGCTACCGTAAATCACCCCCAACTTTTCCCTACCACAACAAACCAAACCTTATCATCTTAAAATTACAAAAAAAGGTGTTCAAATCATAACAAACTATGCCAGACTCACCTAAATTACTTCGGCTATTCTAAATCATCACCAACTAACCCTTACCACAACAAACTAAACCCAATCACTTTTAAATTACAAAAAAATGCGACTAACCATAGCAAACTATGCCAAACTAACCTAATTTCTTCGGCTATAAAAAATCACCCCCAACTACACTTTACAGCAACAAACTAAGCCCAATCACTTTAAAATTACAAAAAAATGCTAAAAATCATAACAAACTATACCAGAATCACATAAATTACTTCGGCTACCGTAAATCACCCCCAACTATCCCTTACCACAACAAACCAAACCTTATCATCTTAAAATTACAAAAAAAGGTGTACAAATCATAACAAACTATGCCAGACTCACCTAAATTACTTCGGCTACGCTAAATCATCACCAACTAACCCTTACCACAACAAACTAAACCCAATCACTTTTAAATTACAAAAAAATGCTCCTAACCATGGCAAACTATGCCAAACTCACCTAAATTACTTCGGCTACCATAAATCATCACCAACTAACCCTTACCACAACAAACTAAACCCAATCACTTTTAAATTACAAAAAAATGCTACTAACCATAGAAAACGATGCCAAAATCACCTAAATTACTTCGGCTATCAAAAATCACCCCCAACAACACTTTACAGCAACAAACTAAGCCCAATCACTTTAAAATTACAAAAAAATGCTAAAAATCATAACAAACTATACCAGAATCACCTAAATTACTTCGGCTACCGTAAATCACCCCCAACCATCCCTTACCACAACAAACCAAACCATATCATCTTAAAATTACAAAAAAAGGTGTACAAATCATAACAAACTATGCCAGACTCACCTAAATTACTTCGGCTACTCTAAATCATCACCAACTAACCCTTACCACAACAAACTAAACTCAATCACTTTTAAATTACAAAAAAATGCTACTAACCATAGCAAACTATGCCAAACTCACCTAAATAACTTCGGCTACCCTAAATCATCACCAACTAACCCTTACCACAACAATCTAAATCCAATCACTTTTAAATTACAAAAAAATGCTACTAACCATAGCAAACTATTCCAAACTCACCTAAATTACTTCGGCTATCAAAAATCACCCCCAACTACACTTTACAGCAACAAACTAAGCCCAATCACTTTAAAATTACAAAAAAATGCTAAAAATCATAACAAACTATACCAGAATCACCTAAATTACTTCGGCTACCGTAAATCACCCCCAACTACACTTTACAGCAACAAACTAAGCCCAATCACTTTAAAATTACAAAAAAATTCTAAAAATCATAACAAACTATACCAGAATCACCTAAATTACTTCGGCTACCGTAAATCACCCCCAACTATCCCTTACCACAACAAACCAAACCATATCATCTGAAAATTACAAAAAAGGTGTACAAATCATAACAAACTATGCCAGACTCACCTAAATTACTTCCGCTACTCTAAATCATCACCAACTAACCCTTACCACAACAAACTAAACCCAATCACTTTTAAATTACAAAAAAATGCTACTAACCATAGCAAACTATGCCAAACTCAACTAAATTACTTCGGCTATAAAAAATCACCCCCAACTACACTTTACAGCAACAAACTAAGCCCAATCACTTTAAAATTACAAAAAAATGCTAAAAATCATAAAAAACTATACCAGAATCACCTAAATTACTTCGGCTACCGTAAATCACCCCCAACTTTCCCCTACCACAACAAACCAAACCTTATCATCTTAAAATTACAAAAAAAGGTGTTCAAATCATAACAAACTATGCCAGACTCACCTAAATTACTTCGGCTATTCTAAATCATCACCAACTAACCCTTACCACAGCAAACTAAACCCAATCACTTTTAAATTACAAAAAAATGCTACTAACCATAGCAAACTATGCCAAACTAACCTAATTTCTTCGGCTATAAAAAATCACCCCCAACTACACTTTACAGCAACAAACTAAGCCCAATCACTTTAAGATTACAAAAAAATGCTAAAAATCATAAAAAACTATACCAGAATCACCTAAATTACTTCGGCTACCGTAAATCACCCCCAACTTTTCCCTACCACAACAAACCAAACCTTATCATCTTAAAATTACAAAAAAAGGTGTTCAAATCATAACAAACTATGCCAGACTCACCTAAATTACTTCGGCTATTCTAAATCATCACCAACTAACCCTTACCACAACAAACTAAACCCAATCACTTTTAAATTACAAAAAAATGCGACTAACCATAGCAAACTATGCCAAACTAACCTAATTTCTTCGGCTATAAAAAATCACCCCCAACTACACTTTACAGCAACAAACTAAGCCCAATCACTTTAAAATTACAAAAAAATGCTAAAAATCATAACAAACTATACCAGAATCACATAAATTACTTCGGCTACCGTAAATCACCCCCAACTATCCCTTACCACAACAAACCAAACCATATCATCTTAAAATTACAAAAAAAGGTGTACAAATCATAACAAACTATGCCAGACTCACCTAAATTACTTCGGCTACGCTAAATCATCACCAACTAACCCTTACCACAACAAACTAAACCCAATCACTTTTAAATTACAAAAAAATGCTCCTAACCATGGCAAACTATGCCAAACTCACCTAAATTACTTCGGCTACCATAAATCATCACCAACTAACCCTTACCACAACAAACTAAACCCAATCACTTTTAAATTACAAAAAAATGCTACTAACCATAGAAAACGATGCCAAAATCACCTAAATTACTTCGGCTATCAAAAATCACCCCCAACAACACTTTACAGCAACAAACTAAGCCCAATCACTTTAAAATTACAAAAAAATGCTAAAAATCATAACAAACTATACCAGAATCACCTAAATTACTTCGGCTACCGTAAATCACCCCCAACCATCCCTTACCACAACAAACCAAACCATATCATCTTAAAATTACAAAAAAAGGTGTACAAATCATAACAAACTATGCCAGACTCACCTAAATTACTTCGGCTACTCTAAATCATCACCAATTAACCCTTACCACAACAAACTAAACCCAATCACTTTTAAATTACAAAAAATGCTACTAACCATAGCAAACTATGCCAAAGTCACCTAAATTACTTCGGCTACCATAAATCATCACCAACTAACCCTTACCACAACAAACTAAACCCAATCACTTTTAAATTACAAAAAAATGCTACTAACCATAGCAAACTATGCCAAACTTACCTAAATTACTTTGGCTATCAAAAATCACCCCCAACTACACTTTACAGCAACAAACTAAGCCCAATCACTTTAAAATTACAAAAAAATGCTAAAAATCATAACAAACTATTCCAGAATCACCTAAATTACTTCGGCTACCGTAAATCATCCCCAACTATCCCTTACCACAACAAACCAAACCATATCATCTTAAAATTACAAAAAAAGGTGTACAAATCATAACAAACTACGCCAGACTCACCTAAATTACTTCGGCTACTCTAAATCATCACCAACTAACCCTTACCACAACAAACTAAACCCAATCAATTTTAAATTACAAAAAAATGCTACTAACCATAGCAAACTATGCCAAACTCACCTAAATTACTTCGGCTACCATAAATCATCACCAACTAACCCTTACCACAACAAACTAAACCCAATCACTTTTAAATTACAAAAAAATGCTACTAACCATAGCAAACTATGCCAAACTCACCTAAATTACTTCGGCTATCAAAAATCACCCCCAACTACACTTTACAGCAACAAACTAAGCCCAATCACTTTAAAATTACAAAAAAATGCTAAAAATCATAACAAACTATACCAGAATCACCTAAATTACTTCGGCTAACGTAAATCACCCCCAACTATCCCTTACCACAACAAACCAAACCATATCATCTTAGAATTACAAAAAAAGGTGTACAAATCATAACAAACTATGCCAGACTCACCTAAATTACTTCGGCTACTCTAAATCATCACCAACTAACCCTTACTACAACAAACTAAACCCAATCACTTTTAAATTACAAAAAAATGCTACTAATCATAGCAAACTATGCCAAACTCACCTAAATTACTTCGGCTACCATAAATCATCACCAACTAACCCTTACCACAACAAACTAAACCCAATCAATTTTAAATTACAAAAAAATGCTACTAACCATAGCAAACTATGCCAAACTCACCCAAATTACATCGGCTATCAAAAATCACCCCCAACTACACTTTACAGCAACAAACTAAGCCCAATCACTTTAAAATTACAAAAAAATGCTAAAAATCATAACAAACTATACCAGAATCACCTTAATTACTTCGGCTAACGTAAATCACCCCCAACTATCCCTTACCACAACAAACCAAAACATATCATCTTAAAATTACAAAAAAAGGTGTACAAATCATAACAAACTATGCCAGAATCACTTAAATTACTTCGGCTACTCTAAATCATCACCAACTAACCCTTACCACAACAAATTAAACCCAATCACTTTTAAATTACAAAAAAATGCTCCTAACCATAGCAAACTATGCCAAACTCACCTAAATTACTTCGGCTACCATAAATCATCACCAACTAACCCTTACCACAACAAACTAAACCCAATCACTTTTAAATTACAAAAAAATGCTACTAACCATAGCAAACTATGCCAAACTCACTTAAATTACTTCGGCTACCATCAATCATCACCAACTAACCCTTACCACAACAAACTAAACCCGATCACTTTTAAATTACAAAAAAATGCTACTAACCATAGCAAACTATGCCAAACTTACCTAAATTACTTCGGCTACCATAAATCATCACCAACGAACCCTATCCACAACAAACTAAGCCCAATCACTTTTAAATTACAAAAAAATGCTACTAACCATAGCAAACTATGCCAAACTCACCTAAATTACTTCGGCTACCATAAATCATCACCAACTAACCCTTACCATAACAAACTAAAACCAATCACTTTTAAATTACAAAAAAATGCTACTAACCATAGCAAACTATGCCAAACTCACCTAAATTACTTCGGCTATCAAAAATCACCCCCAACTACACTTTACAGCAACAAACTAAGCCCAATCACTTTAAAATTACAAAAAAATGCTAAAAATCATAACAAGCTATACCAGAATCACCTAAATTACTTCGGCTACCGTAAATCACCCCCAACTATCCCTTACCAAAACAAACCAAACCATATCATCTTAAAATTACAAAAAAAGGTGTACAAATCATAACAAACTATGCCAGACTCACCTAAATTACTTCGGCTACTCTAAATCATCACCAACTAACCCTTACTACAACAAACTAAAGCCAATCACTTTTAAATTACAAAAAAATGCTACTAATCATAGCAAACTATGCCAGACTCACCTAAATTACTTCGGCTACTCTAAATCATCACCAAATAACCCTTACCACAACAACCTAAACCCAATCACTTTTAAATTACAAAAAAATGCTACTAGCCATAGCAAACTATGCCAAACTCACCTAAATTACTTCGGCCATCAAAAATCACCCCCAACTACACTTTACAGCAACGAACTAAGCCCAATCACTTTAAAATTACAAAAAATGCTAAAAATCATAACAAAAACTATGCCAGACTCACTTAAATTACTTCGGCTACTCTAAATCATCACCAACTAACCCTTACCACAACAAACTGAACCCAATCACATTTAAATTACAAAAAAATGCTACTAACTATAGCAAACTATGCCAAACTCACCTAAATTACTTCGGCTATTAAAAATCACCCCCAACTACACTTTACAGCATCAAACTAAGCCCAATCACTTTAAAATTACAAAAAAATGCCAAAAATCATAACAAACTATACCAGAATCACCTAAATTACTTCGGCTACCGTAAATCACCCCCAACTATCCCTTACCACAACAAACCAAACCATATCATCTTAAAATTACAAAAAAAGGTGTACAAATCATAACAAACTATGCCAGACTCACCTAAATTACTTCGGCTACTCTAAATCATCACCAACTAACCCTTACCACAACAAACTAAACCCAATCAATTTTAAATTACATAAAAATGCTACTAACCATAGCAAACTATGCCAAACTCACCTAAATTACTTCGGCTACCATAAATCACCCCCAACTATCCCTTACCACAACAAACCAAACCATATCATCTTAAAATTACAAAAAAAGGTGTACAAATCATAACAAACAATGCCAGACTCACCTAAGTTACTTCGGCTACTCTAAATCATCACCAACTAACCCTTACCACAACAAACTAAACCCAATCACATTTAAATTACAAAAAAATGCCACTAACCATAGCAAGCTATGCCAAACTCACCTAAATTACTTCGGCTATCAAAAATCAACCCCAACTACACTTTACAGCAACAAACTAAGCCCAATCACTTTAAAATTACAAAAAAAATGCTAAAAATCATAACAAACTATACCAAAATTACCTAAATTACTTCGGCTACCGTAAATCACCCCCAACTATCCCTTACCACAACAAACCAAACCATATCATCTTAAAATTACAAAAAAAGGTGTAAAAATCATAACAAACTATGCCAGACTCACCTAAATTACTTCGGCTACTCTAAATCATCACCAACTAACCCTTACCACAACAAAGTAAACCCAATCACTTTTAAATTACAAAAAAATGCTACTAACCATAGCAAACTATGCCAAACTCACCTAAATTACTTCGGCTACCATAAATCATCACCAACTAACCCTTACCACAACAAACTAAACCCAATCACTTTTAAATTACAAAAAAATGCTACTAACCATAGCAAACTATGCCAAACTCACCTAAATTACTTCGGCTATCC
Source organism: Eledona agricola (assembly GCA_964023215.1). Classification (NCBI taxonomy): domain Eukaryota; kingdom Metazoa; phylum Arthropoda; class Insecta; order Coleoptera; family Tenebrionidae; genus Eledona; species Eledona agricola. The sequence continues at coordinate 998,040 of CAXIEJ010000187.1, forward strand.
AAAAACCCCCAACTACATTTTGCAGCAACAAACTGAGCCCAATCACTTTAAAATTACAAAAAATGCTAAAAATCATAACAAACTATACCAGAATCACCTAAATTACTTCGGCTACTGTAAATCACCCCCAACTATTCCTTACCACAACAAACCAAACCATATCATCTTAAAATTACAAAAAAAGGTGTACAAATCATAACAAACTATGCCAGACTCACCTAAATTACTTCGGCTACTCTAAATCATCACCAACTAACCCTTACCACAACAAACTAAACCCAATCACTTTTAAATTACAAAAAAATGCTACTAACCAAAGCAAACTATGCCAAACTCACCTAAATTACTTCGGCTACCATAAATCATCACCAACTAACCCTTACCACAACAAACTAAACCCAATAATTTTTAAATTACAAAAAAATGCTACTAACCATAGCAAACTATGCCAAACTCACCTAAATTACTTCGGCTATCAAAAATCACCCCCAACTACACTTTACAGCAACAAACTAAGCCCAATTACTTTAAAATTACAAAAAAAATGCTAAAAATCATAACAAACTATACCAGAATCACCTAAATTACTTCGGCTACCGTAAATCACCTCCAACTATCCCTTACCACAACAAACCAAACCATATCATCTTAAAATTACAAAAAAAGGTGTACAAATCATAACAAACTATGCCAGACTCACCTAAATTACTTCGGCTACTCTAAATCATCACCAATTAACCCTTACCACAACAAACTAAACCCAATCACTTTTAAATTACAAAAAATGCTACTAACCATAGCAAACTATGCCAAAGTCACCTAAATTACTTCGGCTACCATAAATCATCACCAACTAACCCTTACCACAACAAACTAAACCCAATCACTTTTAAATTACAAAAAAATGCTACTAACCATAGCAAACTATGCCAAACTTACCTAAATTACTTTGGCTATCAAAAATCACCCCCAACTACACTTTACAGCAACAAACTAAGCCCAATCACTTTAAAATTACAAAAAAATGCTAAAAATCATAACAAACTATTCCAGAATCACCTAAATTACTTCGGCTACCGTAAATCATCCCCAACTATCCCTTACCACAACAAACCAAACCATATCATCTTAAAATTACAAAAAAAGGTGTACAAATCATAACAAACTACGCCAGACTCACCTAAATTACTTCGGCTACTCTAAATCATCACCAACTAACCCTTACCACAACAAACTAAACCCAATCAATTTTAAATTACAAAAAAATGCTACTAACCATAGCAAACTATGCCAAACTCACCTAAATTACTTCGGCTACCATAAATCATCACCAACTAACCCTTACCACAACAAACTAAACCCAATCACTTTTAAATTACAAAAAAATGCTACTAACCATAGCAAACTATGCCAAACTCACCTAAATTACTTCGGCTATCAAAAATCACCCCCAACTACACTTTACAGCAACAAACTAAGCCCAATCACTTTAAAATTACAAAAAAATGATAAAAATTATAAACAAACTATACCAGAATCACCTAAATTACTTCGGCTACCGTAAATCACCCCCAACTATCCCTTACCACAACAAACCAAACCTTATCATCTTAAAATTACAAAAAAAGGTGTACAAATCATAACAAACTATGCCAGACTCACCTAAATTACTTCGGCTACTCTAAATCATCACCAACTAACCCTTACCACAACAAATTAACCCCATCAATTTTAAATTACAAAAAAATGCTAGTAACCATAGCAAACTATGCCAAACTCACCTAAATTACTTCGGCTACCATAAATCATCACCAACTAACCCTTACCACAACAAACTGAACCCAATCACTTTTAAATTACAAGAAAATGCTACTAACCATAGCAAACTATGCCAAACTCACCTAAATTACTTCGGCTATCAAAAATCACCCCCAACTACACTTTAAAGCAACAAATTAAGCCCAATCACTTTAAAATTACAAAAAAATGCTAAAAATCATAACAAACTATACCAGAATCACCTAAATTACTTCGGCTACCGTAAATCACCCCCAACTATCCCTTACCACAACAAACCAAACCATATCACCTTAAAATTACAAAACAAGGTGTACAAATCATAACAAACTATGCCAGATTTACCTAAATTACTTCGGCTACTCTAAATCATCACCAACTAACCCTTACCACAAAAACCTAAACCCAGTCACTTTTAAATTACAAAAAAATGCTACTAACCATAGAAAACTATGCCAAACTCACCTAAATTACTTCGGCTACCATAAATCATTACCAACTAACCCTTACCACAACAAACTAAACCCAATCACTTTTAAATTACAAAAAAATGCTACTAACCATAGCAAACTATGCCAAACTCACCTAAATTACTTCGGCTATCAAAAATCACCCCAACTACACTTCACAGCAACAAATTAAGCCCAATCACTTTAAAATTACAAAAAAATGCTAAAAATCATAACAAACTATACCAGAATCACTTAAGTTACTTCGGCTACCGTAAATCACCCCCAACTATCCCTTACCACAACAAACTAAACCCAATCACTTTTAAATTACAAGAAAATGCTACTAACCATAGCAAACTATGCCAAACTCACCTAAATTACTTCGGCTATCAAAAATCACCCCCAACTACACTTTAAGGCAACAAATTAAGCCCAATCACTTTAAAATTACAAAAAAATGCTAAAAATCATAACAAACTATACCAGAATCACCTAAATTACTTCGGCTACCGTAAATCACCCCCAACTATCCCTTACCACAACAAACCAAACCATATCATCTTAAAATTACAAAAAAAGTTGTACAAATCATAACAAACTATGCCAGACTTACCTAAATTACTTCGGCTACTCTAAATCATCACCAACTAACCCTTACCACAACAAACTAAACCCAATCACTTTTAAATTACAAAAAAATGCTACTAACCATAGCAAACTATGCCAAACTCACCTAAATTACTTCGGAAACCATAAATCATCACCAACTAACCCTTACCACAACAAACTAAACCCAATCACTTTTAAATTACAAAAAAATGCAACTAACCATAGCAAACTATGCCAAACTCACCTAAATTACTTCGGCTATCAAAAATCACCCCCAACTACACTTTACAGCAACAAACTAAGCCCAATCACTTAAAAATTACAAAAAAATGATAAAAATCATAACAAACTTAACCAGAATCACCTAAATTACTTCGGCTACCGTAAATCACCCCCAAGTATACCTTACCACAACAAACCAAACCACATCATCTTAAAATTACAAAAAAAGGTGTACAAATCATAACAAACAATGCCAGACTCACCTAAATTACTTCGGCTACTCTAAACCATCACCAACTAACCCTTACCACAACAAACTAAACCCAATCACATTTAAATTACAAAAAAATGCTACTAACCATAGCAAATTATGCCAAACTTACCTAAATTACTTCGGCTACCATAAATCATCACCAACGAACCCTATCCACAACAAACTAATCCCAATCACTTTTAAATTACATAAAAATGCTACTAACCATAGCAAACTATGCCAAACTCACCTAAATTACTTCGGCTACCATAAATCATCACCAACTAACCCTTACCATAACAAACTAAAACCAATCACTTTTAAATTACAAAAAAATGCTACTAACCATAGCAAACTATGCCAAACTCACCTAAATTACTTCGGAAACCATAAATCATCACCAACTAACCCTTACCACAACAAACTAAACCCAATCACTTTTAAATTACAAAAAAATGCAACTAACCATAGCAAACTATGCCAAACTCACCTATATTACTTCGGCTATCAAAAATCACCCCCAACTACACTTTACAGCAACAAACTAAGCCCAATCACTTTAAAATTACAAAAAAATGCTAAAAATCATAACAAGCTATACCAGAATCACCTAAATTACTTCGGCTACCGTAAATCACCCCCAACTATCCCTTACCAAAACAAACCAAACCATATCATCTTAAAATTACAAAAAAAGGTGTACAAATCATAACAAACTATGCCAGACTCACCTAAATTACTTCGGCTACTTTAAATCATCACCAAATAACCCTTACCACAACAAACTAAACCCAATCACTTTTAAATTACAAAAAAATGCTACTAACCATAGCAAACTATGCCAAACTCACCTAAATTACTTCGGCTATCAAAAATCACCCCTAACTACACTTTACAGCAACAAACTAAGCCCAATCACTTTAAAATTACAAAAAAATGCTAAAAATCATAACAAACTATACCAAAATCACTTTTAAATTACAAAAAAATGCTACTAAACATAGCAAACTATGCCAAACTCACATACATTACCACGGCTATCAAAAATCACTCCCAACTACACTTTACAGCAACAAACTAAGCCCAATCACTTTAAAATTACAAAAAAATGCTAAAAAACATAACAAACTATACCAGAATCACCTAAATTACTTCGGCTACCGTAAATCACCCCCAGCTATCCCTTACCACAACAAACCAAACCATATCATTTTAAAATTACAAAAAAAGTGTACAAATCATAACAAACTATGCCGGACTCACCTAAATTACTTCGGCTACTCTAAATCATCACCAACTAACCCTTACCACAACAAACTAAACCCAATCACATTTAAATTACAAAAAAAATGCTACTAACCATAGCAAACTATGCCAAACTCACCAAAATTACTTCGGCTACCATAAATCATCACCAACTAACCCTTACCACAACAAACTAAACCCAATGACTTTTAAATTACAAAAAAATGCTACTAACCATAGCAAACTATGCCAAACTTACCTAAATTACTTTGGCTATCAAAAATCACCCCCAACTACACTTTACAGCAACAAACTAAGCCCAATCACTTTAATATTACAAAAAATGCTAAAAATCATAACAAACTATTCCAGAATCACCTAAATTACTTCGGCTACCGTAAATCACCCCCAACTATCCCTTACCACAACAAACTAAACCATATCATCTTAAAATTACAAAAAAAGGTGTACAAATCATAACAAACTATGCCAGACTCTCCTAAATTACTTCGGCTACTCTAAATCTTCACCAACTAACCCTTACCACAACAAACTAAACCCAATCACTTTTAAATTACAAAAAAATGCTACTAACCATAGCAAACTATGCCAAACTCACCTAAATTACTTCGGCTACCATAAATCATCACCAACTAACCCTTACCATAACAAACTAAAACCAATCACTTTTAAATTACAAAAAAATGCTACTAACCATAGCAAACTATGCCAAACTCACCTAAATTACTTCGGCTATCAAGAATCACCCCCAACTACACTTTACAGCAGCAAACTAAGCCCAATCACTTTAAAATTACAAAAAAATGCTAAAAATCATAACAAACTATACCAGAATTACCTAAATTACTTCGGCTACCGTAAATCACCTCCAACTATCCCTTACCACAACAAACCAAACCATATCATCTTAAAATTACAAAAAAAGATGTAGAAATCATAACAAACTATGCCAGACTCACCTAAATTACTTCGGCTACTCTAAATCATCACCAACTAACCCTTACAACAACAAACTAAACCCAATCACTTTTAAATTACAAAAAAATGCTACTAACCATAGCAAACTATGCCAAACTCGCCTAAATTACTTCGGCTACCATAAATCATCACCAACTAACCCTTACCACAACAAACTAAACCCAATCACTTTTAAATTAAAAAAAAATGCTACTAACCATAGCAAACTATGCCAAACTCTCCTAAATTACTTCGGCTATCAAAAATCACCCCCAACTACATTTTACAGCAACAAACTAAGCCCAATCACTTTAAAATTACAAAAAAATGCTAAAAATCATAACAATCTATACCAGAATCACCTAAATTACTTAGGCTATCGTAAATCACCCCCAACTATCCCTTACCACAACAAACCAAACCATATCATCTTAAAATTACAAAAAAAGGTGTACAAATCATAACAAAATATGCCAGACTGACCTAAATTACTTCGGCTACTCTAAATCATCACCAACTAACCCTTACCACAACAAACTAAACCCATTCAATTTTAAATTACAAAAAAATGCTACTAACCATAGCAAACTATGCCAAACTCACCTAAATTACTTCGGCTACCATAAATCATCACCAACTAACCCTTACCACAACAAACTGAACCCAATCACATTTAAATTACAAAAAAATGCTACTAACTATAGCAAACTATGCCAAACTCACCTAAATTACTTCGGCTATTAAAAATCACCCCCAACTACACTTTACAGCATCAAACTAAGCCCAATCACTTTAAAATTACAAAAAAATGCCAAAAATCATAACAAACTATACCAGAATCACCTAAATTACTTCGGCTACCGTAAATCACCCCCAACTATCCCTTACCACAACAAACCAAACCATATCATCTTAAAATTACAAAAAAAGGTGAACAAATCATAACAAACTATGCCAGACTCACCTAAATTACTTCGGCTACTCTAAATCATCACCAAATAACCCTTACCACAACAACCTAAACCCAATCACTTTTAAATTACAAAAAAATGCTACTAGCCATAGCAAACTATGCCAAACTCACCTAAATTACTTCGGCCATCAAAAATCACCCCCAACTACACTTTACAGCAACGAACTAAGCCCAATCACTTTAAAATTACAAAAAATGCTAAAAATCATAACAAAAACTATGCCAGACTCACTTAAATTACTTCGGCTACTCTAAATCATCACCAACTAACCCTTACCACAACAAACTAAACCCAATCGATTTAAATACAAAAAAATGCTACTAGCCATAGCAAACTATGCCAAACTCACCTAAATTACTTCGGCTATCAAAAATCACCCCCAACTACACTTTAAAGCAACAAACTAAGCCCAATCACTTTAAAATTACAAAAAAATGCTAAAAATCATAACAAACTATACCAGAATCACCTAAATTACTTCGGCTACCGTAAATCACCCCCAACTAACCCTTACCACAACAAACCAAACCATATCATCCTAAAATTACAAAAAAAGGTGTACAAATCATAACAAACTATGCCAGACTCACCAAAATTACTTCGGCTACCGTAAATCACCCCCAACTATCCCTTACCACAACAAACCATACCATATCATCTTAAAATTACAAAAAATGGTGTACAAATCATAACAAACTATGCCGGACTCACCTAAATTACTTCGGCTACTCTAAATCATCACCAACTAACCCTTACTACAACAAACTAAACCCAATCACTTTTAAATTACAAAAAAATGCTACTAACCATAGCAAACTATGCCAAACTCACCTAAATTACTTCGGCTACCATAAATCATCACCAACTAACCCTTACCACAACAAACTAGACCCAATCACTTTTAAATTACAAAAAAATTCTACTAACCATAGCAAACTATGCCAAACCCACCTAAATTACTTCGGCTATCAAAAATCACCCCCAACTAACCCTTACCACAACAAACTAAACCCAATTACTTTTAAATTACAAAAAATGCTACTAACCATAGCAAACTATGCCAAACTCACCTAAATTACTTTGGCTATCAAAAATCACCCCCAACTACACTTTACAGCAACAAACTAAGCCCAATCACTTTAAAATTACAAAAAAATGCTAAAAATCATAACAAACTATACCAGAATCACCTAAATTATTTCGGCTACCGTAAATCACCCCCAACTATCCCTTACCACAACAAACCAAACCATATCATCATAAAATTACAAAAAAAGGTATACAAATCATAACAAACTATGCCAGACTCACCTAAATTACTTCGGCTACTCTAAATCATCACCAACTAACCCTTACCACAACAAACTAAACCCAATCACTTTAAATTACCAAAAAATGCTACTAACCATAGCAAACTATGCCAAACTCACCTAAAAAAATCACCCCCAACTACACTTTACAGCAAAAAACTAAGCCCAATCACTTTAAAATTACAAAAAAATGCTAAAAATCATAACAAACTATACCAGAATCACCTAAATTACTTAGGCTACCGTAAATCACCCCCAACTATCCCTTACCACAACAAACCAAACCATATCATCTTAAAATTACAAAAAAAGGTGTACAAATCATAACAAACTATGCCAGACTCACCTAAATTACTTCGGCTACTCTAAATCATCACCAACTAACCCTTACCACAACAAACTAAACCCAATCAATTTTAAATTACATAAAAATGCTACTAACCATAGCAAACTATGCCAAACTCACCTAAATTACTTCGGCTACCATAAATCATCACCATCTAACGCTTACCACAACAAACTAAAGCCAATCACTTTTAAATTACAAAAAAATGCTACTAACCATAGCAAACTATGCCAAACTCACCTAAATTACTTCGGCTATCAAAAATCATCCCCAACTACACTTTACAGCAACAAACTAAGCCCAATCACTTTAAAATTACAAAAAAATGCTAAAAATCATAACAAACTATACCTAAATTACTTCGGCTACCGTAAATCACCCCCAACTATCCCTTACCAAAACAAACCAAACCATATCATCTTAAAATTACAAAAAAAAGGTGTACAAATCATAACAAACTATGCCAGACTCACCTAAATTACTTAGGCTACTCTAAATCATCACCAACTAACCCTTACCACAACAAACAAAACCCAATCACATTTAAATTACAAAAAAATGCTACTAACCATAGCAAACTATGCCAAACTCACCTAAATTACTTCGGCTATCAAAAATCACCACCAACTACACTTTGCAGCAACAAACTGAGCCCAATCACATTAAAATTACAAAAAAATGCTAAAAATCATAACAAACTATATCAGAATCACCTAAATTACTTCGGCTACTGTAAATCACACCCAACTATCCCTTACCACAACAAACCAAACCATATCATCTTAAAATTACAAAAAAAGGTGTACAAATCATAACAAACTATGCCAGACTCACCTAAATTACTTCGGCTACTCTAAATCATCACCAACTAACCCTTACCACAACAAACTAAACCCAATCACTTTTAAATTACAAAAAAATGCTACTAACCATAGCAAACTATGCCGAACTCACCTAAATTACTTCGGCTACCATAAATCATCACCAACTAACCCTTCCCACAACAAACTAAACCCAATAATTTTTGAATTAAAAAAAATGGTACTAACCATAGCAAACTATGCCAAACTCAAGTAAATTACTTCGGCTATCAAAAATCACCCCCAACTACACTTTACAGCAAGAAACTAAGCCCAATCACTTTAAAATTACAAAAAAAATGCTAAAAATCATAACAAACTATACCAGAATCACATAAATTACTTCGGCTACCGTAAATCACCCCCAACTATCCCTTACCACAACAAACCAAACCATATCATCTTAAAATTACAAAAAAAGTGTACAAATCATAACAAACTATGCCAGACTCACCTAAATTACTTCGGCTACTCTAAATCTTCACCAACTAACCCTTACCACAACAAACTAAACCCAATCACTTTTAAATTCCAAAAAAATGCTACTAACCATAGCAAACTATGCCAAACTCACCTAAATTAATTCGGCTACCATAAATCATCACCAACTAACCCTTACCACAACAAACAAAACCAAATTACTTTTAAATTACAAAAAAATGCTACTAACCATAGCAAACTATGCCAAACTCACCTAAATTACTTTGGCTATCAAAAATCAGCCCCAACTACACTTTACAGCAACAAACTAAGCCCAATCACTTTAATATTACAAAAAAATGCCAAAAATCATAACAAACTATACAAGAATCACCTAAATTACTTCGGCTACCGTAAATCACCCCCAACTATCCCTTACCACAACAAACCAAACCATATCATCTTAAAATTACAAAAAAAGGTGTACAAATCATAACAAACTATGCCAGACTCACCTAAATTACTTCGGCTACTCTAAATCATCACCAACTAACCCTTACCACAACAAACTAAACCCAATCAATTTTAAATTACAAAAAAATGCTACTAACCATAGCAAACTATGCCAAACTCACCTAAATTACTTCGGCTACCATAAATCATCACCAACTAACCCTTACCACAACAAACTAAACCCAATCACTTTTAAATTACAAAAAAATGCTACTAACCATAGCAAACTATGCCAAACTCACCTAAATTACTTCGGCTATCAAAAATCACCCCCAACTACACTTTACAGCAACAAACTAAGCCCAATCACTTTAAAATTTAAAAAAAATGCTAAAAATCATAACAAACTATACCAGAATCACCTAAATTACTTCGGCTATTGTAAATCACCCCCAACTATCCCTTACCCCAACAAACCAAACCATATCATCTTAAAATTACAAAAAAAAATGTACAAATCATAACAAACTATGCCAGAATCACCTAAATTACTTCGGCTACTCTAAATCATCACCAACTAACCCTTACCACAACAAACTAAACCCAATCACATTTAAATTACAAAAAAATGCTACTAACCATAGCAAACTATGCCAAACTCACCTAAATTACTTCGGCTATCAAAAATCACCCCCAACTACACTTTACAGCAGCAAACTAAGCCCAATCACTTTAAAATTACAAAAAAATGCTAAAAATCATAACAAACTATACCAGAATCACCTAAATTAATTCGGCTACCGTAAATCACCCCCAACCATCGCTTACCACAACAAACCAAACCATATCATCTTAAAATTACAAAAAAAGATGTACAAAGCATAACAAACTATGCCAGACTCACCTAAATAACTTCGGCTACTCTAAATCATCACCAACTAACCCTTACCACAACAAACTAAACCCAATCACTTTTAAATTACAAAAAAATGCTATTAGCCATAGCAAACTATGCCAAACTCACTTAAATTACTTCGGCTACAATAAATCATCACCAACTAACCCTTACCACAACAAACTAAACCCGATCACTTTGAAATTACATAAAAATGCTACTAACCATAGCAAACTATGCCAAACTCACCTAAATTTCTTCGGCTATCAAAAATCACCCCCAACTACACTTTACAGCAACAAACTAAGCCCAATCACTTTAAAATTACAAAAAATCATAACAAACTATACCAGAATCACTTTTAAATTACAAAAAAATGCTACTAACCATAGCAAACTATGCCAAACTCACCTAAATTACTTCGGCTATCAAAAATCACCCCCAACTACACTTTACAGCAACAAACTAAGCTCAATCACTTTAAAATTACAAAAAAATGCTAAAAAACATAACAAACTATACCAGAATCACCTAAATTACTTCGGCTACCGTAAATCACCCCCAACTATCCCTTACCACAACAAACCAAACCATATCATTTTAAAATTACAAAAAAAAGTGTACAAATCATAACAAACTATGCCAGACTCACCTAAATTACTTCGGCTACTCTAAATCATCACCAACTAACCCTTACCACAACAAACTAAACCCAATCAATTTTAAATTACAAAAAAATGCTACAAACCATAGCAAACTATGCCAAACTCACCTAAATTACTTCGGCTACCATAAATCATCACCAACTAACCCTTACCACAACAAACTAAACCCAATCACTTTTAAATTACAAAAAAATGCTACTAACCATAGCAAACTATGCCAAACTTACCAAAATTACTTTGGCTATCAAAAATCACCCCCAACTACACTTTACAGCAACAAACTAAGCCCAATCACTTTAAAATTACAAAAAAATGCTGAAAAACATAACAAACTATTCCAGAATCACCTAAATTACTTCGGCTACCGTAAATCACCCCCAACTAACCCTTACCACAACAAACCAAACCATATCATCCTAAAATTACAAAAAAAGGTGTACAAATCATAACAAACTATGCCAGAATCACCAAAATTACTTCGGCTACCGTAAATCACCCCCAACTATCCCTTACCACAACAAACCATACCATATCATCTTAAAATTACAAAAAATGGTGTACAAATCATAACAAACTATGCCGGACTCACCTAAATTACTTCGGCTACTCTAAATCATCACCAACTAACCCTTACTACAACAAACTAAACCCAATCACTTTTAAATTACAAAAAAATGCTACTAACCATAGCAAACTATGCCAAACTCACCTAAATTACTTCGGCTACCATAAATCATCACCAACTAACCCTTACCACAACAAACTAGACCCAATCACTTTTAAATTACAAAAAAATTCTACTAACCATAGCAAACTATGCCAAACCCACCTAAATTACTTCGGCTATCAAAAATCACCCCCAACTAACCCTTACCACAACAAACTAAACCCAATTACTTTTAAATTACAAAAAATGCTACTAACCATAGCAAACTATGCCAAACTCACCTAAATTACTTTGGCTATCAAAAATCACCCCCAACTACACTTTACAGCAACAAACTAAGCCCAATCACTTTAAAATTACAAAAAAATGCTAAAAATCATAACAAACTATACCAGAATCACCTAAATTATTTCGGCTACCGTAAATCACCCCCAACTATCCCTTACCACAACAAACCAAACCATATCATCATAAAATTACAAAAAAAGGTATACAAATCATAACAAACTATGCCAGACTCACCTAAATTACTTCGGCTACTCTAAATCATCACCAACTAACCCTTACCACAACAAACTAAACCCAATCACTTTAAATTACCAAAAAATGCTACTAACCATAGCAAACTATGCCAAACTCACCTAAAAAAATCACCCCCAACTACACTTTACAGCAAAAAACTAAGCCCAATCACTTTAAAATTACAAAAAAATGCTAAAAATCATAACAAACTATACCAGAATCACCTAAATTACTTAGGCTACCGTAAATCACCCCCAACTATCCCTTACCACAACAAACCAAACCATATCATCTTAAAATTACAAAAAAAGGTGTACAAATCATAACAAACTATGCCAGACTCACCTAAATTACTTCGGCTACTCTAAATCATCACCAACTAACCCTTACCACAACAAACTAAACCCAATCAATTTTAAATTACATAAAAATGCTACTAACCATAGCAAACTATGCCAAACTCACCTAAATTACTTCGGCTACCATAAATCATCACCATCTAACGCTTACCACAACAAACTAAAGCCAATCACTTTTAAATTACAAAAAAATGCTACTAACCATAGCAAACTATGCCAAACTCACCTAAATTACTTCGGCTATCAAAAATCATCCCCAACTACACTTTACAGCAACAAACTAAGCCCAATCACTTTAAAATTACAAAAAAATGCTAAAAATCATAACAAACTATACCTAAATTACTTCGGCTACCGTAAATCACCCCCAACTATCCCTTACCAAAACAAACCAAACCATATCATCTTAAAATTACAAAAAAAAGGTGTACAAATCATAACAAACTATGCCAGACTCACCTAAATTACTTCGGCTACTCTAAATCATCACCAACTAACCCTTACCACAACAAACAAAACCCAATCACATTTAAATTACAAAAAAATGCTACTAACCATAGCAAACTATGCCAAACTCACCTAAATTACTTCGGCTATCAAAAATCACCACCAACTACACTTTGCAGCAACAAACTGAGCCCAATCACATTAAAATTACAAAAAAATGCTAAAAATCATAACAAACTATATCAGAATCACCTAAATTACTTCGGCTACTGTAAATCACACCCAACTATCCCTTACCACAACAAACCAAACCATATCATCTTAAAATTACAAAAAAAGGTGTACAAATCATAACAAACTATGCCAGACTCACCTAAATTACTTCGGCTACTCTAAATCATCACCAACTAACCCTTACCACAACAAACTAAACCCAATCACTTTTAAATTACAAAAAAATGCTACTAACCATAGCAAACTATGCCGAACTCACCTAAATTACTTCGGCTACCATAAATCATCACCAACTAACCCTTCCCACAACAAACTAAACCCAATAATTTTTGAATTACAAAAAAATGCTACTAACCATAGCAAACTATGCCAAACTCAAGTAAATTACTTCGGCTATCAAAAATCACCCCCAACTACACTTTACAGCAAGAAACTAAGCCCAATCACTTTAAAATTACAAAAAAAATGCTAAAAATCATAACAAACTATACCAGAATCACATAAATTACTTCGGCTACCGTAAATCACCCCCAACTATCCCTTACCACAACAAACCAAACCATATCATCTTAAAATTACAAAAAAAGTGTACAAATCATAACAAACTATGCCAGACTCACCTAAATTACTTCGGCTACTCTAAATCTTCACCAACTAACCCTTACCACAACAAACTAAACCCAATCACTTTTAAATTCCAAAAAAATGCTACTAACCATAGCAAACTATGCCAAACTCACCTAAATTAATTCGGCTACCATAAATCATCACCAACTAACCCTTACCACAACAAACAAAACCAAATTACTTTTAAATTACAAAAAAATGCTACTAACCATAGCAAACTATGCCAAACTCACCTAAATTACTTTGGCTATCAAAAATCAGCCCCAACTACACTTTACAGCAACAAACTAAGCCCAATCACTTTAATATTACAAAAAAATGCCAAAAATCATAACAAACTATACAAGAATCACCTAAATTACTTCGGCTACCGTAAATCACCCCCAACTATCCCTTACCACAACAAACCAAACCATATCATCTTAAAATTACAAAAAAAGGTGTACAAATCATAACAAACTATGCCAGACTCACCTAAATTACTTCGGCTACTCTAAATCATCACCAACTAACCCTTACCACAACAAACTAAACCCAATCAATTTTAAATTACAAAAAAATGCTACTAACCATAGCAAACTATGCCAAAATCACCTAAATTACTTCGGCTACCATAAATCATCACCAACTAACCCTTACCACAACAAACTAAACCCAATCACTTTTAAATTACAAAAAAATGCTACTAACCATAGCAAACTATGCCAAACTCACCTAAATTACTTCGGCTATCAAAAATCACCCCCAACTACACTTTACAGCAACAAACTAAGCCCAATCACTTTAAAATTTAAAAAAAATGCTAAAAATCATAACAAACTATACCAGAATCACCTAAATTACTTCGGCTATTGTAAATCACCCCCAACTATCCCTTACCCCAACAAACCAAACCATATCATCTTAAAATTACAAAAAAAAATGTACAAATCATAACAAACTATGCCAGAATCACCTAAATTACTTCGGCTACTCTAAATCATCACCAACTAACCCTTACCACAACAAACTAAACCCAATCACATTTAAATTACAAAAAAATGCTACTAACCATAGCAAACTATGCCAAACTCACCTAAATTACTTCGGCTATCAAAAATCACCCCCAACTACACTTTACAGCAGCAAACTAAGCCCAATCACTTTAAAATTACAAAAAAATGCTAAAAATCATAACAAACTATACCAGAATCACCTAAATTAATTCGGCTACCGTAAATCACCCCCAACCATCGCTTACCACAACAAACCAAACCATATCATCTTAAAATTACAAAAAAAGATGTACAAAGCATAACAAACTATGCCAGACTCACCTAAATAACTTCGGCTACTCTAAATCATCACCAACTAACCCTTACCACAACAAACTAAACCCAATCACTTTTAAATTACAAAAAAATGCTATTAGCCATAGCAAACTATGCCAAACTCACTTAAATTACTTCGGCTACAATAAATCATCACCAACTAACCCTTACCACAACAAACTAAACCCGATCACTTTGAAATTACATAAAAATGCTACTAACCATAGCAAACTATGCCAAACTCACCTAAATTTCTTCGGCTATCAAAAATCACCCCCAACTACACTTTACAGCAACAAACTAAGCCCAATCACTTTAAAATTACAAAAAAATCATAACAAACTATACCAGAATCACTTTTAAATTACAAAAAAATGCTACTAACCATAGCAAACTATGCCAAACTCACCTAAATTACTTCGGCTATCAAAAATCACCCCCAACTACACTTTACAGCAACAAACTAAGCTCAATCACTTTAAAATTACAAAAAAATGCTAAAAAACATAACAAACTATACCAGAATCACCTAAATTACTTCGGCTACCGTAAATCACCCCCAACTATCCCTTACCACAACAAACCAAACCATATCATTTTAAAATTACAAAAAAAAGTGTACAAATCATAACAAACTATGCCAGACTCACCTAAATTACTTCGGCTACTCTAAATCATCACCAACTAACCCTTACCACAACAAACTAAACCCAATCAATTTTAAATTACAAAAAAATGCTACAAACCATAGCAAACTATGCCAAACTCACCTAAATTACTTCGGCTACCATAAATCATCACCAACTAACCCTTACCACAACACACTAAACCCAATCACTTTTAAATTACAAAAAAATGCTACTAACCATAGCAAACTATGCCAAACTTACCTAAATTACTTTGGCTATCAAAAATCACCCCCAACTACACTTTACAGCAACAAACTAAGCCCAATCACTTTAAAATTACAAAAAAATGCTGAAAAACATAACAAACTATTCCAGAATCACCTAAATTACTTCGGCTACCGTAAATCACCCCCAACTATCCCTTACCACAACAAACCAAACCATATCATCTTAAAATTACAAAAAAAGGTGTACAAATCATAACAAACTATGCCAGACTCACCTAAATTACTTCGGCTACTCTAAATCATCACCAACTAACCCTTACCACAACAAACTAAACCCAATCACTTTTAAATTACAAAAAAATGCTACTAACCATAGAAAACTATGCCAAACTCACCTAAATTACTTCGGCTACCATAAATCATCACCAACTAACCCTTACCACAACAAACTAAACCCAATCACTCTTAAATTACAAAAAAATGCTACTAACCATAGCAAACTATGCCAAACTCACCTAAATTACTTCGGCTATCAAAAATCACCCCCAACTACACTTTACAGCAACAAACTAAGCCCAATCACTTTAAAATTAAAAAAAAATGCTAAAAATCATAACAAACTATACCAGAATCACCTAAATTACTTCGGCTACCGTAAATCACCCCCAACCATCGCTTACCACAACAAACCAAACCATATCATCTTAAAATTACAAAAAAAGATGTACAAAGCATAACAAACTATGCCAGACTCACCTAAATAACTTCGGCTACTCTAATTCATCACCAACTAACCCTTACCACAACAAACTAAACCCAATCACTTTTAAATTACAAAAAAATGCTACTAACCATAGCAAACTATGCCAAACTCACTTAAATTACTTCGGCTACCATAAATCATCACCAACTAACCCTTACCACAACAAACTAAACCCGATGACTTTGAAATTACATAAAAATGCTACTAACCATAGCAAACTATGCCAAACTCCCCTAAATTACTTCGGCTATCAAAAATCACCCCCAACTACACTTTACAGCAACAAACTAAGCCCAATCAATTTAAAATTACAAAAAAATGCTAAAAAACATAACAAACTATACCAGAATCACCTAAATTACTTCGGCTACCGTAAATCACCCCCAACTATCCCTTACCACAACAAACCAAACCATATCATTTTAAAATTACAAAAAAAAGTGTACAAATCATAACAAACTATGCCAGACTCACCTAAATTACTTCGGCTACTCTAAATCATCACCAACTAGCCCTTACCACAACAAACTAAACCCAATCACTTTTAAATTACAAAAAAATGCTACAAACCATAGCAAACTATGCCAAACTCACCTAAATTACTTCGGCTACCATAAATCATCACCAACTAACCCTTACCACAACAAACTAAACACAATCACTCTTAAATTACAAAAAAATGCTACTAACCATAGCAAACTATGCCAAACTTACCTAAATTACTTTGGCTATCAAAAATCACCCCCAACTACACTTTACAGCAACAAACTAAGCCCAATCACTTTAAAATTACAAAAAAATCATAATAAACTATACAAGAATCACTTTTAAATTACAAAAAAATGCTACTAACCATAGCAAACTATGCCAAACTCACCTAAATTACTTCGGCTATCAAAAATTACCCCCAACTACACTTTACAGCAACAAACTAAGCCCAATCACTTTAAAATTACAAAAAAATGGTAAAAAACTTAACAAACTATACCAGAATCACCTAAATTACTTCGGCTACCGTAAATCACCCCCAACTATCCCTTACCACAACAAACCAAACCATATCATTTTAAAATTACAAAAAAAAGTGTACAAATCATAAAAAACTCTGCCAGACTCACCTAAATTACTTCGGCTACACTAAATCATCACCAACTAACCCTTGCCACAACAAACTAAACCCAATCACTTTTAAATTACAAAAAAATGCTACTAACCATAGCAAACTATGCCAAATTCACCTAAATTACTTCGGCTACCATAAATCATCACCAACTAACCCTTACCACAACAAACTAAACCCAATCACTTTTAAATTACAAAAAAATGCTACTAACCATAGCAAACTATGCCAAATTTACCTAAATTACTTTGGCTATCAAAAATCACCCCCAACTACACTTTACAGCAACAAACTAAGCCCAATCACTTTAAAATTACAAAAAAATGCTAAAAATCATAACAAACTATTTCAGAATCACCTAAATTACTTCGGCTACCGTAAATCACCCCCAACTATCCCTTACCACAACAAACCAAACCATATCATCTTAAAATTACAAAAAAAGGTGTACAAATCATCACAAACTATGCCAGACTCACCTAAATTACTTTGGCTACTCTAAATCATCACCAACTAATCCTTACCACAACAAACTAAACCCAATCACTTTTAAATTACAAAAAAATGCTACTAACCATAGCAAACTATGCCAAACTCACCTAAATTACTTCGGCTACCATAAATCATCACCAACTAACCCTTACCACAACAAACTAAACCCAATCACTTTTAAATTACAAAAAAATGCTACTAACCATAGCAAACTATGCCAAACTCACCTAAATTACTTCGGCTATCAAAAATCACCCCCAACTACACATTACAGCAACAAACTAAGCCCAATCACTTTAAAATTACAAAAAAATGCTAAAAATCATAACAAACTATACCAGAATCACCTAAATTACTTTGGCTACCGTAAATCGCCCCCAACTATCCCTTACCACAACAAACCAAACCATATCATATTAAAATTACAAAAAAAGATGTAAAAATCATAAAAAACTATGCCAGACTCACCTAAATTACTTCGGCTACTCTAAATCATCACCAACTAAAACTTACCACAACAAACTAAACCCAATCACTTTTAAATTACAAAAAAATGCTACTAACCATAGACAACTATGCCAAACTCACCTAAATTACTTCGGCTACCATAAATCATCACCAACTAACCCTTACCACAACAAACTAAACCCAATCACTTTTAAATTACAAAAAAATGCTACTAACCATAGCAAACTATGCCAAACTCACCTAAATTACTTCGGCAATCAAAAATCACCCCCAACTACACTTTACAGCAACAAACTAAGCCCAATCATTTTAAAATTACAAAAAAATGCTAAAAATCATAACAATCTATACCAGAATCACCTAAATTACTTCGGCTACCGTAAATCACCCCCAACTATCCCTTACCACAACAAACCAAACCATATCATCTTAAAATTACAAAAAAAGGTGTACAAATCATAACAAACTAGGCCAGACTCACCTAAATTACTTCGGCTACTCTAAATCATCACCAACTAACCCTTACCACAACAAACTAAACCCAATCACTTTTAAATTACAAAAAAATGCTACTAACTATAGCAAACTATGCCAAACCCACCTAAATTACTCCGGCTACCATAAATCATCACCAACTAACCCTTACCACAACAAACTAAACCCAATCAATTTTAAATTACAAAAAAATGCTACTAACCATAGCAAACTATGCCAAACTCACCTAAATTACTTCGGCTATCAAAAATCACCCCCAACTACACTTTACAGCATCAAACTAAGCCCAATCACTTTAAAATTACAAAAAAATGCCAAAAATCATAACAAACTATACCAGAATCACCTAAATTACTTCGGCTACCGTAAATCACCACCAACTATCCCTTACCACAACAAACCAAACCATATCATCTTAAAATTACAAAAAAAGGTGTACAAATCATAACAAACTATGCCAGACTCACCTAAATTACTTCGGCTACTCTAAATCATCACCAACTAACCCTTACTACAACAAACTAAACCCAATCACTTTTAAATTACAAAAAAATTCTACTAGCCATAGCAAACTATGCCAAACTCACCTAAATTACTTCGGCTATCAAAAATCACCCCCAACTACACTTTACAGCAACAAACTAAGCCCAATCACTTTAAAATTACAAAAAAATGCTAAAAATCATAACAAACTATACCAAAATCACCTAAATTACTTCGGCTACCGTAAATCACCCCCAACTAACCCTTACCACAACAAACCCAACCATATCATCCTAAAATTACAAAAAAAGGTGTACAAATCATAACAAACTATGCCAGACTCACCTAAATTACTTCGGCTACCGTAAATCACCCCCAACTATCCCTTACCACAACAAACCAAACCATATCATCTTAAAATTACAAAAATAGGTGTACAAATCATAACAAACTATGCCAGTCTCACCTAAATTACTTCGGCTACTCTAAATCATCACCAACTAACCCTTACTACAACAAACTAAACCCAATCACTTTTAAATTACAAAAAAATGCTACTAACCATAGCAAACTATGCCAAACTCACCTAAATTACTTCGGCTACCATTAATCATCACCAACTAACCCTTACCACAACAAACTAAACCCAATCACTTTTAAATTACAAAAAAATTCTACTAGCCATAGCAAACTATGCCAAACTCACCTAAATTACTTCGGCTATCAAAAATCACCCCCAACTACACTTTACAGCAACATACTAAGCCCAATCACTTTAAAATTACAAAAAAATGCTAAAAATCATAACAAACTATACCAGAATCACCTAAATTACTTCGGCTACCGTAAATCACCCCCAACTAACCCTTACCACAACAAACCAAACCATATCATCCTAAAATTACAAAAAAAGGTGTACAAATCATAACAAACTATGCCAGACTCACCTAAATTACTTCGGCTACCGTAAATCACCCCCAACTATCCCTTACCACAACAAACCAAACCATATCATCTTAAAATTACAAAAATAGGTGTACAAATCATAACAAACTATGCCAGTCTCACCTAAATTACTTCGGCTACTCTAAATCATCACCAACTAACCCTTACTACAACAAACTAAACCCAATCACTTTTAAATTACAAAAAAATGCTACTAACCATAGCAAACTATGCCAAACTCACCTAAATTACTTCGGCTACCATTAATCATCACCAACTAACCCTTACCACAACAAACTAAACCCAATCACTTTTAAATTACAAAAAAATTCTACTAACCATAGCAAACTATGACAAACTCACCTAAATTACTTCGGCTATCAAAAATCACCCCCAACTAACCCTTACCACAACAAACTAAACCCAATTACTTTTAAATTACAAAAAAATGCTACTAACCATAGCAAACTATGCCAAACTCACCTAAATTACTTCGGCTATCAAAAATCAACCCTAACTACACTTTACAGCAACAAACTAAGCCCAATCACTTTAAAATTACAAAAAAATGCGAAAAATCATAACAAACTATACCAGAATCACCTAAATTACTTCGGCTACCGTAAATCACCCCCAACTATCCCTTACCAAAACAAACCAAACCATATCATTTTAAAATTACAAAAAAAGGTGTACAAATCATAACAAACTATGCCAGACTCACCTAAATTACTTCGGCTACTCTAAATCATCACCAACTAAGCCTTACCACAACAAACTAAACCCAATCACTTTTAAATGACAAAAAAATGCTACTAACCATAGCAAACTATGAAAAACTCACCTAAATTACTTCGGCTACCATAAATCATCACCAACTAACCCTTACCACAACAAACTAAACCCAATCACTTTTAAATTACAAAAAAATGCTAGTAACCATAGCAAACTATGCCAAACTCACCTAAATTACTTCGGCTATCAAAAATCACCCCCAACTACACTTTACAGCAACAAACTAAACCCAATCACTTTAAAATTACAAAAAAATGCTAAAAATCATAACAAACTATACCAGAATCACCTAAATTACTTCGGCTACCGTAAATCACCCCCAACTATCCCTAACCACAACAAACCAAACCATATCATCTTAAAATTACAAAAAAAGTGTACAAATCATAACAAACTATGCCAGACTCACCTAAATTACTTCGGCTACTCTAAATCATCACCAACTAACCCTTACCACAACAAACTAAACCCAATCACTTTTAAATTACAAAAAAATGCTACTAACCATAGCAAACTATGCCAATCTCACCTAAATTACTTCGGCTAACATAAATCATCACCAACTACACTTTACAGCAACAAACTAAGTCCAATCACTTTAAAATTACAAAAAAATGCTAAAAATCATAACAAACTATACCAGAATCACCTAAATTACTTCGGCTACCGTAAATCACCCCCAACTATCCCTCACCGCAACAAACCAAACCATATCATTTTAAAATTACAAAAAAAGGTGTACAAATCATAACAAACTATGCCAGACTCACCTAAATTACTTCGGCTACTCTAAATCATCACCAACTAACCCTTACCACAACAAACTAAACCCAATCACTTTTAAATTACACAAAAATGCTACTAACCATAGCAAACTATGCCAAACTCACCTAAATTACTTCGGCTACCATAAATCATCACCAACTAACCCTTACCACAACAAACTAAACCCAATCACTTTTAAGTTACAAAAAAATGCTACTAACCATAGCAAACTATGCCAAACTCACCTAAATTACTTCGGCTAACATAAATCATCACCAACTAACCCTGACCACAACAAACTAAACCCAATCACTCTTAAATTACAAAAAAATGCTACTAACTATAGCAGACTATGCCAAACTCACCTAAATTACTTCAGCTATCAACAATCACCCCCAACTACACTTTACAGCAACAAACTAAGCCCAATCACTTTTAAATTACAAAAAAATGCTAAAAATCATAACAAACTATACAAGAATCACCTAAATTTCTTCGGCTACCGTAAATCACCCCCAACTATCCCTTACCACAACAAACCAAACCATATCATCTTAAAATTACAAAAAAAAGTGTACAAATCATAACAAACTATGCCAGACTCACCTAAATTACTTCGGCTACTCTAAGTCATCACCAACTAACCATTACCACAACAAACTAAACCCAATCACTTTTAAATTACAAAAAATGCTTCTAACCATAGCAAACTATGCCAAACTCACCTAAATTACTTCGGCTACGATAAATCATCACCAACTAACCCTTACCACAACAAACTAAACCCAATCACTTTTAAATTACAAAAAAATGCTACTAACCATAGCAAACTATGCCATACTCACCTAAATTACTTCGGCTATCAAAAATCACCCCTAACTACACTTTACAGCAACAACCTAAGCCCAATAACTTTAAAATTACAAAAAAATGCTAAAAATCATAACAAACTATACCAGAATCACCTAAATTACTTCGGCTACCGTAAATCACCCCCAACTATCCTTTACCACAACAAACTAAACCATATCATCTTAAAATTACAAAAAAAGGTGTACAAATCATAACAAACTATGCCAGACTCACCTAAATTACTTCGGCTACTCTAAATCATCACCAACTAACCCTTACAACAACAAACTAAACCCAATCAATTTTAAATTACAAAAAAATGCTACTAACCATAGCAAACTATGCCAAACTCTCCTAAATTACTTCGGCTACCATAAATCATCACCAACTAACCCTTACCGCAACAAACTAAACCCAATCACTTTTAAATTACAAAAAAATGCTACTAACCATAGCAAACTATGCCAAACTCTCCTAAATTACTTCGGCTACCATAAATCATCACCAACTAACCCTTACCGCAACAAACTAAACCCAATCACTTTTAAATTACAAAAAAGTGCTACTAACCATAGCAAACTATGCCAAACTCACCTAAATTACTTCGGCTAACAAAAATCATCCCCAACAACACTTTTCAGCAACAAACTAAGCCCAATCACTTTAAAATTACAAAAAAATGCTAAAAATCATAACAAACTATACCAGAATCACCTAAATTACTTCGGCTACCGTAAATCACCCCCAACTATCCCTTACCACAACAAACCAAACCATATCATCTTAAAATTACAAAAAAAGGTGTACAAATCATAACAAACTATGCCAGACTCACCTAAATTACTTCGGCTACTCTAAATCATCACCAACTAACCCTTACCACAACAAACTAAACCCAATGACTTTTAAATTACAAAAAAATGCTACTAACCATAGCAAACTATGCCAAACTCACCTAAATTACTTCGGCTATCAAAAATCACCCCCAACTACACTTTACAGCAACAAACTAAGCCCAATCACTTTAAAATTACAAAAAAATGCTAAAAATCATAACAAACTATACCAGAATCACCTAAATTACTTCGGCTACCGTAAATCACCCCCAACTATCCCTTATCACAACAAAATAAACCATATCATCTTGAAATTACAAAAAAGGTGTACAAATCATAACAAACTATGCCAGACTCACCTAAATTACTTCGGCTACTCTAAATCATCACCAACTAACCCTTACCACAACAAACTAAACCCAATCACTTTTAAATTACAAAAAAATGCTGCTAACCATAGCAAACCATGCCAAACTCACCTAAATTACTTCGGCTACCATAAATCATCACCAACTAACCCTTACCACAACAAACTAAACCCAATCACTTTTAAATTACAAAAAAATGCTACTAACCATAGAAAACTATGCCAAACGCACCTAAATTACTTCGGCTATCAAAAATCACCCCCAACTACACTTTACAGCAACAAACTAAGCCCAATCACTTTAAAATTACAAAAAAATGCTAAAAATCATAACAAACTATACCAGAATCACCTAAATTACTTCGGCTACCGTAAATCACCCCCAACTATCCTTTACCACAACAAACCAAACCATATCATCTTAAGATTACAAAAAAAGATGTACAAATCATAACAAACTATGCCAGACTCACCTAAATTACTTCGGCTACTCTAAATCATCACCAACTAACCCTTACCACAACAAACTAAACCCAATCACTTTTAAATTACAAAAAAATGCTACTAACCATAGCAAACTATGCCAAACTCACCTAAATTACTTCGGCTATCAAAAATCACCCCCAACTACACTTTACAGCAACAAACTAAGCCCAGTCACTTTAAAATTACAAAAAAATGCTAAAAATCATAACAAACTATACCAGAATCACCTAAACTACATCGGCTAACGTAAATCACCCTCAACTATCCCTTACCACAACAATCCAAACCATATCATCTTAAAATTACAAAAAAAGGTGTACAAATCATAACAATCTATGCCAGACTCACCTAAATTACTTCGGCTCTCTAAATCATCACCAACTAACCCTTACCACAACAAACTAAACCCAATCACTTTTAAATTACAAAAAAATGCTCCTAACCATAGCAAACTATGCCAAACTCACCTAAATTACTTCGGCTACCAAAAATCATCACCAACTAACCCTTACCACAAAACAAAACTAAGCCCAATCACTTTAAAATTACAAAAAAATGCCAAAAATCATAACAAACTATACCAGAATCACCTAAATTACTTCGGCTACCGTAAATCACCCCCAACTATCCCTTACCACAACAAACCAAACCATATCATCTTAAAATTACAAAAAAAGGTGTACAAATCATAACAAACTATGCCAGACTCACCTAAATTACTTCGGCTACTCTAAATCATTACCAACTAACCCTTACCACAACAAACTAAACCCAATCACTTTTAAATTACAAAAAAATGCTACTAACCATAGCAAACTATGCCAAACTCACCTAAATTACTTCTGCTACCATAAATCATCACCAACTAACCCTTACCACAACAAACTAAACCCAATCACTTTTAAATTACAAAAAAATGCTACTAACCATCGCAAACTATGCCAAACACACCTAAAAAAATCACCCCAACTACACTTTACAGCAACAAACTAATCCCAATCACTTTAA
The DNA here is from genome assembly GCA_964023215.1 of Eledona agricola. Taxonomy (NCBI): domain Eukaryota; kingdom Metazoa; phylum Arthropoda; class Insecta; order Coleoptera; family Tenebrionidae; genus Eledona; species Eledona agricola. The sequence goes on from CAXIEJ010000187.1 coordinate 1,024,416, forward strand.
AATTACAAAAAAATGCTAAAAATCATAACAAACTATACCAGAATCACCTAAATTACTTCGGCTACCGTAAATCACCCCCAACTATCCCTTACCACAACAAACCAAACCATATCATCTTAAAATTACAAAAAAAGGTGTACAACTCATAACAAACTATGCCAGACTCACCTAAATTACTTCGGCTAATCTAAATCATCACCAACTAACCCTTACCACAACAAACTAAACCCAATCACTTTTAAATTACAAAAAAATGCTACTAACCATAGCAAACTATGCCAAACTCACCTAAATTACTTCGGCTACCATAAATCATCACCAACTAACCCTTACCACAACAAACTAAACCCAATCACTTTTAAATTACAAAAAAATGCTACTAACCATAGCAAACTATGCCAAACTCACCTAAATTACTTCGGCTATCAAAAATCACCCCCAACTACATTTTACAGCAACAAACTAAGCCGAATCATTTTAAAATTACAAAAAAATGCTAAAAATCATAACAAACTATACCAGAATCACCTAAATTACTTCGGCTACCGTAAATCATCACCAACTAACCCTTACCACAACAAACTAAACCCAATCACTTTTAAATTACAAAAAAATGCTACTAACCATAGCAAACTATGCCAAACTCACCTAAATTACTTCGGCTATCAAAAATCACCCCCAACTACACTTTACAGCAACAAACTAAGCCCAATAACTTTAAAATTACAAAAAAATGCTAAAAATCATAACAAACTATACCAGAATCACCAAAATTACTTCGGCTGCCGTAAATCACCCCCAACTATCCCTTACCACAACAAACCAAACCATATCATCTTAAAATTACAAAAAAAGGTGTACAACTCATAACAAACTATGCCAGACTCACCTAAATTACTTCGGATACTCTAAATCATCACCAAATAACCCTTACCACAACAAACTAAACCCAATCACTTTTAAATTACAAAAAAATGCTACTAACCATAGCAAACTATGCTAAACTCACCTAAATTACTTCGGCTACTCTAAATCATCACCAACTAACCCTTACCACAACAAACTAAACCCAATCACTTTTAAATTACAAAAAAATGCTACTAACCATAGCAAACTATACCAAACTCACCTAAATTACTTCGGCTATCAAAAATCACCCCCAACTACACTTTACAGCAACTAACTAAGCCCAATCACTTTAAAATAAAAAAAAATGCTAAAAATTATAACAAACTATACCAGAATCACCTAAATTACTTCGGCTACCGTAAGTCACCCCCAACTATCCCTTACCACAACAAACCAAACCATATCATCTAAAAGTTACAAAAAAAGGTGTACAAATCTTAACAAACTATGCCAGACTCACCTAAATTACTTCGGCTACTCTAAATCATTACCAACTAACCCTTACCACAACAAACTAAACCCAATCACTTTTAAATTACAAAAAAATGCTACTAACAATAGCAAACTATGCCAATCTCACCTAAATTACTTCGGCTAACATAAATCATCACCAACTAACCCTTACCACAACAAACTAAACCCAATCATTTTTAAATTACAAAAAAATGCTACTAACCATAGCAAACTATGCCAAACTCACCTAAATTACTTCGGCTACCATAAATCATCACCAACTAACCCTGACCACAACAAACTAAACCCAATCACTCTTAAATTACAAAAAAATGCTACTAACTATAGCAGACTATGCCAAACTCACCTAAATTACTTCGGCTATCAACAATCACCCCCAACTACACTTTACAACAACAAACTAAGCCCAATCACTTTAAAATTACAAAAAAATGCTAAAAATCATAACAAACTATACAAGAATCACCTAAATTACTTCGGTTACCGTAAATCACCCCCAACTATCCCTTACCACAACAAACCAAACCATTTCATCTTAAAATTACAAAAAAAGGTGTACAAATCATAACAAACTATGCCAGACTCACCTAAATTACTTCGGCTACTCTAAATCATCACCAACTAACCATTACCACAACAAACTAAACCCAATCACTTTTAAATTACAAAAAAATGCTTCTAACCATAGCAAACTATGCCAAACTCACCTAAATTACTTCGGCTACGATAAATCATCACCAACTAACCCTTACCACAACAAACTAAACCCAATCACTTTTAAATTACAAAAAAATGCTACTAACCATAACAAACTATGCCATACTCACCTAAATTACTTCGGCTATCAAAAATCACCCCTAACTACACTTTACAGCAACAAACTAAGCCCAATCACTTTAAAATTACAAAAAAATGCTAAAAATCATAACAAACTATACCAGGATCACCTAAATTACTTCGGCTACCGTAAATCACCCCCAACTATCCCTTACCACAACAAACCAAACCATATCATCTTAAGATTACAAAAAAAGATGTACAAATCATAACAAACTATGCCAGACTCACCTAAATTACTTCGGCTACTCTAAATCATCACCAACTAACCCTTACCACAACAAACTAAACTCAATCACTTTTAAATTACAAAAAAATGCTACTAACCATAGCAAACTATGCCAAACTCACTTTAATTACTTCGGCTATCAAAAATCACCCCCAACTACACTTTACAGCAACAAACTAAGCCCAATCACTTTAAAATTACAAAAAAATGCTAAAAATCAGAACAAACTATACCAGAATCACCTAAATTACTTCGGCTACCGTAAATCACCCCCAACTATCCCTTACCACAACAAACCAAACCATATCATCTTAAAATTACAAAAAAGGTGTACAAATCATAACAAACTATGCCAGACTCACCTAAATTACTTCGGCTACTCTAAATCATCACCAACTAACCCTTACCACAACAAACAAAACCCAATTATTTTTAAATTACAAAAAAATGCTACTAACCATAGCAAACTATGCCAAACTAACCTAATTTCTTCGGCTATCAAAAATTACCCCCAACTACACTTTACAGCAACAAACTAAGCCCAATCACTTTAAAATTACAAAAAAATGCTAAAAATCATAACAAACTATACCAGAATCACCTAAATTACTTCGGCTACCGTAAATCACCCCCAACTATCCCTTACCACAACAAACCAAACCATATCATCTTAAAATTACAAAAAAAGGTGTACAAATCATAACAAACTATGCCAGACTCACCTAAATTACTTCGGCTACTCTAAATCATCACCAACTAACCCTTACCACAACAAACTAAACCCAATCACTTTTAAATTACAAAAAAAATGCTCCTAACCATGGCAAACTATGCCAAACTCACCTAAATTACTTCGGCTACCATAAATCATCACCAACTAACCCTTACCACAACAAACTAAACCCAATCACTTTTAAATTACAAAAAAAAAATGCTACTAACGATAGCAAACTATGCCAAACTCACATAAATTACTTCGGCTATCAAAAATCACCCCCAACTACACTTTACAGCAACAAACTAAGCCCAATCACTTTAAAATTACAAAAAAATGCTAAAAATCAGAACAAACTATACCAGAATCACCTAAATTACTTCGGCTACCGTAAATCACCCCCAACTATCCCTTACCACAACAAACCAAACCATATCATCTTAAAATTACAAAAAAGGTGTACAAATCATAACAAACTATGCCAGACTCACCTAAATTACTTCGGCTACTCTAAATCATCACCAACTAACCCTTACCACAACAAACTAAACCCAATCACTTTTAAATTACAAAAAAATGCTACTAACCATAGCAAACTATGCCAAACTAACCTAATTTCTTCGGCTATCAAAAATCACCCCCAACTACACTTTACAGCAACAAACTAAGCCCAATCACTTTAAAATTACAAAAAAATGCTAAAAATCATAACAAACTGTACCAGAATCACCTAAATTACTTCGGCTACCGTAAATCACCCCCAACTATCCCTTACCACAACAAACCAAACCATATCATCTTAAAATTACAAAAAAAGGTGTACAAATCATAACAAACTATGCCAGACTCACCTAAATTACTTCGGCTACTCTAAATCATCACCAACTAACCCTTACCACAACAAACTAAACCCAATCACTTTTAAATTACAAAAAAATGCTCCTAACCATGGCAAACTATGCCAAACTCACCTAAATTACTTCGGCTACCATAAATCATCACCAACTAACCCTTACCACAACAAACTAAACCCAATCACTTTTAAATTACGAAAAAACTGCTACTAACCATAGCAAACTATGCCAAACTCACCTAAATTACTTCGGCTATCAAAAATCACCCCCAACTACACTTTACAGCAACAAACTAAGCCCAATCACTTTAAAATTACAAAAAAATGCTAAAAATCATAACAAACTATACCAGAATCACCTAAATTACTTCGGCTACCGTAAATCACCCCCAACTTTTCCCTACCACAACAAACCAAACCATATCATCTTAAAATTACAAAAAAAGGTGTACAAATCATAACAAACTATGCCAGACTCACCTAAATTACTTCGGCTACTCTAAATCATCACCAACTAACCCTTACCACAACAAACTAAACCCAATCACTTTTAATTACAAAAAAATGCTACTAACCATAGCAAACTATGCCAAACTAACCTAATTTCTTCGGCTATCAAAAATCACCCCCAACTACACTTTACAGCAACAAACTAAGCCCAATCACTTTAAAATTACAAAAAAATGCTAAAAATCATAACAAACTATACCAGAATCACCTAAATTACTTCGGCTACCGTAAATCACACCCAACTACACTTTACAGCAACAAACTAAGCCCAATCACTTTAAAATTACAAAAAAATGCTACAAGTCATAACAAACTATACCAGAATCACCTAAATTACTTCGGCTACCGTAAATCACCCCCAACTTTCCCCTACCACAACAAACCAAACCATATCATCTTAAAATTACAAAAAAAGGTGTACAAATCATAACAAACTATGCCAGATTCACCTAAATTACTTCGGCTACTCTAAATTATCACCAACTAACCCTTACCACAACAAACTAAACCCAATCACTTTTAAATTACAAAAAAATGCTACTAACCATAGCAAACTATGCCAAACTAACCTAATTTCTTCGGCTATCAAAAATCACCCCCAACTACACTTTACAGCAACAAACTAAGCCCAATCACTTTAAAATTACAAAAAAATGTTAAAAATCATAACAAACTATACCAGAATCACCTAAATTACTTCGGCTACCGTAAATCACCCCCAACTATCCCTTACCACAACAAACCAAACCATATCATCTTAAAATTACAAAAAAAGGTGTACGAATCATAACAAACTATGCCAGACTCACCTAAATTACTTCGGCTACTCTAAATCATCACCAACTAACCCTTACCACAACAAACTAAACCCAATCACTTTTAAATTACAAAAAAATGCTACTAACCATAGCAAACTATGCCAAACTCACGTAAATTACTTCGGCTATCAAAAATCACCCCCAACTACACTTTACAGCAACAAACTAAGCCCAATCACTTTAAAATTACAAAAAAATGCTAAAAATCAGAACAATCTATACCAGAATCACCTAAATTTCTTCGGCTACCGTAAATCACCCCCAACTATCCCTTACCACAACAAACCAAACCATATCATCTTAAAATTACAAAAAAGGTGTACAAATCATGACAAACTATGCCAGACTCACCTAAATTACTTCGGCTACTCTAAATCATCACCAACTAACCCTTACCACAACAAACTAAACCCAATCACTTTTAAATTACAAAAAAATGCTACTAACCATAGCAAACTATGCCAAACTCTCCTAAATTACTTCGGCTACCATAAATCATCACCAACTAACCCTTACCGCAACAAACTAAACCCAATCACTTTTAAATTACAAAAAAATGCTACTAACCATAGCAAACTATGCCAAACTCACCTAAATTACTTCGGCTATCAAAAATCACCCCCAACAACACTTTACAGCAACAAACTAAGCCCAATCACTTTAAAATTACAAAAAAATGCTAAAAATCATAACAAACTATACCAGAATCACCTAAATTACTTCGGCTGCCGTAAATCACCCCCAACTATCCCTTACCACAACAAACCAAACCATATCATCTTCAAATTACAAAAAAAGGTGTACAAATCATAACAAACTATGCCAGACTCACCTAAATTACTTCGGCTACTCTAAATCATCACCAAATAACCCTTACCACAACAAACTAACCCCAATCACTTTTAAACTACAAAAAAATGCTCCTAACCATAGCAAACTATGCCAAACTCACCTAAATTACTTCGGCTACCATAAATCATCACCAACTAACCCTTACCACAACAAACTAAACCCAATCACTTTTAAATTACAAAAAAATGCTACTAACCATAGCAAACAATGCCAAACTCTCCTAAATTACTTCGGCTATCAAAAATCACCCCCAACTACACTTTACAGCAACAAACTAAGCCCAATCACTTTAAAATTACAAAAAAATGCTAAAAATCATAACAAACTATACCAGAATCACCTAAATTACTTCGGCTACCGTAAATCACCCCCAACTTTCCCCTACCACAACAAACCAAACCATATCATCTTAAAATTACAAAAAAAGGTGTACAAATCATAACAAACTATGCCAGACTCACCTAAATTACTTTGGCTACTCTAAATCATCACCAACTAACCCTTACCACAACAAACTAAACCCAATCACTTTTAAATTACAAAAAAATGCTCCTAACCATAGCAAATTATGCCAAACTCACCTAAATTTCTTCGGCTACCATAAATCATCACCAACTAACCCTTACCACAACAAACTAAACCCAATCACTTTTAAATTACAAAAAAATGCTACTAACCATAGCAAACTATGCCAAACTAACCTAATTTCTTCGGCTATCAAAAATCACCCCCAACTACACTTTACAGCAACAAACTAAGCCCAATCACTTTAAAATTACAAAAAAATGCTAAAAATCATAACAAACTGTACCAGAATCACCTAAATTACTTCGGCTACCGTAAATCACCCCCAACTATCCCTTACCACAACAAACCAAACCATATCATCTTAAAATTACAAAAAAAGGTGTACAAATCATAACAAACTATGCCAGACTCACCTAAATTACTTCGGCTACTCTAAATCATCACCAACTAACCCTTACCACAACAAACTAAACCCAATCACTTTTAAATTACAAAAAAATGCTCCTAACCATGGCAAACTATGCCAAACTCACCTAAATTACTTCGGCTACCATAAATCATCACCAACTAACCCTTACCACAACAAACTAAACCCAATCACTTTTAAATTACGAAAAAACTGCTACTAACCATAGCAAACTATGCCAAACTCACCTAAATTACTTCGGCTATCAAAAATCACCCCCAACTACACTTTACAGCAACAAACTAAGCCCAATCACTTTAAAATTACAAAAAAATGCTAAAAATCATAACAAACTATACCAGAATCACCTAAATTACTTCGGCTACCGTAAATCACCCCCAACTTTTCCCTACCACAACAAACCAAACCATATCATCTTAAAATTACAAAAAAAGGTGTACAAATCATAACAAACTATGCCAGACTCACCTAAATTACTTCGGCTACTCTAAATCATCACCAACTAACCCTTACCACAACAAACTAAACCCAATCACTTTTAATTACAAAAAAATGCTACTAACCATAGCAAACTATGCCAAACTAACCTAATTTCTTCGGCTATCAAAAATCACCCCCAACTACACTTTACAGCAACAAACTAAGCCCAATCACTTTAAAATTACAAAAAAATGCTAAAAATCATAACAAACTATACCAGAATCACCTAAATTACTTCGGCTACCGTAAATCACACCCAACTACACTTTACAGCAACAAACTAAGCCCAATCACTTTAAAATTACAAAAAAATGCTACAAGTCATAACAAACTATACCAGAATCACCTAAATTACTTCGGCTACCGTAAATCACCCCCAACTTTCCCCTACCACAACAAACCAAACCATATCATCTTAAAATTACAAAAAAAGGTGTACAAATCATAACAAACTATGCCAGATTCACCTAAATTACTTCGGCTACTCTAAATTATCACCAACTAACCCTTACCACAACAAACTAAACCCAATCACTTTTAAATTACAAAAAAATGCTACTAACCATAGCAAACTATGCCAAACTAACCTAATTTCTTCGGCTATCAAAAATCACCCCCAACTACACTTTACAGCAACAAACTAAGCCCAATCACTTTAAAATTACAAAAAAATGTTAAAAATCATAACAAACTATACCAGAATCACCTAAATTACTTCGGCTACCGTAAATCACCCCCAACTATCCCTTACCACAACAAACCAAACCATATCATCTTAAAATTACAAAAAAAGGTGTACGAATCATAACAAACTATGCCAGACTCACCTAAATTACTTCGGCTACTCTAAATCATCACCAACTAACCCTTACCACAACAAACTAAACCCAATCACTTTTAAATTACAAAAAAATGCTACTAACCATAGCAAACTATGCCAAACTCACGTAAATTACTTCGGCTATCAAAAATCACCCCCAACTACACTTTACAGCAACAAACTAAGCCCAATCACTTTAAAATTACAAAAAAATGCTAAAAATCAGAACAATCTATACCAGAATCACCTAAATTTCTTCGGCTACCGTAAATCACCCCCAACTATCCCTTACCACAACAAACCAAACCATATCATCTTAAAATTACAAAAAAGGTGTACAAATCATGACAAACTATGCCAGACTCACCTAAATTACTTCGGCTACTCTAAATTATCACCAACTAACCCTTACCACAACAAACTAAACCCAATCACTTTTAAATTACAAAAAAATGCTACTAACCATAGCAAACTATGCCAAACTCTCCTAAATTACTTCGGCTACCATAAATCATCACCAACTAACCCTTACCGCAACAAACTAAACCCAATCACTTTTAAATTACAAAAAAATGCTACTAACCATAGCAAACTATGCCAAACTCACCTAAATTACTTCGGCTATCAAAAATCACCCCCAACAACACTTTACAGCAACAAACTAAGCCCAATCACTTTAAAATTACAAAAAAATGCTAAAAATCATAACAAACTATACCAGAATCACCTAAATTACTTCGGCTGCCGTAAATCACCCCCAACTATCCCTTACCACAACAAACCAAACCATATCATCTTCAAATTACAAAAAAAGGTGTACAAATCATAACAAACTATGCCAGACTCACCTAAATTACTTCGGCTACTCTAAATCATCACCAAATAACCCTTACCACAACAAACTAACCCCAATCACTTTTAAACTACAAAAAAATGCTCCTAACCATAGCAAACTATGCCAAACTCACCTAAATTACTTCGGCTACCATAAATCATCACCAACTAACCCTTACCACAACAAACTAAACCCAATCACTTTTAAATTACAAAAAAATGCTACTAACCATAGCAAACAATGCCAAACTCTCCTAAATTACTTCGGCTATCAAAAATCACCCCCAACTACACTTTACAGCAACAAACTAAGCCCAATCACTTTAAAATTACAAAAAAATGCTAAAAATCATAACAAACTATACCAGAATCACCTAAATTACTTCGGCTACCGTAAATCACCCCCAACTTTCCCCTACCACAACAAACCAAACCATATCATCTTAAAATTACAAAAAAAGGTGTACAAATCATAACAAACTATGCCAGACTCACCTAAATTACTTTGGCTACTCTAAATCATCACCAACTAACCCTTACCACAACAAACTAAACCCAATCACTTTTAAATTACAAAAAAATGCTCCTAACCATAGCAAATTATGCCAAACTCACCTAAATTTCTTCGGCTACCATAAATCATCACCAACTAACCCTTACCACAACAAACTAAACCCAATCACTTTTAAATTACAAAAAAATGCTACTAACCATAGCAAACTATGCCAAACTCACCTAAATTACTTCGGCTATCAAAAATCACCCCCAACTACACTTTACAGCAACAAACTAAGCCCAATCACTTTAAAATTACAAAAAAATGCTAAAAATCATAACAAACTATACCAGAATCACCTAAATTACTTCGGCTACCGTAAATCACCCCCAACTTTCCCCTACCACAACAAACCAAACCATATCATCTTAAAATTACAAAAAAAGGTGTACAAATCATAACAAACTATGCCAGACTCACCTAAATTACTTCGGCTACTCTAAATCATCACCAACTAACCCTTACCACAACAAACTAAACCCAATCACTTTTAAATTACAAAAAAATGCTACTAACCATAGCAAACTATGCCAAACTAACCTAATTTCTTCGGCTATCAAAAATCACCCCCAACTACACTTTACAGCAACAAACTAAGCCCAATCACTTTAAAATTACAAAAAAATGCTAAAAATCATAACAAACTATACCAGAATCACCTAAATTACTTCGGCTACCGTAAATCACCCCCAACTTTCCCCTACCACAACAAACCAAACCATATCATCTTAAAATTACAAAAAAAGGTGTACAAATCATAACAAACTATGCCAGACTCACCTAAATTACTTCGGCTACTCTAAATCATCACCAACTAACCCTTACCACAACAAACTAAACCCAATCACTTTTAATTACAAAAAAATGCTACTAACCATAGCAAACTATGCCAAACTAACCTAATTTCTTCGGCTATCAAAAATCACCCCCAACTACACTTTACAGCAACAAACTAAGCCCAATCACTTTAAAATTACAAAAAAATGCTAAAAATCATAACAAACTATACCAGAATCACCTAAATTACTTCGGCTACCGTAAATCACACCCAACTACACTTTACAGCAACAAACTAAGCCCAATCACTTTAAAATTACAAAAAAATGCTACAAGTCATAACAAACTATACCAGAATCACCTAAATTACTTCGGCTACCGTAAATCACCCCCAACTTTCCCCTACCACAACAAACCAAACCATATCATCTTAAAATTACAAAAAAAGGTGTACAAATCATAACAAACTATGCCAGATTCACCTAAATTACTTCGGCTACTCTAAATTATCACCAACTAACCCTTACCACAACAAACTAAACCCAATCACTTTTAAATTACAAAAAAATGCTACTAACCATAGCAAACTATGCCAAACTAACCTAATTTCTTCGGCTATCAAAAATCACCCCCAACTACACTTTACAGCAACAAACTAAGCCCAATCACTTTAAAATTACAAAAAAATGTTAAAAATCATAACAAACTATACCAGAATCACCTAAATTACTTCGGCAACCGTAAATCACCCCCAACTATCCCTTACCACAACAAACCAAACCATATCATCTTAAAATTACAAAAAAAGGTGTACGAATCATAACAAACTATGCCAGACTCACCTAAATTACTTCGGCTACTCTAAATCATCACCAACTAACCCTTACCACAACAAACTAAACCCAATCACTTTTAAATTACAAAAAAATGCTACTAACCATAGCAAACTATGCCAAACTCACCTAAATTACTTCGGCTATCAAAAATCACCCCCAACTACACTTTACAGCAACAAACTAAGCCCAATCACTTTAAAATTACAAAAAAATGCTAAAAATCAGAACAATCTATACCAGAATCACCTAAATTTCTTCGGCTACCGTAAATCACCCCCAACTATCCCTTACCACAACAAACCAAACCATATCATCTTAAAATTACAAAAAAGGTGTACAAATCATGACAAACTATGCCAGACTCACCTAAATTACTTCGGCTACTCTAAATCATCACCAACTAACCCTTACCACAACAAACTAAACCCAATCACTTTTAAATTACAAAAAAATGCTACTAACCATAGCAAACTATGCCAAACTCTCCTAAATTACTTCGGCTACCATAAATCATCACCAACTAACCCTTACCGCAACAAACTAAACCCAATCACTTTTAAATTACAAAAAAATGCTACTAACCATAGCAAACTATGCCAAACTTACCTAAATTACTTCGGCTATCAAAAATCACCCCCAACAACACTTTACAGCAACAAACTAAGCCCAATCACTTTAAAATTACAAAAAAATGCTAAAAATCATAACAAACTATACCAGAATCACCTAAATTACTTCGGCTGCCGTAAATCACCCCCAACTATCCCTTACCACAACAAACCAAACCATATCATCTTCAAATTACAAAAAAAGGTGTACAAATCATAACAAACTATGCCAGACTCACCTAAATTACTTCGGCTACTCTAAATCATCACCAACTAACCCTTACCACAACAAACTAACCCCAATCACTTTTAAACTACAAAAAAATGCTCCTAACCATAGCAAACTATGCCAAACTCACCTAAATTACTTCGGCTACCATAAATCATCACCAACTAACCCTTACCACAACAAACTAAACCCAATCACTTTTAAATTACAAAAAAATGCTACTAACCATAGCAAACAATGCCAAACTCTCCTAAATTACTTCGGCTATCAAAAATCACCCCCAACTACACTTTACAGCAACAAACTAAGCCCAATCACTTTAAAATTACAAAAAAATGCTAAAAATCATAACAAACTATACCAGAATCACCTAAATTACTTCGGCTACCGTAAATCACCCCCAACTTTCCCCTACCACAACAAACCAAACCATATCATCTTAAAATTACAAAAAAAGGTGTACAAATCATAACAAACTATGCCAGACTCACCTAAATTACTTTGGCTACTCTAAATCATCACCAACTAACCCTTACCACAACAAACTAAACCCAATCACTTTTAAATTACAAAAAAATGCTCCTAACCATAGCAAATTATGCCAAACTCACCTAAATTTCTTCGGCTACCATAAATCATCACCAACTAACCCTTACCACAACAAACTAAACCCAATCACTTTTAAATTACAAAAAAATGCTACTAACCATAGCAAACTATGCCAAACTCACCTAAATTACTTCGGCTATAAAAAATCACCCCCAACTACACTTTACAGCAACAAACTAAGCCCAATCACTTTAAAATTACAAAAAAATGCTAAAAATCATAACAAACTATACCAGAATCACCTAAATTACTTCGGCTACCGTAAATCACCCCCAACTTTCCCCTACCACAACAAACCAAACCATATCATCTTAAAATTACAAAAAAAGGTGTACAAGTCATATCAAACTATGCCAGACTCACCTAAATTACTTCGGCTACTCTAAATCATCACCAACTAACCCTTACCACAACAAACTAAACCCAATCACTTTTAAATTACAAAAAAATGCTACTAACCATAGCAAACTATGCCAAACTAACCTAATTTCTTCGGCTATCAAAAATCACCCCCAACTACACTTTACAGCAACAAACTAAGCCCAATCACTTTAAAATTACAAAAAAATGCTAAAAATCATAACAAACTATACCAGAATCACCTAAATTACTTCGGCTACCGTAAATCACCCCCAACTATCCCTTACCACAACAAACCAAACCATATCATCTTAAAATTACAAAAAAAGGTGTACAAATCATAACAAACTATGCCAGACTCACCTAAATTACTTCGACTACCATAAATCATCACCAACTAACCCTTACCACAACAAACTAAACCCAATCACTTTGAAATTACAAAAAAATGCTACTAACCATAGCAAACTATGCCAAACTCTCCTAAATTACTTCGGCTACCATAAATCATCACCAACTAACCCTTACCACAACAAACTAAACCCAATCACTTTTAAATTACAAAAAAATGCTACTAACCATAGCAAACTATGCCAAACACACCTAAATTACTTCGGCTATCAAAAATCACCCCCAACAACACTTTACAGCAACAAACTAAGCCCAATCACTTTAAAATTACAAAAAAATGCTAAAAATCATAACAAACTATACCAGAATCACCTAAATTACTTCGGCTACCGTAAATCACCCCCAACTATCCCTTACCACAACAAACCAAACCATATCATCTTAAAATTACAAAAAAAGGTGTACAAATCATAACAAACTATGCCAGACTCACCTAAATTACTTCGGCTATTCTAAATCATCACCAACTAACCCTTACCACAACAAACTAAACCCAATCACTTTTTAATTACAAAAAAATGCTACTAACCATAGCAAACTATGCCAAACTCACCTAAATAACTTCGGCTACCATAAATCATCACCAACTAACCCTTACCACAACAAACTAAACCCAATCACTTTTAAATTACAAAAAAATGCTACTAACCATAGCAAACTATGCCAAACTCACCTAAATTACTTCGGCTATCAAAAATCACCCCCAACTACACTTTACAGCAACAAACTAAGCCCAATCACTTTAAAATTACAAAAAAATGCTAAAAATCATAACAAACTATACCAGAATCACCTAAATTACTTCGGCTACCGTAAATCACCCCCAACTATCCCTTACCACAACAAACGAAACCAAACCATATCATCATAAAATTACAAAAAAAGGTGTACAAATCATAACAAACTATGCCAGACTCACCTAAATTACTTCGGCTACTCTAAATCATCACCAACTAACCCTTACCACAACAAACTAAACCCAATCACTTTTAAATTATAAAAAAATGCTACTAACCATAGCAAAGTATGCCAAACTCACCTAAATTACTTCGGCTATCAAAAATCACCCCCAACTACACTTTACAGCAACAAACTAAGCCCAATCACTTTAAAATTACAAAAAAATGCTAAAAATCAGAACAAACTATACCAGAATCACCTAAATTACTTCTGCTACCGTAAATCACCCCCAACTATCCCTTACCACAACAAACCAAACCATATCATCTTAAAATTACAAAAAAGGTGTACAAATCATAACAAACTATGCCAGACTCACCTAAATTACTTCGGCTACTCTAAATAATCACCAACTAACCCTTACCACAACAAACTAAACCCAATCACTTTTAAATTACAAAAAAATGCTACTAACCATAGCAAACTATGCCAAACTAACCTAATTTCTTCGGCTATCAAAAATCACCCCCAACTACACTTTACAGCAACAAACTAAGCCCAATCACTTTAAAATTACAAAAAAATGCTAAAAATCATAACAAACTATACCAGAATCACCTAAATTACTTCGGCTACCGTAAATCACCCCCAACTATCCCTTACCACAACAAACCAAACCATATCATCTTAAAATTACAAAAAAAGGTGTACAAATCATAACAAACTATGCCAGACTCACCTAAATTACTTCGACTACCATAAATCATCACCAACTAACCCTTACCACAACAAACTAAACCCAATCACTTTGAAATTACAAAAAAATGCTACTAACCATAGCAAACTATGCCAAACTCTCCTAAATTACTTCGGCTACCATAAATCATCACCAACTAACCCTTACCGCAACAAACTAAACCCAATCACTTTTAAATTACAAAAAAATGCTACTAACCATAGCAAACTATGCCAAACACACCTAAATTACTTCGGCTATCAAAAATCACCCCCAACAACACTTTACAGCAACAAACTAAGCCCAATCACTTTAAAATTACAAAAAAATGCTAAAAATCATAACAAACTATACCAGAATCACCTAAATTACTTCGGCTACCGTAAATCACCCCCAACTATCCCTTACCACAACAAACCAAACCATATCATCTTAAAATTACAAAAAAAGGTGTACAAATCATAACAAACTATGCCAGACTCACCTAAATTACTTCGGCTATTCTAAATCATCACCAACTAACCCTTACCACAACAAACTAAACCCAATCACTTTTTAATTACAAAAAAATGCTACTAACCATAGCAAACTATGCCAAACTCACCTAAATAACTTCGGCTACCATAAATCATCACCAACTAACCCTTACCACAACAAACTAAACCCAATCACTTTTAAATTACAAAAAAATGCTACTAACCATAGCAAACTATGCCAAACTCACCTAAATTACTTCGGCTATCAAAAATCACCCCCAACTACACTTTACAGCAACAAACTAAGCCCAATCACTTTAAAATTACAAAAAAATGCTAAAAATCATAACAAACTATACCAGAATCACCTAAATTACTTCGGCTACCGTAAATCACCCCCAACTATCCCTTACCACAACAAACGAAACCAAACCATATCATCATAAAATTACAAAAAAAGGTGTACAAATCATAACAAACTATGCCAGACTCACCTAAATTACTTCGGCTACTCTAAATCATCACCAACTAACCCTTACCACAACAAACTAAACCCAATCACTTTTAAATTATAAAAAAATGCTACTAACCATAGCAAAGTATGCCAAACTCACCTAAATTACTTCGGCTATCAAAAATCACCCCCAACTACACTTTACAGCAACAAACTAAGCCCAATCACTTTAAAATTACAAAAAAATGCTAAAAATCAGAACAAACTATACCAGAATCACCTAAATTACTTCTGCTACCGTAAATCACCCCCAACTATCCCTTACCACAACAAACCAAACCATATCATCTTAAAATTACAAAAAAGGTGTACAAATCATAACAAACTATGCCAGACTCACCTAAATTACTTCGGCTACTCTGAATCATCACCAACTAACCCTTACCACAACAAACTAAACCCAATCACTTTTAAATTACAAAAAAATGCTACTAACCATAGCAAACTATGCCAAACTAACCTAATTTCTTCGGCTATCAAAAATCACCCCCAACTACACTTTACAGCAACAAACTAAGCCCAATCACTTTAAAATTACAAAAAAATGCTAAAAATCATAACAAACTATACCAGGATCACCTAAATTACTTCGGCTACCGTAAATAACCCCCAACTATCCCTTACCACAACAAACCAAACCATATCATCTTAAAATTATAAAAAAAGGTGTACAAATCATAACAAACTATGCCAGACTCACCTAAATTACTTCGGCCACTCTAAATCATCACCAACTAACCCTTACCACAACAAACTAAACCCAATCACTTTTAAATTACAAAAAAATGCTCCTAACCATGGCAAACTATGCCAAACTCACCTAAATTACTTCGGCTACCATAAATCATCACCAACTAACCCTTACCACAACAAACTAAACCCAATCACTTTTAAATTATAAAAAAAATGCTACTAACCATAGCAAACTATGCCAAACTCACATAAATTACTTCGGCTATCAAAAATCACCCCCAACTACACTTTACAGCAACAAACTAAGCCCAATCACTTTAAAATTACAAAAAAATGCTAAAAATCATAACAAACTATACCAGAATCACCTAAATTACTTCGGCTACCGTAAATCACCCCCAACTTTCCCCTACCACAACAAACCAAACCATATCATCTTAAAATTACAAAAAAAGGTGTACAAATCATAACAAACTATGCCAGACTCACCTAAATTACTTCGGCTACTCTAAATCATTACCAACTAACCCTTTACCACAACAAACTAAACCCAATCACTTTTAAATTACAAAAAAATGCTACTAACCATAGCAAACTATGCCAAACTAACCTAATTTCTTCGGCTATCAAAAATCACCCCCAACTACACTTTACAGCAACAAACTAAGCCCAATCACTTTAAAATTACAAAAAAATGCTAAAAATCATAACAAACTATACCAGAATCACCTAAATTACTTCGGCTACCGTAAATCACCCCCAACTATCCTTTACCACAACAAACCAAACCATATCATCTTAAAATTACAAAAAAAGGTGTACAAATCATAACAAACTATGCCAGACTCACCCAAATTACTTCGGCTACCATAAATCATCACCAACTAACCCTTACCACAACAAACTAAACCCAATCACTTTGAAATTACAAAAAAATGCTACTAACCATAGCAAACTATGCCAAACTCTCCTAAATTACTTCGGCTACCATAAATCATCACCAACTAACCCTTACCGCAACAAACTAAACCCAATCACTTTTAAATTACAAAAAAATGCTACTAACCATAGCAAACTATGCCAAACACACCTAAATTACTTCGGCTATCAAAAATCACCCCCAACAACACTTTACAGCAACAAACTAAGCCCAATCACTTTAAAATTACAAAAAAATTCTAAAAATCATAACAAACTATACCAGAATCACCTAAATTACTTCGGCTACCGTAAATCACCCCCAACTATCCCTTACCACAACAAACCAAACCATATCATCTTAAAATTACAAAAAAAGGTGTACAAATCATAACAAACTATGCCAGACTCACCTAAATTACTTCGGCTATTCTAAATCATCACCAACTAACCCTTACCACAACAAACTAAACCCAATCACTTTTTAATTACAAAAAAATGCTACTAACCATAGCAAACTATGCCAAACTCACCTAAATAACTTCGGCTACCATAAATCATCACCAACTAACCCTTACCACAACAAACTAAACCCAATCACTTTTAAATTACAAAAAAATGCTACTAACCATAGCAAACTAGCAAACTATGCCAAACTCACCTAAATTACTTCGGCTATCAAAAATCACCCCCAACTACACTTTACAGCAACAAACTAAGCCCAATCACTTTAAAATTACAAAAAAATGCTAAAAATCATAACAAACTATACCAGAATCACCTAAATCACTTCGGCTACCGTAAATCACCCCCAACTATCCCTTACCACAACAAACCAAACCATATCATCTTAAAATTACAAAAAAAGGTGTACAAATCATAACAAACTATGCCAGACTCACCTAAATTACTTCGGCTACTCTAAATCATCACCAACTAACCCTTACCACAACAAACTAAACCCAATCACTTTTAAATTATAAAAAAATGCTACTAACCATAGCAAACTATGCCAAACTCACCTAAATTACTTCGGCTATCAAAAATCACCCCCAACTACACTTTACAGCAACAAACTAAGCCCAATCACTTTAAAATTACAAAAAAATGCTAAAAATCAGAACAAACTATACCAGAATCACCTAAATTACTTCTGCTACCGTAAATCACCCCCAACTATCCCTTACCACAACAAACCAAACCATATCATCTTAAAATTACAAAAAAGGTGTACAAATCATAACAAACTATGCCAGACTCACCTAAATTACTTCGGCTACTCTGAATCATCACCAACTAACCCTTACCACAACAAACTAAACCCAATCACTTTTAAATTACAAAAAAATGCTACTAACCATAGCAAACTATGCCAAACTAACCTAATTTCTTCGGCTATCAAAAATCACCCCCAACTACACTTTACAGCAACAAACTAAGCCCAATCACTTTAAAATTACAAAAAAATGCTAAAAATCATAACAAACTATACCAGGATCACTTAAATTACTTCGGCTACCGTAAATCACCCCCAACTATCCCTTACCACAACAAAACAAACCATATCATCTTAAAATTATAAAAAAAGGTGTACAAATCATAACAAACTATGCCAGACTCACCTAAATTACTTCGGCCACTCTAAATCATCACCAACTAACCCTTACCACAACAAACTAAACCCAATCACTTTTAAATTACAAAAAAATGCTCCTAACCATGGCAAACTATGCCAAACTCACCTAAATTACTTCGGCTACCATAAATCATCACCAACTAACCCTTACCACAACAAACTAAACCCAATCACTTTTAAATTATAAAAAAAATGCTACTAACCATAGCAAACTATGCCAAACTCACATAAATTACTTCGGCTATCAAAAATCACCCCCAACTACACTTTACAGCAACAAACTAAGCCCAATCACTTTAAAATTACAAAAAAATGCTAAAAATCATAACAAACTATACCAGAATCACCTAAATTACTTCGGCTACCGTAAATCACCCCCAACTATCCCTTACCACAACAAACCAAACCATATCATCTTAAAATTACAAAAAAAGGTGTACAAATCATAACAAACTATGCCAGACTCACCTAAATTACTTCGGCTACTCTAAATCATCACCAACTAACCCTTACCACAACAAACTTAACCCAATCACTTTTTAATTACAAAAAAATGCTACTAACCATCGCAAACTATACCAAACTCACCTAAATAACTTCGGCTACCATAAATCATCACCAACTAACCCTTACCACAACAAACTAAACCCAATCACTTTTAAATTATAAAAAAAATGCTACTAACCATAGCAAACTATGCCAAACTCACATAAATTACTTCGGCTATCAAAAATCACCCCCAACTACACTTTACAGCAACAAACTAAGCCCAATCACTTTAAAATTACAAAAAAATGCTAAAAATCATAACAAACTATACCAGAATCACCTAAATTACTTCGGCTACCGTAAATCACCCCCAACTTTCCCCTACCACAACAAACCAAACCATATCATCTTAAAATTACAAAAAAAGGTGTACAAATCATAACAAACTATGCCAGACTCACCTAAATTACTTCGGCTACTCTAAATCATCACCAACTAACCCTTACCACAACAAACTAAACCCAATCACTTTTAAATTACAAAAAAATGCTACTAACCATAGCAAACTATGCCAAACTAACCTAATTTCTTCGGCTATCAAAAATCACCCCCAACTACACTTTACAGCAACAAACTAAGCCCAATCACTTTAAAATTACAAAAAAATGCTAAAAATCATAACAAACTATACCAGAATCACCTAAATTACTTCGGCTACCGTAAATCACCCCCAACTATCCCTTACCACAACAAACCAAACCATATCATCTTAAAATTACAAAAAAAGGTGTACAAATCATAACAAACTATGCCAGACTCACCTAAATTACTTCGACTACCATAAATCATCACCAACTAACCCTTACCACAACAAACTAAACCCAATCACTTTGAAATTACAAAAAAATGCTACTAACCATAGCAAACTATGCCAAACTCTCCTAAATTACTTCGGCTACCATAAATCATCACCAACTAACCCTTACCGCAACAAACTAAACCCAATCACTTTTAAATTACAAAAAAATGCTACTAACCATAGCAAACTATGCCAAACACACCTAAATTACTTCGGCTATCAAAAATCACCCCCAACAACACTTTACAGCAACAAACTAAGCCCAATCACTTTAAAATTACAAAAAAATGCTAAAAATCATAACAAACTATACCAGAATCACCTAAATTACTTCGGCTACCGTAAATCACCCCCAACTATCCCTTACCACAACAAACCAAACCATATCATCTTAAAATTACAAAAAAAGGTGTACAAATCATAACAAACTATGCCAGACTCACCTAAATTACTTCGGCTATTCTAAATCATCACCAACTAACCCTTACCACAACAAACTAAACCCAATCACTTTTTAATTACAAAAAAATGCTACTAACCATAGCAAACTATGCCAAACTCACCTAAATAACTTCGGCTACCATAAATCATCACCAACTAACCCTTACCACAACAAACCAAACCATATCATCTTAAAATTACAAAAAAGGTGTACAAATCATAACAAACAATGCCAGACTCACCTAAATTACTTCGGCTACTCTGAATCATCACCAACTAACCCTTACCACAACAAACTAAACCCAATCACTTTTAAATTACAAAAAAATGCTACTAACCATAGCAAACTATGCCAAACTAACCTAATTTCTTCGGCTATCAAAAATCACCCCCAACTACACTTTACAGCAACAAACTAAGCCCAATCACTTTAAAATTACAAAAAAATGCTAAAAATCATAACAAACTATACCAGGATCACCTAAATTACTTCGGCTACCGTAAATAACCCCCAACTATCCCTTACCACAACAAACCAAACCATATCATCTTAAAATTATAAAAAAAGGTGTACAAATCATAACAAACTATGCCAGACTCACCTAAATTACTTCGGCCACTCTAAATCATCACCAACTAACCCTTACCACAACAAACTAAACCCAATCACTTTTAAATTACAAAAAAATGCTACTAACCATAGCAAACTATGCCAAACTAACCTAATTTCTTCGGCTATCAAAAATCACCCCCAACTACACTTTACAGCAACAAACTAAGCCCAATCACTTTAAAATTACAAAAAAATGCTAAAAATCATAACAAACTATACCAGAATCACCTAAATTACTTCGGCTACCGTAAATCACCCCCAACTATCCCTTACCACAACAAACCAAACCATATCATCTTAAAATTACAAAAAAAGGTGTACAAATCATAACAAACTATGCCAGACTCACCTAAATTACTTCGACTACCATAAATCATCACCAACTAACCCTTACCACAACAAACTAAACCCAATCACTTTGAAATTACAAAAAAATGCTACTAACCATAGCAAACTATGCCAAACTCTCCTAAATTACTTCGGCTACCATAAATCATCACCAACTAACCCTTACCGCAACAAACTAAACCCAATCACTTTTAAATTACAAAAAAATGCTACTAACCATAGCAAACTATGCCAAACACACCTAAATTACTTCGGCTATCAAAAATCACCCCCAACAACACTTTACAGCAACAAACTAAGCCCAATCACTTTAAAATTACAAAAAAATGCTAAAAATCATAACAAACTATACCAGAATCACCTAAATTACTTCGGCTACCGTAAATCACCCCCAACTATCCCTTACCACAACAAACCAAACCATATCATCTTAAAATTACAAAAAAAGGTGTAGAAATCATAACAAACTATGCCAGACTCACCTAAATTACTTCGGCTATTCTAAATCATCACCAACTAACCCTTACCACAACAAACTAAACCCAATCACTTTTTAATTACAAAAAAATGCTACTAACCATAGCAAACTATGCCAAACTCACCTAAATAACTTCGGCTACCATAAATCATCACCAACTAACCCTTACCACAACAAACTAAACCCAATCACTTTTAAATTACAAAAAAATGCTACTAACCATAGCAAACTATGCCAAACTCACCTAAATTACTTCGGCTATCAAAAATCACCCCCAACTACACTTTACAGCAACAAACTAAGCCCAATCACTTTAAAATTACAAAAAAATGCTAAAAATCATAACAAACTATACCAGAATCACCTAAATTACTTCGGCTACAGTAAATCACCCCCAACTAACCCTTACCACAACAAACCAAACCATATCATCTTAAAATTACAAAAAAAGGTGTACAAATCATAACAAACTATGCCAGACTCACCTAAATTACTTCGGCTATTCTAAATCATCACCAACTAACCCTTACCACAACAAACTAAACCCAATCACTTTTTAATTACAAAAAAATGCTACTAACCATAGCAAACTATGCCAAACTCACCTAAATAACTTCGGCTACCATAAATCATCACCAACTAACCCTTACCACAACAAACTAAACCCAATCACTTTTAAATTACAAAAAAATGCTACTAACCATAGCAAACTATGCCAAACTCTCCTAAATTACTTCGGCTACCAAAAAACATCACCAACTAACTCTTACCACCACAAACTAAACCCAATCAATTTTAAATTACAAAAAAATGCTACTAATCATAGCAAACTATGCCAAACTCACCTAAATTACTTCGGCTATCAAAAATCACCCCCAACTACACTTTACAGCAACAAACTAAGCCCAATCACTTTAAAATAAAAAAAAATGCTAAAAATTATAACAAACTATACCAGAATCACCTAAATTACTTCGGCTAACGTAAGTCACCCCCAACTATCCCTTACCACAACAAACCAAACCATATCATCTTAAAATTACAAAAAAAGGTGTACAAATCATAACAAACTATGCCAGACTCACCTAAATTACTTCGGATACTCTAAATCATCACCAAATAACCCTTACCACAACAAACTAAACCCAATCACTTTTAAATTACAAAAAAATGCTACTAACCATAGCAAACTATGCTAAACTCACCTAAATTACTTCGGCTACTCTAAATCATCACCAACTAACCCTTACCACAACAAACTAAACCCAATCACTTTTAAATTACAAAAAAATGCTACTAACCATAGCAAACTATGCCAAACTCTCCTAAATTACTTCGGCTACCATAAATCATCACCAACTAACCCTTACCGCAACAAACTAAACCCAATCACTTTTAAATTACAAAAAAATGCTACTAACCATAGCAAACTATGCCAAACTCACCTAAATTACTTCGGCTATCAAAAATCATCCCCAACAACACTTTACAGCAACAAACTAAGCCCAATCACTTTAAAATTACAAAAAAATGCTAAAAATCATAACAAACTATACCAGAATCACCTAAATTACTTCGGCTACCGTAAATCACCCCCAACTATCCCTTACCACAACAAACCAAACCATATTATATTAAAATTACAAAAAATGGTGTACAAATCATAACAAACTATGCCAGACTCACCTAAATTACTTCGGCTACTCTAAATCATCACCAACTAACCCTTACCACAACAAACTAAACCCAATGACTTTTAAATTACAAAAAAATGCTACTAACCATAGCAAACTATGCCAAACTCACCTAAATTACTTCGGCTATCAAAAATCACCCCCAACTACACTTTACAGCAACAAACTAAGCCCAATCACTTTAAAATTACAAAAAAATGCTAAAAATTATAACAAACTATACCAGAATCACCTAAATTACTTCGGCTACCGTAAATCACCCCCAACTATCCCTTACCACAACAAAATAAACCATATCATCTTGAAATTACAAAAAAGGTGTACAAATCATAACAAACTATGCCAGACTCACCTAAATTACTTCGGCTACTCTGAATCATCACCAACTAACCCTTACCACAACAAACTAAACCCAATCACTTTTAAATTACAAAAAAATGCTACTAACCATAGCAAACTATGCTAAACTCACCTAAATTACTTCGGCTACTCTAAATCATCACCAACTAACCCTTACCACAACAAACTAAACCCAATCACTTTTAAATTACAAAAAAATGCTACTAACCATAGCAAACTATGCCAAACTCTCCTAAATTACTTCGGCTACCATAAATCATCACCAACTAACCCTTACCGCAACAAACTAAACCCAATCACTTTTAAATTACAAAAAAATGCTACTAACCATAGCAAACTATGCTAAACTCACCTAAATTACTTCGGCTACTCTAAATCATCACCAACTAACCCTTACCACAAAACAAAACTAAGCCCAATCACTTTAAAATTACAAAAAAATGCCAAAAATCATAACAAACTATACCAGAATCACCTAAATTACTTCGGCTACCGTAAATCACCCCCAACTATCCCTTACCACAACAAACCAAACCATATCATCTTAAAATTACAAAAAAAGGTGTACAAATCATAACAAACTATGCCAGACTCACCTAAATTACTTCGGCTACTCTAAATCATCACCAACTAACCCTTACCACAACAAACTAAACCCAATCACTTTTAAATTACAAAAAAATGCTACTAACCATAGCAAACTATGCGAAACTCACCTAAATTACTTCTGCTACCATAAATCATCACCAACTAACCCTTACCACAACAAACTAAACCCAATCACTTTTAAATTACAAAAAAATGCTACTAACCATCGCAAACTATGCCAAACACACCTAAAAAAATCACCCCAACTACACTTTACAGCAACAAACTAATCCCAATCACTTTAAAATTACAAAAAAATGCTAAAAATCATAACAAACTATACCAGAATCACCTAAATTACTTCGGCTACCGTAAATCACCCCCAACTATCCCTTACCACAACAAAATAAACCATATCATCTTGAAATTACAAAAAAGGTGTACAAATCATAACAAACTATGCCAGACTCACCTAAATTACTTCGGCTACTCTGAATCATCACCAACTAACCCTTACCACAACAAACTAAACCCAATCACTTTTAAATTACAAAAAAATGCTCCTAACCATAGCAAACTATGCCAAACTCACCTAAATTACTTCGGCTACCAAAAATCATCACCAACTAACCCTTACCACAAAACAAAACTAAGCCCAATCACTTTAAAATTACAAAAAAATGCCAAAAATCATAACAAACTATACCAGAATCACCTAAATTACTTCGGCTACCGTAAATCACCCCCAACTATCCCTTACCACAACAAACCAAACCATATCATCTTAAAATTACAAAAAAAGGTGTACAAATCATAACAAACTATGCCAGACTCACCTAAATTACTTCGGCTACTCTAAATCATCACCAACTAACCCTTACCACAACAAACTAAACCCAATCACTTTTAAATTACAAAAAAATGCTACTAACCATAGCAAACTATGCCAAACTCACCTAAATTACTTCTGCTACCATAAATCATCACCAACTAACCCTTACCACAACAAACTAAACCCAATCACTTTTAAATTACAAAAAAATGCTACTAACCATCGCAAACTATGCCAAACACACCTAAAAAAATCACCCCAACTACACTTTACAGCAACAAACTAATCCCAATCACTTTAAAATTACAAAAAAATGCTAAAAATCATAACAAACTATACCAGAATCACCTAAATTACTTCGGCTACCGTAAATCACCCCCAACTATCCCTTACCACAACAAACCAAACCATATCATCTTAAAATTACAAAAAAAGGTGTACAACTCATAACAAACTATGCCAGACTCACCTAAATTACTTCGGCTAATCTAAATCATCACCAACTAACCCTTACCACAACAAACTAAACCCAATCACTTTTAAATTACAAAAAAATGCTACTAACCATAGCAAACTATGCCAAACTCACCTAAATTACTTCGGCTACCATAAATCATCACCAACTAACCCTTACCACAACAAACTAAACCCAATCACTTTTAAATTACAAAAAAATGCTACTAACCATAGCAAACTATGCCAAACTCACCTAAATTACTTCGGCTATCAAAAATCACCCCCAACTACATTTTACAGCAACAAACTAAGCCCAATCATTTTAAAATTACAAAAAAATGCTAAAAATCATAACAAACTACACCAGAATCACCTAAATTACTTCGGCTACCGTAAATCATCACCAACTAACCCTTACCACAACAAACTAACCCCAATCACTTTTATACTACAAAAAAATGCTCCTAACCATAGCAAACTATGCCAAACTCACCTAAATTACTTCGGCTACCATAAATCATCACCAACTAACCCTTACCACAACAAACTAAACCCAATCACTTTTAAATTACAAAAAAATGCTACTAACCATAGCAAACAATGCCAAACTCACCTAAATTACTTCGGCTATCAAAAATCACCCCCAACTACACTTTACAGCAACAAACTAAGCCCAATCACTTTAAAATTACAAAAAAATGCTAAAAATCATAACAAACTATACCAGAATCACCTAAATTACTTCGGCTACCGTAAATCACCCCCAACTTTCCCCTACCCCAACAAACCAAACCATATCATCTTAAAATTACAAAAAAAGGTGTACAAATCTTAACAAACTATGCCAGACTCACCTAAATTACTTTGGCTACTCTAAATCATCACCAACTAACCCTTACCACAACAAACTAAACCCTATCACTTTTAAATTACAAAAAAATGCTTCTAACCATAGCAAATTATGACAAACTCACCTAAATTTCTTCGGCTACCATAAATCATCACCAACTAACCCTTACCACAACAAACTAAACCCAATCACTTTTAAACTACAAAAAAATGCTACTAACCATAGCAAACTATGCCAAACTCACCTAAATTACTTCGGCTATCAAAAATCACCCCCAACTACACTTTACAGCAACAAACTAAGCCCAATCACTTTAAAATTACAAAACAATGCTAAAAATCATAACAAACTATACCAGAATCACCTAAATTACTTCGGCTACCGTAAATCACCCCCAACTTTCCCCTACCACAACAAACCAAACCATATCATCTTAAAATTACAAAAAAAGGTGTACAAATCATAACAAACTATGCCAGACTCACCTAAATTACTTCGGCTACCATAAATCATCACCAACTAACCCTTACTACAACAAACTAAACCCAATCACTTTTAAATTACAAAAAAATGCTACTAACCATAGCAAACTATGCCAAACTCTCCTAAATTACTTCGGCTACCATAAATCATCACCAACTATCCCTTACCGCAACAAACTAAACCCAATCACTTTTAAATTACAAAAAAATGCTACTAACCATAGCAAACTATGCCAAACACACCTAAATTACTTCGGCTATCAAAAATCACCTTCAACAACACTTTACAGCAACAAACTAAGCCCAATCACTTGAAAATTACAAAAAAATGCTAAAAATCATAACAAACTATACCAGAATCACCTAAATTACTTCGACTACCGTAAATCACCCCCCACTATCCCTTACCACAACAAACCAAACCATATCATCTTAAAATTACAAAAAAAGGTGTACAAATCATAACAAACTATGCCAGACTCACCTAAATTACTTCGGCTATTCTAAATCATCACCAACTAACCCTTACCACAACAAACTAAACCCAATCACTTTTTAATTACAAAAAAATGCTACTAACCATAGCAAACTATGCCAAACTCACCTAAATAACTTCGGCTACCATAAATCATCACCAACTAACCCTTACCACAACAAACTAAACCCAATCACTTTTAAATTACAAAAAAATGCTACTAACCATAGCAAACTATGCCAAACTCACCTAAATTACTTCGGCTATCAAAAATCACCCCCAACTACACTTTACAGCAACAAACTAAGCCCAATCACTTTAAAATTACAAAAAAATGCTAAAAATCATAACAAACTATACCAGAATCACCTAAATTACTTCGGCTACCGTAAATCACCCCCAACTATCTTTTACCACAACAAACCAAACCATATCATCTTAAAATTACAAAAAAAGGTGTACAAATCATAACAAACTATGCCAGACTCACCTAAATTACTTCGGCTACTCTAAATCATCACCAACTAACCCTTACCACAACAAACTAAACCCAATCACTTTTAAATTATAAAAAATGCTACTAACCATAGCAAACTATGCCAAACTCACCTAAATTACTTCGGCTATCAAAAATCACCCCCAACTACACTTTACAGCAACAAACTAAGCCCAATCACTTTAAAATTACAAAAAAATACTAAAAATCAGAACAAACTATACCAGAATCACCTAAATTACTTCTGCTACCGTAAATCACCCCCAACTATCCCTTACCACAACAAACCAAACCATATCATCTTAAAATTACAAAAAAGGTGTACAAATCATAACAAACTATGCCAGACTCACCTAAATTACTTCGGCTACCCTGAATCATCACCAACTAACCCTTACCACAACAAACTAAACCCAATCACTTTTAAATTACAAAAAATGCTACTAACCATAGCAAACTATGCCAAACTAACCTAATTTCTTCGGCTATCAAAAATCACCCCCAACTACACTTTACAGCAACAAACTAAGCCCAATCACTTTAAAATTACAAAAAAATGCTAAAAATCATAACAAACTATACCAGAATCACCTAAATTACTTCGGCTACCGTAAATCACCCCCAACTATCCCTTACCACAACAAACCAAACCATATCATCTTAAAATTACAAAAAAAGGTGTACAAATCATAACAAACTATGCCAGACTCACCTAAATTACTTCGGCTACCATAAATCATCACCAACTAACCCTTACCACAACAAACTAACCCCAATCACTTTTATACTACAAAAAAATGCTCCTAACCATAGCAAACTATGCCAAACTCACCTAAATTACTTCGGCTACCATAAATCATCACCAACTAACCCTTACCACAACAAACTAAACCCAATCACTTTTAAATTACAAAAAAATGCTACTAACCATAGCAAACAATGCCAAACTCACCTAAATTACTTCGGCTATCAAAAATCACCCCCAACTACACTTTACAGCAACAAACTAAGCCCAATCACTTTAAAATTACAAAAAAATGCTAAAAATCATAACAAACTATACCAGAATCACCTAAATTACTTCGGCTACCGTAAATCACCCCCAACTTTCCCCTACCCCAACAAACCAAACCATATCATCTTAAAATTACAAAAAAAGGTGTACAAATCTTAACAAACTATGCCAGACTCACCTAAATTACTTTGGCTACTCTAAATCATCACCAACTAACCCTTACCACAACAAACTAAACCCTATCACTTTTAAATTACAAAAAAATGCTTCTAACCATAGCAAATTATGACAAACTCACCTAAATTTCTTCGGCTACCATAAATCATCACCAACTAACCCTTACCACAACAAACTAAACCCAATCACTTTTAAACTACAAAAAAATGCTACTAACCATAGCAAACTATGCCAAACTCACCTAAATTACTTCGGCTATCAAAAATCACCCCCAACTACACTTTACAGCAACAAACTAAGCCCAATCACTTTAAAATTACAAAACAATGCTAAAAATCATAACAAACTATACCAGAATCACCTAAATTACTTCGGCTACCGTAAATCACCCCCAACTTTCCCCTACCACAACAAACCAAACCATATCATCTTAAAATTACAAAAAAAGGTGTACAAATCATAACAAACTATGCCAGACTCACCTAAATTACTTCGGCTACCATAAATCATCACCAACTAACCCTTACTACAACAAACTAAACCCAATCACTTTTAAATTACAAAAAAATGCTACTAACCATAGCAAACTATGCCAAACTCTCCTAAATTACTTCGGCTACCATAAATCATCACCAACTATCCCTTACCGCAACAAACTAAACCCAATCACTTTTAAATTACAAAAAAATGCTACTAACCATAGCAAACTATGCCAAACACACCTAAATTACTTCGGCTATCAAAAATCACCTTCAACAACACTTTACAGCAACAAACTAAGCCCAATCACTTGAAAATTACAAAAAAATGCTAAAAATCATAACAAACTATACCAGAATCACCTAAATTACTTCGACTACCGTAAATCACCCCCCACTATCCCTTACCACAACAAACCAAACCATATCATCTTAAAATTACAAAAAAAGGTGTACAAATCATAACAAACTATGCCAGACTCACCTAAATTACTTCGGCTATTCTAAATCATCACCAACTAACCCTTACCACAACAAACTAAACCCAATCACTTTTTAATTACAAAAAAATGCTACTAACCATAGCAAACTATGCCAAACTCACCTAAATAACTTCGGCTACCATAAATCATCACCAACTAACCCTTACCACAACAAACTAAACCCAATCACTTTTAAATTACAAAAAAATGCTACTAACCATAGCAAACTATGCCAAACTCACCTAAATTACTTCGGCTATCAAAAATCACCCCCAACTACACTTTACAGCAACAAACTAAGCCCAATCACTTTAAAATTACAAAAAAATGCTAAAAATCATAACAAACTATACCAGAATCACCTAAATTACTTCGGCTACCGTAAATCACCCCCAACTATCTTTTACCACAACAAACCAAACCATATCATCTTAAAATTACAAAAAAAGGTGTACAAATCATAACAAACTATGCCAGACTCACCTAAATTACTTCGGCTACTCTAAATCATCACCAACTAACCCTTACCACAACAAACTAAACCCAATCACTTTTAAATTATAAAAAATGCTACTAACCATAGCAAACTATGCCAAACTCACCTAAATTACTTCGGCTATCAAAAATCACCCCCAACTACACTTTACAGCAACAAACTAAGCCCAATCACTTTAAAATTACAAAAAAATACTAAAAATCAGAACAAACTATACCAGAATCACCTAAATTACTTCTGCTACCGTAAATCACCCCCAACTATCCCTTACCACAACAAACCAAACCATATCATCTTAAAATTACAAAAAAGGTGTACAAATCATAACAAACTATGCCAGACTCACCTAAATTACTTCGGCTACCCTGAATCATCACCAACTAACCCTTACCACAACAAACTAAACCCAATCACTTTTAAATTACAAAAAATGCTACTAACCATAGCAAACTATGCCAAACTAACCTAATTTCTTCGGCTATCAAAAATCACCCCCAACTACACTTTACAGCAACAAACTAAGCCCAATCACTTTAAAATTACAAAAAAATGCTAAAAATCATAACAAACTATACCAGAATCACCTAAATTACTTCGGCTACCGTAAATCACCCCCAACTATCCCTTACCACAACAAACCAAACCATATCATCTTAAAATTACAAAAAAAGGTGTACAAATCATAACAAACTATGCCAGACTCACCTAAATTACTTCGGCTACCATAAATCATCACCAACTAACCCTTACTACAACAAACTAAACCCAATCACTTTGAAATTACAAAAAAATGCTACTAACCATAGCAAACTATGTCAAACTCTCCTAAATTACTTCGGCTACCATAAATCATCACCAACTAACCCTTACCGCAACAAACTAAACCCAATCACTTTTAAATTACAAATAAATGCTAGTAACCATAGCAAACTATGCCAAACACACCTAAATTACTTCGGCTATCAAAAATCACCCCCAACAACACTTTACAGCAACAAACTAAGCCCAATCACTTGAAAATTACAAAAAAATGCTAAAAATCATAACAAACTATACCAGAACCACCTAAATTACTTCGGCTACCGTAAATCACCCCCAAATATCCCTTACCACAACAAACCAAACCATATCATCTTAAAATTAAAAAAAAGGTGTACAAATCATAACAAACTATGCCAGACTCACCTAAATTACTTCGGCTATTCTAAATCATCACCAACTAACCCTTACCACAACAAACTAAACCCAATCACTTTTTAATTACAAAAAAATGCTACTAACCATAGCAAACTATGCCAAACTCACCTAAATAACTTCGGCTACCATAAATCATCACCAACTAACCCTTACCACAACAAACTAAACCCAATCACTTTTAAATTACAAAAAAATGCTACTAACCATAGCAAACTATGCCAAACTCACCTAAATTACTTCGGCTATCAAAAATCACCCCCAACTACACTTTACAGCAACAAACTAAGCCCAATCACTTTAAAATTACAAAAAAATGCTAAAAATCATAACAAACTATACCAGAATCACCTAAATTACTTCGGCTACCGTAAATCACCCCCAACTATCCCTTACCACAACAAACCAAACCATATCATCTTAAAATTACAAAAAAAGGTGTACTAATCATAACAAACTATGCCAGACTCACCTAAATTACTTCGGCTACTCTAAATCATCACTAACTAACCCTTACCACAACAAACTAAACCCAATCACTTTTAAATTATAAAAAAATGCTACTAACCATAGCAAACTATGCCAAACTCACCTAAATTACTTCGGCTATCAAAAATCACCCCCAACTACACTTTACAGCAACAAACTAAGCCCAATCACTTTAAAATTACAAAAAAATGCTAAAAATCAGAACAAACTATACCAGAATCACCTAAATTACTTCTGCTACCGTAAATCACCCCCAACTATCCCTTACCACAACAAACCAAACCATATCATCTTAAAATTACAAAAAAGGTGTACAAATCATAACAAACTATGCCAGACTCACCTAAATTACTTCGGCTACTCTGAATCATCACCAACTAACCCTTACCACAACAAACTAAACCCAATCACTTTTAAATTACAAAAAAATGCTACTAACCATAGCAAACTATGCCAAACTAACCTAATTTCTTCGGCTATCAAAAATCACCCCCAACTACACTTTACAGCAACAAACTAAGCCCAATCACTTTAAAATTACAAAAAAATGCTAAAAATCATAACAAACTATACCAGGATCACCTAAATTACTTCGGCTACCGTAAATCACCCCCAACTATCCCTTACCACAACAAACCAAACCATATCATCTTAAAATTATAAAAAAAGGTGTACAAATCATAACAAACTATGCCAGACTCACCTAAATTACTTCGGCCACTCTAAATCATCACCAACTAACCCTTACCACAACAAACTAAACCCAATCACTTTTAAATTACAAAAAAATGCTCCTAACCATGGCAAACTATGCCAAACTCACCTAAATTACTTCGGCTACCATAAATCATCACCAACTAACCCTTACCACAACAAACTAAACCCAATCACTTTTAAATTATAAAAAAAATGCTACTAACCATAGCAAACTATGCCAAACTCACATTAATTACTTCGGCTATCAAAAATCACCCCCAACTACACTTTACAGCAACAAAC
The DNA here is from genome assembly GCA_964023215.1 of Eledona agricola. Classification (NCBI taxonomy): domain Eukaryota; kingdom Metazoa; phylum Arthropoda; class Insecta; order Coleoptera; family Tenebrionidae; genus Eledona; species Eledona agricola. The sequence continues at coordinate 1,058,753 of CAXIEJ010000187.1, forward strand.
TAAGCCCAATCACTTTAAAATTACAAAAAAATGCTAAAAATCATAACAAACTATACCAGAATCACCTAAATTACTTTGGCTACCGTAAATCACCCCCAACTATCCCTTACCACAACAAACCAAACCATATCATCTTAAAATTACAAAAAAAGGTGTACAAATCATAACAAACTATGCCAGACTCACCTAAATTACTTCGGCTACTCTAAATCATCACCAACTAACCCTTACCACAACAAACTAAACCCAATCACTTTTTAATTACAAAAAAATGCTACTAACCATAGCAAACTATGCCAAACTCACCTAAATAACTTCGGCTACCATAAATCATCACCAACTAACCCTTACCACAACAAACTAAACCCAATCACTTTTAAATTACAAAAAAATGCTACTAACCATAGCAAACTATGCCAAACTCTCCTAAATTACTTCGGCTACCAAAAAACATCACCAACTAACTCTTACCACCACAAACTAAACCCAATCAATTTTAAATTACAAAAAAATGCTACTAATCATAGCAAACTATGCCAAACTCACCTAAATTACTTCGGCTATCAAAAATCACCCCCAACAACACTTTACAGCAACAAACTAAGCCCAATCACTTTAAAATTACAAAAAAATGCTAAAAATCATAACAAACTATACCAGAATCACCTAAATTACTTCGGCTACCGTAAATCACCCCCAACTATACCTTACCACAACAAACCAAACCATATCATCTTAAAATTACAAAAAAAGGTGTACAAATCATAAAAAACTATGCCAGACTCACCTAAATTACTTCGGCTATTCTAAATCATCACCAACTAACCCTTACCACAACAAACTAAACCCAATCACTTTTTAATTTCAAAAAAATGCTACTAACCATAGGAAACTATGCCAAACTCACCTAAATAACTTCGGCTACCATAAATCATCACCAACTAACCCTTACCACAACAAACTAAACCCAATCACTTTTAAATTACAAAAAAATGCTACTAACCATAGCAAACTATGCCAAACTCTCCTAAATTACTTCGGCTACCAAAAAACATCACCAACTAACTCTTACCACCACAAACTAAACCCAATCAATTTTAAATTACAAAAAAATGCTACTAATTATAGCAAACTATGCCAAACTCACCTAAATTACTTCGGCTATCAAAAATCACCCCCAACTACACTTTACAGCAACAAACTAAGCCCAATCACTTTAAAATAAAAAAAAATGCTAAAAATTATAACAAACTATACCAGAATCACCTAAATTACTTCGGCTACCGTAAGTCACCCCCAACTATCCCTTACCACAACAAACCAAACCATATCATCTTAAAATTACAAAAAAAGGTGTACAAATCATAACAAACTATGCCAGACTCACCTAAATTACTTCGGATACTCTAAATCATCACCCAATAACCCTTACCACAACAAACTAAACCCAATCACTTTTAAATTACAAAAAAATGCTACTAACCATAGCAAACTATGCTAAACTCACCTAAATTACTTCGGCTACTCTAAATCATCACCAACTAACCCTTACCACAACAAACTAAACCCAATCACTTTTAAATTACAAAAAAATGCTACTAACCATAGCAAACTATCCCAAACTCTCCTAAATTACTTCGGCTACCATAAATCATCACCAACTAACCCTTACCGCAACAAACTAAACCCAATCACTTTTAAATTACAAAAAAATGCTACTAACCATAGCAAACTATGTCAAACTCACCTAAATTACTTCGGCTATCAAAAATCATCCCCAACAACACTTTACAGCAACAAACTAAGCCCAATCACTTTAAAATTACAAAAAAATGCTAAAAATCATAACAAACTATACCAGAATCACCTAAATTACTTCGGCTACCGTAAATCACCCCCAACTATCCCTTACCACAACAAACCAAACCATATCATCTTAAAATTACAAAAAAAGGTGTACAAATCATAACAAACTATGCCAGACTCACCTAAATTACTTCGGCTACTCTAAATCATCACCAACTAACCCTTACCACAACAAACTAAACCCAATGACTTTTAAATTACAAAAAAATGCTACTAACCATAGCAAACTATGCCAAACTCACCTAAATTACTTCGGCTATCAAAAATCACCCCCAACTACACTTTACAGCAACAAACTAAGCCCAATCACTTTAAAATTACAAAAAAATGCTAAAAATCATAACAAACTATACCAGAATCACCTAAATTACTTCGGCTACCGTAAATCACCCCCAACTATCCTTTACCACAACAAACCAAACCATATCATCTTAAGATTACAAAAAAAGATGTACAAATCATAACAAACTATGCCAGACTCACCTAAATTACTTCGGCTACCCTAAATCATCACCAACTAATTCTTACCACAACAAACTAAACCCAATCACTTTTAAATTACAAAAAAATGCTACTAACCATAGCAAACTATGCCAAACTCACCTAAATTACTTCGGCTACCATAAATCATCACCAACTAACCCTTACCACAACAAACTAAACCCAATCACTTTTAAATTACAAAAAAATGCTCCTAACCATGGCAAACTATGCCAAACTCACCTAAATTACTTCGGCTACCATAAATCATCACCAACTAACCCTTACCACAACAAACTAAACCCAATCACTTTTAAATTATAAAAAAAATGCTACTAACCATAGCAAACTATGCCAAACTCACATTAATTACTTCGGCTATCAAAAATCACCCCCAACTACACTTTACAGCAACAAACTAAGCCCAATCACTTTAAAATTACAAAAAAATGCTAAAAATCATAACAAACTATACCAGAATCACCTAAATTACTTTGGCTACCGTAAATCACCCCCAACTATCCCTTACCACAACAAACCAAACCATATCATCTTAAAATTACAAAAAAAGGTGTACAAATCATAACAAACTATGCCAGACTCACCTAAATTACTTCGGCTACTCTAAATCATCACCAACTAACCCTTACCACAACAAACTAAACCCAATCACTTTTTAATTACAAAAAAATGCTACTAACCATAGCAAACTATGCCAAACTCACCTAAATAACTTCGGCTACCATAAATCATCACCAACTAACCCTTACCACAACAAACTAAACCCAATCACTTTTAAATTACAAAAAAATGCTACTAACCATAGCAAACTATGCCAAACTCTCCTAAATTACTTCGGCTACCAAAAAACATCACCAACTAACTCTTACCACCACAAACTAAACCCAATCAATTTTAAATTACAAAAAAATGCTACTAATCATAGCAAACTATGCCAAACTCACCTAAATTACTTCGGCTATCAAAAATCACCCCCAACAACACTTTACAGCAACAAACTAAGCCTAATCACTTTAAAATTACAAAAAAATGCTAAAAATCATAACAAACTATACCAGAATCACCTAAATTACTTCGGCTACCGTAAATCACCCCCAACTATCCCTTACCACAACAAACCAAACCATATCATCTTAAAATTACAAAAAAAGGTGTACAAATCATAAAAAACTATGCCAGACTCACCTAAATTACTTCGGCTATTCTAAATCATCACCAACTAACCCTTACCACAACAAACTAAACCCAATCACTTTTTAATTTCAAAAAAATGCTACTAACCATAGCAAACTATGCCAAACTCACCTAAATAACTTCGGCTACCATAAATTATCACCAACTAACCCTTACCACAACAAACTAAACCCAATCACTTTTAAATTACAAAAAAATGCTACTAACCATAGCAAACTATGCCAAACTCTCCTAAATTACTTCGGCTACCAAAAAACATCACCAACTAACTCTTACCACCACAAACTAAACCCAATCAATTTTAAATTACAAAAAAATGCTACTAATCATAGCAAACTATGCCAAACTCACCTAAATTACTTCGGCTATCAAAAATCACCCCCAACTACACTTTACAGCAACAAACTAAGCCCAATCACTTTAAAATAAAAAAAAATGCTAAAAATTATAACAAACTATACCAGAATCACCTAAATTACTTCGGCTACCGTAAGTCACCCCCAACTATCCCTTACCACAACAAACCAAACCATATCATCTTAAAATTACAAAAAAAGGTGTACAAATCATAACAAACTATGCCAGACTCACCTAAATTACTTCGGATACTCTAAATCATCACCAAATAACCCTTACCACAACAAACTAAACCCAATCACTTTTAAATTACAAAAAAATGCTACTAACCATAGCAAACTATGCTAAACTCACCTAAATTACTTCGGCTACTCTAAATCATCACCAACTAACCCTTACCACAACAAACTAAACCCAATCACTTTTAAATTACAAAAAAATGCTACTAACCATAGCAAACTATGCCAAACTCTCCTAAATTACTTCGGCTACCATAAATCATCACCAACTAACCCTTACCGCAACAAACTAAACCCAATCACTTTTAAATTACAAAAAAATGCTACTAACCATAGCAAACTATGTCAAACTCACCTAAATTACTTCGGCTATCAAAAATCATCCCCAACAACACTTTACAGCAACAAACTAAGCCCAATCACTTTAAAATTACAAAAAAATGCTAAAAATCATAACAAACTATACCAGAATCACCTAAATTACTTCGGCTACCGTAAATCACCCCCAACTATCCCTTACCACAACAAACCAAACCATATCATCTTAAAATTACAAAAAAAGGTGTACAAATCATAACAAACTATGCCAGACTCACCTAAATTACTTCGGCTACTCTAAATCATCACCAACTAACCCTTACCACAACAAACTAAACCCAATGACTTTTAAATTACAAAAAAATGCTACTAACCATAGCAAACTATGCCAAACTCACCTAAATTACTTCGGCTATCAAAAATCACCCCCAACTACACTTTACAGCAACAAACTAAGCCCAATCACTTTAAAATTACAAAAAAATGCTAAAAATCATAACAAACTATACCAGAATCACCTAAATTACTTCGGCTACCGTAAATCACCCCCAACTATCCTTTACCACAACAAACCAAACCATATCATCTTAAGATTACAAAAAAAGATGTACAAATCATAACAAACTATGCCAGACTCACCTAAATTACTTCGGCTACTCTAAATCATCACCAACTAATTCTTACCACAACAAACTAAACCCAATCACTTTTAAATTACAAAAAAATGCTACTAACCATAGCAAACTATGCCAAACTCACCTAAATTACTTCGGCTACCATAAATCATCACCAACTAACCCTTACCACAACAAACTAAACCCAATCACTTTTAAATTACAAAAAAATGATACTAACCATAGCAAACTATGCCAAACTCACCTAAATTACTTCGGCTATCAAAAATCACCCCCAACTACACTTTACAGCAACAAACTAAGCCCAATCACTTTAAAATTACAAAAAAATGCTAAAAATCATAACAAACTATACCAGAATCACCTAAACTACATCGGCTAACGTAAATCACCCCCAACTATCCCTTACCACAACAATCCAAACCATATCATCTTAAAATTACAAAAAAAGGTGTACAAATCATAACAATCTATGCCAGACTCACCTAAATTACTTCGGCTACTCTAAATCATCACCAACTAACCCTTACCACAACAAACTAAACCCAATCACTTTTAAATTACAAAAAAATGCTCCTAACCATAGCAAACTATGCCAAACTCACCTAAATTACTTCGGCTACCAAAAATCATCACCAACTAACCCTTACCACAAAACAAAACTAAGCCCAATCACTTTAAAATTACAAAAAAATGCCAAAAATCATAACAAACTATACCAGAATCACCTAAATTACTTCGGCTACCGTAAATCACCCCCAACTATCCCTTACCACAACAAACCAAACCATTTCATCTTAAAATTACAAAAAAAGGTGTACAAATCATAACAAACTATGCCAGACTCACCTAAATTACTTCGGCTACTCTAAATCATCACCAACTAACCCTTACCACAACAAACTAAACCCAATCACTTTTAAATTACAAAAAAATGCTACTAACCATAGCAAACTATGCCAAACTCACCTAAATTACTTCTGCTACCATAAATCATCACCAACTAACCCTTACCACAACAAACTAAACCCAACCACTTTTAAATTACAAAAAAATGCTACTAACCATCGCAAACTATGCCAAACACACCTAAAAAAATTAACCCAACTACACTTTACAGCAACAAACTAATCCCAATCACTTTAAAATTACAAAAAAATGCTAAAAATCATAACAAACTATACCAGAATCACCTAAATTACTTCGGCTAACGTAAATCACCCCCAACTATCCCTTACCACAACAAACCAAACCATATCATCTTAAAATTACAAAAAAAGGTGTACAACTCATAACAAACTATGCCAGACTCACCTAAATTACTTCGGCTAATCTAAATCATCACCAACTAACCCTTACCACAACAAACTAAACCCAATCACTTTTAAATTACAAAAAAATGCTACTAACCATAGCAAACTATGCCAAACTCACCTAAATTACTTCGGCTACCATAAATCATCACCAACTAACCCTTACCACAACAAACTAAACCCAATCACTTTTAAATTACAAAAAAATGCTACTAACCATAGCAAACTATGCCAAACTCACCTAAATTACTTCGGCTATCAAAAATCACCCCCAACTACATTTTACAGCAACAAACTAAGCCCAATCATTTTAAAATTACAAAAAAATGCTAAAAACCATAACAAACTATACCAGAATCACCTAAATTACTTCGGCTACCGTAAATCATCACCAACTAACCCTTACCACAACAAACTAAACCCAATCACTTTTAAATTACAAAAAAATGCTACTAACTATAGCAAACTATGCCAAACTCACCTAAATTACTTCGGCTATCAAAAATCACCCCCAACTACACTTTACAGCAACAAACTAAGCCCAATCACTTTAAAATTACAAAAAAATGCTAAAAATCATAACAAACTATACCAGAATCACCAAAATTACTTCGGCTGCCGTAAATCACCCCCAACTATCCCTTACCACAACAAACCAAACCATATCATCTTAAAATTACAAAAAAAGGTGTACAAATCATAACAAACTATGCCAGACTCAAAATCATCACCAAATAACCCTTACCACAACAAACTAAACCCAATCACTTTTAAATTACAAAAAAATGCTACTAACCATAGCAAACTATGCTAAACTCACCTAAATTACTTCGGCTACTCTAAATCATCACCAACTAACCCTTACCACAACAAACTAAACCCAATCACTTTTAAATTACAAAAAAATGCTACTAACCAAGGCAAACTATGCCAAACTCACCTAAATTACTTCGGCTATCAAAAATCACCCCCAACTACACTTTACAGCAACAAACTAAGCCCAATCACTTTAAAATAAAAAAAAAATGCTAAAAATTATAACAAACTATACCAGAATCACCTAAATTACTTCGGCTACCGTAAATCACCCCCAACTATGCCTTACCGCAACAAACCCAACCATATCATCTTAAAATTACAAAAAAAGGTGTACAAATCATAGCAAACTATGCCAGACTCACCTAAATTACTTCGGCTACTCTAAATCATCACCAACTAACCCTTACCACAACAAACTAAACCCAATCACTTTTAAATTACAAAAAAATGCTACTAACCATAGCAAACTATGCCAAACTCTCCTAAATTACTTCGGCTACCAAAAAACATCACCAACTAACTCTTACCACCACAAACTAAACCCAATCAATTTTAAATTACAAAAAAATGCTACTAATCATAGCAAACTATGCCAAACTCACCTAAATTACTTCGGCTATCAAAAATCACCCCCAACTACACTTTACAGCAACAAACTAAGCCCAATCACTTTAAAATAAAATAAAATGCTAAAAATCATAACAAACTATTCCAGAATTACCCAAATTACTTCGGCTACCGTAAGTCACCCCCAACTATCCCTTACCACAACAAACCAAACCATATCATCTAAAAGTTACAAAAAAAGGTGTACAAATCATAACAAACTATGCCAGACTCACCTAAATTACTTCGGCTACTCTAAATCATTACCAACTAACCCTTACCACAACAAACTAAACCCAATCACTTTTAAATTACAAAAAAATGCTACTAACAATAGCAAACTATGCCAATCTCACCTAAATTACTTCGGCTAACATAAATCATCACCAACTAACCCTTACCACAACAAACTAAACCCAATCATTTTTAAATTACAAAAAAATGCTACTAACCATAGCAAACTATGCCAAACTCACCTAAATTACTTCGGCTATCAAAAATCACCCCCAACTACACTTTACAGTAACAAACTAATCCCAATCACTTTAAAATTACAAAAAAATGCTAAAAATCATAACAAACTATACCAGAATCACCTAAATTACTTCGGCTACCGTAAATCACCCCCAACTATCCCTCACCGCAACAAACCAAACCATATAATTTTAAAATTACAAAAAAAGGTGTACAAATCGTAACAAACTATGCCAGACTCACCTAAATTACTTCGGCTACTCTAAATCATCACCAACTAACCCTTACCACAACAAACTAAACCCAATCACTTTTAAATTACACAAAAATGCTACTAACCATAGCAAACTATGCCAAACTCACCTAAATTACTTCGGCTACCATAAATCATCACCAACTAACCCTTACCACAACAAACTAAACCCAATCACTTTTAAATTACAAAAAAATGCTACTAACCATAGCAAACTATGCCAAACTCACCTAAATTACTTCGGCTACCATAAATCATCACCAACTAACCCTGACCACAACAAACTAAACCCAATCACTCTTAAATTACAAAAAAATGCTACTAACTATAGCAGACTATGCCAAACTCACCTAAATTACTTCGGCTATCAACAATCACCCCCAACTACACTTTACAGCAACAAACTAAGCCCAATCACTTTAAAATTACAAAAAAATGCTAAAAATCATAACAAACTATACAAGAATCACCTAAATTACTTCGGTTACCGTAAATCACCCCCAACTATCCCTTACCACAACAAACCAAACCATATCATCTTAAAATTACAAAAAAAGGTGTACAAATCATAACAAACTATGCCAGACTCACCTAAATTACTTCGGCTACTCTAAATCATCACCAACTAACCATTACCACAACAAACTAAACCCAATCACTTTTAAATTACAAAAAAATGCTTCTAACCATAGCAAACTATGCCAAACTCACCTAAATTACTTCGGCTACGATAAATCATCACCAACTAACCCTTACCACAACAAACTAAACCCAATCACTTTTAAATTACAAAAAAATGCTACTAACCATAACAAACTATGCCATACTCACCTAAATTACTTCGGCTATCAAAAATCACCCCTAACTACACTTTACAGCAACAAACTAAGCCCAATCACTTTAAAATTACAAAAAAATGCTAAAAATCATAACAAACTATACCAGGATCACCTAAATTACTTCGGCTACCGTAAATCACCCCCAACTATCCCTTACCACAACAAACCAAACCATATCATCTTAAGATTACAAAAAAAGATGTACAAATCATAACAAACTATGCCAGACTCACCTAAATTACTTCGGCTACTCTAAATCATCACCAACTAACCCTTACCACAACAAACTAAACCCAATCACTTTTAAATTACAAAAAAATGCTACTAACCATAGCAAACTATGCCAAACTCACTTAAATTACTTCGGCTATCAAAAATCACCCCCAACTACACTTTACAGCAACAAACTTAGCCCAATCACTTTAAAATTACAAAAAAATGCTAAAAATCAGAACAAACTATACCAGAATCACCTAAATTACTTCGGCTACCGTAAATCACCCCCAACTATCCCTTACCACAACAAACCAAACCATATCATCTTAAAATTACAAAAAAGGTGTACAAATCATAACATACTATGCCAGACTCACCTAAATTACTTCGGCTACTCTAAATCATCACCAACTAACCCTTACCACAACAAACTAAACCCAATCATTTTTAAATTACAAAAAAATGCTACTAACCATAGCAAACTATGCCAAACTAACCTAATTTCTTCGGCTATCAAAAATTACCCCCAACTACACTTTACAGCAACAAACTAAGCCCAATCACTTTAAAATTACAAAAAAATGCTAAAAATCATAACAAACTATACCAGAATCACCTAAATTACTTCGGCTACCGTAAATCACCCCCAACTATCTCTTACCACAACAAACCAAACCATATCATCTTAAAATTACAAAAAAAGGTGTACAAATCATAACAAACTATGCCAGACTCACCTAAATTACTTCGGCTACTCTAAATCATCACCAACTAACCCTTACCACAACAAACTAAACCCAATCACTTTTAAATTACAAAAAAATGCTACTAACCATAGCAAACTATGCCAAACTCACTTAAATTACTTCGGCTATCAAAAATCACCCCCAACTACACTTTACAGCAACAAACTAAGCCCAATCACTTTAAAATTACAAAAAAATGCTAAAAATCAGAACAAACTATACCAGAATCACCTAAATTACTTCGGCTACCGTAAATCACCCCCAACTATCCCTTACCACAACAAACCAAACCATATCATCTTAAAATTACAAAAAAGGTGTACAAATCATAACAAACTATGCCAGACTCACCTAAATTACTTCGGCTACTCTAAATCATCACCAACTAACCCTTACCACAACAAACTAAACCCAATCACTTTTAAATTACACAAAAATGCTACTAACCATAGCAAACTATGCCAAACTCACCTAAATTACTTCGGCTACCATAAATCATCACCAACTAACCCTTACCACAACAAACTAAACCCAATCACTTTTAAATTACAAAAAAATGCTACTAACCATAGCAAACTATGCCAAACTCACTTAAATTACTTCGGCTATCAAAAATCACCCCCAACTACACTTTACAGCAACAAACTAAGCCCAATCACTTTAAAATTACAAAAAAATGCTAAAAATCAGAACAAACTATACCAGAATCACCTAAATTACTTCGGCTACCGTAAATCACCCCCAACTATCCCTTACCACAACAAACCAAACCATATCATCTTAAAATTACAAAAAAGGTGTACAAATCATAACAAACTATGCCAGACTCACCTAAATTACTTCGGCTACTCTAAATCATCACCAACTAACCCTTACCACAACAAACTAAACCCAATCACTTTTAAATTACAAAAAAATGCTACTAACCATAGCAAACTATGCCAAACTAACCTAATTTCTTCGGCTATCAAAAATCACCCCCAACTACACTTTACAGCAACAAACTAAGCCCAATCACTTTAAAATTACAAAAAAATGCTAAAAATCATAACAAACTATACCAGAATCACCTAAATTACTTCGGCTACCGTAAATCACCCCCAACTATCCCTTACCACAACAAACCAAACCATATCATCTTCAAATTACAAAAACAGGTGTACAAATCATAACAAACTATGCCAGACTCACCTAAATTACTTCGGCTACTCTAAATAATCACCAACTAACCCTTACCACAACAAACTAACCCCAATCACTTTTAAACTACAAAAAAATGCTCCTAACCATAGCAAACTATGCCAAACTCACCTAAATTACTTCGACTACCATAAATCATCACCAACTAACCCTTACCACAACAAACTAAACCCAATCACTTTTAAATTACAAAAAAATGCTACTAACCATAGCAAACAATGCCAAATTCACCTAAATTACTTCGGCTATCAAAAATCACTCCCAACTACACTTTACAGCAACAAACTAAGCCCAATCACTTTAAAATTACAAAAAAATGCTAAAAATCATAACAAACTATACCAGAATCACCTAAATTACTTCGGCTACCGTAAATCACCCCCAACTTTCCCCTACCACAACAAACCAAACCATATCATCTTAAAATTACAAAAAAAGGTGTACAAATCATAACAAACTATGCCAGACTCACCTAAATTACTTTGGCTACTCTAAATCATCACCAACTAACCCTTACCACAACAAACTAAACCCAATCACTTTTAAATTACAAAAAAATGCTACTAACCATAGCAAACTATGCCAAACTAACCTAATTTCTTCGGCTATCAAAAATAACCCCCAACTACACTTTACAGCAACAAACTAAGCCCAATCACTTTAAAATTACAAAAAAATGTTAAAAATCATAACAAACTATACCAGAATCACCTAAATTACTTCGGCTACCGTAAATCACCTCCAACTATCCCTTACCACAACAAACCAAACCATATCATCTTAAAATTACAAAAAAAGGTGTACGAATTATAACAAACTATGCCAGACTCACCTAAATTACTTCGGCTACTCTAAATCATCACCAACTAACCCTTACCACAACAAACTAAACCCAATCACTTTTAAATTACAAAAAAATGCTACTAACCATAGCAAACTATGCCAAACTCACCTAAATTACTTCGGCTATCAAAAATCACCCCCAACTACACTTTACAGCAACAAACTAAGCCCAATCACTTTAAAATTACAAAAAAATGCTAAAAATCAGAACAATCTATACCAGAATCACCTAAATTTCTTCGGCTACCGTAAATCACCCCCAACTATCCCTTACCACAACAAACCAAACCATATCATCTTAAAATTACAAAAAAGGTGTACAAATCATGACAAACTATGCCAGACTCACCTAAATTACTTCGGCTACTCTAAATCATCACCAACTAACCCTTACCACAACAAACTAACCCCAATCACTTTTAAACTACAAAAAAATGCTCCTAACCATAGCAAACTATGCCAAACTCACCTAAATTACTTCGGCTACCATAAATGATCACCAACTAACCCTTACCACAACAAACTAAACCCAATCACTTTTAAATTACAAAAAAATGCTACTAACCATAGCAAACAATGGCAAACTCACCTAAATTACTTCGGCTATCAAAAATCACCCCCAACAACACTTTACAGCAACAAACTAAGCCCAATCACTTTAAAATTACAAAAAAATGCTAAAAATCATAACAAACTATACCAGAATCACCTAAATTACTTCGGCTACCGTAAATCACCCCCAACTATCCCTTACCACAACAAACCAAACCATATCATCTTCAAATTACAAAAAAAGGTGTACAAATCATAACAAACTATGCCAGACTCACCTAAATTACTTCGGCTACTCTAAATCATCACCAACTAACGCTTACCACAACAAACTAACCCCAATCACTTTTAAACTACAAAAAAATGCTCCTAACCATAGCAAACTATGCCAAACTCACCTAAATTACTTCGGCTACCATAAATCATCACCAACTAACCCTTACCACAACAAACTAAACCCAATCACTTTTAAATTACAAAAAAATGCTACTAACCATAGCAAACAATGCCAAACTCACCTAAATTACTTCGGCTATCAAAAATCACCCCCAACTACACTTTACAGCAACAAACTAAGCCCAATCACTTTAAAATTACAAAAAAATTCTAAAAATCATAACAAACTATACCAGAATCACCTAAATTACTTCGGCTACCATAAATCACCCCCAACTTTCCCCTACCACAAGAAACCAAACCATATCATCTTAAAATTACAAAAAAAGGTGTACAAATCATAACAAACTATGCCAGACTCACCTAAATTACTTTGGCTACTCTAAATCATCACCAACTAACCCTTACCACAACAAACTAAACCCAATCACTTTTAAATTACAAAAAAATGCTCCTAACCATAGCAAATTATGCCAAACTCACCTAAATTTCTTCGGCTACCATAAATCATCACCAACTAACCCTTACCACAACAAACTAAACCCAATCACTTTTAAATTACAAAAAAATGCTACTAACCATAGCAAACTATGCCAAACTCACCTAAATTACTTCGGCTATCAAAAATCACCCCCAACTACACTTTACAGCAACAAACTAAGCCCAATCACTTTAAAATTACAAAAAAATGCTAAAAATCATAACAAACTATACCAGAATCACCTAAATTACTTCGGCTACCGTAAGTCACCTCCAACTATCCGTTACCACAACAAGCCAAACCATACCATCTTAAAATTACAAAAAAAGGTGTACAAATCATAACAAACTATGCCAGACTCACCTAAATTACTTCGGCTACTCTAAATCATCACCAACTAACCCTTACCACAACAAACTAAACCCAATCATTTTTAAATTACAAAAAAATGCTACTAACCATAGCAAACTATGCCAAACTCACCTAAATTACTTCGGCTATCAAAAATCACCCCCAACTAAACTTTACAACAACAAACTAAGCCCAATCACTTTAAAATTACAAAAAAATGCTGAAAATCATAACAAACTATACCAGAATCACCCAAATTACTTCGGCTACCGTAAATCACCCCCAACTATCCCTTACCACAACAATCCAAACCATATCATCTTAAAATTACAAAAAAAGGTGTACAAATCATAACAAACTATTCCAGACTCACCTAAATTGCTTCGGCTATTCTAAATCATCACCAACTAATCCTTACCACAACAAACTAAACTCAATCACTTTTAAATTGCAAAAAAAATGCTACTAACCATAGCAAACTATGCCAAACTCACCTAAATTACTTCGGCTATCAAAAATCACCCCCAACTACACTTTACAGCAACAAACTAAGCCCAATCACTTTAAAATTACAAGAAAATGCTGAAAATCATAACAAACTATACCAGAATCACCTAAATTACTTCGGCTACCGTAAATCACCCCCAACTATCCCTTCCCACAACAAACCAAACCATACCATCTTAAAATTACAAAAAAAGGTGTACAAATCATAACAAACTATGCCAGACTCACCTAAATTACTTCGGCTACTCTAAATCATCACCAACTAACCCTTACCACAACAAACTAAACCCAATCACTTTTAAATTACAAAAAAATGCTACTAACTATGCCAAACTCACCTAAATTACTGCGGCTATCAAAAATCACCCCCAACTACACTTTACAGCAACAAACTAAGCCCAATCACTTTAAAATTACAAAAAAATGCTAAAAATCATAACAAACTATACCAGAATCACCTAAATTACTTCGGCTACCGTAAGTCACCCCCAACTATCCCTTACCACAACAAACCAAACCATACCATCTTAAAATTACAAAAAAATGCTACTAACTATAGCAAACTATGCCAAACTCACCTAAATTACTGCGGCTATCAAAAATCACCCCCAACTACACTTTACAGCAACAAACTAAGCCCAATCACTTTAAAATTACAAAAAAATGCTAAAAATCAGAACAAACTATACCAGAATCACCTAAATTACTTCTGCTACCGTAAATCACCCCCAACTATCCCTTACCACAACAAACCAAACCATATCATCTTAAAATTACAAAAAAGGTGTACAAATCATAACAAACTATGCCAGACTCACCTAAATTACTTCGGCTACTCTGAATCATCACCAACTAACCCTTACCACAACAAACTAAACCCAATCACTTTTAAATTACAAAAAAATGCTACTAACCATAGCAAACTATGCCAAACTAACCTAATTTCTTCGGCTATCAAAAATCACCCCCAACTACACTTTACAGCAACAAACTAAGCCCAATCACTTTAAAATTACAAAAAAATGCTAAAAATCATAACAAACTATACCAGGATCACCTAAATTACTTCGGCTACCGTAAATCACCCCCAACTATCCCTTACCACAACAAACCAAACCATATCATCTTAAAATTACAAAAAAAGGTGTACAAATCATAACAAACTATGCCAAACTCTCCTAAATTACTTCGGCTACCATAAATCATCTCCAACTAACCCTTACCACAACAAACTAAACCTAATCACATTTAAATTACAAAAAAATGCTCCTAACCATAGCAAATTATGCCAAACTCACCTAAATTTCTTTGGCTACCATAAATCAACACCAACTAACCTTTACCACAACAAACTAACCCCAATCACTTTTAAATTACAATAAAAATGCTACTAACCATAGCAAACTATGCCAAACTCACCTAAATTACTTCGGCTACCGTAAATCAACCCCAACTATCCCTTACCACAACAAAACAAACCATATCATCTTAAAATTACAAAAAAAGGTGTACAAATCATTACAAACTATGCCAGACTCACCTAAATTACTTCGGCTATTCTAAATCATCACCAACTAACCCTTACCACAACAAACTAAGCCCAATAACTTTAAAATTACAAAAAAATGCTAAAAATCATAACAAACTATACCAATATTACCTAAATTACTTCGGCTACCGTAAATCACCCCCAACTATCCCTTACCACAACAAACCAAACCATATCATCTTAAAATTACAAAAAAAGGTGTACAAATCATAACAAACTATGCCAGACTCACCTAAATTACTTCGGCTACTCTAAATCATCACCAACTAACCCTTACCACAACAAACTAAACCCAATCACTTTTAAATTACAAAAAAATGCTACTAACCATAGCAAACTATGCCAAACTCACCTAAATTACTGCGGCTATCAAAAATCACCCCCAACTACACTTTACAGCAACAAACTAAGCCCAATCACTTTAAAATTACAAAAAAATGCTAAAAATCAGAACAAACTATACCAGAATCACCTAAATTACTTCTGCTACCGTAAATCACCCCCAACTATCCCTTACCACAACAAACCAAACCATATCATCTTAAAATTACAAAAAAGGTGTACAAATCATAACAAACTATGCCAGACTCACCTAAATTACTTCGGCTACTCTGAATCATCACCAACTATCCCTTACCACAACAAACCAAACCATATCATCTTAAAATTACAAAAAAAGGTGTACAAATCATAACAAACTATGCCAAACTCTCCTAAATTACTTCGGCTACCATAAATCATCTCCAACTAACCCTTACCACAACAAACTAAACCTAATCACATTTAAATTACAAAAAAATGCTCCTAGCCATAGCAAATTATGCCAAACTCACCTAAATTTCTTTGGCTACCATAAATCAACACCAACTAACCTTTACCACAACAAACTAACCCCAATCACTTTTAAATTACAAAAAAATGCTACTAACCATAGCAAACTATGCCAAACTCACCTAAATTACTTCGGCTATCAAAAATCACCCCCAACTACACTTTACAGCAACAAACTAAGCCCAATCACTTTAAAATTACAAAAAAATGCTAAAAATCAGAACAATCTATACCAGAATCACCTAAATTTCTTCGGCTACCGTAAATCACCCCCAACTATCCCTTACCACAACAAACCAAACCATATCATCTTAAAATTACAAAAAAGGTGTACAAATCATGACAAACTATGCCAGACTCACCTAAATTACTTCGGCTACTCTAAATCATCACCAACTAACCCTTACCACAACAAACTAACCCCAATCACTTTTAAACTACAAAAAAATGCTCCTAACCATAGCAAACTATGCCAAACTCACCTAAATTACTTCGGCTACCATAAATGATCACCAACTAACCCTTACCACAACAAACTAAACCCAATCACTTTTAAATTACAAAAAAATGCTACTAACCATAGCAAACAATGGCAAACTCACCTAAATTACTTCGGCTATCAAAAATCACCCCCAACAACACTTTACAGCAACAAACTAAGCCCAATCACTTTAAAATTACAAAAAATTGCTAAAAATCATAACAAACTATACCAGAATCACCTAAATTACTTCGGCTACCGTAAATCACCCCCAACTATCCCTTACCACAACAAACCAAACCATATCATCTTCAAATTACAAAAAAAGGTGTACAAATCATAACAAACTATGCCAGACTCACCTAAATTACTTCGGCTACTCTAAATCATCACCAACTAACGCTTACCACAACAAACTAACCCCAATCACTTTTAAACTACAAAAAAATGCTCCTAACCATAGCAAACTATGCCAAACTCACCTAAATTACTTCGGCTACCGTAAATCACCCCCAACTATCCCTTACCACAACAATCCAAACCATATCATCTTAAAATTACAAAAAAAGGTGTACAAATCATAACAAACTATTCCAGACTCACCTAAATTGCTTCGGCTATTCTAAATCATCACCAACTAACCCTTACCACAACAAACTAAACTCAATCACTTTTAAATTGCAAAAAAAATGCTACTAACCATAGCAAACTATGCCAAACTCACCTAAATTACTTCGGCTATCAAAAATCACCCCCAACTACACTTTACAGCAACAAACTAAGCCCAATCACTTTAAAATTACAAGAAAATGCTGAAAATCATAACAAACTATACCAGAATCACCTAAATTACTTCGGCTACCGTAAATCACCCCCAACTATCCCTTCCCACAACAAACCAAACCATACCATCTTAAAATTACAAAAAAAGGTGTACAAATCATAACAAACTATGCCAGACTCACCTAAATTACTTCGGCTACTCTAAATCATCACCAACTAACCCTTACCACAACAAACTAAACCCAATCACTTTTAAATTACAAAAAAATGCTACTAACTATGCCAAACTCACCTAAATTACTGCGGCTATCAAAAATCACCCCCAACTACACTTTACAGCAACAAACTAAGCCCAATCACTTTAAAATTACAAAAAAATGCTAAAAATCATAACAAACTATACCAGAATCACCTAAATTACTTCGGCTACCGTAAGTCACCCCCAACTATCCCTTACCACAACAAACCAAACCATACCATCTTAAAATTACAAAAAAATGCTACTAACTATAGCAAACTATGCCAAACTCACCTAAATTACTGCGGCTATCAAAAATCACCCCCAACTACACTTTACAGCAACAAACTAAGCCCAATCACTTTAAAATTACAAAAAAATGCTAAAAATCAGAACAAACTATACCAGAATCACCTAAATTACTTCTGCTACCGTAAATCACCCCCAACTATCCCTTACCACAACAAACCAAACCATATCATCTTAAAATTACAAAAAAGGTGTACAAATCATAACAAACTATGCCAGACTCACCTAAATTACTTCGGCTACTCTGAATCATCACCAACTAACCCTTACCACAACAAACTAAACCCAATCACTTTTAAATTACAAAAAAATGCTACTAACCATAGCAAACTATGCCAAACTAACCTAATTTCTTCGGCTATCAAAAATCACCCCCAACTACACTTTACAGCAACAAACTAAGCCCAATCACTTTAAAATTACAAAAAAATGCTAAAAATCATAACAAACTATACCAGGATCACCTAAATTACTTCGGCTACCGTAAATCACCCCCAACTATCCCTTACCACAACAAACCAAACCATATCATCTTAAAATTACAAAAAAAGGTGTACAAATCATAACAAACTATGCCAAACTCTCCTAAATTACTTCGGCTACCATAAATCATCTCCAACTAACCCTTACCACAACAAACTAAACCTAATCACATTTAAATTACAAAAAAATGCTCCTAACCATAGCAAATTATGCCAAACTCACCTAAATTTCTTTGGCTACCATAAATCAACACCAACTAACCTTTACCACAACAAACTAACCCCAATCACTTTTAAATTACAATAAAAATGCTACTAACCATAGCAAACTATGCCAAACTCACCTAAATTACTTCGGCTACCGTAAATCAACCCCAACTATCCCTTACCACAACAAAACAAACCATATCATCTTAAAATTACAAAAAAAGGTGTACAAATCATTACAAACTATGCCAGACTCACCTAAATTACTTCGGCTATTCTAAATCATCACCAACTAACCCTTACCACAACAAACTAAGCCCAATAACTTTAAAATTACAAAAAAATGCTAAAAATCATAACAAACTATACCAATATTACCTAAATTACTTCGGCTACCGTAAATCACCCCCAACTATCCCTTACCACAACAAACCAAACCATATCATCTTAAAATTACAAAAAAAGGTGTACAAATCATAACAAACTATGCCAGACTCACCTAAATTACTTCGGCTACTCTAAATCATCACCAACTAACCCTTACCACAACAAACTAAACCCAATCACTTTTAAATTACAAAAAAATGCTACTAACCATAGCAAACTATGCCAAACTCACCTAAATTACTGCGGCTATCAAAAATCACCCCCAACTACACTTTACAGCAACAAACTAAGCCCAATCACTTTAAAATTACAAAAAAATGCTAAAAATCAGAACAAACTATACCAGAATCACCTAAATTACTTCTGCTACCGTAAATCACCCCCAACTATCCCTTACCACAACAAACCAAACCATATCATCTTAAAATTACAAAAAAGGTGTACAAATCATAACAAACTATGCCAGACTCACCTAAATTACTTCGGCTACTCTGAATCATCACCAACTATCCCTTACCACAACAAACCAAACCATATCATCTTAAAATTACAAAAAAAGGTGTACAAATCATAACAAACTATGCCAAACTCTCCTAAATTACTTCGGCTACCATAAATCATCTCCAACTAACCCTTACCACAACAAACTAAACCTAATCACATTTAAATTACAAAAAAATGCTCCTAGCCATAGCAAATTATGCCAAACTCACCTAAATTTCTTTGGCTACCATAAATCAACACCAACTAACCTTTACCACAACAAACTAACCCCAATCACTTTTAAATTACAAAAAAATGCTACTAACCATAGCAAACTATGCCAAACTCACCTAAATTACTTCGGCTATCAAAAATCACCCCCAACTACACTTTACAGCAACAAACTAAGCCCAATCACTTTAAAATTACAAAAAAATGCTAAAAATCAGAACAATCTATACCAGAATCACCTAAATTTCTTCGGCTACCGTAAATCACCCCCAACTATCCCTTACCACAACAAACCAAACCATATCATCTTAAAATTACAAAAAAGGTGTACAAATCATGACAAACTATGCCAGACTCACCTAAATTACTTCGGCTACTCTAAATCATCACCAACTAACCCTTACCACAACAAACTAACCCCAATCACTTTTAAACTACAAAAAAATGCTCCTAACCATAGCAAACTATGCCAAACTCACCTAAATTACTTCGGCTACCATAAATGATCACCAACTAACCCTTACCACAACAAACTAAACCCAATCACTTTTAAATTACAAAAAAATGCTACTAACCATAGCAAACAATGGCAAACTCACCTAAATTACTTCGGCTATCAAAAATCACCCCCAACAACACTTTACAGCAACAAACTAAGCCCAATCACTTTAAAATTACAAAAAATTGCTAAAAATCATAACAAACTATACCAGAATCACCTAAATTACTTCGGCTACCGTAAATCACCCCCAACTATCCCTTACCACAACAAACCAAACCATATCATCTTCAAATTACAAAAAAAGGTGTACAAATCATAACAAACTATGCCAGACTCACCTAAATTACTTCGGCTACTCTAAATCATCACCAACTAACGCTTACCACAACAAACTAACCCCAATCACTTTTAAACTACAAAAAAATGCTCCTAACCATAGCAAACTATGCCAAACTCACCTAAATTACTTCGGCTACCATAAATCATCACCAACTAACCCTTACCACAACAAACTAAACCCAATCACTTTTAAATTACAAAAAAATGCTACTAACCATAGCAAACAATGCCAAACTCACCTAAATTACTTCGGCTATCAAAAATCACCCCCAACTACACTTTACAGCAACAAACTAAGCCCAATCACTTTAAAATTACAAAAAAATGCTAAAAATCAGAACAATCTATACCAGAATCACCTAAATTTCTTCGGCTACCGTAAATCTCCCCCAACTATCCCTTACCACAACAAACCAAACCATATCATCTTAAAATTACAAAAAAGGTGTACAAATCATGACAAACTATGCCAGACTCACCTAAATTACTTCGGCTACTCTAAATCATCACCAACTAACCCTTACCACAACAAACTAACCCCAATCACTTTTAAACTACAAAAAAATGCTCCTAACCATAGCAAACTATGCCAAACTCACCTAAATTACTTCGGCTACCATAAATGATCACCAACTAACCCTTACCACAACAAACTAAACCCAATCACTTTTAAATTACAAAAAAATGCTACTAACCATAGCAAACAATGGCAAACTCACCTAAATTACTTCGGCTATCAAAAATCACCCCCAACAACACTTTACAGCAACAAACTAAGCCCAATCACTTTAAAATTACAAAAAAATGCTAAAAATCATAACAAACTATACCAGAATCACCTAAATTACTTCGGCTACCGTAAATCACCCCCAACTATCCCTTACCACAACAAACCAAACCATATCATCTTCAAATTACAAAAAAAGGTGTACAAATCATAACAAACTATGCCAGACTCACCTAAATTACTTCGGCTACTCTAAATCATCACCAACTAACGCTTACCACAACAAACTAACCCCAATCACTTTTAAACTACAAAAAAATGCTCCTAACCATAGCAAACTATGCCAAACTCACCTAAATTACTTCGGCTACCATAAATCATCACCAACTAACCCTTACCACAACAAACTAAACCCAATCACTTTTAAATTACAAAAAAATGCTACTAACCATAGCAAACAATGCCAAACTCACCTAAATTACTTCGGCTATCAAAAATCACCCCCAACTACACTTTACAGCAACAAACTAAGCCCAATCACTTTAAAATTACAAAAAAATGCTAAAAATCAGAACAATCTATACCAGAATCACCTAAATTTCTTCGGCTACCGTAAATCTCCCCCAACTATCCCTTACCACAACAAACCAAACCATATCATCTTAAAATTACAAAAAAGGTGTACAAATCATGACAAACTATGCCAGACTCACCTAAATTACTTCGGCTACTCTAAATCATCACCAACTAACCCTTACCACAACAAACTAAACCCAATCACTTTTAAATTACAAAAAAATGCTACTAACCATAGCAAACTATGCCAAACTCTCCTAAATTACTTCGGCTACCATAAATCATCACCAACTAACCCTTACCGCAACAAACTAAACCCAATCACTTTTAAATTTCAAAAAAATGCTACTAACCATAGCAAACTATGCCAAACTCACCTAAATTACTTCGGCTATCAAAAATCACCCCCAACAACACTTTACAGCAACAAACTAAGCCCAATCACTTTAAAATTACAAAAAAATGCTAAAAATCATAACAAACTATACCAGAATCACCTAAATTACTTCGGCTACCGTAAATCACCCCCAACTATCCCTTACCACAACAAACCAAACCATATCATCTTCAAATTACAAAAACAGGTGTACAAATCATAACAAACTATGCCAGACTCACCTAAATTACTTCGGCTACTCTAAATAATCACCAACTAACCCTTACCACAACAAACTAACCCCAATCATTTTTAAACTACAAAAAAATGCTCCTAACCATAGCAAACTATGCCAAACTCACCTAAATTACTTCGACTACCATAAATCATCACCAACTAACCCTTACCACAACAAACTAAACCCAATCACTTTTAAATTACAAAAAAATGCTACTAACCATAGCAAACAATGCCAAATTCACCTAAATTACTTCGGCTATCAAAAATCACTCCCAACTACACTTTACAGCAACAAACTAAGCCCAATCACTTTAAAATTACAAAAAAATGCTAAAAATCATAACAAACTATACCAGAATCACCTAAATTACTTCGGCTACCGTAAATCACCCCCAACTTTCCCCTACCACAACAAACCAAACCATATCATCTTAAAATTACAAAAAAAGGTGTACAAATCATAACAAACTATGCCAGACTCACCTAAATTACTTTGGCTACTCTAAATCATCACCAACTAACCCTTACCACAACAAACTAAACCCAATCACTTTTAAATTACAAAAAAATGCTACTAACCATAGCAAACTATGCCAAACTAACCTAATTTCTTCGGCTATCAAAAATAACCCCCAACTACACTTTACAGCAACAAACTAAGCCCAATCACTTTAAAATTACAAAAAAATGTTAAAAATCATAACAAACTATACCAGAATCACCTAAATTACTTCGGCTACCGTAAATCACCTCCAACTATCCCTTACCACAACAAACCAAACCATATCATCTTAAAATTACAAAAAAAGGTGTACGAATTATAACAAACTATGCCAGACTCACCTAAATTACTTCGGCTACTCTAAATCATCACCAACTAACCCTTACCACAACAAACTAAACCCAATCACTTTTAAATTACAAAAAAATGCTACTAACCATAGCAAACTATGCCAAACTCACCTAAATTACTTCGGCTATCAAAAATCACCCCCAACTACACTTTACAGCAACAAACTAAGCCCAATCACTTTAAAATTACAAAAAAATGCTAAAAATCAGAACAATCTATACCAGAATCACCTAAATTTCTTCGGCTACCGTAAATCACCCCCAACTATCCCTTACCACAATAAACCAAACCATATCATCTTAAAATTACAAAAAAGGTGTACAAATCATGACAAACTATGCCAGACTCACCTAAATTACTTCGGCTACTCTAAATCATCACCAACTAACCCTTACCACAACAAACTAACCCCAATCACTTTTAAACTACAAAAAAATGCTCCTAACCATAGCAAACTATGCCAAACTCACCTAAATTACTTCGGCTACCATAAATGATCACCAACTAACCCTTACCACAACAAACTAAACCCAATCACTTTTAAATTACAAAAAAATGCTACTAACCATAGCAAACAATGGCAAACTCACCTAAATTACTTCGGCTATCAAAAATCACCCCCAACAACACTTTACAGCAACAAACTAAGCCCAATCACTTTAAAATTACAAAAAAATGCTAAAAATCATAACAAACTATACCAGAATCACCTAAATTACTTCGGCTACCGTAAATCACCCCCAACTATCCCTTACCACAACAAACCAAACCATATCATCTTCAAATTACAAAAAAAGGTGTACAAATCATAACAAACTATGCCAGACTCACCTAAATTACTTCGGCTACTCTAAATCATCACCAACTAACGCTTACCACAACAAACTAACCCCAATCACTTTTAAACTACAAAAAAATGCTCCTAACCATAGCAAACTATGCCAAACTCACCTAAATTACTTCGGCTACCATAAATCATCACCAACTAACCCTTACCACAACAAACTAAACCCAATCACTTTTAAATTACAAAAAAATGCTACTAACCATAGCAAACAATGCCAAACTCACCTAAATTACTTCGGCTATCAAAAATCACCCCCAACTACACTTTACAGCAACAAACTAAGCCCAATCACTTTAAAATTACAAAAAAATTCTAAAAATCATAACAAACTATACCAGAATCACCTAAATTACTTCGGCTACCATAAATCACCCCCAACTTTCCCCTACCACAAGAAACCAAACCATATCATCTTAAAATTACAAAAAAAGGTGTACAAATCATAACAAACTATGCCAGACTCACCTAAATTACTTTGGCTACTCTAAATCATCACCAACTAACCCTTACCACAACAAACTAAACCCAATCACTTTTAAATTACAAAAAAATGCTCCTAACCATAGCAAATTATGCCAAACTCACCTAAATTTCTTCGGCTACCATAAATCATCACCAACTAACCCTTACCACAACAAACTAAACCCAATCACTTTTAAATTACAAAAAAATGCTACTAACCATAGCAAACTATGCCAAACTCACCTAAATTACTTCGGCTATCAAAAATCACCCCCAACTACACTTTACAGCAACAAACTAAGCCCAATCACTTTAAAATTACAAAAAAATGCTAAAAATCATAACAAACTATACCAGAATCACCTAAATTACTTCGGCTACCGTAAGTCACCTCCAACTATCCGTTACCACAACAAGCCAAACCATACCATCTTAAAATTACAAAAAAAGGTGTACAAATCATAACAAACTATGCCAGACTCACCTAAATTACTTCGGCTACTCTAAATCATCACCAACTAACCCTTACCACAACAAACTAAACCCAATCATTTTTAAATTACAAAAAAATGCTACTAACCATAGCAAACTATGCCAAACTCACCTAAATTACTTCGGCTATCAAAAATCACCCCCAACTAAACTTTACAACAACAAACTAAGCCCAATCACTTTAAAATTACAAAAAAATGCTGAAAATCATAACAAACTATACCAGAATCACCCAAATTACTTCGGCTACCGTAAATCACCCCCAACTATCCCTTACCACAACAATCCAAACCATATCATCTTAAAATTACAAAAAAAGGTGTACAAATCATAACAAACTATTCCAGACTCACCTAAATTGCTTCGGCTATTCTAAATCATCACCAACTAACCCTTACCACAACAAACTAAACTCAATCACTTTTAAATTGCAAAAAAAATGCTACTAACCATAGCAAACTATGCCAAACTCACCTAAATTACTTCGGCTATCAAAAATCACCCCCAACTACACTTTACAGCAACAAACTAAGCCCAATCACTTTAAAATTACAAGAAAATGCTGAAAATCATAACAAACTATACCAGAATCACCTAAATTACTTCGGCTACCGTAAATCACCCCCAACTATCCCTTCCCACAACAAACCAAACCATACCATCTTAAAATTACAAAAAAAGGTGTACAAATCATAACAAACTATGCCAGACTCACCTAAATTACTTCGGCTACTCTAAATCATCACCAACTAACCCTTACCACAACAAACTAAACCCAATCACTTTTAAATTACAAAAAAATGCTACTAACTATGCCAAACTCACCTAAATTACTGCGGCTATCAAAAATCACCCCCAACTACACTTTACAGCAACAAACTAAGCCCAATCACTTTAAAATTACAAAAAAATGCTAAAAATCATAACAAACTATACCAGAATCACCTAAATTACTTCGGCTACCGTAAGTCACCCCCAACTATCCCTTACCACAACAAACCAAACCATACCATCTTAAAATTACAAAAAAATGCTACTAACTATAGCAAACTATGCCAAACTCACCTAAATTACTGCGGCTATCAAAAATCACCCCCAACTACACTTTACAGCAACAAACTAAGCCCAATCACTTTAAAATTACAAAAAAATGCTAAAAATCAGAACAAACTATACCAGAATCACCTAAATTACTTCTGCTACCGTAAATCACCCCCAACTATCCCTTACCACAACAAACCAAACCATATCATCTTAAAATTACAAAAAAGGTGTACAAATCATAACAAACTATGCCAGACTCACCTAAATTACTTCGGCTACTCTGAATCATCACCAACTAACCCTTACCACAACAAACTAAACCCAATCACTTTTAAATTACAAAAAAATGCTACTAACCATAGCAAACTATGCCAAACTAACCTAATTTCTTCGGCTATCAAAAATCACCCCCAACTACACTTTACAGCAACAAACTAAGCCCAATCACTTTAAAATTACAAAAAAATGCTAAAAATCATAACAAACTATACCAGGATCACCTAAATTACTTCGGCTACCGTAAATCACCCCCAACTATCCCTTACCACAACAAACCAAACCATATCATCTTAAAATTACAAAAAAAGGTGTACAAATCATAACAAACTATGCCAAACTCTCCTAAATTACTTCGGCTACCATAAATCATCTCCAACTAACCCTTACCACAACAAACTAAACCTAATCACATTTAAATTACAAAAAAATGCTCCTAACCATAGCAAATTATGCCAAACTCACCTAAATTTCTTTGGCTACCATAAATCAACACCAACTAACCTTTACCACAACAAACTAACCCCAATCACTTTTAAATTACAATAAAAATGCTACTAACCATAGCAAACTATGCCAAACTCACCTAAATTACTTCGGCTACCGTAAATCAACCCCAACTATCCCTTACCACAACAAAACAAACCATATCATCTTAAAATTACAAAAAAAGGTGTACAAATCATTACAAACTATGCCAGACTCACCTAAATTACTTCGGCTATTCTAAATCATCACCAACTAACCCTTACCACAACAAACTAAGCCCAATAACTTTAAAATTACAAAAAAATGCTAAAAATCATAACAAACTATACCAATATTACCTAAATTACTTCGGCTACCGTAAATCACCCCCAA
The DNA here is from genome assembly GCA_964023215.1 of Eledona agricola. NCBI lineage: Eukaryota > Metazoa > Arthropoda > Insecta > Coleoptera > Tenebrionidae > Eledona > Eledona agricola. Next base: position 1,087,035 of record CAXIEJ010000187.1, read on the forward strand.
CTATCCCTTACCACAACAAACCAAACCATATCATCTTAAAATTACAAAAAAAGGTGTACAAATCATAACAAACTATGCCAGACTCACCTAAATTACTTCGGCTACTCTAAATCATCACCAACTAACCCTTACCACAACAAACTAAACCCAATCACTTTTAAATTACAAAAAAATGCTACTAACCATAGCAAACTATGCCAAACTCACCTAAATTACTGCGGCTATCAAAAATCACCCCCAACTACACTTTACAGCAACAAACTAAGCCCAATCACTTTAAAATTACAAAAAAATGCTAAAAATCAGAACAAACTATACCAGAATCACCTAAATTACTTCTGCTACCGTAAATCACCCCCAACTATCCCTTACCACAACAAACCAAACCATATCATCTTAAAATTACAAAAAAGGTGTACAAATCATAACAAACTATGCCAGACTCACCTAAATTACTTCGGCTACTCTGAATCATCACCAACTATCCCTTACCACAACAAACCAAACCATATCATCTTAAAATTACAAAAAAAGGTGTACAAATCATAACAAACTATGCCAAACTCTCCTAAATTACTTCGGCTACCATAAATCATCTCCAACTAACCCTTACCACAACAAACTAAACCTAATCACATTTAAATTACAAAAAAATGCTCCTAGCCATAGCAAATTATGCCAAACTCACCTAAATTTCTTTGGCTACCATAAATCAACACCAACTAACCTTTACCACAACAAACTAACCCCAATCACTTTTAAATTACAATAAAAATGCTACTAACCATAGCAAACTATGCCAAACTCACCTAAATTACTTCGGCTATCAAAAATCACCCCCAACTACACTTTACAGCAACAAACTAAGCCCAATTACTTTAAAATTACCAAAAAATGTTAAAAATCATAACAAACTATAACATAATCACCTAACTTACTTCGGCTACCGTAAATCAACCCCAACTATCCCTTACCACAACAAAACAAACCATATCATCTTAAAATTACAAAAAAAGGTGTACAAATCATTACAAACTATGCCAGACTCACCTAAATTACTTCGGCTATTCTAAATCATCACCAACTAACCCTTACCACAACAAACTAAGCCCAATAACTTTAAAATTACAAAAAAATGCTAAAAATCATAGCAAACTATGCCAAACTAACCTAATTTCTTCGGCTATCAAAAATCACCCCCAACTACACTTTACAGCAACAAACTAAGCCCAATCACTTTAAAATTACAAAAAAATGCTAAAAATCATAACAAACTATACCAGAATCACCTAAATTACTTCGGCTACCGTAAATCACCCCCAACTATCCCTTACCACAACAAACCAAACCATATCATCTTAAAATTACAAAAAAAGGTGTACAAATCATAACAAACTATGCCAGACTCACCTAAATTACTTCGGCTACCATAAATCATCACAAACTAACCCTTACCACAACAAAATAAACCCAATCACTTTTAAATTACAAAAAAATGCTACTAACCATAGCAAACTATGCCAAACTCTCCTAAATTACTTCGGCTACCATAAATCATCTCCAACTAACCCTTACCGCAACAAACTAAACCCAATCACTTTTAAATTACAAAAAAATGCTACTAACCATAGCAAACTATGCCAAACTCACCTAAATTACTTCGGCTATCAAAAATCACCCCCAACAACACTTTACAGCAACAAACTAAGCCCAATCACTTTAAAATTACAAAAAAATGCTAAAAATTATAGCAAACTATGCCAAACTCTCCTAAATTACTTCGGCTACCATAAATCATCACCAACTAACCCTTACCACAACAAAATAAACCCAATCACTTTTAAATTACAAAAAAATGCTACTAACCATAGCAAACTATGCCAAACTCACCTAAATTACTTCGGCTATCAAAAATCACCCCCAACAACACTTTACAGCAACAAACTAAGCCCAATCACTTTAAAATTACAAAAAAATGCTAAAAATCATAACAAACTATACCAGAATCACCTAAATTACTTCGGCTACCGTAAATCACCCCCAACTATCCCTTACAACAACAAACCAAACCATATCATCTTAAAATTACAAAAAAAGGTGTACAAATCATAACAAACTATGCCAGACTCACCTAAATTACTTCGGCTACTCTAAATCATCACCAACTAACCCTTACCACAACAAACTAAACCCAATCACTTTTAAACTACTAAAAAATGCTCCTAACCATAGCAAACTATGCCAAACTCACCTAAATTACTTCGGCTACCATAAATCATCACCAACTAACCCTTACCACAACAAACTAAACCCAATCACTTTTAAATTACAAAAAAATGCTACTAACCATAGCAAACAATGCCAAACTCACCTAAATTACTTCGGCTATCAAAAATCACCCTCAACTACACTTTACAGCAACAAACTAAGCCCAATCACTTTAAAATTACAAAAAAATGCTAAAAATCATAACAAACTATACCAGAATCACCTAAATTACTTCGGCTACCGTAAATCACCCCCAACTATCCCTTACCACAACAAACCAAACCATATCATCTTAAAATAACAGAAAAAAGGTGTACAAATCATAACAAACTATGCCAGACTCACCTAAATTACTTCGGCTACTCTAAATCATCACCAACTAACCCTTACCACAACAAACTAAACCCAATCACTTTTAAATTACAAAAAAATGCTACTAACCATAGCAAACTATGCCAAACTCACCTAAATTACTTCGGCTACTCTAAATCATCACCAACTAACCCTTACCACAACAAACTAAATACAATCACTTTTAAATTACAAAAAAATGCTACTAACCATAGCAAACTATGCCAAACTCACCTAAATTACTTCGGCTACTCTAAATCATCACCAACTAACCCTTACCACAACAAACTAAACCCAATCACATTTAAATTACAAAAAAATGCTACTAACCATAGCAAACTATGCCAAACTCACCTAAATTACTTCGGCTACTCTAAATCATCACCAACTAACCCTTACCACAACAAACTAAACCCAATCACTTTTAAATTACAAAAAAATGCTACTAACCATAGCAAACTATGCCAAACTCACCTAAATTACTTCGGCTACTCTAAATCATCACCAACTAACCCTTACTACAACAAACTAAACCCAATCACTTATAAATTACAAAAAAATGCTACTAACCATAGCAAACTATGACAAACTAACCTAATTTCTTCGGCTATCAAAAATCACCCCCAACTACACTTTACAGCAACAAACTAAGCCCAATCACTTTAAAATTACAAAAAAATGCTAAAAATCATAACAAACTATACCAGAATCACCTAAATTACTTCGGCTACCGTAAATCACCCCCAACTATCCCTTACCACAACAAACCAAACCATATCATCTTAAAATTACAAAAAGAAGGTGTACAAATCATAACAAACTATGCCAGACTCACCTAAATTACTTCGGCTACCATAAATCATCACCAACTAACCCTTACCACAACAAACTAAACCCAATAACTTTTAAATTACAAAAAAATTCTACTAACCATAGCAAACTATGCCAAACTCTCCTAAATTACTTCGGCTACCATAAATCATCACCAACTAACCCTTACCGCAACAAACTAAACCCAATCACTTTTAAATTACAAAAAAATGCTACTAACCATAGCAAACTATGCCAAACTCACCTAAATTACTTCGGCTATCAAAAATCACCCCCAACAACACTTTACAGCAACAAACTAAGCCCAATCACTTTAAAATTACAAAAAAATGCTAAAAATCATAACAAACTATACCAGAATCACCTAAATTACTTCGGCTACCGTAAATCACCCCCAACTATCCCTTACCACAACAAACCAAACCATATCATCTTAAAATTACAAAAAAAGGTGTACAAATCATAACAAACTATGCCAGACTCACCTAAATTACTTCGGCTACCATAAATCATCACCAACTAACCCTTACCACAACAAAATAAACCCAATCACTTTTAAATTACAAAAAAATGCTACTAACCATAGCAAACTATGCCAAACTCTCCTAAATTACTTCGGCTACCATAAATCATCTCCAACTAACCCTTACCGCAACAAACTAAACCCAATCACTTTTAAATTACAAAAAAATGCTACTAACCATAGCAAACTATGCCAAACTCACCTAAATTACTTCGGCTATCAAAAATCACCCCCAACAACACTTTACAGCAACAAACTAAGCCCAATCACTTTAAAATTACAAAAAAATGCTAAAAATCATAGCAAACTATGCCAAACTCTCCTAAATTACTTCGGCTACTCTAAATCATCACCAACTAACCCTTACCACAACAAACTAAATACAATCACTTTTAAATTACAAAAAAATGCTACTAACCATAGCAAACTATGCCAAACTCACCTAAATTACTTCGGCTATTAAAAATCACCCCCAACTACACTTTACAGCAACAAACTAGGCCCAATCATTTTAAAATTACAAAAAAATGCTAAAAATCATAACAAACTATTCCAGAATCACCTAAATTACTTCGGCTACCGTAAATCACCCCCAACTATCCCTTCCCACAACAAACCAAACCATACCATCTTAAAATTACAAAAAAAGGTGTACAAATCATAACAAACTATGCCAGACTAACCTAAATTACTTCGGCTACTCTAAATCATCACCAACTAACCCTTACCACAACAAACTAAACCCAATCACTTTTAAATTACAAAAAAATGCTACTAACTATGCCAAACTCACCTAAATTACTGCGGCTATCAAAAATCACCCCCAACTACACTTTACAGCAACAAACTAAGCCCAATCACTTTAAAATTACAAAAAAATGCTAAAAATCATAACAAACTATACCAGAATCACCTAAATTACTTCGGCTACCGTAAGTCACCCCCAACTATCCCTTACCACAACAAACCAAACCATACCATCTTAAAATTACAAAAAAATGCTACTAACCATAGCAAACTATGCCAAACTCACCTAAATTACTGCGGCTATCAAAAATCACCCCCAACTACACTTTACAGCAACAAACTAAGCCCAATCACTTTAAAATTACAAAAAAATGCTAAAAATCAGAACAAACTATACCAGAATCACCTAAATTACTTCTGCTACCGTAAATCACCCCCAACTATCCCTTACCACAACAAACCAAACCATATCATCTTAAAATTACAAAAAAGGTGTACAAATCATAACAAACTATGCCAGACTCACCTAAATTACTTCGGCTACTCTGAATCATCACCAACTAACCCTTACCACAACAAACTAAACCCAATCACTTTTAAATTACAAAAAAATGCTACTAACCATAGCAAACTATGCCAAACTAACCTAATTTCTTCGGCTATCAAAAATCACCCCCAACTACACTTTACAGCAACAAACTAAGCCCAATCACTTTAAAATTACAAAAAAATGCTAAAAATCATAACAAACTATACCAGGATCACCTAAATTACTTCGGCTACCGTAAATCACCCCCAACTATCCCTTACCACAACAAACCAAACCATATTATCTTAAAATTACAAAAAAAGGTGTACAAATCATAACAAACTATGCCAAACTCTCCTAAATTACTTCGGCTACCATAAATCATCTCCAACTAACCCTTACCAAAACAAACTAAACCTAATCACATTTAAATTACAAAAAAATGCTCCTAACCATAGCAAATTATGCCAAACTCACCTAAATTTCTTTGGCTACCATAAATCAACACCAACTAACCTTTACCACAACAAACTAACCCCAATCACTTTTAAATTACAATAAAAATGCTACTAACCATAGCAAACTATGCCAAACTCACCTAAATTACTTCGGCTATCAAAAATCACCCCCAACTACACTTTACAGCAACAAACTAAGCCCAATTACTTTAAAATTACCAAAAAATGTTAAAAATCATAACAAACTATAACATAATCACCTAACTTACTTCGGCTACCGTAAATCAACCCCAACTATCCCTTACCACAACAAAACAAACCATATCATCTTAAAATTACAAAAAAAGGTGTACAAATCATTACAAACTATGCCAGACTCACCTAAATTACTTCGGCTATTCTAAATCATCACCAACTAACCCTTACCACAACAAACTAAGCCCAATAACTTTAAAATTACAAAAAAATGCTAAAAATCATAACAAACTATACCAATATTACCTAAATTACTTCGGCTACCGTAAATCACCCCCAACTATCCCTTACCACAACAAACCAAACCCTATCATCTTAAAATTACAAAAAAAGGTGTACAAATCATAACAAACTATGCCAGACTCACCTAAATTACTTCGGCTACTCTAAATCATCACCAACTAACCCTTACCACAACAAACTAAACCCAATCACTTTTAAATTACAAAAAAATGCTACTAACCATAGCAAACTATGCCAAACTCACCTAAATTACTGCGGCTATCAAAAATCACCCCCAACTACACTTTACAGCAACAAACTAAGCCCAATCACTTTAAAATTACAAAAAAATGCTAAAAATCAGAACAAACTATACCAGAATCACCTAAATTACTTCTGCTACCGTAAATCACCCCCAACTATCCCTTACCACAACAAACCAAACCATATCATCTTAAAATTACAAAAAAGGTGTACAAATCATAACAAACTATGCCAGACTCACCTAAATTACTTCGGCTACTCTGAATCATCACCAACTAACCCTTACCACAACAAACTAAACCCAATCACTTTTAAATTACAAAAAAATGCTACTAACCATAGCAAACTATGCCAAACTAACCTAATTTCTTCGGCTATCAAAAATCACCCCCAACTACACTTTACAGCAACAAACTAAGCCCAATCACTTTAAAATTACAAAAAATGCTAAAAATCATAACAAACTATACCAGGATCACCTAAATTACTTCGGCTACCGTAAATCACCCCCAACTATCCCTTACCACAACAAACCAAACCATATCATCTTAAAATTACAAAAAAAGGTGTACAAATCATAACAAACTATGCCAAACTCTCCTAAATTACTTCGGCTACCATAAATCATCTCCAACTAACCCTTACCACAACAAACTAAACCTAATCACATTTAAATTACAAAAAAATGCTCCTAGCCATAGCAAATTATGCCAAACTCACCTAAATTTCTTTGGCTACCATAAATCAACACCAACTAACCTTTACCACAACAAACTAACCCCAATCACTTTTAAATTACAGTAAAAATGCTACTAACCATAGCAAACTATGCCAAACTCACCTAAATTACTTCGGCTATCAAAAATCACCCCCAACTACACTTTACAGCAACAAACTAAGCCCAATTACTTTAAAATTACCAAAAAATGTTAAAAATCATAACAAACCATAACATAATCACCTAACTTACTTCGGCTACCGTAAATCAACCCCAACTATCCCTTACCACAACAAAACAAACCATATCATCTTAAAATTACAAAAAAAGGTGTACAAATCATTACAAACTATGCCAGACTCACCTAAATTACTTCGGCTATTCTAAATCATCACCAACTAACCCTTACCACAACAAACTAAGCCCAATAACTTTAAAATTACAAAAAAATGCTAAAAATCATAGCAAACTATGCCAAACTAATCTAATTTCTTCGGCTATCAAAAATCACCCCCAACTACACTTTACAGCAACAAACTAAGCCCAATCACTTTAAAATTACAAAAAAATGCTAAAAATCATAACAAACTATACCAGAATCACCTAAATTACTTCGGCTACCGTAAATCACCCCCAACTATCCTTTACCACAACAAACCAAACCATATCATCTTAAAATTACAAAAAAAGGTGTACAAATCATAACAAACTATGCCAGACTCACCTAAATTACTTCGGCTACCATAAATCATCACCAACTAACCCTTACCACAACAAAATAAACCCAATCACTTTTAAATTACAAAAAAATGCTACTAACCATAGCAAACTATGCCAAACTCTCCTAAATTACATAGGCTACCATAAATCATCTCCAACTAACCCTTACCGCAACAAACTAAACCCAATCACTTTTAAATTACAAAAAAATGCTACTAACCATAGCAAACTATGCCAAACTCACCTAAATTACTTCGGCTATCAAAAATCACCCCCAACAACACTTTACAGCAACAAACTAAGCCCAATCACTTTAAAATTACAAAAAAATGCTAAAAATCATAGCAAACTATGCCAAACTCTCCTAAATTACTTCGGCTACCATAAATCATCACCAACTAACCCTTACCACAACAAAATAAACCCAATCACTTTTAAATTACAAAAAAATGCTACTAACCATAGCAAACTATGCCAAACTCACCTAAATTACTTCGGCTATCAAAAATCACCCCCAACAACACTTTACAGCAACAAACTAAGCCCAATCACTTTAAAATTACAAAAAAATGCTAAAAATCATAACAAACTATACCAGAATCACCTAAATTACTTCGGCTACCGTAAATCACCCCCAACTATCCCTTACAACAACAAACCAAACCATATCATCTTAAAATTACAAAAAAAGGTGTACAAATCATAACAAACTATGCCAGACTCACCTAAATTACTTCGGCTACTCTAAATCATCACCAACTAACCCTTACCACAACAAACTAAACCCAATCACTTTTAAACTACTAAAAAATGCTCCTAACCATAGCAAACTATGCCAAACTCACCTAAATTACTTCGGCTACCATAAATCATCACCAACTAACCCTTACCACAACAAACTAAACCCAATCACTTTTAAATTACAAAAAAATGCTACTAACCATAGCAAACAATGCCAAACTCACCTAAATTACTTCGGCTATCAAAAATCACCCTCAACTACACTTTACAGCAACAAACTAAGCCCAATCACTTTAAAATTACAAAAAAATGCTAAAAATCATAACAAACTATACCAGAATCACCTAAATTACTTCGGCTACCGTAAATCACCCCCAACTATCCCTTACCACAACAAACCAAACCATATCATCTTAAAATAACAGAAAAAAGGTGAACAAATCATAACAAACTATGCCAGACTCACCTAAATTACTTCGGCTACTCTAAATCATCACCAACTAACCCTTACCACAACAAACTAAACCCAATCACTTTTAAATTACAAAAAAATGCTACTAACCATAGCAAACTATGCCAAACTCACCTAAATTACTTCGGCTACTCTAAATCATCACCAACTAACCCTTACCACAACAAACTAAATACAATCACTTTTAAATTACAAAAAAATGCTACTAACCATAGCAAACTATGCCAAACTCACCTAAATTACTTCGGCTACTCTAAATCATCACCAACTAACCCTTACCACAACAAACTAAACCCAATCACATTTAAATTACAAAAAAATGCTACTAACCATAGCAAACTATGCCAAACTCACCTAAATTACTTCGGCTACTCTAAATCATCACCAACTAACCCTTACCACAACAAACTAAACCCAATCACTTTTAAATTACAAAAAAATGCTACTAACCATAGCAAACTATGCCAAACTCACCTAAATTACTTCGGCTACTCTAAATCATCACCAACTAACCCTTACTACAACAAACTAAACCCAATCACTTATAAATTACAAAAAAATGCTACTAACCATAGCAAACTATGACAAACTAACCTAATTTCTTCGGCTATCAAAAATCACCCCCAACTACACTTTACAGCAACAAACTAAGCCCAATCACTTTAAAATTACAAAAAAATGCTAAAAATCATAACAAACTATACCAGAATCACCTAAATTACTTCGGCTACCGTAAATCACCCCCAACTATCCCTTACCACAACAAACCAAACCATATCATCTTAAAATTACAAAAAGAAGGTGTACAAATCATAACAAACTATGCCAGACTCACCTAAATTACTTCGGCTACCATAAATCATCACCAACTAACCCTTACCACAACAAACTAAACCCAATCACTTTTAAATTACAAAAAAATTCTACTAACCATAGCAAACTATGCCAAACTCTCCTAAATTACTTCGGCTACCATAAATCATCACCAACTAACCCTTACCGCAACAAACTAAACCCAATCACTTTTAAATTACAAAAAAATGCTACTAACCATAGCAAACTATGCCAAACTCACCTAAATTACTTCGGCTATCAAAAATCACCCCCAACAACACTTTACAGCAACAAACTAAGCCCAATCACTTTAAAATTACAAAAAAATGCTAAAAATCATAACAAACTATACCAGAATCACCTAAATTACTTCGGCTACCGTAAATCACCCCCAACTATCCCTTACAACAACAAACAAAACCATATCATCTTAAAATTACAAAAAAAGGTGTACAAATCATAACAAACTATGCCAGACTCACCTAAATTACTTCGGCTACTCTAAATCTTTACCAACTAACCCTTACCACAACAAACTAAACCCAATCACTTTTAAACTACTAAAAAATGCTCCTAACCATAGCAAACTATGCCAAACTCACCTAAATTACTTCGGCTACCATAAATCATCACCAACTAACCCTTACCACAACAAACTAAACCCAATCACTTTTAAATTACAAAAAAATGCTACTAACGATAGCAAACAATGCCAAACTCACCTAAATTACTTCGGCTATCAAAAATCACCCCCAACAACACTTTACAGCAACAAACTAAGCCCAATCACTTTAAAATTACAAAAAAATGCTAAAAATCATAACAAACTATACCAGAATCACCTAAATTACTTCGGCTACCGTAAATCACCCCCAACTATCCCTTACCACAACAAACTAAACCATATCATCTTAAAATTACAAAAAAAAGGTGTACAAATCATAACAAACTATGCCAGACTCACCTAAATTACTTCGGCTACTCTAAATCATCACCAACTAACCCTTACCACAACAAACTAAACCCAATCACTTTTAAATTACAAAAAAATGCTCCTAACCATAGCAAATTATGCCAAACTCACCTAAATTTCTTTGGCTACCATAAATCATCACCAACTAACCCTTACCACAACAAACTAAACCCAATCACTTTTAAATTACAAAAAAATGCTACTAACGATAGCAAACAATGCCAAACTCACCTAAATTACTTCGGCTATCAAAAATCACCCCCAACAACACTTTACAGCAACAAACTAAGCCCAATCACTTTAAAATTACAAAAAAATGCTAAAAATCATAACAAACTATACCAGAATCACCTAAATTACTTCGGCTACCGTAAATCACCCCCAACTATCCCTTACCACAACAAACTAAACCATATCATCTTAAAATTACAAAAAAAAGGTGTACAAATCATAATAAACTATGCCAGACTCACCTAAATTACTTCGGCTACTCTAAATCATCACCAACTAACCCTTACCACAACAAACTAAACCCAATCACTTTTAAATTACAAAAAAATGCTCCTAACCATAGCAAATTATGCCAAACTCACCTAAATTTCTTTGGCTACCATAAATCATCACCAACTAACCCTTACCAAAACAAACTAAACCCAATCACTTTTAAATTACAAAAAAATGCTACTAACCATAGCAAACTATGCCAAACTAACCTAATTTCTTCGGCTATCAAAAATCACCCCCAACAACACTTTACAGCAACAAACTAAGCCCAATCACTTTAAAATTACAAAAAAATGCTAAAAATCATAACAAACTATACCAGAATCACCTAAATTACTTCGGCTACCGTAAATCACCCCCAACTATCCCTTACCACAACAAACTAAACCATATCATCTTAAAATTACAAAAAAAAGGTGTACAAATCATAACAAACTATGCCAGACTCACCTAAATTACTTCGGCTACTCTAAATCATCACCAACTAACCCTTACCACAACAAACTAAACCCAATCACTTTTAAATTACAAAAAAATGCTCCTAACCATAGCAAATTATGCCAAACTCACCTAAATTTCTTTGGCTACCATAAATCATCACCAACTAACCCTTACCAAAACAAACTAAACCCAATCACTTTTAAATTACAAAAAAATGCTACTAACCATAGCAAACTATGCCAAACTAACCTAATTTCTTCGGCTATCAAAAATCACCCCCAACTACACTTTACAGCAACAAACTAAGCCCAATCACTTTAAAATTACAAAAAAATGCTAAAAATCATAACAAACTATACCAGAATCACCTAAATTACTTCGGCTACCGTAAATCACCCCCAACTATCCCTTACCACAACAAACCAAACTATATCATCTTAAAATTACAAAAAAAGGTGTACAAATCATAACAAACTATGCCAGACTCACCTAAATTACTTTGGCTACTCTAAATCATCACCATCTAACCCTTACCACAACAAACTAAACCCAATCACATTTAAATTACAAAAAAATGCTCCTAACCATAGCAAACTATGCCAAACTCTCCTAAATTACTTCGGCTAATATAAATCATCACCAACTAACCCTTACCGCAACAAACTAAACCCAATCACTTTTAAATTACAAAAAAATGCTACTAACCATAGCAAACTATGCCAAACTCACCTACATTACTTCGGCTATCAAAAACCACCCCCAACAACACTTTACAGCAACAAACTAAGCCCAATCACTTTAAAATTACAAAAAAATGCTAAAAATCATAACAAACTATACCAGAATCACCTAAATTACTTCAGCTACCGTAAATCACCCCCAACTATCCCTTACCACAACAAACCAAACCATATCATCTTAAAATTACAAAAAAAGGTGTACAAATCATAATAAACTATGCCAGACTCACCTAAATTACTTCGGCTACTCTAAATCATCACCAACTAACCCTTACCACAACAAACAAAACCCAATCACTTTTAAATTACAAAAAAATGCTACTAACCATAGCAAACTATGCCAAACTCACCTAAATAACTTCGGCTACCATAAATCATCACCAACTAACCCTTACCACAACAAACTAAACCCAATCACTTTTAAATTACAAAAAAATGCTACTAACCATAGCAAACTATGCCAAACTCACCTAAATTACTTCAGCTATCAAAAATCACCCCCAACTACACTTTACAGCAACAAACTAAGCCCAATCACTTTAAAATTACAAAAAAATGCTAAAAATCATAACAAACTATACCAGAATCACCTAAATTACTTCGGCTACCGTAAATCACCCCCAACTATCCCTTACCACAACAAACCAAACCATATCATCTTAAAATTACAAAAAAAAAATGTACAAATCATAACAAACTATGCCAGACTCACCTAAATTACTTCGGCTACTCAAAATCATCACCAACTAACCCTTACCACAACAAACTAAACCCAATCACTTTTAAATTACAAAAAAATGCTACTAACCATAGCAAACTATGCCAAACTCACCTAAATTACTTCGGCTACCATAAATCATCACCAACTAACCCTTACCACAACAAACTAAACCCAATCACTTTTAAATTACAAAAAAATGTTACTAACCATAGCAAACTATGCCAAACTCACCTAAATTACTTCGGCTATCAAAAATTACCCCCAACTACACTTTACAGCAAAAAACTAAGCCCAATCACTTTAAAATTACAAAAAAATGCTAAAAATCATAACAAACTATACCAGAATCACCTAAATTACTTCGGCTACCGTAAATCACCCCCAACTATCCCTTACCACAACAAACCAAACCATATCATCTTAAAATTACAAAAAAAGGTGTACAAATCATAACAAACTATGCCAGACTCACCTAAATTACTTCGGCTACTCTAAATCATCACCAACTAACCCTTACCACAACAAACTAAATACAATCACTTTTAAATTACAAAAAAATGCTACTAACCATAGCAAACTATGCCAAACTCACCTAAATTACTTCGGCTTTTAAAAATCACCCCCAACTACACTTTACAGCAACAAAGTAAGCCCAATCACTTTTAAATTACAAAAAAATGATACTAACCATAGCAAACTATGCCAAACTCACCTAAATCACTGCGGCTATCAAAAATCACCCCCAACTACACTTTACATCAACAAACTTAGCCCAATCACTTTAAAATTATAAAAAAATGCTAAAAATCATAACAAACTATACCAGAATCACCTAAATTACTTCGGCTACCGTAAATCACCCCCAACTATCCCTTACCACAACAAACCAAACCATATCATCTTAAAATTACAAAAAAAGGTGTACAAATCATAACAAACTATGCCAGACTCACCTAAATTACTTCGGCTACTCTAAATCATCACCAACTAACCCTTACCACAACAAACGTAACCCAATCACTTTTAAATTTCAAAAAAATGCTAATAACCATAGCAAACTATGCCAAACTTACCTAAATTACTTCGGCTACCATAAATCATCACCAACTAACCCTTACCACAACAAACTAAACACAATCACTTTTAAATTACAAAAAAATGCTACTAACCATAGCAAAATATGCCAAACTCACCTAAATTACTTCGGCTATCAAAAATCACCCCCAACTACACTTTACAGCAACAAACTAAGCCCAATCACTTTAAAATTACAAAAAAATGCTAAAAATCAGAACAAACTATACCAGAATCACCTAAATTACTTCGGATACCGTAAATCACCCCCAACTATCCCTTACCACAACAAACCAAACCATATCATCTTAAAATTACAAAAAAAGGTGTACAAATCATAACAAACTATGCCAGACTCACCTAAATTACTTCGGCTACTCTAAATCTTCACCAACTAACCGTTACCACAACAAACTAAACCCAATAACTTTTAAATTACAAAAAAATGCTACTAACCATAGCAAACTATGCCAAACTCACCTTAATTACTTCGGCTACCATAAATCATCACCAACTAACCCTTACCACAACAAACTAAACCCAATCACTTTTAAATTACAAAAAAATGCTACTAACCATAGCAAACTATGCCAAGCTCACCTAAATTACTTCGGCTATCAAAAATCTCTCCCAACTACACTTTACAGCAACAAACTAAGCCCAATCACTTTAAAATTACAAAAAAATGCTAAAAATCATAACAAACTATACCAGAATCACCTAAATTACTTCGGCTAACGTAAATCACCCCCAACTATCCCTTACCACAACAATCCAAACCATATCATCTTAAAATTACAAAAAAAGGTGTACAAGTCATAACAAACTATGCCAGACTCACCTAAATTACTTCGGCTACTCTAAATCATCACCCACTAACCCTTACCACAACAAACTAAACCCAATCAATTTTAAATTACAAAAAAATGCTCCTAACCATAGCAAACTATGCCAAACTCACCTAAATTACTTCGGCTACCATAAATCATCACCAACTAACCCTTACCAAAACAAACTAAACCCAATCACATTTAAATTACAAAAAAATGCTACTATCCATAGCAAACTATGCCAAACTCACCTAAATTACTTCGGTTATCAAAAATCACCCCCAACTACACTTTACAGCAACAAACTAAGCCCAATCACTTTCAAATTACAAAAAAATGCTAAAAATCAGAACAAACTATACCAGAATCACCTAAATTACTTCGGCTACCGTAAATCACCCCCAACAATCCCTTACCACAACAAACCAAACCATATCATCTTAAAATTACAAAAAAAGGTGTACAAATCATAACAAACTATGCCAGACTCACCTAAATTACTTCGGCTACTCTAAATCATCACCAACTAACCCTTATCACAACAAACTAAACCCAATAACTTTTATATTACAAAAAAATGCTACTAACCATATCAAACTATGCCAAACTCACCTAAATTACTTCGGCTACCATAAATCATCACCAACTAACCCTTACCACAACAAACTAAACCCAATCAATTTTAAATTACAAAAAAATGCTACTAACCATAGCAAACTATGCCAAACTCACCTAAATTACTTCGGCTATCAAAAATCACCCCCAACTACACTTTACAGCAACAAACTAAGCCCAATCACTTTAAAATTACAAAAAAATGCTAAAACTCTTAACAAACTATACCAGAATCACCTAAATTACTTCGGCTAACGTAAATCACCCCCAACTATCCCTTACCACAACAATCCAAACCATATCATCTTAAAATTACAAAAAAGGTGTACAAATCATAACAATCTATGCCAGACTCACCTAAATTACTTCGGCTACTCTAAATCATCACCAACTAACCCTTACCACAACAAACTAAACCCAATCTCTTTTAAATTACAAAAAAATGCTCCTAACCATAGCAAACTATGCCAAACTCACCTAAATTACTTCGGCTATCAAAAATCACCCCCAACTACACTTTACAGCAACAAACTAAGCCCAATCACTTTCAAATTACAAAAAAATGCTAAAAATCAGAACAAACTATACCAGAATCACCTAAATTACTTCGGCTACCGTAAATCACCCCCAACAATCCCTTACCACAACAAACCAAACCATATCATCTTAAAATTACAAAAAAAGGTGTACAAATCATAACAAACTATGCCAGACTCACCTAAATTACTTCGGCTACTCTAAATCATCACCAACTAACCCTTATCACAACAAACTAAACCCAATAACTTTTATATTACAAAAAAATGCTACTAACCATATCAAACTATGCCAAACTCACCTAAATTACTTCGGCTACCATAAATCATCACCAACTAACCCTTACCACAACAAACTAAACCCAATCAATTTTAAATTACAAAAAAATGCTACTAACCATAGCAAACTATGCCAAACTCACCTAAATTACTTCGGTTATCAAAAATCACCCCCAACTACACTTTACAGCAACAAACTAAGCCCAATCATGTTAAAATTACAAAAAAATGCTAAAACTCATAACAAACTATACCAGAATCACCTAAATTACTTCGGCTAACGTAAATCACCCCCAACTATCCCTTACCACAACAATCCAAACCATATCATCTTAAAATTACAAAAAAAGGTGTACAAATCATAACAATCTATGCCAGACTCACCTAAATTACTTCGGCTACTCTAAATCATCACCAACTAACCCTTACCACAACAAACTAAACCCAATCTCTTTTAAATTACAAAAAAATGCTCCTAACCATAGCAAACTATGCCAAACTCACCTAAATTACTTCGGCTACCAAAAATCATCACCAACTAACCCTTACCACAACAAACTAAACCCAATCACTTTTTAAATTACAAAAAAATGCTACTAACCATAGCAAACTATGCCAAACTCACCTAAATTACTTCGGCTATCAAAAATCACACCCAACTACACTTTACAGCAACAAACTAAGCCCAATCACTTTAAAATTACAAAAAAATGCCACAAATCATAACAAACTATACCAGAATCACCTAAATTACTTCGGCTACCGTAAATCACCCCCAACTATCCCTTACCACAACAAACCAAACCATATCATCTTAAAATTACAAAAAAAGGTGTACAAATCATAACAAACTATGCCAGACTCACCTAAATTACTTCGGCTACTCTAAATCATCACCAACTAACCCTTACCACAACAAACTAAACCCAATCACTTTTAAATTACAAAAAAATGCTCCTAACCATGGCAAACTATGCCAAACTCACCTAAATTACTTCGGCTACCAAAAATCATCACCAACTAACCCTTACCACAACAAACTAAACCCAATCACTTTTAAATTACAAAAAAAATGCTACTAACCATAGCAAACTATGCCAAACTCACATAAATTACTTCTGCTATCAAAAATCACCCCCAACTACACTTTACAGCAACAAACTAAGCCCAATCACTTTAAAATTACAAAAAAATGCCACAAATCATAACAAACTATACCAGAATCACCTAAATTACTTCGGATACCGTAAATCACCCCCAACTATCCCTTACCACAACAAACCAAACCATATCATCTTAAAATTACAAAAAAAGGTGTACAAATCATAACAAACTATGCCAGACACACCTAAATTACTTCGGCTACTCTAAATCATCACCAACTAACCCTTACCACAACAAACTAAACCCAATCACTTTTAAATTACAAAAAAATGCTACTAACCATAGCAAACTATACCAAACTCACCTAAATTACTTCGGCTACCATAAATCATCACCAACTAACCCTTACCACAACAAACTAAACCCAATCACTTTTAAATTACAAAAAAATGCTACTAACCATAGCAAACTATGCCAAACTAACCTAAATTATTTCGGCTATCAAAAATCACCCCCAGCTACACTTTACAGCAACAAACTAAGCCCAATCACTTTAAAATTACAAAAAAATGCTAAAAATCATAACAAACTATACCAGAATCACCTAAATTACTTCGGCTACCGTAAATCACCCCCAACTATCCCTTACCACAACAAAACAAACCATATCATCTTAAAATTACAAAAAAAGGTGTACAAATCATAACAAACTATGCCAGACACACCTAAATTACTTCGGCTACTCTAAATCATCACCAACTAACCCTTACCACAACAAACTAAACCCAATCACTTTTAAATTACAAAAAAATGCTACTAACCATAGCAAACTATACCAAACTCACCTAAATTACTTCGGCTACCATAAATCATCACCAACTAACCCTTACCACAACAAACTAAACCCAATCACTTTTAAATTACAAAAAAATGCTACTAACCATAGCAAACTATGCCAAACTAACCTAAATTACTTCGGCTATCAAAAATCACCCCCAACTACACTTTACAGCAACAAACTAAGCCCAATCACTTTAAAATTACAAAAAAATGCTAAAAATCATAACAAACTATACCAGAATCACCTAAATTACTTCGGCTACCGTAAATCACCCCCAACTATCCCCTACCACAAGAAACCAAACCATATCATCTTAAAATTACAAAAAAAGGTGTACAAATCATAACAAACTATGCCAGAGTTACCTAAATTACTTCGGCTACTCTAAATCATCACCAACTAACCCTTACCACAACAAACTAAACCCAATAACTTTTAAATTACAAAAAAATGCTACTAACCATAGCAAACTATGCCAAACTCACCTAAATTACTTCGGCTACCATAAATCATCACCAACTAACCCTTACCACAACAAACTAAACCCAATCACTTTTAAATTACAAAAAAATTCTACTAACCATAGCAAACTATGCCAAACTCACCTAAATTACTTCGGCTATCAAAAAACACCCCCAACTACACTTTACAGCAACAAACTAAGCCCAATCACTTTAAAATTACAAAAAAATGCTAAAAATCATAACAAACTATACCAGAATCACCTAAATTACTTCGGCTAACGTAAATCACCCCCAACTATCCCTTACCACAACAATCCAAACCATATCATCTTAAAATTACAAAAAAAGGTGTACAAATCATAACAAACTATGCCAGACTCACCTAAATTACTTCGGCTACTCTAAATCATCACCAACTAACCCTTACCACAACAAACTAAACCCAATCACTTTTAAATTACAAAAAAATGCTACTAACCATAGCAAACTATGCCAAACTCACCTAAATTACTTTGGCTATCACAAATCACCCCCAACTACACTTTACAGCAACAAACTAAGCCCAATCACTTTAAAATTACAAAAAAATGCTAAAAATCAGAACAAACTATACCAGAATCACCTAAATTACTTCGGCTACCGTAAATCACCCCCAACTATCCCTTACCACAACAAACCAAACCATATCATCTTAAAATTACAAAAAAAGTGTACAAATCATAACAAACTATGCCAGACTCACCTAAATTACTTCGGCTACTCTAAATCATCACCAACTAACCCTTACCACAACAAACTAAACCCAATCACTTTTAAATTACAAAAAAATGCTAAAAATCATAAAAAACTATACCAGAATCACCTAAATTACTTCGGCTACCGTAAATCACCCCCAACTATCCCTTACCACAACAAACCAAACCATATCATCTTAAAATTACAAAAAAAGGTGTACAAATTATAACAAACTATGCCAGACTCACCTAAATTACTTCGGCTACTCTAAATCATCACCAACTAACCCTTACCACAACAAACTAAACCCAATCACTTTTAAATTACAAAAAAATGCTCCTAACCATAGCAAACTATGCCAAACTCTCCTAAATTACTTCGGCTACCATAAATCATCACCAACTAACCCTTACCGCAACAAACTAAACCCAATCACTTTTAAATTACAATAAAATGCTACTAACCATAGCAAACTATGCCAAACTCACCTAAATTACTTCGGCTATCAAAAATCACCCCCAACAACACTTTACAGCAACAAACTAAGCCCAATCACTTTAAAATTACAAAAAAATGCTTAAAATCATAACAAACTATACCAGAATCACCTAAATTACTTCGGCTACCGTAAACCACCCCCAACTATCCCTTACCACAACAAACCAAACCATATCATCTTAAAATTACAAAAAAAGGTGTACAAATCATAACAAACTATGCCAGACTCACCTAAATTACTTCGGCTACTCTAAATCATCACCAACTAACCCTTACCACAACAAACTAAGCCCAATTACTTCAAAATTACAAAAAAATGCTAAAAATCATAACAAACTATACCAGAATCACCTAAATTACTTCGGCTACCGTAAATCACCCCCAACTACACTTTACAGCAACAAACTAAGCCCAATCACTTTAAAATTACAAAAAAATGCTAAAAATCATAACAAACTATACCAGAATCACCTAAATTACTTCGGCTACCTTAAATCACCCCCAACTTTCCCCTACCACAACAAACCAAACCATATCATCTTAAAATTACAAAAAAAGGTGTACAAATCATAACAAACTATGCCAGACTCACCTAAATTACTTCGGCTACTCTAAATTATCACAAACTAACCCTTACCACAACAAACTAAACCCAATCACTTTTAAATTACAAAAAAATGCTACTAACCATAGCAAACTATGCCAAACTAACCTAATTTCTTCGGCTATCAAAAATCACCCCCAACTACACTTTACAGCAACAAACTAAGCCCAATCACTTTAAAATTACAAAAAAATGCTAAAAATCATAACAAACTATACCAGAATCACCTAAATTACTTCGGCTACCGTAAATCACCCCCAACTATCCCTTCCCACAACAAACCAAACCATATCATCTTAAAATTACAAAAAAAGGTGTACAAATCATAACAAACTATGCCAGACTCACCTAAATTACTTCGGCTACTCTAAATCATCACCAACTAACCCTTACCACAACAAACTAAACCCAATCACTTTTAAATTACAAAAAAATGCTACTAACCATAGCAAACTATGCCAAACTCACCTAAATTACTTCGGCTATCAAAAATCACCCCCAACTACATTTTACAGCAACAAACTAAGCCCAATCACTTTAAAATTACAAAAGAATGCTACTAACCATAGCAAACTATGCCAAACTCACATAAATTACTTCGGCTATCAAAAATCACCCCCAACTACACTTTACAGCAACAAACTAAGCCCAATCACTTTAAAATTACAAAAAAATGCTAAAAATCATAACAAACTATACCAGAATCACCTAAATTACTTCGGCTACCGTAAATCACTCCCAACTATCCCTTACCACAACAAACCAAACCATATCATCTTAAAATTACAAAAAAAGGTGTACAAATCATAACAAACTATGCCAGACTCACCTAAATTACTTCGGCTACTCTAAATCATCACCAACTAACCCTTACCACAACAAACAAAACCCAATCACTTTTAAATTACAAAAAAATGCTACTAACCATAGCAAACTATGCCAAACTCACCTAAAAAACTTCGGCTACCATAAATCATCACCAACTAACCCTTACCACAACAAACTAAACCCAATCACTTTTAAATTACAAAAAAATGCTACTAACCATAGCAAACTATGCCAAACTCACCTAAATTACTTCAGCTATCAAAAATCACCCCCAACTACACTTTACAGCAACAAACTAAGCCCAATCACTTTAAAATTACAAAAAAATGCTAAAAATCATAACAAACTATACCAGAATCACCTAAATTACTTCGGCTACCGTAAATCACCCCCAACTATCCCTTACCACAACAAACCAAACCATATCATCTTAAAATTACAAAAAAAAATGTACAAATCATAACAAACTATGCCAGACTCACCTAAATTACTTCGGCTACTCTAAATCATCACCAACTAACCCTTACCACAACAAACTAAACCCAATCACTTTTAAATTACAAAAAAATGCTACTAACCATAGCAAACTATGCCAAACTCACCTAAATTACTTCGGCTACCATAAATCATCACCAACTAACCCTTACCACAACAAACTAAACCCAATCACTTTTAAATTACAAAAAAATGCTACTAACCATAGCAAACTATGCCAAACTCACGTAAATTACTTCGGCTATCAAAAATCACCCCCAACTACACTTTACAGCAACAAACTAAGCCCAATCACTTTAAAATTACAAAAAAATGCTAAAAATCATAACAAACTATACCAGAATCACCTAAATTACTTCGGCTACCGTAAATCACCCCCAACTATCCCTTACCACAACAAACCAAACCATATCATCTTAAAATTACAAAAAAAGGTGTACAAATCATAACAAACAATGCCAGACTCACTTAAATTACTTCGGCTACTCTAAATCATCACCAACTAACCCTTACCACAACAAACTAAATACAATCAATTTTAAATTACAAAAAAATGCTACTAACCATAGAAAACTATGCCAAACTAACCTAATTTCTTCGGCTATCAAAAATCACCCCCAACTACACTTTACAGCAACAAACTAAGCCCAATCACTTTAAAATTACAAAAAAATGCTAAAAATCATAACAAACTATACCAGAATCACCTAAATTACTTCGGCTACCGTAAATCACCCCCAACTATCCCTTACCACAACAAACCAAACCATATCATCTTAAAATTATAAAAAAAGGTGTACAAATCATAACAAACTATGCCAGACTCACCTAAATTACTTCGGCTACTCTAAATCATCACCAACTAACCCTTACCACAACAAACTAAACCCAATCACTTTTAAATTACAAAAAAATGCTCCTAACCATGGCAAACTATGCCAAACTCACCTAAATTACTTCGGCTACCATAAATCATCACCAACTAACCCTTACCACAACAAACTAAACCCAATCACTTTTAAATTACAAAAAAAATGCTACTAACCATAGCAAACTATGCCAAACTCACATAAATTACTTCGGCCATCAAAAATCACCCCCAACTACACTTTACAGCAACAAACTAAGCCCAATCACTTTAAAATTACAAAAAAATGCTAAAAATCATAACAAACTATACCAGAATCACCTAAATTACTTCGGCTACCGTAAATCACCCCCAACTATCCCTTACCACAACAAACCAAACCATATCATCTTAAAATTACAAAAAAAGGTGTACAAATCATAACAAACTATGCCAGACTCACCTAAATTACTTCGGCTACTCTAAATCATCACCAACTAACCCTTACCACAACAAACTAAACCCAATCACTTTTAAATTACAAAAAAAGGCTCCTAACCATAGCAAACTATGCCAAACTCACCTAAATTACTTCGGCTACCATAAATCATCACCAACTGACCCTTACCACAACAAACTAAACCTAATCACTTTTAAATTAGAAAAAAATGCTACTAACCATAGCAAACTATGCCAAACTCACCTAAATTACTTCGGCTATCAAAAATCACCCCCAACTACACTTTACAGCAACAAACTAAGCCCAATCACTTTAAAATTACAAAAAAATGCTAAAAATCATAACAAACTATACCAGAGTCACCTAAATTACTTCGGCTACCGTAAATCACCCCCAACTATCCCTTACCACAACAAACCAAACCATATCATCTTATATTTACAAAAAAAGGTGTACAAATCATAACAAACTATGCCAGACTCACCTAAATTACTTCGGCTACTCTAAATCATCACCAACTAACCCTTACCACAACAAACTAAACCCAATAACTTTTAAATTACAAAAAAATGCTACTAACCATAGCAAACTATGCCAAACTCACCTAAATTACTTCGGCTACCATAAATCATCACCAACTAACCCTTACCACAACAAATTAAACCCAATCACTTTTAAATTACAAAAAAATGCTACTAACCATAGCAAACTATGCCAAACTCACCTAAATTACTTCGGCTATTAAAAATCACCCTCAACTACACTTTACAGCAACAAACTAAGCCCAATCACTTTAAAATTACAAAAAAATGCTAAAAATCATAACAAACTATACCAGAATCACCTAAATTACTTCGGCTACCGTAAATCACCCCCAACTATCCCTTACCACAACAAACCAAACCATATCATTTTAAAATTACAAAAAAAGGTGTACAAATCATAACAAACTATGCCAGACTCACCTAAATTACTTCGGCTACTCTAAATCATTACCAACTAACCCTTACCACAACAAACTAAACCCAATGAATTTAAATTACAAAAAAATGCTACTAACCATAGCAAACTATGCCAAACTCACCTAAATTACTTCAGCTATCAAAAATCACCCCCAACTACACTTTACAGCAACAAACTAAGCCCAATCACTTTAAAATTACAAAAAAATGCTAAAAATCAGAACAAACTATACCAGAATCACCTAAATTACTTCGGCTACCGTAAATCACCCCCAACTATCCCTTACCACAACAAACCAAACCATATCATCTTAAAATTACAAAAAAAGGTGTACAAATCATAACAAACTATGCCAGACTCACCTAAATTACTTCGGCTACTCTAAATCATCACCAACTAACCCTTACCACAACAAACTAAACCCAATCACTTTTAAATTACAAAAAAATGCTACTAACCATAGCAAACTATGCCAAACTAACCTAATTTCATCGGCTATCAAAAATCACCCCCAACTACACTTTACAGCAAAAAACTAAGCCCAATCACTTTAAAATTACAAAAAAATGCTAAAAATCATAACAAACTATACCAGAATCACCTAAATTACTTCGGCTACCGTAAATCACCCCCAACTATCCCTTACCACAACAAACCAAACCATATCATCTTAAAATTACAGAAAAAGGTGTACAAATCATAACAAACTATGCCAGACTCACCTAAATTACTTCGGCTACTCTAAATCATCACCAACTAACCCTTACCACAACAAACTAAACCCAATCACTTTTAAATTACAAAAAAATGCTCCTAACCATGGCAAACTATGCCAAACTCACCGAAATTACTTCGGCTACCATAAATCATCACCAACTAACCCTTACCACAACAAACTAAACCCAATCACTTTTAAATTACAAAAAAATGCTACTAACCATAGCAAAAAAATGCTACTAACCATAGCAAACTATGCCAAACTAACCTAATTTCTTCGGCTATCAAAAATCACCCCCAACTACACTTTACAGCAAAAAACTAAGCCCAATCACTTTAAAATTACAAAAAAATGCTAAAAATCATAACAAACTATACCAGAATCACCTAAATTACTTCGGCTACCGTAAATCACCCCCAACTATCCCTTACCACAACAAACCAAACCATATCATCTTAAAATTACAGAAAAAGGTGTACAAATCATAACAAACTATGCCAGACTCACCTAAATTACTTCGGCTACTCTAAATCATCACCAACTAACCCTTACCACAACAAACTAAACCCAATAACTTTTAAATTACAAAAAAATGCTACTAACCATAGCAAACTATGCCAAACTCACCTAAATTACTTCGGCTACCATAAATCATCACCAACTAACCCTTACCATAACAAACTAAACCCAATCACTTTTAAATTACAAAAAAATGCTACTAACCATAGCAAACTATGCCAAACTCACCTAAATTACTTCGGCTATCAAAAATCACCCCCAACTACACTTTACAGCAACAAACTAAGCCCAATCAATTTAAAATTACAAAAAAATGCTAAAAATCATAACAAACTATACCAGAATCACCTAAATTACTTCGGCTACAGTAAATCACCCCCAACTATCCCTTACCACAACAAACCAAACCATATCATCTTAAAATTACAAAAAAAGGTGTACAAATCCTAACAAACTATGCCAGACTCACCTAAATTACTTCGGCTACTCTAAATCATCACCAACTAACCCTTACCACAACAAACTAAATCCAATCACTTTTAAATTACAAAAAAAGGCTACTAACCATAGCAAACTATGCCAAACTCACCTAAATTACTTCGGCTACCATAAATCATTACCAACTAACCCTTACCACAACAAACTAAACCCAATCACTTTTAAATTAGAAAAAAATGCTACTAACCATAGCAAACTATGCCAAACTCACCTAAATTACTTCGGCTATCAAAAATCACTCCCAACTACACTTTACAGCAACAAACTAAGCCCAATCACTTTAAAATTACAAAAAAATGCTAAAAATCCTAACAAACTATACCAGAATCACCTAAATTACTTCGGCTACCGTAAATCACCCCCAACTTTCCCCTACCACAACAAACCAAACCATATCATCTTAAAATTACAAAAAAAGGTGTACAAATCATAACAAACTATGCCAGACTCACCTAAATTACTTCGGCTACTCTAAATCATCACCAACTAACCCTTACCACAACAAACTAAACCCAATCACTTTTAAATTACAAAAAAATGCTACTAACCATAGCAAACTATGCCAAACTAACCTAATTTCATCGGCTATCAAAAATCACCCGCAACTACACTTTACAGCAACAAACTAAGCCCAATCACTTTAAAATTACAAAAAAATGCTAAAAATCATAACAAACTATACCAGAATCACCTAAATTACTTCGGCTACCGTAAATCACCCCCAACTATCCCTTACCACAACAAACCAAACCATATCATCTTAAAATTACAAAAAAAGGTGTACAAATCATAACAAACTATGCCAGACTCACATAAATTACTTCGGCTACTCTAAATCATCACCAACTAACCCTTACCACAACAAACTAAACCCAATCACTTTTAAATTACAAAAAAATGCTCCTAACCATGGCAAACTATGCCAAACTCACCTAAATTACTTCGGCTACCATAAATCATCACCAACTAACCCTTACCACAACAAACTAAACCCAATCACTTTTTAAATTACAAAAAAATGCTACCAACCATAGCAAACTATGCCAAACTCACCTAAATTACTTCGGCTATCAAAAATCACACCCAACTACACTTTACAGCAACAAACTAAGCCCAATCACTTTAAAATTACAAAAAATGCCAAAAATCATAACAAACTATACCAGAATCACCTAAATTACTTCGGCTACCGTAAATCACCCCCAACTATCTCTTACCACAACAAACCAAACCATATCATCTTAAAATTACAAAAAAAGGTGTACAAATCATAACAAATTATGCCAGACTCACCTAAATTACTTCGGCTACTCTAAATCATCACCAACTAACCCTTACCACAACAAACTAAACCCAATCACTTTTAAATTACAAAAAAATGCTACTAACCATAGCAAACTATGCCAAACTCACATAAATTACTTCGGCCATCAAAAATCACACCCAACTACACTTTACAGCAACAAACTAAGCCCAATCACTTTAAAATTACAAAAAAATGCTAAAAATCATAACAAACTATACCAGAATCACCTAAATTACTTCGGCTACCGTAAATCACCCCCAACTATCCCTTACCACAACAAACCAAACCATATCATCTTAAAATTACAAAAAAAGGTGTACAAATCTAACAAACTATGCCAGACTCACATAAATTACTTCGGCTACTCTAAATCATCATCAACTAACCCTTACCACAACAAACTAAACCCAATCAATTTTAAATTACAAAAAAATGCTACTAACCATAGCAAACTATGCCAAACTCACCTAAATTACTTCGGCTATCAAAAATCACCCCCAACTACACTTTACAGCAACAAACTAAGCCCAATCACTTTAAAATTACAAAAAAATGCTAAAAATCAGAACAAACTATACCAGAATCACCTAAATTACTTCGGCTACCGCAAATCACCCCCAACTATCCCTTACCACAACAAACCAAACCATATCATCTTAAAATTACAAAAAAAGGTGTACAAATCATAACAAACTATGCCAGACTCACATAAATTACTTCGGCTACTCTAAATCATCACCAACTAACCCTTACCACAACAAACTAAACCCAATCACTTTTAAATTACAAAAAAATGCTACTAACCATAGCAAACTATGCCAAACTAACCTAATTTCTTCGGCTATCAAAAATCACCCCCAACTACACTTTACAGCAACAAACTAAGCCCAATCACTTTAAAATTACAAAAAAATGCTAAAAATCATAACAAACTATACCAGAATCACCTAAATTACTTCGGCTACCGTAAATCACCCCCAACTATCCCTTACCACAACAAACCAAACCATATCATCTTAAAATTACAAAAAAAGGTGTACAAATCATAACAAACTATGCCAGACTCACCTAAATTACTTCGGCTACTCTAAATCATCACCAACTAACCCTTACCACAACAAACTAAACCCAATCACTTTTAAATTACAAAAAAATGCTACTAACCATAGCAAACTATGCCAAACTCACCTAAATTACTTCGGCTACCAAAAATCATCACCAACTAACCCTTACCACAACAAACTAAACCCAATCACTTTTTAAATTACAAAAAAATGCTACTAACCATAGCAAACTATGCCAAACTCACCTAAATTACTTCGGCTATCAAAAATCACACCCAACTACACTTTACAGCAACAAACTAAGCCCAATCACTTTAAAATTACAAAAAAATGCCAAAAATCTTAACAAACTATACCAGAATCACCTAAATTACTTCGGCTACCGTAAATCACCCCCAACTATCCCTTACCACAACAAACCAAACCATATCATCTTAAAATTACAAAAAAAGGTTTACAAATCATAACAAACTATGCCAGACTCACCTAAATTACTTCGGCTACTCTAAATCATCACCAACTAACCCTTACCACAACAAACTAAAACCAATCACTTTTAAATTACAAAAAAATGCTCCTAACCATGGCAAACTATGCCAAACTCACCTAAATTACTTCGGCTACCATAAATCATCACCAACTAACCCTTACCACAACAAACTAAACCCAATCACTTTTAAATTACAAAAAAAATGCTACTAACCATAGCAAACTATGCCAAACTCACATAAATTACTTCGGCCATCAAAAATTACACCCAACTAGACTTTACAGCAACAAACTAAGCCCAATCACTTTAAAATTACAAAAAAATGCTAAAAATCATAACAAACTATACCAGAATCACCTAAATTACTTCGGCTACCGTAAATCACCCCCAACTATCCCTTACCACAACAAACCAAACCATATCATCTTAAAATTACAAAAAAAGTTGTACAAATCATAACAAACTATGCCAGACTCACCTAAATTACTTCGGCTACTCTAAATCATCACCAACTAACCCTTAACACAACAAACTAAACCCAATCACTTTTAAATTACAAAAAAATGCTCCTAACCATAGCAAACTATGCCAAACTCACCTAAATTACTTCGGCTACCATAAATCATCATCAACTAACCCTTACCACAACAAACTAAACCCAATCACTTTTAAATTAGAAAAAAATGCTACTAACCATAGCAAACTATGCCAAACTCACCTAAATTACTTCGGCTATCAAAAATCACCCCCAACTACACTTTACAGCAACAAACTAAGCCCAATCAC
This sequence comes from Eledona agricola, assembly GCA_964023215.1. Lineage (NCBI taxonomy): Eukaryota > Metazoa > Arthropoda > Insecta > Coleoptera > Tenebrionidae > Eledona > Eledona agricola. The sequence goes on from CAXIEJ010000187.1 coordinate 1,116,901, forward strand.
TTTAAAATTACAAAAAAATGCTAAAAATCAGAACAAACTATACCAGAATCACCTAAATTACTTCTGCTACCGTAAATCACCCCCAACTATCCCTTACCACAACAAACCAAACCATATCATCTTAAAATTACAAAAAAAGGTGTACAAATCATAACAAACTATGCCAGACTCACATAAATTACTTCGGCTACTCTAAATCATCACCAACTAACCCTAACCACAACAAACTATACCCAATTAATTTTAAATTACAAAAAAATGCTACTAACTATAGCAAACTATGCCAAACTCACCTAAATTACTTCGGCTACCAAAAATCATTACCAACTAATCCTTACCACAACAAACTAAACCCAATCACTTTTTAAATTACAAAAAAATGCTACTAACCATAGCAAACTATGCCAAACTAACCTAATTTCTTCGGCTATCAAAAATCACCCCCAACTACACGTTACAGCAACAAACTAAGCCCAATCACTTTAAAATTACAAAAAAATGCTAAAAATCATAACAAACTATACTAGAATCACCTAAATTACTTCGGCTACCGTAAATCACCCCCAACTCTCCCTTACCACAGCAACCCAAACCATATCATCTTAAAATTACAAAAAAGGTGTACAAATCATAACAAACTATGCCAGACTCACCTAAATTACTTCGGCTACTCTAAATCATCACCAACTAACCCTTACCACAACAAACTAAACCCAATAACTTTTAAATTACAAAAAAATGCTACTAACCATAGCAAACTATGCCAAACTCACCTAAATTACTTCGGCTACCATAAATCATCACCAACTAACCCTTACCACAACAAACTAAACCCAATCACTTTTAAATTACAAAAAAATGCTACTAACCATAGCAAATTATGCCAAACTCACCTAAATTACTTCGGCTATCAAAAATCACCCCCAACTACACTTTACAGCAACAAACTAAGCCCAATCATTTTAAAATTACAAAAAAATGCTAAAAATCATAACAAACTATACCAGAATCACCTAAATTACTTCAGCTACCGTAAATCACCCCCAACTTTCCCCTACCACAACAAACCAAACCATATCATCTTAAAATTACAAAAAAAAGTGTACAAATCATAACAAACTATGCCAGACTCACCTAAATTACTTCGGCTACTCTAAATCATCACCAACAAACCCTTACCACAACAAACTAAACCCAATCACTTTTAAATTACAAAAAAATGCTACTAACCATAGCAAACTATGCCAAACTCACCTAAATTACTTCGGCTATCAAAAATCACCCCCAACTACACTTTACAGCAACAAACTAAGCCCAATCACTTTAAAATTACAAAAAAATGCTAATAATCAGAACAAACTATACCAGAATCACCTAAATTACTTCGGCTACCGTAAATCACCCCCAACTATCCCTTACCACAACAAACCAAACCATATCATCTTAAAATTACAAAAAAATGTGTACAAATCATAACAAACTATGCCAGACTCACCTAAATTACTTCGGCTACTCTAAATCATCACCAACTAACCCTTACCAAAACAAACTAAACCCAATAACTTTTAAATTACAAAAAAATGCTACTAACCATGGCAAACTATGCCAAACTCACCTAAATTACTTCGGCTACCATAAATCATCACCAACTAACCCTTACCACAACAAACTAAACCTAATCACTTTTAAATTACAAAAAAATGCTACTAACCATAGCAAACCATGCCAAACTCACCTAAATTACTTCGGCTATCAAAAATCACCCCCAACTACACTTTACAGCAACAAACTAAGCCCAATCACTTTAAAATTACAAAAAAATGCTAAAAATCAGAACAAACTATACCAGAATCACCTAAATTACTTCGGCTACCGTAAATCACCCCCAACTATCCCTTACCACAACAAACCAAATCATATCATCTTAAAATTACAAAAAAAGGTGTACAAATCATAACAAACTATGCCAGACTCACCTAAATTACTTCGGCTATTCTAAATCATCACCAACTAACCCTTACCACAACAAACTAAACCCAATCACTTTTAAATTACAAAAAAACGCTACTAACCATAGCAAACCATGCCAAACTCACCTAAATTACTTCGGCTACCATAAATCATCACCAACTAACCCTTACCACAACAAACTAAACCCAATCACTTTTAAATTACAAAAAAATGCTACTAACCATAGCAAACTATGCCAAGCTCACCTAAATTACTTCGGCTATCAAAAATCACCCCCAACTACACTTTACAGCAACAAACTAAGCCCAATCACTTTAAAATTACAAAAAAATGCTAAAAATCATAACAAACTATACCAGAATCACCTAAATTACTTCGGCTACCGTAAATCACCCCCAACATTCCCCTACCACAACAAACCAAACCTTATCATCTTAAAATTACAAAAAAAGGTGTACAAATCATAACAAACTATGCCAGACTCACCTAAATTACTTCGGCTACTCTAAATCATCACCAACTAACCCTTACCACAACAAACTAAACCCAATCACTTTTAAATTACAAAAAAATTCTACTAACCATAGCAAACTATGCCAAACTCACCTAAATTACTTCGGCTACCATAAATCATCACCAACTAAACATAACCACAACAAACTAAACCCAATCACTTTTAAATTACAAAAAAATTCTACTAACCATTGCAAACTATGCCAAACTCTCCTAAATTACTTCGGCTATCAAAAATCACCCCCAACTACACTTTACAGCAACAAACTAAGCCCAATCACTTTAAAATTACAAAAAAATTCTAAAAATCATAACAAACTATACCAGAATCACCTAAATTACTTCGGCTACCGTAAATCACCCCCAACTATCCCTTACCACAACAAACCAAATCATATCATCTTAAAATTACAAAAAAAGGTGTACAAATCATAACAAACTATGCCAAACTCACCTAAATTACTTCGGCTACTCTAAATCATCATCAACTAACCCTTACCACAACAAACTAAACCCAATCAATTTTAAATTACAAAAAAATGCTACTAACCATAGCAAACTATGCCAAACTCACCTAAATTACTTCGGCTATCAAAAATCACCCCCAACTACACTTTACAGCAACAAACTAAGCCCAATCACTTTAAAATTACAAAAAAATGCTAAAAATCAGAACAAACTATACCAGAATCACCTAAATTACTTCGGCTACCGCAAATCACCCCCAACTATCCCTTACCACAACAAACCAAACCATATCATCTTAAAATTACAAAAAAAGGTGTACAAATCATAACAAACTATGCCAGACTCACATAAATTACTTCGGCTACTCTAAATCATCACCAACTAACCCTTACCACAACAAACTAAACCCAATCACTTTTAAATTACAAAAAAATGCTACTAACCATAGCAAACTATGCCAAACTAACCTAATTTCTTCGGCTATCAAAAATCACCCCCAACTACACTTTACAGCAACAAACTAAGCCCAATCACTTTAAAATTACAAAAAAATGCTAAAAATCATAACAAACTATACCAGAATCACCTAAATTACTTCGGCTACCGTAAATCACCCCCAACTATCCCTTACCACAACAAACCAAACCATATCATCTTAAAATTACAAAAAAAGGTTTACAAATCATAACAAACTATGCCAGACTCACCTAAATTACTTCGGCTACTCTAAATCATCACCAACTAACCCTTACCACAACAAACTAAACCCAATCACTTTTAAATTACAAAAAAATGCTACTAACCATAGCAAACTATGCCAAACTCACCTAAATTACTTCGGCTACCAAAAATCATCACCAACTAACCCTTACCACAACAAACTAAACCCAATCACTTTTTAAATTACAAAAAAATGCTACTAACCATAGCAAACTATGCCAAACTCACCTAAATTACTTCGGCTATCAAAAATCACACCCAACTACACTTTACAGCAACAAACTAAGCCCAATCACTTTAAAATTACAAAAAAATGCCAAAAATCTTAACAAACTATACCAGAATCACCTAAATTACTTCGGCTACCGTAAATCACCCCCAACTATCCCTTACCACAACAAACCAAACCATATCATCTTAAAATTACAAAAAAAGGTTTACAAATCATAACAAACTATGCCAGACTCACCTAAATTACTTCGGCTACTCTAAATCATCACCAACTAACCCTTACCACAACAAACTAAAACCAATCACTTTTAAATTACAAAAAAATGCTCCTAACCATGGCAAACTATGCCAAACTCACCTAAATTACTTCGGCTACCATAAATCATCACCAACTAACCCTTACCACAACAAACTAAACCCAATCACTTTTAAATTACAAAAAAAATGCTACTAACCATAGCAAACTATGCCAAACTCACATAAATTACTTCGGCCATCAAAAATTACACCCAACTAGACTTTACAGCAACAAACTAAGCCCAATCACTTTAAAATTACAAAAAAATGCTAAAAATCATAACAAACTATACCAGAATCACCTAAATTACTTCGGCTACCGTAAATCACCCCCAACTATCCCTTACCACAACAAACCAAACCATATCATCTTAAAATTACAAAAAAAGTTGTACAAATCATAACAAACTATGCCAGACTCACCTAAATTACTTCGGCTACTCTAAATCATCACCAACTAACCCTTAACACAACAAACTAAACCCAATCACTTTTAAATTACAAAAAAATGCTCCTAACCATAGCAAACTATGCCAAACTCACCTAAATTACTTCGGCTACCATAAATCATCATCAACTAACCCTTACCACAACAAACTAAACCCAATCACTTTTAAATTAGAAAAAAATGCTACTAACCATAGCAAACTATGCCAAACTCACCTAAATTACTTCGGCTATCAAAAATCACCCCCAACTACACTTTACAGCAACAAACTAAGCCCAATCACTTTAAAATTACAAAAAAATGCTAAAAATCAGAACAAACTATACCAGAATCACCTAAATTACTTCTGCTACCGTAAATCACCCCCAACTATCCCTTACCACAACAAACCAAACCATATCATCTTAAAATTACAAAAAAAGGTGTACAAATCATAACAAACTATGCCAGACTCACATAAATTACTTCGGCTACTCTAAATCATCACCAACTAACCCTAACCACAACAAACTATACCCAATTAATTTTAAATTACAAAAAAATGCTACTAACTATAGCAAACTATGCCAAACTCACCTAAATTACTTCGGCTACCAAAAATCATTACCAACTAATCCTTACCACAACAAACTAAACCCAATCACTTTTTAAATTACAAAAAAATGCTACTAACCATAGCAAACTATGCCAAACTAACCTAATTTCTTCGGCTATCAAAAATCACCCCCAACTACACGTTACAGCAACAAACTAAGCCCAATCACTTTAAAATTACAAAAAAATGCTAAAAATCATAACAAACTATACTAGAATCACCTAAATTACTTCGGCTACCGTAAATCACCCCCAACTCTCCCTTACCACAGCAACCCAAACCATATCATCTTAAAATTACAAAAAAGGTGTACAAATCATAACAAACTATGCCAGACTCACCTAAATTACTTCGGCTACTCTAAATCATCACCAACTAACCCTTACCACAACAAACTAAACCCAATAACTTTTAAATTACAAAAAAATGCTACTAACCATAGCAAACTATGCCAAACTCACCTAAATTACTTCGGCTACCATAAATCATCACCAACTAACCCTTACCACAACAAACTAAACCCAATCACTTTTAAATTACAAAAAAATGCTACTAACCATAGCAAATTATGCCAAACTCACCTAAATTACTTCGGCTATCAAAAATCACCCCCAACTACACTTTACAGCAACAAACTAAGCCCAATCATTTTAAAATTACAAAAAAATGCTAAAAATCATAACAAACTATACCAGAATCACCTAAATTACTTCAGCTACCGTAAATCACCCCCAACTTTCCCCTACCACAACAAACCAAACCATATCATCTTAAAATTACAAAAAAAAGTGTACAAATCATAACAAACTATGCCAGACTCACCTAAATTACTTCGGCTACTCTAAATCATCACCAACAAACCCTTACCACAACAAACTAAACCCAATCACTTTTAAATTACAAAAAAATGCTACTAACCATAGCAAACTATGCCAAACTCACCTAAATTACTTCGGCTATCAAAAATCACCCCCAACTACACTTTACAGCAACAAACTAAGCCCAATCACTTTAAAATTACAAAAAAATGCTAATAATCAGAACAAACTATACCAGAATCACCTAAATTACTTCGGCTACCGTAAATCACCCCCAACTATCCCTTACCACAACAAACCAAACCATATCATCTTAAAATTACAAAAAAATGTGTACAAATCATAACAAACTATGCCAGACTCACCTAAATTACTTCGGCTACTCTAAATCATCACCAACTAACCCTTACCAAAACAAACTAAACCCAATAACTTTTAAATTACAAAAAAATGCTACTAACCATGGCAAACTATGCCAAACTCACCTAAATTACTTCGGCTACCATAAATCATCACCAACTAACCCTTACCACAACAAACTAAACCTAATCACTTTTAAATTACAAAAAAATGCTACTAACCATAGCAAACCATGCCAAACTCACCTAAATTACTTCGGCTATCAAAAATCACCCCCAACTACACTTTACAGCAACAAACTAAGCCCAATCACTTTAAAATTACAAAAAAATGCTAAAAATCAGAACAAACTATACCAGAATCACCTAAATTACTTCGGCTACCGTAAATCACCCCCAACTATCCCTTACCACAACAAACCAAATCATATCATCTTAAAATTACAAAAAAAGGTGTACAAATCATAACAAACTATGCCAGACTCACCTAAATTACTTCGGCTATTCTAAATCATCACCAACTAACCCTTACCACAACAAACTAAACCCAATCACTTTTAAATTACAAAAAAACGCTACTAACCATAGCAAACCATGCCAAACTCACCTAAATTACTTCGGCTACCATAAATCATCACCAACTAACCCTTACCACAACAAACTAAACCCAATCACTTTTAAATTACAAAAAAATGCTACTAACCATAGCAACCTATGCCAAGCTCACCTAAATTACTTCGGCTATCAAAAATCACCCCCAACTACACTTTACAGCAACAAACTAAGCCCAATCACTTTAAAATTACAAAAAAATGCTAAAAATCATAACAAACTATACCAGAATCACCTAAATTACTTCGGCTACCGTAAATCACCCCCAACATTCCCCTACCACAACAAACCAAACCTTATCATCTTAAAATTGCAAAAAAAGGTGTACAAATCATAACAAACTATGCCAGACTCACCTAAATTACTTCGGCTACTCTAAATCATCACCAACTAACCCTTACCACAACAAACTAAACCCAATCACTTTTAAATTACAAAAAAATTCTACTAACCATAGCAAACTATGCCAAACTCACCTAAATTACTTCGGCTACCATAAATCATCACCAACTAAACATAACCACAACAAACTAAACCCAATCACTTTTAAATTACAAAAAAATTCTACTAACCATTGCAAACTATGCCAAACTCTCCTAAATTACTTCGGCTATCAAAAATCACCCCCAACTACACTTTACAGCAACAAACTAAGCCCAATCACTTTAAAATTACAAAAAAATTCTAAAAATCATAACAAACTATACCAGAATCACCTAAATTACTTCGGCTACCGTAAATCACCCCCAACTATCCCTTACCACAACAAACCAAACCATATCATCTTAAAATTTCAAAAAAAGGTGTACAAATTATAACAAACTATGCCAGACTCACCTAAATTACTTCGGCTACCATAAATCATCACCAACGAACTATTACCACAACAAACTAAACCCAATAACTTTTAAATTACAAAAAAATGCTACTAACCATAGCAAACTATGCCAAACTCACCTAAATTACTTCGGCTATCAAAAATACCCCCAACTACACTTTACAGCCACAAACTAAGCCCAATCACTTTAAAATTACAATAAAATGCTAAAAATCATAACAAACTATACCAAAATCACCTAAATTACTTCGGCTACCGTAAATCACCCCCAACTATCCCTTACCACAACAAACCAAACCATATCATCTTAAAATTACAAAAAAAGGTGTACAAATCATAACAAACCATGCCAGACTCACCTAAATTACTTCGGCTACTCTAAATCATCACCAACTAACCCTTACCACAACAAACTAAACCCAATCACTTTTAAATTACAAAAAAATGCTACTAACCATAGCAAACTATGCCAAACTCACCTAAATTACTTCGGCTACCATAAATCATCACCAACTAACCCTTACCACAACAAACTAAACCCAATCACTCTTAAATTACAAAAAAATGCTACTAACCATAGCAAACTATGCCAAACTCACCTAAATTACTTCGGCTATCAAAAATAACCCCCAACTACACTTTACAGCAACAAACTAAGCCCAATCACTTTAAAATTACAAAAAAATGCTAAAGATAATAACAAACTATACCAGAATCACCTAAATTACTTCGGCTACCATAAATCACCCCCAACTTTCCCCTACCACAACAAACCAAACCATATCATCTTAAAATTTCAAAAAAAGGTGTACAAATCATTATAAACTATGCCAGACTCACCTAAATTACTTCGGCTACTCTAAATCATCACCAACTAACCCTTACCACAACAAACTAAACCCAATCTCTTTTAAATTACAAAAAAATGCTACTAACCATAGCAAACTATGCCAAACTCAACTAAATTACTTCGGCTACCATAAATCATTACCAACGAACTATTACCACAACAAACTAAACCCAATCACTTTTAAATTACAAAAAAATGCTACTAACCATAGCAAACCATGCCAAACTCACCTAAATTACTTCGGCTATCAAAAATCACCCCCAACTACACTTTACAGCAACAAACTAAGCCCAATCACTTTAAAATTACAAAAAAATGCTAAAAATCATAACAAACTATACCAGAATCACCTAAATTACTTCGGCTACCGTAAATCACCCCCAACTATCCCTTACCACAACAAACCAAATCATATCATCTTAAAATTACAAAAAAAGGTGTACAAATCATAACAAACTATGCCAGACTCACCTAAATTACTTCGGCTATTCTAAATCATCACCAACTAACCCTTACCACAACAAACTAAACCCAATCACTTTTAAATTACAAAAAAACGCTACTAACCATAGCAAACCATGCCGAACTCACCTAAATTACTTCGGCTACCATAAATCATCACCAACTAACCCTTACCACAACAAACTAAACCCAATTACTTTTAAATTACAAAAAAATGCTACTAACCATAGCAAACTATGCCAAACTCTCCTAAATTACTTCGGCTATCAAAAATCACCCCCAACTACACTTTACAGCAACAAACTAAGCCCAATCACTTTAAAATTACAAAAAAATGCTAAAAATCAGAACAAACTATACCAGAATCACCTAAATTACTTCGGCTACCGTAAATCACCCCCAACTATCCCTTACCACAACAAACCAAACCATATCATTTTAAAATTACAAAAAAAAGTGTACAAAACATAACAAACTATGCCAGACTCACCTAAATTACTTCGGCTACTCTAAATCATCACCAACTAACCCTTACCACAACAAACTAAACCCAATAACTTTTAAATTACAAAAAAATGCTACTAACCATAGCAAACTATGCCAAACTCACCTAAATTACTTCGGCTACCATAAATCATCACCAACTAACCCTTACCATAACAAACTAAACCCAATCACTTTTAAATTACAAAAAAATGCTACTAACCATAGCAAACTATGCCAAGCTCACCTAAATTACTTCGGCTATCAAAAATCACCCCCAACTACACTTTACAGCAACAAACTAAGCCCAATCACTTTAAAATTACAAAAAAATGCTAAAAATCATAACAAACTATACCAGAATCACCTAAATTACTTCGGCTACCGTAAATCACCCCCAACTTTCCCCTACCACAACAAACCAAACCTTATCATCTTAAAATTACAAAAAAAGGTGTACAAATCATAACAAACTATGCCAGACTCACCTAAATTACTTCGGCTACTCTAAATCATCACCAACTAACCCTTACCACAACAAACTAAACCCAATCACTTTTAAATTACAAAAAAATTCTACTAACCATAGCAAACTATGCCAAACTCACCTAAATTACTTCGGCTACCATAAATCATCACCAACTAAACATTACCACAACAAACTAAACCCAATCACTTTTAAATTACAAAAAAATTCTACTAACCATAGCAAACTATGCCAAACTCTCCTAAATTACTTCGGCTATCAAAAATCACCCCCAACTACACTTTACAGCAACAAACTAAGCCCAATCACTTTAAAATTACAAAAAAATTCTAAAAATCATAACAAACTATACCAGAATCACCTAAATTACTTCGGCTACCGTAAATCACCCCCAACTATCCCTTACCACAACAAACCAAACCATATCATCTTAAAATTACAAAAAAAGTTGTAGAAATCATAACAAACTATGCCAGACTCACCTAAATTACTTCGGCTACTCTAAATCATCACCAACTAACCCTAACCACAACAAACTAAACCCAATCACTTTTAAATTTCAAAAAAATGCTACTAACCATAGCAAACTATGCCAAACTCACCTAAATTACTTCGGCTACCATAAATTATCACCAACTAACCCTTACCACAACAAACTACACCCAATCACTTTTAAATTACAAAAAAAATCTATTAACCATAGCAAACTATGCCAAACTCACCTAAATTACTTCGGCTATCAAAAACCACCCCCAACTACACTTTACAGCAACAAACTAAGCCCTATCACTTTAAAATTACAATAAAATGCTAAAAATCATAAAAAACTATACCAGAATCACCTAAATTACTTCGGCTACCGTAAATCACCCCCAACTATCCCTTACCACAACAAACCAAACCATATCATCTTAAAATTACAAAAAAAGGTGTACAAATCATAACAAACTATGCCAGACTCACCTAAATTACTTCGGCTACTCTAAATCATCACCAACTATCCCTTACCACAACAAACTAAACCCAATCACTTTTAAATCTATATATATAAAGCGAAGTGTCCTCACTGACACACTCATTCATTCACTCATTCATCTACACATCTACACACTGATTCATAATCAACCCACAGCCCAAACCGTGAGGGCTGGAGACTTGAAATTTTAGACACGGGTGTATCATGTGCCGAAACTGAACACTAAGAAGGGATTTTGCGAAATTCGGCCCGGTTGCTTTGTAATTCAATAAAAACCGGCTAAAATAAACAAAAAATGATCGGATCGCGGAGACCGTGTATATGTTAGAAGCACGTATCTAGCCAAAACAACTTCGACGACGGGCGACCGGTTTACATTAAAAGCTCTTATTTAACCTAAACAATTTCAACGTCGAGTTTCTGCTTTCGTGATCATACTTTTGCCGTACCTAGCGAGGCCGCAGATATTTCAATTATAATTTTGACTAGCTGAATGTACCCGGCGTTGCCCGGACGTAGATTAAATAAACGCAGTGTTGACAAAAGTGGTGTATTTGTGATGTAGACTAATCGACATTATAATACAATTAAACAGGAATGCTCTACTTTTCCAATCACAAAATAAACAAATTTGCTGAAATTAACCTGCATTGCCAGGACCGGGTACTTCAATATGATTTGGAAAATGACGATAATAAATATATTCAAAATAAATAAATAATTTCACACCATAAAAACGATGTATTTGGTGTAGTTTCTGATGATTAGGTTTTTTTTGGGGATTGTTTTGAATGGTTATTGATGGTTGGCGGGGTTTAGCTTTGGCGGATTAAACGAAACTTTTGGTAATTTTAATGCGATTGGGTTTAGTTTGGCTTGGTAAGAAGTGGTTGGGGTGATATAGCGGAAGTCGAAGTAATTTATGCGAGTTTAGCGTAGTTTGCTTGTAATTCGTAATTTTTTTACATTTTAGGTTAATGTGGGGTAGTTTGGAATGGCAAGTCTATGATTTTTGAGAGTAGTTTGGAATGGTACATTATGTTTAGGGGTTTTTAACGTATTCAGGTAAAATATACAGAAAATTTGGTAATTTTAAAATGAACAATTATAGTGCGAACCTCTTGAGCTCTATTTTCGGTAATAAAATGCAATAGGAAAGATAGTAAAAAAGACTATTTCCATCACTTTTCAGAGGAATTATACGTGGTGGTATTTGTACCCCGCTTACTATTCCTCCATCTTAGTTATACATAATGCAGAACAATAATGAACACAATGTACATAAAATAAATAGTGTAAATCGTGTATAAGCACACATTACTTATGATGTCAGTGAAATCCGGTAAAACTGCAAATTTCGGATTTTGGCCGGAGCAGGTTTGGTGAAGATCAAATACACCACTATCATTAAATGAACGTAAAAATTAGCGTACGGTATATAAGTGGAGTCCGGTACGACGATTGTAATTTTTCGAAAATCGATTGGGGAGATATTTACTTAACGTCCAAAACAAATCGGGAATATTATATTAAAAAAATTTATTTAATAGCGATAGAACTTCGAATACTGATGCGTCGCCTCGACCTTGGCGACGTTCAGTACCAGCGTTCCAGACGCTGAAGCAGCAATTTTAACAATTATATGAGGTGCACGTGCCTAGTGCGTATAAAAACAATTTGGATAACAAAAGAGATTAATTTGTATGTACCAAATAATACTCGCACAGGTGTACTCGTATGGCCCGTCATAATTTGCACAAAATAAATTAACATACTAAAGTATATAAATATTTTGACGGGAATGTGGTGAGTGTAAAAATCTTATTCGGCCTCTCCGACAAACTAACACTTGTTTACATTAACATGCATACATTCATGGACCTGTGACGAATTACAAACAAATATCTAAATTTCAAGTGTTCCATTTGATTTCGTTTCTGGATGCAAGCGGTTTTTTTTCACTCTTGTCAGTCTGAACTTATTACATAGTGATATTTTCACATCCAGGTGCCCTAAATTTATTTTGCCGCTGATTTCAAAAATTTTTCTGGAAGGAAAGTAGTCAGCAGTGGGGCTCGTCAGGGGTGGCAGGGTTGGCAGTGCCACTCCAAGTATAAATTTACTATCGAACACAAAATTAGTTCTGTAATTCAGTTGCAGAATTATGAATTTTTCAGATATTTTCACGAAAATTTAGCGCTTACACCGCCACTGGTATGAATGTCAGTGATATCTGGTACATACAACGGTGAAAATTTCGGGGCAAATTTGGTGAAAAACAAATACACCACTATCATTAACTAAACGTAAAAATTAGCGTACAAATATAAGTGGAGTCCGGTCCGATGCTGATAATTTTTCGAAAATTGATTGGGGGCAGATTTGGTTAACGCGAGGATCAAATGTTAAATTAAAATACTTTATTTGATAGCGGTAGACCTTCGAACACTGTTGCGTCGCCTCAGCGAATTTGGCGACTTTGCGAACAGTTTCCGACACTGGAGCAGCAATTTTCACAATTGTAGTTGTGTTAAAATTAAACACCGCGATCGAGTACTGCTCCACACGCTGAACCAGCAATTCTCGAATTCTAAGAAACGATAAGAAATGCTTATCCAACGCTTGGTATGTGCGAATTTCTGCATAGACACTCAATCAAACTAAATCGAGCATGGCCTTTTCACGTTTCTGACCTTGCCCTTGACGTGGCAGGCTCCAGCTGCTTAAATAATGTAAAAATCTTATTCGGCCTCTCCAATAAACTCACATTTGTTTACATTAACACGCATTTCCTCATGGACTTGTGATGAATTACAAACAAATATTTCAACTTCAAGTGTTCCATCTAATTTCGTTTCTGGGTGCAAGCTCCTTTATTTTCACTCTAGTCAGTCTAAACTTATTACACAGAGTTATATTTTCAAATCCAGGCGCCCTAAAGAATTTTGTCGTTGTTTTCAAAAGTTCCAAGAGAAGGAGAGTTGACATAGAAGCTAAATTATTCCAAATTATTCCCATTTAGTTCTCTGACAACGTTAAAGACAATGTTGAAATATATAAATACAAAATTTTACACCATAAAAACGAAGTATTTAGGAATTATGTATAAAAAAAGTCGAAGTTATTCTTCGCTCTTGAGCTCTATTTCCGGTATTAAAAATGCAATAGGAAAGATAGTAAGAAAGACTATTTCCATCACTTTGCACGGGAATTATACGTGGTGGTGTTTGTTCTCCGCTTACTATTAGATTTTCACACTGCTCCATCTTATAAATAATGCAGAACAATAATGAACGCAATGTACGTAAAATAAATAGTGTAAATAAATCGTGTCTAAGCATACAATACTTAAGCGTATGATGTCAGTGAAAATTTCGGATTTCGGCCGGAGCAGGTTTGGTGAAGAACAAATACACCACTATCATTAACTGAACGGTAAAAATTAGCGTACGAAAATAAGTGAAGTCCGGTCCGACGCTGGAAATTTTTCGAAAATCGATTGGGGAGAGTTTTGGTTAACGGCAAGAACAAATCGGGAATATTATATTAAAATAATTTATTTAATAGCGATAGAACTTTGAATACCGATGCGTCGCCTCGACCTTGGCGACGTTGAGTACCAGCGTTCCAGACGCTGAAGCAGCAATTTTCACAATTATATGAGGTGCACGTGCCTAGTGCGTATAAAAACAATTTGGATAACAAAAGAGATTAATTTGTATGTACCAAATAATACTCGCACAGGTGTACTCGTATGGCCCGTCATAATTTTCACAAAATCAATTTAAGAAATTAACATTCTAAAGTAAATAAATATTTTGACAGGAATGTTAAAAATCTTATTCGGTCTCTCCGACAAACTAACACTTGTTTACATTAACATGCAATTCTTCATGGACCTGTGACGAATTACAAACAAATATCGAAATTTCAAGTGTTCCATGTCCGTCTGAACTTATTACACAGTGATATTTTTACATTCAGGCGCCCTAAATTATTTTGACGTTGATTTATAAAGTTTCCCTGGAAGGAGAGTAGTCAGCAGGTGCCTCGTCAGGGGTGGCAGGGTTGGCAGTGCCACTCCAAGTATAAATTCACTATCGAACACAAAGATAGTTCTGATTCAATTGCAGAATTTCGAATTTTTCAGATATTTTTACGAAACTCTAGCGCTTACACGGCCTTTATACCTTTTTTAAAGTTAAAAACCATAGAGCTGTTTACACAAATGCACGCATGTTGAAAAGGTAGGGCTTGCCCCGTCAGCGTGTTGCAATTCATAAATACGTTTATGTTTGCATCTCAACTGGAACAAATATTTATTGGAAGGTGGAAGAGAATCGAAATAGGTATCAGCCTATTTAATATTCAGAATAACGACTATTGGTCGGAACAATATATTTTATGTGCAGATATTTATTAATATTTTATGATTTAATACGATAAGGCATTTATAAATAACACAACCAAATAGAAGATTTTGATTGAAAACGATTATTAATTTATGGTAGCCGAAGTAATTTAAGTGAGTTTGGCATAGCTTGCTATGTTTTGTAGCATTTTTTGTAATTTTAAAGTGATTGGGCTTAGTTTGGGGTGGTAAGGGGTAGTTGGGGGTGATTTATGGTAGCCGAAGTAATTCAGGTGAGTTTGAGCTAGTTTGCTATGGCTTGTAGCATTTTTCGTAATTTTAAAGTGATTGGGCTTATTTTGGGGTGGTAAGGGGTAGTTGGGGGTGATTTATGGTAGCCGAAGTAATTTAGGTGAGTTAGGCATAGTTTGCTATAGTTTGTAGCATTTTTTGTAATTTTAAAGTGATTGGGTTTAGTTTGTGGTTGGTAAGGGGTAGTTGGGGGTGATTTATGGTAGCCGAAGTAATTCAGGTGAGTTTGAGATAGTTTGCTACGGTTTGTAGAATTTTTTTTTAATTTTAAAGTGATTGAGCCTATTTTGGGGTGGTAAGGGGTAGTTGGGGGTGATTTATGGAAGCCAAAGTAATTTAGATGAGTTTGGCATAGTTTGATATGGCTTGTAACATTTTTTGTAATTTTTAAGTGATTGGGCTGAGTTTGGGGTGGTAAGGGGTAGTTGGGGGTGATTTATGATAGCCGAAGTAATTTAAGTGAGTTTGGCATAGTTTGCTATGGTTTGTAGCATTTTTTGTAATTTTAAAGTGATTGGGCTTATTTTGGGGTGGTAAGGGGTAGTTGGGGGTGATTTATGGTAGCCGAAGGAAATTAGGTAAGTTAGGCATAGTTTGCTATGGTTTGTAGCATTTTTTGTAATTTTAAAGTGATTGGGCTTATTTTGGGGTGGTAAGGGGTAGTTGGGGGTGATTTATGGTAGCCGAAGTAATTTAGGTGAGTTAGGCATAGTTTGCTATGATTTGTTGAATATTTTGTAATTTTAAAATGATTGGGTTTATTTTGGGGTTGTAAGGGGTAGTTCGGGGTGATTTATGGTAGCCGAAGTAATTTAGGGGAGTTTGGCATAGTTTGCTACGGTTTGTAGAATTTTTTTGTAATTTTAAAGTGATTGAGCCTATTTTGGGGTGGTAAGGGGTAGTTGGGGGTGATTTATGGAAGCCAAAGTAATTTAGATGAGTTTGGCATAGTTTGATAAGGCTTGTAACATTTTTTGTAATTTTAAAGTGATTGGGCTGAGTTTGGGGTGGTAAGGGGTAGTTGGGGGTGATTTATGATAGCCGAAGTAATTTAAGTGAGTTTGGCATAGTTTGCTATGGTTTGTAGCATTTTTTGTAATTTTAAAGTGATTGGGCATATTTTGGGGTGGTAAGGGGTAGTTGGGGCTGATTTATGGTAGCCGAAGTAATTTAGGTGAGTTAGGCATAGTTTGCTATGGTTTGTAGCATTTTTTTGTAATTTTAAAGTGATTGGGCTTATTTTGGGGTAGTAAGGGGTTGTTGGGGGTGATTTATGTTAGCCGAAGTAATTTAGGTGAGTTAGGCATAGTTTGCTATCGTTTGTAGCATTTTTTGTAATTTTAAAGTGATTGGGCTTATTTTGGGGTAGTAAGGGGTTGTTGGGTGTGATTTATGTTAGCCGAAGTAATTTAGGTGAGTTAGGCATAGTTTGCTATGGTTTGTAGCATTTTTTGTAATTTTAAAGTGATTGGGCTTATTTTGGGGTGGTAAGGGGTAGTTGGGGCTGATTTATGTTAGCCGAAGTAATTTAGGTGAGTTAGGCATAGTTTGCTATGGTTTGTAGCATTTTTTGTAATTTTAAAGTGATTGGGCTTATTTTGGGGTAGTAAGGGGTTGTTGGGGGTGATTTATGTTAGCCGAAGTAATTTGGGTGAGTTAGGCATAGTTTGCTATGGTTTGTAGCATTTTTTGTAATTTTAAAGTGATTGGGATGAGTTAGGGGTGGTAAGGGGTAGTTGGGGGTGATTTATGTTAGCCGAAGTAATTTAAGTGAGTTAGGCATAGTTTGCTATGGTTTGTAGCATTTTTTGTAATTTTAAAGTGATTGGGATGAGTTAGGGGCGGTAAGGGGTAGTTGGGGGTGATTTATGATAGCCGAAGTAATTTAAGTGAGTTTGGCATAGTTTGCTATGGTTTGTAGCATTTTTTGTAATTTTAAAGTGATTGGGCTTATTTTGGGGTAATAAGGTGTTTTTGGGGGTGATTTATGTTAGCTGAAGTAATTTAGGTGAGTTAGGCATAGTTTGCTATGGTTTGTAGCATTTTTTGTAATTTTAAAGTGATTGGGCTTATTTTGGGGTAGTAAGGGGTTGTTGGGGGTGATTTATGTTAGCCGAAGTAATTTAGGTGAGTTAGGCATAGTTTGCTATGGTTTGTAGCATTTTTTTGTAATTTTAAAGTGATTGGGCTTATTTTGGGGTAGTAAGGGGTTGTTGGGGGTGATTTATGTTAGCCGAAGTAATTTAGGTGAGTTAGGCATAGTTTGCTATGGTTTGTAGCATTTTTTGTAATTTTAAAGTGATTGGGCTTATTTTGGGGTAGTAAGGGGTTGTTGGGGGTGATTTATGTTAGCCGAAGTAATTTAGGTGAGTTAGGCATAGTTTGCTATGGTTTGTAGCATTTTTTGTAATTTTAAAGTGATTGGGATGAGTTAGGGGTGGTAAGGGGTAGTTGGGGGTGATTTATGTTAGCCGAAGTAATTTAAGTGAGTTAGGCATAGTTTGCTATGGTTTGTAGCATTTTTTGTAATTTTAAAGTGATTGGGATGAGTTAGGGGCGGTAAGGGGTAGTTGGGGGTGATTTATGATAGCCGAAGTAATTTAAGTGAGTTTGGCATAGTTTGCTATGGTTTGTAGCATTTTTTGTAATTTTAAAGTGATTGGGCTTATTTTGGGGTAGTAAGGGGTTGTTGGGGGTGATTTATGTTAGCCGAAGTAATTTGGGTGAGTTAGGCATAGTTTGCTATGGTTTGTAGCATTTTTTGTAATTTTAAAGTGATTGGGATGAGTTAGGGGTGGTAAGGGGTAGTTGGGGGTGATTTATGATAGCCGAAGTAATTTAAGTGAGTTTGGCATAGTTTGCTATGGTTTGTAGCATTTTTTGTAATTTTAAAGTGATTGGGCTTATTTTGGGGTAGTAAGGGGTTGTTGGGGGTGATTTATGTTAGCCGAAGTAATTTAGGTGAGTTTGGCATAGTTTGCTACGGTTTGTAGAATTTTTTTGTAATTTTAAAGTGATTGGGCTTATTTTGGGGTGGTAAGGGGTAGTTTGGGGTGATTTATGGAAGTCAAAGTAATTTAGATGAGTTTGGCATAGTTTGCTACGGTTTGTAGAATTTTTTTGTAATTTTAAAGTGATTGGGCTTATTTTGGGGTGGTAAGGGGTAGTTGGGGATGATTTTTGGTAGACGAAATAATATGTGTGAGTTGGACATAATCTGCCATGATTTGTGTCATTTTGTTTTATTTTAAAGTGATTGGAGTTACTTGGGGTTGCTAAGGGGTGGTAAGGGATGATTTAAAATAACGGATCTAGTTTATGTCAGTTTGGCATAGTTCGGGAATTTTTTGGGGTTGATTTGGTAAAGTTTGCAGTGGTAAGAGATATTTGAGGATGTTTAATGTTGACGGATTAAATTTGGAGTGATTTGGTAATTTTTAATTGAGTCACGGATCGACATTATAATTGAAATCAAAATTATAATTGAAATATCTGCGGCCTCGCTAGGTACGGCAAAAGTATGATCACGAAAGCAGAAACTCGACGTTGAAATTGTTTAGGTTAAATAAGTGCTTTTAATGTAAACCGGTCGCCCGTCGTCGAAGTTGTTTTGGCTAGATACGTGCTTCTAACATAAACACAGTCTCCGCGATCCGATCATTTTTTGTTTATTTTAGCCGGTTTTTATTGAATTACAAAGGAACCGGGCCGAATTTCGCAAAATCCCTTCTTAGTGTTCAGTTTCGGCACATGATACACCCGTGTCTAAAATTTCAAGTCTCCAGCCCTCACGGTTTGGGCTGTGGGTTGATTATGAATCAGTGTGTAGATGTGTAGATGAATGAGTGAATGAATGAGTGTGTCAGTGAGGACACTTCGCTTTATATATATAGATTTCAATTATAATGTCGATCCGTGACTCAATTAAAAATTACCAAATCACTCCAAATTTAATCCGTCAACATTAAACATCCTCAAATATCTCTTACCACTGCAAACTTTACCAAATCAACCCCAAAAAATTCCCGAACTATGCCAAACTGACATAAACTAGATCCGTTATTTTAAATCATCCCTTACCACCCCTTAGCAACCCCAAGTAACTCCAATCACTTTAAAATAAAACAAAATGACACAAATCATGGCAGATTATGTCCAACTCACACATATTATTTCGTCTACCAAAAATCACCCCCAACTACCCCTTACCACCCCAAAATAAGCCCAATCACTTTAAAATTACAAAAAAATTCTACAAACCGTAGCAAACTATGCCAAACTCATCTAAATTACTTTGACTTCCATAAATCACCCCAAACTACCCCTTACCACCCCAAAATAAGCCCAATCACTTTAAAATTACAAAAAAATTCTACAAACCGTAGCAAACTATGCCAAACTCATCTAAATTACTTTGACTTCCATAAATCACCCCAAACTACCCCTTACCACCCCTAACTCATCCCAATCACTTTAAAATTACAAAAAATGCTACAAACCATAGCAAACTATGCCTAACTCACCTAAATTACTTCGGCTAACATAAATCACCCCCAACAACCCCTTACTACCCCAAAATAAGCCCAATCACTTTAAAATTACAAAAAATGCTACAAACCATAGCAAACTATGCCTAACTCACCTAAATTACTTCGGCTAACATAAATCACCCCCAACAACCCCTTACTACCCCAAAATAAGCCCAATCACTTTAAAATTACAAAAAATTGCTACAAACCATAGCAAACTATGCCTAACTCACCTAAATTACTTCGGCTACCATAAATCAGCCCCAACTACCCCTTACCACCCCAAAATAGGCCCAATCACTTTAAAATTACAAAAAATGCTACAAACCATAGCAAACTATGCCAGACTCACTTAAATTACTTCGGCTAACATAAATCACCCCCAACAACCCCTTACTACCCCAAAATAAGCCCAATCACTTTAAAATTACAAAAAAATGCTACAAACCATAGCAAACTATGCCTAACTCACCTAAATTACTTCGGCTAACATAAATCACCCCCAACAACCCCTTACTACCCCAAAATAAGCCCAATCACTTTAAAATTACAAAAAATGCTACAAACCATAGCAAACTATGCCTAACTCACCTAAATTACTTCGGCTAACATAAATCACCCCCAACAACCCCTTACTACCCCAAAATAAGCCCAATCACTTTAAAATTACAAAAAATGCTACAAACCATAGCAAACTATGCCAAACTCACTTAAATTACTTCGGCTATCATAAATCACCCCCAACTACCCCTTACTACCCCAAAATAAGCCCAATCACTTTAAAATTACAAAAAATGCTACAAACCATAGCAAACTATGCCAAACTCACTTAAATTACTTCGGCTATCATAAATCACCCCCAACTACCCCTTACCACCCCAAACTCAGCCCAATCACTTTAAAATTACAAAAAATGTTACAAGCCTTATCAAACTATGCCAAACTCATCTAAATTACTTTGGCTTCCATAAATCACCCCCAACTACCCCTTACCACCCCAAAATAGGCTCAATCACTTTAAAATTACAAAAAAATTCTACAAACCGTAGCAAACTATGCCAAACTCCCCTAAATTACTTCGGCTACCATAAATCACCCCGAACTACCCCTTACAACCCCAAAATAAACCCAATCATTTTAAAATTACAAAATATTCAACAAATCATAGCAAACTATGCCTAACTCACCTAAATTACTTCGGCTACCATAAATCACCCCCAACTACACCTTACCACCCCAAAATAAGCCCAATCACTTTAAAATTACAAAAAATGCTACAAACCATAGCAAACTATGCCTAACTTACCTAATTTCCTTCGGCTACCATAAATCACCCCCAACTACCCCTTACCACCCCAAAATAAGCCCAATCACTTTAAAATTACAAAAAATGCTACAAACCATAGCAAACTATGCCGAACCCACTTAAATTACTGCGGCTACCATAAATCACCCCCAACTACCCCTTACCAACCACAAACTAAACCCAATCACTTTAAAATTACAAAAAATGCTACAAACCATAGCAAACTATGCCAAACTCACTTAAATTACTTCGGCTATCATAAATCACCCCCAACTACCCCTTACCACCCCAAACTCAGCCCAATCACTTTAAAATTACAAAAAATGTTACAAGCCATATCAAACTATGCCAAACTCATCTAAATTACTTTGGCTTCCATAAATCACCCCCAACTACCCCTTACCACCCCAAAATAGGCTCAATCACTTTAAAATTACAAAAAAATTCTACAAACCGTAGCAAACTATGCCAAACTCCCCTAAATTACTTCGGCTACCATAAATCACCCCGAACTACCCCTTACAACCCCAAAATAAACCCAATCATTTTAAAATTACAAAATATTCAACAAATCATAGCAAACTATGCCTAACTCACCTAAATTATTTCGGCTACCATAAATCACCCCCAACTACCCCTTACCACCCCAAAATAAGCCCAATCACTTTAAAATTACAAAAAATGCTACAAACCATAGCAAACTATGCCTAACTTACCTAATTTCCTTCGGCTACCATAAATCACCCCCAACTACCCCTTACCACCCCAAAATAAGCCCAATCACTTTAAAATTACAAAAAATGCTACAAACCATAGCAAACTATGCCAAACTCACTTAAATTACTTCGGCTATCATAAATCATTCCCAACTACCCCTTACCACCCCAAACTCAGCCCAATCACTTAAAAATTACAAAAAATGTTACAAGCCATATCAAACTATGCCAAACTCATCTAAATTACTTTGGCTTCCATAAATCACCCCCAACTACCCCTTACCACCCCAAAATAGGCTCAATCACTTTAAAATTAAAAAAAAATTCTACAAACCGTAGCAAACTATCTCAAACTCACCTGAATTACTTCGGCTACCATAAATCACCCCCAACTACCCCTTACCAACCACAAACTAAACCCAATCACTTTAAAATTACAAAAAATGCTACAAACCATAGCAAACTATGCCTAACTCACCTAAATTACTTCGGCTACCATAAATCACCCCCAACTACCCCTTACCACCCCAAAATAAGCCCAATCACTTTAAAATTACGAAAAATGCTACAAGCCATAGCAAACTATCTCAAACTCACCTGAATTACTTCGGCTACCATAAATCACCCCCAACTACCCCTTACCACCCCAAACTAAGCCCAATCACTTTAAAATTACAAAAAATGCTACAAAACATAGCAAGCTATGCCAAACTCACTTAAATTACTTCGGCTACCATAACTTAATAATCGTTTTCAATCAAAATCTTCTATTTGGTTGTGTTATTTATAAATGCCTTATCGTATTAAATCATAAAATATTAATAAATATCTGCACATAAAATATATTGTTCCGACTAATAGTCGTTATTCTGAATATTAAATAGGCTGATACCTATTTCGATTCTCTTCCACCTTCCAATAAATATTTTTTCCAGTTGAGATGCAAACATAAACGTATTTATGAATTGCAACACGCTGACGGGGCAAGCCCTACCTTTTGAACATGCGTGCATTTGTATAAACAGCTCTATGGTTTTTAACTTTAAAGAGGTATAAAGGCCGTGTAAGCGCTAGAGTTTCGTAAAAATATCTGAAAAATTCGAAATTCTGCAATTGAATCAGAACTATCTTTGTGTTCGATAGTGAATTTATACTTGGAGTGGCACTGCCAACCCTGCCACCCCTGACGAGGCACCTGCTGACTACTCTCCTTCCAGGGAAACTTTATAAATCAACGTCAAAATAATTTAGGGCGCCTGAATGTAAAAATATCACTGTGTAATAAGTTCAGACGGACATGGAACACTTGAAATTTCGATATTTGTTTGTAATTCGTCACAGGTCCATGAAGAATTGCATATTAATGTAAACAAGTGTTAGTTTGTCGGAGAGACCGAATAAGATTTTTAACATTCCTGTCAAAATATTTATTTACTTTAGAATGTTAATTTCTTAAATTGATTTTGTGAAAATTATGACGGGCCATACGAGTACACCTGTGCGAGTATTATTTGGTACATACAAATTAATCTCTTTTGTTATCCAAATTGTTTTTATACGCACTAGGCACGTGCACCTCATATAATTGTGAAAATTGCTGCTTCAGCGTCTGGAACGCTGGTACTCAACGTCGCCAAGGTCGAGGCGACGCATCGGTATTCAAAGTTCTATCGCTATTAAATAAATTATTTTAATATAATATTCCCGATTTGTTCTTGCCGTTAACCAAAACTCTCCCCAATCGATTTTCGAAAAATTTCCAGCGTCGGACCGGACTTCACTTATTTTCGTACGCTAATTTTTACCGTTCAGTTAATGATAGTGGTGTATTTGTTCTTCACCAAACCTGCTCCGGTCGAAATCCGAAATTTTCACTGACATCATACGCTTAAGTATTGTATGCTTAGACACGATTTATTTACACTATTTATTTTACGTACATTGCGTTCATTATTGTTCTGCATTATTTATAAGATGGAGCAGTTTGAAAATCTAATAGTAAGCGGAGAACAAACACCACCACGTATAATTCCCGTGCAAAGTGATGGAAATAGTCTTTCTTACTATCTTTCCTATTGCATTTTTAATACCGGAAATAGAGCTCAAGAGCGAAGAATAACTTCGACTTTTTTTATACATAATTCCTAAATACTTCGTTTTTATGGTGTAAAATTTTGTATTTATATATTTCAACATTGTCTTTAACGTTGTCAGAGAACTAAATGGGAATAATTTGGAATAATTTAGCTTCTATGTCAACTCTCCTTCTCTTGGAACTTTTGAAAACAACGACAAAATTCTTTAGGGCGCCTGGATTTGAAAATATAACTCTGTGTAATAAGTTTAGACTGACTAGGGTGAAAATAAAGGAGCTTGCACCCAGAAACGAAATTAGATGGAACACTTGAAGTTGAAATATTTGTTTGTAATTCGTCACAAGTCCATGAGGGAATGCGTGTTAATGTAAACAAATGTGAGTTTATTGGAGAGGCCGAATAAGATTTTTACATTATTTAAGCAGCTGGAGCCTGCCACGTCAAGGGCAAGGTCAGAAACGTGAAAAGGCCATGCTCGATTTAGTTTGATTGAGTGTCTATGCAGAAATTCGCACATACCAAGCGTTGGATAAGCATTTCTTATCGTTTCTTAGAATTCGAGAATTGCTGGTTCAGCGTGTGGAGCAGTACTCGATCGCGGTGTTTAATTTTAACACAACTACAATTGTGAAAATTGCTGCTCCAGTGTCGGAAACTGTTCGCAAAGTCGCCAAATTCGCTGAGGCGACGCAACAGTGTTCGAAGGTCTACCGCTATCAAATAAAGTATTTTAATTTAACATTTGATCCTCGCGTTAACCAAATCTGCCCCCAATCAATTTTCGAAAAATTATCAGCATCGGACCGGACTCCACTTATATTTGTACGCTAATTTTTACGTTTAGTTAATGATAGTGGTGTATTTGTTTTTCACCAAATTTGCCCCGAAATTTTCACCGTTGTATGTACCAGATATCACTGACATTCATACCAGTGGCGGTGTAAGCGCTAAATTTTCGTGAAAATATCTGAAAAATTCATAATTCTGCAACTGAATTACAGAACTAATTTTGTGTTCGATAGTTAATTTATACTTGGAGTGGCACTGCCAACCCTGCCACCCCTGACGAGCCCCACTGCTGACTACTTTCCTTCCAGAAAAATTTTTGAAATCAGCGGCAAAATAAATTTAGGGCACCTGGATGTGAAAATATCACTATGTAATAAGTTCAGACTGACAAGAGTGAAAAAAACCGCTTGCATCCAGAAACGAAATCAAATGGAACACTTGAAATTTAGATATTTGTTTGTAATTCGTCACAGGTCCATGAAGGCATGCATGTTAATGTAAACAAGTGTTAGTTTGTCGGAGAGGCCGAATAAGATTTTTACACTCACCACATTCCCGTCAAAATATTTATATACTTTAGTATGTTAATTTATTTTGTGCAAATTATGACGGGCCAGTCGAGTACACCTGCGCGAGTATTATTTGGTAATCCAAATTTTTTTAATACGCACTAGGCACGTGCACCTAATATAATTGTTAAAATTGCTGCTTCAGCGTCTGGAACGCTGGTACTCAACGTCGCCAAGGTCGAGGCGACGCATCAGTATTCGAAGTTCTATCGCTATTAAATAAATTTTTTTAATATAATATTCCCGATTTGTTCTTGACGTTAAGTAAATATCTCCCCAATCGATTTTCGAAAAATTACCATCGTCGTACCGGACTCCACTTATATACCGTACGCTAATTTTTACGTTCATTTAATGATAGTGGTGTATTTGATCTTCACCAAACCTGCTCCGGCCAAAATCCGAAATTTGCAGTTTTACCGGATTTCACTGACATCATAAGTAATGTGTGCTTATACACGATTTACACTATTTATTTTATGTACATTGTGTTCATTATTGTTCTGCATTATTTATAACTAAGATGGAGGAATAGTAAGCGGGGTACAAATACCACCACGTATAATTCCTCTGAAAAGTGATGGAAATAGTCTTTTTTACTATCTTTCCTATTGCATTTTATTACCGAAAATAGAGCTCAAGAGGTTCGCACTATAATTGTTCATTTTAAAATTACCAAATTTTCTGTATATTTTACCTGAATACGTTAAAAACCCCTAAACATAATGTACCATTCCAAACTACTCTCAAAAATCATACACTTGCCATTCCAAACTACCCCACATCAACCTAAAATGTAAAAAAATTACGAATTACAAGCAAACTACGCTAAACTCGCATAAATTACTTCGACTTCCGCTATATCACCCCAACCACTTCTTACCAAGCCAAACTAAACCCAATCGCATTAAAATTACCAAAAGTTTCGTTTAATCCGCCAAAGCTAAACCCCGCCAACCATCAATAACCATTCAAAACAATCCCCAAAAAAAACCTAATCATCCGAAACTACACCAAATACATCGTTTTTATGGTGTGAAATTATTTATTTATATATTTCAACATTCTTCGACGACATTCTTTAGTGTTGTTAGAGAACTAAATGGGAATAATTTGGAATAGTTCAGCTTCTCTGTCAACTCTCCTTCTCTTGAAGAGTGAAAAAGAGTGAAAAAAAAGGAGCTTGCACCCAGAAACGAAATTATCGTCATTTTCCAAATCATATTGAAGTACCCGGTCCTGGCAATGCAGGTTAATTTCAGCAAATTTGTTTATTTTGTGATTGGAAAAGTAGAGCATTCCTGTTTAATTGTATTATAATGTCGATTAGTCTACATCACAAATACACCACTTTTGTCAACACTGCGTTTATTTAATCTACGTCCGGGCAACGCCGGGTACATTCAGCTAGTCTATTATATAAAGCGAAGTGTCCTCACTGACACACTCATCTACACATCTACACATTCACTGATTCATAATCAACCCACAGCCCAAACCGTGAGGGCTGGCGACTTGAAATTTTAGACACGGGAGTATCATGTGCCGAAACTGAACACTAAGAAGGGATTTTGCGAAATGCGGCCCGGTTCCTTTGTAATTCAATAAAAACCGGCTAAAAGAAACAAAAAATGATCCGATCGCGGAGACCGTGTTTAAGTTAGAAGCACGTATCTAGCCAAAACAACTTCGACGACGGGCGACCGGTTTACATTAAAAGCACTTATTTAACCTAAACAATTTCAGCGTTGAGTTTCTGCTTTCGTGATCATACTTTTGCCGTACCTAGCGAGGCGCAGATATTTCAATTATAATTTTGATTTCAATTATAATGTCGATCCGAGTCTCAAATAAAAATTACCAAATCACTCCAAATTTAATCCGTCAACATTAAACATCCTCAAATATCTCTTACCACTGCAAACTTTACCAAATCAATCCCAAAAAATTCTCGAACTAAGCCAAACTGACAACTTAGATCCGTTATCTTAAATCATCCCTTACCACCCTTTAGCAACCCCAAGTAACTCCAATCACTTTAAAATAAAACAAAATGACACAAATCATAGCAAACTATCCCTAACTCACCTAAATTACTTCGGCTACCATAAATCAGCCCCAACTACCCCTTACCGCCCCAAACTCAGCCTAATCACTTTAAAATTACAAAAAATGTTACAAGCAATATCAAACTATGCCAAACTCATCTAAATTACTTCGGCTTCCATTAATCACCCCCAACTACCCCTTACCTCCCCAAAATAGGCTCAATCACTTTAAAATTACAAAAAAATTCTACAAACCGTAGCAAACTGTGCCAAACTCCCCTAAATTCCTTCGGCTACCATAAATCACCCCCAACTACCCCTTACAACCCCAAAATAAGCCCAATCACTTTAAAATTACAAAAAATTCTACAAACCATACCAAACTATGCCAAACTCACTTAAATTACTTCGGCTATCATAAATCACCCCCAACTATCCCTTGCCACCCCTAACTCATCCCAATCACTTTAAAATTACAAAAAATGCTACAAATCATAGCAAACTATGCCAAACTCACTTAAATTACTGCGGCTACCATAAATCACCCCCAACTACCCCTTACCAACCACAAACTAAACCCAATCACTTTAAAATTACAAAAAAATGCTACAAACCATAGCAAACTATGCCTAACTCACCTAAATTACTTCGGCTAACATAAATCACCCCCAACAACCCCTTACTACCCCAAAATAAGCCCAATCACTTTAAAATTACAAAAAAATGCTACAAACCATAGCAAACTATGCCTAACTCACCTAAATTACTTCGGCTACCATAAATCACCCCCAACTACCCCTTACCACCACAAAATAAGCCCAATCACTTTAAAATTACAAAAAATGCTACAAACCATAGCAAACTATGCCTAACTCACCTAAATTACTTCGGCTAACATAAATCACCCCCAACTACCCCTTACTACCCCAAAATAAGCCCAATCACTTTAAAATTATAAAAAATGCTACAAACCATAGCAAACTATGCCAAACTCACTTAAATTACTTCGGCTATCATAAATCACCCCCAACTACCCCTTACCACCCCTAACTCATCCCAATTACTTTAAAATTACAAAAAATGCTACAAATCATAGCAAACTATGCCAAACTCACTTAAATTACTGCGGCTACCATAAATCACCCCCAACTACCCCTTACCAACCACAAACTAAACCCAATCACTTTAAAATTACAAATAAATTCTACAAACCATAGCAAAGTATGCCTAACTCACCTAAATTACTTCGGCTAACATAAATCACCCCCAACTACCCCTTACTACCCCAAAATAAGCCTAATCACTTTAAAATTATAAAAAATGCTACAAACCATAGCAAACTATGCCAAACTCCCCTAAATTACTTTGGCTACCATAAATCACCCCGAACTACCCCTTACAACCCCAAAATAAACCCAATTACTTTAAAATTACAAAATATTCAACAAATCATAGCAAACTATGCCTAACTCACCTAATTTACTTCGGCTACCATAAATCACCCCCAACTACCCCCTTACCATCCCAAAATAAGCCCAATCACTTTAAAATTACAAAAAATGCTACAAACCATAGCAAACTATGCCAAACTCACGTAAATTACTTTGGCTTCTATAAATCACCCCCAACTACCCCTTACCACCCCAAAATAGGCTCAATCACTTTAAAATTACAAAAAAATTCTACAAACCGTAGCAAACTATGCCAAACTCCCCTAAATTACTTCGGCTACCATAAATCACTCCGAACTACCCCTTACAACCCCAAAATAAGCCCAATCACTTTAAAATTACAAAATATTCAACAAATCATAGCAAACTATGCCTAACTCACCTAAATTACTTCGGCTACCATAAATTACCCCCAACTACCCCTTACCACCCCAAAATAAGCCCAATCACTTTAAAATTACAAAAAATGCTACAAACCATAGCAAACTATGCCTAACTCACCTAAATTACTTCGGCTACTATAAATCACCCCCAACTACCCCTTACCACCCCAAACTAAGCCAAATCACTTTAAAATTACAAAAAATGCTACAAACCATAGCAAACTATGCCTAACTCACCTAAATTACTTCGGCTAACATAAATCACCCCCAACTACCCCTTACCAACCACAAACTAAACCCAATCACTTTAAAATTACAAATAAATTCTACAAACCATAGCAAAGTATGCCTAACTCACCTAAATTACTTTGGCTTCTATAAATCACCCCCAACTACCCCTTACCACCCCAAAATAGGCTCAATCACTTTAAAATTACAAAAAAATTCTACAAACCGTAGCAAACTATGCCAAACTCCCCTAAATTACTTCGGCTACCATAAATCACTCCGAACTACCCCTTACAACCCCAAAATAAGCCCAATCACTTTAAAATTACAAAATATTCAACAAATCATAGCAAACTATGCCTAACTCACCTAAATTACTTCGGCTACCATAAATTACCCCCAACTACCCCTTACCACCCCAAAATAAGCCCAATCACTTTAAAATTACAAAAAATGCTACAAACCATAGCAAACTATGCCTAACTCACCTAAATTACTTCGGCTACTATAAATCACCCCCAACTACCCCTTACCACCCCAAACTAAGCCAAATCACTTTAAAATTACAAAAAATGCTACAAACCATAGCAAACTATGCCTAACTCACCTAAATTACTTCGGCTAACATAAATCACCCCCAACTACCCCTTACTACCCCAAAATAAGCCCAATCACTTTAAAATTATAAAAAATGCTACAAACCATAGCAAACTATGCCTAACTCACCTAAATTACTTCGGCTAACATAGATCACCCCCAACAACCCCTTACTACCCCAAAATAAGCCCAATCACTTTAAAATTACAAAAAATGCTACAAACCATAGCAAACTATGCCTAACTCACCTAAATTACTTCGGCTAACATAAATCACCCCCAACTACCCCTTACAATACCAAAATAAGCCCAATCACTTTAAAATTACAAAAAAATGCTACAAACCATAGCAAACTATGCCTAACTTACCTAATTTCCTTCGGCTACCATAAATCACCCCCAACTACCCCTTACCACCCCAAAATAAGCCCAATCACTTTAAAATTACAAAAAATGCTACAAACCATAGCAAACTATGTCTAACTTACCTAATTTCCTTCGGCTACCATAAATCACCCCCAACTACCCCTTACCAACCACAAACTAAACCCAATCACTTTAAAATTACAAAAAATGCTACAAACCATAGCAAACTATGCCAAACTCACTTAAATTACTTCGGCTATCATAAATCACCCCCAACTACCCCTTACCTTACCTTAAATATCACTATGTAATAAGTTCAGACTGACAAGAGTGAAAAAAACCGCTTGCATCCAGAAACGAAATCAAATGGAACACTTGAAATTTAGATATTTGTTTGTAATTCGTCACAGGTCCATGAAGGAATGCATGTTAATGTAAACAAGTGTTAGTTTGTCGGAGAGGCCGAATAAGATTTTTACACCCACCACATTCCCGTCAAAATATTTATATACTTTAGTATGTTAATTCATTTTGTGCAAATTATGACGGGCCAGTCGAGTACACCTGCGCGAGTATTATTTGGTAATCCAAATTTTTTTAATACGCACTAGGCACGTGCACCTAATATAATTGTTAAAATTGCTGCTTCAGCGTCTGGAACGCTGGTACTCAACGTCGCCAAGGTCGAGGCGACGCATCAGTATTCGAAGTTCTATCGCTATTAAATAAATTTTTTTAATATAATATTCCCGATTTGTTCTTGACGTTAAGTAAATATCTCCCCAATCGATTTTCGAAAAATTACCATCGTCGTACCGGACTCCACTTATATACCGTACGCTAATTTTAACGTTCATTTAATGATAGTGGTGTATTTGATCTTCACCAAACCTGCTCCGGCCAAAATCCGAAATTTGCAGTTTTACCAGATTTCACTGTCATCATAAGTAATGTGTGCTTATACACGATTTACACTATTTATTTTATGTACATTGTGTTCATTATTGTTCTGCATTATTTATAACTAAGATGGAGGAATAGTAAGCGGGGTACAAATACCACCACGTATAATTCCTCTGAAAAGTGATGGAAATAGTCTTTTTTACTATCTTTCCTATTGCATTTTATTACCGAAAATAGAGCTCAAGAGGTTCGCACTATAATTGTTCATTTTAAAATTACCAAATTTTCTGTATATTTTACCTGAATACGTTAAAAACCCCTAAACATAATGTACCATTCCAAACTACTCCATACACTTGCCATTCCAAACTACCCCACATCAACCTAAAATGTAAAAAAATTACGAATTACAAGCAAACTACGCTAAACTTCGACTTCCGCTATATCACCCCAACCACTTCTTACCAAGTTAAACTAAACCCAATCGCATTAAAATTACCAAAAGTTTCGTTTAATCCGCCAAAGCTAAACCCCGCCAACCATCAATAACCATTCAAAACAATCCCCAAAAAAAACCTTATCATCCGAAACTACACCAAATACATCGTTTTTATGGTGTGAAATTATTTATTTATATATTTCAACATTCTTCGACGACATTCTTTAACGTTGTTAGAGAACTAAATGGGAATAATTTGGAATAGTTCAGCTTCTCTGTCAACTCTCCTTCTCTTGAAGAGTGAAAAAGAGAGAAAAAAAAGGAGCTTGCACCCAGAAACGAAATTATCGTCATTTTCCAAATCATATTGAAGTACCCGGTCCTGGCAATGCAGGTTAATTTCAGCAAATTTGTTTATTTTGTGATTGGAAGAGTAGAGCACTCCTGTTTAATTGTATTATAATGTCGATTAGTCTACATCACAAATACACCACTTTTGTCAACACTGCGTTTATTTAATCTACGTCCGGGCAACGCCGGGTACATTCAGCTAGTCTATTATATAAAGCGAAGTGTCCTCACTGACACACTCATTCATCTACACACTGACTTGAAATTTTAGACACGGGTGTATCATGTGCCGAAACTGAACACTAAAAAGGGATTTTGCGAAATTCGGCCCGGTTCCTTTGTAATTCAATAAAAACCGGCTAAAATAAACAAATAATGATCCGATCGCGGAGACCGTGTTTATGTTAGAAGCACGTATCTAGCCAAAACAACTTCGACGACGGGCGACCGGTTTACATTAAAAGCACTTATTTAACCTAAACAATTTCAACGTCGAGTTTCTGCTTTCGTGATCATACTTTTGGCGTACCTAGCGAGGCCGCAGATATTTCAATTATAATTTTGATTTCAATTATAATGTCGATCCGTGACTCAATTAAAAATTACCAAATCACTCCAAATTTAATCCGTCAACATTAAACATCCTCAAATATCTCTTACCACTGCAAACTTTACCAAATCAACCTAAAAAAATTCCCGAACTATGCCAAACTGACATAAACTAGATCCGTTATTTTAAATCATCCCGTACCACCCCTTAGCAACCCCAAGTAACTCCAATCACTTTAAAATAAAACAAAATGACACAAATCATGGCAGATTATATCGAACTCACACATATTATTTCGTCTACCAAAAATCACCCCCAACTACCCCTTACCACCCCAAACTAAGCCCAATCACTTTAAAATTACAAAAAATTATACAAACCATAGCAAACTATGTCAAAGTCACCTAAATTGCTTCGGCTACCATAAATCACCCCCAACTACCCCTTACCACCCCAAACTAAGCCCAATCACTTTAAAATTACAAAAAATGCTACAAACCATAGCAAACTATGCCTAACTCACCTAAATTACTTCGGATAACATAAATCACCCCCAACTACCCCTTACTACCCCAAAATAAGCCCAATCACTTTGAAATTACAAAAAATGCTACAAACCATAGCAAACTATGCCTAACTCACCTAAATTACTTCGGCTAACATAAATCACCCCCAACTACCCCTTACTACCTTAAAATAAGGCCAATCACTTTAAAATTACAAAAAATGCTACAAACCATAGCAAACTATGCCTAACTCACCTAAATTACTTCGGCTAACATAAATCACCCCCAACTACCCCTGACTACCCCAAAATAAGCCCAATCACTTTAAAATTATAAAAAATGCTACAAACCATAGCAAACTATGCCTAACTCACCTAAATTACTTTGGCTACCATAAATCGCCCCCAACAACCCCTTACCAACCCCAAAATTAGCCTAATCACTTTAAAATTACAAAAAATGCTACAAAACATAGCAAGCTATGCTAAACTCATTTAAATAACTTCGGCTACCATAAATTAATAATCAATTTCAATCAAAATCTTCTATTTGGTTGTCATTTATAAATTCCTTATCGTATTAAATCATAAAATATTAATAAATATCTGCACATAAAATATACAGTTTCGACTAATAGACGTTATTCTGAATATTAAATATGCTAATACCTATTTTGATTCTCTTCCACCTTCCAATAAATATTTGTTCCAGTTGAGATGCAAACATAAAGTTATTTCTGAATTGCAACACGCTGACGGGGCAAGCCCTACCTTTTGAACATGCGTGCATTTGTATAAATAGCTCTATGGTTTTCAACTTTAAATAGGTATAAAGGCGGTGTAAGCGCTAGATTTTCGTAAAAATATCTAAATAATTCGAAATTCTGCAGTTGAATTACAGAACTATTTTTGTGTTCGATACTAAATTTATATTTGGAGTGGCACTGCCAATCCTGCCACACCTGACGAGCCCCCTGCTGACTACTCTCCTTCCAGGGAAGCTTTATAAATTAACGGCAAAATAATTTAGGGCGCCTGAATGTGAAAATATCACTGTGTAATAAGTTCTGACTGACATGGAACACTTGAAATTTCGATATTTGTTTGTAATTCGTTACAGTTCCATGAAGGAATGCATGTATTTAAACAAATGTTAGTTTGTCGGAGAGGCCGAATAAGATTTTTAACATTCCCGCAAAAATATTTATTTACTTTAGAATGTTAATTTCTTAAATTGATTTTGTGAAAATTATGACGGGCCATACGAGTACACCTGTGCGAGTATTATTTGGTACATACAAATTAATCCCTTTTGTTATCCAAATTGTTTTTATACGCACTAGGCACGTGCACCTCATATAATTGTGAAAATTGCTGCTTCAGCGTCTGGAACGCTGGTACTCAACGTCGCCAAGGTCGAGGCGACGCATCGGTATTCAAAGTTCTATCGCTATTAAATAAATTATTTTAATATAATATTTCCGATTTGTTCTTGCCGTTAACCAAAACTCTCCCCAATCGATTTTCGAAAAATTTCCAGCGTCGGACCGGACTTCACTTATTTTCGTACGCTAATTTTTACGTTCAGTTAATGATAGTGGTGTATTTGTTCTTCACCAAACCTGCTCCGGCCGAAATCCGAAATTTTCACTGACATCATACGCTTAAGTATTGTATGCTTATACACGATTTATTTACACTATTTATTTTACGTACATTGCGTTCATTATTGTTCTGCATTATTTATAACTAAGATGGAGCAAATCTAATAGTAAGCGGAGAACAAATACCACCACGTATAATTCCCGTGAAAAGTGATGGAAATAGTCTTTCTTACTATCTTTTTTATTGCATTTTTAATACCGGAAATAGAGCTCAAGAGCGAAGAATAACTTCGACTTTTTTTATACATAATTCCTAAATACTTCGTTTTTATGGTGTAAAATTTTGTATTTATATATTTCAACATTGTCTTTAACGTTGTCAGAGAACTAAATGGGAAAAATTTGGAATAATTTAGCTTCTATGTCCACTCTCCTTCTCTTGAAACTTTTGAAAACAACAACAAAATTCTTTAGGGCGCCTGGATTTGAAAATATAATTCTGTGTAATAAGTTTAGACTGAGTAGAGTGAAAAGAAAGGAGCTTGCACCCAGAAACGAAATTAAATGGAACACTTGAAGTTGCAATATTTGCAATATTTGCTCCAGCGTCGGAAACTGTTCGCAAAGTCGCCAAATTCGATGAGGCGACGCATCAGTGTTCGAAGGTCTACCGCTATCAAATAAAATACTTTAATTTAACATTGATCCTCGCGTTAACCAAATCTGCCCCCAATCAATTTTCGAAAAATTATCAGCATCGGACCGGACTCCACTTATATTTGTACGCTTATTTTTACGTTTAGTTAATGATAGTGGGGTATTTGTTTTTCACCAAATTTGCCCCGAAATTTTCACCGTTTTATGTACGAGATATCACTGACATTTATACCAGTGGCGGTGTAAGCGCTAAATTTTCGTGAAAATATCTGAAAAATTCATAATTCTGCAACTGAATTACAGAACTAATTTTGTGTTCGATAGTAAATTTATACTTGGAGTGGCACTGCCAACCCTGCTACCCCTGACGAGCCCCACTGCTGACTACTTTCCTTCCAGAAAAATTTTTGAAATCAGCGGCAAAATAAATTTAGGGCACCTGGATGTGAAAATATCACTATGTAATAAGTTCAGACTGAAAAGAGTGAAAAAAACAGCTTGCATCCAGAAACGAAATCAAATGGAACACTTGAAATTTCGATATTTGTTTGTAATTTGTCACAGGTCCATGAAGGCATGCATGTTAATGTAAACGAGTGTTAGTTTGTCGGAGAGGCCGAATAAGATTTTTACATCTACCACATTCCCGTCAAAATATTTATTTACTTTAGTATGTTAATTCATTTTGTGCAAATTATGACGGGCCATACGAGTACACCTGCGCGAGTATTATTTGGTAATCCAAATTCTTTTAATACGCACTAGGCACGTGCACCTAATATAATTGTTAAAATTGCTGCTTCAGCGTCCGGAACGCTGGTACTCAACGTCGCCAAGGTCGAGGCGACGCATCAGTATTCGAAGTTCTATCGCTATTAAAAATTTTTTTTAATATAATATTCCCGATTTGTTCTTGACGTTAAGTAAATATCTCCCCAATCGATTTTCGAAAAATTACCATCGTCGTACCGGACTCCACTTATATACCGTACGCTAATTTTTACGTTCATTTAATGATAGTGGTGTATTTGATCTTCACCAAACCTGCTCCGGCCAAAATCCGAAATTTTCAGTTTTACCGGATTTCACTGATATCATAAGTAATGTGTGCTTATACACGATTTACACTATTTATTTTATGTACATTGCGTTCATTATTGTTCTGCATTATTTATAACTAAGATGGAGGAATAGTAAGCGGGGTACAAATACCACCACGTATAATTCCTCTGAAAAGTGATGGAAATAGTCTTTTTTACTATCTTTCCTATTGCATTTTGTTACCGAAAATAGAGCTCAAGAGGTTCGCACTATAATTGTTCATTTTAAAATTACCAAATTTTCTGTATATTTTACCTGAATACGTTAAACACCCCTAAACATAATGTAACATTCCAAACTACTCTCAAAAATCATACACTTGCCATTCCAAACTACCCCACATCAACCTAAAATGTAAAAAAATTACGAATTCCAAGCAAACTACGCTAAACTCGCATAAATTACTTCGACTTCCGCTATATCACCCCAACCACTTCTTACCAAGCCAAACTAAACCCAATCACATTAAAATTACCAAAAGTTTCGTTTAATCCGCCAAAACTAAACCCCGCCAACCATCAATAACCATTCAAAACAATCCCCAAAAAAACCCTTATCATCCGAAACTACACCAAATACATCGTTTTTTTTTTATGGTGTGAAATTCCTGAGGGTTGAGATACCTACCGGGGGCGTCCCCAGGTGGTGGATAGGGGAACGGTGGATGCCTTTACGGGCTGAAACTAGTGGGAGTAAGTAGGGAAGCCTCAGGAGTAAAACCCTGCATGGTGGAACGAAAACAACCGCCGCCAACCATCTCCCACGTGTTTGTGCCGTGCGTGGCGTCCCGTGACGGAGGATGAAAGGATCCTGGTGGTTGAGTTGGGCCCAGGTACGCCTGGAGTCCCAGCAACACACCACTTTGGCCTGGATTTCTCCTAGACGGGCGGGCGGAACTAACCCACTCCGATCAACCGGCTGTGTCGTCCCGTCAGAGGGCCGATAGGGTGAGACTTCTGGAGGCAGAGGGGCGCGTGGGAGACTGCGAAGCTGGGCACCGGTGGCTCCGGTGTACAGCGACGCACAACCTCCTCTCTGCGTTGCTCGCCTCTGGGGTCTATATCCAAACAGTAGCCCTGACGTCCACATGGGCTTGCCATGTGGCGTCCCCGTATGGGACTCCGTGGTGGGTGGGGAGCTGGGAGGATGAAACCTCAAACTCAGGTATGGACAATACAAAAGCCAACCAAGAAACAGTGGCTGAGCGCCAA
This sequence comes from Eledona agricola, assembly GCA_964023215.1. Taxonomy (NCBI): domain Eukaryota; kingdom Metazoa; phylum Arthropoda; class Insecta; order Coleoptera; family Tenebrionidae; genus Eledona; species Eledona agricola. The sequence goes on from CAXIEJ010000187.1 coordinate 1,155,090, forward strand.
CGCTCGCCACAACCACCAACAGTGGCAGAGCAGCCATGCTCGCCACAAAAAACATCTGTTTCCTCGCAGGAACGGAAAGAAGGCCGACGCAGAGGGAAGCGACTCTGTGGGGCGGAGGTCAAGAGGAGGAAGAAGGCAAAAATGCAGGCTGCTGCCCAAGCACAGCTGCCCTCTACCTCTGGCGGACCAAAACAAGCGCAGGTAGTGCTCCCAAAGGTGTGCCGCCTCCGAAAAGGGGACAACGTCCCCCCAAGGAGGCTAGGAGCAAACCCCCCCTCGAAAAAACGCAGCCGGTCGGATAATTCGTCGGAGGTGACGCCGAGACGTCACAAAAGGACCAGAACGGCCCCTCCACCGACCAGTTATAAAGAAGCAGCCACGAGCCACCTCAAAGTTGCAATAATAGATAGGAGCAACCCCCTCGGCAAAATAACCGCAGAGAGGGCCGCTCTTGTCAAACGAGCCATGACGGAGGCCCTCGACAAATCAATACTGTCGCCTTCGTCAAGCTCGCAAACTCCAACGTTCAAGTCGTTGACATACTCTGGTGAGATAATCAGGTTTGTCTGCGACAACGACAAAGGAATACACCCTAAAGCCCTGGAAGGACGCCGAGCTAGCCGTCATCCGTTCGGACCAGCTTCCTAGGCTGACGAAGGCATTGCTCTGGATCCCTGAGGAGGAGGAAACTCCCCTCGCCGAGAAGGAGCTTGTCATCCGTCGCCTAGCGAGTCAGAACGCGGAGGTGACGGTGGGCAAATGGTGCGTCTTCCACCATGAGGCGATGACCAACCCGCGAGGGCATCTCCTCGTCTTCGGCATCGGAGATGAGGACATGAAGACCCTAAGAGAGGAAGGCATGAAGATTTCTTATCTCTTCCGCCACCTCACCCTGAGGGTCAAACGGAAAGAACCAGGAAAGGAGGAAGCAGCAACACACGAAGCTGCACCTCCAGACCTGGAAACAACAGCGGCCAAGGCAGCCTCCCCACAAGGGATGGAAACCGAGGCCACCAACTAAAAAAAACAACCACCAGGCAGCCCAATGGGTGCAAACAAGGAGGTAAAAATAGTCCAGTGCAATCTGCACCATAGCAGGGCTGCAACGGCAACTTTATGCCGGCACCTGGATATGGATCAGAATGCACTGGCACTAATTCAGGAACCCTGGATAGTCAAATCCAAGATTTCAAGGTTATCAAAACTAACTGGACGCACTTTTAGCACGCCCACTACAGAGAAGCCGAGGACAGCGGTCTACGTCCCTCGGCATATAAAAACCGAACCACTCCAACACCTGTCAACATCTGACCTAACGGCCGTAAAGGTGGAATGGGTAGTGGCCGGCAAACCGACCGTTTTAGTCCTAGCTTCAGCGTACCTCCCAATAGACGCGACCATCCCACCACCAACAAGGGAACTGAAGGACCTGATAGCGTACTGTCACTCCCAGAAATGGGAAGTCATCGTGGGATGCGACGCAAACGCACACCACGTGACCTGGGGCAGTAAGGACAACAACGCAAGGGGTGAGTCTCTTTTCGATTACATAAGCGGAAACAGCCTCTGCATCACCAACAGAGGCTGCGTTCCGACATTTGTCAACGCTAAGAGTCAAACTGTAATAGATATAACGATCGCTACGGCGCACATATCGAGAACAATCCGCAACTGGCGCGTATCAGATTCGATTACGATGTCTGACCACCAATGGATAAAATTCGAAATCGACCTCACTAGGACACCCGCGAGATTGTTTAGGGACCCCCGAAGGACAGACAGAGATAAATATCTCAGTCAACTCCGGGAGGGACTTAAGCATACACAATGTCGCGCTCCTAACAGCTGCGTCGAAATAGAACAATATGTCAAGGACATACAAAATAAGATTAAAAAACTTTTGAAACATCCTGCCCCCTGAGGACATCGGCTCAACCTGGAGAAGCTACCAAATGGTGGACCCAGGAATTGAGCGACCTCAAAATTAGAACTCGGGCAGCTTTCAACAAAGCCAAACGAAAGGGACCCGGCTCAGACTGGGACCAATACAAAACACTTCTAAGAGAGTTTAAAAAAACAGTCAGGAAAAGACAAAGAGCAGCGTGGAGAGCCTACTGCGAAGAGATCGAAAATCACTCGCAGGTGGCAAGACTTTATAAGATCCTCGCAAAAGATAAGGAGCACGACTTGGGTCTCCTAACCAAGGAGGATGGTACACGAACCACCGACCTACAAGAAAGCCTAGAGCTGCTTATGCAGACTCACTTCCCAGACTCGGTTCCAACCGAACGGGAAGAATGGCCAGATGAACCTGACACCAACACTTCGGATCCGGAATGGGAATTTTCAGAACGAATTGTTGGAGAAGATAGAATAAGATGGGCACTACAGAGCTTCTCCCCATTTAAATCACCAGGAAGCGACGGCATACATCCTGCACTACTCCAGTGGGGCCTGGAAGAACTGCTGCCGCACCTGGTGGGACTGTTCAGGTCGTGCCTTGCACACCAGTACATCCCAAAAGACTGGAGAGAGGTAAAAGCCGTGCTCATCCCAAAAGCGGGGAGAATGGATTACACCACCCCCAAAGCATACCGGTCCATAAGCCTGACCTCGTTCTTACTAAAGACGATGGAAAGACTGTGCGAACGCCACCTGAGGGAAACAATTGCTGACACATTGCATCCCAACCAACAGGCATACACTCCAGGCAGATCCACTGACAGTGCCCTTCACTTGGTCACTAGTCGGATTGAAAGATCGTTGGACAACAAAGAGTCCACCCTGGGTATATTTCTAGACACAGACACAGAAGGTGCATTTGATAAAACCACCTTCCAAAAGATTGATGCAGCCCTGACGGAAAGGAACGTACACCCCACCATCCGGGGCTGGATAGCAAACATGCTCTCAAACAGAGCAGTAAAAATCAGTGTGGGAGACAAGATGGTGAGATGTAAAGTCGCGAGAGGCTGTCCGCAGGGCGGAGTTTTATCTCCGCTGCTGTGGAACTTGGTTCTCGACAGCCTTTTGCGTCGACTCAACTCCCAAGGCTTCTACACCATTGCATACGCAGACGATTTAACAATCCTGCTTAGTGGTAAGTTCGAAAGCATCCTGTGCGACAGAGCACAGGAGGCGCTGAGAATAACTGAAAAATGGTGCAGAGAACACACTCTGTCTGCAAACCCCAGGAAGACAGAGATGGTTCTCTTCACGAAAAAAAGAAAGACGGAGGAGCTAAAAGCACCAAGCTTTCTAAACACAAAACTAAGCTTTGCGACCGAAGTGAAATACCTTGGAGTAACCTTTGATAGCAAGCTAACATGGAACCTTCACATCGACAGAAGGATAAAAAAGGCGTACATCTTCTACGAGCAGTGCCGCAGGACCGTGGGGAAAACCTGGGGAATGAAACCCAAGGTCCTGATGTGGGTATACACTGCAATTGTGAGACCGATGATTGCCTATGGTAGCGTCGTTTGGTGGCCAAAAAGTCAACAGACAACAGCCAAACACAAACTTAGCCGACCACAGAGAACCGCATGTCTGTGCATAACCGGCGCTATGCGGACAACACCGACACGAGCGATGGAAGTGATGCTGTGCTTGCCACCACTTGATATCTATCTCGAGGAAACGGCACTGACAACGATGGCACGCCTCAAGAGTCTCGGTGTACAGTCCAGCGTAGGATGTGGCGAGATAAGGCGCCGACTGTGGGATGAGGCGGTCAAGAAGATACCTCAACTACAGGCAGGCACCAACGATATCTCCCCCCAGTTTGTCTTTAACAAACCCTACGCAATCGACATAAAACCAAACGAAACATCCGATGAAGAGACCATAAAGGTCTTCACGGGTGGATCGAAAAAGAAAGAAGAAGCGGGCTGTGGAATATTTTCAAGAAGCCTGCGAATTCGAAGCAGCTGGACTATGGATAAATACGCCAGCGTAACGGATACCGAGCTGGCAGGTATATCCATAGCCGCAAAAGAAATTGCACGCAGACAGGCCAGCGGCAAAAAGATACGAATCTACACAGATAGTAGACAAGCACTACTGTCCCTTCAAAGATACAAAACTGTATCGAGGGCAGTATTAGAAACCCATAAAGCGCTCGCGGAGATCGCCACAGCGAACACAATTTCTGTTTGCTGGGTTAGAGGCCACGCGGAAAACATGGGTAACATAAAAGCTGACGAGTTGGCGGCCAGGGCAGCCAAAAGAAAGATCATAGGCCTCTCAAATACGCTATCAACCTCAGCAAGAACAAAACTTATAAAGGAAAACACCCACTCTCAATTCAAAGAGAGATGGGATGACACAACCAGCTGTCGCCATGCCAAGGAATTACTAATGTATCCTAGCAAGGACGCAGCAAACAAATTTTTGACAATGACCAAGAAGAACCTGCGCCTCGCGACTGGCATTCTGACCGGGCACTGTCATTTAAGAAAACACCTTCACCAAATGAAGCTAGAACACACACCACTTTGTAGAGGATGTGAACAAGAAGACGAAACAGTGCAGCACGTACTTTGCGAATGCACTGCGCTTTCGTCCATCAGAGAATCCATACTTGGGGACAAATGGCCATCAATGGCCAACATAAGGGAGATCCCCCTGGGCACGGTGGTCAACTATTTCAACCAAATAGGATGGCTATCGACCCAGCTGGAGTGATCCCCTAACGGAGGCAGGACAAGGGGCCCGCTGGGGCCTAAGTCCAGTGGTCGCACAGACTACCCTCCACTAATTTACATACATACATACATACATGGTGTGAAATTATGTATTTATATATTTTAACATTCTTCGACGACATTCTTTAACGTTGTTAGAGAACTAAATGGGAATAATTTGGAATAGTTCAGCTTCTCTGTCAACTCTCCTTCTCTTGAAGAGTGAAAAAGAGTGAAAAAAAAAGGAGTTTGCACCCAGAAACGAAATTATCGTAATTTTCCAAATCATATTGAAGTACCCGGTCCTGGCAATGCAGCTTAATTTCAGCAAATTTGTTTATTTTGTGATTGGAAAAGTAGTGCATTCCTGTTTAATTGTATTATAATGTCGATTAGTCTACATCACAAATACACCACTTTTGGCAACACTGCGTTTATTTAATCTACGTCCGGGCAACGCCGGGTACATTCAGCTAGTTACAAAAAAATGCTACTAACCGTAGCAAACTATGCCAAAATCACCTAAATTACTTCGGCTACCATAAATCATCACCAACTAACCCTTACCACAACAAACTAAACCCAATCACTTTTAAATTAAAAAAAAATGCTACTAACCATAGCAAACTATGCCAAACTTACCTAAATTACTTTGGCTACCATAAGTCATCACCAACTATCCCTTACCACAACAAACTAAACCCAATCACTTTTAAGTTACAAAAAAATGCTACTAACCATAGCAAACTATGCCAAACTCACCTAAATTACTTCGGCTACCATAAGTCATCACCAACTATCCCTTACCACAACAAACTAAACCCAATCACTTTTAAATTACAAAAAAATGCTACTAACCATAGCAAACTATGCCAAACTCACCTAAATTACTTCGGCTACCATAAGTCATCACCAACTATCCCTTACCACAACAAACTAAACCCAATCACTTTTAAATTACAAAAAAATGCTACTAACCATAGCAAACTATGCCAAACTCACCTAAATTACTTCGGCTACCATAAGTCATCACCAACTATCCCTTACCACAACAAACTAAACCCAATCACTTTTAAATTACAAAAAAATGCTACTAACCATAGCAAACTATGCCAAACTCACCTAAATTACTTCGGCTACTCTAAATCATCACCAACTAACCCTTACCACAACAAACTAAACCCAATCACTTTTAAATTACAAAAAAATGCTACTAACCATAGCAAACTATGCCAAACTCACCTAAATTACTTCGGCTACCATAAATCATCACCAACTAACCCTTACCACAACAAACTAAACCCAATCACTTTTAAGTTACAAAAAAATGCTACTAACCATAGCAAACTATGCCAAACTCACCTAAATTACTTCGGCTACCATAAATCATCACCAACTAACCCTTACCCCAACAAACTAAACCCAATCACTTTTAAGTTACAAAAAAATGCTACTAACCATAGCAAATTATGCCAAACTCAACTAAATTACTTCGGCTATCAAAAATCACCCCAAACTACACTTTACTGCAACAAACAAAGCCCAATCACTTTAAAATTACAAAAAAATGCTAAAAATCATAACAAACTATACCAAAATCACCTAAATTACTTCGGCTACCGTAAACCACTTCCAACTATCCGTTACCACAACAAACCAAACCATATCATCTTAAAATTACAAAAAAAGGTGTACAAATCATAACAAACTATGCCAGACTCACCTAAATTACTTCGGCTACTCTAAATCATCACCAACTAACACTTACCACAACAAACTAAACCCAATCACTTTTAAATTACAAAAAAATGCTACTTACTAACCATAGCAAACTATGACAAGCTCACCTAAATTATAAAAGTGTGTAGGCTTTCACGGTCGGTGTTGTCAACAACGGTGGTATTAATCGGGTTTGTTGACCGTGTTCCATGCGAAGTTCCATGAGGGGGGGTGTAGTGAGCGCCCCGAGAGAGTCGCGACTGTGACAGCTGGGAGAGTACTTCGACCACGACCACACCGCCACTGAAGATGTCCACCGCAGCTGTGGACGAAACGTTTGGCAGAGATTCATGGGGATCACTTGCTGAGTTAGCCTCTCGGGGCGCTCACTACACCCCCCCTCATGGAACTTCGCATGGAACACGGTCAACAAACCCGATTAATACCACCGTTGTTGTCACCTAAATTACTTCGGCTACCATAAATCATCACCAACTAACCCTTACTACAACAAACTAAACCCAATCACTTTTAAATTACAAAAAAATGCTAAAAATCATAACAAACTATACCAAAATCACCTAAATTACTTCGGCTACCGTAAATCACCCCCAACTATCCCTTACCACAACAAACCAAACCATATCATCTTAAAATTACAACAATCACTTTTAAATTACAAAAAAATGCTACTAACCATAGCAAACTATGCCAAACTCACCTAAATTACTTCGGCTCTCAAAAATCACTCCCAACTACACTTTACAGCAACAAACTAAGCCCAATCACTTTAAAATTACAAAAAAATGCTAAAAATCATAACAAGCTATACCAAAACCACCTAAATTACTTCGGTTACCGTAAATCACCCCCAACTATCCCTTACCACAACAGAACAAACCATATCATCTTAAAATTACAAAAAAAGGTGTACAAATCATAACAAACTATGCCAGACTCACCTAAATTACTTCGGCTACTCTATATCATCACCAACTAACCCTTACCACAACAAACTAAACCCAATCACTTTTAAATTACAAAAAAATGCTCCTAACCATAGCAAACTATCCCAAACTCACCTAAATTACTTCGGCTATCATAAATCATCACCAACTATCCCTTACCACAACAAACTAAACCCAATCACTTTTAAATTACGAAAAAATGCTACTAACCATAGCAAACTATGCCAAACTCACCTAAATTACTTCGGCTATCAAAAATCACCCCCAACTACACTTTACAGCAACAAACAAAGCCCAATCACTCTAAATTTACAAAAAAATGCTAAAAATTATAACACACTATGCCAAAATCACCTAAATTACTTCGGCTACCGTAAATCACCCCCAACTATCCCTTACCACAACAAACCAAACCATATCATCTTAAAATTACAAAAAAAGGTGTACAAATCATAACAAACTATGCCAGACTCACTTAAATTACTTCGCCTACTCTAAATCATCACCAACTAACCCTTACCACAACAAACTAAACCCAATCACTTTTAAATTACAAAAAAATACTACTAACCATAGCAAAGTATGCCAAACTCACCTAAATTACTTCGGCTACCATAAATCATCACCAACTAACCCTTACCACAACAAACTAAACCCAATCACTTTTAAGTTACAAAAAAATGCTACTAGCCATAGCAAATTATGCCAAACTCACCTAAATTACTTCGGTTATCAAAAATCACCCCCAACTACACTTTACAGCAACAAACTAAGCCCAATCACATTAAAATTACAAAAAAGTGCTAAAAATCGTAACAAACTATACCAGAATCACCTAAATTACTTCGGCTACCGTAAATCACCCCCAACTATCCCTTACCACAACAAACCAAACCATATCATCTTAAAATTACAAAAAAAGGTGTACAAATCATAACAAACTATGCCAGACTCACCTAAATTACTTCGGCTACTCTAAATCACCCCCAACTATCCCTTACCACAACAAACCAAACCATTTCATCTTAAAATTAAAAAAAAAAATGTACAAATCTTAACAAACTATGCCAGACTCACCTAAATTACTTCGCCTACGCTAAATCATCACCAACTAACCCTTACCACAACAAACTAAACCCAATCACTTTTAAATTACAAAAAAATGCTCCTAACCATAGCAAACTATGCCAAACTCACCTAAATTACTTCGGCTATCAAAAATCACCCCCAACTACTCTTTACAGCAACAAACTAAGCCCAATCACTTTAAAATTACAAAAAATGCTAAAAATCATAACAAACTATACCAGAATCACCTAAATAACTTCGGCTACCGTAAATCACCCCCAACTATCCCTTACCACAACAAACCAAACCATATAATCTTAAAATTACAAAAAAAGGTGTACAAATCATAACAAACTATGCCAGACTCACCTAAATTACTTCGGCTACTCTAAATCATCACCAACTAACCCTTACCACAACAAACTAAACCCAATCACTTTTAAATTACAAAAAAATGCTCCTAACCATAGCAAACTAGGCCAAACTCACCTAAATTACTTCGGCTAACATAATTCATCACCAACTATCCCTTACCACAACAAACTAAACCCAATCACTTTTAAATTACAAAAAAATGCTACTAACCATAGTAAACTATGCCAAACTCACCTAAATTACTTCGGTTATCAAAAATCACCCCCATCTACACTTTACAGCAACAAATTAAGCCCAATCACTTTAAAATCGCACAAAAATTCTAAAAATCATAACAAACTATACCAGAATCACCTAAATTACTTCGGCTACTGTAAATCACCCCCAACTATCCCTTACCACAACAAACCAAACCATCTCATCTTAAAATTACAAAAAAAGGTGTACAAATCATATCAAACTATGCCAGACTCACCTAAATTACTTCGGCTACCACAACAAACCAAACCATATAATCTTAAAATTACAAAAAAAGGTGTACAAATCATAACAAACTATGCCAGACTCACCTAAATTACTTCGGCTACTCTAAATCATCACCAACTAACCCTTACCACAACAAACTAAACCCAATCACTTTTAAATTACAAAAAAATGCTCCTAACCATAGCAAACTAGGCCAAACTCACCTAAATTACTTCGGCTAACATAATTCATCACCAACTATCCCTTACCACAACAAACTAAACCCAATCACTTTTAAATTACAAAAAAATGCTACTAACCATAGTAAACTATGCCAAACTCACCTAAATTACTTCGGCTATCAAAAATCACCCCCATCTACACTTTACAGCAACAAATTAAGCCCAATCACTTTAAAATCGCACAAAAATTCTAAAAATCATAACAAACTATACCAGAATCACCTAAATTACTTCGGCTACTGTAAATCACCCCCAACTATCCCTTACCACAACAAACCAAACCATCTCATCTTAAAATTACAAAAAAAGGTGTACAAATCATCTCAAACTATGCCAGACTCACCTAAATTACTTCGGCTACTCTAAATCATCACCAACTAACCCTTACCACAACAAACTAAACCCAATCACTTTTTAATTACAAAAAAATGCTACTAACCATAGCAAACTATGCCAAACTCACCTAAATTACTTCGGCTCTCAAAATCAGACCCAACTACACTTTACAGCAACAAACTAAGCCCAATCACTTTAAAATTACAAAAAAATGCTAAAAATCATAACAAACTATACCAGAACCACCTAAATTACTTCGGCTACCGTAAATCACCCCCAACTATCCCTTACCACAACAAACCAAACCATATCATCTTCAAATTACAAAAAAAGGTATACAAATCATAACAAACTATGCCAGACTCACCTAAATTACTTCGGCTACTCTAAATCATCACCAACTAACCCTTACCACAACAAACTAAACCCAATCACTTTTAAATTACAAAAAACTTCTACTAACCATAGCAAACTATGCCAAGCTCACCTAAATTACTTCGGCTACCATAAATCATCACCAACTAACCCTTACCACAACAAACTAAACCCAATCTCTTTTAAATTACAAAAAAATGCTACTAACCATAGTAAACTATGCCAAACTCACCTAAATTACTTCGGCTATCAAAAATCACCCCCATGTCCACTTTACAGCAACAATTTAAGCCCAATCACTTTAAAATTGCAAAAAAATGCTAAAAATCATAACAAACTATACCAGAATCACCTAAATTACTTCGGCTACCGTAAATCACCCCCAACTATCCCTTACCACAACAAACCAAACCATCTCATCTTAAAATTACAAAAAAAGGTGTACAAATCATAACAAACTATGCCAGACTCACCTAAATTACTTCGGCTACTCTAAATCATCACCAACTAACCCTTACCACAACAAACTAAACCCAATGCTAAAAATCATAACAAACTATACCAGAATCACCTAAATTACTTCGGCTACCGTAAATCACCCCCAACTATCCCTTAACACAACAAACCAAACCATATCATCTTAAAATTACAAAAAAAGGTGTACAAATCATAACAAACTATGCCAGACTCACCTAAATTACTTCGGCTACTCTAAATCATCACCAACTAACCCTTACCACAACAAACTAAACCCAATCACTTTTAAATTACAAAAAAATGCTCCTAACCATAGCAAACTATGCCAAACTCACCTAAATTACTTCGGCTAACATAAATCATTTGCAACTATCCCTTACCACAACAAACTAAACCCAATCACTTTTAAATTACAAAAAAATGCTACTAACCATAGCAAACTATCCCAAACTCACCTAAATTACTTCGGTTATCAAAAATCACCCCCAACTACACTTTACAGCAACAAACTAAACCCAATCACATTAAAATTACAAAAAAATGCTAAAAATCATAACAAACTATACCAGAATCACCTAAATTACTTCGGCTACCGTAAATCACCCCCAACTATCCCTTACCACAACAAACCAAACCATATCATCTTAAAATTACAAAAAAAGGTGTACAAATCATAACAAACTATGCCAGCCTCACCTAAATTACTTCGGCTACTCTAAATCACCCCCAACTATCCCTTACCACAACAAACCAAACCATTTCATCTTAAAATTAAAAAAAAAATTGTACAAATCTTAACAAACTATGCCAGACTCACCTAAATTACTTCGCCTACTCTAAATCATCACCAACTAACCCTTACCACAACAAACTAAACCCAATCACTTTTAAATTACAAAAAAATGCTCCTAACCATAGCAAACTATGCCAAACTCACCTAAATTACTTCGGCTATCAAAAATCACCCCCAACTACTCTTTACAGCAACAAACTAAGCCCAATCACTTTAAAATTACAAAAAATGCTAAAAATCATAACAAACTATACCAGAATCACCTAAATTACTTCGGCTACCGTAAATCACCCCCAACTATCCCTTACCACAACAAACCAAACCATATAATCTTAAAATTACAAAAAAAGGTTTACAAATCATAACAAACTATGCCAGACTCACCTAAATTACTTCGGCTACTCTAAATCATCACCAACTAACCCTTACCACAACAAACTAAACCCAATCACTTTTAAATTACAAAAAAATGCTCCTAACCATAGCAAACTAGGCCAAACTCACCTAAATTACTTCGGCTAACATAATTCATCACCAACTATCCCTTACCACAACAAACTAAACCCAATCACTTTTAAATTACAAAAAAATGCTACTAACCATAGTAAACTATGCCAAACTCACCTAAATTACTTCGGCTATCAAAAATCACCCCCATCTACACTTTACAGCAACAAATTAAGCCCAGTCACTTTAAAATCGCACAAAAATTCTAAAAATCATAACAAACTATACCAGAATCACCTAAATTACTTCGGCTACTGTAAATCACCCCCAACTATCCCTTACCACAACAAACCAAACCATCTCATCTTAAAATTACAAAAAAAGGTGTACAAATCATATCAAACTATGCCAGACTCACCTAAATTACTTCGGCTACTCTAAATCATCACCAACTAACCCTTACCACAACAAACTAAACCCAATCACTTTTAATTACAAAAAAATGCTACTAACCATAGCAAACTATGCCAAACTCACCTAAATTACTTCGGCTCTCAAAATCAGACCCAACTACACTTTACAGCAACAAACTAAGCCCAATCACTTTAAAATTACAAAAAAATGCTAAAAATCATAACAAGCTATACCAAAACCACCTAAATTACTTCGGTTACCGTAAATCACCCCCAACTATCCCTTACCACAACAAAACAAACCATATCATCTTAAAATTACAAAAAAAGGTGTACAAATCATAACAAACTATGCCAGACTCACCTAAATTACTTCGGCTAGTCTAAATCATCACCAACTAACCCTTACCACAACAAACTAAACCCAATCACTTTTAAGTTACAAAAAAGTGCTACTAGCCATAGCAAATTATGCCAAACTCACCTAAATTACTTCGGCTATCAAAAATCACACCCAACTACATTTTACAGCAGCAAACTAAGCCCAATCACTTTAAAATTACAAAAAAATGCTAAAAATCATAACAAACTATACCAGAATTACCTAAATTACTTTGGCTACCGTAAATCACCCCCAACTATCCCTTACCACAACAAACCAAACCAAATCATCTTAAAATTACAAAAAAAGGTGTACAAATCATAACAAACTATGCCAGACTCACCTAAATTACTTCGGCTATTCTAAATCATCACCAACTAACCCTTACCACAACAAACTTAACCCAATCACTTTTAAATTACAAAAAATGCTACTAACCATAGCAAACTATGCCAAACTCACCTAAATTACTTCGGGTACCATAAATCATCACCAACTAACCCTTACCACAACAAACTAAACCCAATCACTTTTAAATTACAAAAAAATGCTACTAACCATAGCAAACTATGCCAAACTCACCTAAATTGCTTTGGCTTCCATAAATCATCACCAACTAACCCTTACCACAACAAACTAAACCCAATCACTTTTAAATTAAAAAAAAATGCTACTAACCATAGCAAACTATGCCAAACTCACCTAAATTACTTCGGCTACTCTAAATCATCACCAACTAACCTTTACCACAACAAACTAAACCCAATCACTTTTAAATTACAAAAAAATGCTAATAACCATAGCAAACTATGCCAAAGTCACCTAAATTACTTCGGCTTCCAAAAATCACCCCCAACTACACTTTACAGCAACAAACTAAACCCAATCACTTTTAAATTAAAAAAAAATGCTACTAACCATAGCAAACTATGCCAAACTCACCTAAATTACTTCGGCTATCAAAAATCACCCCCAACTACACTTTACAGCAGCAAACTAAGCCCAATCACTTTAAAATTACAAAAAAATGCTAAAAATCATAACAAGCTATACCAAAACCACCTAAATTACTTCGGTTACCGTAAATCACCCCCAACTATCCCTTACCACAACAAAACAAACCATATCATCTTAAAATTACAAAAAAAGGTGTACAAATCATAACAAACTATGCCAGACTCACCTAAATTACTTCGGCTACTCTAAATCATCACCAACTAACCCTTACCACAACAAACTAAACCCAATCACTTTTAAATTACAAAAAAATGCTACTAACCATAGCAAACTATGCCAAACTCACCTAAATTACTTCGGCTATCAAAAATCACCCCCATCTACACTTTACAGCAACAAATTAAGCCCAATCACTTTAAAATTACAAAAAAATGCTAAAAATCATAACAAGCTATACCAAAACCACCTAAATTACTTCGGTTACCGTAAATCACCCCCAACTATCCCTTACCACAACAAAACAAACCATATCATCTTAAAATTACAAAAAAAGGTGTACAAATCATAACAAACTATGCCAGACTCACCTAAATTACTTCGGCTATTCTAAATCATCACCAACTAACCCTTACCACAACAAACTTAACCCAATCACTTTTAAATTACAAAAAATGCTACTAACCATAGCAAACTATGCCAAACTCACCTAAATTACTTCGGGTACCATAAATCATCACCAACTAACCCTTACCACAACAAACTAAACCCAATCACTTTTAAATTACAAAAAAATGCTACTAACCATAGCAAACTATGCCAAACTCACCTAAATTGCTTTGGCTTCCATAAATCATCACCAACTAACCCTTACCACAACAAACTAAACCCAATCACTTTTAAATTAAAAAAAAATGCTACTAACCATAGCAAACTATGCCAAACTCACCTAAATTACTTCGGCTACTCTAAATCATCACCAACTAACCTTTACCACAACAAACTAAACCCAATCACTTTTAAATTACAAAAAAATGCTACTAACCATAGCAAACTATGCCAAAGTCACCTAAATTACTTCGGCTTTCAAAAATCACCCCTAACTACACTTTACAGCAACAAACTAAACCCAATCACTTTTAAATTAAAAAAAAATGCTACTAACCATAGCAAACTATGCCAAACTCACCTAAATTACTTCGGCTATCAAAAATCACCCCCAACTACACTTTACAGCAACAAACTAAGCCCAATCACTTTAAAATTACAAAAAAATGCTAAAAATCATAACAAGCTATACCAAAACCACCTAAATTACTTCGGTTACCGTAAATCACCCCCAACTATCCCTTACCACAACAAAACAAACCATATCATCTTAAAATTACAAAAAAAGGTGTACAAATCATAACAAACTATGCCAGACTCACCTAAATTACTTCGGCTACTCTAAATCATCACCAACTAACCCTTACCACAACAAACTAAACCCAATCACTTTTAAATTACAAAAAAATGCTCCTAACCATAACAAACTATGCCAAACTCACCTAAATTACTTCGGCTAACATAAATCATCACCAACTATCCCTTACCACAACAAACTAAACCCAATCACTTTTAAATTACAAAAAAATTCGACTAACCATAGCAAACTATGCCAAACTCACCTAAATTACTTCGGCTATCAAAAATCACCCCCAACTACACTTTACAGCAACAAACTAAGCACAATCACATTAAAATTACAATAAAAATGCTAAAAATCATAACAAACTATACCAGAATCACCTAAATTACTTTGGCTACCGTAAATCACCCCCAACTATCCCTTACCACAACAAACCAAACCATATCATCTTAAAATTACAAAAAAAGGTGTACAAATCATAACAAACTATGCCAGAATCACCTAAATTACTTCGGATACTCTAAATCATCACCAACTAACCCTTACCACAACAAACTAAACCCAATCACTTTTAAATTACAAAAAAATGCTCCTAACCATAGCAAACTATGCTAAAGTCACCTAAATTACTTCGGCTACCATAAATCATCACCAACTAACCCTTACCACAACGAACTAAACCTAATCACTTTTAAATTACAAAAAAATGCTACTAACCATTGCAAACTATGCCAAGTTCACCTAAATTACTTCGGCTATCAAAAATCACCCCCAACTACACTTTACAGCAACAAACTAAGCCCAATCACTAAAAAATTACAAAAAAATGCTAAAAATCATAACAAACTATACCAGAATCACCTAAATTACTTCGGCTACCGTAAATCACCCCCAACTATCCCCTACCACAACAAACCAACCCATATCATCTTAAAATTACAAAAAAAGGTGTACAAATCATAACAAACTATGCCAGACTCACCTAATTTACTTCGGCTACTCTAAATCATCACCAACTGACCCTTACCACAACAAACTAAACCCAATCACTTTTAAATTACAAAAAAATGCTACTAACCACAGCAAACTATGCCAAACTCTCCTAAATTACTTCGGCTACCATAAATCATCACCAACTAACCCTTACCACAACAAACTAAACCCAATCACTTTTATATTACAAAAAAATGCTACTAACCATTGCAAACTATGCCAAACTCACCTAAATTACTTCGGCTATCAAAAATCACCCCCAACTACACTTTACAGCAACAAACTAAGCCCAATCACTTTAAAATTACAAAAAAATGCTAAAAATCATAACAAACTATACCAGAATCACCTAAATTACTTTGGCTACCGTAAATCACCCCCAACTATCCCTTACCACAACAAACCAAACCATATCATCTCATCTCATCAAAAGTGTATAAATCATAACAAACTATGCCAGACTCACCTAAATTACTTCGGCTACCATAAATCATCACCAACTAACCCTTACCACAACAAACTAAACCCAATCACTTTTAAATTACAAAAAAATGCTACTAACCATTGCAAACTATGCCAAACTCACCTAAATTACTTCGGCTATCAAAAATCACCCCCAACTACACTTTACAGCAACAAACTAAGCCCAATCACTTTAAAATTACAAAAAAATGCTAAAAATCCTAACAAACTATACCAGAATCACCTAAATTACTTCGGCTACCGTAAATCACCCCCAACTATCCCTTACCACAACAAACCAAACCATATCATCTTAAAATTACAAGAAAAGGTATACAAATCATAACAAACTATGCCAGACTCACCTAAATTACTTCGGCTTCTCTAAATCATCACCAACTAACCCTTACCACAACAAACTAAACCCAATCACTTTTAAATTACAAAAAAATGCTAGTAACCATAGCAAACTATGCCAAACTCACCTAAATTACTTCGGCTTCCATAAATCATCACCAACTAACCCTTACCACAACAAACTAAACCCAATCACTTTTAAATTAAAAAAAAATTCTACTAACCATTGCAAACTATGCCAAACTCACCTAAATTACTTCGGCTATCAAAAATCACCCCCAACTACACTTTACAGCAACAAACTAAGCCCAATCACTTTAAAATTACAAAAAAATGCTAAAAATCATAACAAACTATACCAGAATCACCTAAATTACTTCAGCTACCGTAAATCACCCCCAACTATCCCTTACCACAACAAACCAAACCATATCATCTTAAAATTACAAAAAAAGGTGTACAAATCATAACAAACTAGGCCAGACTCACCTAAATTACTTCGGCTACTCTAAATCATCACCAACTAACCCTTACCACAACAAACTAAACCCAATCACTTTTAAATTATAAAAAAATGCTACTAACCATAACAAACTATGCCAAACTCCCCTAAATTACTTCGGCTACCATAAATCATCACCAACTAACCCTTACCACATCAAACTAAACCCAATCCCTTTTAAATTACAAAAAAATGCTACTAACCATAGCAAATTATGCCAAACTCACCTAAATTACTTCGGCTATCAAAAATCACCCCCAACTACACTTTACAGCAACAAACTAAGCCCAATCACTTTAAAATTACAAAAAAATGCTAAAAATAATAACAAACTATACCAGAATCACCTAAATTACTTCGGCTACCGTAAATCACCCCCAACTATCCCTTACCACAACAAACCAAACCATATCACCTTAAAATTACAAAAAAAGGTGTACAAATCATAACAAACTCTGCCAGACTCACCTAAATTACTTCGGCTACTCTAAATCATCACCAACTAACACTTATCACAACAAACTAAACCCAATCACTTTTAAATTACAAAAAAATGCTCCTAACCATAGCAAACTATGTCAAACTCACCTAAATTACTTCGGCTACCATAAATCATCACCAACTAACCCTTACCACAACAAACTAAACCCAATCATTTTTAAATTACAAAAAAATGCTACTAACCATAGCAAACTATGCCAAACTCACCTAAATTATTTCGGCTATCAAAAATCACCGCCAACTACACTTTACAGCAACAAACTAAGCTCAATCACTTTAAAATTACAAAAAAAATGCTAAAAATCATAACAAACTATACCAGAATCACCTAAATTACTTCGGCTACCGTAAATCACCCCCAACTATCCCTTACCACAACAAACCAAACCATATCATCTTAAAATTACAAAAAAAGGTGTACAAATCATAACAAACTATGCCAGACTCACCTAAATTACTTCGGCTACTCTAAATCATCACCAACTAACCCTTACCACAACAAACTAAACCCAATCACTTTTAAATTACAAAAAAATGCTACTAACTATAGCAAACTATGCCAAACTCACCTAAATTATTTCGGCTATTAAAAATCACCCCCAACTACACTTTACAGCAACAAACTAAGCCCAATCACTTTAAAATTACAAAAAAATGCTAAAAATTATAACAAACTATACCAGAATCACTTAAATTACTTCGGCTACCGTAAATCACCCCCAACTAACCCTTACCACAACAAACTAAACCCAATCACTTTTAAATTACAAAAAAATGCTAGTAACCATAGCAAACTATGCCAAACTCACCTAAATTACTTCGGCTACCATAAATCATTACCAACTAACCCTTACCACAACAAACTAAACCCAATCACTTTTAAATTAAAAAAAGATTCTACTAACCATAGCAAACTATGCCAAACTCACCTAAATTACTTCGGCTATCAAAAATCACCCCCAACTACACTTTACAGCAACAAACTAAACCCAATCACTTTAAAATTACAAAAAAATGCTAAAAATCATAACAAACTATACCATAATCACCTAAATTACTTTGGCTCCCGTAAATCACCCCCAACTATCCCTTACCACAACAAACCAAACCATATCATCTTAAAATTACAAGAAAAGGTGTAAAAATCATAACAAACTAGGCCAGACTCACCTAAATTACTTCGGCTACTCTAAATCATCACCAACTAACCCTTACCACAACAACTAAACCCAATCACTTTTAAATTACAAAAAAATGCTACTAATCATAGCAAACTATGCCAAACTCACCTAAATTACTTCGGCTACCATAAATCATCACCAACTAACCCTTACCACATCAAACTAAACCTAATCACTTTTAAATTACAAAAAAATGCTACTAACCATAGCAAACTATGCCAAACTCACCTAAATTACTTCGGCTATCAAAAATCACCCCCAACTACACTTTACAGCAACAAACTAAGCCCAATCACTTTAAAATTACAAAAAAATGCTAAAAATCATATCAAACTATACCAGAATCACCTAAATTACTTAGGCTACCGTAAATCACCCCCAACTATCTCTTACCACAACAAACCAAACCATATCATCTTAAAATTAAAAAAAAAGGTGTACAAATCATAACAAAATAGGCCAGACTCACCTAAATTACTTCGGCTGCTCTAAATCATCACCAACTAACCCTTACCACAACAAACTAAACCCAATCACTTTTAAATTACAAAAAAATGCTACTAACCATAGCAAACTATGCCAAACTCACCTAAATTACTTCGGCTACCATAAAACATCACCAACTAACCCTTACCACATCAAACTAAACCCAATCACTTTTAAATTACAAAAAAATGCTACTAACCATAGCAAACTATGCCAAACTCACCTAAATTACTTCGGCTAACAAAAATCACCCCCAACAACACTTTACAGCAACAAACTAAGCCCAATCACTTTAAAATTACAAAAAAATGCTAAAAATAATAACAAACTATACCAGAATCACCTAAATTACTTCGGCTACCGTAAATCACCCCCAACTATCCCTTACCACAACAAACCAAACCATATCATCTTAAAATTACAAAAAAAGGTGTACAAATCATAACAAACTATGCCAGACTCACCTAAATTACTTCGGCTATTCTAAATCATCACCAACTAACCCTTACCACAACAAAGTAAACCCAATCACTTTTAAACTACAAAAAAATGCTACTAACCATAGCAAACTATGCCAAACTCACCTAAATTACTTCGGCTACCATAAATCATCACCAACTAACCCTTACCACAACAAACTAAACCCAATCACTTTTAAATTACAAAAAATGCTACTAACCATAGCAATCTATGCCAAACTCACCTAAATTACTTCGGCTATCAAAAATCACCCCCAACTACACTTTACAGCAACAAACTAAGCTCAATCACTTTAAAATTACAAAAAAATGCTAAAAATCATAACAAACTATACCAGAATCACCTAAATTACTTCGGCTACCGTAAATCACCCCCAACTATCCCTTACCACAACAAACCAAACCATATCATCTTAAAATTACAAAAAAAGGTGTACAAATCATATCAAACTATGCCAGACTCACCTAAATTACTTCGGCTACTCTAAATCATCACCAACTAACCCTTACCACAACAAACTAAACTTAATCACTTTTAAATTAAAAAAAAATTCTACTAACCATAGCAAACTATGCCAAACTCACCTAAATTACTTCGGCTATCAAAAATCACCCCCAACTACACTTTACAGCAACAAACTAAACTCAATCACTATAAAATTACAAAAAACTTCTAAAAATCATAACAAACTATACCAGAATCACCTAAATTACTTTGGCTACCGTAAATCACCCCCAACTATCCCTTACCACAACAAACCAAACCATATCATCTCATCTCATCAAAAGTGTATAAATCATAACAAACTATGCCAGACTCACCTAAATTACTTCGGCTACTCTAAATCATCACCAACTAACCCTTACCACAACAAAGTAAACCCAATCACTTTTAAACTACAAAAAAATGCTACTAACCATAGCAAACTATGCCAAACTCACCTAAATTACTTCGGCTACCATAAATCATCACCAACTAACCCTTACCACAACAAACTAAACCCAATCACTTTTAAATTACAAAAAATGCTACTAACCATAGCAATCTATGCCAAACTCACCTAAATTACTTCGGCTATCAAAAATCACCCCCAACTACACTTTACAGCAACAAACTAAGCTCAATCACTTTAAAATTACAAAAAAATGCTAAAAATCATAACAAACTATACCAGAATCACCTAAATTACTTCGGCTACCGTAAATCACCCCCAACTATCCCTTACCACAACAAACCAAACCATATCATCTTAAAATTACAAAAAAAGGTGTACAAATCATATCAAACTATGC
This sequence comes from Eledona agricola, assembly GCA_964023215.1. Lineage (NCBI taxonomy): Eukaryota > Metazoa > Arthropoda > Insecta > Coleoptera > Tenebrionidae > Eledona > Eledona agricola. The sequence goes on from CAXIEJ010000187.1 coordinate 1,176,454, forward strand.
CAGACTCACCTAAATTACTTCGGCTACTCTAAATCATCACCAACTAACCCTTACCACAACAAACTAAACCCAATCACTTTTAAATTAAAAAAAAATTCTACTAACCATAGCAAACTATGCCAAACTCACCTAAATTACTTCGGCTATCAAAAATCACCCCCAACTACACTTTACAGCAACAAACTAAACTCAATCACTATAAAATTACAAAAAACTTCTAAAAATCATAACAAACTATACCAGAATCACCTAAATTACTTTGGCTACCGTAAATCACCCCCAACTATCCCTTACCACAACAAACCAAACCATATCATCTCATCTCATCAAAAGTGTATAAATCATAACAAACTATGCCAGACTCACCTAAATTACTTCGGCTACTCTAAATCATCACCAACTAACCCTTATCACAACAAACTAAATCCAATCAATTTTAAATTACAAAAAAATGCTACTAACCATAGCAAACTATGCCAAACTCACATAAATTACTTTGGCTACCATAAATCATCCCCAACTACACTTTACAGCAAGAAACTAAGCCCAATCACTTTAAAATTACAAAAAAATGCTAAAAAGCATAACAAACTATACCAGAATCACCTAAATTACTTCGGCTATCGTAAATCACCCCCAACTATCCCTTACCACAACAAACCAAACTATATCATCTTAAAATTACAAAAAAAGGTGTACAAATCATAACAAACTATGCCAGACTCACCTAAATTACTTCGGCTACACTAAATCATCAGCAACTAACCCTTACCACAACAAACTAAACCCAATCACTTTTAAATTACAAAAAAATGCTACTAACCATAGCAAACTATCCCAAACTCACCTAAATTACTTCGGCTATCATAAATCATCACCAACTAACCCTTACCACAACAAACTAAACCCAATCACTTTTAAATTACAAAAAAATGCTACTAACTATAGCAAACTATGCCAATCTCACCTAAATTACTTCGGCTATCAAAAATCACCCCCAACTACACTTTACAGCAACAAACTAAACCCAATCTCTTTAAAATTACAAAAAAATGCTAAAAATTATAACAAACTATACCAGAATCACCTAAATTACTTCGGCTACCGTAAATCACCCCCAACTATCCCTTACCACAACAAACCAAACCATATCATCTTAAAATTACAAAAAAAGGTGTACAAATCATAACAAACTATGCCAGACTCACCTAAATTACTTCGGCTACCATAAATCATCACAAACTAACCCTTACCACAACAAACTAAACCCAATCACTTTTAAATTACAAAAAAATGCTACTAACTATAGCAAACTATGCCAAACTCACCTAAATTACTTCGGCTACCATAAATCATCACCAACTAACCCTTACCACATCAAACTAAACCTAATCACTTTTAAATTACAAAAAAATGCTACTAACCATAGCAAACTATGCCAAACTCACCTAAATTACTTCGGCTATCAAAAATCACCCCCAACTACACTTTACAGCAACAAACTAAGCCCAATCACTTTAAAATTACAAAAAAATGCTAAAAATCATATCAAACTATACCAGAATCACCTAAATTACTTAGGCTACCGTAAATCACCCCCAACTATCTCTTACCACAACAAACCAAACCATATCATCTTAAAATTAAAAAAAAAGGTGTACAAATCATAACAAAATAGGCCAGACTCACCTAAATTACTTCGGCTGCTCTAAATCATCACCAACTAACCCTTACCACAACAAACTAAACCCAATCACTTTTAAATTACAAAAAAATGCTACTAACCATAGCAAACTATGCCAAACTCACCTAAATTACTTCGGCTACCATAAAACATCACCAACTAACCCTTACCACATCAAACTAAACCCAATCACTTTTAAATTACAAAAAAATGCTACTAACCATAGCAAACTATGCCAAACTCACCTAAATTACTTCGGCTAACAAAAATCACCCCCAACAACACTTTACAGCAACAAACTAAGCCCAATCACTTTAAAATTACAAAAAAATGCTAAAAATAATAACAAACTATACCAGAATCACCTAAATTACTTCGGCTACCGTAAATCACCCCCAACTATCCCTTACCACAACAAACCAAACCATATCATCTTAAAATTACAAAAAAAGGTGTACAAATCATAACAAACTATGCCAGACTCACCTAAATTACTTCGGCTACTCTAAATCATCACCAACTAACCCTTACCACAACAAACTAAACCCAATCACTTTTAAATTAAAAAAAAATTCTACTAACCATAGCAAACTATGCCAAACTCACCTAAATTACTTCGGCTATCAAAAATCACCCCCAACTACACTTTACAGCAACAAACTAAACTCAATCACTATAAAATTACAAAAAACTTCTAAAAATCATAACAAACTATACCAGAATCACTTAAATTACTTTGGCTACCGTAAATCACCCCCAACTATCCCTTACCACAACAAACCAAACCATATCATCTCATCTCATCAAAAGTGTATAAATCATAACAAACTATGCCAGACTCACCTAAATTACTTCGGCTACTCTAAATCATCACCAACTAACCCTTATCACAACAAACTAAATCCAATCAATTTTAAATTACAAAAAAATGCTACTAACCATAGCAAACTATGCCAAACTCACATAAATTACTTTGGCTACCATAAATCATCCCCAACTACACTTTACAGCAAGAAACTAAGCCCAATCACTTTAAAATTACAAAAAAATGCTAAAAAGCATAACAAACTATACCAGAATCACCTAAATTACTTCGGCTATCGTAAATCACCCCCAACTATCCCTTACCACAACAAACCAAACTATATCATCTTAAAATTACAAAAAAAGGTGTACAAATCATAACAAACTATGCCAGACTCACCTAAATTACTTCGGCTACACTAAATCATCAGCAACTAACCCTTACCACAACAAACTAAACCCAATCACTTTTAAATTACAAAAAAATGCTACTAACCATAGCAAACTATCCCAAACTCACCTAAATTACTTCGGCTATCATAAATCATCACCAACTAACCCTTACCACAACAAACTAAACCCAATCACTTTTAAATTACAAAAAAATGCTACTAACTATAGCAAACTATGCCAATCTCACCTAAATTACTTCGGCTATCAAAAATCACCCCCAACTACACTTTACAGCAACAAACTAAACCCAATCTCTTTAAAATTACAAAAAAATGCTAAAAATTATAACAAACTATACCAGAATCACCTAAATTACTTCGGCTACCGTAAATCACCCCCAACTATCCCTTACCACAACAAACCAAACCATATCATCTTAAAATTACAAAAAAAGGTGTACAAATCATAACAAACTATGCCAGACTCACCTAAATTACTTCGGCTACCATAAATCATCACAAACTAACCCTTACCACAACAAACTAAACCCAATCACTTTTAAATTACAAAAAAATGCTACTAACTATAGCAAACTATGCCAAACTCACCTAAATTACTTCGGCTACCATAAATCATCACCAACTAACCCTTACCACATCAAACTAAACCTAATCACTTTTAAATTACAAAAAAATGCTACTAACCATAGCAAACTATGCCAAACTCACCTAAATTACTTCGGCTATCAAAAATCACCCCCAACTACACTTTACAGCAACAAACTAAGCTCAATCACTTTAAAATTACAAAAAAATGCTAAAAATCATAACAAACTATACCAGAATCACCTAAATTACTTCGGCTACCGTAAATCACCCCCAACTATCCCTTACCACAACAAACCAAACCATATCATCTTAAAATTACAAAAAAAGGTGTACAAATCATATCAAACTATGCCAGACTCACCTAAATTACTTCGGCTACTCTAAATCATCACCAACTAACCCTTACCACAACAAACTAAACCCAATCACTTTTAAATTAAAAAAAAATTCTACTAACCATAGCAAACTATGCCAAACTCACCTAAATTACTTCGGCTATCAAAAATCACCCCCAACTACACTTTACAGCAACAAACTAAACTCAATCACTATAAAATTACAAAAAACTTCTAAAAATCATAACAAACTATACCAGAATCACCTAAATTACTTTGGCTACCGTAAATCACCCCCAACTATCCCTTACCACAACAAACCAAACCATATCATCTCATCTCATCAAAAGTGTATAAATCATAACAAACTATGCCAGACTCACCTAAATTACTTCGGCTACTCTAAATCATCACCAACTAACCCTTACCACAACAAAGTAAACCCAATCACTTTTAAACTACAAAAAAATGCTACTAACCATAGCAAACTATGCCAAACTCACCTAAATTACTTCGGCTACCATAAATCATCACCAACTAACCCTTACCACAACAAACTAAACCCAATCACTTTTAAATTACAAAAAATGCTACTAACCATAGCAATCTATGCCAAACTCACCTAAATTACTTCGGCTATCAAAAATCACCCCCAACTACACTTTACAGCAACAAACTAAGCTCAATCACTTTAAAATTACAAAAAAATGCTAAAAATCATAACAAACTATACCAGAATCACCTAAATTACTTCGGCTACCGTAAATCACCCCCAACTATCCCTTACCACAACAAACCAAACCATATCATCTTAAAATTACAAAAAAAGGTGTACAAATCATATCAAACTATGCCAGACTCACCTAAATTACTTCGGCTACTCTAAATCATCACCAACTAACCCTTACCACAACAAACTAAACCCAATCACTTTTAAATTAAAAAAAAATTCTACTAACCATAGCAAACTATGCCAAACTCACCTAAATTACTTCGGCTATCAAAAATCACCCCCAACTACACTTTACAGCAACAAACTAAACTCAATCACTATAAAATTACAAAAAACTTCTAAAAATCATAACAAACTATACCAGAATCACCTAAATTACTTTGGCTACCGTAAATCACCCCCAACTATCCCTTACCACAACAAACCAAACCATATCATCTCATCTCATCAAAAGTGTATAAATCATAACAAACTATGCCAGACTCACCTAAATTACTTCGGCTACTCTAAATCATCACCAACTAACCCTTATCACAACAAACTAAATCCAATCAATTTTAAATTACAAAAAAATGCTACTAACCATAGCAAACTATGCCAAACTCACATAAATTACTTTGGCTACCATAAATCATCCCCAACTACACTTTACAGCAAGAAACTAAGCCCAATCACTTTAAAATTACAAAAAAATGCTAAAAAGCATAACAAACTATACCAGAATCACCTAAATTACTTCGGCTATCGTAAATCAACCCAACTATCCCTTACCACAACAAACCAAACTATATCATCTTAAAATTACAAAAAAAGGTGTACAAATCATAACAAACTATGCCAGACTCACCTAAATTACTTCGGCTACACTAAATCATCAGCAACTAACCCTTACCACAACAAACTAAACCCAATCACTTTTAAATTACAAAAAAATGCTACTAACCATAGCAAACTATCCCAAACTCACCTAAATTACTTCGGCTATCATAAATCATCACCAACTAACCCTTACCACAACAAACTAAACCCAATCACTTTTAAATTACAAAAAAATGCTACTAACTATAGCAAACTATGCCAATCTCACCTAAATTACTTCGGCTATCAAAAATCACCCCCAACTACACTTTACAGCAACAAACTAAACCCAATCTCTTTAAAATTACAAAAAAATGCTAAAAATTATAACAAACTATACCAGAATCACCTAAATTACTTCGGCTACCGTAAATCACCCCCAACTATCCCTTACCACAACAAACCAAACCATATCATCTTAAAATTACAAAAAAAGGTGTACAAATCATAACAAACTATGCCAGACTCACCTAAATTACTTCGGCTACCATAAATCATCACAAACTAACCCTTACCACAACAAACTAAACCCAATCACTTTTAAATTACAAAAAAATGCTACTAACTATAGCAAACTATGCCAAACTCACCTAAATTACTTCGGCTATTAAAAATCACCCCCAACTACACTTTACAGCAACAAACTAAGCCCAATCACTTTAAAATTACAAAAAAAATGCTAAAAATTATAACAAACTATACCAGAATCACCTAAATTACTTCGGCTACCGTAAATCACCCCCAACTATCCCTTACCACAACAAACCAAACCATATCATCTTAAAATTACAAAAAAAGATGTACAAATCATAACAAACTATGCCAGACTCACCTAAATTACTTCGGCTACTCTAAATCATCACCAACTAACCCTTACCACAACAAACTAAACCCAATCACTTTTAAATTACAAAAAAATGCTAGTAACCATAGCAAACTATGCCAAACTCACCTAAATTACTTCGGCTACCATAAATCATTACCAACTAACCCTTACCACAACAAACTAAACCCAATCACTTTTAAATTAAAAAAAAATTCTACTAACCATAGCAAACTATGCCAAACTCACCTAAATTACTTCGGCTATCAAAAATCACCCCCAACTACACTTTACAGCAACAAACTAAACCCAATCACTTTAAAATTACAAAAAATGCTAAAAATCATAACAAACTATACCAGAATCACCTAAATTACTTTGCCTACCGTAAATCACCCCCAACTATCCCTTACCACAACAAACCAAACCATATCATCTTAAAATTACAAGAAAAGTTGTACAAATCATAACAAACTAGGCCAGACTCACCTAAATTACTTCGGCTACTCTAAATCATCACCAACTAACCCTTACCACAACAACTAAACCCAATCACTTTTAAATTACAAAAAAATGCTACTAACCATAGCAAACTATGCCAAACTCACCTAAATTACTTCGGCTACCATAAATCATCACCAACTAACCCTTACCACATCAAACTAAACCCAATCACTTTTAAATTACAAAAAAATGCTATTAACCATAGCAAACTATGCCAAACTCACCTAAATTACTTCGGCTATCAAAAATCACCCCCAACTACACTTTACAGCAACAAACTAAGCCCAATCACTTTAAAATTACAAAAAAATGCTAAAAATCATAACAAACTATACCAGAATCACCTAAATTACTTCGGCTACCGTAAATCACCCCCAACTATCCTTTACCACAACAAACCAAACCATATCATCTTAAAATTACAAAAAAAGGTGTACAAATCATAACAAACTGTGCCAGACTCACCTAAATTACTTCGGCTACTCTAAATCATCACCAACTAGCCCTTACCACAACAAACTAAACCCAATCACTTTTAAATTACAGAAAAATGCTACTAACCATAGCAAACTATGCCAAACTCACCTAAATTACTTCGGCTATCAAAAATCACCCCCAACTACACTTTACAGCAACAAACTAAGCCCAATCACTTTAACAAAACAAAAAAATGCTAAATATCATAACAAACTATACCAGAATCACCTAAATTACTTCGGCTTCCGTAAATCACCCCCAACTATCCCTTAGCACAACAAACCAAACCATATCATCTTAAAATTACAAAAAAAGGTGTACAAATCATAACAAACTATGCCAGACTCACCTAAATTACTTCGGCTATTCTAAATCATCACCAACTAACCCTTATTATAACAAAGTAAACCCAATAACTTTTAAATTACAAAAAAATGCTACTAACCATAGCAAACTATGCCAAACTCACCTAAATTACTTCGGCTACCATAAATCATCGCCAACTAACCCTTACCACAACAAACTAAACCCAATCACTTTTAAATTACAAAAAAATGCTACTAACCATAGCAAACTATGCCAAACTCACCTAAATTACTTTGGCTATCAAAAATCACCCCCAACTACACTTTACAGCAACAAACTAATCCCAATAACTTTAAAATTACAAAAAAATGCTAAAAATCATAACAAACTATACCAGAATCACCTAAATTACTTCGGCTACCGTAAATCACCCCCAACTATCCCTTACCACAACAAACCAAACCATATCATCTTAAAATTACAAAAAAAGGTGTACAAATCATAATAAACTATGCCAGACTCACCTAAACTACTTCGGCTACTCTAAATCATCACCAACTAACCCTTACCACAACAAACTAAACCCAATCACTTTTAAATTACAAAAAATGCTACTAACCATAGCAAACTATGCCAAACTCACCTAAATTACTTCGGCTACCATAAATCATCACCAACTAACCCTTACCACGACAAACTAAACCCAATCACTTTTAAATTACAAAAAAATGCTACTAACCATAGCAAACTATGCCAAACTCTCCTAAATTACTTCGGCTACCATAAATCATCACCAACTAACCCTTACCACATCAAACTAAGCCCAATCACTTTAAAATTACAAAAAAATGCTAAAAATCATAACAAACTATACCAGAATCACCTAAATTACTTCGGCTACCGTAAATCACCCCCAACTATCCCTTACCACAACAAACCAAACCATATCATCTTAAAATTACAAAAAAAGGTGTACAAATCATAACAAACTATGCCAGACTCACCTAAATTACTTCGGCTACTCTAAATCATCACCAACTAACCCTTACCACAACAAACTAAACCCAATCACTTTTAAATTACAAAAAAATGCTACTAACAATAGCAAACTATGCCAAACTCACCTAAATTACTTCGGCTATCAAAAATCACCCCCAACTACATTTTACAGCAACAAACTAAACCCAATCACTTTAAAATTACAAAAAAATGCTAAAAATCATAACAAACTATACCAGAATCACCTAAATTACTTCGGCTACCGTAAATCACCCCCAACTATCCCTTACCACAACAAACCAAACCATATCATCTTAAAATTACAAAAAAAGGTGTACAAATCATATCAAACTATGCCAGACTCATCTAAATTACTTCGGCTTCTCTAAATCATCACCAACTAACCCTTACCACAACAAACTAAACCCAATCACTTTTAAATTAAAAAAAAAATTTACTAACCATAGCAAACTATGCCAAACTCACCTAAATTACTTCGGCTATCAAAAATCACCCTCAACTACACTTTACAGCAACAAACTAAACCCAATCACTTTAAAATTACAAAAAAATGCTAAAAATCATAACAAACTATACCAGAATCACCTAAATTACTTTGGCTACCGTAAATCACCCCCAACTATCCCTTACCAGAACAAACCAAACCATATCATCTTAAAATTACAAAAAAAGGTGTACAAATCATAACAAACTATGCCAGACTCACCTAAATTACTTCGGCTACTCTAAATCATCACCAACTAACCCTTACCGCAACAAACTAATCCCAATCACTTTTAAATTACAAAAAAATGCTCCTAAACATAGCAAACTATGCCAAACTCACCTAAATTACTTCGGCTACCATAAATCATCACGAACTATATCTTACCACAACAAACTAAACCCAATCACTTTTAAATTACAAAAAAATGCTACTAACCATAGCAAACTATGCCAAACTCACCTAAATTAGTTCGGCTATCAAAAATCACCCCCAACTACACTTTACAGCAACAAACTAAGCCCAATCACTTTAAAATTACAAAAAAAATAAATATCATAACAAACTATACCAGAATCACCTAAATTACTTCGGCTACCGTAAATCAGCCCCAACTATCCCTTATCACAACAAACCAAACCATATCATCTTAAAATTACAAAAAAAGGTGTACAAATCATAACGAACTATGCCAGACTCACCGAAATTACTTCGGCTACTCTAAATCATCACCAACTAACCCTTACCACAACAAACTAAACCCAATCACTTTTAAATTACAAAAAAATGCTACTAACCATAGCAAACTATGCCAAACTCACCTAAATTACTTCGGCTATCAAAAATCACCCCCAACTAACCTTTACAGCAACAAACTAAGCCTAATCACTTTAAAATTACAAAAAAATGCTAAAAATCATAACAAACTATACCAGAATCACCTAAATTACTTCGGCTACCGTAAATCACCCCCAACTATCCCTTAGCACAACAAACCAAACCATATCATCTTAAAATTACAAAAAAAGGTGTACAAATCATAACAAACTATGCCAGACTCACCTAAATTACTTCGGCTACTCTAAATCATCACCAACTAACCCTTACCACAACAAACTAAATCCAATCACTTTTAAATTACAAAAAAATGCTAGTAACCATAGCAAACTATGCCAAACTCACCTAAATTACTTCGGCTACCATAAATCACCCCCAACTATACTTTACAGCAACAAACTAAGCCCAATTACTTTAAAATTACAAAAAAATGCTAAAAATCATAACAAACTATACCAGAATAACCTAAATTACTTCGGCTACCGTAAATCAGCCCCAACTATCCCTTACCACAACAAACCAAACCATATCATCTTAAAATTCAAAAAAAGGTGTACAAATCATAACGAACTATGCCAGACTCACCGAAATTACTTCGGCTACTCTAAATCATCACCAACTAACCCTTACCACAACAAACTAAACCCAATCACTTTTAAATTACAAAAAAATGCTACTAACCATAGCAAACTATGCCAAACTCACCTAAATTACTTCGGCTATCAAAAATCACCCCCAACTATACTTTACAGCAACAAACTAAACCCAATCACTTTAAAATTACAAAAAAATGCTAAAAATCATAACAAACTATACCAGAATCACCTAAATTACTTCGGCTACCGTAAATCACCCCCAACTATCCCTTACCACAACAAACCAAACCATATCATCTTAAAATTACAAAAAAAGGTGTACAAATCATAACAAACTATGTCAGACTCACCTAAATTACTTCGGCTACTCTAAATCATCACCAACTAACCCTTACCACAACAAACTAAACCCCATCACTTTTAAATTACAAAAAATATGCTACTAACCACAGCAAAGTATGCCAAACTCACCTAAATTATTTCGGCTACCATAAATCATCACCAACTAACCCTTACCACAACAAACTAAACCCAATCACTTTTAAATTACAAAAAAATGCTACTAACCATAGCAAACTATGCCAAACTCACCTAAATTACTTCGGCTATAAAAAATCACCCCAACTACACTTTACAGCAACAAACTAAGCCCAATCACTTCAAAAATTACAAAAAAATATTAAAAATCATAACAAACTATACTAGAATCACCTAAATTACTTCGGCTACCGTAAATCACCCCCAACTATCCCTTACCACAACAAACCAAACCATATCAGCTTAAAATTACAAAAAAAGGTGTACAAATCATAACAAACTATGCCAGACTCACCTAAATTACTACGGCTACTCTAAATCATTACCAACTAACCCTTACCACAACAAACTAAACCCAATCACTTTTAAATTACAAAAAAATGCTAGTAACCATAGCAAACTATGCCAACTCACCTCAATTACTTCGGCTACCATAAATCATCACCAACTAACCCTTACCACAACAAACTAAACCCAATCACTTTTAAATTACAAAAAAATGCTACTAACCATAGCAAACTATGCCAAACTCACCTAAATTACTTCGGCTATCAAAAATCACCCGAACTACACTTTACAGCAACAAACTAAGCCCAATCACTTTAAAATTACAAAAAAATGCTAAAAATCATAACAAACTATACCAGAATCACCTAAATTACTTCGGCTACCGTAAATCACCCCCAACTATCCCTTACCACAACAAACCAAACCATATTATCTTAAAATTACAAAAAAAGGTGTACAAATCATAACAAACTAGGCCAGACTCACCTAAATTTCTTCGGCTACTCTAAATCATCACCAACTAACCCTTACCACAACAAACTATACCCAATCACTTTTAAATTACAAAAAAATGCTAGTAACCATAGCAAACTATGCCAAACTCACCTAAATTACTTCGGCTACCATTAATCATCACCAATTAACCCTTACCACAACAAACTAAACCCAATCACTTTTAAATTACAAAAAAATGCTACTAACCATAGCAAACTATGCCAAACACACCTACATTACTTCGGCTATTAAAAATCATCCCCAACTACACTTTACAGCAACAAACTAAGCCCAATCACTTTAAAATTACAAAAAAATGCTAAAAATCATAACAAACTATACCAGAATCACCTAAATTACTTCGGCTACCGTAAATCACCCCCAACTATCCCTTACCACAACAAACCAAACCATATCATCTTAAAATTACAAAAAAAGGTGTACAAATCATAACGAACTATGCCAGAATCACCGAAATTACTTCGGCTACTCTAAATCATCACCAACTAACCCTTACCACAACAAACTAAACCCAATCACTTTTAAATTACAAAAAAATGCTACTAACCATAGCAAACTATGCCAAACTCACCTAAATTACTTCGGCTATCAAAAATCACCCCCAACTACACTTTACAGCAACAAACTAAGCCCAATCACTTTAAAATTACAAAAAAATGCTAAAAATCATAACAAACTATACCAGAATCACCTAAATTACTTCGGCTACCGTAAATCACCCCCAACTATCCCTTACCACAACAAACCAAACCATATCATCTTAAAATTACAAAAAAAGGTGTACAAATCATAACAAACTAGGCCAGACTCACCTAAATTTCTTCGGCTACTCTAAATCATCACCAACTAACCCTTACCACAACAAACTAAACCCAATCTCTTTTAAATTACAAAAAAATGCTAGTAACCATAGCAAACTATGCCAAACTCACCTAAATTACTTCGGCTACCATTAATCATCACCAACTAACCCTTACCACAACAAACTAAACCCAATCACTTTAAAATTACAAAAAAGTGCTAAAAATCATAACAAACTATACCAGAATCACCTAAATTACTTCGGCTACCGTAAATCACCCCCAACTATCCCTTACCACAACAAACCAAACCATATCATCTTAAAATTACAAAAAAAGGTGTACAAATCATAACGAACTATGCCAGACTCACCGAAATTACTTCGGCTACTCAAAATCATCACCAACTAACCCTTACCACAACAAACTAAACCCAATCACTTTTAAATTACAAAAAAATGCTACTAACCATAGCAAACTATGCCAAACTCACCTAAATTACTTCGGCTACCATTAATCATCACCAACTAACCCTTACCACAACAAACTAAACCCAATCACTTTTAAATTACAAAAAAATGCTACTAACCATAGCAAACTATGCCAAACTCACCTAAATTACTTCGGCTATCAAAAATCACCCGAACTACACTTTACAGCAACAAACTAAGCCCAATCACTTTAAAATTACAAAAAAATGCTAAAAATCATAACAAACTATACCAGAATCACCTAAATTACTTCGGCTACCGTAAATCACCCCCAACTATCCCTTACCACAACAAACCAAACCATATCATCTTAAAATTACAAAAAAATGTGTACAAATCATAACGAACTATGCCAGACTCACCGAAATTACTTCGGCTACTCTAAATCATCACCAACTAACCCTTACCACAACAAACTAAACCCAATCACTTTTAAATTACAAAAAAATGCTACTAACCATAGCAAACTATGACAAACACACCTACGTTACTTCGGCCATCAAAAATCACCCCCAACTACACTTTACAGCAACAAACTAAGCCCAATCACTTTAAAATTACAAAAAAATGCTAAAAATCATAACAAACTATACAAGAATCACCTAAATTACTTCGGCTACCGTAAATCACCCCCAACTATCCCTTACCACAACAAACCAAACCATATCATCTTAAAATTACAAAAAAAGGTGTACAAATCATAACAAACTAGGCCAGACTCACCTAAATTTCTTCGGCTACTCTAAATCATCACCAACTAACCCTTACCACAACAAGCTATACCCAATCACTTTTAAATTACAAAAAAATGCTAGTAACCATAGCAAACTATGCCAAACTCACCTAAATTACTTCGGCTACCATAAATCATCACCAACTAACCCTTAACACAACAAACTAAACCCAATCATTTTTAAATTACAAAAAAATGCTACTAACCATATCAAACTATGCCAAACTCACCTAAATTACTTCGGCTATCAAAAATCACCCCTAACTACACTTTACAGCAACAAACTAAGCCCAATCACTTTATAATTACAAAAAAATGCTAAAAATCATAACAAACTATACCAGAATCACCTAAATTACTTCCGCTACCGTAAATCACCCCCAACTATCCCTTACCACAACAAACCAAACCATATCATCTTAAAATTACAAAAAAAGGTGTACAAATCATAACGAACTATGCCAGACTCACAGAAATTACTTCGGCTACCCTAAATCATCAGAAACTAACCCTTACCACAACAAACTAAACCCAATCACTTTTAAATTACAAAAAAATGCTACTAACCATAGCAAACTATGCCAAACTCACCTAAATTACTTCGGCTATCAAAAATCACCCCCAACTACACTTTACAGCAACAAACTAAGCCCAATCACTTTAAAATTACAAAAAAATGCTAAAAATCATAACAAACTATACCAGAATCACCTAAATTACTTCGGCTACCGTAAATCACCCCCAACTATCCCTTACCACAACAAACTAAACCATATCATCTTAAAATTACAAAAAAAGGTTTACAAATCATAACAAACTATGCCAGACTCACCTAAATTACTTCGGCTACTCTAAATCATCACCAACTAACCCTTACCACAACAAACTAAACCCAATCACTTTTAAATTACAAAAAAATGCTACTAACCATAGCAAACTATGCCAAACTCACCTAAATTACTTCGGCTACCATTAATCATCACCAACTAACCCTTACCACAACAAACTAAACCCAATCACTTTTAAATTACAAAAAAATGCTACTAACCATAGCAAACTATGCCAAACTCACCTAAATTACTTCGGCTATCAAAAATCACCCGAACTACACTTTACAGCAACAAACTAAGCCCAATCACTTTAAAATTACAAAAAAATGCTAAAAATCATAACAAACTATACCAGAATCACCTAAATTACTTCGGCTACCGTAAATCACCCCCAACTATCCCTTACCACAACAAACCAAACCATATCATCTTAAAATTACAAAAAAAGGTGTACAAATCATAACGAACTATGCCAGACTCACCGAAATTACTTCGGCTACTCTAAATCATCACCAACTAACCCTTACCACAACAAACTAAACCCAATCACTTTTAAATTACAAAAAAATGCTACTAACCATAGCAAACTATGCCAAACACACCTACGTTACTTCGGCCATCAAAAATCACCCCCAACTACACTTTACAGCAACAAACTAAGCCCAATCACTTTAAAATTACAAAAAAATGCTAAAAATCATAACAAACTATACCAGAATCACCTAAATTACTTCGGCTACCGTAAATCACCCCCAACTATCCCTTACCACAACAAACCAAACCATATCATCTTAAAATTACAAAAAAAGGTGTACAAATCATAACAAACTAGGCCAGACTCACCTAAATTTCTTCGGCTACTCTAAATCATCACCAACTAACCCTTACCACAACAAGCTATACCCAATCACTTTTAAATTACAAAAAAATGCTAGTAACCATAGCAAACTATGCCAAACTCACCTAAATTACTTCGGCTACCATAAATCATCACCAACTAACCCTTAACACAACAAACTAAACCCAATCATTTTTAAATTACAAAAAAATGCTACTAACCATATCAAACTATGCCAAACTCACCTAAATTACTTCGGCTATCAAAAATCACCCCCAACTACACTTTACAGCAACAAACTAAGCCCAATCACTTTAAAATTACAAAAAAATGCTAAAAATCATAACAAACTATACCAGAATCACCTAAATTACTTCGGCTACCGTAAATCACCCCCAACTATCCCTTACCACAACAAACTAAACCATATCATCTTAAAATTACAAAAAAAGGTTTACAAATCATAACAAACTATGCCAGACTCACCTAAATTACTTCGGCTACTCTAAATCATCACCAACTAACCCTTACCACAACAAACTAAACCCAATCACTTTTAAATTTCAAAAAAATGCTACTAACCATAGCAAACTATGCCAAACACACCTAAATTACTTCGGCTATCAAAAATCACCCCCAACTACACTTTACAGCAACAAACTAAGCCCAATCACTTCAAAATTACAAAAAAAGCTAAAAATCATAACAAACTATACCAGAATCACCTAAATTACTTCGGCTACCGTAAATCACCCCCAACTATCCCATACCACAACAAACCAAACCATATCATCTTAAAATTACAAAATAAGGTGTACAAATCATAACAAACTATGCCAGACTCACCTAAATTACTTCGGCGCTACTCTAAATCATCACCAACTAAACCTTACCACAACAAACTAAACCCAATCACTTTTAAATTACAAAAAAATGCTAGTAACCACAGCAACCTATTCCAAACTTACCTAAATTACTTCGGCTACCATAAATCATCACCAACTAACCCTTACCACAACAAACTAAACCCAATCACTTTTAAATTACAAAAAAATGCTACTAACCATAGCAAACTATGCCAAACTCACCTAAATTACTTCGGCTATCAAAAATCACCCCTAACTACACTTTGAAGCAACAAACTAAGCCCAATCACTTTAAAATTACAAAAAAATGCTAAAAATCATAACAAACTATACCAGAATCACCTAAATTACTTCGGCTACCGTAAATCACCCCCAACTATCCCTTACCACAACAAACCAAACCATATCATCTTAAAATTACAAAAAAAGGTGTACAAATCATAACGAACTATGCCAGACTCACCGAAATTACTTCGGCTACTCTAAATCATCACCAACTAACCCTTACCACAACAAACTAAACCCAATCACTTTTAAATTACAAAAAAATGCTACTAACCATAGCAAACTATGCCAAACTCACCTAAATTACTTCGGCGATCAAAAATCACCACTAACTACACTTTACAGCAACAAACTAAGCCCAATCACATTAAAATTACAAAAAAATGCTAAAAATCATAACAAACTAAACCAGAATCACCTAAATTACTTCGGCTACCGTAAGTCGCCCCCAACTATCCCTTACCACAACAAACCAAACCATATCATCTTAAAATTACAAAAAAAGGTGTACAAATCATAACAAATTATGCCAGACTCACCTAAATTACTTCGGCTACTCTAAATCATCACCAACTAATCCTTACCACAACAAACTAAACCCAATCACTTTTAAAAATCACCCCCAACTACACTTTACAGCAACAAACTAAGCCCAATCACTTTAAAATTACAAAAAAATGCTAAAAATCATAACAAACTATACCAGAATTACCTAAATTACTTCGGCTACCGTAAATCATCCCCAACTATGCCTTACCACAACAAACCAAACCATATCATCTTAAAATTACAAAAAAAGTGTACAAATCATAACAAACTATGCCAGACTCACCTAAATTATTTCGGCTACCCTAAATCATCACCAACTAACCCTTACCACAACAAACTAAACCCAATCACTTTTAAATTACAAAAAAATGCTACTAACCATAGCAAACGTTGCCAAACTCATATAAATTACTTCGGCTATCCAAAATCACCCCCAACTACTCTTTACATAAACAAACTAAGCCCAATCACTTTAAAATTACAAAAAAATGCTAAAAATCATAACAAACTATACCAGAATTACCTAAATTACTTCGGCTACCGTAAATCATCCCCAACTATGCCTTACCACAACAAACCAAACCATATCATCTTAAAATTACAAAAAAAGTGTACAAATCATAACAAACTATGCCAGACTCACCTAAATTATTTCGGCTACCCTAAATCATCACCAACTAACCCTTACCACAACAAACTAAACCCAATCACTTTTAAATCACAAAAAAATGCTACTGACTATAGCAAACTATGCCAAACTCACCTAAATTACTTCGGCTACCATAAATCATCACCAACTAACACTTACCACAACAAACAAAACCCAATCACTTTTAAATTACAAAAAAATGCTACTAACCATAGCAAACGTTGCCAAACTCATATAAATTACTTCGGCTATCCAAAATCACCCCCAACTACTCTTTACATAAACAAACTAAGCCCAATCACTTTAAAATTTCAAAAAAATGCTAAAAATCATAACAAACTATACCAGAATCACCTAAAT
Source organism: Eledona agricola (assembly GCA_964023215.1). Classification (NCBI taxonomy): domain Eukaryota; kingdom Metazoa; phylum Arthropoda; class Insecta; order Coleoptera; family Tenebrionidae; genus Eledona; species Eledona agricola. The sequence goes on from CAXIEJ010000187.1 coordinate 1,194,658, forward strand.
TACTTCGGCTACCGTAAATCAACCCCAACTATCCCTTACCACAACAAACCAAACCATATCGTCTTAAAATTACAAAAAAAGGTGTACAAATCATAACAAACTATGCCAGACTCACCTAAATTACTTCGGCTACTCTAAATCATCACCAACTAACCCTTACCACAACAAACTAAACCCAATCAGTTTTAAATTACAAAAAAATGCTACTAACCATAGCAAACTATGCCAAACTCACTTAAATTACTTCGGCTAACATAAATCATCACCAACTAACCCTTACCACAACAAACTAATCTCAATCACTTTTAAATTACAAAAAAATGCTATTAACCATAGCAAACTATGCCAAACTCACCTAAATTACTTCGGCTATCAAAAATCACCCCCAACTACAATTTACAGCAACAAACTAAGCCCAATCACTTTAAAATTACAAAAAAATTCTAAAAATCATAATAAACTATACCAGAATCACCTAAATTACTTCGGCTACCGTAAATCACCCCCAACTATCCCTTACCACAACAAACCAAACCATATAAATGCTATAAAAAATGCTACTAACCGTAGCAAACTATGCCAAACTCACCTAAATTACTTCGGCTACCATAAATCATCACCAACTAACCATTACCACAACAAACTAAACCCAATCACTTTTAAATTACAAAAAAATGCTACTAACCATAGCAAACTATGCCAAACTCACCTAAATTACTTCGGCTATCAAAAATCACCCCCAACTACACTTTACAGCAACAAACTAAGCCCAATCACTTTAAAATTACAAAAAAATGCTAAAAATCATAACAAACTATACCAGAATTACCTAAATTACTTCGGCTACCGTAAATCACCCCCAACTATATAATATATATAACCATATCATCTTAAAATTACAAAAAAAGTTGTACAAATCATAACAAACTATGCCAGACTCACAGAAATTACTTCGGCTACTCTAAATCATCACCAACTAACCCTTACCACAACAAACTAAACCCAATCACTTTTAAATTACAAAAAAATGCTACTAACCATAGCAAACTATGCCAAACTCACCTAAATTACTTCGGCTACCATAAATCATCACCAACTAACCCTTACCACAACAAACTAAACCCAATCACTTTTAAATTACAAAAAAATGCTACTAACCATAGCAAACTATGCCAAACTCACCTAAATTACTTCGGCTATCAAAAATCACCCCCAACTACACTTTACAGCAACAAACTAAGCCCAATCACTTTAAAATTACAAAAAAATGCTAAAAATCATAACAAACTATACCAGAATTACCTAAATTACTTCGGCTACCGTAAATCATCCCCAACTATGCCTTACCACAACAAACCAAACCATATCATCTTAAAATTACAAAAAAAGGTGTACAAATCATAACAAACTATGCCAGACTCACCTAAATTACTTCGGCTACTCTAAATCATCACCAACTAACCCTTACCACAACAAACTAAACCCAATCAATTTTAAATTACAAAAAAATGCTACTAACCATAGCAAACTATACCAAACTCGCCTAAATTACTTCGGCTACCATAAATCATCACCAACTAACCCTTACCACAACAAACTAAACCCAATCACTTTTAAATTACAAAAAAATGCTACTAACCATAGCAAACTATGCCAAACTCACCTAAATTACTTCGGCTATCAAAAATCACCCCCAACTACACTTTACAGCAACAAACTAAGCCCAATCACTTTAAAATTACAAAAAAATGCTAAAAATCATAACAAACTATACCAGAATTACCTAAATTACTTCGGCTACCGTAAATCATCCCCAACTATGCCTTACCACAACAAACCAAACCATATCATCTTAAAATTACAAAAAAAGGTGTACAAATCATAACAAACTATGCCAGACTCACCTAAATTACTTCGGCTACTCTAAATCATCACCAACTAACCCTTACCACACCAAACTAAACCCAATCACTTTTAAATTACAAAAAAATGCTACTAACCATAGCAAACTATGCCAAACTCACCTAAATTACTTCGGCTACCATAAATCATCACCAACTAACCCTTACCACAACAAACTAAACCCAATCACTTTTAAATTACAAAAAAATGCTACTAACCATAGCAAACTATGCCAAACTCACCTAAATTACTTCGGCTATCAAAAATCACCCCCAACTACACTTTACAGCAACAAACTAAGCCCAATCACTTTAAAATTACAAAAAAATGCTAAAAATCATAACAAACTATACCAGAATTACCTAAATTACTTCGGCTACCGTAAATCATCCCCAACTATGCCTTACCACAACAAACCAAACCATATCATCTTAAAATTACAAAAAAAGGTGTACAAATCATAACAAACTATGCCAGACTCACCTAAATTATTTCGGCTACTCTAAATCATCTCCAACTAACCCTTACCACAACAAACTAAACCCAATCCCTTTTAAATTACAAAAAAATGCTACTAACCATAGCAAACTATGCCAAACTCACCTAAATTACTTCGGCTATCAAAAATCACCCCCAACTACACTTTACAGCAACAAACTAAGCCCAATCACTTTAAAATTACAAAAAAATGCTAAAAATCATAACAAACTATACCAGAATTACCTAAATTACTTCGGCTACCGTAAATCATCCCCAACTATGCCTTACCACAACAAACCAAACCATATCATCTTAAAATTACAAAAAAAGGTGTACAAATCATAACAAACTATGCCAGACTCACCTAAATTACTTCGGCTACTCTAAATCATCACCAACTAACCCTTACCACAACAAACTAAACCCAATCACTTTTAAATTACAAAAAAAATGCTACTAACCATAGCAAACTATGCCAAACTCACCTAAATTACTTCGGCTACCATAAATCGTCACCAACTAACCCTTACCACAACAAACTATTCCCAATCACATTTAAATTACAAAAAAATGCTACTAACCATAGCAAACTATGCCAAACTCACCTAAATTATTTCGGCTATCAAAAATCACCCCCAACTACACTTTACAGCAACAAACTAAGCCCAATCAATTTAAAATTACAAAAAAATGCTAAAAATCATAACAAACTATACCAGAATCACCTAAATTACTTCGGCTACCGTAAATCACCCCCAACTATCCCTTACCACAACAAACCAAACCATATCATCTTAAAATTACAAAAAAAGGTGTACAAATCATAACAAACTATGCCAGACTCACCTAAATTACTTCGGCTACTCTAAATCATCACCAACTAACCCTTACCACAACAAACTAAACCCAATCACTTTTAAATTACAAAAAAATGCTACAAACCATAGCAAACTATGTCAAACTCACCTAAATTACTTCGGCAACCATAAATCATCACCAACTAACCCTTATCACAACAAACTAAACCCAATCACTTTTAAATTACAAAAAAATGCTAAAAATCATAACAAACTATACCAGAATCACCTAAATTACTTCGGCTACCGTAAATCACCCCCAACTATCCCTTACCACAACAAACCAAACCATATCATCTTAAAATTACAAAAAAGGTGTACAAATCATAACGAACTATGCCAACTCACCTGAATTACTTCGGCTACTCTAAATCATCACCAACTAACCCTTACCACAACAAACTAAACCCAATCACTTTTAAATTACAAAAAAATGCTACTAACCATAGCAAACTATGCCAAACTCACCTAAATTACTTCGGCGATCAAAAATCACCACTAACTACACTTTACAGCAACAAACTAAGCCCAATCACTTTAAAATTACAAAAAAATGCTAAAAATCATAACAAACTAAACCAGAATCACCTAAATTACTTCGGCTACCGTAAGTCGCCCCCAACTATCCCTTACCACAACAAACCAAACCATATCATCTTAAAATTACAAAAAAAGGTGTACAAATCATAACAAATTATGCCAGACTCACCTAAATTACTTCGGCTACTCTAAATCATCACCAACTAATCCTTACCACAACAAACTAAACCCAATCACTTTTAAAAATCACCCCCAACTACACTTTACAGCAACAAACTAAGCCCAATCACTTTAAAATTACAAAAAAATGCTAAAAATCATAACAAACTATACCAGAATTACCTAAATTACTTCGGCTACCGTAAATCATCCCCAACTATGCCTTACCACAACAAACCAAACCATATCATCTTAAAATTACAAAAAAAGGTGTACAAATCATAACAAACTATGCCAGACTCACCTAAATTATTTCGGCTACCCTAAATCATCACCAACTAACCCTTACCACAACAAACTAAACCCAATCACTTTTAAATCACAAAAAAATGCTACTGACCATAGCAAACTATGCCAAACTCACCTAAATTACTTCGGCTACCATAAATCATCACCAACTAACACTTACCACAACAAACAAAACCCAATCACTTTTAAATTACAAAAAAATGCTACTAACCATAGCAAACGTTGCCAAACTCATATAAATTACTTCGGCTATCCAAAATCACCCCCAACTATTCTTTACATAAACACACTAAGCCCAATCACTTTAAAATTACAAAAAAATGCTAAAAATCATAACAAACTATACCAGAATCACCTAAATTACTTCGGCTACCGTAAATCAACCCCAACTATCCCTTACCACAACAAACCAAACCATATCGTCTTAAAATTACAAAAAAAGGTGTACAAATCATAACAAACTATGCCAGACTCACCTAAATTACTTCGGCTACTCTAAATCATCACCAACTAACCCTTACCACAACAAACTAAACCCAATCACTTTTAAGTTACAAAAAAATGCTACTAACCATAGCAAACTATGCCAAACTCACTTAAATTACTTCGGCTAACATAAATCATCACCAACTAACCCTTACCACAACAAACTAATCTCAATCACTTTTAAATTACAAAAAAATGCTACTAACCATAGCAAACTATGCCAAACTCACCTAAATTACTTCGGCTACCATAAATCATCACCAACTAACCCTTACCATAACAAACTAAACCCAATCACTTTTAAATTACAAAAAAATGCTACTAACCATAGCAAACTATGCCAAACTCACCTAAATTACTTCGGCTATCAAAAATCACCCCCAACTACACTTTACAGCAACAAACTAAGCCCAATCACTTTAAAATTACAAAAAAATGCTAAAAATCATAACAAACTATACCAGAATCACCTAAATTACTTCAGCTACCGTAAATCACCCCCAACTTTCCCCTACCACAACAAACCAAACCATATCATCTTAAAATTACAAAAAAAGGTGTACAAATCATAACAAACTATGCCAGACTCACCTAAATTACTTCGGCTACTCTAAATCATCTCCAACTAACCCTTACCACAACAAACTAAACCCAATAACTTTTAAATTACAAAAAAATGCTACTAACCATAGCAAACTATGCCAAACTCACCTAAATTACTTCGGCTACCGTAAATCATCACCAACTAACCCTTACCACAACAAACTAAACCCAATCACTTTTAAATTACAAAAAAATGCTACTAACCATATCAAACTATGCCAAACTCACCTAAATTACTTCGGCTATCAAAAATCACCCCCAACTACACTTGACAGCAACAAACTAAGCCCAATCACTTTAAAATTACAAAAAAATGCTAAAAATCATAACAAACTATACCAGAATCACCTAAATTACTTCGGCTACCGTAAATCACCCCCAACTTTCCCCTACCACAACAAACCAAACCATATCATCTTAAAATTACAAAAAAAGGTGTACAAATCATAACAAACTATGCCAGACTCACCTAAATTACTTCGGCTACTCTAAATCATCACCAACTAACCCTTACCACAACAAACTAAACCCAATCACTTTTAAATTACAAAAAAATGCTACTAACCATAGCAAACTATGCCAAACTCACCTAAATTACTTCGGCTATCAAAAATCACCCCCAACTACACTTTACAGCAACAAACTAAGCCCAATCACTTTAAAATTACAAAAAAATGCTAAAAATCAGAACAAACTATACCAGAATCACCTAAATTACTTCGGCTACCGTAAATCACCCTAAACTATCCCTTACCACAACAAACCAAACCATATCATCTTAAAATTACAGAAAAAGGTGTACAAATCATAACAAACTATGCCAGACTCACCTAAATTACTTCGTCTACTCTAAATCATCACCAACTAACCCTTACCACAACAAACTAAACCCAATCACATTTAAATTACAAAAAAATGCTACTAACCATAGCAAACTATGCCAAACTAACCTAATTTCTTCGGCTATCAAAAATCACCCCCAACTACACTTTACAGCAACAAACTAAGCCCAATCACTTTAAAATTACAAAAAAATGCTAAAAATCATAACAATCTATACCAGAATCACCTAAATTACTTCGGCTACCGTAAATCACCTCCAACTATCCCTTACCACAACAAACCAAACCATATCATCTTAAAATTACAAAAAAAGGTGTACAAATCATAACAAACTATGCCAGACTCTCCTAAATTACTTCGGCTACTCTAAATCTTCACCAACTAACCCTTACCACAACAAACTAAACCCAATCACTTTTAAATTACAAAAAAATGCTACTAACCATAGCAAACTATGCCAAACTCACCTAAATTACTTCGGCTACCAAAAATCATCACCAACTAACCCTTACCACAACAAACTAAACCCAATCACTTTTTAAATTACAAAAAAATGCTACTAACCATAGCAAACTATGCCAAACTCACCTAAATTACTTCGGCTATCAAAAATCACACCCAACTACACTTTACAGCAACAAACTAAGCCCAATCACTTTAAAATTACAAAAAAAATGCCAAAAATCAAAACAAACTATACCAGAATCACCTAAATTACTTCGGCTACCGTAAATCACCCCCAACTATCCCTTACCACAACAAACCAAACCATATCATCTTAAAATTACAAAAAAAGGTGTACAAATCATAACAAACTATGCCAGACTCACCTAAATTACTTCGGCTACTCTAAATCATCACCAACTAACCCTTACCACAACAAACTAAACCCAATCACTTTTAAATTACAAAAAAATGCTCCTAACCATGGCAAACTATGCCAAACTCACCTAAATTACTTCGGCTACCATAAATCATCACCAACTAACCCTTACCACAACAAACTAAACCCAATCACTTTTAAATTACAAAAAAAATGCTACTAACCATAGCAAACTATGCCAAACACACATAAATTACTTCGGCCATCAAAAATCACACCCAACTACACTTTACAGCAAGAAACTAAGCCCAATCACTTTAAAATTACAAAAAAATGCTAAAAATCATAACAAACTATACCAGAATCACCTAAATTACTTCGGCTACCGTAAATCACCCCCAACTATCCCTTACCACAACAAACCAAACCATATCATCTTAAAATTACAAAAAAAGGTGTACAAATCATAACAAACTATGCCAGACTCACCTAAATTACTTCGGCTACTCTAAATCATCACCAACTAACCCTTACCACAACAAACTAAACCCAATAACTTTTAAATTACAAAAAAATGCTACTAACCATAGCAAACTATGCCAAACTCACCTAAATTACTTCGGCTACCATAAATCATCACCAACTAACCCTTACCATAACAAACTAAACCCAATCAATTTTAAATTACAAAAAAATGCTACTAACCATAGCAAACTATGCCAAACTCACCTAAATTACTTCGGCTATCAAAAATCACCCCCAACTACACTTTACAGCAACAAACTAAGCCCAATCATTTTAAAATTACAAAAAAATGCTAAAAATCATAACAAACTATACCAGAATCACCTAAATTACTTCAGCTACCGTAAATCACCCCCAACTTTCCCCTACCACAACAAACCAAACCATATCATCTTAAAATTACAAAAAAAGGTGTACAAATCATAACAAACTATGCCAGACTCACCTAAATTACTTCGGCTACTCTAAATCATCACCAACTAACCCTTACCACAACAAACTAAACCCAATAACTTTTAAATTACAAAAAAATGCTACTAACCATAGCAAACTATGCCAAACTCACCTAAATTACTTCGGCTACCGTAAATCATCACCAACTAACCCTTACCACAACAAACTAAACCCAATCACTTTTAAATTACAAAAAAATGCTACTAACCATATCAAACTATGCCAAACTCACCTAAATTACTTCGGCTATCAAAAATCACCCCCAACTACACTTTACAGCAACAAACTAAGCCCAATCACTTTAAAATTACAAAAAATGCTAAAAATCATAACAAACTATACCAGAATCACCTAAATTACTTCGGCTACCGTAAATCACCCCCAACTTTCCCCTACCACAACAAACCAAACCATATCATCTTAAAATTACAAAAAAAGGTGTACAAATCATAACAAACTATGCCAGACTCACCTAAATTACTTCGGCTACCCTAAATCATCACCAACTAACCCTTACCACAACAAACTAAACCCAATAACTTTTAAATTACAAAAAAATGCTACTAACCATAGCAAACTATGCCAAACTCACCATAAATTACTTCGGCTACCATAAATCATCACCAACTAATCCTTACCACAACAAACTAAACCCAATCACTTTTAAATTACAAAAAAATGCTACTAACCATAGCAAACTATGCCAAACTCACCTAAATTACTTCGGCTATCAAAAATCACCTCCAACTACACTTTACAGCAACAAACTAAGCCCAATCACTTTAAAATTACAAAAAAATGCTAATAATCAGAACAAACTATACCAGAATCACCTAAATTACTTCGGCTACCGTAAATCACCCCCAACTATCCCTTACCACAACAAACCAAACCATATCATCTTAAAATTACAAAAAAAGGTGTACAAATCATAACAAACTATGCCAGACTCACCTAAATTACTTCGGCTACTCTAAATCATCACCAACTAACCCTTACCACAACAAACTAAACCCAATAACTTTTAAATTACAAAAAAATGCTACTAAACATAGCAAACTATGCCAAACTCACCTAAATTACTTCGGCTACCATAAATCATCACCAACTAACCCTTACCACAACAAACTAAACCCAATCACTTTTAAATTACAAAAAAATGCTACTAACCATAGCAAACCATGCCAAACTCACCTAAATTACTTCGGCTACCATAAATCATCACCAACTAACCCTTACCACAACAAACTAAACCCAATTACTTTTAAATTACAAAAAAATGCTACTAACCATAGCAAACTATGCCAAACTTACCTAAATTACTTTGGCTATCAAAAATCATCCCCAACTACAATTTACAGCAACAAACTAAGCCCAATCACTTTAAAATTACAAAAAAATGCTAAAAATCAGAACAAACTATACCAGAATCACCTAAATTATTTCGGCTACCGTAAATCACCCCCAACTATCCCTTGCCACAACAAACCAAATCATATCATCTTAAAATTACAAAAAAAGGTGTACAAATCATAACAAACTATGCCAGACTCACCTAAATTACTTCGGCTACTCTAAATCATTACCAACTAACCCTTACCACAACAAACTAAACCCAATCACTTTTAAATTACAAAAAAATGCTACTAACCATAGCAAACTATGCCAAACTAACCTAAATTACTTCGGCTATCAAAAATCACCCCCAACTACACTTTACAGCAACAAACTAAGACCAATCACTTTAAAATTACAAAAAAATGCTAAAAATCACAACAAACTATACCAGAATCACCTAAATTACTTCGGCTACCGTAAATCACGACCAACTATCCCTTACCACAACAAACCAAACCATATCATCTTAAAATTACAAAAAAAGTTATACAAATCATAACAAACTATGCCAGACTCACCTAAATTACTTCGGCTACTCTAAATCATCACCAACTAACCCTTACCACAACAAACTAAACCCAATCACTTTTAAATTACAAAAAAATGCTACTAACCATAGCAAACTATGCCAAACTAACCTAATTTCTTCGGCTATCAAAAATCACCCCCAACTACACTTTACAGCAACAAACTAAGCCCAATCACTTTAAAATTACAAAAAAATGCTAAAAATCATAACAAACTATACCAGAATCACCTAAATTACTTCGGCTACCGTAAATCACCCCCAACTATCCCTTACCACAACAAACCAAACCATATCATCTTAAAATTACAAAAAAAGGTGTACAAATCATAACAAACTATGCCAGACTCACCTAAATTACTTCGGCTACTCTAAATCATCACCAACTAACCCTTACCACAACAAACTAAACCCAATCACTTTTAAATTACAAAAAAATGCTACTAACCATAGCAAACTATGCCAAACTCACCTAAATTACTTCGGCTACCAAAAATCATCACCAACTAACCCTTACCACAACAAACTAAACCCAATCACTTTTTAAATTACAAAAAAATGCTACTAACCATAGCAAACTATGCCAAACTCGCCTAAATTACTTCGGCTATCAAAAATCACACCCAACTACACTTTACAGCAACAAACTAAGCCCAATCACTTTAAAATTACAAAAAAATGCCAAAAATCATAACAAACTATACCAGAATCACCTAAATTTCTTCGGCTACCGTAAATCACCCCCAACTATCCCTTACCACAACAAACCAAACCATATCATCTTAAAATTACAAAAAAAGGTGTACAAATCATAACAAACTATGCCAGACTCACCTAAATTACTTCGGCTACTCTAAATCATCACCAACTAACCCTTACCACAACAAACTAAACCCAATCACTTTTAAATTACAAAAAAATGCTCCTAACCATGGCAAACTATGCCAAACTCACCTAAATTACTTCGGCTACTCTAAATCATCACCAACTAACCCTTACCACAACAAACTAAACCCAATCACTTTTAAATTACAAAAAAATGCTCCTAACCATAGCAAACTATGCCAAACTCACCTAAATTACTTCGGCTACCATAAATCATCACCAACTAACCCTTACCACAACAAACTAAACCCAATTACTTTTAAATTAGAAAAAAATGCTACTAACCATAGCAAACTATGCCAAACTCACCTAAATTACTTCGGCTATCAAAAATCACCCCCAACTACACTTTACAGCAACAAACTAAGCCCAATCACTTTAAAATTACAAAAAAATGCTAAAAATTATAACAAACTATACCAGAATCACCTAAATTACTTCGGCTACCGTAAATCACCCCCAATTTTCCCCTACCACAACAAACGAAACCATATCATCTTAAAATTACAAAAAAAGGTGTACAAATCATAACAAACTATGCCAGACTCACCTAAATTACTTCGGCTACTCTAAATCATCACCAACTAACCCTTACCACAACAAACTAAACCCAATCACTTTTAAATTACAAAAAAAATGCTACTAACCATAGCAAACTATGCCAAACTAACCTAATTTCTTCGGCTATCAAAAATCACCCCGAACTACACTTTACAGCAACAAACTAAGCCCAATCACTTTAAAATTACAAAAAAATGCTAAAAATCATAACAAACTATACCAGAATCACCTAAATTACTTCGGCTACCGTAAATCACCCCCAACTATCCCTTACCACAACAAACCAAACCATATCATCTTAAAATTACAAAAAAAGGTGTACAAATCATAACAAACTATGCCAGACTCACCTAAATTACTTCGGCTACTCTAAATCATCACCAACTAACCCTTACCACAACAAACTAAACCCAATCACTTTTAAATTACAAAAAAATGCTACTAACCATAGCAAACTATGCCAAACTCACCTAAATTACTTCGGCTATCAAAAATACCCCCAACTACACTTTACAGCCACAAACTAAGCCCAATCACTTTAAAATTACAATATAATGCTAAAAATCATAACAAACTATACCAGAATCACCTAAATTACTTCGGCTACCGTAAATCACCCCCAACTATCCCTTACCACAACAAACCAAACCATATCATCTTAAAATTACAAAAAAAGGTTTACAAATCATAACAAACTATGCCAGACTCACCTAAATTACTTCGGCTACTCTAAATCATCACCAACTAACCCTTACCACAACAAACTAAACCCAATCACTTTTAAATTACAAAAAAATGCTACTAACCATAGCAAACTATGCCAAACTCACCTAAATTACTTCGGCTACCATAAATCATCACCAACTAACCCTTACCACAACAAACTAAACCCAATCACTCTTAAATTACAAAAAAATGCTACTAACCATAGCAAACTATGCCAAACTCACCTAAATTACTTCGGCTATCAAAAATCAGCCCCAACTACACTTTACAGCAACAAACTAAGCCCAATCACTTTAAAATTACAAAAAAATGCTAAAGATAATAACAAACTATACCAGAATCACCTAAATTACTTTGGCTAACGTAAATCACCCCCAACTTTCCCCTACCACAACAAACCAAACCATATCATTTTAAAATTTCAAAAAAAGGTGTACAAATCATTACAAAATATGCCAGACTCACCTAAATTACTTCGGCTACCATAAATCATCACCAACTAACCCTTACCACAACAAACTAAACCCAATCACTTTTAAATTACAAAAAAATGCTACTAACCATAGCAAACTATGCCAAACTCACCTAAATTACTTCGGCTACCGTAAATCTTCACCAACTAACCCTTACCACAACAAACTAAACCCAATCACTTTTAAGTTACAAAAAAATGCTACTAACCATAGCAAACTATGCCACACTCACCTAAATTACTTCGGCTATCAAAAATTACCCCCAACTACACTTTACAGCAACAAACTAAGCCCAATCACTTTAAAATTACAAAAAAATTCTAAAAATCATAACAAACTATACCAGGATCATCTAAATTACTTCGGCTACCGTAAATCACCCCCAACTATCCCTTACCACAACAAACCAAACCATATCATCTTAAAATTACAAAAAAAGTTGTACAAATCATAACAAACTATGCCAGACTCACCTAAATTACTTCGGCTACTCTAAATCATCACCAACTAACCCTAACCACAACAAACTAAACCCAATCACTTTTAAATTTCAAAAAAATGCTACTAACCATAGCAAACTATGCCAAACTCACCTAAATTACTTCGGCTACCATAAATTATCACCAACTAACCCTTACCACAACAAACTAAACCCAATCACTTTTAAATTACAAAAAAATTCTATTAACCATAGCAAACTATGCCAAACTCACCTAAATTACTTCGGCTATCAAAAACCACCCCCAACTACACTTTACAGCAACAAACTAAGCCCTATCACTTTAAAATTACAATAAAATGCTAAAAATCATAAAAAACTATACCAGAATCACCTAAATTACTTCGGCTACCGTAAATCACCCCCAACTATCCCTTACCACAACAAACCAAACCATATCATCTTAAAATTACAAAAAAAGGTGTACAAATCATAACAAACTATGCCAGACTCACCTAAATTACTTCGGCTACTCTAAATCATCACCAACTAACCCTTACCACAACAAACTAAACCCCATCACTTTTAAATTACAAAAAAATGCTACTAACCATAGCAAACTATGCCAAACTCACCTAAATTACTTCGGCTACCATAAATCATCACCAACTAACCCTTACCACAACAAACTAAACCCAATCACTTTTAAATTACAAAAAAATGCTACTAACCATAGCAAACTATGCCAAACTCACCTAAATTACTTCGGCTATCAAAAATCACCCCTAACAACACTTTACAGCAACAAACTAAGCCCAATCACTTTAAAATTACAACAAAATGCTAAAAATCGTAACAGACTATACCAGAATCACCTAAATTACTTCGGCTACCGTAAATCACCCCCAACTATCCCTTACCACAACAAACCAAACCATATCATCTTAAAATTACAAAAAAAGGTGTACAAATCATAACAAACTATGCCAGACTCACCTAAATTACTTCGGCTACTCTAAATCATCACCAACTAACCCTTACCACAACAAACTAAACCCCATCACTTTTAAATTACAAAAAAATGCTACTAACCATAGCAAACTATGCCAAACTCACCTAAATTACTTCGGCTACCATAAATCATCACCAACTAACCCTTACCACAACAAACTAAACCCAATCACTTTTAAATTACAAAAAAATGCTACTAACCATAGCAAACTATGCCAAACTCACCTAAATTACTTCGGCTATCAAAAATCACCCCCAACTACACTTTACAGCAACAAACTAAGCCCAATCACTTTAAAATTACAACAAAATGCTAAAAATCGTAACAGACTATACCAGAATCACCTAAATTACTTCGGCTACCGTAAATCACCCCCAACTATCCCTTACCACAACAAACCAAACCATATCATCTTAAAATTACAAAAAAAGGTGTACAAATCATAACAAACTATGCCAGACTCACCTAAATTACTTCGGCTACTCTAAATCATCACCAACTAACCCTTACCACAACAAACTAAACCCAATCACATTTAAATTACAAAAAAATGCTTTTAAACCATAGCAAACTATGCCAAACTCACCTAAATTACTTCGGCTACCATAAATCATTACCAACTAACCCTTACCACAACAAACTAAACCCAATCACTTTTAAATTACAAAAAAATGCTACTAACCATAGCAAACTATGCCAAACTCACCTAAATTACTTCGGCTATCAAAAATCACCCCCAACTACACTTTACAGCAACAAACTAAGCCCAATCACTTTAAAATTACAAAAAAATGCTAAAAATCATAACAAACTATACCAGAATCACCTAAATTACTTCAGCTACCGTAAATCACCCCCAACTATCCCTTACCACAACAAACCAAACCATATCATCTTAAAATTACAAAAAAAAGGTGTACAAATCATAACAAACTATGCCAGACTCACCTAAATTACTTCGGCTACTCTAAATCATCACCAACTAACCCTTACCACAACAAACTAATCCCAATCACTTTTAAATTACAAAAAAATGCTACTAACCATAGCAAACTATGCCAAACTCACCTAAATTACTTCGGCTACCATAAATCATCACCAACTAACCCTTTTCACAACAAACTAAACCCAATCACTTTTAAATTACAAAAAAATGCTACTAACCATAGCAAACTATGCCAAACTCACCTAAATTACTTCGGCTATCAAAAATCACCCCCAACTACACTTTACAGCAACAAACTAAGCCCAATTACTTTAAAATTACAAAAAAATGCTAAAAATCATAACAAACTATACCAGAATCACCTAAATTACTTCGGCTACAGTAAGTCACCCCCAACTATCCCTTGCCACAACAAACCAAACCATATCATCTTAAAATTACAAAAAAAAGGTGTACAAATCATAACAAACTATGCCAAACTCACCTAAATTACTTCGGCTACCATAAATTATCACCAACTAACCCTTACCACAACAAACTAAACCCAATCACTTTTAAATTACAAAAAAATTCTATTAACCATAGCAAACTATGCCAAACTCACCTAAATTACTTCGGCTATCAAAAACCACCCCCAAATACACTTTACAGCAACAAACTAAGCCCTATCACTTTAAAATTACAATAAAATGCTAAAAATCATAAAAAACTATACCAAAATCATTTAAATTACTTCGGCTACCGTAAATCACCCCCAACTATCCCTTACCACAACAAACCAAACCATATCATCTTAAAATTACAATAAAAGGTGTACAAATCATAACAAACTATGCCAGACTCACCTAAATTACTTCGGCTACTCTAAATCATCACCAACTAACCCTTACCACAACAAACTAAACCCCATCACTTTTAAATTACAAAAAAATGCTACTAACCATAGCAAACTATGCCAAACTCACCTAAATTACTTCGGCTACCATAAATCATCACCAACTAACCCTTACCACAACAAACTAAACCCAATCACTTTTAAATTACAAAAAAATGCTACTAACCATAGCAAACTATGCCAAACTCACCTAAATTACTTCGGCTATCAAAAATCACCCCTAACAACACTTTACAGCAACAAACTAAGCCCAATCACTTTAAAATTAGAACAAAATGCTAAAAATCGTAACAGACTATACCAGAATCACCTAAATTACTTCGGCTACCGTAAATCACCCCCAACTATCCCTTACCACAACAAACCAAACCATATCATCTTAAAATTACAAAAAAAGGTGTACAAATCATAACAAACTATGCCAGACTCACCTAAATTACTTCGGCTACTCTAAATCATCACCAACTAACCCTTACCACAACAAACTAAACCCAATCACTTTTAAATTACAAAAAAATGCAACTAACCATAGCAAACTATGCCAAACTCACCTAAATTACTTCGGCTACCATAAATCATCACCAACTAACCCTTTTCACAACAAACTAAACCCAATCACTTTTAAATTACAAAAAAATGCTACTAACCATAGCAAACTATGCCAAACTCACCTAAATTACTTCGGCTATCAAAAATCACCCCCAACTACACTTTACAGCAACAAACTAAGCCCAATCACTTTAAAATTACAAAAAAATGCTAAAAATCATAACAAACTATACCAGAATCACCTAAATTACTTCGGCTACAGTAAATCACCCCCAACTATCCCTTGCCACAAGAAACCAAACCATATCATCTTAAAATTACAAAAAAAAGGTGTACAAATCATAACAAACTATGCCAGACTCACCTAAATTACTTCGGCTACTCTAAATCATCACCAACTAACCCTTACCACAACAAACTAAACCCAATCACATTTAAATTACAAAAAAATGCTTTTAAACCATAGCAAACTATGCCAAACTCACCTAAATTACTTCGGCTACCATAAATCATTACCAACTAACCCTTACCACAACAAACTAAACCCAATCACTTTTAAATTACAAAAAAATGCTACTAACCATAGAAAACTATGCCAAACTCACCTAAATTACTTCGGCTATCAAAAATCACCCCCAACTACACTTTACAGCAACAAACTAAGCCCAATCACTTTAAAATTACAAAAAAATGCTAAAAATCATAACAAACTATACCAGAATCACCTAAATTACTTCGGCTACCGTAAATCACCCCCAACTATCCCTTACCACAACAAACCAAACCATATCATCTTAAAATTACATAAAAAAGTGTACAAATCATAACAAACTATGCCAGACTCACCTAAATTACTTCGGCTACTCTAAATCATCACCAACTAACCCTTACCACAACAAACTAATCCCAATCACTTTTAAATTACAAAAAAATGCTACTAACCATAGCAAACTATGCCAAACTCACCTAAATTACTTCGGCTACCATAAATCATCACCAACTAACCCTTACCACAACAAACTAAACCCAATCACTTTTAAATTACAAAAAAATGCTACTAACCATAAAAAACTATGCCAAACTCACCTAAATTACTTCGGCTATCAAAAATCACCCCCAACTACTCTTTACAGCAACAAAATAAGCCCAATCACTTTAAAATTACAAAAAAATGCTAAAAATCATAACAAACTATACCAGAATTACCTAAATTACTTCGGCTACCGTAAATCACCCCCAACTATCCCTTACCACAACAAACCAAACGATATCATCTAAAAATTACAAAAAAGGTGAACAAATCATAACAAACTATGCCAGACTCACCTAAATTACTTCGGCTACTCTAAATCATCACCAACTTATCCTTACCACAACAAACTAAACCCAATCACTTTTAAATTACAAAAAAATGCTACTAACCATAGCAAACTATGACAAACTCACCTAAATTACTTCGGCTACCATAAATCATCACCAACTAACCCTTACCACAACAAACTAAACCCAATCACTTTTAAATTACAAAAAAATGCTACTAACCATAGCAAACTATGCCAAACTCACCTAAATTACTTCGGCTACCGTAAATCTTCACCAACTAACCCTTACCACAACAAACTAAACCCAATCACTTTTAAGTTACAAAAAAATGCTACTAACCATAGCAAACTATGCCACACTCACCTAAATTACTTCGGCTATCAAAAATTACCCCCAACTACACTTTACAGCAACAAACTAAGCCCAATCACTTTAAAATTACAAAAAAATTCTAAAAATCATAACAAACTATACCAGAATCATCTAAATTACTTCGGCTACCGTAAATCACCCCCAACTATCCCTTACCACAACAAACCAAACCATATCATCTTAAAATTACAAAAAAAGGTGTACAAATCATAACAAACTATGCCAGACTCACCTAAATTACTTCGGCTACTCTAAATCATCACCAACTAACCCTTACCACAACAAACTAAACCCAATCACTTTTAAATTACAAAAAAATGCTCCTAACCATGGCAAACTATGCCAAACTCACCTAAATTACTTCGGCTACTCTAAATCATCACCAACTAACCCTTACCACAACAAACTAAACCCAATCACTTTTAAATTACAAAAAAATGCTCCTAACCATAGCAAACTATGCCAAACTCACCTAAATTACTTCGGCTACCATAAATCATCACCAACTAACCCTTACCACAACAAACTAAACCCAATTACTTTTAAATTAGAAAAAAATGCTACTAACCATAGCAAACTATGCCAAACTCACCTAAATTACTTCGGCTATCAAAAATCACCCCCAACTACACTTTACAGCAACAAACTAAGCCCAATCACTTTAAAATTACAAAAAAATGCTAAAAATTATAACAAACTATACCAGAATCACCTAAATTACTTCGGCTACCATAAATCACCCCCAATTTTCCCCTACCACAACAAACGAAACCATATCATCTTAAAATTACAAAAAAAGGTGTACAAATCATAATAAACTATGCCAGACTCACCTAAATTACTTCGGCTACTCTAAATCATCACCAACTAACCCTTACCACAACAAACTAAACCCAATCACTTTTAAATTACAAAAAAAATGCTACTAACCATAGCAAACTATGCCAAACTAACCTAATTTCTTCGGCTATCAAAAATCACCCCGAACTACACTTTACAGCAACAAACTAAGCCCAATCACTTTAAAATTACAAAAAAATGCTAAAAATCATAACAAACTATACCAGAATCACCTAAATTACTTCGGCTACCGTAAATCACCCCCAACTATCCCTTACCACAACAAACCAAACCATATCATCTTAAAATTACAAAAAAAGGTGTACAAATCATAACAAACTATGCCAGACTCACCTAAATTACTTCGGCTACTCTAAATCATCACCAACTAACCCTTACCACAACAAACTAAACCCAATCACTTTTAAATTACAAAAAAATGCTACTAACCATAGCAAACTATGCCAAACTCACCTAAATTACTTCGGCTATCAAAAATACCCCCAACTACACTTTACAGCCACAAACTAAGCCCAATCACTTTAAAATTACAATATAATGCTAAAAATCATAACAAACTATACCAGAATCACCTAAATTACTTCGGCTACCGTAAATCACCCCCAACTATCCCTTACCACAACAAACCAAACCATATCATCTTAAAATTACAAAAAAAGGTGTACAAATCATAACAAACTATGCCAGACTCACCTAAATTACTTCGGCTACTCTAAATCATCACCAACTAACCCTTACCACAACAAACTAAACCCAATCACTTTTAAATTACAAAAAAATGCTACTAACCATAGCAAACTATGCCAAACTCACCTAAATTACTTCGGCTACCATAAATCATCACCAACTAACCCTTACCACAACAAACTAAACCCAATCACTCTTAAATTACAAAAAAATGCTACTAACCATAGCAAACTATGCCAAACTCACCTAAATTACTTCGGATATCAAAAATCACCCCCAACTACAATTTACAGCAACAAACTAAGCCCAATCACTTTAAAATTACAAAAAAATGCTAAAGATAATAACAAACTATACCAGAATCACCTAAATTACTTTGGCTAACGTAAATCACCCCCAACTTTCCCCTACCACAACAAACCAAACCATATCATTTTAAAATTTCAAAAAAAGGTGTACAAATCATTACAAAATATGCCAGACTCACCTAAATTACTTCGGCTACCATAAATCATCACCAACTAACCCTTACCACAACAAACTAAACCCAATCACTTTTAAATTACAAAAAAATGCTACTAACCATAGCAAACTATGCCAAACTCACCTAAATTACTTCGGCTACCGTAAATCTTCACCAACTAACCCTTACCACAACAAACTAAACCCAATCACTTTTAAGTTACAAAAAAATGCTACTAACCATAGCAAACTATGCCACACTCACCTAAATTACTTCGGCTATCAAAAATTACCCCCAACTACACTTTACAGCAACAAACTAAGCCCAATCACTTTAAAATTACAAAAAAATTCTAAAAATCATAACAAACTATACCAGGATCATCTAAATTACTTCGGCTACCGTAAATCACCCCCAACTACCCCTTACCACAACAAACCAAACCATATCATCTTAAAATTACAAAAAAAGTTGTACAAATCATAACAAACTATGCCAGACTCACCTAAATTACTTCGGCTACTCTAAATCATCACCAACTAACCCTAACCACAACAAACTAAACCCAATCACTTTTAAATTTCAAAAAAATGCTACTAACCATAGCAAACTATGCCAAACTCACCTAAATTACTTCGGCTACCATAAATTATCACCAACTAACCCTTACCACAACAAACTAAACCCAATCACTTTTAAATTACAAAAAAATTCTATTAACCATAGCAAACTATGCCAAACTCACCTAAATTACTTCGGCTATCAAAAACCACCCCCAACTACACTTTACAGCAACAAACTAAGCCCTATCACTTTAAAATTACAATAAAATGCTAAAAATCATAAAAAACTATACCAGAATCACCTAAATTACTTCGGCTACCGTAAATCACCCCCAACTATCCCTTACCACAACAAACCAAACCATATCATCTTAAAATTACAAAAAAAGGTGTACAAATCATAACAAACTATGCCAGACTCACCTAAATTACTTCGGCTACTCTAAATCATCACCAACTAACCCTTACCACAACAAACTAAACCCCATCACTTTTAAATTACAAAAAAATGCTACTAACCATAGCAAACTATGCCAAACTCACCTAAATTACTTCGGCTACCATAAATCATCACCAACTAACCCTTACCACAACAAACTAAACCCAATCACTTTTAAATTACAAAAAAATGCTACTAACCATAGCAAACTATGCCAAACTCACCTAAATTACTTCGGCTATCAAAAATCACCCCTAACAACACTTTACAGCAACAAACTAAGCCCAATCACTTTAAAATTACAACAAAATGCTAAAAATCGTAACAGACTATACCAGAATCACCTAAATTACTTCGGCTACCGTAAATCACCCCCAACTATCCCTTACCACAACAAACCAAACCATATCATCTTGTAATTACAAAAAAAGGTGTACAAATCATAACAAACTATGCCAGACTCACCTAAATTACTTCGGCTACTCTAAATCATCACCAACTAACCCTTACCACAACAAACTAAACCCCATCACTTTTAAATTACAAAAAAATGCTACTAACCATAGCAAACTATGCCAAACTCACCTAAATTACTTCGGCTACCATAAATCATCACCAACTAACCCTTACCACAACAAACTAAACCCAATCACTTTTAAATTACAAAAAAATGCTACTAACCATAGCAAACTATGCCAAACTCACCTAAATTACTTCGGCTATCAAAAATCACCCCCAACTACACTTTACAGCAACAAACTAAGCCCAATCACTTTAAAATTACAACAAAATGCTAAAAATCGTAACAGACTATACCAGAATCACCTAAATTACTTCGGCTACCGTAAATCACCCCCAACTATCCCTTACCACAACAAACCAAACCATATCATCTTAAAATTACAAAAAAAGGTGTACAAATCATAACAAACTATGCCAGACTCACCTAAATTACTTCGGCTACTCTAAATCATCACCAACTAACCCTTACCACAACAAACTAAACCCAATCACATTTAAATTACAAAAAAATGCTTTTAAACCATAGCAAACTATGCCAAACTCACCTAAATTACTTCGGCTACCATAAATCATTACCAACTAACCCTTACCACAACAAACTAAACCCAATCACTTTTAAATTACAAAAAAATGCTACTAACCATAGCAAACTATGCCAAACTCACCTAAATTACTTCGGCTATCAAAAATCACCCCCAACTACACTTTACAGCAACAAACTAAGCCCAATCACTTTAAAATTACAAAAAAATGCTAAAAATCATAACAAACTATACCAGAATCACCTAAATTACTTCGGCTACCGTAAATCACCCCCAACTATCCCTTACCACAACAAACCAAACCATATCATCTTAAAATTACAAAAAAAGGTGTACAAATCATAACAAACTATGCCAGACTCACCTAAATTACTTCGGCTACTCTAAATCATCACCAACTAACCCTTACCACAACAAACTAAACCCAATCACATTTAAATTACAAAAAAATGCTTTTAAACCATAGCAAACTATGCCAAACTCACCTAAATTACTTCGGCTACCATAAATCATTACCAACTAACCCTTACCACAACAAACTAAACCCAATCACTTTTAAATTACAAAAAAATGCTACTAACCATAGCAAACTATGCCAAACTCACCTAAATTACTTCGGCTATCAAAAAACACCCCCAACTACACTTTACAGCAACAAACTAAGCCCAATCACTTTAAAATTACAAAAAAATGCTAAAAATCATAACAAACTATACCAGAATCACCTAAATTACTTCGGCTACAGTAAATCACCCCCAACTATCCCTTGCCACAACAAACCAAACCATATCATCTTAAAATTACAAAAAAAAGGTGTACAAATCATAACAAACTATGCCAAACTCACCTAAATTACTTCGGCTACCATAAATTATCACCAACTAACCCTTACCACAACAAACTAAACCCAATCACTTTTAAATTACAAAAAAATGCTACTAACCATAGCAAACTATGCCAAACTCACCTAAATTACTTCGGCTACCATAAATCATCACCAACTAACCCTTTTCACAACAAACTAAACCCAATCACTTTTAAATTACAAAAAAATGCTACTAACCATAGCAAACTATGCCAAACTCACCTAAATTACTTCGGCTATCAAAAAACACCCCCAACTACACTTTACAGCAACAAACTAAGCCCAATCACTTTAAAATTACAAAAAAATGCTAAAAATCATAACAAACTATACCAGAATCACCTAAATTACTTCGGCTACAGTAAATCACCCCCAACTATCCCTTGCCACAACAAACCAAACCATATCATCTTAAAATTACAAAAAAAAGGTGTACAAATCATAACAAACTATGCCAAACTCACCTAAATTACTTCGGCTACCATAAATTATCACCAACTAACCCTTACCACAACAAACTAAACCCAATCACTTTTAAATTACAAAAAGATGCTACTAACCATAGCAAACTATGCCAAACTCACCTAAATTACTTCGGCTATCAAAAATCACCCCCAACTACACTTTACATCAACAAACTAAGCCCAATCACTTTAAAATTACAAAAAAATGCTAAAAATCATAACAAACTATACCAGAATAACCTAAATTACTTCGGCTACCGTAAATCACCCCCAACTATCCCTTACCACAACAAACCAAACCATATCATCTTAAAATTACAAAAAAAAGGTGTACAAATCATAACAAACTATACCAGAATCACCTAAATTACTTCGGCTACCGTAAATCACCCCCAACTATCCCTTACCACAACAAACCAAACCATATCATCTTGAAATTACAAAAAAAAGGTGTACAAATCATAACAAACTATGCCAGACTCACCTAAATTACTTCGGCTACTCTAAATCATCACCAACTAACCCTTACCACAACAAACTTATCCCAATCA
The DNA here is from genome assembly GCA_964023215.1 of Eledona agricola. Lineage (NCBI taxonomy): Eukaryota > Metazoa > Arthropoda > Insecta > Coleoptera > Tenebrionidae > Eledona > Eledona agricola. The sequence continues at coordinate 1,218,700 of CAXIEJ010000187.1, forward strand.
CTTTTAAATTACAAAAAAATGCTACTAACCATAGCAAACTATGCCAAACTCACCTAAATTACTTCGGCTACCATAAATCATCACCAACTAACCCTTACCACAACAAACTAAACCCAATCACTTTTAAATTACAAAAAAATGCTACTAACCATAGCAAACTATGCCAAACTCACCTAAATTACTTCGGCTACTCTAAATCATCACCAACTAACCCTTACCACAACAAACTATACCCAATCACTTTTAAATTACAAAAAAATGCTCCTAACCATAGCAAACTATGCCAAACTCACCTAAATTACTTCGGCTACCATAAATCATCACCAACTAACCCTTATCACAACAAACTAAACCCAATCACTTTTAAATTACAAAAAAATACTACTAACCATAGCAAACTATGGCAAACTCACCTAAATTACTTCGGCTATCAAAAATCACCTCCAACTACACTTTACAGCAACAAACTAAGCCCAATCACTTTAAAATTACAAAAAAATGCTAAAAATCATAACAATCTATACCAGAATCACCTAAATTACTTCGGCTACCGTAAATAACCCCCAACTATTCCTTACCACAACAAACCAAACCATATCATCTTAAAATTACAAAAAAGGTGTACAAATCATAACAAACTATGCCAGACTCACCTAAATTACTTCGGCTACTCTAAATCATCACCAACTAACCCTTACCACAACAAACTAAACCCAATCACTTTTAAATTACAAAAAAATTCTCCTAACCATAGCAAACTATGCCAAACTCACCTAAATTACTTCGGCTACCATAAATCGTCACCAACTAACCCTTACCACAACATACTAAACCCAATCAATTTTAAATTACAAAAAAATGCTACCAACCATAGCAAACTATGCCAAACTCACCTAAATTACTTCGGCTATCAAAAATTACCCCCAACTACACTTTACAGCAACAAACTAAGCCCAATCACTTTAAAATTACAAAAAAAAGCTAAATATCATAACAAACTATACCAGAATCACCTAAATTACTTCGGCTACCGTAAATCACCTTCAACTATCCCTTACCACAACAAACCAAACCATATCATCTTAAAATTACAAAAAAAGGTGTACAAATCATAACAAACTATGCCAGACTCACCTAAATTACTTCGGCTACTCTAAATCATCACCAACTAACCCTTACCACAACAAACTAAACCCAATCACTTTTAAATTACAAAAAAATGCTACTAACCATAGCAAACTATGCCAAACTCACCTAAATTACTTCGGCTACCATAAATCATCACCAACTAACCCTTACCACAACAAACTAAACCCAATCACTTTTAAATTACAAAAAAATGCTACTAACCATAGCAAACTATCCCAAACTCACCTAAATTACTTCGGCTATCAAAAATCACCCCCAACTACACTTTACAGCAACAAACTAAGCCCAATCACTTTAAAATTACAAAAAAACGCTAAAAATCATAACAAACTATACCAGAATCACCTAAATTACTTCGGCTACTGTAAATTACCCCCAACTATCCCTTACCTCAACAAACCAAGCCATATCATCTTAAAATTACAAAAAAAGGTGTACAAATCATAACAAACTATGCCAGACTCACCTAAATTACTTCGGCTACTCTAAATCATCACCAACTAACCCTTTCCACAACAAACTAAACCCAATCACTTTTAAATTACAAAAAAATGCTCCTAACCATAGCAAACTATGCCAAACTCACCTAAATTACTTCGGCTACCATAAATCATCATCAACTAACCCTTACCACAACAAACTAAACCCAATCACTTTTAAATTACAAAAAAATGCTACTAACAATAGCAAACTATGGCAAACTCACCTAAATTACTTCGGCTATCAAAAATCACCCCCAACTACACTTTACAGCATCAAACTAAACCCAATCACTTTAAAGTTACAAAAAAATGCTAAAAATCATAACAAACTATACCAGAATCACCTAAATTACTTCGGCTACCGTAAATCACCCCCAACTATCCCTTACCACAACAAACCAAACCATATCATCTTAAAATTACAAAAAAAGGTGTACAAAATCATAACAAACTATGCCAGACTCACCTAAATTACTTCGGCTACTCTAAATCATCACCAACTAACCCTTACCACAACAAACTAAACCCAATCACTTGTAAATTACAAAAAAATGCTCCTAACCATAGCAAACTATGCCAAACTCACCTAAATTACTTCGGCTACCATAAGTCATCACCAACTAACCCTTACCACAACAAACTAAACCCAATCACTTTTAAATTACAAAAAAATGCTACTAACCATAGCAAACAATGCCAAACTCACCTAAATTACTTCGGCTATCAAAAATCACCCCCAACTACACTTTACAGCAACAAACTAAGCCCAATCACTTTAAAATTACAAAAAAAAGCTAAATATCATAACAAACTATACCAGAATCACCTAAATTATTTCGGCTACCGTAAATCACCCCCAACTATCCCTTACCACAACAAACCAAACCATATCATCTTAAAATTACAAAAAAAGGTGTACAAATCATAACAAACTATGCCAGACTCACCTAAATTACTTCGGCTACTCTAAATCATCACCAACTAACCCTTACCACAACAAACTAAACCCAATCACTTTTAAATTACAAAAAAATGCTGCTAACCATAGCAAACTATGCCAAACTCACCTAAATTACTTCGGCTACCATAAATCATCACCAACTAACCCTTACCACAACAAACTAAACCCAATCACTTTTAAATTACAAAAAAATTCTACTAACCATAGCAAACTATGCCAAACTCACCTAAATTACTTCGGCTATCAAAAATCACCCCAAACTACACTTTACAGCAACAAACTAAGCCCAATCACTTTAAAATTACAAAAAAATGTTAAAAATCATTACAAACTATACCAGAATCACCTAAATTACTTCGGCTACCGTAAATCACCACCAACTATCCCTTACCACAACAAACCAAACCATATCAGCTTAAAATTACAAAAAAAGGTGTACAAATCATAACAAACTATGCCAGACTCACCTAAATTACTTCGGCTACTCTAAATCATTACCAACTAACCCTTACCACAACAAACTAAACCCAATCACTTTTAAATTACAAAAAAATGCTCCTAACCATAGCAAACTATGCCAAACTCACCTAAATTACTTCGGCTACCATAAATCATCACCAACTAACCCTTACCACAACAAACTAAACCCAATCACATTTAAATTACAAAAAAATACTACTAACCATAGCAAACTATGGCAAACTCACCTAAATTACTTCGGCTATCAAAAATCACCTCCAACTACACTTTACAGCAACAAATTAAGCCCAATCACTTTAAAATTACAAAAAAATGCTAAAAATCATAACAAACTATACCAGAATCACCTAATTTACTTCGGCTACCGTAAATCACCCCCAACTATTCCTTACCACAACAAACCAAACCATATCATCTTAAAATTACAAAAAAGGTGTACAAATCATAACAAACTATGCCAGACTCACCTAAATTACTTCGGCTACTCTAAATCATCACCAACTAACCCTTACCACAACAAACTATACCCAATCACTTTTAAATTACAAAAAAATGCTACTAACCATAGCAAACTATGCCAAACTCACCTAAATTACTTCGGCTACCATAAATCATCACCAACTATCCCTTACCACAACAAACCAAACCATATCATCTTAAAATTACAAAAAAAGGTGTACAAATCATAACAAACTATGCCAGACTCACCTAAATTACTTCGGCTACTCTAAATCATCACCAACTAACCCTTACCACAACAAACTAAACCCAATCACTTTTAAATTACAAAAAAATGCTACTAACCATAGCAAACTATGCCAAACTCACCTAAATTATTTCGGCTACCATAAATCATCACCAACTAACCCTTACCACAACAAACTAAACCCAATCACTTTTAAATTACAAAAAAAATGCTACTAACCATAGCAAACTATGCCAAACTCAACTAAATTACTTCGGCTATCAAAAATCACCCCCAACTACACTTTACAGCAACAAACTAAGCCCAATCACTTTAAAATTACAAAAAAATGCTAAAAATCATTACAAACTATACCAGAATCACCTAAATTACTTCGGCTACCGTAAATCACCCCCAACTCTCCCTTACCACAACAAACCAAACCATATCATCTTAAAATTACAAAAAAAGGTGTACAAATCATAACAAACTATGCCAGACTCACCTAAATTACTTCGGCTACTCTAAATCATCACCAACTAACCTTTACCACAACAAACTAAACCCAATCACTTTTAAATTACAAAAAAATGCTAGTAACCATAGCAAACTATGCCAACTCACCTCAATTACTTCGGCTACCATAAATCATCACCAACTAACCCTTACCACAACAAACTAAACCCAATCACTTTTAAATTACAAAAAAATGCTACTAACCATAGCAAACTATGCCAAACTCAACTAAATTACTTCGGCTATCAAAAACCACCCCCAACTACACTTTACAGCAACAAACTAAGCCCAATCACTTTAAAATTACAAAAAAATGCTAAAAATTATAACAAACTATACCAGAATCACCTAAATTACTTCGGCTAACGTAAATCACCCCCAACTATCCCTTAACACAACAAACCAAACCATATCATCTTAAAATTACTAAAAAAGGTGTACAAATCATAACGAACTATGCCAGACTCACCGAAATTACTTCGGCTACTCTAGATCATCACCAACTAACCCTTACCATAACAAACTAAACCCAATCACTTTTAAATTACAAAAAAATGCTACTAACCATAGCAAACTATGCCAAACACACATACATTACTTCGGCTATCAAAAATCACCCCCAACTACACTTTACAGCAACAAACTAAGCCCAATCACTTTAAAATTACAAAAAAATGCTAAAAATCATAACAAACTATACCAGAATCACCTAAATTACTTCGGCTACCGTAAATCACCCCCAACTATCCCTTACCTCAACAAACCAAACCATATCATCTTAAAATTACAAAAAAAGGTGTACAAATCATATCGAACTATGCCAGACTCACCGAAATTACTTCGGCTACTCTAAATCATCACCAACTAACCCTTACCACAACAAACTAAACCCAATCACTTTTAAATTACAAAAAAATGCTACTAACCATAGCAAACTATGCCAAACTCACCTAAATTACTTCGGCTATCGAAAATCACCCCAACTACACTTTACAGCAACAAACTAAGCCCAATCACTTTAAAATTACAAAAAAATATTAAAAATCATAACAATCTATACTAGAATCACCCAAAATTACTTCGGCTACCGTAAATCACCCCCAACTATCCCTTACCACAACAAACCAAACCATATCTTAAAATTACAAAAAAGGTGTACAAATCATAACAAACTATGCCAGACTCACCTAAATTACTTCGGCTACTCTAAATCATCACCAACTAACCCTGACCACAACAAACTAAACCCAATCACTTTTAAATTACAAAAAAATGCTAGTAACCATAGCAAACTATGCCAACTCACCTCAATTACTTCGGCTACCATAAATCATCACCAACTAACCCTTACCACAACAAACTAAACCCAATCACTTTTAAATTACAAAAAAATGCTACTAACCATAGCAAACTATGCCAAACTCACCTAAATTACTTCGGCTACCATAAATCACCCCCAACTACCCCTTACCACCCCAAACTAAGCCCAATCACTTTAAAATTTCAAAAAATGTTACATACCTTAGCAAACTATGTCAAACTCACTTAAATTACTTCGGCTACCATCAATCACCCCCAACTACCCCTTACCGCCCCAAAATAAGTTTAATCACTTTAAAATTACAAAAAATGTTACATACCTTAGCAAACTATGTCAAACTCACTTAAATTACTTCGGCTACCATCAATCACGCCCAACTACCCCTTACCACCCCAAACTAAGCCCAATCACTTTAGAATTACAAAAAATGTTACAAACCATACCAAACTATGTCAAACTCACTTAAATTATTTCGGCTACTACAAATCACCCCCAACTACCCCTTACCACCCCAAACTAAGCCCAATCACTTTAAAATTACAAAAAATGCTACAAACGATAGCAAACTATTCCAAACTCACCTAAATTACTTCGGCTACCATAAATCACCCCCCACTACCCCTTACCTCCCCAAAATAAGTCCAATCACTTTAAAATTACAAAAAATGTTACATACCATAGCAAACTATGTCAAACTCACTTAAATTACTTCGGCTACCATCAATCACCCCCAACTACCCCTTACCACCCCAAAATAAGTCCAATCACTTTAAAATTACAAAAAATGTTACATACCTTAGCAAACTATGTCAAACTCACTTAAATTACTTCGGCTACCATCAATCACCCCCAACTACCCCTTACCACCCCAAACTAAGCCCAATCATTTTAAAATTACAAAAAATGCTACAAACGATAGCAAACTATTCCAAACTCACCTAAATTACATCGGCTACCATAAATCACCCCCCACTACCCCTTACCTCCCCAAAATAAGTCCAATCACTTTAAAATTACAAAAAATGTTACATACCATAGCAAACTATGTCAAACTCAGTTAAATTACTTCGGCTACCATCAATCACCCCCAACTACCCCTTACCACCCCAAACTAAGCCCAATCACTTTAAAATTACAAAAAATGTTACAAACCATACCAAACTATGTCAAACTCACTTAAATTACTTCGGCTACCATAAATCACCCCCAACTACCCCTTACCACCCCAAAATAAGTTCAATCGCTTTAAAATTTCAAAAAATGCTACAAACCATAGCAAACCATGTCAAACTCACATAAATGACTTCGGCTACCATAAATCACTCTTAACTACCCCTTACCAACCACAAACTAAACCCAATCACTTTAAAATTACAAAAAATGTTACAAACCATACCAAACTATTTCAAACTCACTTAAATTACTTCGGCTACCATAAATCACCCCCAACTACCCCTTACCAACCATAAACTAAACCCAATCACTTTAAAATTACAAAAAATGTTACAAACCATACCAAACTATGTCAAACTCACTTAAATTACTTCGGCTACAATAAATCACCCCCAACTACCCCTTACCACCCCAAAATAAACTCGATCGCTTTAAAATTACAAAAAATGCTACAAACCATAGCAAACCATGTCAAACTCACCTAAATGACTTCGGCTACCATAAATCACCCTTAACTACCCCTTACTAACCACAAACTAAACCCAATCACTTTAAAATTACAAAAAATGTTACAAACCATACCAAACTATGTCAAACTCACTTAAATTACTTCGGCTACCATAAATCACCCCCAACTATCCCTTACCAACCATAAACTAAACCCAATCACTTTAAAATTACAAAAAATGTTACAAACCATACCAAGCTATGTCAAACTCACTTAAATTACTTCGGCTACCATAAATCACCCCCAACTACCCCTTACCATCCCAAAATAAGCTCAATCGCTTTAAAATTACAAAAATGCTACAAACCATAGCAAAATATGTCAAACTCACCTAAATGACTTCGGCTACCATAAATCACCCCCAACTATCCCTTACCAACCATAAACTAAACCCAATCACTTTAAAATTACAAAAACTCCCCAAACCAAAGCAAACTATGTCAAACTCACCTAAATTACTTCGGCTACCATAAATCGCCCCCAACTACCCCTTACCGCCCCAAAATTAGCCTAATCACTTTAAAATTACAAAAAATGCTACAAAACATAGCAAGCTATGCCAAACTCACTTAAATTACTTCGGCTACCATAAATTAATAATCATTTTCAATCAAAATCTACTATTTGGTTGTCATTTATAAATTCCTTATCGTATTAAATCATAAAATATTAATAAATATCTGCACATAAAATATATTGTTTCGACTAATAGACGTTATTCTGAATATTAAATATGCTGATACCTATTTTGATTCTCTTCCACCTTCCAATAAATATTTGTTCCAGTTGAGATGCAAACATAAAGGTATTTCTGAAATGCAACACCCTGACGGGGCAAGCCCTACCTTTTCAACATGCGTGCATTTGTATAAATAGCTCTATGGTTTTTAACTTTAAAGAGGTATAAAGGCGGTGTAAGCGCTAGATTTTCGTAAAAATATCTAAAAAATACGAAATTCTGCAGTTGAATTACAGAACTATTTTTGTGTTCGATAGTAAATTTATATTTGGAGTGGCACTGCCAACCCTGCCACACCTGACGAGCCCCCTGCTGACTACTCTCCTTCCAGGGAAACTTTATAAATCAACGGCAAAATAATTTAGGGCGCCTGAATGTGAAAATATCACTGTGTAATAAGTTCAGACTGACATGGAACACTTGAAATTTAGATATTTGTTTGTAATTCGTCACAGGTCCAGTCAAAATATTTATTTACTTTAGAATGTTAATTTCTTAAATTGATTTTGTGAAAATTATGACGGGCCATACGAGTACACCTGTGCGAGTATTATTTGGTTCATACAAATTAATCTCTTTTGTTATCCAAATTGTTTTTATACGCACTTGGCACGTGCACCTCATATAATTGTGAAAATTGCTGAAAAAAGGTCGAGGCGACGCATCGGTATTCAAAGTTCTATCGCTATTAAATAAATTATTTTAATATAATATTCCCGATTTGTTCTTGCCGTTAACCAAAACTCTCCCCAATCGATTTTCGAAAAATTTCCAGCGTCGGACCGGACTTCACTTATTTTCGTACGTTAATTTTTACGTTCAGTTAATGATAGTGGTGTATTTGTTCTTCACCAAACCTGCTCCGAAATCCGAAATTTTCACTGACATCATACGCTTAAGTATTGTATGCTTATACACGATTTATTTACACTATTTATTTTGCGTACATTGCGTTCATTATTGTTCTGCATTATTTATAACTAAGATGGAGCAGTTTGAAAATCTAATAGTAAGCGGAGAACAAATACCACCACGTATAATTCCCGTGAAAAGTGATGGAAATAGTCTTTCTTACTATCTTTCCTATTGCATTTTTAATACCGGAAATAGAGCTCAAGAGCGAAGAATAACTTCGACTTTTTTTATACATAATTCCTAAATACTTCGTTTTTATGGTGTAAAATTTTGTATTTATATATTTCAACATTGTCTTTATTGTTGTCAGAGAACTAAATCGGAATAATTTAGCATCTCTGTTAACTCTCCTTCTCTTGAAACTTTTGAAATCAACGACAAAATTATTTAGGGCGCCTGGATTTGAAAATATCACTCTGTGTAATAAAATCAGACTGACTAGAGTGAAAAAAAGGAGCTTGCACCCAGAAACGAAATTAAATGGAACACTTGAAATTGCAATATCTGTTTGTAATTCGTCACAAGTCCATGAAGGAATGCGTGTTAATGTAAACAAGTGTGAGTTTATTGGAGAGGCCAAATAAGATTTTTACATTATTGAAGCTAAAGCCGGCCACGTCAAGGGCAAGGTCACAAACGTGAAAAGGCGATGCTTGATTTGGTTTGATTTAATATCTATGCAGAAATTCGCACATACCAAGCATTGGATAAGTTTTTCTTATCGTTTCTTAGAATTCGAGAATTGCTGGTTCAGCGTGCGGACCAGTACTCGATCGCGGTATTTAATTTTAACACATTTACAATTGTGAAAATTGCTGATCCAGCGTCGGAAACTGTTCGCAAAGTCGCCAAATTCGATGACGCGACGTAAATTTAAATTTTCCCGAACGTTAATTTCGATTTCCTGGAATTGCTTATAGGAAGAACATTTCCAAACTGCGTCTTTGCCTAAAGAGTCTATTCAAGATTTTTCATCTGATATCAACCAAGATATCCTCTTTTTCCAAATCACATTGAAGTACCCGGTCCTGGCAACGCAGGTTAATTTCAGCAAATTTGTTCATTGTGTGATTGGCAAGGTAGAGCATTTCTGTTTAATTGTATTATAATGTCGATTAGTCAACATCGCCAATACTACATCGACAATCACTTTTGTCAACACTGAGTTTATTTAATCTACGTCCGGGCAACGCCGGGTACATTCAGCTATCTATATATATAAAGCGAATATTTAATAAAACTTATATCGAACATTCCCATAAGAGGCTGTGTGCGGAAAGAGTTTCCATAAAAGAGAGTAGGATATATAGGCTTGAACTCTTCCGAGACGTGCATTCGACCATATGCGCATGATCAACTTTGATGACAGTGGGCGTCCTCAAACCAATACACACAGCTGACTTTTAAAAGTTAGGTTATATTTTTGTTAAGACGTGATATTACTCGAAATAATTATTGCTTTTTAAGTGCGTGTTTCAAGTTTCTGCACGATACATAACAGATAATGTGCTAATTAATTAAATCCCCAACTTAACATAGATCAAAGTTACAGTGTTCCTGTTTTATTTCCAGGTTAAACAAGGGTTTCTGCTAATTAGGAAAATATATCAAAGTCGTTGAACATCCGTCATTTGGAAATTCTTGACAATTACGACAGCATATTGTGGCAATCTATGTATTTGGCAAAAAACACATTTCGTTAACTATGGCCACAACCACAAAATGCAATCCTAGCTGATCCATCGTTGAATATCTATGCCAGAAATCGCGAAACAAATATGACAAACGTTTGTATCAACTGTAATGTCATAATGACCACCTTATAGTTGTCACTCACATTGTTTCTAGGTAAATGCAAACTTAATGGTTGTAGAATATTGGGTGGTAAAAAACAAGTTCATATCCATCATTTATTATTTATTTATTAACAATAACTTATTTATTACTTATAATAACTACTTACTTACTTACTTACTTACTTACTTACTTACTTACTTACTTAACTTACAATAACTTAACAATAAATAAATATGACAGTACCACGGCCGCGGCGCCGCCAATCTTTTCCACGGCCGCGCCGCCAATTTTGATGGTCCCGGCTGCCACCACGGCCCCGGCCCCGGTTGCCGCCACGGCCCCGGCCCCGGTTGCCGCCGCCACGGCCCCCGCCCCGGTTGCCGCCACGGCCCCGGCCCCGGTTGCCGCCACGGCCCCGGCCCCGGTTGCCGCCACGTCCCCGGCCCCGGCTGCCGCCACGGCCCCCGCCGCCACAGCCCACACCGCCACGGCCCACGCCGCCCCGGCCCACGCCGCCACGTCCCCAGCCCCGGCTACCGCCACGGCCTCGATCGGCGGCCGGCTGGACCACGTCATCTGTCCCCGGAGTCCAGGGGACTGTGTTCCCAGGGTCTCCCTCCTCCATAGGAGACTCTGGGGGTAGTGAGTGTGGTGGCGGTGGACTTGGTTCAGTCATCTCAAATCAAAAAAAAATTAGTTTGTTATAAGATAATTTCTACATACTTTCGTTTTTATGATTTGAAATTTTGTATTTTGAATGGGACCTATTTCAAGGTTGGGTTTCACATTGTCAGAAAGCCAAAATTGGATAGGATTTGCAATAATTAGCTCTTAGAAAACTCTCCGTCCCGGCAAAGTTTAGAAATCATAACAACAAAATTATTTAGGGGGCGGCTGGATTTAAAAATATAATAATATCATGTGTAATAAGTTTAAACTCACTTACGGTGGAAAAACACATCCGCAGCATCCGAGGTGGAGAAACGAAATGAAGCTGAACACTTGAAGTTGCGATATTTGTTTTTATTTCGTCACAGGTTCATGAAGGAATACGTGTTACTGTAAACAAGTGTGCGTCCGTCCCAGAGGCCAAAGCAATTTTTTTCATTATTGAAACAGCTGGAGCTTGCGAGAGCAAGGGCAAAGTTGCAAAGGCAAAAAGGCGATGTTCCAATAGTTTTGATTCAAAATCTTATGCAAAAACTCGCACATACTAAGCATAGCATATCGCTATTTCTTATTGCTTTTCGAGTATACGAAAATTGCTGGTTCAGCATAGCTATGTTAATTAATACTAAATTTTGTCGCTTTAAATAAAAATAATGATTCGTCAAATTCAAAATATATTTCACAGTCGATGTATACAATTGTAGGTCTCGATTTGTTGAATATATTCGTTTCCGTCTGGGCCGATCGTCGACAATCCACTTGAAATCCCAAGTGGTCGTCGCCCTTTTGTTGAAATGATGAAATATGATAAATATTATTTTTCACGAGGCGAGACGGATTGAATCTGGCCAAAACAACGTAACTAACATTCGGTTGCAATATATAATATTATCTTCCTCATTGGACTTCTTGGATGTCATGTCATCATGCATCAATTGACGTTTACGTTTACGTTGGTACATACAAATGAATCTGTTTTGCTACCCAGATTGTTACATTTACCAATAGAAGTTACGTACACGTAATAAAATTGCGAAAATTGCTGCTTCAGTGGCTGGAACAGTACTTCCGTCGCACGGTCAACCTTTCCAAGATCGACAGCGCTTCAGTATTCAAAGTTGTATCGGTATCAAATAAAACATTTTAATTTAACATTTCTCACGTTAACCAAATCTGCGCGAAACCGATTGTAGAAACATTTTCAGCGTTGGACCCCCGACTCCACTAACATACTTACACTTATTTTTACGTTCAGTTAATGATAGTGGTGTATTTGTTTTTTTGAATTCATACGCATAAGTATTTTGTGCTTATACACGTGTACACTGTTTATTTTACGTACATTGTGTTCATTGTTGTTCTATATTATTTATAACTAACACGGAGCAGTTGAAAATCTAATAGTAAGCGGATTACAAATACCACACAGTATAATTCCCGTGAAAAAAGATGGACTTTAATTGTTCATTTTTAATTACCAAAATTTCTGTAAATTTTACCTGTCTACGTTAAACACTCCCAAACATAACGTGTAAAACCACCCCAAATCAACCCAAAATTTAAAAAAATTTACGAACTCCAAGCAAACTATGCCAAACTCACATAAATTACTTCATCTTCCCTTGAATCACCCCAATCACCTCTTACCAACCCAAAATGATCCCAATCATATTAAAATTTTACCCGTTAAAAATTACGCAAGTTTAACCCGCAAAAGCTAAACACCGCCAACCATCAATAACCATTCCAAATAATCCTTAAAGAAACTCTTAACATCCAAACCTACCCTAAATAAACATAATATTACAAACAAATGCCACGAACCCTAACAAATCACGCCAAATTCACATACATAATTTCGGCTTTTTTTTATTCATAATTCCTAAATACTTCCGTATTATGGTGTGAAATTTTGTATCTATATATTTTAACGTTGTCAGAGAACTAAATGGGAAGAATTTGGAATAATTTTGCTTCTCTCCTTCTCTTGAAACTTTTGAAATCAACGACAAAATTATTTAGGGCGCCTGGATTTGAAAATATCACTCTGTGTAATAAGTTCAGATTGACTAGAGTGAAAAAAAAGCAGCTTGCACCCAGAAACGAATTTAAATGGAACACTTGAAGTTGCGATCTTTGTTTGTAATTCGTCACAGGTCCACGAAAAAAATGCGTGTTAATGTAAACAAGTGTGAGTTTGTCGGAGAGGCCAAATAAGATTTTTACTTTATTGAAGCAGCTGGAGCCTGCCAGGTCAAGGGCAAAGTAACAAAAGTAAAAAGGCGATGATCCATTTGTTTTGATTCAATATATATGCAGAACTTCGCACATACCACGCCTTTCTTATCGTTTCTTAGAATTCGAGAATTATTGGTTCAGCGTCTGGAGCAGTACTCGACCGGGGTAATAAATATTAACACATCTAACTATAGTAGAACAACCGCGAAAATTGTGACTGGCTATACGAGTACACATTTCAGAGTATCATTTGGTACATACAATTAATCTCTTTTGTTATCCAAATTGTTTTAATACGCAATCGAAAGTACCTAATAAAATTGTGAAAATTGCTGCTTCAGCGTCTAAAACGATTTTTAATTATAAAGGGTACAGCGTGTGGAGCATTATTGGATAGCGGTTCTTAAAAATAAAACAACTACTATGTGAATTAATGACGTAATGATATTAGAAGCAAACAACAATATGTATTATCCCTAAATATTGGAGCTTAAAATAAAAATAATGATTCGTAAAATCTACATATATAAAGCGAAGTGTCCTCACTGACACACTCATCTACACATCTACACATTCACTGATTCACCGACAACCCACAGCCCAAACCGTGAGGGCTGGCGACTTGAAATTTTAGACACGGGTGTATCATGTGCCGAAACTGAACACTAAGAAGGGATTTTGCGAAATTCGGCCCGGTTCCTTTGTAATTCAATAAAAACCGGCTAAAATAAACAAAAAATGATCCGATCGCGGAGACCGTGTTTATGTTAGAAGCACGTATCTAGGCAAAACAACTTCGACGACGGGCGACCGGTTTACATTAAAAGCACTTATTTAACCTAAACAATTTCAACGTCGAGTTTCTGCTTTCGTGATCATACTTTTGCCGTACCTAGCGAGGCCGCCGATATTTCAATTATAATTTTGATTTCAATTATAATGTCGATCCGTGACTCAATTAAAAATTACCAAATCACTCCAAATTTAATCCGTCAACATTAAACATCCTCAAATATCTCTTACCACTGCAAACTTTACCAAATCAACCCCAAAAAATTCCCGAACTAAGCCAAACTGACATAAATTAGATCCGTTATCTTAAATCATCCCTTACCACCCTTTAGCAACCCCAAGTAACTCCAATCACTTTAAAATAAAACAAAATGACACAAATCATAGCAAACTATGCCTAACTCACCTAAATTACTTCGGCTACCATAAATCACCCCCAACTACCCCTTACCACCCCAAACTCAGCCCAATCACTTTAAAATTACAAAAAATGTTACAAGCAATATCAAACTATGCCAAACTCATCTAAATTACTTCGGCTTCCATTAATCACCCCCAACTACCCCTTACCTCCCCAAAATAGGCTCAATCACCTTAAAATTACAAAAAAATTCTACAAACCGTAGCAAACTGTGCCAAACTCCCCTAAATTACTTCGGCTACCATAAATCACCCCCAGCTACCCCTTACAACCCCAAAATAAGCCCAATCACTTTAAAATTACAAAAAATTCTACAAACCATACCAAACTATGCCAAACTCACTTAAATTACTTCGGCTATCATAAATCACCCCGAACTACCCCTTACAACCCCAAAATAAGCCCAATCACTTTAAAGTTACAAAATATTCAACAAATCATAGCAAACTATGCCTAACTCACCTAAATTACTTCGACTACCATAAATCACCCCCAACTACCCCTTACCACCCCAAAATAAGCCCAATCACTTTAAAATTACAAAAAATGCTACAAACCATAGCAAACTATGCCTAACTCACCTAAATTACTTCGGCTACCATAAATCACCCCCAGCTACCCCTTACAACCCCAAAATAAGCCCAATCACTTTAAAATTACAAAAAATGCTACAAACCATAGCAAACTATGCCAAACTCACTTAAATTACTTCGGCTGTCATAAATCACCCCGAACTACCCCTTACAACCCCAAAATAAGCCCAATCACTTTAAAATTACAAAATATTCAACAAATCATAGCAAACTATGCCTAACTCACCTAAATTACTTCGGCTTCCATTAATCACCCCCAACTACCCCTTACCTCCCCAAAATAAGCCCAATCACTTTAAAATTATAAAAAATGCTACAAACCATAGCAAACTATGCCAAACTCACTTAAATTACTTCGGCTATCATAAATCACCCCCAACTACCCCTTACCACCCCTAACTCATCCCAATCACTTTAAAATTACAAAAAATGCTAGAAACCATAGCAAACTATGCCTAACTCACCTAAATTACTTCGGCTAACATAAATCACCCCCAACTACCCCTTACTACCAAAAAATAAGGCCAATCACTTTAAAATTATAAAAAATGCTACAAACCATAGCAAACTATGCCAAACTCCCCTAAATTACTTCGGCTACCATAAATCACCCCGAACTACCCCTTACAACCCCAAAATAAACCCAATCACTTTAAAATTACAAAATATTCAACAAATCATAGCAAACTATGCCTAACTCACCTAAATTACTTCGGCTACCATAAATCACCCCCAACTACCCCTTACCACCCCAAAATAAGCCCAATCACTTTAAAATTACAAAAAATGCTACAAACCATAGCAAACTATGCCAAACTCACTTAAATTACTTTGGCTTCTATAAATCTCCCCCAACTACCCCTTACCATCCCAAAATAGGCTCAATCACTTTAAAATTACAAAAAAATTCTACAAACCGTAGCAAACTATGCCAAACTCCCCTAAATTACTTCGGCTACCATAAATCACCCCGAACTACCCCTTACAACCCCAAAATAAGCCCAATCACTTTAAAATTACAAAATATTCAACAAATCATAGCAAACTATGCCTAACTCACCCAAATTACTTCGGCTACCATAAATCACCCCCAACTACCCCTTACCACCCCAAAATAAGCGCAATCACTTTAAAATTACGAAAAATGCTACAAGCTATAGCAAACTATCTCAAACTCACCTGAATTACTTCGGCTACCATAAATCACCCCCAACTACCCCTTACCACCCCAAACTAAGCCCAATCACTTTAAAATTACAAAAAATGCTACAAACCATAGCAAACTATTCCAAACTCACCTAAATTACTTCGGCTACCATAAATTAATAATCGTTTTCAATCAAAATCTTCTATTTGGTTGTGTTATTTATAAATGCCTTATCGTATTAAATCATAAAATATTAATAAATATCTGCACATAAAATATATTGTTCCGACTAATAGTCGTTATTCTGAATATTAAATATGCTGATACCTATTTTGATTCTCTTCCACCTTCCAATAAATATTTGTTCCAGTTGAGATGCAAACATAAACGTATTTCTGAATTGCAACACGCTGACGGGGCAAGCCCTACCTTTTCAACATGCGTGCATTTGTATAAACAGCTCTATGGTTTTTAACTTTAAAGAGGTATAAAGGCGGTGTAGGCGCTAGAGTTTCGTAAAAATATCTGAAAAATTCGAAATTCTGCAATTGAAGCAGAACTATCTTTGTGTTCGATAGTAAATTTATACTTGGAGTGGCACTGCCAACCCTGCCACCCCTGACGAGGTACCTGCTGACTACTCTCCTTCCAGGGAAACTTTATAAATCAACGTCAAAATAATTTAGGGCGCCTGAATGTGAAAATATCACTGTGTAATAAGTTCAGACTGACATGGAACACTTGAAATTTCGATATTTGTTTGTAATTCGTCACAGGTCCATGAAGGAATGCATGTTAATGTAAACAAGTGTTAGTTTGTTGGAGAGACCGAATAAGATTTTTAACATTCCTGTCCAAATATTTATTTACTTTAGAATGTTAATTTTTTTAATTCATTTCGTGAAAATTATGACGGGCCATACGAGTACACCTGTATTATTTGGTACATACAAATTAATCTCTTTTGTTATCCAAATTGTTTACATACGCACTAGGCACGTGCACCTCATATAATTGTGAAAATTGCTGCTTCAGCGTCTGAAACGCTGGTACTCAACGTCGCCAAGGTCGAGGCGACGCATCGGTATTCGAAGTTCTATCGCTATTAAATAAATTATTTTATTCCCGATATTCCCGATTTGTTCTTGACGTTAACAAAACTCTCCCCAATCAATTTTCGAAAAATTTCCAGCGTCGGACCGGACGTCACTTATTATCGTACGCTAATTTTTACGTTCAGTTAATCATAGTGGTGTATTTGTTCTTCACCAAACCTGCTCCGGCCAAAATCCGAAATTTTCACTGACATCATACGCTTAAGTATTGTGTGCGTGCTTATACACGATTTACACTATTTATTTTACGTACATTGCGTTCATGGTTCTGCATTATTTATAACTAAGATGGAGCAGTTTGAAAATCTAATAGTAAGCGGAGAACAAATACCACCATGTATAATTCCCGTGAAAAGTGATGGAAATAGTCTTTCTTACTATCTTTCCTATTGCATTTTTAATACCGGAAATAGAGCTCAAGAGCGAAGAATAACTTCGACTTTTTTTTATACATAATTCCTAAATACTTCGTTTTTATGGTGTAAAATTTTGTATCTATATATTTCAACATTGTCTTTAACGTTGTCAGAGAACTAAATGGGAATAATTTGGAATAATTTAGCTTCTATGTCAACTCTCCTTCTCTTGAAACTTTGGAAAACAACGACAAAATTCTTTAGGGCGCCTGGATTTGAAAATATAACTCTGTGTAATAAGTTTAGACTGACTAGAGTGAAAAGAAAGGAGCTTGCATCCAGAAACGAAATTAAATGAAACACTTGAAGTTGAAATATTTGTTTGTAATTCGTCACAAGTCCATGAGGGAATGCGTGTTAATGTAAACAAATGTGAGTTTATTGGAGAGGCCGAATAAGATTTTTACATTATTGAAGCAGCTGGAGCCTGCCACGTCAAGGGCAAGGTCAGAAACGTGAAAAGGCGATGCTCGATTTAGTTTGATTGAGTGTCTATGCAGAAATTCGCACATACCAAGCGTTGGATAAGCCTTTCTTATCGTTTCTTAGAATTCGAGAATTGCTGGTTCAGCGTGTGGAGCAGTACTCGATCGCGGTGTTTAATTTTAACACAACTACAATTGTGAAAATTGCTGCTCCAGCGTCGGAAACTGTTCGCAAAGTCGCCAAATTCGATGAGGCCACGCATCAGTGTTCGAAGGTCTACCGCTATCAAATAAAGTATTTTAATTTAACATTTGATCCTCGCGTTAACCAAATCTGCCCCCAATCAATTTTCGAAAAATTATCAGCATCGGACCGGACTCCACTTATATTTGTGCGCTAATTTTTACGTATAGTTAATGATAGTGGTGTATTTGTTTTTCACCAAATTTGCCCCGAAATTTTCATCGTTGTATGTACCTGATATCACTGACATTCATACCAGCGGTGTAAGCGCTAAATTTTCGTGAACAAATCTGAAAAATTCATAATTCTGCAACTGAATTACAGAACTAATTTTGTGTTCGATAGTAAATTTATACTTGGAGTGGCACTGCCAACCCTGCCACCCCTGACGAGCCCCACTGCTGACTACTTTCCTTCCAGAAAAATTTTTGAAATCAGCGGCAAAATAAATTTAGGGCATTTGGATGTGAAAATATTACTATGTAATAAGTTCAGACTGACAAGAGTGAAAAAAACCGTTGCATCCAGAAACGAAATCAAATGGAACACTTGAAATTTAACAACGGTGGTATTAATCGGGTTTGTTGACCGTGTTCCATGCGAAGTTCCATGAGGGGGGGTGTAGTGAGCGCCCCGAGAGGCTAACTCAGCAAGTGATCCCCATGAATCTCTGCCAAACGTTTCGTCCACAGCTGCGGTGGACATCTTCAGTGGCGGTGTGGTCGTGGTCGAAGTACTCTCCCAGCTGTCACAGTCGCGACTGGCACATCATCACTTTGCGCAGCTCTATATATAGCCTCAGATCGGTTATGCATCGTTCCGGGTGGGCGTGTCCCTGCATTCGTCAAAGGTGGTGACGTCACTCTTCTCGTTGTCATGGTTGGCTGCCAACTCCTATCCATTTTTAATCCTTCACCCTTCTTATTGAAATTGTTCTGGTGTTTGAAAATTTCAATCGCTTCTCGGTGTAGACGAGCGTAGTAGTGTGAGGTGGACGCCAATCGTTCAGTCTCCTCAAACCGTATCTGATGGTCTCCCTCAGAAAGAGCGTGTTCAGCTACCGACGATTTCTCCACTTCACCCAGACGACAGTTCCTCTTGTGTTCCGTCAAGCGCGTCTTGATGCTTCTCTTTGTTGTACCTACATAAACAGATCCACACGAACACGGAATTTTGTATACCCCAGCTGACGACAAGGGATCTCTGGGATCTTTCGCCGAACCCAGTAGTCCTCGGATCTGTGTCGTGGGTTTAAAGATGGTCTTAATATTATTACGGTTCAATAGTCGGCCAATGCGGTCTGTCACATTCCGCACATATGGTAAAAAGGCCGTTCCTGCAAACTCAGTTGTGTTATCAGTTGTAGGTCTCACCGACGTCCTTGGGTGTATAGATCTTCTTATATCTTTTGAGGAGTATCCATTGGCTTGTAGCATCTTGTCCAAGTGGTCAAGTTCACCCTTAAGATGTTGTGGTTCGCAGATCTTAGTGGCTCGACTAACCAAGGTCTTGATCACCGCTCTTTTTTGGGATGGATGATGGTTGGACTCCTTGTTGAGGTACCTATCTGTGTGGGTAGGTTTTCGATATACCTGGTGGCCTAGGGACCCATCATGTTTCCTGTTCACTAGAACGTCAAGGAACGGTAGGCAACGATCTCTCTCTTTCTCCATTGTGAATTGGATTCGCGGATTTTGTTGGTTAATGTGGTCCATGAATTCCTGTAGCGCTGCTTCACCGTGGTCCCAGATGATAAATGTGTCGTCCACATAACGGAACCAGCACTTGGGTTTCTTCGGTGCCGTTTGAAGCGCTTCTTTCTCAAACGCCTCCATGAAGAAATTAGCCACCACAGGGCTCAGTGGACTTCCCATGGCCACGCCATCCAGCTGTTCGTAGTAGGCGTTGTCGTACTTAAAATATGTTGTTGTTAGTACATATTGGAAAATATTTATAATATCCGTGGGAAAGAGTGTCCTTATGCAAACCAATGCATCCTTGACTGGAACCATCGTAAACAGCGAGACTACGTCGAAACTGACCAATATGTCTTCAGGGCCAAGGCGAAGTGGTTTGATCTTCTCCACAAAATGGGCTGAGTCTCTGATGTAGGAGTCTGTATGTCCGATGTGAGGTTGCAGCAAACCCGCCAAGTATTTGGCGACTCCATAAGTCGGAGAGTCGATGGTACTGACAATGGGGCGAAGAGGTACGTCTGGCTTATGTATCTTCGGCAAGCCGTAGAGTCGAGGTGGAAGTGCTTCCGATTTTCGAATCTTCAGCTTCATCTCATCCGGAATTGACGCCACTTTAATCAGATTATTCGTTTGCCTGAGGATACGAGCCGTGGGGTCCCGTGAGAGTTTTTTATAGGTTAATGGATCCAGGATGTCGTCCATCTTCCGTCTGTAGTCTCTGGTGTTAAGTACTGTGGTGGCGTTCCCTTTGTCTGCAGCTAAAATCATAATATCCTTGTTGTTTCTTAATGTTCTTAACGCTGCTTTCTCCTTCGCCTTAAGGTTGCCCAATGGTGGTTTGGCCCTCTGTAAGATTCTGGCCGATTCGCGGCGCACTTCCTCGGCTTTATCAGATGTTAATTTTCGAATTCCGGCCTCAATGTTTGAGATGATGTCTTCTACCGGCAAAGTTTTGGGAACCACTGCAAAATTACCTCCCTTGGCCAGGATCTCCGTTTCTTCTGTGGACAAGGTGTAATCGGACATATTGATCACAGTGCGCTGTTTATCCAGCGTCGGAACTGAAGGTCTTTGTGCTATGTGTCTACTGAATTTCCTTATCTGTGTTTCCCTGCTGTATCCCATGGTAGCTTCAAACGTGCCGTAAGTTATTCTATCGACCTTGTCCCAGTCTTCTCCATTTAAAGTGTTGCCCAGCTTAACGTGTATTCCCAACAGTTGTCTTGCGTTCTTGTCAAGATCTTTCCGAGTTTGATGGATCCGTTCCCGTAGCAGGGCTTTCTCTGTTCTATCGTAGATGCGATGAGCTTTCGCCGTGTGTAAGTATCGCTTTTGCTGTAAAAAACGCGGTGTGATGTTGCCGTCGCGGCAGCGAAGCAAAAAGGTCAGTGAAGATAGTAATTGACCCTTCTTTTTACGCAAGCCTTCAAAGCGACGAATAAGATGGTAGGCCTCCTCCCCGTAGAGGCGATTTATAAAAGTGTGTAGGCTTTCACGGTCGGTGTTGTCAACAACGGTGGTATTAATCGGGTTTGTTGACCGTGTTCCATGCGAAGTTCCATGAGGGGGGGTGTAGTGAGCGCCCCGAGAGGCTAACTCAGCAAGTGATCCCCATGAATCTCTGCCAAACGTTTCGTCCACAGCTGCGGTGGACATCTTCAGTGGCGGTGTGGTCGTGGTCGAAGTACTCTCCCAGCTGTCACAGTCGCGACTGGCACATCATCACTTTGCGCAGCTCTATATATAGCCTCAGATCGGTTATGCATCGTTCCGGGTGGGCGTGTCCCTGCATTCGTCAAAGGTGGTGACGTCACTCTTCTCGTTGTCATGGTTGGCTGCCAACTCCTATCCATTTTTAATCCTTCACCCTTCTTATTGAAATTGTTCTGGTGTTTGAAAATTTCAATCGCTTCTCGGTGTAGACGAGCGTAGTAGTGTGAGGTGGACGCCAATCGTTCAGTCTCCTCAAACCGTATCTGATGGTCTCCCTCAGAAAGAGCGTGTTCAGCTACCGACGATTTCTCCACTTCACCCAGACGACAGTTCCTCTTGTGTTCCGTCAAGCGCGTCTTGATGCTTCTCTTTGTTGTACCTACATAAACAGATCCACACGAACACGGAATTTTGTATACCCCAGCTGACGACAAGGGATCTCTGGGATCTTTCGCCGAACCCAGTAGTCCTCGGATCTGTGTCGTGGGTTTAAAGATGGTCTTAATATTATTACGGTTCAATAGTCGGCCAATGCGGTCTGTCACATTCCGCACATATGGTAAAAAGGCCGTTCCTGCAAACTCAGTTGTGTTATCAGTTGTAGGTCTCACCGACGTCCTTGGGTGTATAGATCTTCTTATATCTTTTGAGGAGTATCCATTGGCTTGTAGCATCTTGTCCAAGTGGTCAAGTTCACCCTTAAGATGTTGTGGTTCGCAGATCTTAGTGGCTCGACTAACCAAGGTCTTGATCACCGCTCTTTTTTGGGATGGATGATGGTTGGACTCCTTGTTGAGGTACCTATCTGTGTGGGTAGGTTTTCGATATACCTGGTGGCCTAGGGACCCATCATGTTTCCTGTTCACTAGAACGTCAAGGAACGGTAGGCAACGATCTCTCTCTTTCTCCATTGTGAATTGGATTCGCGGATTTTGTTGGTTAATGTGGTCCATGAATTCCTGTAGCGCTGCTTCACCGTGGTCCCAGATGATAAATGTGTCGTCCACATAACGGAACCAGCACTTGGGTTTCTTCGGTGCCGTTTGAAGCGCTTCTTTCTCAAACGCCTCCATGAAGAAATTAGCCACCACAGGGCTCAGTGGACTTCCCATGGCCACGCCATCCAGCTGTTCGTAGTAGGCGTTGTCGTACTTAAAATATGTTGTTGTTAGTACATATTGGAAAATATTTATAATATCCGTGGGAAAGAGTGTCCTTATGCAAACCAATGCATCCTTGACTGGAACCATCGTAAACAGCGAGACTACGTCGAAACTGACCAATATGTCTTCAGGGCCAAGGCGAAGTGGTTTGATCTTCTCCACAAAATGGGCTGAGTCTCTGATGTAGGAGTCTGTATGTCCGATGTGAGGTTGCAGCAAACCCGCCAAGTATTTGGCGACTCCATAAGTCGGAGAGTCGATGGTACTGACAATGGGGCGAAGAGGTACGTCTGGCTTATGTATCTTCGGCAAGCCGTAGAGTCGAGGTGGAAGTGCTTCCGATTTTCGAATCTTCAGCTTCATCTCATCCGGAATTGACGCCACTTTAATCAGATTATTCGTTTGCCTGAGGATACGAGCCGTGGGGTCCCGTGAGAGTTTTTTATAGGTTAATGGATCCAGGATGTCGTCCATCTTCCGTCTGTAGTCTCTGGTGTTAAGTACTGTGGTGGCGTTCCCTTTGTCTGCAGCTAAAATCATAATATCCTTGTTGTTTCTTAATGTTCTTAACGCTGCTTTCTCCTTCGCCTTAAGGTTGCCCAATGGTGGTTTGGCCCTCTGTAAGATTCTGGCCGATTCGCGGCGCACTTCCTCGGCTTTATCAGATGTTAATTTTCGAATTCCGGCCTCAATGTTTGAGATGATGTCTTCTACCGGCAAAGTTTTGGGAACCACTGCAAAATTACCTCCCTTGGCCAGGATCTCCGTTTCTTCTGTGGACAAGGTGTAATCGGACATATTGATCACAGTGCGCTGTTTATCCAGCGTCGGAACTGAAGGTCTTTGTGCTATGTGTCTACTGAATTTCCTTATCTGTGTTTCCCTGCTGTATCCCATGGTAGCTTCAAACGTGCCGTAAGTTATTCTATCGACCTTGTCCCAGTCTTCTCCATTTAAAGTGTTGCCCAGCTTAACGTGTATTCCCAACAGTTGTCTTGCGTTCTTGTCAAGATCTTTCCGAGTTTGATGGATCCGTTCCCGTAGCAGGGCTTTCTCTGTTCTATCGTAGATGCGATGAGCTTTCGCCGTGTGTAAGTATCGCTTTTGCTGTAAAAAACGCGGTGTGATGTTGCCGTCGCGGCAGCGAAGCAAAAAGGTCAGTGAAGATAGTAATTGACCCTTCTTTTTACGCAAGCCTTCAAAGCGACGAATAAGATGGTAGGCCTCCTCCCCGTAGAGGCGATTTATAAAAGTGTGTAGGCTTTCACGGTCGGTGTTGTCAACAACGGTGGTATTAATCGGGTTTGTTGACCGTGTTCCATGCGAAGTTCCATGAGGGGGGGTGTAGTGAGCGCCCCGAGAGGCTAACTCAGCAAGTGATCCCCATGAATCTCTGCCAAACGTTTCGTCCACAGCTGCGGTGGACATCTTCAGTGGCGGTGTGGTCGTGGTCGAAGTACTCTCCCAGCTGTCACAGTCGCGACTGGCACATCATCACTTTGCGCAGCTCTATATATAGCCTCAGATCGGTTATGCATCGTTCCGGGTGGGCGTGTCCCTGCATTCGTCAAAGGTGGTGACGTCACTCTTCTCGTTGTCATGGTTGGCTGCCAACTCCTATCCATTTTTAATCCTTCACCCTTCTTATTGAAATTGTTCTGGTGTTTGAAAATTTCAATCGCTTCTCGGTGTAGACGAGCGTAGTAGTGTGAGGTGGACGCCAATCGTTCAGTCTCCTCAAACCGTATCTGATGGTCTCCCTCAGAAAGAGCGTGTTCAGCTACCGACGATTTCTCCACTTCACCCAGACGACAGTTCCTCTTGTGTTCCGTCAAGCGCGTCTTGATGCTTCTCTTTGTTGTACCTACATAAACAGATCCACACGAACACGGAATTTTGTATACCCCAGCTGACGACAAGGGATCTCTGGGATCTTTCGCCGAACCCAGTAGTCCTCGGATCTGTGTCGTGGGTTTAAAGATGGTCTTAATATTATTACGGTTCAATAGTCGGCCAATGCGGTCTGTCACATTCCGCACATATGGTAAAAAGGCCGTTCCTGCAAACTCAGTTGTGTTATCAGTTGTAGGTCTCACCGACGTCCTTGGGTGTATAGATCTTCTTATATCTTTTGAGGAGTATCCATTGGCTTGTAGCATCTTGTCCAAGTGGTCAAGTTCACCCTTAAGATGTTGTGGTTCGCAGATCTTAGTGGCTCGACTAACCAAGGTCTTGATCACCGCTCTTTTTTGGGATGGATGATGGTTGGACTCCTTGTTGAGGTACCTATCTGTGTGGGTAGGTTTTCGATATACCTGGTGGCCTAGGGACCCATCATGTTTCCTGTTCACTAGAACGTCAAGGAACGGTAGGCAACGATCTCTCTCTTTCTCCATTGTGAATTGGATTCGCGGATTTTGTTGGTTAATGTGGTCCATGAATTCCTGTAGCGCTGCTTCACCGTGGTCCCAGATGATAAATGTGTCGTCCACATAACGGAACCAGCACTTGGGTTTCTTCGGTGCCGTTTGAAGCGCTTCTTTCTCAAACGCCTCCATGAAGAAATTAGCCACCACAGGGCTCAGTGGACTTCCCATGGCCACGCCATCCAGCTGTTCGTAGTAGGCGTTGTCGTACTTAAAATATGTTGTTGTTAGTACATATTGGAAAATATTTATAATATCCGTGGGAAAGAGTGTCCTTATGCAAACCAATGCATCCTTGACTGGAACCATCGTAAACAGCGAGACTACGTCGAAACTGACCAATATGTCTTCAGGGCCAAGGCGAAGTGGTTTGATCTTCTCCACAAAATGGGCTGAGTCTCTGATGTAGGAGTCTGTATGTCCGATGTGAGGTTGCAGCAAACCCGCCAAGTATTTGGCGACTCCATAAGTCGGAGAGTCGATGGTACTGACAATGGGGCGAAGAGGTACGTCTGGCTTATGTATCTTCGGCAAGCCGTAGAGTCGAGGTGGAAGTGCTTCCGATTTTCGAATCTTCAGCTTCATCTCATCCGGAATTGACGCCACTTTAATCAGATTATTCGTTTGCCTGAGGATACGAGCCGTGGGGTCCCGTGAGAGTTTTTTATAGGTTAATGGATCCAGGATGTCGTCCATCTTCCGTCTGTAGTCTCTGGTGTTAAGTACTGTGGTGGCGTTCCCTTTGTCTGCAGCTAAAATCATAATATCCTTGTTGTTTCTTAATGTTCTTAACGCTGCTTTCTCCTTCGCCTTAAGGTGCTACAAGCCAATGGATACTCCTCAAAAGATATAAGAAGATCTATACACCCAAGGACGTCGGTGAGACCTACAACTGATAACACAACTGAGTTTGCAGGAACGGCCTTTTTACCATATGTGCGGAATGTGACAGACCGCATTGGCCGACTATTGAACCGTAATAATATTAAGACCATCTTTAAACCCACGACACAGATCCGAGGACTACTGGGTTCGGCGAAAGATCCCAGAGATCCCTTGTCGTCAGCTGGGGTATACAAAATTCCGTGTTCGTGTGGATCTGTTTATGTAGGTACAACAAAGAGAAGCATCAAGACGCGCTTGACGGAACACAAGAGGAACTGTCGTCTGGGTGAAGTGGAGAAATCGTCGGTAGCTGAACACGCTCTTTCTGAGGGAGACCATCAGATACGGTTTGAGGAGACTGAACGATTGGCGTCCACCTCACACTACTACGCTCGTCTACACCGAGAAGCGATTGAAATTTTCAAACACCAGAACAATTTCAATAAGAAGGGTGAAGGATTAAAAATGGATAGGAGTTGGCAGCCAACCATGACAACGAGAAGAGTGACGTCACCACCTTTGACGAATGCAGGGACACGCCCACCCGGAACGATGCATAACCGATCTGAGGCTATATATAGAGCTGCGCAAAGTGATGATGTGCCAGTCGCGACTGTGACAGCTGGGAGAGTACTTCGACCACGACCACACCGCCACTGAAGATGTCCACCGCAGCTGTGGACGAAACGTTTGGCAGAGATTCATGGGGATCACTTGCTGAGTTAGCCTCTCGGGGCGCTCACTACACCCCCCCTCATGGAACTTCGCATGGAACACGGTCAACAAACCCGATTAATACCACCGTTGTTGACAACACCGACCGTGAAAGCCTACACACTTTTATAAATCGCCTCTACGGGGAGGAGGCCTACCATCTTATTCGTCGCTTTGAAGGCTTGCGTAAAAAGAAGGGTCAATTACTATCTTCACTGACCTTTTTGCTTCGCTGCCGCGACGGCAACATCACACCGCATTTTTTACAGCAAAAGCGATACTTACACACGGCGAAAGCTCATCGCATCTACGATAGAACAGAGAAAGCCCTGCTACGGGAACGGATCCATCAAACTCGGAAAGATCTTGACAAGAACGCAAGACAACTGTTGGGAATACACGTTAAGCTGGGCAACACTTTAAATGGAGAAGACTGGGACAAGGTCGATAGAATAACTTACGGCACGTTTGAAGCTACCATGGGATACAGCAGGGAAACACAGATAAGGAAATTCAGTAGACACATAGCACAAAGACCTTCAGTTCCGACGCTGGATAAACAGCGCACTGTGATCAATATGTCCGATTACACCTTGTCCACAGAAGAAACGGAGATCCTGGCCAAGGGAGGTAATTTTGCAGTGGTTCCCAAAACTTTGCCGGTAGAAGACATCATCTCAAACATTGAGGCCGGAATTCGAAAATTAACATCTGATAAAGCCGAGGAAGTGCGCCGCGAATCGGCCAGAATCTTACAGAGGGCCAAACCACCATTGGGCAACCTTAAGGCGAAGGAGAAAGCAGCGTTAAGAACATTAAGAAACAACAAGGATATTATGATTTTAGCTGCAGACAAAGGGAACGCCACCACAGTACTTAACACCAGAGACTACAGACGGAAGATGGACGACATCCTGGATCCATTAACCTATAAAAAACTCTCACGGGACCCCACGGCTCGTATCCTCAGGCAAACGAATAATCTGATTAAAGTGGCGTCAATTCCGGATGAGATGAAGCTGAAGATTCGAAAATCGGAAGCACTTCCACCTCGACTCTACGGCTTGCCGAAGATACATAAGCCAGACGTACCTCTTCGCCCCATTGTCAGTACCATCGACTCTCCGACTTATGGAGTCGCCAAATACTTGGCGGGTTTGCTGCAACCTCACATCGGACATACAGACTCCTACATCAGAGACTCAGCCCATTTTGTGGAGAAGATCAAACCACTTCGCCTTGGCCCTGAAGACATATTGGTCAGTTTCGACGTAGTCTCGCTGTTTACGATGGTTCCAGTCAAGGATGCATTGGTTTGCATAAGGACACTCTTTCCCACGGATATTATAAATATTTTCCAATATGTACTAACAACAACATATTTTAAGTACGACAACGCCTACTACGAACAGCTGGATGGCGTGGCCATGGGAAGTCCACTGAGCCCTGTGGTGGCTAATTTCTTCATGGAGGCGTTTGAGAAAGAAGCGCTTCAAACGGCACCGAAGAAACCCAAGTGCTGGTTCCGTTATGTGGACGACACATTTATCATCTGGGACCACGGTGAAGCAGCGCTACAGGAATTCATGGACCACATTAACCAACAAAATCCGCGAATCCAATTCACAATGGAGAAAGAGAGAGATCGTTGCCTACCGTTCCTTGACGTTCTAGTGAACAGGAAACATGATGGGTCCCTAGGCCACCAGGTATATCGAAAACCTACCCACACAGATAGGTACCTCAACAAGGAGTCCAACCATCATCCATCCCAAAAAAGAGCGGTGATCAAGACCTTGGTTAGTCGAGCCACTAAGATCTGCGAACCACAACATCTTAAGGGTGAACTTGACCACTTGGACAAGATGCTACAAGCCAATGGATACTCCTCAAAAGATATAAGAAGATCTATACACCCAAGGACGTCGGTGAGACCTACAACTGATAACACAACTGAGTTTGCAGGAACGGCCTTTTTACCATATGTGCGGAATGTGACAGACCGCATTGGCCGACTATTGAACCGTAATAATATTAAGACCATCTTTAAACCCACGACACAGATCCGAGGACTACTGGGTTCGGCGAAAGATCCCAGAGATCCCTTGTCGTCAGCTGGGGTATACAAAATTCCGTGTTCGTGTGGATCTGTTTATGTAGGTACAACAAAGAGAAGCATCAAGACGCGCTTGACGGAACACAAGAGGAACTGTCGTCTGGGTGAAGTGGAGAAATCGTCGGTAGCTGAACACGCTCTTTCTGAGGGAGACCATCAGATACGGTTTGAGGAGACTGAACGATTGGCGTCCACCTCACACTACTACGCTCGTCTACACCGAGAAGCGATTGAAATTTTCAAACACCAGAACAATTTCAATAAGAAGGGTGAAGGATTAAAAATGGATAGGAGTTGGCAGCCAACCATGACAACGAGAAGAGTGACGTCACCACCTTTGACGAATGCAGGGACACGCCCACCCGGAACGATGCATAACCGATCTGAGGCTATATATAGAGCTGCGCAAAGTGATGATGTGCCAGTCGCGACTGTGACAGCTGGGAGAGTACTTCGACCACGACCACACCGCCACTGAAGATGTCCACCGCAGCTGTGGACGAAACGTTTGGCAGAGATTCATGGGGATCACTTGCTGAGTTAGCCTCTCGGGGCGCTCACTACACCCCCCCTCATGGAACTTCGCATGGAACACGGTCAACAAACCCGATTAATACCACCGTTGTTGACAACACCGACCGTGAAAGCCTACACACTTTTATAAATCGCCTCTACGGGGAGGAGGCCTACCATCTTATTCGTCGCTTTGAAGGCTTGCGTAAAAAGAAGGGTCAATTACTATCTTCACTGACCTTTTTGCTTCGCTGCCGCGACGGCAACATCACACCGCGTTTTTTACAGCAAAAGCGATACTTACACACGGCGAAAGCTCATCGCATCTACGATAGAACAGAGAAAGCCCTGCTACGGGAACGGATCCATCAAACTCGGAAAGATCTTGACAAGAACGCAAGACAACTGTTGGGAATACACGTTAAGCTGGGCAACACTTTAAATGGAGAAGACTGGGACAAGGTCGATAGAATAACTTACGGCACGTTTGAAGCTACCATGGGATACAGCAGGGAAACACAGATAAGGAAATTCAGTAGACACATAGCACAAAGACCTTCAGTTCCGACGCTGGATAAACAGCGCACTGTGATCAATATGTCCGATTACACCTTGTCCACAGAAGAAACGGAGATCCTGGCCAAGGGAGGTAATTTTGCAGTGGTTCCCAAAACTTTGCCGGTAGAAGACATCATCTCAAACATTGAGGCCGGAATTCGAAAATTAACATCTGATAAAGCCGAGGAAGTGCGCCGCGAATCGGCCAGAATCTTACAGAGGGCCAAACCACCATTGGGCAACCTTAAGGCGAAGGAGAAAGCAGCGTTAAGAACATTAAGAAACAACAAGGATATTATGATTTTAGCTGCAGACAAAGGGAACGCCACCACAGTACTTAACACCAGAGACTACAGACGGAAGATGGACGACATCCTGGATCCATTAACCTATAAAAAACTCTCACGGGACCCCACGGCTCGTATCCTCAGGCAAACGAATAATCTGATTAAAGTGGCGTCAATTCCGGATGAGATGAAGCTGAAGATTCGAAAATCGGAAGCACTTCCACCTCGACTCTACGGCTTGCCGAAGATACATAAGCCAGACGTACCTCTTCGCCCCATTGTCAGTACCATCGACTCTCCGACTTATGGAGTCGCCAAATACTTGGCGGGTTTGCTGCAACCTCACATCGGACATACAGACTCCTACATCAGAGACTCAGCCCATTTTGTGGAGAAGATCAAACCACTTCGCCTTGGCCCTGAAGACATATTGGTCAGTTTCGACGTAGTCTCGCTGTTTACGATGGTTCCAGTCAAGGATGCATTGGTTTGCATAAGGACACTCTTTCCCACGGATATTATAAATATTTTCCAATATGTACTAACAACAACATATTTTAAGTACGACAACGCCTACTACGAACAGCTGGATGGCGTGGCCATGGGAAGTCCACTGAGCCCTGTGGTGGCTAATTTCTTCATGGAGGCGTTTGAGAAAGAAGCGCTTCAAACGGCACCGAAGAAACCCAAGTGCTGGTTCCGTTATGTGGACGACACATTTATCATCTGGGACCACGGTGAAGCAGCGCTACAGGAATTCATGGACCACATTAACCAACAAAATCCGCGAATCCAATTCACAATGGAGAAAGAGAGAGATCGTTGCCTACCGTTCCTTGACGTTCTAGTGAACAGGAAACATGATGGGTCCCTAGGCCACCAGGTATATCGAAAACCTACCCACACAGATAGGTACCTCAACAAGGAGTCCAACCATCATCCATCCCAAAAAAGAGCGGTGATCAAGACCTTGGTTAGTCGAGCCACTAAGATCTGCGAACCACAACATCTTAAGGGTGAACTTGACCACTTGGACAAGATGCTACAAGCCAATGGATACTCCTCAAAAGATATAAGAAGATCTATACACCCAAGGACGTCGGTGAGACCTACAACTGATAACACAACTGAGTTTGCAGGAACGGCCTTTTTACCATATGTGCGGAATGTGACAGACCGCATTGGCCGACTATTGAACCGTAATAATATTAAGACCATCTTTAAACCCACGACACAGATCCGAGGACTACTGGGTTCGGCGAAAGATCCCAGAGATCCCTTGTCGTCAGCTGGGGTATACAAAATTCCGTGTTCGTGTGGATCTGTTTATGTAGGTACAACAAAGAGAAGCATCAAGACGCGCTTGACGGAACACAAGAGGAACTGTCGTCTGGGTGAAGTGGAGAAATCGTCGGTAGCTGAACACGCTCTTTCTGAGGGAGACCATCAGATACGGTTTGAGGAGACTGAACGATTGGCGTCCACCTCACACTACTACGCTCGTCTACACCGAGAAGCGATTGAAATTTTCAAACACCAGAACAATTTCAATAAGAAGGGTGAAGGATTAAAAATGGATAGGAGTTGGCAGCCAACCATGACAACGAGAAGAGTGACGTCACCACCTTTGACGAATGCAGGGACACGCCCACCCGGAACGATGCATAACCGATCTGAGGCTATATATAGAGCTGCGCAAAGTGATGATGTGCCAGTCGCGACTGTGACAGCTGGGAGAGTACTTCGACCACGACCACACCGCCACTGAAGATGTCCACCGCAGCTGTGGACGAAACGTTTGGCAGAGATTCATGGGGATCACTTGCTGAGTTAGCCTCTCGGGGCGCTCACTACACCCCCCCTCATGGAACTTCGCATGGAACACGGTCAACAAACCCGATTAATACCACCGTTGTTGACAACACCGACCGTGAAAGCCTACACACTTGAAATTTAGATATTTGTTTGTAATTCGTCACAGGTCCATGAAGGCATACATGTTAATGTAAACAAGTGTTAGTTTGTCGGAGATGCCGAATGTCAGCGTGTAAAACGGTTTCTGACCGTGATCCATGCCCTAAATAGGATTTATGAATAGTTAGGGTGCCTGCACTAAATACGTCGTCACGGTGGGATTCGAACATAAGTGATGGCGACATGTATATGACCTAAATATCAACAATACCAGCCTAAATATGGATTTAAGAGGGCATTATACTTTTTGACTCCGAACGATACAGACGCGTTCCTCTGTTACTCTGAATATTATATTATTTTTGTTATTAAACAATTAAATTAGTGAGACTTTCGTTTATTTTCTGACACGAATAAGATTTTTACACCCACCACATTCCCGTCAAAATATTTATTTACTTTAGTATGTTAATTCATTTTGTGCAAATTATGACGGGCCAGTCGAGTACACCTGCGCGAGTATTATTTGGTAATCCAAATTCTTTTAATACGCACTAGGCACGTGCACCTAATATAATTGTTAAAATTGCTGCTTCAGCGTCTGGAACGCTGGTACTCAACGTGGCCAAGGTCGAGGCGACGCATCAGTATTCGAAGTTCTATCGCTATTAAATTAATTTTTTTAATATAATATTCCCGATTTGTTCTTGACGTTAAGTAAATATCTCCCCAATCGATTTTCGAAAAATTACCATCGTCGTACCAGTCTCCACTTATATACCGTACGCTAATTTTTACGTTCATTTAATGATAGTGGTGTATTTGATCTTCACCAAACCTGCTCCGGCCAAAATCCGAAATTTGCAGTTTTACCGGATTTCACTGACATCATAAGTAATGTGTGCTTATACACGACTAGCTGAATATACCCGGCGTTGCCCGGACGTAGATTAAATAAACGCAGTGTTGACAAAAGTGGTGTATTTGTGATGTAGACTAATCGACATTATAATACAATTAAACAGGAATGCTCTACTTTTCCAATCACAAAATAAACAAATTTGCTGAAATTAACCTGCATTGCCAGGACCGGGTACTTCAATATGATTTGGAATATGACGATAATTTCGTTTCTGGGTGCAAGCTCCTTTTTTTTCACTCTTTTTCACTCTTCAAGAGAAGGAGAGTTGACAGAGAAGCTGAACTATTCCAAATTATTCCCATTTAGTTCTCTAACAACGTTAAAGAATGTCGTCGAAGAATGTTGAAATATATAAATAAATAATTTCACACCAAAAACGATGTATTTGGTGTAGTTTCGGATGATAAGGTTTTTTTTGGGAATTGTTTTGAATGGTTATTGATGGTTGGCGGGGTTTAGCTTTGGCGGATTAAACGAAACTTTTGGTAATTTTAATGCGATTGGGTTTAGTTTGGCTTGGTAAGAAGTGGTTGGGGTGATATAGCGGAAGTCGAAGTAATTTATGCGAGTTTAGCGTAGTTTGCTTGTAATTCGTAATTTTTTTACATTTTAGGTTGATGTGGGGTAGTTTGGAATGGCAAGTGTATGATTTTTGAGAGTAGTTTGGAATGGTACATTATGTTTAGGGGTTTTTAACGTATTCAGGTAAAATATACAGAAAATTTGGTAATTTTAAAATGAACAATTATAGTGCGAACCTCTTGAGCTCTATTTTCGGTAATAAAATGCAATAGGAAAGATAGTAAAAAAGACTATTTCCATCACTTTTCAGAGGAATTATACGTGCTGGTATTTGTACCCCGCTTACTATTCCTCCATCTTAGTTATAAATAATGCAGAACAATAATGAACACAATGTACATAAAATAAATAGTGTAAATCGTGTATAAGCACACATTACTTATGATGTCAGTGAAATCCGGTAAAACTGCAAATTTCGGATTTTGGCCGGAGCAGGTTTGGTGAAGATCAAATACACCACTATCATTAAATGAACGTAAAAATTAGCGTACGGTATATAAGTGGAGTCCGGTACGACGATGGTAATTTTTCGAAAATCGATTGGGGAGATATTTACTTAAAGTCAAGAACAAATCGGGAATATTATATTAAAAAAATTTATTTAATAGCGATAGAACTTCGAATACTGATGCGTCACCTCGACCTTGGCGACGTTGAGTACCAGCGTTCCAGACGCTGAAGCAACAATTTTAACAATTATATTAGGTGCACGTGCCTAGTGCGTATTAAAAGAATTTGGATTACCAAATAATACTCGCGCAGGTGTACTCGACTGGCCCGTCATAATTTGCACAAAATGAATTAACATACTAAAGTATATAAATATTTTGACGGGAATGTGGTGGGTGTAAAAATCTTATTCGGCCTCTCCGACAAACTAACACTTGTTTACATTAACATGCATGCCTTCATGGACCTGTGACGAATTACAAACAAATATCTAAATTTCAAGTGTTCCATTTGATTTCGTTTCTGGATGCAAGCGGTTTTTTTCACTCTTGTCAGTCTGAACTTATTACATAGTGATATATTTACATCCAGGTGCCCTAAATTTATTTTGCCGCTGATTTCAAAAATTTTTCTGGAAGGAAAGTAGTCAGCAGTGGGGCTCGTCAGGGGTGGCAGGGTTGGCAGTGCCACTCCAAGTATAAATTTACTATCGAACACAAAATTAGTTCTGTAATTCAGTTGCAGAATTATGAATTTTTCAGATATTTTCACGAAAATTTAGCGCTTATGGTATGAATGTCAGTGATATCTGGTACATACAACGGTGAAAATTTCGGGGCAAATTTGGTGAAAAACAAATACACCACTATCATTAACTAAACGTAAAAATTAGCGTACAAATATAAGTGGAGTCCGGTCCGATGCTGATAATTTTTCGAAAATTGATTGGGGGCAGATTTGGTTAACGCGAGGATCAAATGTTAAATTAAAATACTTTATTTGATAGCGGTAGACCTTCGAACACTGATGCGTCGCCTCATCGAATTTGGCGACTTTGCGAACAGTTTCCGACGCTGGAGCAGCAATTTTCACAATTGTTGTTGTGTTAAAATTAAACACCGCGATCGAGTACTGCTCCACACGCTGAACCAGCAATTCTCGAATTCTAAGAAACGATAAGAAAGGCTTATCCAACGCTTGGTATGTGCGAATTTCTGCATAGACACTCAATCAAACTAAATCGAGTATCGCCTTTTCACGTTTCTGACCTTGCCCTTGACGTGGCAGGCTCCAGCTGCTTCAATAATGTAAAAATCTTATTCGGCCTCTCCAATAAACTCACATTTGTTTACATTAACACGCATTCCCTCATGGACTTGTGACGAATTACAAACAAATATTTCAACTTCAAGTGTTTCATTTAATTTCGTTTCTGGATGCAAGCTCCTTTCTTTTCACTCTAGTCAGTCTAAACTTATTACACAGAGTTATATTTTCAAATCCCGGCGCCCTAAAGAATTTTGTCGTTGTTTTCAAAAGTTTCAAGAGAAGGAGAGTTGACATAGAAGCTAAATTATTCCAAATTATTCCCATTTAGTTCTCTGACAACGTTAAAGACAATGTTGAAATATATAAATACAACATTTTACACCATAAAAACGAAGTATTTAGGAATTATGTATAAAAAAAGTCGAAGTTATTCTTCGCTCTTGAGCTCTATTTCCGGTATTAAAAATGCAATAGGAAAGATAGTAAGAAAGACTATTTCCATCACTTTTCACGGGAATTATACGTGGTGGTATTTGTTCTCCGCTTACTATTAGATTTTCAAACTGCTCCATCTTAGTTATAAATAATGCAGAACAATAATGAACGCAATGTGCGTAAAATAAATAGTGTAAATAAATCGTGTATAAGCATACAATACTTAAGCGTGTGATGTCAGTGAAAATTTCGGATTTCGGCCGGAGCAGGTTTGGTGAAGAACAAATACACCACTATCATTAACTGAACGTAAAAATTAGCGTACGAAAATAAGTGAAGTCCGGTCCGACGCTGGAAATTTTTCGAAAATCGATTGGGGAGAGTTTTGGTTAACGGCAAGAACAAATCGGGAATATTATATTAAAATAATTTATTTAATAGCGATAGAACTTTGAATACCGATGCGTCGCCTCGACCTTGGCGACGTTGAGTACCAGCGATCCAGACGCTGAAGCAGCAATTTTCACAATTATATGAGGTGCACGTGCCTAGTGCGTATAAAAACAATTTGGATAACAAAAGAGATTAATTTGTATGTACCAAATAATACTCGCACAGGTGTACTCGTATGGCCCGTCATAATTTTCACAAAATCAATTTAAGAAATTAACATTCTAAAGTAAATAAATTTTTTGACAGGAATGTTAAAAATCTTATTCGGTCTCTCCGACAAACTAACACTTGTTTACGTTAACATGCATTCCTTCATGGACCTGTGACGAATTACAAACAAATATCGAAATTTCAAGTGTTCCATGTCAGTCTGAACTTATTACACAGTGATATTTTCACATTCAGGCGCCCTAAATTATTTTGACGTTGATTTATAAAGTTTCCCTGGAAGGAGAGTAGTCAGCAGGTGCCTCGTCAGGGGTAGGAGGGTTGGCAGTGCCACTCCAAGTATAAATTTACTATCGAACACAAAGATAGTTCTGATTCAATTGCAGAATTTCGAATTTTTCAGATATTTTTACGAAACTCTAGCGCTTACACCGCCTTTATACCTCTTTAAAGTTAAAAACCATAGAGCTGTTTATACAAATGCACGCATGTTGAAAGGGTAGGGCTTGCCCCGTCAGCGTGTTGCAATTCAGAAATACCTTTATGTTTGCATCTCAACTGGAACAAATATTTATTGGAAGGTGGAAGAGAATCAAAATAGGTATCAGCATATTTAATATTCAGAATAACGACTATTAGTCGGAACAATATATTTTATGTGCAGATATTTATTAATATTTTATGATTTAATACAATAAGGCATTTATAAATAACACAACCAAATAGAAGATTTTGATTGAAAACGATTATTAATTTATGGTAGCCGAAGTAACTTAAGTGAGTTTGGCATAGCTTGCTATGTTTTGTAGCATTTTTGTAATTTTAAAGTAATTAGGCTAATTTTGGGGCGGTAAGGGGTAGCTGGGGGTGATTTATGGTAGCCGAAGTAATTTAGGTGAGTTTGGTATAGTTTGCTATGGTTTGTAGCATTTTTTGTAATTTTAAAGTGATTGGGCTTAGTTTGGGGTGGTAAGGGGTAGTCGGGGGTGATTTATGGTAGCCGAAGTAATTTAGGTGAGTTAGGCATAGTTTGCTATGGTTTGTAGCATTTTTTGTAATTTTAAAGTGATTGGGCTTATTTTGGGGTAGTAAGGGGTTGTTGGGGGTGATTTATGTTAGCCGAAGTAATTTAGGTGAGATAGGCATAGTTTTCTATGGTTTGTAGCATTTTTTTGTAATTTTAAAGTGATTGGGCTTATTTTGGGGGTGGTAAGGGGTAGTTGGGGGTGATTTATGGTAGCCGAAGTAATTTAGGTGAGTTAGGCATTGTTTGCTATGATTTGTTGAATATTTTGTAATTTTAAAGTGATTGGGCTTTTTTTGGGGTAGTAAGGGGTTGTTGGGGGTGATTTATAGAAGCCAAAGTAATTTAAGTGAGTTTGGCATAGTTTGCTATGGTTTGTAGCATTTTTTGTAATTTTAAAGTGATTGGGCTTATTTTGGGATGGTAAGGGGTAGTTGGAGGTGATTTATGGTAGCCGAAGTAATTTAGGTGAGTTAGGCATAGCTTGCTATAATTTGTTGAATATTTTGTAATTTTAAAGTGATTGGGTTTATTTTGGGGGTGGTAAGGGGTAGTTCGGGGTGATTTATGGTAGCCGAAGTAATTTAGGGGAGTTTGGCATAGTTTGCTACGGTTTGTAGAATTTTTTTGTAATTTTAAAGTGATTGGGCTTTTTTTGGGGTAGTAAGGGGTTGTTGGGGGTGATTTATAGAAGCCAAAGTAATTTAAGTGAGTTTGGCATAGTTTGCTATGGTTTGTAGCATTTTTTGTAATTTTAAAGTGATTGGGCTTATTTTGGGGTGGTAAGGGGTAGTTGGGGGTGATTTATGGTAGCCGAAGTAATTTAGGTGAGTTAGGCATAGTTTGCTATGGTTTGCAGCATTTTTTTGTAATTTTAAAGTGATTGGGCTTATTTTGGGGTAGTAAGGGGTTGTTGGGGGTGATTTATGTTAGCCGAAGTAATTTAGGTGAGTTTGGCATAGTTTGCTACGGTTTGTAGCATTTTTTGTAATTTTAAAATGATTGGGATGAGTTAGGGGTGGTAAGGGGTAGTTGGGGGTGATTTATGATAGCCGAAGTAATTTAAGTGAGTTTGGCATAGTTTGCTATGGTTTGTAGCATTTTTTGTAATTTTAAAGTGATTGGGCTTATTTTGGGGTAGTAAGGGGTTGTTGGGGGTGATTTATGTTAGCCGAAGTAATTTAGGTGAGTTAGGCATAGTTTGCTATGGTTTGTAGCATTTTTTGTAATTTTAAAGTGATTGGGATGAGTTAGGGGTGGCAAGGGGTAGTTGGGGGTGATTTATAATAGCCGAAGTAATTTAAGTGAGTTTGGCATAGTTTGGTATGGTTTGTAGAATTTTTTGTAATTTTAAAGTGATTGGGCTTATTTTGGGGTTGTAAGGGGTAGTTGGGGGTGATTTATGGTAGCCGAAGTAATTTAGGGGAGTTTGGCACAGTTTGCTACGGTTTGTAGAATTTTTTTGTAATTTTAAAGTGATTGAGCCTATTTTGGGGAGGTAAGGGGTAGTTGGGGGTGATTAATGGAAGCCGAAGTAATTTAGATGAGTTTGGCATAGTTTGATATTGCTTGTAACATTTTTTGTAATTTTAAAGTGATTGGGCTGAGTTTGGGGCGGTAAGGGGTAGTTGGGGGTGATTTATGGTAGCCGAAGTAATTTAGGTGAGTTAGGGATAGTTTGCTATGATTTGTGTCATTTTGTTTTATTTTAAAGTGAGTGGAGTTACTTGGGGTTGCTAAAGGGTGGTAAGGGATGATTTAAGATAACGGATCTAATTTATGTCAGTTTGGCTTAGTTCGGGAATTTTTTGGGGTTGATTTGGTAAAGTTTGCAGTGGTAAGAGATATTTGAGGATGTTTAATGTTGACGGATTAAATTTGGAGTGATTTGGTAATTTTTAATTGAGTCACGGATCGACATTATAATTGAAATCAAAATTATAATTGAAATATCGGCGGCCTCGCTAGGTACGGCAAAAGTATGATCACGAAAGCAGAAACTCGACGTTGAAATTGTTTAGGTTAAATAAGTGCTTTTAATGTAAACCGGTCGCCCGTCGTCGAAGTTGTTTTGGCTAGATACGTGCTTCTAACATAAACACGGTCTCCGCGATCGGATCATTTTTTGTTTATTTTAGCCGGTTTTTATTGAATTACAAAGGAACCGGGCCGAATTTCGCAAAATCCCTTCTTAGTGTTCAGTTTCGGCACATGATACACCCGTGTCTAAAATTTCAAGTCGCCAGCCCTCACGGTTTGGGCTGTAGGTTGTCGGTGAATCAGTGAATGTGTAGATGTGTAGATGAGTGTGTCAGTGAGGACACTTCGCTTTATATATATAGATTTACACTATTTATTTTATGTACATTGTGTTCATTATTGTTCTGCATTATTTATATCTAATATGGAGGAATAGTAAGCGGGGTACAAATACCACCACGTATAATTCCTCTGAAAAGTGATGGAAATAGTCTTTTTTACTATCTTTCCTATTGCATTTTATTACCGAAAATAGAGCTCAAGAGGTTCGCACTATAATTGTTCATTTTAAAATTACCAAATTTTCTGTATATTTTACCTGAATACGTTAAACACCCCTAAACATAATGTACCATTCCAAACTACTCTCAAAAATCATACACTTGCCATTCCAAACTACCCCACATCCACCTAAAATGTAAAAAAATTACGAATTACAAGCAAACTACGCTAAACTCGCATAAATTACTTCGACTTCCGCTATATCACCCCAACCACTTCTTACCAAGCCAAACTAAACCCAATCGCATTAAAATTACCAAAAGTTTCGTTGAATCCGCCAAAGCTAAACTCCGCCAACCATCAATAACCATTCAAAACAATCCCCAAAAAAAACCTTATCATCCGAAACTACACCAAATACATCGTTTTTATGGTGTGAAATTATGTATTTATATATTTCAACATTATGAAAGTATGTAGGCTTTCACGGTCGGTGTTATTAATTATAACGTTCTTCTTTGGGATTTTGGACCGTGTTCCATTTGAAGTTCCATTAGGGGGGGTGTAGTGAACGCTCCGAGGAGCTAATTCAACAAGTGACCCCAATGAATCTCCAGAATCTCCCTAATGGAACTTCAAATGGAACACGGTCCAAAATCCCAAAGAAGAACGTTATAATTATTTCAACATTCTTCGACGACATTCTTTAACGTTGTTAGAGAACTAAATGGGAATAATTTGGAATAGTTCAGCTTCTCTGTCAACTCTCCTTCTCTTGAAGAGTGAAAAAAAAGGAGCTTGCACCCAGAAACGAAATTATCGTCATTTTCCAAATCATATTGAAGTACCCGGTCCTGGCAATGCAGGTTAATTTCAGCAAATTTGTTTATTTTGTGATTGGAAAAGTAGAGCAATCCTGTTTAATTGTATTATAATCTCGATTAGTCTACATCATAAATACACCACTTTTGTCAACACTGCGTTTATTTAATCTACGTCCGGGCAACGCCGGGTACATTCAGCTAGTCACTTTATAATTACAAAAAAATGCTAAAAATCATAACAAACTATACCAGAATCACCTAAATTACTTCGGCTACCGTAAATCACCCCCAACTATCCCTTACCACAACAAACCAAACCATATCATCTTAAAATTACAAAAAAAGGTGTACAAATCATAACGAACTATGCCAGACTCACCTAAATTACTTCGGCTACTCTAAATCATCACCAACTAACGCTTACCACAACAAACTAAACCCAATCAATTTAAAATTACAAAAAAATGCTAGTAACCATGGCAAACTATGCCAAACTCACCTAAATTACTTCGGCTACCATTAATCATCACCAACTAACCCTTACCACAACAAACTAAACCCAATCACTTTTAAATTACAAAAAAATGCTACTAACCATAGCAAACTATGCCAACACACCTAAATTACTTCGGCTATCAAAAATCACCTCCAACTACACTTTACAGCAACAAACTAAGCCCAATCACTTTAAAATTACAAAAAAATGCTAAAAATCATAACAAACTATACCAGAATCACCTAAATTACTTCGGCTACCGTAAATCACCCCCAACTATTCCTTACCACAACAAACCAAACCATATCATCTTAAAATTACAAAAAAGGTGTACAAATCATAACAAACTATGCCAGACTCACCTAAATTACTTCGGCTACTCTAAATCATCACCAACTAACCCTTACCACAACAAACTAAACCCAATCACTTTTAAATTACAAAAAAATGCTACTAACCATAGCAAACTATGCCAAACTCACCTAAATTACTTCGGCTACCATAAATCATCACCAACTATCCCTTACCACAACAAACCAAACCATATCATCTTAAAATTACAAAAAAAGGTGTACAAATCATAACAAACTATGCCAGACTCACCTAAATTACTTCGGCTACTCTAAATCATCACCAAGTAACCCTTACCACAACAAACTAAACCCAATCACTTTTAAATTACAAAAAAATGCTACTAACCATAGCAAACTATGCCAAACTCACCTAAATTATTTCGGCTACCATAAATCATCACCAACTAACCCTTACCACAACAAACTAAACCCAATCACTTTTAAATTACAAAAAAATGCTACTAACCATAGCAAACTATCCCAAACTCACCTAAATTACTTCGGCTATCAAAAATCACCCCCAACTACACTTTACAGCAACAAACTAAGCCCAATCACTTTAAAATTACAAAAAAATGCTAAAAATCATAACAAACTATACCAGAATCACCTAAATTACTTCGGCTACCGTAAATCACCCCCAACTCTCCCTTACCACAACAAACCAAACCATATCATCTTAAAATTACAAAAAAAGGTGTACAAATCATAACAAACTATGCCAGACTTACCTAAATTACTTCGGCTACTCTAAATCATCACCAACTAACCCTTACCACAACAAACTAAACCCAATCACTTTTAAATTACAAAAAAATGCTAGTAACCATAGCAAACTATGCCAACTCACCTCAATTACTTCGGCTACCATAAATCATCACCAACTAACCCTTACCACAACAAACTAAACCCAATCACTTTTAAATTACAAAAAAATGCTACTAACCATAGCAAACTATGCCAAACTCAACTAAATTACTTCGGCTATCAAAAATTACCCCCAACTACACTTTACAGCAACAAACAAAGCCCAATCACTTTAAAATTACAAAAAAATGCTAAAAATTATAACAAACTATATCAAAATCACCTAAATTACTTCGGCTACCGTAAATTACCCCCAACTATCCCTTACCACAACAAACCAAACCATATCATCTTAAAATTACAAAAAAAGGAGTACAAATCATAACAAACTATGCCAGACTCACCTAAACTACTTAGGCTACTCTAAATCATCACCAACTAACCCTTACCACAACAAACTAAACCCAATCACTTTTAAATTACAAAAATATGCTACTAAAAATATAGCAAACTATGCCAAACTCACCTAAATTACTTCGGCTACCATAAATCATCACCAACTAACCCTTACCACAACAAACTAAACCCAATCACTTTTAAATTAC
The DNA here is from genome assembly GCA_964023215.1 of Eledona agricola. Lineage (NCBI taxonomy): Eukaryota > Metazoa > Arthropoda > Insecta > Coleoptera > Tenebrionidae > Eledona > Eledona agricola. The sequence goes on from CAXIEJ010000187.1 coordinate 1,262,341, forward strand.
AAAAAAATGCTACTAACCTTAGCAAACTATACCAAGCTCACCTAAATTACTTCGGCTATCAAAAATCACCTCCAACTACACTTTACAGCAACAAACTAAGCCCAATCACTTTAAAATTACAAAAAAATGCTAAAAATCATAACAAACTATACCAGAATCACCTAAATTACTTCGGCTACCGTAAATCACCCCCAACTATCTCTTACCACAACAAACCAAACCATATCATCTTAAAATTACAAAAAAAGGTGTACAAATCATAACAAACTAGGCCAGACTCACCTAAATTTCTTCGGCTACTCTAAATCATCACCAACTAACCCTTACCACAACAAACTAAACCCAATCACTTTTAAATTACAAAAAAATGCTAGTAACCATAGCAAACTATGCCAAACTCACCTAAATTACTTCGGCTACCATTAATCATCACCAACTAACCCTTACCACAACAAACTAAACCCAATCACTTTTAAATTACAAAAAAATGCTACTAACCATAGCAAACTATGCCAAACACACCTACATTACTTTGGCTATCAAAAATCACCCCCAACTACACTTTACAGCAACAAACTAAGCCCAATCACTTTAAAATTACAAAAAAATGCTAAAAATCATAACAAACTATACCAGAATCACCTAAATTACTTCGGCTAACGTAAATCACCCCCAACTATCCCTTAACACAACAAACCAAACCATATCATCTTAAAATTACTAAAAAAGGTGTACAAATCATAACGAACTATGCCAGACTCACCGAAATTACTTCGGCTACTCTAGATCATCACCAACTAACCCTTACCACAACAAACTAAACCCAATCACTTTTAAATTACAAAAAAATGCTACTAACCATAGCAAACTATGCCAAACACACCTACATTACTTCGGCTATCAAAAATCACCCCCAACTACACTTTACAGCAACAAACTAAGCCCAATCACTTTAAAATTACAAAAAAATGCTAAAAATCATAACAAACTATACCAGAATCACCTAAATTACTTCGGCTACCGTAAATCACCCCCAACTATCCCTTACCTCAACAAACCAAACCATATCATCTTAAAATTACAAAAAAAGGTGTACAAATCATATCGAACTATGCCAGACTCACCGAAATTACTTCGGCTACTCTAAATCATCACCAACTAACCCTTACCACAACAAACTAAACCCAATCACTTTTAAATTACAAAAAAATGCTACTAACCATAGCAAACTATGCCAAACTCACCTAAATTACTTCGGCTATCAAAAATCACCCCAACTACACTTTACAGCAACAAACTAAGCCCAATCACTTTAAAATTACAAAAAAATATTAAAAATCATAACAATCTATACTAGAATCACCCAAAATTACTTCGGCTACCGTAAATCACCCCCAACTATCCCTTACCACAACAAACCAAACCATATCATCTTAAAATTACAAAAAAGGTGTACAAATATAACAAACTATGCCAGACTCACCTAAATTACTTCGGCTACTCTAAATCATCACCAACTAACCCTGACCACAACAAACTAAACCCAATCACTTTTAAATTACAAAAAAATGCTAGTAACCATAGCAAACTATGCCAACTCACCTCAATTACTTCGGCTACCATAAATCATCACCAACTAACCCTTACCACAACAAACTAAACCCAATCACTTTTAAATTACAAAAAAATGCTACTAACCATAGCAAACTATGCCAAACTCACCTAAATTACTTTGGCTATCAAAAATCACCCCCAACTACACTTTACAGCAACAAACTAAGCCCAATCACTTAAAAATTACAAAAAAATGCTAAAAATCATAACAAACTATACCAGAATCACCTAAATTACTTGGGCTACCGTAAATCACCCCCAACTATCCCTTACCACAACAAACCAAACCATATCATCTTAAAATTACAAAAAAAGGTGTACAATTCATAACAAACTATGCCAGACTCACCTAAATTACTTCGGCTACTCTAAATCATCACCAACTAACGCTTACCACTACAAACTAAACCCAATCAATTTAAAATTACAAAAAAATGCTAGTAACCATGGCAAACTATGCCAAACTCACCTAAATTACTTCGGCTACCATTAATCATCACCAACTAACCCTTACCACAACAAACTAAACCCAATCACTTTTAAATTACAAAAAAATGCTACTAACCATAGCAAACTATGCCAACACACCTAAATTACTTCGGCTATCAAAAATCACCCCCAACTACACTTTACAGCAACAAACTAAGCCCAATCACTTTAAGATTACAAAAAAAGCTAAAAATCATAACAAACTATACCAGAATCACCTAAATTACTTGGGCTACCGTAAATCACCCCCAACTATCCCTTACCACAACAAACCAAATCATATCATCTTAAAATTACAAAAAAAGGTGTACAATTCATAACAAACTATGCCAGACTCACCTAAATTACTTCGGCTACTCTAAATCATCACCAACTAACCCTTACCACAACAAACTAAACCCAATCACTTTTAAATTACAAAAAAATGCTACTAACCATAGCAAACTATGCCAACACACCTAAATTACTTCGGCTATCAAAAATCACCCCCAACTACACTTTACAGCAACAAACTAAGCCCAATCACTTTAAAATTACAAAAAAAGGTAAAAATCATAACAAACTATACCAGAATCACCTAAATTACTTCGGCTATCGTAAATCACCCCCAACTATCCCTTACCACAACAAACCAAACCATATCATCTTAAAATTACAAAAAAAGGTGTACAAATCATAACAAACTATGCCAGACTCACCTAAATTACTTCGGCTACTCTAAATCATCACCAACTAACCCGTACCACAACAAACTAAACCCAATCACTTTTAAATTACAAAAAAATGCTAGTAACCATAGCAAACTATGCCAAACTCACCTAAATTACTTCGGCTACCATAAATCATCACCAACTAACCCTTACCACAACAAACTAAACCCAATCATTTTTAAATTACAAAAAAATGCTACTAACCATAGCAAACTATGCCAAACTCACCTAAATTACTTCGGCTATCAAAAATCACCCCTAACTACACTTTACAGCAACAAACGAAGCCCAATCACTTTATAATTACAAAAAAATGCTAAAAATCATAACAAACTATACCAGAATCACCTAAATTACTTCGGCTACCGTAAATCACCCCCAACTATCCCTTACCACAACAAACCAAACCATATCATCTTAAAATTACAAAAAAAGGTGTACAAATCATAACGAACTATGCCAGACTCACAGAAATTACTTCGGCTACTCTAAATCATCACCAACTAACCCTTACCACAACAAACTAAACCCAATCACTTTTAAATTACAAAAAAATGCTAGTAACCATAGCAAACTATGCCAACTCACCTCAATTACTTCGGCTACCATAAATCATCACCAACTAACCCTTACCACAACAAACTAAACCCAATCACTTTTAAATTTCAAAAAAATGCTACTAACCATAGCAAACTATGCCAAACTCACCTAAATTACTTTGGCTATCAAAAATCACACCCAACTAGACTTTACAGCAACAAACTAAGCCCAATCACTTTAAAATTACAAAAAAATGCTAAAAATCATAACAAACTATACCAGAATCACCTAAATTAGTTCGGCTACCGTAAATCACCCCCAACTATCCCTTACCACAACAAACCAAACCATATCATCTTAAAATTACAAAAAAAGTGTACAAATCATAACAAACTATGCCAGACTCACCTAAATTACTTCGGCTACTCTAAATCATCACCAACTAACCCTTACCACAACAAACTAAACCCAATCACTTTGAAATTACAAAAAAATGCTAGTAACCATAGCAAACTATGCCAAACTCACCTAAATTACTTCGGCTACCATTAATCATCACCAACTAACCGTTACCACAACAAACTAAACCCAATCACTTTTAAATTACAAAAAAATGCTACTAACCATAGCAAACTATGCCAAACACACCTAAATTACTTCGGCTATCAAAAATTACCCCCAACTACACTTTACAGCAACAAACTAAGCCCAATCACTTTAAAACTACAAAAAAAGCTAAAACTCATAACAAACTATACCAGAATCACCTAAATTACTTCGGCTACCGTAAATCACCCCCAACTATCCCATACCACAACAAACCAAACCATATCATCTTAAAATTACAAAATAAGGTGTACAAATCATAACAAACTATGTAAGACTCACCTAAATTACTTCGGCTACTCTAAATCATTACCAACTAAACCTTACCACAACAAACTAAACCCAATCACTTTTAAATTACAAAAAAATGCTAGTAACCATAGCAAACTATTCCAAACTTACCTAAATTACTTCGGCTACCATAAATCATCACCAACTAACACTTACCACAACAAACTAAACCCAATCACTTTTAAATTACAAAAAAATGCTACTAACCATAGCAAACTATGCCAAACTCACCTAAATTACTTCGGCTATCAAAAATCACCCCTAACTACACTTTACAGCAACAAACTAAGCCCAATCACTTTAAAATTACAAAAAAATGCAAAAAATCATAACAAACTATACCAGAATCACCTAAATTACTTCGGCTACCGTAAATCACCCCCAACTATCCCTTACCACAACAAACCAAACCATATCATCTTAAAATTACAAAAAAAGGTGTACAAATCATAACGAACTATGCCAACTCACCTCAATTACTTCGGCTACTCTAAATCTTCACCAACTAACCCTTACCACAACAAACTAAACCCAATCACTTTTAAATTACAAAAAAATGCTACTAACCATAGCAAACTATGCCAAACTCACCTAAATTACTTTGGCGATCAAAAATCACCCCTAACTACACTTTACAGCAACAAACTAAGCCCAATCACTTTATAATTACAAAAAAATGCTAAAAATCATTACAAACTATACCAGAATCACCTAAATTACTTCGGCTACCGTAAATCACCCCCAACTATCCCTTACCACAACAAACCAAACCATATCATCTTAAAATTACAAAAAAAGGTGTACAAATCATAACGAACAATGCCAGACTCACCGAAATTACTTCGGCTACTCTAAATCATCACCAACTAACCCTTACCACAACAAACTAAACCCAATCACTTTTAAATTACAAAAAAATGCTACTAACCATAGCAAACTATGCCAAACTCACCTAAATTACTTCGGCTACTCTAAAACATCAACAACTAACCCTTACCACAACAAACTAAACCCAATCACTTTTAAATTACAAAAAAATGCTAGTAACCATAGCAAACTATGCCAAACTCACCTAAATTACTTCGGCTACCATTAATCATCACCAACTAGCCCTTACCACAACAAACTAAACCCAATCACTTTTAAATTACAGAAAAATGCTACTAACCATAGCAAACTGTGCCAAACACACCTAAATTACTTCGGCTATCAAAAATCATCCCCAACTACACTTTACAGCAACAAACTAAGCCCAATCACTTTAAAATTACAAAAAAAGCTAAAAATCATAACAAACTATACCAGAATCACCTAAATTACTTCGGCTACCGTAAATCACCCCCAACTATCCCATACCACAACAAACCAAACCATGTCATCTTAAAATTACAAAAAAAGGTGTACAAATCATAACAAACTATGCCAGACTCACCTAAATTACTTCGGCTACTCTAAATCATCACCAACTAAACCTTACCACAACAAACTAAACCCAATCACTTTTAAATTACAAAAAAATGCTAGTAACAATAGCAAACTATTCCAAACTTACCTAAATTACTTCGGCTACCATAAATCATCACCAACTAACCCTTACCACAACAAACTAAACCCAATCACTTTTAAATTACAAAAAAATGCTACTAACCATAGCAAACTATGCCAAACTCACCTAAATTACTTCGGCTATCAAAAATCACCCCTAACTACACTTTACAGCAACAAACTAAGCCCAATCACTTTAAAATTACAAAAAAATGCTAAAAATCATAACAAACTATACCAGAATCACCTAAATTACTTCGGCTACCGTAAATCACCCCCAACTATCCCTTACCACAACAAACCAAACCATATCATCTTAAAATAACAAAAAAGGTGTACAAATCATAACGAACTATGCCAGACTCACCGAAACTACTTCGGCTACTCTAAATCATCACCAACTAACCCTTACCACAACAAACTAAACCCAATCACTTTTAAATTACAAAAAAATGCTACTAACCATAGCAAACTATGCCAAACTCACCTAAATTACTTTGGCGATCAAAAATCACCCCTAACTACACTTTACAGCAACAAACTAAGCCCAATCACTTTATAATTACAAAAAAATGCTAAAAATCATTACAAACTATACCAGAATCACCTAAATTACTTCGGCTACCGTAAATCACCCCCAACTATCCCTTACCACAACAAACCAAACCATATCATCTTAAAATTACAAAAAAAGGTGTACAAATCATAACGAACAATGCCAGACTCACCGAAATTACTTCGGCTACTCTAAATCATCACCAACTAACCCTTACCACAACAAACTAAACCCAATCACTTTTAAATTACAAAAAAATGCTACTAACCATAGCAAACTATGCCAAACTCACCTAAATTACTTCGGCTACTCTAAAACATCAACAACTAACCCTTACCACAACAAACTAAACCCAATCACTTTTAAATTACAAAAAAATGCTAGTAACCATAGCAAACTATGCCAAACTCACCTAAATTACTTCGGCTACCATTAATCATCACCAACTAGCCCTTACCACAACAAACTAAACCCAATCACTTTTAAATTACAGAAAAATGCTACTAACCATAGCAAACTGTGCCAAACACACCTAAATTACTTCGGCTATCAAAAATCATCCCCAACTACACTTTACAGCAACAAACTAAGCCCAATCACTTTAAAATTACAAAAAAAGCTAAAAATCATAACAAACTATACCAGAATCACCTAAATTACTTCGGCTACCGTAAATCACCCCCAACTATCCCATACCACAACAAACCAAACCATGTCATCTTAAAATTACAAAAAAAGGTGTACAAATCATAACAAACTATGCCAGACTCACCTAAATTACTTCGGCTACTCTAAATCATCACCAACTAAACCTTACCACAACAAACTAAACCCAATCACTTTTAAATTACAAAAAAATGCTAGTAACCATAGCAAACTATTCCAAACTTACCTAAATTACTTCGGCTACCATAAATCATCACCAACTAACCCTTACCACAACAAACTAAACCCAATCACTTTTAAATTACAAAAAAATGCTACTAACCATAGCAAACTATGCCAAACTCACCTAAATTACTTCGGCTATCAAAAATCACCCCTAACTACACTTTACAGCAACAAACTAAGCCCAATCACTTTAAAATTACAAAAAAATGCTAAAAATCATAACAAACTATACCAGAATCACCTAAATTACTTCGGCTACCGTAAGTCGCCCCCAACTATCCCTTACCACAACAAACCAAACCATATCATCTTAAAATTACAATAAAAGGTGTACAAATCATAACAAATTATGCCAGACTCACCTAAATTACTTCGGCTACTCTAAATCATCACCAACTAACCCTTACCACAACAAACTAAACCCAATCACTTTTAAATCACAAAAAAATGCTACTGACCATAGCAAACTATGCCAAACTCACCTAAATTACTTCGGCTACCATAAATCATCACCAACTAACACTTACCACAACAAACAAAACCCAATCATTTTTAAATTACAAAAAAATTCTACTAACCATAGCAAACTATGCCAAACTCATATAAATTACTTCGGCTATCCAAAATCACCCCCAACTACATTTTACATAAACAAACTAAGCCCAATCACTTTAAAATTACACAAAAATGCTAAAAATCATAACAAACTATACCAGAATCACCTAAATTACTTCGGCTACCGTAAATCACCCCCAACTATCCCTTACCACAACAAACCAAACCATATCGTCTTAAAATTACAAAAAAAGGTGTACAAATCATAACAAACTATGCCAGACTCACCTAAATTACTTCGGCTACTCTAAATCATCACCAACTAACCCTTACCACAACAAACTGAACCCAATCACTTTTAAATTACAAAAAAATGCTACTAACCATAGCAAACTATGCCAAACTCACTTAAATTACTTCGGCTACCATAAATCATCACCAACTAACCCTTACCACAACAAACTAATCTCAATCACTTTTAAATTACAAAAAAATGCTACTAACCATAGCAAACTATGCCAAACTCACCTAAATTACTTCGGCTATCAAAAATCACCCCCAACTACAATTTACAGCAACAAACTAAGCCCAATCACTTTAAAATTACAAAAAAATGTTAAAAATCATAATAAACTATACCAGAATCACCTAAATTACTTCGGCTACCGTAAATCACCCCCAACTATCCCTTACCACAACAAACCAAACCATATCATCTTAAAATTACAAAAAAAGGTGTACAAATTATAACGAACTATGCCAACTCACCTCAATTACTTCGGCTACTCTAAATCATCACCAACTAACCCTTACCACAACAAACTAAACCCAATCACTTTTAAATTACAAAAAAATGCTACTAACCATAGCAAACTATGCCAAACTCACCTAAATTACTTCGGCGATCAAAAATCACCCCTAACTACACTTTACAGCAACAAACTAAGCCCAATCACTTTATAATTACAAAAAAATGCTAAAAATCATAACAAACTATACCAGAATCACCTAAATTACTTCGGCTACCGTAAATCACCCCCAACTATCCCTTACCACAACAAACCAAACCATATCATCTTAAAATTACAAAAAAAGGTGTACAAATCATAACGAACAATGCCAGACTCACCGAAATTACTTCGGCTACTCTAAATCATCACCAACTAACCCTTACCACAACAAACTAAACCCAATCACTTTTAAATTACAAAAAAATGCTACTAACCATAGCAAACTATGCCAAACTCACCTAAATTACTTCGGCTACTCTAAAACATCACCAACTAACCCTTACCACAACAAACTAAACCCAATCACTTTTAAATTACAAAAAAATGCTAGTAACCATAGCAAACTATGCCAAACTCACCTAAATTACTTCGGCTACCATTAATCATCACCAACTAACCCTTACCACAACAAACTAAACCCAATCACTTTTAAATTACAAAAAAATGCTACTAACCATAGCAAACTATGCCAAACACACCTAAATTATTTCGGCTATCAAAAATCATCCCCAACTACACTTTACAGCAACAAACTAAGCCCAATCACTTTAAAATTACAAAAAAAGCTAAAAATCATAACAAACTATACCAGAATCACCTAAATTACTTCGGCTACCGTAAATCACCCCCAACTATCCCATACCACAACAAACCAAACCATATCATCTTAAAATTACAAAAAAAGGTGTACAAATCATAACAAACTATGCCAGACTCACCTAAATTACTTCGGCTACTCTAAATCATCACCAACTAAACCTTACCACAACAAACTAAACCCAATCACTTTTAAATTACAAAAAAATGCTAGTAACCATAGCAAACTATTCCAAACTTACCTAAATTACTTCGGCTACCATAAATCATCACCAACTAACCCTTACCACAACAAACTAAACCCAATCACTTTTAAATTACAAAAAAATGCTACTAACCATAGCAAACTATGCCAAACTCACCTAAATTACTTCGGCTATCAAAAATCACCCCTAACTACACTTTATAGCAACAAACTAAGCCCAATCACTTTAAAATTACAAAAAAATGCTAAAAATCATAACAAACTATACCAGAATCACCTAAATTACTTCGGCTACCGTAAATCACCCCCAACTATCCCTTACCACAACAAACCAAACCATATCATCTTAAAATTACTAAAAAAGGTGTACAAATCATAACGAACTATGCCAGACTCACCGAAACTACTTCGGCTACTCTAAATCATCACCAACTAACCCTTACCACAACAAACTAAACCCAATCACTTTTAAATTACAAAAAAATGCTACTAACCATAGCAAACTATGCCAAACTCACCTAAATTACTTCGGCTATCAAAAATCACCCCTAACTACACTTTACAGCAATAAACTAAGCCCAATCACTTTAAAATTACAAAAAAATGCTAAAAATCATAACAAACTATACCAGAATCACCTAAATTACTTCGGCTACCGTAAGTCGCCCCCAACTATCCCTTACCACAACAAACCAAACCATATCATCTTAAAATTACAAAAAAAGGTGTACAAATCATAACAAATTATGCCAGACTCACCTAAATTACTTCGGCTACTCTAAATCATCACCAACTAACCCTTACCACAACAAACTAATCCCAATCACTTTTAAATCACAAAAAAATGCTACTGACCATAGCAAACTATGCCAAACTCACCTCAATTACTGCGGCTACCATAAATCATCACCAACTAACACTTACCACAACAAACAAAACCCAATCACTTTTAAATTACAAAAAAATTCTACTAACCATAGCAAACTATGCCAAACTCATATAAATTACTTCGGCTATCAAAAATCACCCCCAACTACAATTTACAGCAACAAACTAAGCCCAATCACTTTAAAATTACAAAAAAATATTAAAAATCATAATAAACTATACCAGAATCACCTAAATTACTTCGGCTACCGTAAATCACCCCCAACTATCCCTTACCACAACAAACCAAACCATATCATCTTAAAATTACAAAAAAAGGTGTACAAATTATAACGAACTATGCCAACTCACCTCAATTACTTCGGCTACTCTAAATCATCACCAACTAACCCTTACCACAACAAACTAAACCCAATCACTTTTAAATTACAAAAAAATGCTACTAACCATAGCAAACTATGCCAAACTCACCTAAATTACTTCGGCGATCAAAAATCACCCCTAACTACACTTTACAGCAACAAACTAAGCCCAATCACTTTATAATTACAAAAAAATGCTAAAAATCATAACAAACTATACCAGAATCACCTAAATTACTTCGGCTACCGTAAATCACCCCCAACTATCCCTTACCACAACAAACCAAACCATATCATCTTAAAATTACAAAAAAAGGTGTACAAATCATAACGAACAATGCCAGACTCACCGAAATTACTTCGGCTACTCTAAATCATCACCAACTAACCCTTACCACAACAAACTAAACCCAATCACTTTTAAATTACAAAAAAATGCTACTAACCATAGCAAACTATGCCAAACTCACCTAAATTACTTCGGCTACTCTAAAACATTACCAACTAACCCTTACCACAACAAACTAAACCCAATCACTTTTAAATTACAAAAAAATGCTAGTAACCATAGCAAACTATGCCAAACTCACCTAAATTACTTCGGCTACCATTAATCATCACCAACCAACCCTTACCACAACAAACTAAACCCAATCACTTTTAAATTACAAAAAAATGCTACTAACCATAGCAAACTATGCCAAACACACCTAAATTACTTCGGCTATCAAAAATCATCCCCAACTACACTTTGCAGCAACAAACTAAGCCCAATCACTTTAAAATTACAAAAAAAGCTAAAAATCATAACAAACTATACCAGAATCACCTAAATTACTTCGGCTACCGTAAATCACCCCCAACTATCCCATACCACAACAAACCAAACCATATCATCTTAAAATTACAAAAAAAGGTGTACAAATCATAACAAACTATGCCAGACTCACCTAAATTACTTCGGCTACTCTAAATCATCACCAACTAAACCTTACCACAACAAACTAAACCCAATCACTTTTAAATTACAAAAAAGTGCTAGTAACCATAGCAAACTATTCCAAACTTACCTAAATTACTTCGGCTACCATAAATCATCACCAACTAACCCTTACCACAACAAACTAAACCCAATCACTTTTAAATTACAAAAAAATGCTACTAACCATAGCAAACTATGCCAAACTCACCTAAATTACTTAGGCTATCAAAAATCACCCCTAACTACACTTTACAGCAACAAACTAAGCCCAATCACTTTAAAATTACAAAAAAATGCTAAAAATCATAACAAACTATACCAGAATCACCTAAATTACTTCGGCTACCGTAAATCACCCCCAACTATCCCTTACCACAACAAACCAAACCATATCATCTTAAAATTACAAAAAAAGGTGTACAAATCATAACGAACTATGCCAGACTCACCGAAACTACTTCGGCTACTCTAAATCATCACCAACTAACCCTTACCACAACAAACTAAACCCAATCACTTTTAAATTACAAAAAAATGCTACTAACCATAGCAAACTATGCCAAACTCACCTAAATTACTTCGGCTATCAAAAATCACCCCTAACTACACTTTACAGCAACAAACTAAGCCCAATCACTTTAAAATTACAAAAAAATGCTAAAAATCATAACAAACTATACCAGAATCACCTACATTACTTCGGCTACCGTAAGTCGCCCCCAACTATCCCTTACCACAACAAACCAAACCATATCACCTTAAAATTACAAAAAAAGGTGTACAAATCATAACAAATTATGCCAGACTCACCTAAATTACTTCGGCTACTCTAAATCATCACCAACTAACCCTTACCACAACAAACTAAACCCAATCACTTATAAATCACAAAAAAATGCTACTGACCATAGCAAACTATGCCAAACTCACCTAAATTACTTCGGCTACCATAAATCATCACCAACTAACACTTACCACAACAAACAAAACCCAATCACTTTTAAATTACAAAAAAATGCTACTAACCATAGCAAACTATGCCAAACTCATATAAATTACTTCGGCTATCCAAAATCACCCCCAACTACACTTTACATAAACAAACTAAGCCCAATCACTTTAAAATTACAAAAAAATGCTAAAAATCATAACAAACTATACCAGAATCACCTAAATTACTTCGGCTACCGTAAATCACCCCCAACTATCCCTTACCACAACAAACCAAACCATATCGTCTTAAAATTACAAAAAAAGGTGTACAAATCATAACAAACTATGCCAGACTCACCTAAATTACTTCGGCTACTCTAAATCATCACCAACTAACCCTTACCACAACAAACTGAACCCAATCACTTTTAAATTACAAAAAAATGCTACTAACCATAGCAAACTATGCCAAACTCACTTAAATTACTTCGGCTACCATAAATCATCACCAACTAACCCTTACCACAACAAACTAATCTCAATCACTTTTAAATTACAAAAAAATGCTACTAACCATAGCAAACTATGCCAAACTCACCTAAATTACTTCGGCTATCAAAAATCACCCCCAACTACAATTTACAGCAACAAACTAAGCCCAATCACTTTAAAATTACAAAAAAATGCTAAAAATCATAATAAACTATACCAGAATCACCTAAATTACTTCGGCTACCGTAAATCACCCCCAACTATCCCTTACCACAACAAACCAAACCATATAAATGCTATAAAAAATGCTACTAACCGTAGCAAACTATGCCAAACTCACCTAAATTACTTCGGCTACCATAAATCATCACCAACTAACCTTTACCACAACAAACTAAACCCAATCACTTTTAAATTACAAAAAAATGCTACTAACCATAGCAAACTATGCCAAACTCACCTAAATTACTTCGGCTACCATAAATCATCACCAACTAACACTTACTACAACAAACAAAACCCAATCACTTTTAAATTACAAAAAAATGCTACTAACCATAGCAAACTATGCCAAACTCATATAAATTACTTCTGCTATCCAAAATCACCCCCAACTACACTTTACATAAACAAACTAAGCCCAATCACTTTAAAATTACAAAAAAATGCTAAAAATCATAACAAACAATACCAGAATCACCTAAATTACTTCGGCTACCGTAAATCACCCCCAACTATCCCTTACCACAACAAACCAAACCATATCGTCTTAAAATTACAAAAAAAGGTGTACAAATCATAACAAACTATGCCAGACTCACCTAAATTACTTCGGCTACTCTAAATCATCACCAACTAACCCTTACCACAACAAACTAATCTCAATCACTTTTAAATTACAAAAAAATGCTACTAACCATAGCAAACTATGCCAAACTCACCTAAATTACTTCGGCTATCAAAAATCACCCCCAACTACAATTTACAGCAACAAACTAAGCCCAATCACTTTAAAATTACAAAAAAATGCTAAAAATCATAACAAATTATACCAGAATTACCTAAATTACTTCGGCTACCGTAAATCACCCCCAACTATACCTTACCACAACAAACCAAACCATATCATCTTAAAATTACAAAAAAAGGTGTACAAATCATAACAAACTATGCCAGACTCACAGAAATTACTTCGGCTACTCTAAATTATCACCAACTAACCCTTACCACAACAAACTAAACCCAATCACTTTTAAATTACAAAAAAATGCTACTAACCATAGCAAACTATGCCAAACTCACCTAAATTACTTCGGCTACTATAAATCATCACCAACTAACCTTTACCACAACAAACTAAACCCAATCACTTTTAAATTACAAAAAAATGCTACTAACCATAGCAAACTATGCCAAACTCACCTAAATTACTTCGGCTATCAAAAATCACCCCCAACTACACTTTACAGCAACAAACTAAGCCCAATCACTTTAAAATTACAAAAAAATGCTAAAAATCATAACAAACTATACCAGAATCACCTAAATTACTTCGGCTAACGTAAATCACCCCCAACTATACCTTACCACAACAAACCAAACCATATCATCTTAAAATTACAAAAAAAGGTGTACAAATCATAACAAACTATGCCAGACTCACCTAAATTACTTCGGCTACTCTAAATCATCACCAACTAACCCTTACCACAACAAACTAAACCCAATCAATTTTAAATTACAAAAAAATGCTACTAACCATAGCAAACTATACCAAACTCGCCTAAATTACTTCGGCTACCATAAATCATCACCAACTAACCTTTACCACAACAAACTAAACCCAATCACTTTTAAATTACAAAAAAATGCTACTAACCATAGCAAACTATGCCAAACTCACCTAAATTACTTCGGCTACCAAAAATCACCCCCAACTACACTTTACAGCAACCAACTAAGCCCAATCACTTTAAAATTACAAAAAAATGCTAAAAATTATAACAAACTATACCAGAATCACCTAAATTACTTCGGCTACCGTAAATCACCCCCAACTATACCTTACCACAACAAACCAAACCATATCATCTTAAAATTACAAAAAAAAGTGTACAAATCATAACAAACTATGCCAGACTCACAGAAATTACTTCGGCTACTCTAAATCATCACCAACTAACCCTTACCACAACAAACTAAACCCAATCACTTTTAAATTACAAAAAAATGCTACTAACCATAGCAAACTATGCCAAACTCACCTAAATTACTTCGGCTACTATAAATCATCACCAACTAACCTTTACCACAACATACTAAACCCAATCACTTTTAAATTACAAAAAAATGCTACTAACCATAGCAAACTATGCCAAACTTACCTAAATTACTTCGGCTATCAAAAATCACCCCCAACTACACTTTACAGCAACAAACTAAGCCCAATCACTTTAAAATTACAAAAAAATGCTAAAAATCATAACAAACTATACCAGAATTACCTAAATTACTTCGGCTACCGTAAATCACCCCCAACTATACCTTACCACAACAAACCAAACCATATCATCTTAAAATTACAAAAAAAGGTGTACAAATCATAACAAACTATGCCAGACTCACAGAAATTACTTCGGCTACTCTAAATCATCACCAACTAACCCTTACCACAACAAACTAAACCCAATCACTTTTAAATTACAAAAAAATGCTACTAACCATAGCAAACTATGCCAAACTCGCCTAAATTACTTCGGCTACCATAAATCATCACCATCTAACCCTTACCACAACAAACTAAACCCAATCACTTTTAAATTACAAAAAAATGCTACTAACCATAGCAAACTATGCCAAACTCACCTAAATTACTTCAGCTATCAAAAATCATCCCCAACTACACTTTACAGCAACAAACCAAGCCCAATCACTTTAAAATTACAAAAAAATGCTAAAAATCATAACAAACTATACCAGAATCACCTAAATTACTTCGGCTAACGTAAATCACCCCCAACTATACCTTACCACAACAAACCAAACCATATCATCTTAAAATTACAAAAAAAGGTGTACAAATCATAACAAACTATGCCAGACTCACCTAAATTACTTCGGCTACTCTAAATCATCACCAACTAACCCTTACCACAACAAACTAAACCCAATCAATTTTAAATTACAAAAAAATGCTACTAACCATAGCAAACTATACCAAACTCGCCTAAATTACTTCGGCTACCATAAATCATCACCAACTAACCTTTACCACAACAAACTAAACCCAATCACTTTTAAATTACAAAAAAATGCTACTAACCATAGCAAACTATGCCAAACTCACCTAAATTACTTCGGCTACCAAAAATCACCCCCAACTACACTTTACAGCAACCAACTAAGCCCAATCACTTTAAAATTACAAAAAAATGCTAAAAATTATAACAAACTATATTAGAATCACCTAAATTACTTCGGCTACCGTAAATCACCCCCAACTATAGCTTACCACAACAAACCAAACCATATCATCTTAAAATTACAAAAAAAAGTGTACAAATCATAACAAACTATGCCAGACTCACAGAAATTACTTCAGCTACTCTAAATCATCACCAACTAACCCTTACCACAACAAACTAAACCCAATCACTTTTAAATTACAAAAAAATGCTACTAACCATAGCAAACTATGCCAAACTCACCTAAATTACTTCGGCTACTATAAATCATCACCAACTAACCTTTACCACAACAAACTAAACCCAATCACTTTTAAATTACAAAAAAATGCTACTAACCATAGCAAACTATGCCAAACTCACTTAAATAACTTCGGCTACCATAAATCATCACCAACTAACCCTTACCACAACAAACTAAACCCAATCACTTTTAAAATACAAAAAAATGCTACTAACCATAGCAAACTATGCCAAACTCACCTAAATTACTTCGGATATCAAAAATCACCCCCAATTACCCTTTACAGGACCTTTACAGCAACAAGCTAAGCCCAATCACTTTAAAATTACAAAAAAATGCTAAAAATCATAACAAACTATACCAGAATCACCTAAATTACTTCGGCTACCGTAAATCACCCCCAACTATTCCTTACCACAACAAACCAAACCATATCTTCTTAAAATTACAAAAAAAGGTGAACAAATTATAACAAACTATGCCAGACTCACCTAAATTACTTCGGCTACTCTAAATCATCACCAACTAACCCTTACCACAACAAACTAAACCCAATCACTTTTAAATTACAAAAAAATGCTACTAACCATAGCAAAGTATGCCAAACTCACCCAAATTACTTCGGCTATCAAAAATCACCCCCAACTACACTTTACAGCAACAAACTAAGCCCAATCATTTTAAAATTACAAAAAAATGCTAAAAATCATAACAAACTATACCAGAATCACCTAAATTACTTCGGCTACCGTAAATCACCCACAACTATCCCTTACCACAACAAACCAAACCATATCATCTTAAAATTACAAAAAAAGGTGAACAAATTATAACAAATTATGCCAGACTCCCCTAAATTACTTCGGCTACTCTAAATCATCACCAACTAACCCTTACCACAACAAACTAAACCCAATCACTTTAAAATTACAAAAAAATGCTAAAAATCATAACAAACTATACCAGAATCACCTAAATTACTTCGGCTACCGTAAATCACCCCCAACTATCCCTTACCACAACAAATCAAACCATATCATCTTAAAATTACAAAAAAAGGTGTACAAATCATAACAAACTATGCGAGACTCACCGAAATTACTTCGGCTACTCTAAATCATCACCAACTAACCCTTACCACAACAAACTAAACCCAATCACTTTTAAATTACAAAAAAATGTACTAACCATAGCAAACTATGCCAAACTCACCTAAATTACTTCGGCTATCAAAAATCACCCCCAACTACACTTTACAGCAACAAACTAAGCCCAATCACTTTAAAATTACAAAAAAATGCTAAAAATCATAACAAACTATACCAGAATCACCTAAATTACTTCGGCTACCGTAAATAACCCCCAACTATCCCTTACCACAACAAACCAAACCATATCATCTTAAAATTACAAAAAAAGGTGTACAAATCATAACAAACTATGCCAGACTCACCTAAATTACTTCGGCTACTCTAAATCATCACCAACTAACCCTTACCACAACAAACTAAACCCAATCACTTTTTAATTACAAAAAAATGCTACTAACCATAGCAAACTATGCCAAACTCACCAAAATTACTTCGGCTATCAAAAATCACCCCCAACTACACTTTACAGCAACAAACTAAGCCCAATCACTTTAAAATTACAAAAAAATGCTAAAAATCATAACAAACTATACCAGAATCACCTAAATTACTTCGGCTACCGTAAATAACCCCCAACTATCCCTTACCACAACAAACCAAACCATATCATCTTAAAATTACAAAAAAAGGTGTACAAATCATAACAAACTATGCCAGACTCTCCTAAATTACTTCGGCTACTCTAAATCATCACCAACTAACCCTTACCACAACAAACTAAACCCAATCACATTTAAATTACAAAAAAATGATACTAACCATAGCAAACTATGCCAAACTCACCTAAATTACTTCGGCTACCATAAATCATCACCAACTAACCCTTACCACAACAAACTAAACCCAATCACTTTTAAATTACAAAAAATGCTACTAACCATAGCAAACTATGCCAAACTCACCTAAATTACTTCGGCTATCAAAAATCAGCCCCAACTACACTTTACAGCAACAAACTACTATGCTAAAATGCTAAAAATCATAACAAACTATACCAGAATTACCTAAATTACTTCGGCTACCGTAAATCACCCCCAACTATCCCTTACCACAACAAACCAAACCATATCATCTTAAAATTACGAAAAAAGGTTTACAAATCATAACAAACTATGCCAGACTCACCTAAATTACTTCGGCTACACTAAATCATCACCAACTAACCCTTACCACAACAAACAAAACCTAATCACTTTTAAATTACAAAAAAATGCTACTAACCATAGCAAACTATGCCAAACTCACCTAAATTACTTCGGCTATCAAAAATCACCCCCAACTACACTTTACAGCAACAAACTAAGCCCAATCACTTTAAAATACAAAAAAATGCTAAAAATCATAACAAACTATACCAGAATCACCTAAATTACTTCGGCTACAGTAAATCACCTCCAACTATCCCTTACCACAACAAACCAAACCATATCATCTTAAAATTACAAAAAAAGGTGTACAAATCATAACAAACTATGCCAGACTCACCTAAATTACTTCGGCTACTCTAAATCATCACCAACTAACCCTTACCACAACAAACAAAACCCAATCACTTTTAAATTACAAAAAAATGCTACTAACCATAGCAAACTATGCCAAACTCACCTAAATTACTTCGGCTATCAAAATTCACCCCCAACTACACTTTACAGCAACAAACAAAGCCCAATCACTTTAAAATTACAAAAAAATGCTAAAAATCATAACAAACTATACCAGAATCACTTAATTACTTCGGCTACCGTAAATCACCCCAACTATCCCTTACCACAACAAACCTAACCATATCATCTTAAAATTACAAAAAAAGGTGTTCAAATCATAACAAACTATGCCAGACTCACCTAAATTACTTCGGCTACTCTAAATCATCACCAACTAACCCTTACCACAACAAACTAAACCCAATCACTTTTAAATTACAAAAAAATGCTACTAACCATAGCAAACTATGCCAAACTCACCTAAATTACTTCGGCTACCATAAATCATCACCAACTAACCCTTACCACAACAAACTAAACCCAATCACTTTTAAATTACAAAAAAATGCTACTAACCATAGCAAACTATGCCAAAGTCACCTAAATTACTTCGGCTATCAAAAATCACCCCCAACTACACTTTACAGCAACAAACTAAGCCCAATCACTTTAAAATTACAAAAAAATGCTAAAAATCATAACAAACTATACCAGAATCACCTAAATTACTTCGGCTACCGTAAATCACCCCCAACTATCCCTTACCACAACAAACCTAACTATATCATTTTAAAATTACAAAAAAAGGTGAACAAATTATAACAAACTATGCCAGACTCACCTAAATTACTTCGGCTACTCTATATCATCACCAAGTAACCCTTACCACAACAAACTAAACCCAATCACTTTAAAATTACAAAAAAATGCTAAAAATCATAACAAACTATACCAGAATCACCTAAATTACTTCGGCTACCGTAAATCACCCCCAACTATCCCTTACCACAACAAACCAAACCATGTCATCTTAAAATTACAAAAAAAGGTGTACAAATCATAACAAACTATGCCAGACACACCGAAATTACTTCGGCTACTCTAAATCATCACCAACTAACCCTTACCACAACAAACTAAACCCAATCACTTTTAAATTACAAAAAAATGCTACTAACCATAGCAAACTATGCCAAACTCACCTAAATTACTTCGGCTATCAAAAATCGCCCCCAACTACACCTTACAGCAACAAACTAAGCCCAATCACTTTAAAATTACAAAAAAATGCTAAAAATCATAACAAACTATACCAGAATCACCTAAATTACTTCGGCTACCGTAAATCACCCCCAACTATCCCTTACCACAACAAACCAAACCATATCATCTTAAAATTACAAAAAAAGTGTACAAATCATAACAAACTATGCCAGACTCACCTAAATTACTTCGGCTACTCTAAATCATCACCAACTAACCCTTACCACAACAAACTAAACCCAATCACATTTAAATTACAAAAAAATGATACTAACCATAGCAAACTATGCCAAACTCACCTAAATTATTTCGGCTACCATAAATCATCACCAACTTACCCTTACCACAACAAACTAAGCCCAATCACTTTAAAATTACAAAAAAATGCTACTAACCATAGCAAACTATGCCAAACTCACCTAAATTACTTCGGCTATCAAAAATCAGCCCCAACTACACTTTACAGCAACAAACTAAGCCCAATCACTTTAAAATTACAAAAAAATGCTAAAAATCATAACAAACTATACCAGAATCACCTAAATTACTTCGGCTACGGTAAATCGCCCCCAACTATCCCTTACCACAACAAACCAAACCATATCATCTTAAAATTACAAAAAAAGGTGTACAAATCATAACAAATTATGCCAGACTCACCTAAATTACTTCGGCTACCCTAAATCATCACCAACTAACCCTTACCACAACAACTAAACCCAATCACTTTTAAATCACAAAAAAATGCTACTGACCATAGCAAACTATGCCAAACTCACCTAAATTACTTCGGCTACCATAAATCATCACCAACTAACACTTACCACAACAAACAAAACCCAATCACTTTTTAATTACAAAAAAATGCTACTAACCAGAACAAACTATGCCAAACTCATATAAATTACTTCGGCTATCCAAAATCACCCCCAACTACACTTTACATAAACAAACTAAACCCAATCACTTTAAAATTACAAAAAAATGCTAAAAATCATAACAAACTATACCAGAATCACCTAAATTACTTCGGCTACCGTAAATCACCCCCAACTATCCCTTACCACAACAAACCAAACCATATCATCTTAAAATTACAAAAAAAGGTGTACAAATCATAACAAACTATGCCAGACTCACCTAAATTTCTTCGGCTACCCTAAATCATCACCAACTAACCCTTACCACAACAAACTAAACCCAATCACATTTAAATTACAAAAAAATGATACTAACCATAGCAAACTATGCCAAACGCACCTAAATTACTTCGGCTACCATAAATCATCACCAAATTACCCTTACCACAACAAACTAAGCCCAATCAATTTAAAATTACAAAAAAATGCTACTAACCATAGCAAACTATGCCAAACTCACCTAAATTATTTCGGCTATCAAAAATCAGCCCCAACTACAGTTTACAGCAACAAACTAAGCCCAATCACTTTAAAATTACAAAAAAATGCTAAAAATCATAACAAACTATACCAGAATCACCTAAATTACTTCGGCTACCGTAAATCACCCCCAACTACCCCTTACCACAACAAACCAAACCATATCATCTTAAAATTACAAAAAAAGGTGTACAAATCATAACAAACTATGCCAGACTCACCTAAATTACTTCGGCTACTCTAAATCATCACCAACTAACCCTTACCACAACAAACTAAACCCAATCACATTTAAATTACAAAAAAATGATACTAACCATAGCAAACTATGCCAAACTTACCTAAATTACTTCGGCTATCAAAAATCATCACCAAATTACCCTTACCACAACAAACTAAGCCCAATCAATTTAAAATTACAAAAAAATGCTACTAACTATAGCAAACTATGCCAAACTCACCTAAATTACTTCGGCTATCAAAAATCAGCCCCAACTACAGTTTACAGCAACAAACTAAGCCCAATCACTTTAAAATTACAAAAAAATGCTAAAAATCATAACAAACTATACCAGAATCACCTAAATTACTTCGGCTACCGTAAATCACCCCCAACTACCCCTTACCACAACAAACCAAACCATATCATCTTAAAATTACAAAAAAAGGTGTACAAATCATAACAAACGATGCCAGACTCACCTAAATTACTTCGGCTACTCTAAATCATCACCAACTAACCCTTACCACAACAAACTAAACCCAATCACATTTAAATTACAAAAAAATGATACTAACCATAGCAAACTATGCCAAACTTACCTAAATTACTTCGGCTACCATAAATCATCACCAAATTACCCTTACCACAACAAACTAAGCCCAATCAATTTAAAATTACAAAAAAATGCTACTAACTATAGCAAACTATGCCAAACTCACCTAAATTACTTCGGCTATCAAAAATCAGCCCCAACTACAGTTTACAGCAACAAACTAAGCCCAATCACTTTAAAATTACAAAAAAAATGCTAAAAATCATAACAAACTATACCAGAATCACCTAAATTACTTCTGCTACCGTAAATCTCCCCCAACTATGTCTTACCACAACAAACCAAACCATATCATCTTAAAATTACAAAAAAAGGTGTACAAATCATAACAAAATATGCCAGACTCACCTAAATTACTTCGGCTACTCTAAATCATAACCAACTAACCCTTACCACAACAAACTAAACCCAATCATTTTTAAATCACAAAAAAATGCTACTGACCATAGCAAACTATGCCAAACTCACTTAAATTACTTCGGCTACCATAAATCATCACCAACTAACACTTACCACAGCAAACAAATCCCAATAACTTTTAAATTACAAAAAAATGCTACTAACCATAGCAAACTATGCCAAACTCATATAAATTAATTCGGCTATCCAAAATCACCCCCAACTACACTTTACATAAACAAACTAAGCCCAATCACTTTAAAATTACAAAAAAATGCTAAAAATCATAACAAACTAAACCAAAATCACCTAAATTACTTCGGCTACCGTAAATCACCCCCAACTATCCCTTACCACAACAAACCTAACCATATCATCTTAAAATTACAAAAAAAGGTAAACAAATTATAACAAACTATGCCAGACTCACCTAAATTACTTCGGCTACTCTAAATCATCACCAACTAACCCTTACCACAACAAACTAAACCCAATCACTTTAAAATTACAAAAAAATGCTAAAAATCATAACAAACTATACCAGAATCACCTAAATTACTTCGGCTACCGTAAATCACCCCAACTATCCCTTACCACAACAAACCAAACCATATCATCTTAAAATTACAAAAAAAGGTGTACAAATCATAACAAACTATGCCAGACTCACCTAAATTAGTTCGGCTACTCTAAATCATCACCAACTAACCCTTACCACAACAAACTAAACCCAATCACATTTAAATTACAAAAAAATGATACTAACCATAGCAAACTATGCCAAACTCACCTAAATTACTTCGGCTACCATAAATCATCACCAACTAACCCTTACCACAACAAACTAAACCCAATCACATTTAAATTACAAAAAAATGATACTAACCATAGCAAACTATGCCAAACTTACCTAAATTACTTCGGCTACCATAAATCATCACCAAATTACCCTTACCACAACAAACTAAGCCCAATCAATTTAAAATTACAAAAAAATGCTACTAACTATAGCAAACTATGCCAAACTCACCTAAATTACTTCGGCTATCAAAAATCAGCCCCAACTACAGTTTACAGCAACAAACTAAGCCCAATCACTTTAAAATTACAAAAAAAATGCTAAAAATCATAACAAACTATACCAGAATCACCTAAATTACTTCGGCTACCGTAAATCTCCCCCAACTATGTCTTACCACAACAAACCAAACCATATCATCTTAAAATTACAAAAAAAGGTGTACAAATCATAACAAAATATGCCAGACTTACCTAAATTACTTCGGCTACTCTAAATCATCACCAACTAACCCTTACCACAACAAGCTAAACCCAATCACTTTTAAATCACAAAAAAATGCTACTGACCATAGCAAACTATGCCAAACTCACTTAAATTACTTCGGCTACCATAAATCATCACCAACTAACACTTACCACAGCAAACAAAACCCAATAACTTTTAAATTACAAAAAAATGCTACTAACCATACCAACTATGCCAAACTCATATAAATTAATTCGGCTATCCAAAATCACCCCCAACTACACTTTACATAAACAAACTAAGCCCAATCACTTTAAAATTACAAAAAAATGCTAAAAATCATAACAAACTATACCAAAATCACCTAAATTACTTCGGCTACCGTAAATCACCCCCAACTATCCCTTACCACAACAAACCTAACCATATCATCTTAAAATTACAAAAAAAGGTAAACAAATTATAACAAACTATGCCAGACTCACCTAAATTACTTCGGCTACTCTAAATCATCACCAACTAACCCTTACCACAACAAACTAAACTCAATCACTTTAAGATTACAAAAAAATGCTAAAAATCATAACAAACTATACCAGAATCACCTAAATTACTTCGGCTACCGTAAATCACCCCAACTATCCCTTACCACAACAAATCAAACCATATCATCTTAAAATTACAAAAAAAGGTGTACAAATCATAACAAACTATGCCAGACTCACCGAAATTACTTCGGCTACTCTAAATCATCACCAACTAACCCTTACCACAACAAACTAAACCCAATCACTTTTAAATTACAAAAAAATGCTACTAACCATAGCAAACTATGCCAAACTCACCTAAATTACTTCGGCTATCAAAAATCACCCCCAGCTACACTTTACAGCAACAAACTAAGCCCAATCACTTTAGAATTACAAAAAAATGCTAAAAATCATAACAAGCTATACCAGAATCACCTAAATTACTTCGGCTACCGTAAATCACCCCCAACTATCCCTTACCACAACAAATCAAACCATATCATCTTAAAATTACAAAAAAAGTGTACAAATCATAACAAACTATGCCAGACTCACCTAAATTACTTCGGCTACTCTAAATCAACACCAACTAACCCTTACCACAACAAACTAAACCCAATCTCATTTAAATTACAAAAAAATGATGCTAACCATAGCAAACTATGCCAAACTCACCTAAATTACTTCGGCTACCATAAATCATCACCAACTTACCCTTACCACAACAAACAAAACCCAATCACTTTTAAATTACAAAAAAATGCTACTAACCATAGCAAACTATGCCAAACTCATATAAATTACTTCGGCTATCTAAAATCACCCCCAACTACACTTTACATAAACAAACTAAGCCCAATCACTTTAAAATTACAAAAAAATGCTAAAAATCATAACAAACTATACCAGAATCACCTAAATTACTTCAGCTAACGTAAATCACCCCCAACTATCCCTTACCACAACAAACCAAACCATATCATCTTAAAATTACAAAAAAAGGTGTACAAATCATAACAAACTATGCCAGACTCACCTAAATTACTTCGGCTACTCTAAATCATCACCAACTAACCCTTACCACAACAAACTAAACCCAATCTTTTTAAATAACAAAAAAATGCTACTAACCATAGCAAACTATGCCAGACTCACCTAAATTACATCGGCTACCATAAATCATCACCAACTAACCCTTACCACAACAAACTAAACCCAATCACTTTTAAATTACAAAAAAATGCTACTAACCATAGCAAACTATGCCAAACTCACCTAAATTACTTCGGCTATCAAAAATCAGCCCCAACTACACTTTACAGCAACAAACTAAGCCCAATCACTTTAAAATTACAAAAAAATTCTAAAAATCATAACAAACTATACCAGAATCACCTAAATTACTTCGGCTACCGTAAATCACCCCCAACTATCCCTTACCACAACAAACCAAACCATATCATCTTAAAATTACAAAAAAAGGTGTACAAATCATAGCAAACTATGCCAGACTCACCTAAATTACTTCGGCTAGTCTAAATCATCACCAACTAACCCTTACCACAACAAACTAAACCCAATCACATTTAAGTTACAAAAAAATGATACTAACCTTAGCAAACTATGCCAAACTCACCTAAATTACTTCGGCTACCATAAATCATCACAAAATTACCCTTACCACAACATACTAAGCCCAATCACTTTAAAATTACAAAAAAATGCTACTAATTATAGCAAACTATGCCAAACTCACCTAAATAACTTCGGCTATCAAAAATCAGCCACAACTACACTTTACAGCAACAAACTAAGCCCAATCACTTTAAAATTACAAAAAAATGCTAAAAATCATAACAAACTATACCAGAATCACCTAAATTACTTCGGCTACCGTAAATCGCCCCCAACAACCCCTTACCACAACAAACCAAACCATATCATCTTAAAATTACAAAAAAAGGTGTACAAATCATAACAAATTATGCCAGACTCACCTAAATTACTTCGGCTACTCTAAATCATCACCAACTAACACTTACCACAACAAACAAAACCCAATCACTTTTAAATTACAAAAAAATGCTACTAACCATAGCAAACTATGCCAAACTCATATAAATTACTTCGGCTATCCAAAATCACCCCCAACTACACTTTACATAAACAAACTAAGCCCAATCACTTTAAAATTACAAAAAAATGCTAAAAATCATAACAAAATATACCAGAATCACCTAAATTTCTTCGGCTACCGTAAATCACCCCCAACTATCCCTTACCACAACAAACCAAACCATGTCATCTTAAAATTACAAAAAAGGTGTACAAATCATAACAAACTATGCCAGACTCACCTAAATTACTTCGGCTACTCTAAATCATCACCAACTAACCCTTACCACAACAAACTAAACCCAATCATTTTTAAATTACAAAAAAATGCTACTAACCATAGCAAACTATGCCAGACTCACCTAAATTACTTCGGCTACCATAAATCATCACCAACTAACCCTTACCACAACAAACTAAACCCAATCACTTTTAAATTACAAAAAAATGCTACTAACCATAGCAAACTATCCCAAACTCACCTAAATTACTTCAACTATCAAAAATCACCCCCAGCTACACTTTACAGCAACAAACTAAGCCCAATCACTTTAAAATTACAAAAAAATGCTAAAAATCATAACAAGCTATACCAGAATCACCTAAATTACTTCGGCTACCGTAAATCACCCCCAACTATCCCTTACCACAACAAACCTAACCATATCATCTTAAAATTACAAAAAAAGGTTAACAAATTATAACAAACTATGCCAGACTTACCTAAATTACTTCGGCTACTCTAAATCATCACCAACTAACCTTTACCACAACAAACTAAACCCAATCACTTTAAAATTAAAAAAAAATGCTAAAAATCATAACAAACTATACCAGAATCACCTAAATTACTTCGGCTACCGTAAATCACCCCCAACTATCCCTTACCACAACAAACCAAACCATATCATCTTAAAATTACAAAAAAAGGTGTACAAATCATAACAAACTATGCCAGACTCACCGAAATTACTTCGGCTACTCTAAATCATCACCAACTAACCCCTACCACAACAAACTAAACCCAATCACTTTTAAATTACAAAAAATGCTACTAACCATAGCAAACTATGCCAAACTCACCTAAATTACTTCGGCTATCAAAAATCACCCCCAACTACACTTTACAGCAACAAACTAAGCCGAATCACTTTAAAATTACAAAAAAATGCTAAAAATCATAACAAACTATACCAGAATCACCTAAATTACTTCGGCTACCATAAATTACCCCCAACTATCCCTTACCACAACAAACCAAACCATATCATCTTAAAATTACAAAAAAAGGTGTACAAATCATAACAAACAATGCCAGACTCACCTAAATTACTTCGGCTACTCTAAATCATCACCAACTAACCCTTACCACAACAAACTAAACCCAATCACATTTAAATTTAAAAAAAAATGATACTAACCATAGCAAACTATGCCAAACTCACCTAAATTACTTCGGCTACCATAAATCATCACCAACTTACCCTTACCACAACAAACTAAGCCCAATCACTTTAAAATCTATATATATAAAGCGAAGTGTCCTCACTGACACACTCATTCATTCACTCATTCATCTACACATCTACACACTGATTCATAATCAACCCACAGCCCAAACCGTGAGGGCTGGAGACTTGAAATTTTAGACACGGGTGTATCATGTGCCGAAACTGAACACTAAGAAGGGATTTTGCGAAATTCGGCCCGGTTCCTTTGTAATTCAATAAAAACCGGCTAAAATAAACAAAAAATGATCGGATCGCGGAGACCGTGTTTTTGTTAGAAGCACGTATCTAGCCAAAACAACTTCGACGACGGGCGACCGGTTTACATTAAAAGCACTTATTTAACCTAAACAATTTCAACGTCGAGTTTCTGCTTTCGTGATCATACTTTTGCCGTACCTAGCGAGGCCGCAGATATTTCAATTATAATTTTGATTTCAATTATAATGTCGATCCGTGACTCAATTAAAAATTACCAAATCACTCCAAATTTAATCCGACAACATTAAACATCCTCAAATATCTCTTACCACTGCAAACTTTACCAAATCAACCCCAAAAAATTCCCGAACTATGCCAAACTGACATAAACTAGATCCGTTATTTTAAATCATCCCTTACCACCCCTTAGCAACCCCAAGCAACTCCAATCACTTTAAAATAAAACAAAATGACACAAATCATGGCAGATTAAGTCCAACTCACACATATTATTTCGTCTACCAAAAATCACCCCCAACTACCCCTTACCACCCCAAAATAAGCCCAATCACTTTAAAATTACAAAAAATGTTACAAACCTTACCAAACTATGCCAAACTCATCTAAATTACTTTGGTTTCCATAAATCACCCCCAACTACCCCTTACCACCCCAAAATAAGCCCAATCACTTTAAAATTATCAAAAATGCTACAAACCATAGCAAACTATGCCTAACTCACCTAAATTACTTCGGCTAACATAAATCACCCCCAACAACCCCTTACTACCCCAAAATAAGCCCAATCACTTTAAAATTACAAAAAATGCTACAAACCATAGCAAACTATGCCAAACTCACTTAAATTACTTCGGCTATCATAAATCACCCCCAACTACCCCTTACCACCCCTAACTCTTCCCAATCACTTTAAAATTACAAAAAATGCTACAAACCATAGCAAACTATGCCTAACTCACCCAAATTACTTCGGCTAACATAAATCACCCCCAACAACCCCTTACTACCCCAAAATAAGCCCAATCACTTTAAAATTACAAAAAATGCTACAAACCATAGCAAACTATGCCAAACTCACTTAAATTACTTCGGCTATCATAAATCACCCCCAACTACCCCTTACCGCCCCTAACTCATCCCAATCACTTTAAAATTACAAAAAATGCTACAAACCATAGCAAACTATGCCTAACTCACTTAAATTACTTCGGCTAACATAAATCACCCCCAACTACCCCTTACCACCCCTAACTCATCCCAATCACTTTAAAATTACAAAAAATGCTACAAACCATAGCAAACTATGCCTAACTCACCCAAATTACTTCGGCTAACATAAATCACCCCCAACAACCCCTTACTACCCCAAAATAAGCCCAATCACTTTAAAATTACAAAAAATGCTACAAACCATAGCAAACTATGCCAAACTCACTTAAATTACTTCGGCTATCATAAATCACCCCCAACTACCCCTTACCACCCCTAACTCATCCCAATCACTTTAAAATTACAAAAAATGCTACAAACCATAGCAAACTATGCCTAACTCACCCAAATTACTTCGGCTAACATAAATCACCCCCAACAACCCCTTACTACCCCAAAATAAGCCCAATCACTTTAAAATTACAAAAAATGCTACAAACCATAGCAAACTATGCCTAACTCACTTAAATTACTTCGGCTAACATAAATCACCCCCAACTACCCCTTACCTCCCCTAACTCATCCCAATCACTTTAAAATTACAAAAAATGCTACAAACCATAGCAAACTATGCCTAACTCACCTAAATTACTTCGGCTAACATAAATCACCCCCAACAACCCCTTACTACCCCAAAATAAGCCCAATCACTTTAAAATTACAAAAAATGCTACAAACCATAGCAAACTATGCCTAACTCACCTAAATTACTTCGGCTAACATAAATCACCCCCAACAACCCCTTACTACCCCAAAATAAGCCCAATCACTTTAAAATTACAAAAAAATGCTACAAACCATAGCAAACTATGCCTAACTCACCTAAATTACTTCGACTACCATAAATCAGCCCCAACTACCCCTTACCACCCCAAAATAAGCCCAATCACTTTAAAATTACAAAAAATGCTACAAACCATAGCAAACTATGCCAAACTCACTTAAATTACTTCGGCTAACATAAATCACCCCCAACAACCCCTTACTACCCCAAAATAAGCCCAATCACTTTAAAATTACAAAAAAATGCTACAAACCATAGCAAACTATGCCTAACTCACCTAAATTACTTCGGCTAACATAAATCACCCCCAACAACCCCTTACTACCCCAAAATAAGCCCAATCACTTTAAAATTACAAAAAATGCTACAAACCATAGCAAACTATGCCTAACTCACCTAAATTACTTCGGCTAACATAAATTACCCCCTACAACCCCTTACTACCCCAAAATAAGCCCAATCACTTTAAAATTACAAAAAATGCTACAAACCATAGCAAACTATGCCTAACTCACTTAAATTACTTCGGCTAACATAAATCACCCCCAACTACCCCTTACCACCCCTAACTCATCCCAATCACTTTAAAATTACAAAAAATGCTACAAACCATAGCAAACTATGCCTAACTCACCTAAATTACTTCGGCTAACATAAATCACCCCCAACAACCCCTTGCTACCCCAAAATAAGCCCAATCACTTTAAAATTACAAAAAATGCTACAAACCATAGCAAACTATGCCAAACTCACTTAAATTACTTCGGCTATCATAAATTACCCCCAACTACCCCTTACCACCCCTAACTCATCCCAATCACTTTAAAATTACAAAAAATGCTACAAACCATAGCAAACTATGCCTAACTCACCTAAATTACTTCGGCTAACATAAATTACCCCCTACAACCCCTTACTACCCCAAAATAAGCCCAATCACTTTAAAATTACAAAAAATGCTACAAACCATAGCAAACTATGCCAAACTCACTTAAATTACTTCGGCTATCATAAATTACCCCCAACTACCCCTTACCACCCCTAACTCATCCCAATCACTTTAAAATTACAAAAAATGCTACAAACCATAGCAAACTATGCCTAACTCACCTAAATTACTTCGGCTAACATAAATTACCCCCTACAACCCCTTACTATCCCAAAATAAGCCCAATCACTTTAAAATTACAAAAAATGCTACAAACCATAGCAAACTATTCCAAACTCACCTAAATTACTTCGGCTACCATAAATTACCCCCAACTACCCCTTACCACCCCTAACTCATCCCAATCACTTTAAAATTACAAAAAATGCTACAAACCATAGCAAGCTATGCCTAACTCACCTAAATTACTTCGGCTAACATAAATCACCCCCAACTACCCCTTACCAACCACAAACTAAACCCAATCACTTTAAAATTACAAAAAATGCTACAAACCATAGCAAACTATGCCAAACTCACTTAAATTACTTCGGCTATCATAAATCACCCCCAACCACCCCTTACCACCCCAAACTCAGCCCAATCACTTTAAAATTACAAAAAATGTTACAAGCCATATCAAACTATGCCAAACTCATCTAAATTACTTTGGCTTCCATAAATCACCCTCAACTACCCCTTACCACCCCAAAATAGGCTCAATCACTTTAAAATTACAAAAAAATTATACAAACCGTAGCAAACTATGCCAAACTCCCCTAAATTACTTCGGCTACCATAAATCACCCCGAACTACCCCTTACAACCCCAAAATAAACCCAATCACTTTAAAATTACAAAATATTCAACAAATCATAGCAAACTATGCCTAACTCACCTAAATTACTTCGGCTACCATAAATCACCCCCAACTACCCCTTACCACCCCAAAATAAGCCCAATCACTTTACAATTACAAAAATGCTACAAACCATTGCAAACTATGCCAAACTCACTTAAATTACTTCGGCTATCATAAATCACCCCCAACTACCCCTTACCACCCCTAACTCATCCCAATCACTTTAAAATTACAAAAAATGCTACAAACCATAGCAAACTATGCCTAACTCACCTAAATTACTTCGGCTAACTTAAATCACCCCCAACAACCCCTTACTACCCCAAAATAAGCCCAATCACTTTAAAATTACAAAAAATGCTACAAACCATAGCAAACTATGCCAAACTCACTTAAATTACTTCGGCTATCATAAATCACCCCCAACTACCCCTTACCACCCCTAACTCATCCCAATCACTTTAAAATTACAAAAAATGCTACAAACCATAGCAAACTATGCCTAACTCACCTAAATTACTTCGGCTAAGATAAATCACCCCCTACAACCCCTTACCACCCCAAAATAAGCCCAATCACGTTAAAATTACAAAAAATGCTACAAACCATAGCAAACTATGCCAAACTCACTTAAATTACTTCGGCTATCATAAATCACCCCCAACTACCCCTTACCACCCCTAACTCATCCCAATCACTTTAAAATTACAAAAAATGCTACAAACCATAGCAAACTATGCCTAACTCACCTAAATTACTTCGGCTAACATAAATCACCCCCAACAACCCCTTACTACCCCAAAATAAGCCCAATCACTTTAAAATTACAAAAAAATACTACAAACCATAGCAAACTATACCTAACTCACCTAAATTACTTCGGCTACCATAAATCACCCCCAACTACCCCTTACCACCCCAAAATAAGCCCAATCACTTTAAAATTACAAAAAATGCTACAAAACATAGCAAGCTATGCCAAACTCACTTAAATTACTTCGGCTACCATAAATTAATAATCGTTTTCAATCAAAATCTTCTATTTGGTTGTGTTATTTATAAATGCCTTATCGTATTAAATTTTCAAATATTAATAAATAACTGCACATAAAATATATTGTTCCGACTAATAGTCGTTATTCTGAATATTAAATAGGCTGATACCTATTTCGATTCTCTTCCACGTTCCAATAAATATTTGTTCCAGTTGAGATGCAAACATAAACGTATTTCTGAATTGCAACACGCTGACGGGGCAAGCCCTACCTTTTCAACATGCGTGCATTTGTATAAACAGCTCTATGGTTTTTAACTTTAAAGAGGTATAAAGGCGGTGTAAGCGCTAGAGTTTCGTAAAAATATCTGAAAAATTCGAAATTCTGCAATTGAATCAGAACTATATCGATAGTAAATTTATACTTGGAGTGGCACTGCCAACCCTGCCACCCCTGACGAGGCACCTGCTGACTACTCTCCTTCCAGGGAAACTTTATAAATCAACGTCAAAATAATTTAGGGCGCCTGAATGTGAAAATATCACTGTGTAATAAGTTCAGACTGACATGGAACACTTGAAATTTCGATATTTGTTTGTAATTCGTCACAGGTCCATGAAGGAATGCATGTTAATGTAAACAAGTGTCAGTTTGTCGGAGAGACCGAATAAGATTTTTAACATTCCTGTCAAAATATTTATTTACTTTAGAATGTTAATTTCTTAAATTGATTTTGTGAATATTATGACGGGCCATACGAGTACATCTGTGCGAGTATTATTTGGTACATACAAATTAATCTCTTTTGTTATCCAAATTGTTTTTATACGCACTAGGCACGTGCACCTCATATAATTGTGAAAATTGCTGCTTCAGCGTCTGGAACGCTGGTACTCAACGTCGCCAAGGCCGAGGCGACGCATCGGTATTCAAAGTTCTATCGCTATTAAATAAATTATTTTAATATAATATTCCCGATTTGTTCTTGCCGTTAACCAAAACTCTCCCCAATCGATTTTCGAAAAATTTCCAGCGTCGGACCGGACTTCACTTATTTTCGTACGCTAATTTTTACCGTTCAGTTAATGATAGTGGTGTATTTGTTCTTCACCAAACCTGCTCCGGCCGAAATCCGAAATTTTCACTGACATCATACGCTTAAGTATTGTATGCTTAGACACGATTTATTTACACTAAACGCTCACGATATAAACATGGTAATAATTCCTAAATACTTCGTTTTTATGGTGTAAAATTTTGTATTTATATATTTCAACATTGTCTTTAACGTTGTCAGAGAACTAAATGGTAATAATTTGGAATAATTTAGCTTCTATGTCAACTCTCCTTCTCTTGGAACTTTTGAAAACAACGACAAAATTCTTTAGGGCGCCTGGATTTGAAAATATAACTCTGTGTAATAAGTTTAGACTGACTAGAGTGAAAATAAAGGAGCTTGCACCCATAAACGAAATTAGATGGAACACTTGAAGTTGAAATATTTGTTTGTAATTCGTCACAAGTCCATGAGGGAATGCGTGTTAATGTAAACAAATGTGAGTTTATTGGAGAGGCCGAATAAGATTTTTACATTATTGAAGCAGCTGGAGCCTGCCACGTCAAGGGCAAGGTCAGAAACGTGAAAAGGCGATGCTCGATTTAGTTTGATTGAGTGTCTATGCAGAAATTCGCACATACCAAGCGTTGGATAAGCCTTTCTTATCGTTTCTTAGAATTCGAGAATTGCTGGTTCAGCGTGTGGAGCAGTACTCGATCGCGGTGTTTAATTTTAACACAACTACAATTGTGAAAATTGCTGCTCCAGCGTCGGAAACTGTTCGCAAAGTCGCCAAATTCGCTGAGGCGACGCAACAGTGTTCGAAGGTCTACCGCTATCAAATAAAGTATTTTAATTTAACATTTGATCCTCGCGTTAACCAAATCTGCCCCCAATCAATTTTCGAAAAATTATCAGCATCGGACCGGACTCCACTTATATTTGTACTCTAATTTTTACGTTTAGTTAATGATAGTGGTGTATTTGTTTTTCACCAAATTTGCCCCGAAATTTTCACCGTTGTATGTACCAGATATCACTGACATTCATACCAGTGGCGGTGTAAGCGCTAAATTTTCGTGAAAATATCTGAAAAATGCATAATTCTGCAACTGAATTACAGAACTAATTTTGTGTTCGATAGTAAATTTATACTTGGAGTGGCACTGCCAACCCTGCCACCCCTACGAGCCCCACTGCTGACTACTTTCCTTCCAGAAAAATTTTTCAAATCAGCGGCAAAATAAATTTAGGGCACCTGGATGTGAAAATATCACTATGTAATAAGTTCAGACTGACAAGAGTGAAAAAAACCGCTTGCATCCAGAAACGAAATCAAATGGAACACTTGAAATTTAGATATTTGTTTGTAATTCGTCACAGGTCCATGAAGGCATGCATGTTAATGTAAACAAGTGTTAGTTTGTCGGAGAGGCCGAATAAGATTTTTACACCCACCACATTCCCGTCAAAATATTTATATACTTTAGTATGTTAATTCATTTTGTGCAAATTATGACGGGCCAGTCGAGTACACCTGCGCGAGTATTATTTGGTAATCCAAATTCTTTTAATACGCACTAGGCACGTGCACCTAATATAATTGTTAAAATTGCTGCTTCAGCGTCTGGAACGCTGGTACTCAACGTCGCCAAGGTCGAGGTGACGCATCAGTATTCGAAGTTCTATCGCTATTAAATAAATTTTATTAATATAATATTCCCGATTTGTTCTTGACTTTAAGTAAATATCTCCCCAATCGATTTTCGAAAAATTACCATCGTCGTACCGGACTCCACTTATATACCGTACGCTAATTTTTACGTTCATTTAATGATAGTGGTGTATTTGATCTTCACCAAACCTGCTCCGGCCAAAATCCGAAATTTGCAGTTTTACCGGATTTCACTGACATCATAAGTAATGTGTGCTTATACACGATTTACACTATTTATTTTATGTACATTGTGTTCATTATTGTTCTGCATTATTTATAACTAAGATGGAGGAATAGTAAGCGGGGTACAAATACCAGCACGTATAATTCCTCTGAAAAGTGATGGAAATAGTCTTTTTTACTATCTTTCCTATTGCATTTTATTACCGAAAATAGAGCTCAAGAGGTTCGCACTATAATTGTTCATTTTAAAATTACCAAATTTTCTGTATATTTTACCTGAATACGTTAAAAACCCCTAAACATAATGTACCATTCCAAACTACTCTCAAAAATCATACACTTGCCATTCCAAACTACCCCACATCAACCTAAAATGTAAAAAAATTACGAATTACAAGCAAACTACGCTAAACTCGCATAAATTACTTCGACTTCCGCTATATCACCTCAACCACTTCTTACCAAGCCAAACTAAACCCAATCGCATTAAAATTACCAAAAGTTTCGTTTAATCCGCCAAAGCTAAACCCCGCCAACCATCAATAACCATTCAAAACAATCCCCAAAAAAAACCTTATCATCCGAAACTACACCAAATACATCGTTTTTATGGTGTGAAATTATTTATTTATATATTTCAACATTCTTCGACGACATTCTTTAACGTTGTTAGAGAACTAAATGGGAATAATTTGGAATAGTTCAGCTTCTCTGTCAACTCTCCTTCTCTTGAAGAGTGAAAAAGAGTGAAAAAAAAGGAGCTTGCACCCAGAAACGAAATTATCGTCATTTTCCAAATCATATTGAAGTACCCGGTCCTGGCAATGCAGGTTAATTTCAGCAAATTTGTTTATTTTGTGATTGGAAAAGTAGAGCATTCCTGTTTAATTGTATTATAATGTCGATTAGTCTACATCACAAATACACCACTTTTGTCAACACTGCGTTTATTTAATCTACGTCCGGGCAACGCCGGGTACATTCAGCTAGTTACAAAAAAATGCTACTAACCATAGCAAACTATGCCAAACTCACCTAAATTACTTCGGCTATCAAAAATCAGCCCCAACTACACTTTACAGCAACAAACTAAGCCCAAACACTTTAAAATTACAAAAAAATGCTAAAAATCATAACAAACTATACCAGAATAACCTAAATTACTTCGGCTACTATAAATCATCACCAACTATCCCTTACCACAACAAACCAAACCATATCATCTTAAAATTAGAAAAAAGGTGTACAAATCATAACAAACTATGCCAGACTCACCTAAATTACTTCGGCTACTCTAAATCATCACTAACTAACCCTTACCACAACAAACTAAACCCAATCACTTTTAAATTACA
The DNA here is from genome assembly GCA_964023215.1 of Eledona agricola. Classification (NCBI taxonomy): domain Eukaryota; kingdom Metazoa; phylum Arthropoda; class Insecta; order Coleoptera; family Tenebrionidae; genus Eledona; species Eledona agricola. The sequence goes on from CAXIEJ010000187.1 coordinate 1,300,580, forward strand.
AAAAAATGCTATTAACCATAGCAAACTATGCCAAACTCATATAAATTACTTCGGCTATCCAAAATCACCCCCAACTACACTTTACATAAACAAACTAAGCCCAATCACTTTAAAATTACAAAAAAATGCTAAAAATCATAACAAACTATACCAGAATCACCTAAATTACTTCGGCTACCGTAAATCACCCCCAACTATCCCTTACCACAACAAACCAAACCATATCATCTTAAAATTACAAAAAAAGGTGTACAAATCATAACAAACTATGCCAGACTCACCTAAATTACTTCGGCTACTCTAAATCATCACCAACTATCCCTTACCACAACAAACTAAACCCAATCATTTTTAAATTACAAAAAATTGCTACTAACCATAGCAAACTATGCCAGACTCACCTAAATTACTTCGGCTACCATAAATCATCACCAACTAACCCTTACCACAACAAACTAAACCCAATCACTTTTAAATTACAAAAAAATGCTTCTAACCATAGCAAACTATGCCAAACTCACCTAAATTACTTCGGCTATCAAAAATCACCCCCAACTACACTTTACAGCAACAAACTAAGCCCAATTACTTTAAAATTACAAAAAAATGCTAAAAATCATAACAAACTATACCAGAATCACCTAAATTACTTCGGCTACCGTTAATCACCCCCAACTATCCCTTACCACAACAAACCAAACCATATCATCTTAAAATTACAAAAAAAGGTGTACAAATCATAACAAACTATGCCAGACTCACCTAAATTACTTCGGCTACTCTAAATCATCACCAACTAACCCTTACCACAACAAACTAAACCCAATCACATTTAAATTACAAAAAAATGATACTAACCATAGCAAACTATGCCAAACTCACCTAAATTACTTCGGCTACCATAAATCATCACCAACTAACCCTTACCACAACAAACTAAACCCAATCACTTTTAAATTACAAAAAAATGCTACTAACCATAGCAAACTATGCCAAACTCACCTAAATCACTTCGGCTATCAAAAATCACCCCCAACTACACTTTACAGCAACAAACTAAGCCCAATCACTTTAAAATTACAAAAAATGCTAAAAATCATAACAAACTATACCAGAATCACCTAAATTACTTCGGCTACCGTAAATCGCCCCCAACTATCCCTTACCACAACAAACCAAACTATATCATCTTAAAATTACAAAAAAAGGTGTACAAATCATAACAAATTATGCCAGACTCACCTAAATTACTTCGGCTACTCTAAATCATCACCAACTAACCCTTACCACAACAAACTAAACCTAATCACTTTTAAATCACAAAAAAATGCTACTGACCATAGCAAACTATGCCAAACTCACCTAAATTACTTCGGCTACCATAAGTCATCACCAACTAACACTTACCACAACAAACAAAACCCAATCACTTTTAAATTACAAAAAAATGCTACTAACCATAGCAAACTATGCCAAACTCATATAAATTACTTCGGCTATCCAAAATCACCCCCAACTACTATTTACATAAACAAACTAAGCCCAATCACTTTAAAATTACAAAAAAATGCTAAAAATCATAACAAACTATACCTGAATCACCTAAATTACTTCGGCTACCGTAAATCACCCCCAACTATCCCTTACCACAACAAACCAAACCATATCATCTTAAAATGACAAAAAAAGGTGTACAGATCATAACAAACTATGCCAGACTCACCTAAATTACTTCGGCTACTCTAAATCATCACCAACTAACCCTTACCACAACAAACTAAACCCAATCATTTTTAAATTACAAAAAATGCTACTAACCATAGCAAACTATGCCAGACTCACCTAAATTACTTCGGCTACCATAAATCATCATCAACTAACCCTTACCACAACAAACTAAACCCAATCACTTTTAAATTACAAAAAAATGCTACTAAGCATAGCAAACTATGCCAAACTCACCTAAATTACTTCGGCTATCAAAAATCACCCCCAACTACACTTTACAGCAACAAACTAAGCCCAATCACTTTAAAATTACAAAAAAATGCTAAAAATCATAACAAACTATACCAGAATCACCTAAATTACTTCGGCTACCGTAAATCACCCCCAACTATCCCTTACCACAACAAACCTAACCATATCATCTTAAAATTACAAAAAAAGGTGAACAAATGATAACAAACTATGCCAGACTTACCTAAATTACTTCGGCTACTCTAAATCATCACCAACTAACCCTTACCACAACAAACTAAACCCAATCACATTTAAATTACAAAAAAATGCTACTAACCATAGCAAACTATGCCAGACTCACCCAAAATTACTTCGGCTACCATAAATCATCATCAACTAACCCTTACCACAACAAACTAAACCCAATCACTTTTAAATTACAAAAAAATGCTACTAGCCATAGCAAACTATGCCAAACTCTCCAAAATTACTTCGGCTATCAAAAATCACCCCCAAATACACTTTACAGCAACAAACTAATCCCAATCAATTTAAAATTACAAAAAAATGCTAAAAATCATAACAAACTATACCAGAATCACCTAAATTACTTCGGCTACCGTAAATCACCCGCAACTATCCCTTACCACAACAAACCTAACCATATCAACTTAAAATTACAAAAAAAGGTGAACAAATTATAACAAACTATGCCAGACTCACCTAAATTACTTCGGCTACTCTAAATCATCACCAACTAACCCTTACCACAACAAACTAAACCCAATCACTTTAAAATTAAAAAAAAATGCTAAAAATCATAACAAACTATACCAGAATCACCTAAATTACTTCGGCTACCGTAAATCACCCCCAACTATCCCTTACCACAACAAACCAAACCATATCTTCTTAAAATTACAAAAAAAGATGTACAAATCATAACAAACTATGCCAGACTCACCGAAATTACTTCGGCTACTCTAAATCATCACCAACTAACCGCTACCACAACAAACTAAACCCAATCACTTTTAAATTACAAAAAATGCTACTAACCATAGCAAACTATGCCAAACTCTCCAAAATTACTTCGGCTATCAAAAATCACCCCCAACTACACTTTACAGCAACAAACTAAGCCCAATCAATTTAAAATTACAAAAAAATGCTAAAAATCATAACAAACTATACCAGAATCACCTAAATTACTTCGGCTACCGTAAATCACCCCCTACTATCCCTTACCACAACAAACCTAACCATATCATCTTAAAATTACAAAAAAAGGTGAACAAATTATAACAAACTATGCCAGACTCACCTAAATTACTTCGGCTACTCTAAATCATCACCAACTAACCCTTACCACAACAAACTAAACCCAATCACATTTAAATTTAAAAAAAATGATACTAACCATAGCAAACTATGCCAAACTCACCTAAATTACTTCGGCTACCATAAATCATCACCAACTTACCCTTACCACAACAAACTAAGCCCAATCACTTTAAAATTACAAAAAAATGCTACTAACCATAGCAAACTATGCCAAACTCACCTAAATTACTTCGGCTATCAAAACTCAGCCCCAACTACACTTTACAGCAACAAACTAAGCCCAATCACTTTAAAATTACAAAAAAATGCTAAAAATCATAACAAACTATACCAGAATCACCTAAATTACTTCAGCTACCATAAATCATCACCAACTATCCCTTACCACAACAAACCAAACCATATCATCTTAAAATTAGAAAAAAGGTGTACAAATCATAACAAACTATGCCAGACTCACCTAAATTACTTCGGCTACTCTAAATCATCACTAACTAACCCTTACCACAACAAACTAAACCCAATCACTTTTAAATTACAGAAAAATGCTACTAACGATAGCAAACTATGCCAAACTCATATAAATTACTTCGGCTATCCAAAATCACCCCCAACTACACTTTACATAAACAAACTAAGCCCAATCACTTTAAAATTACAAAAAAATGCTAAAAATCATAACAAACTATACCAGAATCACCTAAATTACTTCGGCTACCGTAAATCACCCCCAACTATCCCTTACCACAACAAACCAAACCATATCATCTTAAAATTACAAAAAAAGGTGTACAAATCATAACAAACTATGCCAGACTCACCTAAATTACTTCGGCTACTCTAAATCATCACCAACTATCCCTTACCACAACAAACTAAACCCAATAATTTTTAAATTACAAAAAAATGCTACTAACCATAGCAAACTATGCCAGACTCACCTAAATTACTTCGGCTACCATAAATCATCACCAACTAACCCTTACCACAACAAACTAAACCCAATCACTTTTAAATTACAAAAAAATGCTTCTAACCATAGCAAACTATGCCAAACTCACCTAAATCACTTCGGCTATCAAAAATCACCCCCAACTACACTTTACAGCAACAAACTAAGCCCAATTACTTTAAAATTACAAAAAAATGCTAAAAATCATAACAAACTATACCAGAATCACCTAAATTACTTCGGCTACCGTAAATCACCCCCAACTATCCCTTATCACAACAAACCAAACCATATAATCTTAAAATTACAAAAAAAAGGTGTACAAATCATAACAAACTATGCCAGACTCACCTAAATTACTTCGGCTACTCTAAATCATCACCAACTAACCCTTACCACAACAAACTAAACCCAATCACATTTAAATTACAAAAAAATGATACTAACCATAGCAAACTATGCCAAACTCACCTAAATTACTTCGGTTACCATAAATCATCACCAACTTACCCTTACCACAACAAACTAAGCCCAATCACTTTAAAATTACAAAAAAATGCTACAAACCACAGCAAATTATGCCAAACTCACCTAAATTACTTCGGCTATCAAAAATCAGCCCCAACTACACTTTACAGCAACAACATAAGCCCAATCTCTTTAAAATTAAAAAAAATGCTAAAAATCACCACAAACTATACCAGAATCACCTAAATTACTTCGGCTACCGTAAATCGGCCCCAACTATCCCTTACCACAACAAACCAAACCATATCATCTTAAAATTACAAAAAATGGTGTACAAATCATAACAAATTATGCCAGACTCACCTAAATTACTTCGGCTACTCAAAATCATCACCAACTAACCCTTACCACAACAAACTAAACCCAATCACTTTTAAATCACAAAAAAATGCTACTGAAATAGCAAACTATGCCAAACTCACCTAAATTACTTCGGCTACCATAAATCATCACCAACTAACACTTACCACAACAAACAAAACCCAATCACTTTTAAATTACAAAAAAATGCTACTAACCATAGCAAACTATGCCAAACTCATATAAATTACTTCGGCTATCCAAAATCACCCCCAACTACACTTTACATAAACAAACTAAGCCCAATCACTTTAAAATTACAAAAAAATGCTAAAAATCATAACAAACTATACCAGAATCACCTAAATTACTTCGGCTACCGTAAATCACCCCCAACTATCCCTTACCACAACAAACCAAACCATATCATCTTAAAATTACAAAAAAAGGTGTACAAATCATAACAAACTATGCCAGACTCACCTAAATTACTTCGGCTACTCTAAATCATCACCAACTAACCCTTACCACAACAAACTAAACCCAATCATTTTTAAATTACAAAAAAATGCTACTAACCATAGCAAACTATGCCAGACATACCTAAATTACTTCGGCTACCATAAATCATCACCAACTAACCCTTACCACAACAAACTAAACCCAATCACTTTTAAATTACAAAAAAATGCTACTAACCATAGCAAACTATGCCAAACTCACCTAAATTACTTCGGCTATCAAAAATCACCCCCAACTACACTTTACAGCAACAAACTAAGCCCAATTACTTTAAAATTACAAAAAAATGCTAAAAATCATAACAAACTATACCAGAATCACCTAAATTACTTCGGCTACCGTAAATCACCCCCAACTATCCCTTACCACAACAAACCAAACCATATCATCTTAAAATTACAAAAAAAGGTGTACAAATCATAACAAACTATGCCAGACTCACCTAAATTATTTCGGCTACTCTAAATCATTACCAACTAACCCTTACCACAACAAACTAAACCCAATCATTTTTAAATTACAAAAAAATGCTACTAACCATAGCAAACTATGCCAGACATACCTAAATTACTTCGGCTACCATAAATCATCACCAACTAACCCTTACCACAACAAACTAAACCCAATCACTTTTAAATTACAAAAAAATGCTACTAACCATAGCAAACTATGCCAAACTCACCTAAATTACTTCGGCTATCAAAAATCACCCCCAACTACACTTTACAGCAACAAATTAAGCCCAATTACTTTAAAATTACAAAAAAATGCTAAAAATCATAACAAACTATACCAGAATCACCTAAATTACTTCGGCTACCGTAAATCACCCCCAACTATCCCTTACCACAACAAACCAAACCATATCATCTTAAAATTACAAAAAAAGGTGTACAAATCATAACAAACTATGCCAGACTCACCTAAATTATTTTGGCTACTCTAAATCATTACCAACTAACCCTTACCACAACAAACTAAACCCAACCACATTTAAATTACAAAAAAATGATACTAACCATAGCAAACTATGCCAAACTCACCTAAATTACTTCGGCTATCAAAAATCAGCCCCAACAACACTTTACAGCAACAACCTAAGCCCAATCACTTTAAAATTACAAAAAAATGCTAAAAATCACAACAAACTATACCAGAATCACCTAAATTACTTCGGCTACCGTAAATCGCCCCCAACTATCCCTTACCACAACAAACCAAACCATATCATCTTAAAATTACAAAAAAAAGTGTACAAATCATAACAAATTATGCCAGATTCACCTAAATTATTTCGGCTACTCAAAATCATCACCAACTAACCCTTACCACAACAAACTAAACCCAATCACTTTTAAATCACAAAAAAATGCTACTGACCATAGCAAACTATGCCAAACTCACCTAAATTACTTCGGCTTCACCAACTAACCCTTACCTCAACAAACTAAACCAAATCACTTTTAAATTAAAAAAAAATGCTACTAACCATAGCAAACTATGCCAAACTCACCTAAATTACTTCGGCTATCAAAAATCAGCCCCAACAACACTTTACAGCAACAACCTAAGCCCAATCACTTTAAAATTACAAAAAAATGCTAAAAATCACAACAAACTATACCAGAATCACCTAAATTACTTCGGCTACCGTAAATCGCCCCCAACTATCCCTTACCACAACAAACCAAACCATATCATCTTAAAATTACAAAAAAAAGTGTACAAATCATAACAAACTATGCCAGACTTACCTAAATTACTTCGGCTACTCTAAATCATCACCAACTAACCCTTACCACAACAAACTAAACCCAATCACTTTTAAATTACAAAAAAATGCTACTAACCATAGCAAACTATGCCAAACTCACCTAAATTACTTCGGCTACCATAAATCATCACCAACTAACCCTTACCACAACAAACTAATCTCAATCACTTTTAAATTACAAAAAAATGCTACTAACCTTAGCTAACTATGCCAAACTTACCTAAATTACTTCGGCTATCAAAAATCACCCCCAACTACACTTTACAGCAACAAACTAAGCCCAATCACTTTAAAATTACAAAAAAATGCTAAAAATCATAACAAACTATACCAGAATCACCTAAATTACTTCGGCAACCGTAAATTACCCCCAACTATCCCTTACCACAACAAACCAAACCATATCATCTTAAAATTAGAAAAAAGGTGTACAAATCATAACAAACTATGCCAGACTCACCTAAATTACTTCGGCTACTCTAAATCATCACTAACTAACCCTTACCACAACAAACTAAACCCAATCACTTTTAAATTACAAAAAAATGCTACTAACCATAGCAAACTATGCCAAACTCACCTAAATTACTTCGGCTACCATAAATCATCACCAACTTACCCTTACCACAACAAACTAAGTCCTATCACTTTAAAATTACAAAAAAATGCTACTAACCATAGCAAACTATGCCAAACTCACCTAAATTACTTCGGCTATCAAAAAGCAGCCCCAACTACACTTTACAGCAACAAACTAAGCCCAATCACTTTAAAATTACAAAAAAATGCTACTAACCATAGCAACCTATGCCAAACTCATATAAATTACTACGGTTACTCTAAATCATCACCAACTATCCCTTACCACAACAAACTAAACCCAATCACTTTTAAATCACAAAAAAATGCTACTGACCATAGCAAACTATGCCAAACTCACCTAAATTACTTCGGCTACCATAAATCATCACCAACTAACACTTACCACAACAAACAAAACCCAATCACTTTTAAATTACAAAAAAATGCTACTAACCATAGCAACCTATGCCAAACTCATATAAATTACTTCGGTTACTCTAAATCATCACCAACTATCCCTTACCACAACAAACAAAACCCAATCACTTTTAAATTACAAAAAAATGCTACTAACCATAGCAACCTATGCCAAACTCATATAAATTACTTCGTTTACTCTAAATCATCACCAACTATCCCTTACCACAACAAACTAAACCCAATCACTTTTAAATCACAAAAAAATGCTACTGACCATAGCAAACTATGCCAAACTCACCTAAATTACTTCGGCTACCATAAATCATCACCAACTAACACTTACCACAACAAACAAAACCCAATCACTTTTAAATCACAAAAAAATGCTACTGACCATAGCAAACTATGCCAAACTCACCTAAATTACTTCGGCTACCATAAATCATCACCAACTAACACTTACCACAACAAACAAAACCCAATCACTTTTAAATTACAAAAAAATGCTACTAACCATAGCAACCTATGCCAAACTCATATAAATTACTTCGGTTACTCTAAATCATCACCAACTATCCCTTACCACAACAAACTAAACCCAATCACTTTTAAATCACAAAAAAATGCTACTGACCATAGCAAACTATGCCAAACTCACCTAAATTACTTCGGCTACTCTAAATCATCACCAACTAACCCTTACCACAACAAACTAAACCCAATCACTTTTAAATCACAAAAAAATGCTACTGACCATAGCAAACTATGCCAAACTCACCTAAATTACTTCGGCTACCATAAATCATCACCAACTAACACTTACCACAACAAACAAAACCCAATCACTTTTAAATTACAAAAAAATGCTACTAACCATAGCAACCTATGCCAAACTCATATAAATTACTTCGGTTACTCTAAATCATCACCAACTATCCTTTACCACAACAAACTAAACCCAATCACTTTTAAATCACAAAAAAATGCTACTGACCATAGCAAACTATGCCAAACTCACCTAAATTACTTCGGCTACTCTAAATCATCACCAACTAACCCTTACCACAACAAACTAAACCCAATCACTTTTAAATCACAAAAAAATGCTACTGACCATAGCAAACTATGCCAAACTCACCTAAATTACTTCGGCTACTCTAAATCATCACCAACTAACCCTTACCACAACAAACTAAACCCAATCACTTTTAAATCACAAAAAAATGCTACTGACCATAGCAAACTATGCCAAACTCACCTAAATTACTTCGGCTACCATAAATCATCACCAACTAACACTTACCACAACAAACAAAACCCAATCACTTTTAAATCACAAAAAAATGCTACTGACCATAGCAAACTATGCCAAACTCACCTAAATTACTTCGGCTACCATAAATCATCACCAACTAACACTTACCACAACAAACAAAACCCAATCACTTTTAAATTACAAAAAAATGCTACTAACCATAGCAACCTATGCCAAACTCATATAAATTACTTCGGTTACTCTAAATCATCACCAACTATCCCTTACCACAACAAACTAAACCCAATCACTTTTAAATCACAAAAAAATGCTACTGACCATAGCAAACTATGCCAAACTCACCTAAATTACTTCGGCTACCATAAATCATCACCAACTAACACTTACCACAACAAACAAAACCCAATCACTTTTAAATTACAAAAAAATGCTACTAACCATAGCAACCTATGCCAAACTCATATAAATTACTTCGGTTACTCTAAATCATCACCAACTATCCCTTACCACAACAAACTAAACCCAATCACTTTTAAATCACAAAAAAATGCTACTGACCATAGCAAACTATGCCAAACTCACCTAAATTACTTCGGCTACTCTAAATCATCACCAACTAACCCTTACCACAACAAACTAAACCCAATCAATTTTAAATCACAAAAAAATGCTACTGACCATAGCAAACTATGCCAAACTCACCTAAATTACTTCGGCTACCATAAATCATCACCAACTAACACTTACCAGAACAAACAAAACCCAATCACTTTTAAATTACAAAAAAATGCTACTAACCATAGCAACCTATGCCAAACTCATATAAATTACTTCGGTTACTCTAAATCATCACCAACTATCCCTTACCACAACAAACTAAACCCAATCACTTTTAAATCACAAAAAAATGCTACTGACCATAGCAAACTATGCCAAACTCACCTAAATTACTTCGGCTACTCTAAATCATCACCAACTAACCCTTACCACAACAAACTAAACCCAATCACTTATAAATCACAAAAAAATGCTACTGACCATAGCAAACTATGCCAAACTCACCTAAATTACTTCGGCTACCATAAATCATCACCAACTAACACTTACCACAACAAACAAAACCCAATCACTTTTAAATTACAAAAAAATGCTACTAACCATAGCAACCTATGCCAAACTCATATAAATTACTTCGGTTACTCTAAATCATCACCAACTATCCCTTACCACAACAAACTAAACCCAATCACTTTTAAATCACAAAAAAATGCTACTGACCATAGCAAACTATGCCAAACTCACCTAAATTACTTCGGCTACCATAAATCATCACCAACTAACACTTACCACAACAAACAAAACCCAATCACTTTTAAATTACAAAAAAATGCTACTAACCATAGCAACCTATGCCAAACTCATATAAATTACTTCGGTTACTCTAAATCATCACCAACTATCCCTTACCACAACAAACTAAACCCAATCACTTTTAAATCACAAAAAAATGCTACTGACCATAGCAAACTATGCCAAACTCACCTAAATTACTTCGGCTACTCTAAATCATCACCAACTAACCCTTACCACAACAAACTAAACCCAATCACTTTTAAATCACAAAAAAATGCTACTGACCATAGCAAACTATGCCAAACTCACCTAAATTACTTCGGCTACCATAAATCATCACCAACTAACACTTACCACAACAAACAAAACCCAATCACTTTTAAATTACAAAAAAATGCTACTAACCATAGCAAACTATGCCAAACTCATAAAAATTATTTTGGCTATCCAAAATCACCCCCAACTACACTTTACATAAACAAACTAAGCCCAATCACTTTAAAATTACAAAAAATGCTAAAAATCATAACAAACTATACCAGAATCACCTAAATTACTTCGGCTACCGTAAATCACCCCCAACTATCCCTTACCACAACAAACCAAACCATATCATCTTAAAATTACAAAAAAAGATGTACAAATCATAACAAACTATGCCAGACTCACCTATATTACTTCGGCTACTCTAAATCATCACCAACTAACCCTTACCACAACAAACTAAACCCAATCATTTTTAAATTACAAAAAAATGCTACTAACCATAGCAAACTATGCCAGACTTACCTAAATTACTTCGGCTACCATAAAATATCACCAACTAACCCTTACCACCACAAACTAAACCCAATCACGTTTAAATTACAAAAAAATGCTACTAACCATAGCAAACTATGCCAAACTCACCTAAATTACTTCGGCTATCAAAAGTCAACCCCAACTACACTTTACAGCAACAAACTAAGCCCAATCACTTTAAACTTACAAAAAAATGCTAAAAATCATAACAAACTATACCAGAATCACCTAAATTACTTCGGCTACCGTAAATCACCCCCAACTATCCCTTACCACAACAAACCTAACCATATCATCTTAAAATTACAAAAAAAGGTGAACAAATTATAACAAACTATGCCAGACCCACCTAAATTACTTCGGCTACTCTAAATCATCACCAACTAACCCTTACCACAACACACTAAACCCAATCACTTTAAAATTACAAAAAAATGCTAAAAATCATAACAAACTATACCAGAATCACCTAAATTACTTCGGCTACCGTAAATCATCCCCAACTATCCCTTACCACAACAAACCAAACCATATCATCTTAGAATTACAAAAAAAAAGGTGTACAAATCATAACAAACTATGCCAGACTCACCTAAATTACTTCGGCTACTCTAAATCATCACCAACTAACCCTTACCACAACAAACTAAACCCAATCACTTTAAAATTACAAAAAAATGCTACTAACCATAGCAAACTATGCCAAACTTACCTAAATTACTTCGGCTATCAAAAAACAACCTTAACTACACTTTACAGCAACAAACTAAGCCCAATCACTTTAAAATTACAAAAAAATGCTAAAAATCATAACAAACTACACCAGAATCACCTAAATTACTTCGGCTACCGTAAATCGCCCCCAACTATCCCTTACCACAACAAACCAAACCATATCATCTTAAAATTACAAAAAAAGGTGTACAAATCATAACAAATTATGCCAGACTCACCTAAATTACTTCGGCTACTCTAAATCATCACTAACTAACCCTTACCACAACAAACTAAACCCTATCACTTTTAAATTACAAAAAAATGCTACTAACCATAGCAAACTATGCCAAACTCACCTAAATTACTTCGGCTACCATAAATCATCACCAACTTACCCTTACCACAACAAACTAAGTCCAATCACTTTAAAATTACAAAAAAATGCTACTAACCATAGCAAACTATGCCAAACTCACCTAAATTACTTCGGCTATCAAAAATCAGCCCCAACTACACTTAACAGCAACAAACTAAGCCCAATCACTTTAAAATTACAAAAAAATGCTAAAAATCATAACAAACTATACCAGAATCACCTAAATTACTTCGGCTACCATAAATCATCACCAACTAACACTTACCACAACAAACAAAACCCAATCACTTTTAAATTACAAAAAAATGCTACTAACCATAGCAAACTATGCCAAACTCACCTAAATTACTTCGGCTATCAAAAATCACCCCCAACTACACTTTACAGCAACAAACTAAGCCCAATTACTTTAAAATTACAAAAAAATGCTAAAAATCATAACAAACTATACCAGAATCACCTAAATTACTTCGGCTACCGTAAATCACCCCCAACTATCCCTTACCACAACAAACCAAACCATATCATCTTAAAATTACAAAAAAAGATGTACAAATCATAACAAACTATGCCAGACTCACCTATATTACTTCGGCTACTCTAAATCATCACCAACTAACCCTTACCACAACAAACTAAACCCAATCACATTTAAATTACAAAAAAATGATACTAACCATAGCAAACTATGCCAGACTCACCTAAATTACTTCGGCTACCATAAATCATCACCAACTAACCCTTACCACAACAAACTAAACCCAATCACTTTTAAATTACAAAAAAATGCAACTAACCATAGCAAACTATGCCAAACTCACCTAAATTACTTCGGCTATCAAAAATCACCCCCAACTACACTTTACAGCAACAAACTAAGCCCAATTACTTTAAAATTACAAAAAAATGCTAAAAATCATAACAAACTATACCAGAATCACCTAAATTACTTCGGCTACCGTAAATCACCCCCAACTATCCCTTACCACAACAAACCAAACCATATCATCTTAAAATTACAAAAAAAGATGTACAAATCATAACAAACTATGCCAGACTCACCTATATTACTTCGGCTACTCTAAATCATCACCAACTAACCCTTACCACAACAAACTAAACCCAATCACATTTAAATTACAAAAAAATGATACTAACCATAGCAAACTATGCCAGACTCACCTAAATTACTTCGGCTACCATAAATCATCACCAACTAACCCTTACCACAACAAACTAAACCCAATCACTTTTAAATTACAAAAAAATGCAACTAACCATAGCAAACTATGCCAAACTCACCTAAATTACTTCGGCTATCAAAAATCACCCCCAACTACACTTTACAGCAACAAACTAAGCCCAATCACTTTAAAATTACAAAAAAATGCTAAAAATCATAACAAACTATACCAGAATCACCTAAATTACTTCGGCTACCGTAAATCACCCCAACTATCCCTTACCACAACAAAACAAACCATATCATCTTAAAATTACAAAAAAAGGTGTACAAATCATAACAAACTATGCCAGACTCACCTAAATTACTTCGGCTACTCTAAATCATCACCAACTAACCCTTACCACAACAAACTAAACCCAATCATTTTTAAATTACAAAAAAATGCTACTAACCATAGCAAACTATGCCAAACTCACCTAAATTACTTCGGCTATCAAAAATCCCCCCAACTACACTTTACAGCAACAAACTAAGCCCAATCACTTTAAAATTACAAAAAAATGCTAAAAATTATAACAAATTATACCAGAATCACCTAAATTACTTCGGCTACCGTAAATCACCGCCAACTATCCCTTACCACAACAAACCAAACCATATCATCTTAAAATTACAAAAAAAGTGTACAAATCATAACAAACTATGCCAGACTCACCTAAAATACTTCGGCTACTCTAAATCATCACCAACTAACCCTTACCACAACAAACTAAACCCAATCACATTTAAATTACAAAAAAATGATACTAACCATAGCAAACTATGCCAAACTCATCTAAATTACTTCGGCTACCATAAATCATCACCAACTTACCCTTACCACAACAAACTAAGCCCAATCACTTTAAAATTACAAAAAAATGCTACTAACCATAGCAAACTATGCCAAACTCACCTAAATTACTTCGGCTATCAAAAATCAGCCCCAACTACACTTTACAGCAACAAACTAAGCCCAATCACTTTAAAATTACAAAAAAATGCTAAAAATTATAACAAACTATACCAGAATCACCTAAATTACTTCGGCTACCGTAAATCGCCCCCAAATATCCCTTACCACAACAAACCAAACCATATCATCTTAAAATTACAAAAAAAGGTGTACAAATCATAACAAATTATGCCAGACTCACCTAAATTAATTCGGCCACCATAAATCATCACCAACTTACCCTTACCACAACAAACTAAGCCCAATCACTTTTAAATCACAAAAAAATGCTACTGACCATAGCAAACTATGCCAAACTCACTTAAATTACTTCGGCTACCATAAATCATCACCAACTAATACTTACCACAACAAACAAAACCCAATCATTTTTAAATTACAAAAAAATGCTACTAACCATAGCAAACTATGCCAGACTCACCTAAATTACTTCGGCTACCATAAATCATCACCAACTAACCCTTACCACAACAAACTAAACCCAATCACTTTTAAATTACAAAAAAATGCTACTAACCATAGCAAATTATGCCAAACCCACCTAAATAACTTCGGCTATCAAAAATCACCCCCAACTACACTTTACAGCAACAAACTAAGCCCAATCACTTTAATTACAAAAAAATGCTAAAAATCATAACAAACTATACCAGAATTACCTAAATTACTTCGGCTACCGTAAATCGCCCCCAAATATCCCTTACCACAACAAACCTAACCATATCATCTTCAATTTACAAAAAAAAGGTGAACAATTTATAACAAACTATGCCAGACTCACCTAAATTACTTCGGCTGTTCTAAATCATCACCAACTAACCCTTACCACAACAAACTAAACCCAATCACTTTAAAATTACAAAAAAATGCTAAAAATCATAACAAACTATACCAGAATCACCTAAATTACTTCGGCTACCGTAAATTACCCCCTACTATCCCTTACCACTACAAACCAAACCATATCATCTTAAAATTACAAAAAAAGGTGTACAAATCATTACAAACTATGCCAGACTCACCTAAATTACTTCGGCTACTCTAAATCATAACCAACTAACCCTTACCACAACAAACTAAACCCAATCATCTTAAAATTACAAAAAAAGGTGTACAAATCATAACAAACTATGCCAGACTCACCTAAATTACTTCGGCTACTCTAAATCATCACCATCTAACCCTTACCACAACAAACTAAGCCCAATCACATTTAAATTACAAAAAAATGATACTAACCACTGCAAACTATGCCAAACTCACCTAAATTAATTCGGCTACCATAAATCATCACCAACTTACCCTTACCACAACAAACTAAGCCCAATCACTTTTAAATAACAAAAAAATGCTACTGACCATAGCAAACTATGCCAAACTCACTTAAATTACTTCGGCTACCATAAATCATCACCAACTAACACTTACCACAACAAACAAAACCCAATCACTTTTAAATTACAAAAAAATGCTACTAACCATAGCAAACTATGCCAAACTCATATAAATTACTTCGGCTATCCAAAATCACCCCCAACTACACTTTACATAAACAGACTAAGCCCAATCACTTTAAAATTACAAAAAAATGCTAAAAATCATAACAAACTATACCAGAATCACCTAAAGTACTTCGGCTACCGTAAATCACCCCCAAGTATCCCTTACCACAACAAACCAAACCATATCATCTTAAAATTACAAAAAAAGGTGTACAAATCATAACAAACTATGCCAGACTCACCTAAATTACTTCGGCTACTCTAAATCATCACCAACTAACCCTTACCACAACAAACTGAACCCAATCACTTTTAAATTACAAAAAAATGCTACTAACCATAGCAAACTATGCCAAACTCACCTAAATTACTTCGGCTACCATAAATCATCACCAACTAACCCTTACCACAACAAACTAATCTCAATCAATTTAAATTACAAAAAAATGCTACTAACCATAGCAAACTATGCCAAACTTACCTAAATTACTTCGGCTATCAAAAATCACCCCCAACTACACATTACAGCAACAAACTAAGCCCAATCACTTTAAAATTACAAAAAAATGCTAAAAATCATAACAAACTATACCATAATCACCTAAATTACTTCGGCTACCGTAAATCACCCCCAACTATCCCTTACCACAACAAACCAAATCATATCATCTTAAAATTACAAAAAAAGGTGTACAAATCATAACAAACTATGCCAGACTCACCTAAATTACTTCGGCTACTCTAAATCATCACCAACTAACCCTTACCACAACAAACTTAACCCAATCATTTTTAAATTACTAAAAAAATGCTACTAACCATAGCAAACTATGCCAGACTCACCTAAATTACTTCGGCTACCATAAATCATCACCAACTAACCCTTACCACAACAAACTAAACCCAATCACTTTTAAATTACAGAAAAATGCTACTAACCATAGCAAACTATGCCAAACTCACCTAAATTTCTTCGGCTATCAAAAATCACCCCCAACTACACATTACAGCAACAAACTAAGCCCAATCACTTTAAAATTACAAAAAAATGCTAAAAATCATAAGAAACTATACCAGAATCACCTTAATTACTTCGGCTACCGTAAATCACCCCCAACTATCCCTTACCACAACAAACCAAACCATATCATCTTAAAATTACAAAAAAAGGTGTACAAATCATAACAAACTATGCCAGACTCACCTAAATTACTTCGGCTACTCTAAATCATCACCAACTAACCCTTACCATAACAAACTAAACCCAATCACTTTTAAATTACAAAAAAATGCTACTAACCATAGCAAACTATGCCAAACTCACCTAAATTACTTCGGCTACCATAAATCATCACCAACTAACCCTTACCACAACAAACTAATCTCAATCACTTTTAAATTACAAAAAAATGCTACTAACCATAGCAAACTATGCCAAACTTACCTAAATTCCTTCGGCTATCAAAAATCACCCCCAACTACACTTTACAGCAACAAACTAAGCCCAATCACTTTAAAATTACAAAAAAATGCTAAAAATCATAACAAACTATACCAGAATCACCTAAATTACTTCGGCTACCGTAAATCGCCCCCAACTATCCCTTACCACAACAAACCAAACCATATCATCTTAAATATACAAAAAAAGGTGTACAAATCATAACAAATTATGCCAGACTCACCTAAATTACTTCGGCTACTCTAAATCATCACCAACTAACCCTTACCACAACAAACTAAACCCAATCACTTTTAAATCACAAAAAAATGCTACTGACCATAGCAAACTATGCCAAACTTACCTAAATTACTTCGGCTACCATAAATCATCACCAACTAACACTTACCACAACAAACAAAACCCAATCACTTTTAAATTACAAAAAAATGCTACTAACCATAGCAAACTATGCCAAACTCATATAAATTACTTCGGCTATCCAAAATCACCCCCAACTACACTTTACAGCAACAAACTAAGCTCAATCACTTTAAAATTACAAAAAAATGCTCAAAATCATATACAAACTATACCAGAATCACCTAAATTACTTCGGCTACCGTAATTTACCCCCAACTATCCCTTACCACAACAAACCAAACCATATCATCTTAAAATTACAAAAAAGATGTACAAATCATAACAAACTATGCCAGACTCACCTAAATTACTTCGGCTACTCTAAATCATCACTAACTAACCCTTACCACAACAAACTAAACCCAATCACTTTTAAATTACAAAAAAATGCTACTAACCATAGCAAACTATGCCAAGCTCACCTAAATTACTTCGGCTACCATAAATCATCACCAACTAACCCTTACCACAACAAACTAAACCCAATCACTTTTAAATTACAAAAAAATGCTACTAACCATAGCAAACTATGCCAAACTCATATAAATTACTTCGGCTATCCAAAATCACCCCCAACTACACTTTACATAAACAAACTAAGCCCAATCACTTTTAAATTACATAAAAATGCTACTAACCATAGCAAACTATGCCAAACTTATATAAATTACTTCGGCTATCCAAAATCACCCCCAACTTCACTTTACATAAACAAACTTAGCCTAATCACTTTAAAATTACAAAAAAAATGCTAAAAATCATAACAAACTATACCAGAATCACCTAAATTACTTCGGCTACCGTAAATCACCCCCAACTATCCCTTACCACAACAAACCAAACCATATCATCTTAAAATTACAAAAAAGGTGTACAAATCATAACAAACTATGCCAGACTCACCTAAATTACTTCGGCTACTCTAAATCATCACCAACTAACCCTTACCACAACAAACTAAACCCAATCATTTTTAAATTACTAAAAAAATGCTACTAACCATAGCAAACTATGCCAGACTTACCTAAATTACTTCAAATACCATAAATCATCACCAACTAACCCTTACCACAACAAACTAAACCCAATCACTTTTAAATTACAAAAAAATGCTACTAACCATAGCAAACTATGCCAAACTCACCTAAATTTCTTCGGCTATCAAAAATCACCCCCAACTACACATTACAGCAACAAACTAAGCCCAATCACTTTAAAATTACAAAAAAATGCTAAAAATCATAACAAACTATACCAGAATCACATAAATTACTTCGGCTACCGTAAATCACCCCCAACTATCCCTTACCACAACAAACCAAACCATATCATCTTAAAATTACAAAAAAAGGTGTACAAATCATAACAAACTATGCCAGACTCACCTAAATTACTTCGGCTACTCTAAATCATCACCAACTAACCCTTACCACAACAAACTAAACCCAATCACTTTTAAATTACAAAAAAATGCTACTAACCATAGCTAACTATGCCAAACTCACCTAAATTACTTCGGCTACCATAAATCATCACCAACTAACCCTTACCACAACAAACAAATCTCAATCACTTTTAAATTACAAAAAAATGCTACTAACCATAGCAAACTATGCCAAACTTACCTAAATTACTTCGGCTATCAAAAATCACCCCCAACTACACTTTACAGCAACAAACTAAGCCCAATCACTTTAAAATTACAAAAGAATGCTAAAAATCATAATAAACTTTACCAGAATCACCTAAATTACTTCGGCTACCGTAAATCACCCCCAACTATCCCTTACCACAACAAACCAAACCATATCATCTTAAAATTACAAAAGAAGGTGTACAAATCATAACAAACTATGCCAGACTCACCTAAATTACTTCGGCTACTCTAAATAATTACCAACTAACACATACCACAGCAAACAAAACCCAATCACTTTTAAATTACAAAAAAATGCTACTAACCATAGCAAACTATGCCAAACTCATATAAATTACTTCGGCTATCCAAAATCAACCCCAACTACACTTTACATAAACAAACTAAGCCCAATCACTTTTAAATTACAAAAAAATGCTAAAAATCATAACAAACTATACCAGAATCACCTAAATTACTTCGGCTACCGTAAATCACCCCCAACTATCCCTTACCACAACAAACAAAACCATATCATCTTAAAATTACAAAAAAAGGTGTACAAATCCTAACAAACTATGCCAGACTCACCTAAATTACTTCGGCTACTCTAAATCATCACCAACTAACTCTTACCACAACAAACTAAACCCAATCATTTTTAAATTACAAAAAAATGCTACTAACCATAGCAAACTATGCCAGACTCACCTAAATTACTTCGGCTACCATAAATCATCACCAACTAACCCTTACCACAACAAACTAAACCCAATCACTTTTAAATTACAAAAAAATGCTACTAACCATAGCAAACTATGCCAAACTCACCTAAATTTCTTCGGCTATCAAAAATCACCCCCAACTACACATTACAGCAACAAACTAAGCCCAATCACTTTAAAATTACAAAAAAATGCTAAAAATCATAATAAACTATACCAGAATCACCTACATTACTTCGGCTACCGCAAATCACCCCCAAATATCCCTTACCACAACAAACCAAACCATATCATCTTAAAATTACAAAAAAAGGTGTACAAATCATAACAAACTATGCCAGACTCATCTAAATTACTTCGGCTACTATAAATCATCACCAACTAACCCTTACCACAACAAAGTAAACCCAATTTTTTTTAAATTAGAAAAAAATGCTACTAACCATAGCAAACTATGCCAAACTCACCTAAATTACTTCGGCTATCAAAAATCACCCCCAACTACACTTTACAGCAACAAACTAAGCCCAATCACTTTAAAATTACAAAAAAATGCTAAAAATCATAACAAACTATACCAGAATCTCCTAAATTACTTCGGCTACCGTAAATCACACCCAACTATCCCTTACCACAACAAACCAAACCATATCATCTTAAAATTACAAAAAAAGGTGTACAAATCATAACAAACTATGCCAGACCAACCGAAATTATTTCGGCTACTCTAAATCATCACCAACTAACCCTTACCACAACAAACTAAACCCAATCACTTTTAAATTACAAAAAAATGCTACTAACCATAGCAAACTATGCCAAACACACCTAAATTACTTCGGCTATCAAAAATCACCCCCAACTACACTTTACAGCAACAAACTAAGCTCAATCACTTTAAAATTACAAAAAAATGCTAAAAATCATAAGAAACTATACCAGAATCACCTAAATTACTTCAGCTACCGTAAATCACCCCCAACTATCCCTTACCACAACAAACCAAACCATATCATCTTAATATTACAAAAAACGGTGTACAAATCATAACAAACTATGCCAGACTCACCTAAATTACTTCGGCTATTCTAGAGCATCACCAACTAACCCTTACCACAACAAACTAAACCCAATCACATTTAAATTACAAAAACATGATACTAACCATAGCAAACTATGCCAAACTCACCTAAATTACTTCGGCTACCATAAATCATCACCAACTAACCCTTACCACAACAAACTAAACCCAATCACATTTAAATTACAAAAACATGATACTAACCATAGCAAACTATGCCAAACTCACCTAAATTACTTCGGCTATCAAAAATCAGCCCCAACTGCACTTTACAGCAACAAACTAAGCCCAATCACTTTAAAATTACAAAAAAATGCTAAAAATCATAACAAACTATACCAGAATCACCTAAATTACTTCGGCTACCGTAAATCACCCCCAAATATCCCTTACCACAACAAACCAAACCATATCATCTTAAAATGACAAAAAAAGGTGTACAAATCATAACAAACTATGCCAGACTCACCTAAATTACTTCGGCTACCATAAATCATCACCAACTAACCCTTACCACAACAAAGTAAACCCAATCACTTTTAAATTACAAAAAAATGCTAGTAACCCTAGCAAACTATGCCAAACTCACCTAAATTACTTCGGCTATCAAAAATCACCCCCAACTACACTTTACAGCAACAAACTAAGCCCAATCACTTTAAAATTACAAAAAAATGCTAAAAATCATAACAAACTATACCATAATCACCTAAATTACTTCGGCTACCGTAAATCACCCCCAACTATCCCTTACCACAACAAACCTAACCATATCATCTTAAAATTACAAAAAAAGGTGTACAAATCATAACAAACTATGCCAGACTCACCTAAATTACTTCGGCTACTCTAAATCATCACCAACTAACCCTTACCACAACAAACTAAACCCAATCACTTTTAAATTACAAAAAAATGCTACTAACCATAGCAAACTATGCCAAACTCACCTAAATTACTTCGGCTACCATAAATCATCACCAACTAACCCTTACCACAACAAACTAAACCCATTCACTTTTAAATTACAAAAAAATGCTACTAACAATAGCAAACTATGCCAAACACACCTAAATTACTTCGGCTATCAAAAATCATCCCCAACTACACTTTACAGCAACAAACTAAGCCCAATCACTTTAAAATTACAAAAAAATGCTAAAAATCATAACAAACTATACCAGAATCACCTAAATTACTTCGGCTAACGTAAATCACCCCCAACTATACCTTACCACAACAAACCAAACCATATCATCTTAAAATTACAAAAAAAGGTGTACAAATCATAACAAACTATGCCAGACTCACCTAAATTACTTCGGCTACTCTAAATCATCACCAACTAACCCTTACCACAATAAACTAAACCCAATCACTTTTAAATTACAAAAAAATGCTACTAACCATAGCAAACTATGCCAAACTCACCTAAATTACTTCGGCTACCATAAATCATCACCAACTAACCTTTACCACAACAAACTAAACCCAATCACTTTAAAATTACAAAAAAATGCTAAAAATCATAACAAACTATACCAGAATCACCTAAATTACTTCGGCTAACGTAAGTCACCCCCAACTATCCCTTACCACAACAAACCAAACCATATCATCTTAAAATTACAAAAAAAGGTGTACAAATCATAACAAACTATGCCAGACTCACCGAAATTACTTCGGCTACTCTAAATCATCACCAACTAACCCTTACCACAACAAACTAAACCCAATCACTTTTAAATTACAAAAAAATGCTACTAACCATGGCAAAATATGCCAAACACACCTAAATTACTTCGGCTATCAAAAATCACCCCCAACTACACTTTACAGCAACAAACTAAGCTCAATCACTTTAAAATTACAAAAAAATGCTAAAAATCATAACAAACTATACCAGAATCACCTAAATTACTTCAGCTACCGTAAATCACCCCCAACTATCCCTTACCACAACAAACCAAACCATATCATCTTAATATTACAAAAAACGGTGTACAAATCATAACAAACTTTGCCAGACTCACCTAAATTACTTCGGCTACCATAAATCATCACCAACTAACCCTTACCACAACAAAGTAAACCCAATCACTTTTAAATTACAAAAAATGCTGCTAACCAAAGCAAACTATGCCAAACTCACCTAAATTACTTCGGCTATCAAAAATCACCCCCAACTACACTTTACAGCAACAAACTAAGCCCAATCACTTTAAAATTACAAAAAAATGCTAAAAATCATAACAAACTATACCAGAATCACCTAAATTACTTCGGCTACCGTAAATCACCCCCAAATATCCCTTACCACAACAAACCAAACCATATCATCTTAAAATTACAAAAAAAGGTGTACAAATCATAACAAACTATGCCAGACTTACCTAAATTACTTCGGCTACCATAAATCATCACCAACTAACCCTTACCACAACAAAGTAAACCCAATCACTTTTAAATTACAAAAAAATGCTACTAACCATAGCAAACTATGCCAAACTCACCTAAAATACTTCGGCTATCAAAAATCACCCCCAACTACACTTTACAGCAACAAACTAAGCCCAATCACTTTAAAATTACAAAAGAATGCTAAAAATTATAACAAACTATACCAGACTCACCTAAATTACTTCGGCTACTCTAAATCATCACCAACTAACCCTTACCACAACAAACTACACCCAATCAATTTTAAATTACAAAAAAATGCTACTAACCATAGCAAACTATGCCAAACTCACTTAAATTACTTCGGCTACCATAAATCATCACCAACTAACCCTTACCACAACAAACTAAACCCAATTACTTTTAAATTACAAAAAAATGCTACTAACCATAGCAAACTATGCCAAACTCACCTAAATTACTTCGGCTATCAAAAATCACCCCCAACTACACTTTACAGCAACAAACTAAGCCCAATCACTTTAAAATTACAAAAAAATGCTAAAAATCATAACAAACTATACCAGAATCACCTAAATTACTTCGGCTACCGTAAATCACCCCCAACTATCCCTTACCACAACAAACCAAACCATATTATCTTAAAATTACAAAAAAAGGTGTACAAATCATAACAAACTATGCCAGACTCACCTAGATTACTTCGGCTACCATAAATCATCACCAACTAACCCTTACCACAACAAACTAAACCCAATCACTTTTAAATTACAAAAAAATGCTACTAACCATAGCAAACTATGCAAAACTCACCTAAATTACTTCGGCTATCAAAAATCACTTCCAACTACACTTTACAGCAACAAACTAATCCCAATCACTTTAAAATTACAAAAAAATGCTAAAAATCATAACAAACTATACCAGAATCACCTAAATTACTTCGGCTACCGTAAATCACCCCCAACTATCCCTTACCACAACAAACCTAACCATATCATCATAAAATTACAAAAAAAGGTGTACAAATCATAACAAACTATGCCAGACTCACCTAAATTACTTCGGCTACTCTAAATCATCACCAACTAACCCTTACCACAACAAACTAATCCCAATCAATTTTAAATTACAAAAAAATGCTACTAACCATAGCAAACTATGCCAAACTCACCTAAATTACTTCGGCTATCAAAAATCACCCCCAACTACACTTTACAGCAACAAACTAAGCCAATCACTTTAAAATTACAAAAAAATACTAAAAATCATAACAAACTATACCAGAATCACCTAAATTACTTCGGCTACCGTAAATCACCCCCAACTATCCCTTACCACAACAAACCAAACCATATCATCTTAAAATTACAAAAAAAGGTGTACAAATCATAACAAACTATGCCAGAATCACCTAAATTACTTCGGCTAATCTAAATCATCACCAACTAACCCTTACCACAACAAACTAAACCCAATCACTTTCAAATTACAAAAAAAAACTACTAACCATAGCAAACTAAGCCAAACTCACCTAAATTACTTCGGCTATCAAAAATCACCCACAACTACACTTTACAGCAACAAACTAAGCCCAATCACTTTAAAATTACAAAAAAATGCTAAAAATCATAACAAACTATACCAGAATCACCTAAATTACTTCGCCTACCGTAAATCACCCTCAACTATCTCTTACCACAACAAACCAAACCATATCATCTTAAAATTACAAAAAAAATTTACAAATCATAACAAACTATGCCAGACTCACCTAAATTACTTGGGCTACTCTAAATCATCACCAACTAACCCTTACCACAACAAACTAAACCCAATCACTTTTAAATTACAAAAAAATGCTACTAACCATAGCAAACTATGCCAAACTCACCTAAATTACTTCGGCTATCAAAAATCAGCCCCAACTACACTTTACAGCAACAAACTAAGCCCAATCACTTTAAAATTACAAAAAATGCTAAAAATCATAACAAACTATACCAGAATCACCTAAATTACTTCGGCTACCGTAAATCACCCCCAAATATCCCTTACCACAACAAACCAAACCATATCATCTTAAAATGACAAAAAAAGGTGTACAAATCATAACAAACTATGCCAGACTCACCTAAATTACTACGGCTACCATAAATCATCACCAACTAACCCTTACCACAACAAAGTAAACCCAATCACTTTTAAATTACAAAAAAATGCTACTAACCATAGCAAACTATGCCAAACTCACCTAAATTACTTCGGCTATCAAAAATCACCCCCAACTACACTTTACAGCAACAAACTAAGCCCAATCACTTTAAAATTCCAAAAAAATGCTAAAAATCATAACAAACTATACCAGAATCACCTAAATTACTTCGGCTACCGTAAATCACCCCCAACTATCCCTTACCACAACAAACCTAACCATATCATCTTAAAATTACAAAAAAAGGTGTACAAATCATAACAAACTATGCCAGACTTACCTAAATTACTTCGGCTACTCTAAATCACCACCAACTAACCCTTACCACAACAAACTAAACCCAATCACTTTTAAATTACAAAAAAATGCTACTAACCATAGCAAACTATGCCAAACTCACCTAAATTACTTCGGCTACCATAAATCATCACCAACTAACCCTTACCACAACAAACTAAACCCAATCACTTTTAAATTACAAAAAAATGCTACTAACCATAGCAAACTATGCAAAACTCACCTAAATTACTTCGGCTATCAAAAATCACCTCCAACTACACTTTACAGCAACAAACTAAGCCCAATCACTTTAAAATTACAAAAAAATGCTAAAAATCATAACAAACTATACCAGAATCACCTAAATTACTTCGGCTACCGTAAATCACCCCCAACTATCCCTTACCTCAACAAACCTAACCATGTCATCATAAAATTACAAAAAAAGGTGTACAAATCATAACAAACTATGCCAGACTCACCTAAATTACTTCGGCTACTCTAAATCATCACCAACTAACCCTTACCACAACAAACTAAACCCAATCATTTTTAAATTACAAAAAAATGCTACTAACCATAGCAAACTATGCCAAACTCACCTAAATTACTTCGGCTACCATAAATCATCACCAACTAACCCTTACCACAACAAACTAATCCTAATCAATTTTAAATTACAAAAAAATGCTACTAAACATAGCAAACTATGCCAAACTCACCTAAATTACTTCGGCTATCAAAAATCACCCCCAACTACACTTTACAGCAACAAACTAAGCCCAATCACTTTAAAATTACAAAAAATGCTAAAAATCATAACAAACTATACCAGAATCACCTAAATTACTTCGGTTACCGTAAATCACCCCCAACTATCCCTTACCACAACAAACCAAACCATATCATCTTAAAATTACAAAAAAAGTTGTACAAATCATAACAAACTATGCCAGACTCACCTAAATTACTTCGGCTACTCTAAATCATCACCAACTAAACTTTACCACAACAAACTAAACCCAATCACTTTCAAATTACAAAAAAATGCTACTAACCATAGCAAACTATGCCAAACTAATCTAAATTACTTCGGCTATCAAAAATCACCCACAACTACACTTTACAGCAACAAACTAAGCCCAATCACTTTAAAATTACAAAAAAATGCTAAAAATCATAACAAACTATACCAGAATCACCTAAATTACTTCGGATACCGTAAATCACCCCCAACTATCCCTTACCACAACAAACCAAACCATATCATCTTAAAATTACAAAAAAAGGTGTACAAATCATAACAAACTATGCCAGACTCACCTAAATTACTTCGGCTACTCTAAATGATCACCAACTAACCCTTACCACAACAAACTAAACCCAATCACTTTTAAATTACAAAAAAATGCTACTAACCATAGCAAACTATGCCAAACTCACCTAAATTACTTCGGCTACCATAAATCATCACCAACTAACCCTTATCACAACAAACTAAACCCAATCACTTTTAAATTACAAAAAAATGCTACTAACCATAGCAAACTATGCCAAACTCACCTAAATTACTTCGGCTATCAAAAATCACCCCCAACTACACTTTACAGCAACAAACTAAGCCCAATCACTTTAAAATTACAAAAAAATTCTAAAAATCATAACAAACTATACCAGAATCACCTAAATTACTTCGGCTACCGTAAATCAACCCCAACTATCTCTTACCACAACAAACCAAACCATATCATCTTAAAATTACAAAAAAGGTGTACAAATCATAACAAACTATGCCAGACTCACCTAAATTACTTCGGCTACTCTAAATCATCACCAACTAACCCTTACCACAACAAACTAAACCCAATCACTTTTAAATTACAAAAAAATGCTACTAACCATAGCAAACTATGCCAAACTCACCTAAATTACTTCGGCTACCATAAATCATCACCAACTAACCCTTACCACAACAAACTAAACCCAATCACTTTTAAATTACAAAAAAATGCTACTAACCATAGCAAACTATGCCAAACTCACCTAAATTACTTCGGATATCAAAAATCACCTCCAACTACACTTTACAGTAACAAACTAAGCCCAATCACTTTAAAATTACAAAAAAATGCTAAAAATCATAACAAACTATACCAGAATCACCTAAATTACTTCGGCTACCGTAAATCACCCCCAACTATCCCTTACCACAACAAACCTAACCATATCATCTTAAAATTACAAAAAAAGGTGTACAAATCATAACAAACTATGCCAGACTTACCTAAATTACTTCGGCTACTCTAAATCACCACCAACTAACCCTTACCACAACAAACTAAACCCAATCACTTTTAAATTACAAAAAAATGCTACTAACCATAGCAAACTATGCCAAACTCACCTAAATTACTTCGGCTACCATAAATCATCACCAACTAACCCTTACCACAACAAACTAAACCCAATCACTTTTAAATTACAAAAAAATGCTACTAACCATAGCAAACTATGCAAAACTCACCTAAATTACTTCGGCTATCAAAAATCACCTCCAACTACACTTTACAGCAACAAACTAAGCCCAATCACTTTAAAATTACAAAAAAATGCTAAAAATCATAACAAACTATACCAGAATCACCTAAATTACTTCGGCTACCGTAAATCACCCCCAACTATCCCTTACCTCAACAAACCTAACCATGTCATCATAAAATTACAAAAAAAGGTGTACAAATCATAACAAACTATGCCAGACTCACCTAAATTACTTCGGCTACTCTAAATCATCACCAACTAACCCTTACCACAACAAACTAAACCCAATCATTTTTAAATTACAAAAAAATGCTACTAACCATAGCAAACTATGCCAAACTCACCTAAATTACTTCGGCTACCATAAATCATCACCAACTAACCCTTACCACAACAAACTAATCCTAATCAATTTTAAATTACAAAAAAATGCTACTAAACATAGCAAACTATGCCAAACTCACCTAAATTACTTCGGCTATCAAAAATCACCCCCAACTACACTTTACAGCAACAAACTAAGCCCAATCACTTTAAAATTACAAAAAATGCTAAAAATCATAACAAACTATACCAGAATCACCTAAATTACTTCGGTTACCGTAAATCACCCCCAACTATCCCTTACCACAACAAACCAAACCATATCATCTTAAAATTACAAAAAAAGTTGTACAAATCATAACAAACTATGCCAGACTCACCTAAATTACTTCGGCTACTCTAAATCATCACCAACTAAACTTTACCACAACAAACTAAACCCAATCACTTTCAAATTACAAAAAAATGCTACTAACCATAGCAAACTATGCCAAACTAATCTAAATTACTTCGGCTATCAAAAATCACCCACAACTACACTTTACAGCAACAAACTAAGCCCAATCACTTTAAAATTACAAAAAAATGCTAAAAATCATAACAAACTATACCAGAATCACCTAAATTACTTCGGATACCGTAAATCACCCCCAACTATCCCTTACCACAACAAACCAAACCATATCATCTTAAAATTACAAAAAAAGGTGTACAAATCATAACAAACTATGCCAGACTCACCTAAATTACTTCGGCTACTCTAAATGATCACCAACTAACCCTTACCACAACAAACTAAACCCAATCACTTTTAAATTACAAAAAAATGCTACTAACCATAGCAAACTATGCCAAACTCACCTAAATTACTTCGGCTACCATAAATCATCACCAGCTAACCCTTATCACAACAAACTAAACCCAATCACTTTTAAATTACAAAAAAATGCTACTAACCATAGCAAACTATGCCAAACTCACCTAAATTACTTCGGCTATCAAAAATCACCCCCAACTACACTTTACAGCAACAAACTAAGCCCAATCACTTTAAAATTACAAAAAAATTCTAAAAATCATAACAAACTATACCAGAATCACCTAAATTACTTCGGCTACCGTAAATCAACCCCAACTATCTCTTACCACAACAAACCAAACCATATCATCTTAAAATTACAAAAAAGGTGTACAAATCATAACAAACTATGCCAGACTCACCTAAATTACTTCGGCTACTCTAAATCATCACCAACTAACCCTTACCACAACAAACTAAACCCAATCACTTTTAAATTACAAAAAAATGCTACTAACCATAGCAAACTATGCCAAACTCACCTAAATTACTTCGGCTACCATAAATCATCACCAACTAACCCTTACCACAACAAACTAAACCCAATCACTTTTAAATTACAAAAAAATGCTACTAACCATAGCAAACTATGCCAAACTCACCTAAATTACTTCGGATATCAAAAATCACCTCCAACTACACTTTACAGTAACAAACTAAGCCCAATCACTTTAAAATTACAAAAAAATGCTAAAAATCATAACAAACTATACCAGAATCACCTAAATTACTTCGGCTACCGTAAATCACCCCCAACTATCCCTTACCACAACAAACCTAACCATATCATCATAAAATTACAAAAAAAGGTGTACAAATCATAACAAACTATGCCAGACTCACCTAAATTACTTCGGCTACTCTAAATCATCACCAACTAACCCTTACCACAACAAACTAAACCCAATCATTTTTAAATTACAAAAAAATGCTACTAACCATAGCAAACTATGCCAAACTCACCTAAATTACTTCGGCTACCATAAATCATCACCAACTAACCCTTACCACAACAAACAAATCCCAATCAATTTAAAATTACAAAAAAATGCTACTAACCATAGCAAAATATGCCAAACTCACCTAAATTACTTCGGCTATCAAAAATCAACCCCAACTACACTTTACAGCAACAAACTAAGCCCAATCACTTTAAAATTACAAAAAAATGCTAAAAATCATAACAAACTATACCAGAATCACCTAAATTACTTCGGTTACCGTAAATCACCCCGAACTATCCCTTACCACAACAAACCAAACCATATCATCTTAAAATTACAAAAAAAGGTGTACAAATCATAACAAACTATGCCAGACTCACCTAAATTACTTCGGCTACTCTAAATCATCACCAACTAACCCTTACCACAACAAACTAAACCCAATCACTTTCAAATTACAAAAAAATGCTACTAACCATAGCAAACTATGCCAAACTCACCTAAATTACTTCGGCTATCAAAAATCACCCACAACTACACTTTACAGCAACAAACTAAGCCCAATCACTTTAAAATTACAAAAAAATGCTAAAAATCATAACAAACTATACCAGAATCACCTAAATTACTTCGGATACCGTAAATCAACCCCAACTATCCCTTACCACAACAAACCAAACCATATCATCTTAAAATTACAAAAAAAGGTGTACAAATCATAACAAACTATGCCAGACTCACCTAAATTACTTCGGCTACTCTAAATCATCACCAACTAACCCTTACCACAACAAACTAAACCCAATCACTTTTAAATTACAAAAAAATGCTACTAACCATAGCAAACTATGCCAAACTCACCTAAATTACTTCGGCTATCAAAAATCACCCACAACTACACTTTACAGCAACAAACTAAGCCCAATCACTTTAAAATTACAAAAAAATGCTAAAAATCATAACAAACTATACCAGAATTACCTAAATTACTTCGGCTACCGTAAATCACCCCCAACTATCCCTTACCACAACAAACCAAACCATATCATCTTAAAATTACAAAAAAGGTGTACAAATTATAACAACCTATGCCAGACTCACCTAAATTACTTCGGCTACTCTAAATCATCACCGACTAACCCTTACCACAACAAACTATACCCAATCAACAACGGTGGTATTAATCGGGTTTGTTGACCGTGTTCCATGCGAAGTTCCATGAGGGGGGGTGTAGTGAGCGCCCCGAGAGGCTAACTCAGCAAGTGATCCCCATGAATCTCTGCCAAACGTTTCGTCCACAACTGCGGTGGACATCTTCAGTGGCGGTGTGGTCGTGGTCGAAGTACTCTCCCAGCTGTCACAGTCGCGACTGGCACGTCATCACTTTGCGCAGCTCTATATATAGCCTCAGTTCGGTTATGCATCGTTCCGGGTGGGCGTGTCCCTGCATTCGTCAGAGGTGGTGACGTCACTCTTCTCGTTGTCATGGTTGGCTGCCAACTCCTGTCCATTTTTAATCCTTCACCCTTCTTATTGAAATTGTTCTGGTGTTTGAAAATTTCAATCGCTTCTCGGTGTAGACGAGCGTAGTAGTGTGAGGTGGACGCCAATCGTTCAGTCTCCTCAAACCGTATCTGATGGTCTCCCTCAGAAAGAGCGTGTTCAGCTTCCGACGATTTCTCCACTTCACCCAGACGACAGTTCCTCTTGTGTTCCGTCAAGCGCGTCTTGATGCTTCTCTTTGTTGTACCTACATAAACAGATCCACACGAACACGGAATTTTGTATACCCCAGCTGACGACAACGGATCTCTGGGATCTTTCACCGAACCCAGTAGTCCTCGGATCTGTGTCGTGGGTTTAAAGATGGTCTTAATATTATTCCGGTTCAATAGTCGGCCAATGCGGTCTGTCACATTCCGCACATATGGTAAAAAGGCCGTTCCTGCAAACTCAGTTGTGTTATCAGTTGTAGGTCTTACCGACGTCCTTGGGTGTATAGATCTTCTTATATCTTTTGAGGAGTATCCATTGGCTTGTAGCATCTTGTCCAAGTGGTCAAGTTCACCCTTAAGGTGTTGTGGTTCGCAGATCTTAGTGGCTCGGCTAACCAAGGTCTTGATCACCGCTCTTTTTTGGGATGGATGATGGTTGGACTCCTTGTTGAGGTACCTATCTGTGTGGGTAGGTTTTCGATATACCTGGTGGCCTAGGGACCCATCATGTTTCCTGTTCACCAGAACGTCAAGGAACGGTAGGCAACGATCTCTCTCTTTCTCCATTGTGAATTGGATTCGCGGATTTTGTTGGTTAATGTGGTCCATGAATTCCTGTAGCGCTGCTTCACCGTGGTCCCAGATGATAAATGTGTCGTCCACATAACGGAACCAGCACTTGGGTTTCTTCGGTGCCGTTTGAAGCGCTTCTTTCTCAAACGCCTCCATGAAGAAATTAGCCACCACAGGGCTCAGTGGACTTCCCATGGCCACGCCATCCAGCTGTTCGTAGTAGGCGTTGTCGTACTTAAAATATGTTGTTGTTAGTACATGTTGGAAAATATTTAAAATATCCGTGGGAAAGAGTGTCCTTATGCAAACCAATGCATCCTTGACTGGAACCATCGTAAACAGCGAGACTACGTCGAAACTGACCAATATGTCTTCTGGGCCAAGGCGAAGTGGTTTGATCTTCTCCACAAAATGGGCTGAGTCTCTGATGTAGGAGTCTGTATGTCCGATGTGAGGTTGCAGCAAACCCGCCAAGTATTTGGCGACTCCATAAGTCGGAGAGTCGATGGTACTGACAATGGGGCGAAGAGGTACGTCTGGCTTATGTATCTTCGGCAAGCCGTAGAGTCGAGGTGGAAGTGCTTCCGATTTTCGAATCTTCAGCTTCATCTCATCCGGAATTGACGCCACTTTAATCAGATTATTAGTTTGCCTGAGGATACGAGCCGTGGGGTCCCGTGAGAGTTTTTTGTATGTTAATGGATCCAGGATGTCGTCCATCTTCCGTCTGTAGTCTCTGGTGTTAAGTACTGTGGTGGCGTTCCCTTTGTCTGCAGCTAAAATCATAATATCCTTGTTGTTTCTTAATGTTCTTAACGCTGCTTTCTCCTTCGCCTTAAGGTTGCCCAATGGTGGTTTGGCCCTCTGTAAGATTCTGGCCGATTCGCGGCGCACTTTCTCGGCTTTATCAGATGTTAATTTTCGAATTCCGGCCTCAATGTTTGAGATGATGTCTTCTACCGGCAAAGTTTTGGGAACCACTGCAAAATTACCTCCCTTGGCCAGGATCTCCGTTTCTTCTGTGGACAAGGTGTAATCGGACATATTGATCACAGTGCGCTGTTTATCCAGCGTCGGAACTGAAGGTCTTTGTGCTATGTGTCTACTGAATTTCCTTATCTGTGTTTCCCTGCTGTGTCCCATGGTAGCTTCAAACGTGCCGTAAGTTATTCTATCGATCTTGTCCCAGTCTTCTCCATTTAAAGTGTTGCCCAGCTTAACGTGTATTTCCAACAGTTGTCTTGCGTTCTTGTCAAGATCTTTCCGAGTTTGATGGATCCGTTCCCGTAGCAGGGCTTTCTCTGTTCTATCGTAGATGCGATGAGCTTTCGCCGTGTGTAGGTATCGCTTTTGCTGTAAAAAACGCGGTGTGATGTTGCCGTCGCGGCAGCGAAGCAGAAAGGTCAGTGAAGATAGTAATTGACCCTTCTTTTTACGCAAGCCTTCAAAGCGACGAATAAGATGGTAGGCCTCCTCCCCGTAGAGGCGATTTATAAAAGTGTGTAGGCTTTCACGGTCGGTGTTGTCAACAACGGTGGTATTAATCGGGTTTGTTGACCGTGTTTCATGCGAAGTTCCATGAGGGGGGTGTAGTGAGCGCCCCGAGAGGCTAACTCAGCAAGTGATCCCCATGAATCTCCGCCAAACGTTTCGTCCACAACTGCGGTGGACATCTTCAGTGGCGGTGTGGTCCTGGTCGAAGTACTCTCCCAGCTGTCACAGTCGCGACTGGCACATCATCACTTTGCGCAGCTCTATATATAGCCTCAGTTCGGTTATGCATCGTTCCGGGTGGGCGTGTCCCTGCATTCGTCAGAGGTGGTGACGTCACTCTTCTCGTTGTCATGGTTGGCTGCCAACTCCTGTCCATTTTTAATCCTTCACCCTTCTTATTGAAATTGTTCTGGTGTTTGAAAATTTCAATCGCTTCTCGGTGTAGACGAGCGTAGTAGTGTGAGGTGGACGCCAATCGTTCAGTCTCCTCAAACCGTATCTGATGGTCTCCCTCAGAAAGAGCGTGTTCAGCTATCGACGATTTCTCCACTTCACCCAGACGACAGTTCCTCTTGTGTTCCGTCAAGCGCGTCTTGATGCTTCTTTTTGTTGTACCTACATAAACAGATCCACACGAACACGGAATTTTGTATACCCCAGCTGACGACAACGGATCTCTGGGATCTTTCACCGAACCCAGTAGTCCTCGGATCTGTGTCGTGGGTTTAAAGATGGTCTTAATATTATTCCGGTTCAATAGTCGGCCAATGCGGTCTGTCACATTCCGCACATATGGTAAAAAGGCCGTTCCTGCAAACTCAGTTGTGTTATCAGTTGTAGGTCTCACCGACGTCCTTGGGTGTATAGATCTTCTTATATCTTTTGAGGAGTATCCATTGGCTTGTAGCATCTTGTCCAAGTGGTCAAGTTCACCCTTAAGGTGTTGTGGTTCGCAGATCTTAGTGGCTCGGCTAACCAAGGTCTTGATCACCGCTCTTTTTTGGGATGGATGATGGTTGGACTCCTTGTTGAGGTACCTATCTGTGTGGGTAGGTTTTCGATATACCTGGTGGCCTAGGGACCCATCATGTTTCCTGTTCACCAGAACGTCAAGGAACGGTAGGCAACGATCTCTCTCTTTCTCCATTGTGAATTGGATTCGCGGATTTTGTTGGTTAATGTGGTCCATGAATTCCTGTAGCGCTGCTTCACCGTGGTCCCAGATGATAAATGTGTCGTCCACATAACGGAACCAGCACTTGGGTTTCTTCGGTGCCGTTTGAAGCGCTTCTTTCTCAAACGCCTCCATGAAGAAATTAGCCACCACAGTAACTAACTACAACTAACAACAACATATTTTAAGTACGACAACGCCTACTACGAACAGCTGGATGGCGTGGCCATGGGAAGTCCACTGAGCCCTGTGGTGGCTAATTTCTTCATGGAGGCGTTTGAGAAAGAAGCGCTTCAAACGGCACCGAAGAAACCCAAGTGCTGGTTCCGTTATGTGGACGACACATTTATCATCTGGGACCACGGTGAAGCAGCGCTACAGGAATTCATGGACCACATTAACCAACAAAATCCGCGAATCCAATTCACAATGGAGAAAGAGAGAGATCGTTGCCTACCGTTCCTTGACGTTCTGGTGAACAGGAAACATGATGGGTCCCTAGGCCACCAGGTATATCGAAAACCTACCCACACAGATAGGTACCTCAACAAGGAGTCCAACCATCATCCATCCCAAAAAAGAGCGGTGATCAAGACCTTGGTTAGCCGAGCCACTAAGATCTGCGAACCACAACACCTTAAGGGTGAACTTGACCACTTGGACAAGATGCTACAAGCCAATGGATACTCCTCAAAAGATATAAGAAGATCTATACACCCAAGGACGTCGGTGAGACCTACAACTGATAACACAACTGAGTTTGCAGGAACGGCCTTTTTACCATATGTGCGGAATGTGACAGACCGCATTGGCCGACTATTGAACCGGAATAATATTAAGACCATCTTTAAACCCACGACACAGATCCGAGGACTACTGGGTTCGGTGAAAGATCCCAGAGATCCGTTGTCGTCAGCTGGGGTATACAAAATTCCGTGTTCGTGTGGATCTGTTTATGTAGGTACAACAAAGAGAAGCATCAAGACGCGCTTGACGGAACACAAGAGGAACTGTCGTCTGGGTGAAGTGGAGAAATCGTCGGTAACTGAACACGCTCTTTCTGAGGGAGACCATCAGATACGGTTTGAGGAGACTGAACGATTGGCGTCCACCTCACACTACTACGCTCGTCTACACCGAGAAGCGATTGAAATTTTCAAACACCAGAACAATTTCAATAAGAAGGGTGAAGGATTAAAAATGGACAGGAGTTGGCAGCCAACCATGACAACGAGAAGAGTGACGTCACCACCTCTGACGAATGCAGGGACACGCCCACCCGGAACGATGCATAACCGAACTGAGGCTATATATAGAGCTGCGCAAAGTGATGATGTGCCAGTCGCGACTGTGACAGCTGGGAGAGTACTTCGACCACGACCACACCGCCACTGAAGATGTCCACCGCAGTTGTGGACGAAACGTTTGGCAGAGATTCATGGGGATCACTTGCTGAGTTAGCCTCTCGGGGCGCTCACTACACCCCCCCTCATGGAACTTCGCATGGAACACGGTCAACAAACCCGATTAATACCACCGTTGTTGACAACACCGACCGTGAAAGCCTACACACTTTTATAAATCGCCTCTACGGGGAGGAGGCCTACCATCTTATTCGTCGCTTTGAAGGCTTGCGTAAAAAGAAGGGTCAATTACTATCTTCACTGACCTTTCTGCTTCGCTGCCGCGACGGCAACATCACACCGCGTTTTTTACAGCAAAAGCGATACCTACACACGGCGAAAGCTCATCGCATCTACGATAGAACAGAGAAAGCCCTGCTACGGGAACGGATCCATCAAACTCGGAAAGATCTTGACAAGAACTCAAGACAACTGTTGGAAATACACGTTAAGCTGGGCAACACTTTAAATGGAGAAGACTGGGACAAGATCGATAGAATAACTTACGGCACGTTTGAAGCTACCATGGGACACAGCAGGGAAACACAGATAAGGAAATTCAGTAGACACATAGCACAAAGACCTTCAGTTCCGACGCTGGATAAACAGCGCACTGTGATCAATATGTCCGATTACACCTTGTCCACAGAAGAAACGGAGATCCTGGCCAAGGGAGGTAATTTTGCAGTGGTTCCCAAAACTTTGCCGGTAGAAGACATCATCTCAAACATTGAGGCCGGAATTCGAAAATTAACATCTGATAAAGCCGAGGAAGTGCGCCGCGAATCGGCCAGAATCTTACAGAGGGCCAAACCACCATTGGGCAACCTTAAGGCGAAGGAGAAAGCAGCGTTAAGAACATTAAGAAACAACAAGGATATTATGATTTTAGCTGCAGACAAAGGGAACGCCACCACAGTACTTAACACCAGAGACTACAGACGGAAGATGGACGACATCCTGGATCCATTAACATACAAAAAACTCTCACGGGACCCCACGGCTCGTATCCTCATGCAAACTAATAATCTGATTAAAGTGGCGTCAATTCCGGATGAGATGGAGCTGAAGATTCGAAAATCGGAAGCACTTCCACCTCGACTCTACGGCTTGCCGAAGATACATAAGCCAGACGTACCTCTTCGCCCCATTGTCAGTACCATCGACTCTCCGACTTATGGAGTCGCCAAATACTTGGCGGGTTTGCTGCAATCTCACATCGGACATACAGACTCCTACATCAGAGACTCAGCCCATTTTGTGGAGAAGATCAAACCACTTCGCCTTGGCCCAGAAGACATATTGGTCAGTTTCGACGTAGTCTCGCTGTTTACGATGGTTCCAGTCAAGGAAGCATTGGTTTGCATAAGGACACTCTTTCCCACGGATATTTTAAATATTTTCCAACATGTACTAACAACAACATATTTTAAGTACGACAACGCCTACTACGAACAGCTGGATGGCGTGGCCATGGGAAGTCCACTGAGCCCTGTGGTGGCTAATTTCTTCATGGAGGCGTTTGAGAAAGAAGCGCTTCAAACGGCACCGAAGAAACCCAAGTGCTGGTTCCGTTATGTGGACGACACATTTATCATCTGGGACCACGGTGAAGCAGCGCTACAGGAATTCATGGACCACATTAACCAACAAAATCCGCGAATCCAATTCACAATGGAGAAAGAGAGAGATCGTTGCCTACCGTTCCTTGACGTTCTGGTGAACAGGAAACATGATGGGTCCCTAGGCCACCAGGTATATCGAAAACCTACCCACACAGATAGGTACCTCAACAAGGAGTCCAACCATCATCCATCCCAAAAAAGAGCGGTGATCAAGACCTTGGTTAGCCGAGCCACTAAGATCTGCGAACCACAACACCTTAAGGGTGAACTTGACCACTTGGACAAGATGCTACAAGCCAATGGATACTCCTCAAAAGATATAAGAA
The DNA here is from genome assembly GCA_964023215.1 of Eledona agricola. Lineage (NCBI taxonomy): Eukaryota > Metazoa > Arthropoda > Insecta > Coleoptera > Tenebrionidae > Eledona > Eledona agricola. The sequence goes on from CAXIEJ010000187.1 coordinate 1,340,389, forward strand.
GATCTATACACCCAAGGACGTCGGTGAGACCTACAACTGATAACACAACTGAGTTTGCAGGAACGGCCTTTTTACCATATGTGCGGAATGTGACAGACCGCATTGGCCGACTATTGAACCGGAATAATATTAAGACCATCTTTAAACCCACGACACAGATCCGAGGACTACTGGGTTCGGTGAAAGATCCCAGAGATCCGTTGTCGTCAGCTGGGGTATACAAAATTCCGTGTTCGTGTGGATCTGTTTATGTAGGTACAACAAAGAGAAGCATCAAGACGCGCTTGACGGAACACAAGAGGAACTGTCGTCTGGGTGAAGTGGAGAAATCGTCGGTAGCTGAACACGCTCTTTCTGAGGGAGACCATCAGATACGGTTTGAGGAGACTGAACGATTGGCGTCCACCTCACACTACTACGCTCGTCTACACCGAGAAGCGATTGAAATTTTCAAACACCAGAACAATTTCAATAAGAAGGGTGAAGGATTAAAAATGGACAGGAGTTGGCAGCCAACCATGACAACGAGAAGAGTGACGTCACCACCTCTGACGAATGCAGGGACACGCCCACCCGGAACGATGCATAACCGAACTGAGGCTATATATAGAGCTGCGCAAAGTGATGATGTGCCAGTCGCGACTGTGACAGCTGGGAGAGTACTTCGACCACGACCACACCGCCACTGAAGATGTCCACCGCAGTTGTGGACGAAACGTTTGGCAGAGATTCATGGGGATCACTTGCTGAGTTAGCCTCTCGGGGCGCTCACTACACCCCCCCTCATGGAACTTCGCATGGAACACGGTCAACAAACCCGATTAATACCACCGTTGTTGACAACACCGACCGTGAAAGCCTACACACTTTTATATACCCAATCACTTTTAAATTACAAAAAAATGCTACTAACCATAGCAAACTATGCCAAACTTACCTAAATTACTTCGGCTATCAAAAATCACCCCCAACTACACTTTACAGCAACAAACTAAGCCCAATCGCTTTAAAATTACAAAAAATGCTAAAAATCATAACAAACTATACCAGAATCACCTAAATTACTTCGGCTACCGTAAATCACCCCCAACTATCCCTTACCACAACAAACCAAATCATATCATCTTAAAATTACAAAAAAAGGTGTACAAATCATAACAAACTATGCCAGACTCACCTAAATTACTTCGGCTACTCTAAATCATCACCAACTAACCCTTACCACAACAAACTAAACACAATGACTTTTAAATTACAAAAAAATGCTACTAACCATAGCAAACTATGCTAAACTCACCTAAATTACTTCGGCTACCATAAATCATCACCAAATAACCATTACCACAACAAACTAAACCCAATCACTTTTAAATTACAAAAAAATGCTACTAACCATAGCAAACTATGCCAAACTCACCTAAATTACTTCGGCAATCAAAAATCACCCCCAACTACACTTTACAGCAACAAACTAAGCCCAATCACTGTAAAATTACAAAAAAATGCTAAAAATCATAACAATCTATACCAGAATCACCTAAATTACTTCGGCTACCGTAAATCACCCCCAACTATCCCTTACCACAACAAACCAAACCATATCATCTTAAAATTACAAAAAAGGTGTACAAATCATAACAAACTATGCCAGACTCACCTAAATTACTTCGGCTACTCTAAATCATCACCAACTAACCCTTACCACAACAAACTAAACCCAATCACTTTTAAATTACAAAAAAATGCTACTAACCATAGCAAACTATGCCAAACTTACCTCAATTACTTCGGCTATCAAAAATCACCCCCAACTACACTTTACAGCAACAAACTAAGCCCAATCGCTTTAAAATTACAAAAAAATGCTAAAAATCATAACAAACTATACCAGAATCACCTAAATTACTTCGGCTACCGTAAATCACCCCCAACTATCCCTTACCACAACAAACCAAACCATATCATCTTAAAATTACAAAAAAGGTGTGCAAATCATAACAAACTATGCCAGACTCACCTAAATTACTTCGGCTACTCTAAATCATCACCAACTAACCCTTACCACAACAAACTAAACCCAATCACCTTTAAATTACAAAAAAATGCTACTAACCATAGCAAACTGTGCTAAACTCACCTAAATTACTTCGGCTACCATAAATCATCACCAACTAACCCTTACCACAACAAACTAAACCCAATCACTTTAAAATTACAAAAAAATGCTAAAAATCATAACAAACTATACCAGAATCACCTAAATTACTTCGGCTACCGTAAATCACCCCCAACTATCTCTTACCACAACAAACCAAACCATATCATCTTAAAACTACAAAAAAAGGTGTACAAATCATAACAAACTGTGCCAGACTCACCAAAATTACTTCGGCTACTCTAAATCATCACCAACTAACCCTTACCACAACAAACTTAACCCAATCACTTTTAAATTACAAAAAAATGCTACAAACCATAGCAAACTATGCCAAACTCACCTAAATTACTTCGGCTACCATCAGTCATCACCAACTAACCCTTACCACAACAAACTAAACCCAATCACTTTTAAATTACAAAAAAATGCTACTAACCATAGCAAACTATGCCAAACTCACCTAAATTACTTCGGCTATCAAAAATCACCCCCAACTACACTTTGCAGCAACAAACTAAGCCCAATCACTTTAAAATTACAAAAAAATGCCTAAAATCATAACAAACTATACCAGAATCACCTAAATTACTTCGGCTACCGTAAATCACCCCCAACTATCCCTTACCACAACAAACCAAACCATATCATCTTAAAATTACAAAAAAAAGTGTACAAATCATAACAAACTATGCCAGACTAACCTAAATTACTTCGGCTACTCTAAATCATCACCAACTAACCCTTACCACAACAAACTAAACCCAATCACTTTTAAATTACAAAAAAATGCTACTAACCATAGCAAACTATGCCAAACTCACCTAAATTACTTCGGCTATCAAAAATCACCCCCAACAACACTTTACAGCAACAAACTAAGCCCAATCACTTTAAAATTACAAAAAAATGCTAAAAATCATAACAAACTATACCAGAATCACCTAAATTACTTCGGCTACCGTAAATCACCCCCAACTATCCCTTACCACAACAAACCAAACCATATCATCTTAAAATTACAAAAAAAGGTGTACAAATCATAACAAACTATGCCAAACTCACCTAAATTACTTCGGCTACTCTAAATCATCACCAACTAACCCTTACCACAACAAACTAAACCCAATCACTTTTAAATTACAAAAAAATGCTACTAACCATAGCAAACTATGCCAAACTCACCTAAATTACTTAGGCTACCATAAATCATCACCAACTAACCCTTACCAAAACATAACTAAATCCAATCACTTTTAAATTACAAAAAAATGCTACTAACCATAGCAAACTATGCCAAACTCACCTAAATTACTTCGGCTATCAAAAATCACCCCCAACTACACTTTACAGCAGCAAACTAAGCCCAATCACTTTAAAATTACAAAAAAAATGCTAAAAATCATAACAAACTATACCAGAATCACCTAAATTACTTCGGCTACCGTAAATCACCCCCAACTATCCCTTACCACAACAAACCAAACCATATCATCTTAAAATTACAAAAAAGGTGTACAAATCATAACAAACTATGCCAGACTCACCTAAATTACTTCGGCTACTCTAAATCATCACCAACTAACCCTTATCACAACAAACTAAACCCAATCACTTTTAAATTACAAAAAAATGCTACTAACCATAGCAAACTGTGCTAAACTCACCTAAATTACTTCGGCTACCATAAATCATCACCAACTAACCCTTACCACAACAAACTAAACCCAATCACTTTTAAATTACAAAAAAATGCTACTAACCATAGCAAACTATGCCAAACTCACCTAAATTTTTCGGCTATCAAAAATCACCCCCAACTACACTTTACAGCAACAAACTAAGCCCAATCACTTTAAAATTACAAAAAAATGCTAAAAATCATAACAAACTATACCAGAATCACCTAAATTACTTCGGCTACCGTAAATCACCCCCAACTATCTCTTACCACAACAAACCAAACCATATCATCTTAAAACTACAAAAAAAGGTGTACAAATCATAACAAACTGTGCCAGACTCACCAAAATTACTTCGGCTACTCTAAATCATCACCAACTAACCCTTACCTCAACAAACTTAACCCAATCACTTTTAATTACAAAAAAATGCTACAAACCATAGCAAACTATGCCAAACTCACCTAAATTACTTCGGCTACCATCAGTAATCACCAACTAACCCTTACCACAACAAACTAAATCCAATCACTTTTAAATTACAAAAAAATGCTACTAACCATAGCAAACTATGCCAAACTCACCTAAATTACTTCGGCTATCAAAAATCACCCCCAACTACACTTTACAGCAGCAAACTAAGCCCAATCACTTTAAAATTACAAAAAAATGCTAAAAATCATAACAAACTATACCAGAATCACCTAAATTACTTCGGCTACCGTAAATCACCCCCAACTATCCCTTACCACAACAAACCAAACCATATCATCTTAAAATTACAAAAAAAGGTGTACAAATCATAACAAACTGTACCAGACTCACCAAAATAACTTCGGCTACTCTAAATCATCACCAACTAACCCTTACCACAACAAACTTAACCCACTCACTTTCAAATTACAAAAAAATGCTACAAACCATAGCAAACTATGCCAAACTCACCTAAATTACTTCGGCTACCATCAGTCATCACCAACTAACCCTTACTACAACAAACTAAACCCAATCACTTTTAAATTACAAAAAAATGCTACTAACCATAGCAAACTATGCCAAACTCACCTAAATTACTTCGGCTATCAAAAATCACCCCCAACTACACTTTACAGCAACAAACTAAGCCCAATCACTTTAAAATTACAAAAAAATGCCTAAAATCATAACAAACTATACCAGAATCACCTAAATTACTTCGGCTACCGTAAATCACCCCCAACTATCCCTTACCACAACAAACCAAACCATATCATCTTAAAATTACAAAAAAAGGTGTAAAAATCATAACAAACTATGCCAGACTCACCTAAATTACTTCGGCTACTCTAAATCATCACCAACTAACCCTTACCACAACAAACTAAACCCAATAACTTTTAAATTACAAAAAAATTCTACTAACCATAGCAAACTATGCCAAACTCACCTAAATTACTTCGGCTATCAAAAATCACCCCCAACAACACTTTACAGCAACAAACTAAGCCCAATCACTTTAAAATTACAAAAAAATGCTAAAAATCATAACAAACTATACCAGAATTACCTAAATTACTTCGGCTACCGTAAATCACCCCCAACGATCCCTTACCACAACAAACCAAACCATATCATCTTAAAATTACAAAAAAAGGTGTACAAATCATAACAAACTATGACAAACTCACCTAAATTACTTCGGCTACTCTAAATCATCACCAACTAACACTTACCACAACAAACTAAACCCAATCACTTTTAAATTACAAAAAAATGTTACTAACCATAGCAAACTATGCCAAACTCAACTAAATTACTTAGGCTACCATAAATCATCACCAACTAACACTTACCACAACAAACTAAACCCAATCACTTTTAAATTACAAAAAAATGCTACTAACCATAGCAAACTATGCCAAACTCACCTAAATTACTTCGGCTATCAAAAATCACCCCCAACTACACTTTACAGCAACAAACTAAGCCCAATCACTTTAAAATTACAAAAAAATGCCTAAAATTATAACAAACTATACCAGAATTACCTAAATTACTTCGGCTACCGTAAATCACCCCCAACTATCCCTTACCACAACAAACCAAACCATATCATCTTAAAATTACAAAAAAAAGTGTACAAATCATAACAAACTATGCCAGACTAACCTAAATTACTTCGGCTACTCTAAATCATCACCAACTAACCCTTACCACAACAAACTAAACCCAATCACTTTTAAATTACAAAAAAATGCTACTAACCATAGCAAACTATGCCAAACTCACCTAAATTACTTCGGCTATCAAAAATCACCCCCAACAACACTTTACAGCAACAAACTAAGCCCAATCACTTTAAAATTACAAAAAAATGCTAAAAATCATAACAAACTATACCAGAATCACCTAAATTACTTCGGCTACCGTAAATCACCCCCAACTATCCCTTACCACAACAAACCAAACCATATCATCTTAAAATTACAAAAAAAGGTGTACAAATCATAACAAACTATGCCAAACTCACCTAAATTACTTCGGCTACTCTAAATCATCACCAACTAACCCTTACCACAACAAACTAAACCCAATCACTTTTAAATTACAAAAAAATGCTACTAACCATAGCAAACTATGCCAAACTCACCTAAATTACTTAGGCTACCATAAATCATCACCAACTAACCCTTACCAAAACATAACTAAATCCAATCACTTTTAAATTACAAAAAAATGCTACTAACCATAGCAAACTATGCCAAACTCACCTAAATTACTTCGGCTATCAAAAATCACCCCCAACTACACTTTACAGCAGCAAACTAAGCCCAATCACTTTAAAATTACAAAAAAATGCTAAAAATCATAACAAACTATACCAGAATCACCTAAATTACTTCGGCTACCGTAAATCACCCCCAACTATCCCTTACCACAACAAACCAAACCATATCATCTTAAAATTACAAAAAAGGTGTACAAATCATAACAAACTATGCCAGACTCACCTAAATTACTTCGGCTACTCTAAATCATCACCAACTAACCCTTATCACAACAAACTAAACCCAATCACTTTTAAATTACAAAAAAATGCTACTAACCATAGCAAACTGTGCTAAACTCACCTAAATTACTTCGGCTACCATAAATCATCACCAACTAACCCTTACCACAACAAACTAAACCCAATCACTTTTAAATTACAAAAAAATGCTACTAACCATAGCAAACTATGCCAAACTCACCTAAATTTTTCGGCTATCAAAAATCACCCCCAACTACACTTTACAGCAACAAACTAAGACCAATCACTTTAAAATTACAAAAAAATGCTAAAAATCATAACAAACTATACCAGAATCACCTAAATTACTTCGGCTACCGTAAATCACCCCCAACTATCTCTTACCACAACAAACCAAACCATATCATCTTAAAACTACAAAAAAAGGTGTACAAATCATAACAAACTGTGCCAGACTCACCAAAATTACTTCGGCTACTCTAAATCATCACCAACTAACCCTTACCTCAACAAACTTAACCCAATCACTTTTAATTACAAAAAAATGCTACAAACCATAGCAAACTATGCCAAACTCACCTAAATTACTTCGGCTACCATCAGTAATCACCAACTAACCCTTACCACAACAAACTAAATCCAATCACTTTTAAATTACAAAAAAATGCTACTAACCATAGCAAACTATGCCAAACTCACCTAAATTACTTCGGCTATCAAAAATCACCCCCAACTACACTTTACAGCAGCAAACTAAGCCCAATCACTTTAAAATTACAAAAAAATGCTAAAAATCATAACAAACTATACCAGAATCACCTAAATTACTTCGGCTACCGTAAATCACCCCCAACTATCCCTTACCACAACAAACCAAACCATATCATCTTAAAATTACAAAAAAAGGTGTACAAATCATAACAAACTGTGCCAGACTCACCAAAATATCTTCGGCTACTCTAAATCATCACCAACTAACCCTTACCACAACAAACTTAACCCACTCACTTTCAAATTACAAAAAAATGCTACAAACCATAGCAAACTATGCCAAACTCACCTAAATTACTTCGGCTACCATCAGTCATCACCAATTAACCCTTACTACAACAAACTAAACCCAATCACTTTTAAATTACAAAAAAATGCTACTAACCATAGCAAACTATGCCAAACTCACCTAAATTACTTCGGCTATCAAAAATCACCCCCAACTACACTTTACAGCAACAAACTAAACCCAATCACTTTAAAATTACAAAAAAATGCCTAAAATCATAACAAACTATACCAGAATCACCTAAATTACTTCGGCTACCGTAAATCACCCCCAACTATCCCTTACCACAACAAACCAAACCATATCATCTTAAAATTACAAAAAAAGGTGTAAAAATCATAACAAACTATGCCAGACTCACCTAAATTACTTCGGCTACTCTAAATCATCACCAACTAACCCTTACCACAACAAACTAAACCCAATAACTTTTAAATTACAAAAAAATTCTACTAACCATAGCAAACTATGCCAAACTCACCTAAATTACTTCGCCTATCAAAAATCACCCCCAACAACACTTTACAGCAACAAACTAAGCCCAATCACTTTAAAATTACAAAAAAATGCTAAAAATCATAACAAACTATACCAGAATTACCTAAATTACTTCGGCTACCGTAAATCACCCCCAACGATCCTTTACCACAACAAACCAAACCATATCATCTTAAAATTACAAAAAAAGGTGTACAAATCATAACAAACTATGACAAACTCACCTAAATTACTTCGGCTACTCTAAATCATCACCAACTAACACTTACCACAACAAACTAAACCCAATCACTTTTAAATTACAAAAAAATGTTACTAACCATAGCAAACTATGCCAAACTCAACTAAATTACTTAGGCTACCATAAATCATCACCAACTAACACTTACCAAAACATAACTAAATCCAATCACTTTTAAATTACAAAAAAATGCTACTAACCATAGCAAACTATGCCAAACTCACCTAAATTACTTCGGCTATCAAAAATCACCCCCAACTACACTTTACAGCAGCAAACTAAGCCCAATCACTTTAAAATTACAAAAAAATGTTAAAAATCATAACAAACTATACCAGAATCACCTAAATTACTTCGGCTACCGTAAATCACCCCCAACTATCCCTTACCACAACAAACCAAACCATATCATCTTAAAATTACAAAAAAAGGTGTACAAATCATAACAAACTATGCCAGACTCACCTAAATTACTTCGGCTACTCTAAATCATCACCAACTAACCCTTACCACAACAAACTAAACCCAATCACTTTTAAATTACAAAAAAATGCTACTAACCATAGCAAACTATGCTAAACTCACCTAAATTACTTCGGCTAGCATAAATCATCACCAACTACCCCTTACCCCAACAAACTAAACCCAATCACATTTAAATTACAAAAAAATGCTACTAACCATAGCAAACTATGCCAAACTCACCTAAATTATTTCGGCTATCAAAAATCACCCCCAACTACACTTTACAGCAACAAACTAAGCCCAATCACTTTAAAATTACAAAAAAATGCTAAAAATCACAACAAACTATACCAGAATCACCTAAATTACTTCGGCTACCGTAAATCACCCCCAACTATCCCTTACTATAACAAACCAAACCATATTACCTTAAAATTACAAAAAAAGGAGTACAAATCATACCAAACTATGCCAGACTCACCTAAATTACTTCGGCTACTCTAAATCATCACCAACTAACCCTTACCACAACAAACTAAACCTAATCACTTTAAAATTACAAAAAAATGCTACTAACCATAGCAAACTATGCCAAACTCACCTAAATTACTTAGGCTACCATAAATCATCACCAACTAACCCTTACCACACCAAACTAAACCCAATCACTTTTAAATTACAAAAAAATGCTACTAACTATAGCAAACTATGCCAAACTAACCTCAATTACTTCGGCTATCAAAAATCACCCCCAACTACACTTTACAGCAACAAACTAAGCCCAATCGCTTTAAAATTACAAAAAAATGCTAAAAATCATAACAAACTATACCAGAATCACCTAAATTACTTCGGCTACCGTAAATCACCCCCAACTATCCCTTACCACAACAAACCAAACCATATCATCTTAAAATTACAAAAAAGGTGTACAAATCATAACAAACTATGCCAGACTCACCTAAATTACTTCGGCTACTCTAAATCATCATCAACTAACCCTTACCACAACAAACTAAACCCAATCACTTTTAAATTACAAAAAAATGCTACTAACCATAGCAAACTGTGCTAAACTCACCTAAATTACTTCGGCTACCATAAATCATCACCAACTAACCCTTACCACAACAAACTAAACCCAATCACTTTTAAATTACAAAAAAATGCTACTAACCATAGCAAACTATGCCAAACTCACCTAAATTACTTCGGCTATCAAAAATCACCCCCAACTACACTTTACAGCAACAAACTAAGCCCAATCACTTTAAAATTACAAAAAAATGCTAAAAATCATAACAAACTATACCAGAATCACCTAAATTACTTCGGCTACCGTAAATCACCCCCAACTATCTCTTACCACAACAAACCAAACCATATCATCTTAAAACTACAAAAAAAGGTGTACAAATCATAACAAACTGTGCCAGACTCACCAAAATTACTTCGGCTACTCTAAATCATCACCAACTAACCCTTACCACAACAAACTTAACCCAATCACTTTTAAATTACAAAAAAATGCTACAAACCATAGCAAACTATGCCAAACTCACCTAAATTACTTCGGCTACCATCAGTCATCACCAACTAACCCTTACCACAACAAACTAAACCCAATCACTTTTAAATTACAAAAAAATGCTACTAACCATAGCAAACTATGCCAAACTCACCTAAATTATTTCGGCTATCAAAAATCACCCCCAACTACACTTTACAGCAACAAACTAAGCGCAATCACTTTAAAATTACAAAAAAATGCCTAAAATCATAACAAACTATACCAGAATCACCTAAATTACTTCGGCTACCGTAAATCACCCCCAACTATCCCTTACCACAACAAACCAAACCATATCATCTTAAAATTACAAAAAAAGGTGTACAAATCATAACAAACTATGCCAGACTCACCTAAATTACTTCGGCTACTCTAAATCATCACCAACTAACCCTTACCACAACAAACTAAACCCAATCACTTTTAAATTACAAAAAAATGCTACTAACCATAGCAAACTATGCCAAACTCACCTAAATTACTTCGGCTACCATAAATCATCACCAACTAACCCTTACCACACCAAACTAAACCCAATCACTTTTAAATTACAAAAAAATGCTACTAACCATAGCAAACTATGCCAAACTCACCTAAATTACTTCGGCTATCAAAAATCACCCCCAACTACACTTTACAGCAACAAACTAAGCCCAATCACTTTAAAATTACAAAAAAATGCTAAAAATCATAACAAACTATACCAGAATCACCTAAATTACTTCGGCTACCGTAAATCACCCCCAACTATGCCTTACCACAACAAACCAAACCATATCATCTTAAAATTACAAAAAAAGGTGTACAAATCATAACAAACTATGCCAGACTCACCTAAATTACTTCGGCTACTCTAAATCATCACCAACTAACCCTTACCACAACAAACTAAACCCAATCACTTTAAAATTACAAAAAAATGCTACTAACCATAGCAAACTATGCCAAACTCACCTAAATTACTTCGGCTACCATAAATCATCACCAACTAACCCTTACCACACCAAACTAAACCCAATCACTTTTAAATTACAAAAAAATGCTACTAACCATAGCAAACTATGCCAAACTCACCTAAATTACTTCGGCTATCAAAAATCACCCCCAACTACACTTTACAGCAACAAACTAAGCCCAATCACTTTAAAATTACAAAAAAATGCTAAAAATCATAACAAACTATACCAGAATCACCTAAATTACTTCGGCTACCGTAAATCACCCCCAACTATCCCTTACCACAACAAACCAAACCATATCATCTTAAAATTACAAAAAAAGGTGTACAAATCATAACAAACTATGCCAGACTCACCTAAATTACTTCGGCTACTCTAAATCATCACCAACTAACCCTTACCACAACAAACTAAACCCAATCACGTTTAAATTACAAAAAAATGCTACAAACCATAGCAAACTATGCTAAACTCACCTAAATTACTTCGGCTACCATAAATCATCACCAACTAACCCTTACCACACCAAACTAAACCCAATCACTTTTAAATTACAAAAAAATGCTACTAACCATAGCAAACTATGCCAAACTCACCTAAATTACTTCGGCTATCAAAAATCACCCCCAACTACACTTTACAGCAACAAACTAAGCCCAATCACTTTAAAATTACAAAAAAATGCCTAAAATCATAACAAACTATACCAGAATCACCTAAATTACTTCGGCTACCGTAAATCACCCCCAACTATCCCTTACCACAACAAACCAAACCATATCATCTTAAAATTACAAAAAAAGGTGTACAAATCATAACAAACTATGCCAGTCTTACCTAAATTACTTTGGCTACTCTAAATCATCACCAACTAACCCTTACCACAACAAACTAAACCCAAACACTTTTAAATTACAAAAAAATGCTACTAACCATAGAAAACTATGCCAAACTCACCTAAATTACTTCGGCTATCAAAAATCACCCCCAACTACACTTTACAGCAACAAACTAAGCCCAATCACTTTAACATTACAAAAAAATGCTAAAAATCATAACAAACTATACCAGAATCACCTAAATTACTTCGGCTACCGTAAATCACCCCCAAATATCCCTTACCACAACAAACCAAACCATATCATCTTAAAATTACAAAAAAAGGTGTACAAATCATAACAAACTATGCCAGACTCACCTAAATTACTTCGGCTACCGTAAATCACCCCCAACTATCCCTTACCACAACAAACCGAACCATATCATCTTAAAATTACAAAAAAAGGTGTACAAATCATAACAAACTATGCCAGACTCGCCTAAATTACTTCGGCTACTCTAAATCATCACCAACTAACCCTTACCACAACAAACTAAACCCAAACACTTTTAAATTACAAAAAAATGCTACTATCCATAGCAAACTATGCCAAACTCACCTAAATTACTTCGGCTATCAAAAATCAACCCCAACTACATTTTACAGCAACAAACTAAACCCAATCACTTTAAAATTACAAAAAAATGCTAAAAATCATAACAAACTATACTAGAATCATCTAAATTACTTCGGCTACCGTAAATCACCCCCAAATATCCCTTACCACAACAAACCAAACCATATCATCTTAAAATTACAAAAAAAGGTGTACAAATCATAACAAACTATGCCAGACTCACCTAAATTACTTCGGCTACCGTAAATCACCCCCAACTATCCCTTACCACAACAAACCAAACCATATCATTTTAAAATTTCAAAAAAAGGTGTACAAATCATAACAAACTATGCCAGACTCACCTAAATTACTTCGGCTACTCTAAATCATCACCAACTAACCCTTACCACAACAAACTAAACCCAATCACGTTTAAATTACAAAAAAATGCTACCAATTATAGCAAACTATGCCAAACTCACTCAAATTACTTCGGCTACCATAAATCATCACCAACTAACCCTTACCACAACAAACTAAACCCAATCACTTTTAAATTACAAAAAAATGCTACTAACCATAGCAAACTATGCCCAACTTAAATAAATTACTTCGGCTATCAAAAATCACCCCCAACTACACTTTACAGCAACAAACTAAGCCCAATCGTTTTAAAATTACAAAAAAATGCTAAAAATCATAACAAACTATACCAGAATCACCTAAATTACTTCGGCTACCGTAAATCACCCCCAACTATCCCTTACCACAACAAACCAAACCATATCATCTTAAAATTACAAAAAAAAGTGTACAAATCATAACAAACTATGCCAGACTCACCTAAATTACTTCGGCTACTCTAAATCATCACCAACTAACCCTTACCACAACTAACTAAACCCAATCCATTTTAAATTACAAAAAAAATGCTACTAGCCATAGCAAACTATGCCCAACTCACCTAAATTACTTCGGCTATCAAAAATCACGCCCAACTACACTTTACAGCAACAAACTAAGCTCAATCACTTTAAAATTACAAAAAAATGCTAAAAATCATAACAAACTATACCAGAATCACCTAAATTACTTCGGCTACCGTAAATCACCCCCAACTATCCCTTACCACAACAAACCAAACCATTTTATCTTACAATTACAAAAAAAGGTGTACAAATCATAACAAACTATGCCAGACTCACCTAAATTACTTCGGCTACTCTAAATCATCACCAACTAACTCTTACCACAACAAACTAAACCCAGTTACTTTTAAATTACAAAAAAATGCTACTAACCATAGCAAACTATGGCAAACTCACCTAAATTACTTCGGCTACCATAAATCATCACCAACTAACCCTTACCACAACAAACTAAACCCAATCACTTTTAAATTACAAAAAAATGGTACTAACCATAGCAAACTATGCCAAACTCACCTAAATTACTTAGGCTACCATAAATCATCACCAACTAACCCTTACCACAACAAACTAAACCCAATCACTTTTAAATTACAAAAAAATGCTACTAACCATAGCAAACTATGCCAAACTCACCTAAATTACTTCGGCTATCAAGAATCACCCCCAACTACACTATACAGCAGCAAACTAAGCCCAATCACTTTTAAATTACAAAAAAATGCTACTAACCATAGCAAACTATGCCAAACTTAAATAAATTACTTCGGCTATCAAAAATCACCCCCAACTGCACTTTACAGCAACAAACTAAGCCCAATCGTTTTAAAATTACAAAAAAATGCTAAAAATCATAACAAACTGTACCAGAATCACCTAAATTACTTCGGCTACCGTAAATCACCCCCAACTATCCCTTACCACAACAAACCAAATCATATCATCTTAAAATTACAAAAAAAGGTGTACAAATCATAACAAACTATGCCAGACTCACCTAAATTACTTCGGCTACTCTAAATCATCACCAACTAACCCTTACCACAACAAACTAAACCCAATCAATTTGAAATTACAAAAAAATGCTATTAACCATAGCAAACTATGCCAAACTCACCTAAATTATTTCGGCTACCATAAATCATTACCAACTAACCCTTACCACAACAAACTAAACCCAATTACTTTTAAATTACAAAAAAATGCTACTAACCATAGCAAATTATGCCAAACTCACCTAAATTATTTCGGCTATCAAAAAGCACCCCCAACTACACTTTACAGCAACAAACTAAGCCCAATCACTTTAAAATTACAAAAAAATGCTAAAAATCATAACAAACTATACCAGAATCACCTAAATTACTTCGGCTACCGTAAATCACCCCCAACTATCCCTTACCACAACAAACCAAACCATATTATCTTACAATTACAAAAAAAGGTGTACAAATCATAACAAACTATGCCAGACTCACCTAAATTACTTCGGCTACTCTAAATCATCACCAACTAACCCTTACCACAACAAACTAAACCCAATCACTTTTAAATTACAAAAAAATGCTTCTAACCATAGAAAACTATGCCAAACTCACCTAAATTACTTTGGCTACCATAAATCATCACCAACTACCCCTTACCACAACAAACTAAACCCAATCACTTTTACATTACAAAAAAATGCTACTAACCATAGCAAACTATGCCAAACTCACCTAAATTACTTCGGCTATCAAAAATCACCCCCAACTACACTTTACAGCAACAAACTAAGCCCAATCACTTTAAAATTACAAAAAAATGCTAAAAATCATAACAAACTATACCGGAATCACCTAAATTACTTCGGCTACCGTAAATCACGCCCAACTATCCCTTACCACAACAAACCAAATCATATCATCTTAAAATTACAAAAAAAGGTGTACAAATCATAACAAACTATGCCAGACTCACCTAAATTACTTCGGCTACTCTAAATCATCACCAACTCACCCTTACCACAACAAACTAAGCCCAATCACTTTTAAATTACAAAAAAATGCTACTAACCATAGCAAACTATGCCAAACTCACCTAAATTACTTCGGCTACCATAAATCATCACCAACTAACCCTTACCACAACAAACCAAACCCAATTACTTTTAAATTACAAAAAAATGCTACTAACCATAGCAAACTATGCCAAACTGACCTAAATTATTTCGGCTATCAAAAATCACCCCCAACTACACTTTACAGCAACAAACTAAGCCCAATCACTTTAAAATTACAAAAAAATTCTAAAAATCATAACAAACTATACCAGAATCACCTAAATTACTTCGGCTACCGTAAATCACCCCCAACTATCCCTTACCACAACAAACCAAACCATATCATCTTAAAATTACAAAAAAAGGTGTACAAATCATAACAAACAATGCCAGACTCACCTAAATTATTTCGGCTACTCTAAATCATCACCAACTCACCCTTACCACAACAAACTAAACCCAATCACTTTTAAATTACAAAAAAATGCTACTAACCATAGCAAACTATGCCAAACTTACCTAAATTACTTCGGCTATCAAAAATCACCCCCAACTACACTTTACAGCAACAAACTAAGCCCAATCACTTTAAAATTACAAAAAAATGCTAAAAATCATAACAAACTATACCAGAATCACCTAAATTACTTCGGCTACCGTAAATCACCCCCAACTATCCCTTACCACAACAAACCAAACCATATTATCTTACAATTACAAAAAAAGGTGTACAAATCATAACAAACTATGCCAGACTCACCTAAATTACTTCGGCTACTCTAAATCATCACCAACTAACACTTACCACAACAAACTAAACCCAATCATTTTTAAATTACAAAAAAATGCTACTAACCATAGCAAACTATGCCAAACTCACCTAAATTACTTCGGCTATCAAAAATCACCCCCAACTACACTTTACAGCAACAAACTAAGCCCAATCACTTTAAAATTACAAAAAAATGCTAAAAATCATAACAAACTATACCAAAATCACCTAAATTACTTCGGCTACCGTAAATCACCCCCAACTATCCCTTACCACAACAAACCAAACCATATCATCTTAAAATTACAAAAAAGGTGTACAAATCATAACAAACTATGCCAGACTCACCTAAATTACTTCGGCTACTCTAAATCATCACCAACTAAAACTTACCACAACAAACTAAACCCAATCACTTTTAAATTACAAAAAAATGCTACTAACCATAGCAAACTATGCCAAACTCACCTAAATTACTTCGGCTATCAAAAATCACCCCCAACTACACTTTACAGCAACAAACTAAGCCCAATCACTTTAAAATTACAAAAAAATGCTAAAAATCATAACAAACTATACCAAAATCACCTAATTTACTTCGACTACCGTAAATCACCCATAACTATCCCTTACCACAACAAACCAAACCATATCATCTTAAAATTACAAAAAAAGGTGTACAAATCATAACAAACTATGCCAGACTCACCTAAATTACTTCGGCTACTCTAAATCATCACCAACTAACCCTTACCACAACAAACTAAACCCAATCACATTTAAATTACAAAAAAATGATACTAACCATAGCAAACTATGCCAAACTCACCTAAATTACTTCGGCTACCATAAATCATCACCAACTAACCCTTACCACAACAAACTAAACCCAATCACTTTTAAATTACAAAAAAATGCTACTAACCATAGCAAACTATGCCAAACTCACCTAAATTACTTCGGCTACCATAAATCATCACCAACTAACCCTTACCAAAACAAACTAAACCCAATCACTTTTAAATTACAAAAAAAATGCTACTAACCATAGCAAACTATGCCAAACTTACCTAAATTACTTCGGCTATCAAAAATCACCCCCAACTACAATTTACAGCAACAAACTAAGCCCAATCGCTTTAAAATTACAAAAAAATGCTAAAAATCATAACAAACTATACCAGAATCACCTAAATTACTTCGGCTACCGTAAATCACCCCCAACTATCCCTTACCACAACAAACCAAACCATATCATCTTAAAATTACAAAAAAAGGTGTACAAATCATAACAAACTATGCCAGACTCACCTAAATTATTTCGGCTACTCTAAATCATCACCAACTCACCCTTACCACAACAAACTAAACCCAATCACTTTTAAATTACAAAAAAATGCTACTAACCATAGCAAACTATGCCAAACGTACCTAAATTACTTCGGCTATCAAAAATCACCCCCAACTACACTTTACAGCAACAAACTAAGCCCAATCACTTTAAAATTACAAAAAAATGCTAAAAATCATAACAAACTATACCAGAATCACCTAAATTACTTCGGCTACCGTAAATCACCCCCAACTATCCCTTACCACAACAAACCAAACCATATTATCTTACAATTACAAAAAAAGGTGTACAAATCATAACAAACTATGCCAGACTCACCTAAATTACTTCGGCTACTCTAAATCATCACCAACTAACACTTACCACAACAAACTAAACCCAATCATTTTTAAATTACAAAAAAATGCTACTAACCATAGCAAACTATGCCAAACTCACCTAAATTACTTCGGCTATCAAAAATCACCCCCAACTACACTTTACAGCAACAAACTAAGCCCAATCACTTTAAAATTACAAAAAAATGCTAAAAATCATAACAAACTATACCAGAATCACCTAAATTACTTCGGCTACCGTAAATCACCCCCAACTATCCCTTACCACAACAAACCAAACCATATTATCTTACAATTACAAAAAAAGGTGTACAAATCATAACAAACTATGCCAGACTCACCTAAATTACTTCGGCTACTCTAAATCATCACCAACTAACACTTACCACAACAAACTAAACCCAATCATTTTTAAATTACAAAAAAATGCTACTAACCATAGCAAACTATGCCAAACTCACCTAAATTACTTCGGCTATCAAAAATCACCCCCAACTACACTTTACAGCAACAAACTAAGCCCAATCACTTTAAAATTACAAAAAAATGCTAAAAATCATAACAAACTATACCAAAATCACCTAAATTACTTCGGCTACCGTAAATCACCCCCAACTATCCCTTACCACAACAAACCAAACCATATCATCTTAAAATTACAAAAAAGGTGTACAAATCATAACAAACTATGCCAGACTCACCTAAATTACTTCGGCTACTCTAAATCATCACCAACTAACACTTACCACAACAAACTAAACCCAATCACATTTAAATTACAAAAAAATGATACTAACCATAGCAAACTATGCCAAACTCACCTAAATTACTTCGGCTACCATAAATCATCACCAACTAACCCTTACCACAACAAACTAAACCCAATCACTTTTAAATTACAAAAAAATGCTACTAACCATAGCAAACTATGCCAAACTCACCTAAATTACTTCGGCTACCATAAATCATCACCAACTAACCCTTACCAAAACAAACTAAACCCAATCACTTTTAAATTACAAAAAAATGCTACTAACCATAGCAAACTATGCTAAACTCACCTAAATTACTTCGGCTACCATAAATCATCACCAACTAACCCTTACCACAACAAACTAAACTCAATCACTTTTAAATTACAAAAAAATGCTACTAACCATAGCAAACTATGCCAAACTCACCTAAATTACTTCGGCTATCAAAAATCACCCCCAACTACACTTTACAGCAACAAACTAAGCCCAATCACTTTAAAATTACAAAAAAATTCTAAAAATCATAACAAACTATACCAGAATCACCTAAATTACTTCGGCTACCGTAAATCACCCCCAACTATCCCTTACCACAACAAACCAAACCATATCATCTTAAAATTACAAAAAAAGGTGTACAAATCATAACAAACAATGCCAGACTCACCTAAATTATTTCGGCTACTCTAAATCATCACCAACTCACCCTTACCACAACAAACTAAACCCAATCACTTTTAAATTACAAAAAAATGCTACTAACCATAGCAAACTATGCCAAACTTACCTAAATTACTTCGGCTATCAAAAATCACCCCCAACTACACTTTACAGCAACAAACTAAGCCCAATCACTTTAAAATTACAAAAAAATGCTAAAAATCATAACAAACTATACCAGAATCACCTAAATTACTTCGGCTACCGTAAATCACCCCCAACTATCCCTTACCACAACAAACCAAACCATATTATCTTACAATTACAAAAAAAGGTGTACAAATCATAACAAACTATGCCAGACTCACCTAAATTACTTCGGCTACTCTAAATCATCACCAACTAACACTTACCACAACAAACTAAACCCAATCATTTTTAAATTACAAAAAAATGCTACTAACCATAGCAAACTATGCCAAACTCACCTAAATTACTTCGGCTATCAAAAATCACCCCCAACTACACTTTACAGCAACAAACTAAGCCCAATCACTTTAAAATTACAAAAAAATGCTAAAAATCATAACAAACTATACCAAAATCACCTAAATTACTTCGGCTACCGTAAATCACCCCCAACTATCCCTTACCACAACAAACCAAACCATATCATCTTAAAATTACAAAAAAGGTGTACAAATCATAACAAACTATGCCAGACTCACCTAAATTACTTCGGCTACTCTAAATCATCACCAACTAAAACTTACCACAACAAACTAAACCCAATCACTTTTAAATTACAAAAAAATGCTACTAACCATAGCAAACTATGCCAAACTCACCTAAATTACTTCGGCTATCAAAAATCACCCCCAACTACACTTTACAGCAACAAACTAAGCCCAATCACTTTAAAATTACAAAAAAATGCTAAAAATCATAACAAACTATACCAAAATCACCTAATTTACTTCGACTACCGTAAATCACCCATAACTATCCCTTACCACAACAAACCAAACCATATCATCTTAAAATTACAAAAAAAGGTGTACAAATCATAACAAACTATGCCAGACTCACCTAAATTACTTCGGCTACTCTAAATCATCACCAACTAACCCTTACCACAACAAACTAAACCCAATCACATTTAAATTACAAAAAAATGATACTAACCATAGCAAACTATGCCAAACTCACCTAAATTACTTCGGCTACCATAAATCATCACCAACTAACCCTTACCACAACAAACTAAACCCAATCACTTTTAAATTACAAAAAAATGCTACTAACCATAGCAAACTATGCCAAACTCACCTAAATTACTTCGGCTACCATAAATCATCACCAACTAACCCTTACCAAAACAAACTAAACCCAATCACTTTTAAATTACAAAAAAAATGCTACTAACCATAGCAAACTATGCCAAACTTACCTAAATTACTTCGGCTATCAAAAATCACCCCCAACTACAATTTACAGCAACAAACTAAGCCCAATCGCTTTAAAATTACAAAAAAATGCTAAAAATCATAACAAACTATACCAGAATCACCTAAATTACTTCGGCTACCGTAAATCACCCCCAACTATCCCTTACCACAACAAACCAAACCATATCATCTTAAAATTACAAAAAAAGGTGTACAAATCATAACAAACTATGCCAGACTCACCTAAATTATTTCGGCTACTCTAAATCATCACCAACTCACCCTTACCACAACAAACTAAACCCAATCACTTTTAAATTACAAAAAAATGCTACTAACCATAGCAAACTATGCCAAACGTACCTAAATTACTTCGGCTATCAAAAATCACCCCCAACTACACTTTACAGCAACAAACTAAGCCCAATCACTTTAAAATTACAAAAAAATGCTAAAAATCATAACAAACTATACCAGAATCACCTAAATTACTTCGGCTACCGTAAATCACCCCCAACTATCCCTTACCACAACAAACCAAACCATATTATCTTACAATTACAAAAAAAGGTGTACAAATCATAACAAACTATGCCAGACTCACCTAAATTACTTCGGCTACTCTAAATCATCACCAACTAACACTTACCACAACAAACTAAACCCAATCATTTTTAAATTACAAAAAAATGCTACTAACCATAGCAAACTATGCCAAACTCACCTAAATTACTTCGGCTATCAAAAATCACCCCCAACTACACTTTACAGCAACAAACTAAGCCCAATCACTTTAAAATTACAAAAAAATGCTAAAAATCATAACAAACTATACCAGAATCACCTAAATTACTTCGGCTACCGTAAATCACCCCCAACTATCCCTTACCACAACAAACCAAACCATATTATCTTACAATTACAAAAAAAGGTGTACAAATCATAACAAACTATGCCAGACTCACCTAAATTACTTCGGCTACTCTAAATCATCACCAACTAACACTTACCACAACAAACTAAACCCAATCATTTTTAAATTACAAAAAAATGCTACTAACCATAGCAAACTATGCCAAACTCACCTAAATTACTTCGGCTATCAAAAATCACCCCCAACTACACTTTACAGCAACAAACTAAGCCCAATCACTTTAAAATTACAAAAAAATGCTAAAAATCATAACAAACTATACCAAAATCACCTAAATTACTTCGGCTACCGTAAATCACCCCCAACTATCCCTTACCACAACAAACCAAACCATATCATCTTAAAATTACAAAAAAGGTGTACAAATCATAACAAACTATGCCAGACTCACCTAAATTACTTCGGCTACTCTAAATCATCACCAACTAACACTTACCACAACAAACTAAACCCAATCACATTTAAATTACAAAAAAATGATACTAACCATAGCAAACTATGCCAAACTCACCTAAATTACTTCGGCTACCATAAATCATCACCAACTAACCCTTACCACAACAAACTAAACCCAATCACTTTTAAATTACAAAAAAATGCTACTAACCATAGCAAACTATGCCAAACTCACCTAAATTACTTCGGCTACCATAAATCATCACCAACTAACCCTTACCAAAACAAACTAAACCCAATCACTTTTAAATTACAAAAAAATGCTACTAACCATAGCAAACTATGCTAAACTCACCTAAATTACTTCGGCTACCATAAATCATCACCAACTAACCCTTACCACAACAAACTAAACTCAATCACTTTTAAATTACAAAAAAATGCTACTAACCATAGCAAACTATGCCAAACTCACCTAAATTACTTCGGCTATCAAAAATCACCCCCAACTACACTTTACAGCAACAAACTAAGCCCAATCACTTTAAAATTACAAAAAAATGCTAAAAATCATAACAAACTATACCAGAATCACCTAAATTACTTCGGCTACCGTAAATCACCCCCAACTATCTCTTACCACAACAAACCAAACCATATCATCTTAAAATTACAAAAAAACGTGTACAAATCATAACAAACTATGCCAGACTCACCAAAATTACTTCGGCTACTCTAAATCATCACCAACTAACCCTTACCACAACAAACTAAACACAATCACTTTTAAATTACAAAAAAATGCTACTAACCATAGGAAACTATGCTAAACTCACCTAAATTACTTCGGCTACCATAAATCATCACCAACTAAACCTTACCACAACAAACTAAACCCAATCACTTTTAAATTACAAAAAATGCTACTAACTATAGCAAACTATGCCAAACTCACCTAAATTACTTCGGCTATCAAAAATCACCCCCAACTACACTTTACAGCAACAAACTAAGCCCATTCACTTTAAAATTACAAAAAAATGCTAAAAATCATAACAAACTATACCAGAATCACCTAAATTACTTCGGCTACCGTAAATCACCCCCAAATATCTCTTACCACAACAAACCAAACCATATCATCTTAAAATTACAAAAAAAGGAGTACAAATCATAACAAACTATGCCAGACTCACCAAAATTACTTCGGCTACTCTAAATCATCACCAACTAACCCTTACCACAACAAACTTAACCCAATGACTTTTAAATTACAAAAAAATTCTACAAACCATAGCAAACTACGCCAAACTCACCTAAATTACTTCGGCTACCATCAGTCATCACCAACTAACCCTTACCACAACAAACTAAACCCAATCACTTTTAAATTACAAAAAAATGCTACTAACCATAGCAAACTATGCCAAACTCACCTAAATTACTTCGGCTATAAAAAATCACCCCCAACTACACTTTACAGCAACAAACTAAGCCCAATCACTTTAAAATTACAAAAAAATGCCTAAAATCATAACAAACTATACCAGAATCACCTAAATTACTTCGGCTACCGTAAATCACCCCCAACTATCCCTTACCACAACAAACCAAACCATATCATCTTAAAATTACAAAAAAAGGTGAACAAATCATAACAAACTATGCCAGACTCACCTAAATTACTTCGGCTACTCTAAATCATCACCAACTAACCCTTACCACAACAAACTAAACCCAATCACTTTTAAATTACAAAAAAATGCTACTAACCATAGCAAACTATCCCAAACTCACCTAAATTACTTCGGCTATCAAAAATCACCCCCAACAACACTTTACAGCAACAAACTAAGCCCAATCACTTTAAAATAAAAAAAAATGCTAAAAATCATTACAAACTATACCAGAATCACCTAAATTACTTCGGCTACCGTAAATCACCCCCAACTATCAATTACCACAACAAACCAAACCATATCATCTTAAAATTACAAAAAAAGGTGTACAAATCATAACAAACTATGCCAGACTCACCTAAATTACTTCGGCTACTCTAAATCATCACCAACTAACCCTTACCACAACAAACTAAACCCAATAACTTTTAAATTACAAAAAAATGCTACAAACCATAGCAAACTATGCCAAACTCACCTAATTTACTTAGGCTACCATAAATCATCACCAACTAACCCTTACCAAAACATAACTAAATCCAATCACTTTTAAATTACAAAAAAAATGCTACTAACCATAGCAAACTATGCCAAACTCACCTAAATTACTTCGGCTATCAAAAATCACCCCCAACTACACTTTACAGCAGCAAACTAAGCCCAATCACTTAAAAATTACAAAAAAATGCTAAAAATCATAACAAACTATACCAGAATCACCTAAATTACTTCGGCTACCGTAAATCACCCCCAACTATCTCTTACCACAACAAACCAAACCATATCATCTTAAAATTACAAAAAAAGGTGTACAAATCATAACAAACTATGCCAGACTCACCTAAATTACTTCGGCTACTCTAAATCATCACCAACTAACCCTTACCACAACAAACTAAACCCAATCACGTTTAAATTACAAAAAAATGCTACAAACCATAGCAAACTATGCCAAACTCACCTAAATTACTTCGGCTATCAAAAATCACCCCCAACTACACTTTACAGCAACAAACTAAGCCCAATCACTTTAACATTACAAAAAAATGCTAAAAATCATAACAAACTATACCAGAATCACCTAAATTACTTCGGCTACCGTAAATCACCACCAACTATCCCTTACCACAACAAACCAAACCATATCATCTTAAAATTACAAAAAAAGGAGTACAAATCATAACAAACTTGCCAGACTCACCTAAATTACTTCGGCTACTCTAAATCATCACCAACTAACCCTTACCACAACAAACTAAACCCAAACACTTTTAAATTACAAAAAAATGCTACTAACCACAGCAAACTATGCCAAACTCACCTAAATTACTTCGGCTATCAAAAATCACCCCCAACTACACTTTACAGCAACAAACTAAGCCCAATCACTTTAACATTACAAAAAAATGCTAAAAATCATAACAAACTATACCAGAATCACCTAAATTACTTCGGCTACCGTAAATCACCACCAACTATCCCTTACCACAACAAACCAAACCATATCATCTTAAAATTACAAAAAAAGGTGTACAAATCATAACAAACTCTGCCAGACTCACCTAAATTACTTCGGCTACCGTACATCACCCCCAACTATCCCTTACCACAACAAACCGAACCATATCATCTTAAAATTACAAAAAAAGGTGTACAAATCATAACAAATTATGCCAGACTCACCTAAATTACTTAGGCTACTCTAAATCATTACCAACTAACCCTTACCACAACAAACTAAACCCAAACACTTTTAAATTACAAAAAAATGCTACTATCCATAGCAAACTATGCCAAACTTACCTAAATTACTTCGGCTATCAAAAATCACCCCCAACTACATTTTACAGCAACAAACTAAACCCAATCACTTTAAAATTACAAAAAAATGCTAAAAATCATAACAAACTATACTAGAATCACCTAAATTACTTCGGCTACCGTAAATCACCCCCAACTATCCCTTACCACAACAAACCAAACCATATCATCTTAAAATTACAAAAAAAGGTGTACAAATCATAACAAACTATGCCAGACTCACCTTAATTACTTCGGCTACCGTAAATCACCCCCAACTATCCCTTACCACAACAAACCGAACCATATCATCTTAAAATTACAAAAAAAGGTGTACAAATCATAACAAACTTGCCAGACTCACCTAAATTACTTCGGCTACTCTAAATCATCACCAACTAACCCTTACCACAACAAACTAAACCCAAACACTTTTAATTACAAAAAAATGCTACTATCCATAGCAAACTATGCCAAACTCACCTAAATTACTTCGGCTATCAAAAATCACCCCCAACTACACTTTACAGCAACAAACTAAGCCCAATCACTTTAAAATTACAAAAAAATGCTAAAAATCATAACAGACTACACCAAAATCACCTAAATTACTTCGGCTACCGTAAATCACCCCCAACTATCCCTTACCACAACAAACCAAACCATATCATCTTAAAATTTCAAAAAAAGGTGTACAAATCATAACAAACTATGCCAGACTCACCTAAATTACTTCGGCTACTCTAAATCATCACCAACTAACCCTTACCACAACAAACTTAACCCAATCACTTTTAAATTACAAAAAAATGCTACAAACCATAGCAAACTACGCCAAACTCACCTAAATTACTTCGGCTACCATCAGTCATCACCAACTAACCCTTACCACAACAAACTAAACCCAATCACTTTTAAATTACAAAAAAATGCTACTAACCATAGCAAACTATGCCAAACTCACCTAAATTACTTCGGCTATAAAAAATCACCCCCAACTACACTTTACAGCAACAAACTAAGCCCAATCACTTTAAAATTACAAAAAAATGCCTAAAATCATAACAAACTATACCAGAATCACCTAAATTACTTCGGCTACCGTAAATCACCCCCAACTATCCCTAACCACAACAAACCAAACCATATCATCTTAAAATTACAAAAAAAGGTGAACAAATCATAACAAACTATGCCAGACTCACCTAAATTACTTCGGCTACTCTAAATCATCACCAACTAACCCTTACCACAACAAACTAAACCCAATCACTTTTAAATTACAAAAAAATGCTACTAACCATAGCAAACTATCCCAAACTCACCTAAATTACTTCGGCTATCAAAAATCACCCCCAACAACACTTTACAGCAACAAACTAAGCCATATCACTTTAAAATAAAAAAAAATGCTAAAAATCATTACAAACTATACCAGAATCACCTAAATTACTTCGGCTACCGTAAATCACCCCCAACTATCAATTACCACAACAAACCAAACCATATCATATTAAAATTACAAAAAAAGGTGTACAAATCATAACAAACTATGCCAGACTCACCTAAATTACTTCGGCTACTCTAAATCATTACCAACTAACCCTTACCACAACAAACTAAACCCAATCACTTTTAAATTACAAAAAAATGCTACTAACCATAGCAAACTATGCCAAACTCACCTAATTTACTTAGGCTACCATAAATCATCACCAACTAACCCTTACCAAAACATAACTAAATCCAATCACTTTTAAATTACAAAAAAATGCTACTAACCATAGCAAACTATGCCAAACTCACCTAAATTACTTCGGCTATCAAAAATCACCCCCAACTACACTTTACAGCAGCAAACTAAGCCCAATCACTTAAAAATTACAAAAAAATGCTAAAAATCATAACAAACTATACCAGAATCACCTAAATTACTTCGGCTACCGTAAATCACCCCCAACTATCTCTTACCACAACAAACCAAACCATATCATCTTAAAATTACAAAAAAAGGTGTACAAATCATAACAAACTATGCCAGACTCACCTAAATTACTTCGGCTACTCTAAATCATCACCAACTAACCCTTACCACAACAAACTAAACCCAATCACGTTTAAATTACAAAAAAATGCTACAAACCATAGCAAACTATGCCAAACTCACCTAAATTACTTCGGCCATCAAAAATCACCCCCAACTACACTTTACAGCAACAAACTAAGCCCAATCACTTTAAAATTACAAAAAAATGCCTAAAATCATAACAAACTATACCAGAATCACCTAAATTACTTCGGCTACCGTAAATCACCCCCAACTATCCCTTACCACAAAAAACCAAACCATATCATCTTAAAATTACAAAAAAAGGTGTACAAATCATAACAAACTATGCCAGACTCACCTAAATTACTTAGGCTACTCTAAATCATTACCAACTAACCCTTACCACAACAAACTAAACCCAAACACTTTTAAATTACAAAAAAATGCTACTATCCATAGCAAACTATGCCAAACTCACCTAAATTACGTCGGCTATCAAAAATCACCCCCAACTACATTTTACAGCAACAAACTAAACCCAATCACTTTAAAATTACAAAAAAATGCTAAAAATCATAACAAACTATACTAGAATCACCTAAATTACTTCGGCTACCGTAAATCACCCCCAACTATCCCTTACCACAACAAACCAAACCATATCATCTTAAAATTACAAAAAAAGGTGTACAAATCATAACAAACTATGCCAGACTCACCTAAATTACTTCGGCTACCGTAAATCACCCCCAACTATCCCTTACCACAACAAACCGAACCATATCATCTTAAAATTACAAAAAAAGGTGTACAAATCATAACAAACTATGCCAGACTCACCTAAATTACTTCGGCTACTCTAAATCATCACCAACTAACCCTTACCACAACAAACTAAACCCAAACACTTTTAATTACAAAAAAATGCTACTATCCATAGCAAACTATGCCAAACTCACCTAAATTACTTCGGCTATCAAAAATCACCCCCAACTACACTTTACAGCAACAAACTAAACCCAATCACTTTAAAATTACAAAAAAATGCTAAAAATCATAACAGACTATACCAAAATCACCTAAATTACTTCGGCTACCGTAAATCACCCCCAACTATCCCTTACCACAACAAACCAAACCATATCATCTTAAAATTTCAAAAAAAGGTGTACAAATCATAACAAACTATGCCAGACTCACCTAAATTACTTCGGCTACTCTAAATCATCACCAACTAACCCTTACCACAACAAACTAAACCCAATCACTTTTAAATTACAAAAAAATGCTACTAACCATAGCAAACTATGCCAAACTCACCTAAATTACTTCGGCTACCATAAATCATCACCAACTAACCCTTACCACAACAAACTAAACCCAATCACTTTTAAATTACAAAAAAATGCTACTAACCATAGCAAACTATGCCCAACTCACCTAAATTACTTCGGCTATCAAAAATCACCCCCAACTACACTTTACAGCAACAAACTAAGCCCAATCACTTTAAAATTACAAAAAAATGCTAAAAATCATAACAAACTATACCAGAATCACCTAAATTACTTCGGCTACCGTAAATCACCCCCAACTATCCCTTACCACAACAAACCAAACCATATTATTTTACAATTACAAAAAAAGGTGTACAAATCATAACAAACTATGCCAGACTCACCTAAATTACTTCGGCTACTCTAAATCATCACCAACTAACCCTTACCACAACAAACTAAACCCAATCACTTTTAAATTACAAAAAAAATGCTACTAACCATAATAAACTATGCCAAACTTAAATAAATTACTTCGGCTATCAAAAATCACCCCCAACTACACTTTACAGCAACAAACTAAGCCCAATCGCTTTAAAATTACAAAAAAATGCTAAAAATCATAACAAACTATACCAGAATCACCTAAATTACTTCGGCTACCGTAAATCACCCCCAACTATCCCTTACCACAACAAACCAAACCATATCATCTTAAAATTACAAAAAAAAGTGTACAAATCATAACAAACTATGCCAGACTCACCTAAATTACTTCGGCTACTCTAAATCATCACCAACTAACCCTTACCACAACAAACTAAACCCAATCACTTTTAAATTACAAAAAAAATGCTACTAACCATAGCAAACTATGCCAAACTCACCTAAATTACTTCGGCTACCATAAATCATCACCAACTAACCCTTACCACACCAAACTAAACCCAATCACTTTTAAATTACAAAAAAATGCTACTAACCATAGCAAACTATGCCAAACTCACCTAAATTACTTCGGCTATCAAAAATCACCCCCAACTACATTTTACAGCAACAAACTAAACCCAATCACTTTAAAATTACAAAAAAATTCTAAAAATCATAACAAACTATACCAGAATCACCTAAATTACTTCGGCTACCGTAAATCACCCCCAAATATCCCTTACCACAACAAACCAAACCATATCATCTTAAAATTACAAAAAAAGGTGTACAAATCATAACAAACTATGCCAGACTCACCTAAATTATTTCGGCTACTCTAAATCATCACCAACTCACCCTTACCACAACAAACTAAACCCAATCACTTTTAAATTACAAAAAAATGCTACTAACCATAGCAAACTAAGCCAAACTCACCTAAATTACTTCGGCTACCATAAGTCATCACCAACTAACCCTTACCACAACAAACTAAACCCAATCACTTTTAAATTACAAAAAAATGCTACTAAACATAGCAAATTATGCCAAACTCACCTAAATTACTTCGGCTTTTAAAAATCACCCCCAAATACACTTTACAGCAACAAACTAAGCCCAATCACTTTAAAATTACAAAAAAATGCTAAAAATCATAACAAACTATACCAGAATCACCTAAATTACTTCGGCTACCATAAATCACCCCCAAATATCCCTTACCACAACAAACCAAACCATATCATCTTAAAATTACAAAAAAAGGTGTACAAATCATAACAAACTATGCCAGACTCATCTAAATTACTTCGGCCACTCTAAATCATCACCAACTAACCCTTACCACAACAAACTAAACCCAATCACTTTTAAATTACAAAAAAATGCTACTAACCATAGCAAACTTTGCCAAACTCATCTAAATTACTTCGGCTACCATAAATCATCACCAACTAACCCTTACCACAACAAACTAAACCCAATCACTTTTAAATTACAAAAAAATGCTACTAACCATAGCAAACTATGCCAAACTCACCTAAATTACTTCGGCTATCAAAAATCAACCCAACTACACTTTACAGAAACAAACTAAGCCGAATCACTTTAAAATTACAAAAAAATGCTAAAAATCGTAACAAACTATACCAGAATCACCTAAATTACTTCGGCTATCGTAAATCACCCCCAACTATCCCTTACCACAACAAACCAAATCATATCATCTTAAAATTACAAAAAAAGGTGTACAAATCATAACAAACTATTCCAGACTCACCTAAATTACTTCGGCTACTCTAAATCATCACCAACTAACCCTTACCACAACAAACTAAACCCAAACACTTTTAATTACAAAAAAATGCTACTATCCATAGCAAACTATGCCAAACTCACCTAAATTACTTCGGCTATCAAAAATCACCCCCAACTACACTTTACAGCAACAAACTAAGCCCAATCACTTTAAAATTACAAAAAAATGCTAAAAATCATAACAGACTATACCAAAATCACCTAAACTACTTCGGCTACCGTAAATCACCCCCAACTATCCCTTACCACAACAAACCAAACCATATCATCTTAAAATTTCAAAAAAAGGTGTACAAATCATAACAAACTATGCCAGACTCACCTAAATTACTTCGGCTACTCTAAATCATCACCAACTAACCCTTACCACAACAAACTAAACCCAATCACTTTTAAATTACAAAAAAATGCTACTAACCATAGCAAACTATGCCAAACTCACCTAAATTACTTCGGCTACCATAAATCATCACCAACTAACCCTTACCACAACAAACTAAACCCAATCACTTTTAAATTACAAAAAAATGCTACTAACCATAGCAAACTATGCCCAACTCACCTAAATTACTTCGGCTATCAAAAATCACCCCCAACTACACTTTACAGCAACAAACTAAGCCCAATCACTTTAAAATTACAAAAAAATGCTAAAAATCATAACAAACTATACCAGAATCACCTAAATTACTTCGGCTACCGTAAATCACCCCCAACTATCCCTTACCACAACAAACCAAACCATATTATTTTACAATTACAAAAAAAGGTGTACAAATCATAACAAACTATGCCAGACTCACCTAAATTACTTCGGCTACTCTAAATCATCACCAACTAACCCTTACCACAACAAACTAAACCCAATCACTTTTAAATTACAAAAAAAATGCTACTAACCATAATAAACTATGCCAAACTTAAATAAATTACTTCGGCTATCAAAAATCACCCCCAACTACACTTTACAGCAACAAACTAAGCCCAATCGCTTTAAAATTACAAAAAAATGCTAAAAATCACAACAAACTATACCAGAATCACCTAAATTACTTCGGCTACCGTAAATCACCCCCAACTATCCCTTACCACAACAAACCAAACCATATCATCTTAAAATTACAAAAAAAAGTGTACAAATCATAACAAACTATGCCAGACTCACCTAAATTACTTCGGCTACTCTAAATCATCACCAACTAACCCTTACCACAACAAACTAAACCCAATCACTTTTAAATTACAAAAAAAATGCTACTAACCATAGCAAACTATGCCAAACTCACCTAAATTACTTCGGCTACCATAAATCATCACCAACTAACCCTTACCACACCAAACTAAACCCAATCACTTTTAAATTACAAAAAAATGCTACTAACCATAGCAAACTATGCCAAACTCACCTAAATTACTTCGGCTATCAAAAATCACCCCCAACTACATTTTACAGCAACAAACTAAACCCAATCACTTTAAAATTACAAAAAAATTTTAAAAATCATAACAAACTATACCAGAATCACCTAAATTACTTCGGCTACCGTAAATCACCCCCAAATATCCCTTACCACAACAAACCAAACCATATCATCTTAAAATTACAAAAAAAGGTGTACAAATCATAACAAACTATGCCAGACTCACCTAAATTATTTCGGCTACTCTAAATCATCACCAACTCACCCTTACCACAACAAACTAAACCCAATCACTTTTAAATTACAAAAAAATGCTACTAACCATAGCAAACTATGCCAAACTCACCTAAATTACTTCGGCTACCATAAGTCATCACCAACCAACCCTTACCACAACAAACTAAACCCAATCACTTTTAAATTACAAAAAAATGCTACTAAACATAGCAAATTATGCCAAACTCACCTAAATTACTTCGGCTTTTAAAAATCACCCCCAAATACACTTTACAGCAACAAACTAAGCCCAATCACTTTAAAATTACAAAAAAATGCTAAAAATCATAACAAACTATACCAGAATCACCTAAATTACTTCGGCTACCATAAATCACCCCCAAATATCCCTTACCACAACAAACCAAACCATATCATCTTAAAATTACAAAAAAAGGTGTACAAATCATAACAAACTATGCCAGACTCATCTAAATTACTTCGGCCACTCTAAATCATCACCAACTAACCCTTACCACAACAAACTAAACCCAATCACTTTTAAATTACAAAAAAATGCTACTAACCATAGCAAACTTTGCCAAACTCATCTAAATTACTTCGGCTACCATAAATCATCACCAACTAACCCTTACCACAACAAACTAAACCCAATCACTTTTAAATTACAAAAAAATGCTACTAACCATAGCAAACTATGCCAAACTCACCTAAATTACTTCGGCTATCAAAAATCAACCCAACTACACTTTACAGAAACAAACTAAGCCGAATCACTTTAAAATTACAAAAAAATGCTAAAAATCGTAACAAACTATACCAGAATCACCTAAATTACTTCGGCTATCGTAAATCACCCCCAACTATCCCTTACCACAACAAACCAAATCATATCATCTTAAAATTACAAAAAAAGGTGTACAAATCATAACAAACTATTCCAGACTCACCTAAATTGCTTCGGCTACTCTAAATCATCACCAACTAACCCTTACCACAACAAACTAAACCCAATCACTTTTAAATTACAAAAAAATGCTACTAACCATAACAAACTATGCCAAACTCACCTAAATTACTTCGGCTACCATAAATCATCACCAACTAACCCTTACCACACCAAACTAAACCCAATCACTTTTAAATTACAAAAAAATGCTACTAACCATAGCAAACTATGCCAAATTCACCTAAATTACTTCGGCTATCAAAAATCACCCCCAACTACACTTTACAGCAACAAACTAAGCCCAATCACTTTAAAATTACAAAAAAATGCTAAAAATCATAACAAACTATACCAGAATCACCTAAATTACATCGGCTACCGTAAATCACCCCCAACTATCCCTTATCACAACAAACCAAACCATATCATCTTAAAATTACAAAAAAAGGTGTACAAATCATAACAAACTATGCCAGACTCACCTAAATTACTTCGGCTACTCTAAATCATCACCAACTCACCTTTACCACAACAAACTAAACCCAATCATTTTTAAATTACAAAAAAATGCTACTAACCATAGCAAACTATGCCAAACTCACCTAAATTACTTCGGCTACCATAAATCATCACCAACTAACCCTTACCACAACAAACTAAACCCAATCACTTTTAAATTACAAAAAAATGCTACTAAACATAGCAAACTATGCCAAACTCACCTAAATTACTTCGGCTTTTAAAAATTACCCCCAACTACACTTTACTGCAACAAACTAAGCCCAATCACTTTAAAATTACAAAAAAATGCTAAAAATCATAACAAACTATACCAGAATCACCTAAATTGCTTCGGCTAACATAAATCACCCCCAACTATCCCTTACCACAACAAACCAAACCATATCATCTTAAAATTACAAAAAAAGGTGTACAAATCATAACAAACTATGCCAGACTCACCTAAATTACTTCGGCTACTCTAAATCATCACCAACTAACCCTTACCACAACAAACTAAACCCAATCACTTTTAAATTACAAAAAAATGCTACTAACCATAGCAAACTTTGCCAAACTCACCTAAATTACTTCGGCTACCATAAATCATCACCAACTAACCCTTACCACAACAAACTAAACCCAATCACTTTTAAATTACAAAAAAATGCTACTAACCATAGCAAACTATGCCAAACTCACCTAAATTACTTCGGCTATCAAAAATCACCCCCAACCTACACTTTACAGAAACAAACTAAGCCGAATCACTTTAAAATTACAAAAAAATGCTAAAAATCGTAACAAACTATACCAGAATCACCTAAATTACTTCGGCTACTCTAAATCATCACCAACTAACCCTTACCACAACAAACTAAACCCAATCACTTTTAAATTACAAAAAAATGCTACTAACCATAACAAACTATGCCAAACTCACCTAAATTACTTCGGCTACCATAAATCATCACCAACTAACCCTTACCACAACAAACTAAACCCAATCACTTTTAAATTACAAAAAAATGCTACTAACCATAGCAAACTTTGCCAAACTCATCTAAATTACTTCGGCTACCATAAATCATCACCAACTAACCCTTACCACAACAAACTAAACCCAATCACTTTTAAATTACAAAAAAATGCTACTAACCATAGCAAACTATGCCAAACTCACCTAAATTACTTCGGCTATCAAAAATCACCCCCAACTACACTTTACAGCAACAAACTAATCCCAATCACTTTTAAATTACAAAAAAATGCTAAAAATCATAACAAACTATACCAGAATCACCTAAATTACTTCGGCTATCAAAAATCACCCCCAACTACACTTTACAGCAACAAACTAATCCCAATCACTTTTAAATTACAAAAAAATGCTAAAAATCATAACAAACTATACCAGAATCACCTAAATTACTTCGGCTACCGTAAATCACCCCCAACTATCCCTTATCACAACAAACCAAACCATATCATCTTAAAATTACAAAAAAAGGTGTACAAATCATAACAAACTATGCCAGACTCACCTAAATTACTTCGGCTACTCTAAATCATCACCAACTCACCTTTACCACAACAAACTAAACCCAATCATTTTTAAATTACAAAAAAATGCTACTAACCATAGCAAACTATGCCAAACTCACCTAAATTACTTCGGCTACCATAAATCATCACCAACTAACCCTTACCACAACAAACTAAACCCAATCACTTTTAAATTACAAAAAAATGCTACTAAACATAGCAAACTATGCCAAACTCACCTAAATTACTTCGGCTTTTAAAAATTACCCCCAACTACACTTTACAGCAACAAACTAAGCCCAATCACTTTAAAATTACAAAAAAATGCTAAAAATCATAACAAACTATACCAGAATCACCTAAATTACTTCGGCTAACATAAATCACCCCCAACTATCCCTTACCACAACAAACCAAACCATATCATCTTAAAATTACAAAAAAAGGTGTACAAACCATAACAAACTATGCCAGACTCACCTAAATTACTTCGGCTACTCTAAATCATCACCAACTAACCCTTACCACAACAAACTAAACCCAATCACTTTTAAATTACAAAAAAATGCTACTAACCATAGCAAACTTTGCCAAACTCACCTAAATTACTTCGGCTACCATAAATCATCACCAACTAACCCTTACCACAACAAACTAAACCCAATCACTTTTAAATTACAAAAAAATGCTACTAACCATAGCAAACTATGCCAAACTCACCTAAATTACTTCGGCTATCAAAAATCACCCCCAACCTACACTTTACAGAAACAAACTAAGCCGAATCACTTTAAAATTACAAAAAAATGCTAAAAATCGTAACAAACTATACCAGAATCACCTAAATTACTTCGGCTATCGTAAATCACCCCCAACTATCCCTTACCACAACAAACCAAACCATATCATCTTAAAATTACAAAAAAAGGTGTACAAATCATAACAAACTATGCCAGACTCACCTAAATTACTTCGGCTACTCTAAATCATCACCAACTAACCCTTACCACAACAAACTAAACCCAATCACTTTTAAATTACAAAAAAATGCTACTAACCATAACAAACTATGCCAAACTCACCTAAATTACTTCGGCTACCATAAATCATCACCAACTAACCCTTACCACAACAAACTAAACCCAATCACTTTTAAATTACAAAAAAATGCTACTAACCATAGCAAATTATGCCAAACTCACCTAAATTACTTCGGCTATCAAAAATCACCCCCAACTACACTTTACAGCAACAAACTAATCCCAATCACTTTTAAATTACAAAAAAATGCTAAAAATCATAACAAACTATACCAGAATCACCTAAATTACTTCGGCTACCGTAAATCACCCCCAACTATCCCTTATCACAACAAACCAAACCATATCATCTTAAAATTACAAAAAAAGGTGTACAAATCATAACAAACTATGCCAGACTCACCTAAATTACTTCGGCTACTCTAAATCATCACCAACTCACCTTTACCACAACAAACTAAACCCAATCATTTTTAAATTACAAAAAAATGCTACTAACCATACCAAACTATGCCAAACTCACCTAAATTACTTTGGCTACCATAAATCATCACCAACTAACCCTTACCACAACAAACTAAACCCAATCACTTTTAAATTACAAAAAAATACTACTAAACATAGCAAACTATGCCAAACTCACCTAAATTACTTCGGCTTTTAAAAATTACCCCCAACTACACTTTACTGCAACAAACTAAGCCCAATCACTTTAAAATTACAAAAAAATGCTAAAAATCATAACAAACTATACCAGAATCACCTAAATTACTTCGGCTACCATAAATCACCCCCAACTATCCCTTACCACAACAAACCAAACCATATCATCTTAAAATTACAAAAAAAGGTGTACAAATCATAACAAACTATGACAGACTCACCTAAATTACTTCGGCTACTCTAAATCATCACCAACTAACCCTTACCACAACAAACTAAACCCAATCACTTTTAAATTACAAAAAAATGCTACTAACCATAGCAAACTTTGCCAAACTCACCTAAATTACTTCGGCTACCATAAATCATCACCAACTAACCCTTACCACAACAAACTAAACCCAATCACTTTTAAATTACAAAAAAATGCTACTAACCATAGCAAACTATGCCAAACTCACCTAAATTACTTCGGCTATCAAAAATCACCCCCAACCTACACTTTACAGAAACAAACTAAGCCGAATCACTTTAAAATTACAAAAAAATGCTAAAAATCGTAACAAACTATACCAGAATCACCTAAATTACTTCGGCTATCGTAAATCACCCCCAACTATCCCTTACCACAACAAACCAAACCATATCATCTTAAAATTACAAAAAAAGGTGTACAAATCATAACAAACTATGCCCGACTCACCTAAATTACTTCGGCTACTCTAAATCATCACCAACTAACCCTTACCACAACAAACTAAACCCAATCACTTTTAAATTACAAAAAAATGCTACTAACCATAGCAAACTATGCCAAACTCACCTAAATTACTTCGGCTACCATAAATCATCACCAACTAACCCTTACCACAACAAACTAAACCCAATCACTTTTAAATTACAAAAAAATGCTACTAACCATAGCAAACTATGCCAAACTCACCTAAATTACTTTGGCTACCATAAATCATCACCAACTAACCCTTACCACAACAAACTAAACCCAATCACTTTTAAATTACAAAAAAATACTACTAAACATAGCAAACTATGCCAAACTCACCTAAATTACTTTGGCTTTTAAAAATTACCCCCAACTACACTTTACTGCAACAAACTAAGCCCAATCACTTTAAAATTACAAAAAAATGCTAAAAATCATAACAAACTATACCAGAATCACCTAAATTACTTCGGCTACCATAAATCACCCCCAACTATCCCTTACCACAACAAACCAAACCATATCATCTTAAAATTACAAAAAAAGGTGTACAAATCATAACAAACTATGACAGACTCACCTAAATTACTTCGGCTACTCTAAATCATCACCAACTAACCCTTACCACAACAAACTAAACCCAATCAATTTTAAATTACAAAAAAATGCTACTAACCATAGCAAACTTTGCCAAACTCACCTAAATTACTTCGGCTACCATAAATCATAACCAACTAACCCTTACCACAACAAACTAAACCCAATCACTTTTAAATTACAAAAAAATGCTACTAACCATAGCAAACTATGCCAAACTCACCTAAATTACTTCGGCTACCATAAATCATCACCAACTAACCCTTACCACAACAAACTAAACCCAATCACTTTTAAATTACAAAAAAATGCTACTAACCATAGCAAACTATGCCAAACTCACCTAAATTACTTCGGCTACCATACATCATCACCAACTAACCCTTACCAAAACAAACTAAACCCAATCACTTTTAAATTACAAAAAAATGCTACTAACCATAGCAAACTATGCCAAACTCACCTAAATTACTTCGGCTATCAAAAATCACCCCGAACTACACTTTACAGCAACAAACTAAGCCCAATCACTTTAAAATTACAAAAAAATGCTAAAAATCATAACAAACTATACCAGAATCACCTAAGTTACTTCGGCTACCGTAAATTACCCCCAACTATCCCTTACCACAACAAACCAAACCATATCATCTTAAAATTACAAAAAAAGGTGTACAAGTCATAACAAACTATGCCAGACTCACCTAAATTACTTCGGCTACTCTAAATCATCACCAACTAACCCTTACCACAACAAACTAATCCCAATCACTTTTAAATTACAAAAAAATGCTACTAACCATAGCAAACTATGCCAAACTCACCTAAATTACTTCGGCTATCAAAAATTACCCCCAACTACACTTTACAGCAACAAACTAAGCCCAATCACTTTAAAATTACAAAAAAATGCCTAAAATCATAACAAACTATACCAGAATCACCTAAATTACTTCGGCTACCGTAAATCACCCCCAACTATTTCTTACCACAACAAACCAAACCATATCATCTTAAAATTACAAAAAAAGGTGTACAAATCAAAAAAACTATGCCAGACTCACCTAAATTACTTCGGCTACTATAAATCATCACCAACTAACCCTTACCACAACAAACTAAACCCAATCACTTTTAAATTACAAAAAAATGCTACTAACCATAGCAAACTATGCCAAACTCACCTAAATTACTTCGGCTATCAAAAATTACCCCCAACTACACTTTACAGCAACAAACTAAGCCCAATCACTTTAAAATTACAAAAATATGCTAAATATCATAACAAACTATACCAGAATCACCTAAATTACTTCGGCTACCGTAAATTACCCCCAACTATCCCTTACCACAACAAACCAAACCATATCATCTTAAAATTACAAAAAAAGGTGTACAAGTCATAACAAACTATGCCAGACTCACCTAAATTACTTCGGCTACTCTAAATCATCACCAACTAACCCTTACCACAACAAACTAAACCCAATCACTTTTAAATTACAAAAAAATGCTACTAACCATAGCAAACTATGCCAAACTCACCTAAATTACTTCGGCTATCAAAAATTACCCCCAACTACACTTTACAGCAACAAACTAAGCCCAATCACTTTTAAATTACAAAAAAATGCTAAAAATCATAACAAACTATACCAGAATCACCTAAATTACTTCGGCTACCGTAAATCACCCCCAACTATCCCTTACCACAACAAACCAAACCATATCATCTTAAAATTACAAAAAAAGGTGTACAAATCATAACAAACTATGCCAGACTCACCTAAATTACTTCGGCTACTCTAAATCATCACCCACTAACCCTTACCACAACAAACTAAACCCAATCACTTTTAAATTATAAAAAAATGCTACTAACCATAGCAAACTATGCCAAACTCACCTAAATTACTTCGGCTACCATAAATCATCACCAACTAACCCTTACCAAAACAAACTAAACCCAATCACTTTTAAATTACAAAAAAATGCTACTAACCATAGCAAACTATGCCAAACTCACCTAAATTACTTCGGCTATCAAAAATTACCCCCAACTACACTTTACAGCAACAAACTAAGCCCAATCACTTTAAAATTACAAAAATATGCTAAATATCATAACAAACTATACCAGAATCACCTAAATTACTTCGGCTACCGTAAATTACCCCCAACTATCCCTTACCACAACAAACCAAACCATATCATCTTAAAATTACAAAAAAAGGTGTACAAGTCATAACAAACTATGCCAGACTCACCTAAATTACTTCGGCTACTCTAAATCATCACCAACTAACCCTTACCACAACAAACTATACCCAATCACTTTTAAATTACAAAAAAATGCTACTAACCATAGCAAACTATGCCAAACTCACCTAAATTACTTCGGCTATCAAAAATCACCCCCAACTACACTTTACAGCAACAAACTAATCCCAATCACTTTTAAATTACAAAAAAATGCTAAAAATCATAACAAACTATACCAGAATCACCTAAATTACTTCGGCTACCGTAAATCACCCCCAACTATCCCTTACCACAACAAACCAAACCATATCATCTTAAAATTACAAAAAAAGGTGTACAAATCATAACAAACTATGCCAGACTCACCTAAATTACTTCGGCTACTCTAAATCATCACCCACTAACCCTTACCACAACAAACTAAACCCAATCACTTTTAAATTATAAAAAAATGCTACTAACCATAGCAAACTATGCCAAACTCACCTAAATTACTTCGGCTACTATAAATCATCACCAACTAACCCTTACCAAAACAAACTAAACCCAATCACTTTTAAATTACAAAAAAATGCTACTAACCATAGCAAACTATGCCAAACTCACCTAAATTACTTCGGCTATCAAAAATCACCCCGAACTACACTTTACAGCAACAAACTAAGCCCAATCACTTTAAAATTACAAAAAAATGCTAAAAATCATAACAAACTATACCAGAATCACCTAAGTTACTTCGGCTACCGTAAATTACCCCCAACTATCCCTTACCACAACAAACCAAACCATATCATCTTAAAATTACAAAAAAAGGTGTACAAGTCATAACAAACTATGCCAGACTCACCTAAATTACTTCGGCTACTCTAAATCATCACCAACTAACCCTTACCACAACAAACTAATCCCAATCACTTTTAAATTACAAAAAAATGCTACTAACCATAGCAAACTATGCCAAACTCACCTAAATTACTTCGGCTACCATAAATCATCACCAACTAACCCTTACCAAAACAAACTAAACCCAATCACTTTTAAATTACAAAAAAATGCTACTAACCATAGCAAACTATGCCAAACTCACCTAAATTACTTCGGCTATCAAAAATCACCCCGAACTACACTTTACAGCAACAAACTAATCCCAATCACTTTTAAATTACAAAAAAATGCTAAAAATCATAACAAACTATACCAGAATCACCTAAATTACTTCGGCTACCGTAAATCACCCCCAACTATCCCTTACCACAACAAACCAAACCATATCATCTTAAAATTACAAAAAAAGGTGTACAAATCATAACAAACTATGCCAGACTCACCTAAATTACTTCGGCTACTCTAAATCATCACCCACTA
Source organism: Eledona agricola (assembly GCA_964023215.1). NCBI lineage: Eukaryota > Metazoa > Arthropoda > Insecta > Coleoptera > Tenebrionidae > Eledona > Eledona agricola. The sequence continues at coordinate 1,383,452 of CAXIEJ010000187.1, forward strand.
ACCCTTACCACAACAAACTAAACCCAATCACTTTTAAATTATAAAAAAATGCTACTAACCATAGCAAACTATGCCAAACTCACCTAAATTACTTCGGCTACCATAAATCATCACCAACTAACCCTTACCAAAACAAACTAAACCCAATCACTTTTAAATTACAAAAAAATGCTACTAACCATAGCAAACTATGCCAAACTCACCTAAATTACTTCGGCTATCAAAAATCACCCCGAACAACACTTTACAGCAACAAACTAAGCCCAATCACTTTAAAATTACAAAAAAATGCTAAAAATCATAACAAACTATACCAGAATCACCTAAGTTACTTCGGCTACCGTAAATTACCCCCAACTATCCCTTACCACAACAAACCAAACCATATCATCTTAAAATTACAAAAAAAGGTGTACAAGTCATAACAAACTATGCCAGACTCACCTAAATTACTTCGGCTACTCTAAATCATCACCAACTAACCCTTACCACAACAAACTAATCCCAATCACTTTTAAATTACAAAAAAATGCTACTAACCATAGCAAACTATGCCAAACTCACCTAAATTACTTCGGCTATCAAAAATTACCCCCAATTACACTTTACAGCAACAAACTAAGCCCAATCACTTTAAAATTACAAAAAAATGCCTAAAATCATAACAAACTATACCAGAATCACCTAAATTACTTCGGCTACCGTAAATCACCCCCAACTATCTCTTACCACAACAAACCAAACCATATCATCTTAAAATTACAAAAAAAGGTGTACAAATCAAAAAAACTATGCCAGACTCACCTAAATTACTTCGGCTACTATAAATCATCACCAACTAACCCTTACCACAACAAACTAAACCCAATCACTTTTAAATTACAAAAAAATGCTACTAACCATAGCAAACTATGCCAAACTCACCTAAATTACTTCGGCTATCAAAAATTACCCCCAACTACACTTTACAGCAACAAACTAAGCCCAATCACTTTAAAATTACAAAAATATGCTAAATATCATAACAAAATATAACAGAATCACCTAAATTACTTCGGCTACCGTAAATTACCCCCAACTATCCCTTACCACAACAAACCAAACCATATCATCTTAAAATTACAAAAAAAGGTGTACAAGTCATAACAAACTATGCCAGACTCACCTAAATTACTTCGGCTACTCTAAATCATCACCAACTAACCCTTACCACAACAAACTAAACCCAATCACTTTTAAATTACAAAAAAATGCTACTAACCATAGCAAACTATGCCAAACTCACCTAAATTACTTCGGCTATCAAAAATTACCCCCAACTACACTTTACAGCAACAAACTAAGCCCAATCACTTTTAAATTACAAAAAAATGCTAAAAATCATAACAAACTATACCAGAATCACCTAAATTACTTCGGCTACCGTAAATCACCCCCAACTATCCCTTACCACAACAAACCAAACCATATCATCTTAAAATTACAAAAAAAGGTGTACAAATCATAACAAACTATGCCAGACTCACCTAAATTACTTCGGCTACTCTAAATCATCACCCACTAACCCTTACCACAACAAACTAAACCCAATCACTTTTAAATTATAAAAAAATGCTACTAACCATAGCAAACTATGCCAAACTCACCTAAATTACTTCGGCTACCATAAATCATCACCAACTAACCCTTACCAAAACAAACTAAACCCAATCACTTTTAAATTACAAAAAAATGCTACTAACCATAGCAAACTATGCCAAACTCACCTAAATTACTTCGGCTATCAAAAATTACCCCCAACTACACTTTACAGCAACAAACTAAGCCCAATCACTTTAAAATTACAAAAATATGCTAAATATCATAACAAACTATACCAGAATCACCTAAATTACTTCGGCTACCGTAAATTACCCCCAACTATCCCTTACCACAACAAACCAAACCATATCATCTTAAAATTACAAAAAAAGGTGTACAAGTCATAACAAACTATGCCAGACTCACCTAAATTACTTCGGCTACTCTAAATCATCACCAACTAACCCTTACCACAACAAACTAAACCCAATCACTTTTAAATTACAAAAAAATGCTACTAACCATAGCAAACTATGCCAAACTCACCTAAATTACTTCGGCTATCAAAAATCACCCCCAACTACACTTTACAGCAACAAACTAATCCCAATCACTTTTAAATTACAAAAAAATGCTAAAAATCATAACAAACTATACCAGAATCACCTAAATTACTTCGGCTACCGTAAATCACCCCCAACTATCCCTTACCACAACAAACCAAACCATATCATCTTAAAATTACAAAAAAAGGTGTACAAATCATAACAAACTATGCCAGACTCACCTAAATTACTTCGGCTACTCTAAATCATCACCCACTAACCCTTACCACAACAAACTAAACCCAATCACTTTTAAATTATAAAAAAATGCTACTAACCATAGCAAACTATGCCAAACTCACCTAAATTACTTCGGCTACCATAAATCATCACCAACTAACCCTTACCAAAACAAACTAAACCCAATCACTTTTAAATTACAAAAAAATGCTACTAACCATAGCAAACTATGCCAAACTCACCTAAATTACTTCGGCTATCAAAAATCACCCCGAACTACACTTTACAGCAACAAACTAAGCCCAATCACTTTAAAATTACAAAAAAATGCTAAAAATCATAACAAACTATACCAGAATCACCTAAGTTACTTCGGCTACCGTAAATTACCCCCAACTATCCCTTACCACAACAAACCAAACCATATCATCTTAAAATTACAAAAAAAGGTGTACAAGTCATAACAAACTATGCCAGACTCACCTAAATTACTTCGGCTACTCTAAATCATCACCAACTAACCCTTACCACAACAAACTAATCCCAATCACTTTTAAATTACAAAAAAATGCTACTAACCATAGCAAACTATGCCAAACTCACCTAAATTACTTCGGCTATCAAAAATTACCCCCAACTACACTTTACAGCAACAAACCAAGCCCAATCACTTTAAAATTACAAAAAAATGCCTAAAATCATAACAAACTATACCAGAATCACCTAAATTACTTCGGCTACCGTAAATCACCCCCAACTATCTCTTACCACAACAAACCAAACCATATCATCTTAAAATTACAAAAAAAGGTGTACAAATCAAAAAAACTATGCCAGACTCACCTAAATTACTTCGGCTACTATAAATCATCACCAACTAACCCTTACCACAACAAACTAAACCCAATCACTTTTAAATTACAAAAAAATGCTACTAACCATAGCAAACTATGCCAAACTCACCTAAATTACTTCGGCTATCAAAAATTACCCCCAACTACACTTTACAGCAACAAACTAAGCCCAATCACTTTAAAATTACAAAAATATGCTAAATATCATAACAAACTATACCAGAATCACCTAAATTACTACGGCTACCGTAAATTACCCCCAACTATCCCTTACCACAACAAACCAAACCATATCATCTTAAAATTACAAAAAAAGGTGTACAAGTCATAACAAACTATGCCAGACTCACCTAAATTACTTCGGCTACTCTAAATCATCACCAACTAACCCTTACCACAACAAACTAAACCCAATCACTTTTAAATTACAAAAAAATGCTACTAACCATAGCAAACTATGCCAAACTCACCTAAATTACTTCGGCTACCATAAATCATCACCAACTAACCCTTACCACAACAAACTAAACCCAATCACTTTTAAATTACAAAAAAATGCTACTAACCATAGCAAACTATGCCAAACTCACCTAAATTACTTCGGCTATCAAAAATCACCCCCAACTACACTTTACAGCAACAAACTAATCCCAATCACTTTTAAATTACAAAAAAATGCTAAAAATCATAACAAACTATACCAGAATCACCTAAATTACTTCGGCTACCGTAAATCACCCCCAACTATCCCTTATCACAACAAACCAAACCATATCATCTTAAAATTACAAAAAAAGGTGTACAAATCATAACAAACTATGCCAGACTCACCTAAATTACTTCGGCTACACTAAATCATCACCAACTCACCTTTACCACAACAAACTAAACCCAATTATTTTTAAATTACAAAAAAATGCTACTAACCATAGCAAACTATGCCAAACTCACCTAAATTACTTCGGCTACCATAAATCATCACCAACTAACCCTTACCACAACAAACTAAACCCAATCACTTTTAAATTACAAAAAAATGCTTCTAAACATAGCAAACTATGCCAAACTCACCTAAATTACTTCGGCTTTTAAAAATTACCCCCAACTACACTTTACTGCAACAAACTAAGCCCAATCACTTTAAAATTACAAAAAAATGCTAAAAATCATAACAAACTATACCAGAATCACCTAAATTACTTCGGCTACCATAAATCACCCCCAACTATCCCTTACCACAACAAACCAAACAATATCATCTTAAAATTACAAAAAAAGGTGTACAAATCATAACAAACTATGCCAGACTCACCTAAATTACTTCGGCTACTCTAAATCATCACCAACTAACCCTTACCACAACAAACTAAACCCAATCACTTTTAAATTACAAAAAATTGCTACTAACCATAGCAAACTTTGCCAAACTCACCTAAATTACTTCGGCTACCATAAATCATCACCAAATAACCCTTACCACAACAAACTAAACCCAATCACTTTTAAATTACAAAAAAATGCTACTAACCATAGCAAACTATGCCAAACTCACCTAAATTACTTCGGCTATCAAAAATCACCCCCAACCTACACTTTACAGAAACAAACTAAGCCGAGTCACTTTAAAATTACAAAAAAATGCTAAAAATCGTAACAAACTATACCAGAATCACCTAAATTACTTCGGCTATCGTAAATCACCCCCAACTATCCCTTACCACAACAAACCAAACCATATCATCTTAAAATTACAAAAAAAGGTGTACAAATCATAACAAACTATGCCAGACTCACCTAAATTACTTCGGCTACTCTAAATCATCGCCCACTAACCCTTACCACAACAAACTAAACCCAATCACTTTTAAATTATAAAAAAATGCTACTAACCATAGCAAACTATGCCAAACTCACCTAAATTACTTCGGCTACCATAAATCATCACCAACTAACCCTTACCAAAACAAACTAAACCCAATCACTTTTAAATTACAAAAAAATGCTACTAACCATAGCAAACTATGCCAAACTCACCTAAATTACTTCGGCTATCAAAAATTACCCCCAACTACACTTTACAGCAACAAACTAAGCCCAATCACTTTAAAATTACAAAAATATGCTAAATATCATAACAAACTATACCAGAATCACCTAAATTACTTCGGCTACCGTAAATTACCCCCAACTATCCCTTACCACAACAAACCAAACCATATCATCTTAAAATTACAAAAAAAGGTGTACAAGTCATAACAAACTATGCCAGACTCACCTAAATTACTTCGGCTACTCTAAATCATAACCAACTAACCCTTACCACAACAAACTAAACCCAATCACTTTTAAATTACAAAAAAATGCTACTAACCATAGCAAACTATGCCAAACTCACCTAAATTACTTCGGCTATCAAAAATTACCCCCAACTACACTTTACAGCAACAAACTAAGCCCAATCACTTTAAAATTACAAAAAAATGCCTAAAATCATAACAAACTATACCAGAATCACCTAAATTACTTCGGCTACCGAAAATCACCCCCAACTCTCCCTTACCACAACAAACCAAACCATATCATCTTAAAATTACAAAAAAAGGTGTACAAATCATAACAAACTATGCCAGACTCACCTAAATTACTTCGGCTACTCTAAATCATCACCAACTAACCCTTACCACAACAAACTAAACCCAATCACTTTTAAATTACAAAAAAATGCTACTAACCATAGCAAACTATGCCAAACTCACCTAAATTACTTCGGCTATCAAAAATCACCCCCAACTACACATTACAGCAACAAACTAAGCCCAATCACTTTAAAATTACAAAAAAATGCTAAAAATCATAACAAACTATACCAGAATCACCTAAATTACTTCGGCTACCGTAAATCACCCCCAACTATCCCTTACCACAACAAACCAAACCATATCATCTTAAAATTACAAAAAAAGGTGTACAAATCATTACAAACTATGCCAGAATCACCTAAATTACTTCGGCTACTATAAATCATCACCAACTAACCCTTACCACAACAAACTAAACTCAATCACTTTTACATTACAAAAAAATGCTACTAACCATAGCAAACTATGCCAAACTCACCTAAATTACTTCGGCTATCAAAAATTACCCCCAACTACACTTTACAGCAACAAACTAAGCCCAATCACTTTAAAATTACAAAAATATGCTAAATATCATAACAAACTATACCAGAATCACCTAAATTACTTCGGCTACCGTAAATTACCCCCAACTATCCCTTACCACAACAAACCAAACCATATCATCTTAAAATTACAAAAAAAGGTGTACAAGTCATAACAAACTATGCCAGACTCACCTAAATTACTTCGGCTACTATAAATCATCACCAACTAACCCTTACCACAACAAACTAAACCCAATCACTTTTAAATTACAAAAAAATGCTACTAACCATAGCAAACTATGCCAAACTCACCTAAATTATTTCGGCTACCATAAATCATCACCAACTAACCCTTACCACAACAAACTAAACCTAATCACTTTTAAATTACAATAAAATGCTACTAACCATAGCAAACTATGCCAAACTCACCTAAATTACTTCGGCTATCAAAAATCACCCCCAACTACACTTTACAGCAACAAACTAAGCCCAATCACTTTAAAATTACAAAAATATGCTAAATATCATAACAAACTATACCAGAATCACCTAAATTACTTCGGCTACCGTAAATCACCCCCAACTATCCCTTACCACAACAAACCAAACCATATCATCTTAAAATTACAAAAAAAGGTGTACAAGTCATAACAAACTATGCCAGACTCACCTAAATTACTTCGGCTACTCTAAATCATCACCAACTAACCCTTACCACAACAAACTAAACCCAATCATTTTTAAATTACAAAAAAATGCTAGTAACCATAGCAAACTATGCCAAACTCACCTAAATTACTTCCGCTATCAAAAATCACCCCCAAGTACACTTTACAGCAACAAACTAAGCCCAATCACTTTAAAATTACAAAAAAATGCTAAAAATCATAACAAACTATACCAGAATCACCTAAATTACTTCGGCTACCGTAAATCACCCCCAACTATCCCTTACCACAACAAACCAAACCATATTATCTTAAAATTACAAAAAAGGTGTACATATCATAACAAACTATGCCAGACTCACCTAAATAACTTCGGCTACTCTAAATCATCACCAGCTAACCCTTACCACAACAAACTAAACCCAATCACTTTTAAATTACAAAAAAATGCTACTAACCATTGCAAACTATGCCAAACTCACCTAAATTACTTCGGCTATCAAAAATCACCCCCAACTACACTTTACTGCAAAAAACTAAGCCCAATCACTTTAAAATTACAAAAAAATGCTAAAAATCATAACAAACTATACCAGATTCACCTAAATTACTTCGGCTACCGTAAATCACCCCCAACTATCCCTTACCACAACAAACCAAACCATATCATCTTAAAATTACAAAAAAAGGTTTACAAATCATAACAAACTATGCCAGACTCACCTAAATTACTTCGGCTACTCTAAATCATCACCAACTAACCCTTACCACAACAAACTAAACCCAATCACTTTTAAATTAAAAAAAAATGCTACTAATCATAGCAAACTATGCCAAACTCACCTAAATTACTTCGGCTACCATAAATCATCACCAACTAACACTTACCACAACAAACTAAACCGAATCACTCTTAAATTACAAAAAAATGCTACTAACCATAGCAAACTATGCCAAACTCACCTAAATTACTTCGGCTATCAAAAATCACCTCCAACTACACTTTACAGCAACAAACTAAGCCCAATAACTTTAAAATTACAAAAAAATGCTAAAAATCATAACAAACTATACCAGAATCACCTAAATTACTTCGGCTACCGTAAATCACCAACAACTATCCCTTACCACAACAAACCAAACCATATCATCTTAAAATTACAAAAAAAGGTGTACAAATCATAACAAACTATGCCAGACTCACCTAAATTATTTCGGCTACTCTAAATCATCACCAACTAACCCTTACCACAACAAACTAAACCCAATCACTTTTAAATTAAAAAAAATGCTACTAACCATAGCAAACTATGCCAAACTCACCTAAATTACTTCGGCTACCATAAATCATCACCAACTAACCCTTACCACAACAAACTAAACCGAATCACATTTAAATTACAAAAAAATGCTACTAACCATAGCAAACTATGCCAAACTCACCTAAATTACTTCGGCTATCAAAAATCACCTCCAACTACACTTTACAGCAACAAACTAAGCCCAATCACTTTAAAATTACAAAAAAATGCTAAAAATCATAACAAACTATACCAGAATCACCTAAATTACTTCGGCTAACGTAAATCACCCCCAACTATCCCTTACCACAACAAACCAAACCAGATCATCTTAAAATTACAACAAAAAGGTGTACAAATCATAACAAACAATGCCAGACTCACCTAAATTACTTCGGCTACTCTAAATCATCACCAACTAACCCTTACCACAAGAAACTAAACCCAATCACTTTTAAATTTAAAAAAATGCTACTAACCATAGCAAACTATGCCAAACTCACCTAAATTACTTCGGCTACCATAAATCATCACCAACTAACCCTTACCACAACAAACTAAACTCAATCACTTTTAAATTACAAAAAAATGCTACTAACCATAGCAAACTATGCCAAACCCACCTAAATTACTTCGGCTATCAAAAATCACCCCCAACTACACTTTACAGCAACAAACTAAGCCCAATCACTTTAAAATTACAAAAAAATGCTAAAAATCATAACAAACTATACCAGAATCACCTAAATTACTTCGGCTACCGTAAATCACCCCCCAACACTCCCTTACCACAACAAACCAAACCATATTATCTTAAAATTACAAAAAAAGGTGTACAAATCATAACAAACTATGCCAGACTCACCTAAATTACTTCGGCTACTCTAAATCATCACCAACTAACCCTTACCACAACAAACTAAACCCAATCACTTTTAAATTACAAAAAAATGCTACTAACCATAGCAAACTATGCCAAACTCACCTAAATTACTTCGGCTACCATAAATCATCACCAACTAACCCTTACCACAACAAACTAAACCCAATCACATTTAAAATACAAAAAAATGTTACTAACCATAGCAAACTATGCCAAACTCACCTAAATTACTTCGGCTATCAAAAATCACCCCCAACTACACTTTACAGCAACAAACTAAGCCCAATCACTTTAAAATTACAAAAAAATGCTAAAAATCAAAACAAACTATACCAGAATCACCTAAATTACTTCGGCTACCGTAAATCACCCCCAACTATCCCTTACCACAACAAACTAAACGATATCATCTTAAAATTACAAAAAAAGGTGTACAAATCATAACAAACTATGCCAGACTCACCTAAATTACTTCGGTTACTCCAAATCATCACCAACTAACCCTTACCACAACAAACTAAACCCAATCACTTTTAAATTACAAAAAAATGCTACTAACCATAGCAAACTATGCCAAACTCACCTAAATTACTTCGGCTATCAAAAATCACCCCAACTACACTTTACAGCAACAAACTAAGCACAATCACTTTAAAATTACAAAAAAATGCTAAAAATCATAACAAACTATACCAGAATCACCTAAAGTACTTCGGCTTCCGTAAATCACCCCCAACTATCCCTTACCACAACAAACCAAACCATATCATCTTAAAATTACAAAAAAAGGTGTACAAATCATAACAAACTATGCCAGACTCACCTAAATTACTTCGGCTACTCTAAATCATCACCAACTAACCCTTACCACAACAAACTAAACCCAATCACTTTTAAATTACAAAAAAATGCTACTAACCATAGCAAACTATGCCAAACTCACCTAAATTACTTCGGCTACCATAAATCATCACCAACTAACCCTTACCACAACAAACTAAACCCAATCACTTTTAAATTACAAAAAAATGCTACTAACCATAGCAAATTATGCCAAACTAACCTAAATTACTTCGGCTATCAAAAATCACCCCCAACTACACTTTACAGCAACAAACTAAGCCCAATCACTTTAAAATTACAAAAAAATGCTAAAAATTATAACAAACTATACCATAATCACCTAAATTACTTCGGCTACCGTAAATCACCCCCAACTATCCCTTACCACAACAAACCAAACCATATCATCTTAAAATTACAAAAAAAGGTATACAAATCATAACAAACTATGCCAGACTCACCTAAATTACTTCGGCTACTCTAAATCATCACCAACTAACCCTTACCACAACAAACTAAACCCAATCACTTTTAAATTACAAAAAAAATGCTACTAACCACAGCAAACTATGCCAAACTCACCTAAATTACTTCGGCTATCAAAAATCACCCCCAACTACACTTTACAGCAACAAACTAAGCCCAATCACTTTAAAATTACAAAAAAATGCTAAAAATCATAACAAACTATACCAGAATCACCTAAATTACTTCGGCTACCGTAAATCACCCCCAACTATCCCTTACCACAACAAACCAAACCATATCATATTAAAATTACAAAAAAAGGGGTACAAATCGTAACAAACTATGCCAGACTCACCTAAATTACTTCGGCTACTCTAAATCATCACCAACTAACCCTTACCACAACAAACTAAACCCAATCACTTTTAAATTACAAAAAAATGCTACTAACCATAGCAAACTATGCCAAACTCACCTAAATTACTTCGGCTACCATAAATCATCACCAACTAACCTTTACCACCACAAACTAAACCCAATCACTTTTAAATTACAAAAAAATGCTACTAACCTTAGCAAACTATGCCAAACTAACCTAAATTACTTCGGCTATCAAAAATCACCCCCAACTACACTTTACAGCAACAAACTAAGCCCAATCGCTTTAAAATTAAAAAAAATGCTAAAAATCATGACAAACTATACCAGAATCACCTAAATTACTTCAGCTACCGTAAATCACCCCCAACTATCCCTTACCACAACAAACCAAACCATATCATCTTAAAATTACAAAAAAAGGTATACAAATCCTAACAAACTATGCCAGACTCACCTAAATTACTACGGCTACTCTAAATCATCACCAACTAACCCTTACCACAACAAACTAAACCCAATCACTTTTAAATTACAAAAAAATGCTACTAACCACAGCAAACTATGCCAAACTCACCTAAATTACTTCGGCTATCAAAAATCACCCCCAACTACACTTTACAGCAACAAAGTAAGCCCAATCATTTTAAAATTACAAAAAAATGCTAAAAATCATAACAAACTATACCAGAATCACCTAAATTACTTCTGCTACCGTAAATCACCCCCAACTATCCCTTACCACAACAAACCAAACCATATCATCTTAAAATTACAAAAAAAGGTTTACAAATCATAACAAACTATGCCAGACTCACCTAAATTACTTCGGCTACTCTAAATCATCACCAACTCACCCTTACCACAACAAACTAAACCCAATCACTTTTAAATTAAAAAAAAATGCTACTAATCATAGCAAACTATGCCAAACTCACCTAAATTACTTCGGCTACCATAAATCATCACCAACTAACACTTACCACAACAAACTAAACCGAATCACTCTTAAATTACAAAAAAATGCTACTAACCATAGCAAACTATGCCAAACTCACCTAAATTACTTCGGCTATCAAAAATCACCTCCAACTACACTTTACAGCAACAAACTAAGCCCAATAACTTTAAAATTACAAAAAAATGCTAAAAATCATAACAAACTATACCAGAATCACCTAAATTACTTCGGCTACCGTAAATCACCAACAACTATCCCTTACCACAACAAACCAAACCATATCATCTTAAAATTACAAAAAAAGGTGTACAAATCATAACAAACTATGCCAGACTCATCTAAATTATTTCGGCTACTCTAAATCATCACCAACTAACCCTTACCACAACAAACTAAACCCAATCACTTTTAAATTAAAAAAAAATGCTACTAACCATAGCAAACTATGCCAAACTCACCTAAATTACTTCGGCTACCATAAATCATCACCAACTAACCCTTACCACAACAAACTAAACCGAATCACTTTTAAATTACAAAAAAATGCTACTAACCATAGCAAACTATGCCAAACTCACCTAAATTACTTCGGCTATCAAAAATCACCTCCAACTACACTTTACAGCAACAAACTAAGCCCAATCACTTTAAAATTACAAAAAAATGCTAAAAATCATAACAAACTATACCAGAATCACCTAAATTACTTCGGCTAACGTAAATCACCCCCAACTATCCCTTACCACAACAAACCAAACCAGATCATCTTAAAATTACAACAAAAAGGTGTACAAATCATAACAAACAATGCCAGACTCACCTAAATTACTTCGGCTACTCTAAATCATCACCAACTAACCCTTACCACAAGAAACTAAACCCAATCACTTTTAAATTACAAAAAAATGCTACTAACCATAGCAAACTATGCCAAACTCACCTAAATTACTTCGGCTATCAAAAATCACTCCCAACTACACTTTACAGCAACAAACTTAGCCCAATCACTTTAAAATTACAAAAAAATGCTAAAAATCATAACAAACTATACCAGAATCACCTAAATTACTTCGGCTACCGTAAATCACCCCCAACTATCCCTTACCACAACATACCAAACCATATCATCTTAAAATTACAAAAAAAGGTGTACAAATCATAACAAGCTATGCCAGACTCACCTAAATTACTTCGGTTACTGTAAATCATCACCAACTAACCCTTACCGCAACAAACTAAACCCAATCACTTTTAAATTTAAAAAAATGCTACTAACCATAGCAAACTATGCCAAACTCACCTAAATTACTTCGGCTACCATAAATCATCACCAACTAACCCTTACCACAACAAACTAAACTCAATCACTTTTAAATTACAAAAAAATGCTACTAACCATAGCAAACTATGCCAAACCCACCTAAATTACTTCGGCTATCAAAAATCACCCCCAACTACACTTTACAGCAACAAACTAAGCCCAATCACTTTAAAATTACAAAAAAATGCTAAAAATCATAACAAACTATACCAGAATCACCTAAATTACTTCGGCTACCGTAAATCACCCCCCAACACTCCCTTACCACAACAAACCAAACCATATTATCTTAAAATTACAAAAAAAGGTGTACAAATCATAACAAACTATGCCAGACTCACCTAAATTACTTCGGCTACTCTAAATCATCACCAACTAACCCTTACCACAACAAACTAAACCCAATCACTTTTAAATTACAAAAAAATGCTACTAACCATAGCAAACTATGCCAAACTCACCTAAATTACTTCGGCTACCATAAATCATCACCAACTAACCCTTACCACAACAAACTAAACCCAATCACATTTAAAATACAAAAAAATGTTACTAACCATAGCAAACTATGCCAAACTCACCTAAATTACTTCGGCTATCAAAAATCACCCCCAACTACACTTTACAGCAACAAACTAAGCCCAATCACTTTAAAATTACAAAAAAATGCTAAAAATCAAAACAAACTATACCAGAATCACCTAAATTACTTCGGCTACCGTAAATCACCCCCAACTATCCCTTACCACAACAAACCAAACCATATCATCTTAAAATTACAAAAAAAGGTGTACAAATCATAACAAACTATGCCAGACTCACCTAAATTACTTCGGCTACTCTAAATCATCACCAACTAACCCTTACCACAACAAACTAAACCCAATCACTTTTAAATTACAAAAAAATGCTACTAACCATAGCAAACTATGCCAAACTCACCTAAATTACTTCGGCTACCATAAATCATCACCAACTAACCCTTACCACAACAAACTAAACCCAATCACTTTTAAATTACAAAAAAATGCTACTAACCATAGCAAACTATGCCAAACTCACCTAAATTACTTCGGCTACCATAAATCATCACCAACTAACCCTTACCACAACAAACTAAACCCAATCACTTTTAAATTACAAAAAAATGCTACTAACCATAGCAAACTATGCCAAACTAACCTAAATTACTTCGGCTATCAAAAATCACCCCCAACTACACTTTACAGCAACAAACTAAGCCCAATCACTTTAAAATTACAAAAAAATGCTAAAAATTATAACAAACTATACCATAATCACCTAAATTACTTCGGCTACCGTAAATCACCCCCAACTATCCCTTACCACAACAAACCAAACCATATCATCTTAAAATTACAAAAAAAGGTATACAAATCATAACAAACTATGCCAGACTCACCTAAATTACTTCGGCTACTCGAAATCATCACCAACTAACCCTTACCACAACAAACTAAACCCAATCACTTTTAAATTACAAAAAAAATGCTACTAACCACAGCAAACTATGCCAAACTCACCTAAATTACTTCGGCTATCAAAAATCACCCCCAACTACACTTTACAGCAACAAACTAAGCCCAATCACTTTAAAATTACAAAAAAATGCTAAAAATCATAACAAACTATACCAGAATCACCTAAATTACTTCGGCTACCGTAAATCACCCCCAACTATCCCTTACCACAACAAACCAAACCATATCATATTAAAATTACAAAAAAAGGTGTACAAATCGTAACAAACTATGCCAGACTCACCTAAATTACTTCGGCTACTCTAAATCATCACCAACTAACCCTTACCACAACAAACTAAACCCAATCACTTTTAAATTACAAAAAAATGCTACTAACCATAGCAAACTATGCCAAACTCACCTAAATTACTTCGGCTACCATAAATCATCACCAACTAACCTTTACCACCACAAACTAAACCCAATCACTTTTAAATTACAAAAAAATGCTACTAACCATAGCAAACTATGCCAAACTCACCTAAATTACTTCGGCTACTCTAAATCATCACCAACTAACCCTTACCACAACAAACTAAACCCAATCACTTTTAAATTACAAAAAAATGCTACTAACCACAGCAAACTATGCCAAACTCACCTAAATTACTTCGGCTATCAAAAATCACCCCCAACTACACTTTACAGCAACAAAGTAAGCCCAATCATTTTAAAATTACAAAAAAATGCTAAAAATCATAACAAACTATACCAGAATCACCTAAATTACTTCTGCTACCGTAAATCACCCCCAACTATCCCTTACCACAACAAACCAAACCATATCATCTTAAAATTACAAAAAAAGGTTTACAAATCATAACAAACTATGCCAGACTCACCTAAATTACTTCGGCTACTCTAAATCATCACCAACTCACCCTTACCACAACAAACTAAACCCAATCACTTTTAAATTAAAAAAAAATGCTACTAATCATAGCAAACTATGCCAAACTCACCTAAATTACTTCGGCTACCATAAATCATCACCAACTAACACTTACCACAACAAACTAAACCGAATCACTCTTAAATTACAAAAAAATGCTACTAACCATAGCAAACTATGCCAAACTCACCTAAATTACTTCGGCTATCAAAAATCACCTCCAACTACACTTTACAGCAACAAACTAAGCCCAATAACTTTAAAATTACAAAAAAATGCTAAAAATCATAACAAACTATACCAGAATCACCTAAATTACTTCGGCTACCGTAAATCACCAACAACTATCCCTTACCACAACAAACCAAACCATATCATCTTAAAATTACAAAAAAAGGTGTACAAATCATAACAAACTATGCCAGACTCACCTAAATTATTTCGGCTACTCTAAATCATCACCAACTAACCCTTACCACAACAAACTAAACCCAATCACTTTTAAATTAAAAAAAAATGCTACTAACCATAGCAAACTATGCCAAACTCACCTAAATTACTTCGGCTACCATAAATCATCACCAACTAACCCTTACCACAACAAACTAAACCGAATCACTTTTAAATTACAAAAAAATGCTACTAACCATAGCAAACTATGCCAAACTCACCTAAATTACTTCGGCTATCAAAAATCACCTCCAACTACACTTTACAGCAACAAACTAAGCCCAATCACTTTAAAATTACAAAAAAATGCTAAAAATCATAACAAACTATACCAGAATCACCTAAATTACTTCGGCTAACGTAAATCACCCCCAACTATCCCTTACCACAACAAACCAAACCAGATCATCTTAAAATTACAACAAAAAGGTGTACAAATCATAACAAACAATGCCAGACTCACCTAAATTACTTCGGCTACTCTAAATCATCACCAACTAACCCTTACCACAAGAAACTAAACCCAATCACTTTTAAATTACAAAAAAATGCTACTAACCATAGCAAACTATGCCAAACTCACCTAAATTACTTCGGCTATCAAAAATCACTCCCAACTACACTTTACAGCAACAAACTTAGCCCAATCACTTTAAAATTACAAAAAAATGCTAAAAATCATAACAAACTATACCAGAATCACCTAAATTACTTCGGCTACCGTAAATCACCCCCAACTATCCCTTACCACAACATACCAAACCATATCATCTTAAAATTACAAAAAAAGGTGTACAAATCATAACAAGCTATGCCAGACTCACCTAAATTACTTCGGTTACTGTAAATCATCACCAACTAACCCTTACCGCAACAAACTAAACCCAATCACTTTTAAATTTAAAAAAATGCTACTAACCATAGCAAACTATGCCAAACTCACCTAAATTACTTCGGCTACCATAAATCATCACCAACTAACCCTTACCACAACAAACTAAACCCAATCACATTTAAAATACAAAAAAATGTTACTAACCATAGCAAACTATGCCAAACTCACCTAAATTACTTCGGCTATCAAAAATCACCCCCAACTACACTTTACAGCAACAAACTAAGCCCAATCACTTTAAAATTACAAAAAAATGCTAAAAATCAAAACAAACTATACCAGAATCACCTAAATTACTTCGGCTACCGTAAATCACCCCCAACTATCCCTTACCACAACAAACCAAACCATATCATCTTAAAATTACAAAAAAAGGTGTACAAATCATAACAAACTATGCCAGACTCACCTAAATTACTTCGGCTACTCTAAATCATCACCAACTAACCCTTACCACAACAAACTAAACCCAATCACTTTTAAATTACAAAAAAATGCTACTAACCATAGCAAACTATGCCAAACTCACCTAAATTACTTCGGCTACCATAAATCATCACCAACTAACCCTTACCACAACAAACTAAACCCAATCACTTTTAAATTACAAAAAAATGCTACTAACCATAGCAAACTATGCCAAACTCACCTAAATTACTTCGGCTACCATAAATCATCACCAACTAACCCTTACCACAACAAACTAAACCCAATCACTTTTAAATTACAAAAAAATGCTACTAACCATAGCAAACTATGCCAAACTAACCTAAATTACTTCGGCTATCAAAAATCACCCCCAACTACACTTTACAGCAACAAACTAAGCCCAATCACTTTAAAATTACAAAAAAATGCTAAAAATTATAACAAACTATACCATAATCACCTAAATTACTTCGGCTACCGTAAATCACCCCCAACTATCCCTTACCACAACAAACCAAACCATATCATCTTAAAATTACAAAAAAAGGTATACAAATCATAACAAACTATGCCAGACTCACCTAAATTACTTCGGCTACTCTAAATCATCATCAACTAACCCTTACCACAACAAACTAAACCCAATCACTTTTAAATTACAAAAAAAATGCTACTAACCACAGCAAACTATGCCAAACTCACCTAAATTACTTCGGCTATCAAAAATCACCCCCAACTACACTTTACAGCAACAAACTAAGCCCAATGACTTTAAAATTACAAAAAAATGCTAAAAATCATAACAAACTATACCAGAATCACCTAAATTACTTCGGCTACCGTAAATCACCCCCAACTATCCCTTACCACAACAAACCAAACCATATCATATTAAAATTACAAAAAAAGGTGTACAAATCGTAACAAACTATGCCAGACTCACCTAAATTACTTCGGCTACTCTAAATCATCACCAACTAACCCTTACCACAACAAACTAAACCCAATCACTTTTAAATTACAAAAAAATGCTACTAACCATAGCAAACTATGCCAAACTCACCTAAATTACTTCGGCTACCATAAATCATCACCAACTAACCTTTACCACCACAAACTAAACCCAATCACTTTTAAATTACAAAAAAATGCTACTAACCATAGCAAACTATGCCAAACTCACCTAAATTACTTCGGCTACTCTAAATCATCACCAACTAACCCTTACCACAACAAACTAAACCCAATCACTTTTAAATACAAAAAAATGTTACTAACCATAGCAAACTATGCCAAACTCACCTAAATTACTTCGGCTACCATAAATCATCACCAACTAACCTTTACCACCACAAACTAAACCCAATCACTTTTAAATTACAAAAAAATGCTACTAACCATAGCAAACTATGCCAAACTCACCTAAATTACTTCGGCTACCATAAATCATCACCAACTAACCCTTACCACAACAAACTAAACCCAATCACATTTAAAATACAAAAAAATGTTACTAACCATAGCAAACTATGCCAAACTCACCTAAATTACTTCGGCTATCAAAAATCACCCCCAACTACACTTTACAGCAACAAACTAAGCCCAATCACTTTAAAATTACAAAAAAATGCTAAAAATTAAACAAACTATACCAGAATCACCTAAATTACTTCGGCTACCGTAAATCACCCCCAACTATCCCTTACCACAACAAACCAAACCATATCATCTTAAAATTACAAAAAAAGGTGTACAAATCATAACAAACTATGCCAGACTCACCTAAATTACTTCGGCTACTCTAAATCATCACCAACTAACCCTTACCACAACAAACTAAACCCAATCACTTTTAAATTACAAAAAAATGCTACTAACCATAGCAAACTATGCCAAACTCACCTAAATTACTTCGGCTACCATAAATCATCACCAACTAACCCTTACCACAACAAACTAAACCCAATCACTTTTAAATTACAAAAAAATGCTACTAACCATAGCAAACTATGCCAAACTCACCTAAATTACTTCGGCTACCATAAATCATCACCAACTAACCCTTACCACAACAAACTAAACCCAATCACTTTTAAATTACAAAAAAATGCTACTAACCATAGCAAACTATGCCAAACTAACCTAAATTACTTCGGCTATCAAAAATCACCCCCAACTACACTTTACAGCAACAAACTAAGCCCAATCACTTTAAAATTACAAAAAAATGCTAAAAATTATAACAAACTATACCATAATCACCTAAATTACTTCGGCTACCGTAAATCACCCCCAACTATCCCTTACCACAACAAACCAAACCATATCATCTTAAAATTACAAAAAAAGGTATACAAATCATAACAAACTATGCCAGACTCACCTAAATTACTTCGGCTACTCTAAATCATCATCAACTAACCCTTACCACAACAAACTAAACCCAATCACTTTTAAATTACAAAAAAAATGCTACTAACCACAGCAAACTATGCCAAACTCACCTAAATTACTTCGGCTATCAAAAATCACCCCCAACTACACTTTACAGCAACAAACTAAGCCCAATGACTTTAAAATTACAAAAAAATGCTAAAAATCATAACAAACTATACCAGAATCACCTAAATTACTTCGGCTACCGTAAATCACCCCCAACTATCCCTTACCACAACAAACCAAACCATATCATATTAAAATTACAAAAAAAGGTGTACAAATCGTAACAAACTATGCCAGACTCACCTAAATTACTTCGGCTACTCTAAATCATCACCAACTAACCCTTACCACAACAAACTAAACCCAATCACTTTTAAATTACAAAAAAATGCTACTAACCATAGCAAACTATGCCAAACTCACCTAAATTACTTCGGCTACCATAAATCATCACCAACTAACCTTTACCACCACAAACTAAACCCAATCACTTTTAAATTACAAAAAAATGCTACTAACCATAGCAAACTATGCCAAACTCACCTAAATTACTTCGGCTACTCTAAATCATCACCAACTAACCCTTACCACAACAAACTAAACCCAATCACTTTTAAATTACAAAAAAATGCTACTAACCACAGCAAACTATGCCAAACTCACCTAAATTACTTCGGCTATCAAAAATCACCCCCAACTACACTTTACAGCAACAAAGTAAGCCCAATCATTTTAAAATTACAAAAAAATGCTAAAAATCATAACAAACTATACCAGAATCACCTAAATTACTTCTGCTACCGTAAATCACCCCCAACTATCCCTTACCACAACAAACCAAACCATATCATCTTAAAATTACAAAAAAAGGTTTACAAATCATAACAAACTATGCCAGACTCACCTAAATTACTTCGGCTACTCTAAATCATCACCAACTCACCCTTACCACAACAAACTAAACCCAATCACTTTTAAATTAAAAAAAAATGCTACTAATCATAGCAAACTATGCCAAACTCACCTAAATTACTTCGGCTACCATAAATCATCACCAACTAACACTTACCACAACAAACTAAACCGAATCACTCTTAAATTACAAAAAAATGCTACTAACCATAGCAAACTATGCCAAACTCACCTAAATTACTTCGGCTATCAAAAATCACCTCCAACTACACTTTACAGCAACAAACTAAGCCCAATAACTTTAAAATTACAAAAAAATGCTAAAAATCATAACAAACTATACCAGAATCACCTAAATTACTTCGGCTACCGTAAATCACCAACAACTATCCCTTACCACAACAAACCAAACCATATCATCTTAAAATTACAAAAAAAGGTGTACAAATCATAACAAACTATGCCAGACTCACCTAAATTATTTCGGCTACTCTAAATCATCACCAACTAACCCTTACCACAACAAACTAAACCCAATCACTTTTAAATTAAAAAAAAATGCTACTAACCATAGCAAACTATGCCAAACTCACCTAAATTACTTCGGCTACCATAAATCATCACCAACTAACCCTTACCACAACAAACTAAACCGAATCACTTTTAAATTACAAAAAAATGCTACTAACCATAGCAAACTATGCCAAACTCACCTAAATTACTTCGGCTATCAAAAATCACCTCCAACTACACTTTACAGCAACAAACTAAGCCCAATCACTTTAAAATTACAAAAAAATGCTAAAAATCATAACAAACTATACCAGAATCACCTAAATTACTTCGGCTAACGTAAATCACCCCCAACTATCCCTTACCACAACAAACCAAACCAGATCATCTTAAAATTACAACAAAAAGGTGTACAAATCATAACAAACAATGCCAGACTCACCTAAATTACTTCGGCTACTCTAAATCATCACCAACTAACCCTTACCACAAGAAACTAAACCCAATCACTTTTAAATTACAAAAAAATGCTACTAACCATAGCAAACTATGCCAAACTCACCTAAATTACTTCGGCTATCAAAAATCACTCCCAACTACACTTTACAGCAACAAACTTAGCCCAATCACTTTAAAATTACAAAAAAATGCTAAAAATCATAACAAACTATACCAGAATCACCTAAATTACTTCGGCTACCGTAAATCACCCCCAACTATCCCTTACCACAACATACCAAACCATATCATCTTAAAATTACAAAAAAAGGTGTACAAATCATAACAAGCTATGCCAGACTCACCTAAATTACTTCGGTTACTGTAAATCATCACCAACTAACCCTTACCGCAACAAACTAAACCCAATCACTTTTAAATTTAAAAAAATGCTACTAACCATAGCAAACTATGCCAAACTCACCTAAATTACTTCGGCTACCATAAATCATCACCAACTAACCCTTACCACAACAAACTAAACTCAATCACTTTTAAATTACAAAAAAATGCTACTAACCATAGCAAACTATGCCAAACCCACCTAAATTACTTCGGCTATCAAAAATCACCCCCAACTACACTTTACAGCAACAAACTAAGCCCAATCACTTTAAAATTACAAAAAAATGCTAAAAATCATAACAAACTATACCAGAATCACCTAAATTACTTCGGCTACCGTAAATCACCCCCCAACACTCCCTTACCACAACAAACCAAACCATATTATCTTAAAATTACAAAAAAAGGTGTACAAATCATAACAAACTATGCCAGACTCACCTAAATTACTTCGGCTACTCTAAATCATCACCAACTAACCCTTACCACAACAAACTAAACCCAATCACTTTTAAATTACAAAAAAATGCTACTAACCATAGCAAACTATGCCAAACTCACCTAAATTACTTCGGCTACCATAAATCATCACCAACTAACCCTTACCACAACAAACTAAACCCAATCACATTTAAAATACAAAAAAATGTTACTAACCATAGCAAACTATGCCAAACTCACCTAAATTACTTCGGCTATCAAAAATCACCCCCAACTACACTTTACAGCAACAAACTAAGCCCAATCACTTTAAAATTACAAAAAAATGCTAAAAATCAAAACAAACTATACCAGAATCACCTAAATTACTTCGGCTACCGTAAATCACCCCCAACTATCCCTTACCACAACAAACTAAACGATATCATCTTAAAATTACAAAAAAAGGTGTACAAATCATAACAAACTATGCCAGACTCACCTAAATTACTTCGGTTACTCCAAATCATCACCAACTAACCCTTACCACAACAAACTAAACCCAATCACTTTTAAATTACAAAAAAATGCTACTAACCATAGCAAACTATGCCAAACTCACCTAAATTACTTCGGCTATCAAAAATCACCCCAACTACACTTTACAGCAACAAACTAAGCACAATCACTTTAAAATTACAAAAAAATGCTAAAAATCATAACAAACTATACCAGAATCACCTAAAGTACTTCGGCTTCCGTAAATCACCCCCAACTATCCCTTACCACAACAAACCAAACCATATCATCTTAAAATTACAAAAAAAGGTGTACAAATCATAACAAACTATGCCAGACTCACCTAAATTACTTCGGCTACTCTAAATCATCACCAACTAACCCTTACCACAACAAACTAAACCCAATCACTTTTAAATTACAAAAAAATGCTACTAACCATAGCAAACTATGCCAAACTCACCTAAATTACTTCGGCTACCATAAATCATCACCAACTAACAATTACCACAACAAACTAAACCCAATCACTTTTAAATTACAAAAAAATGCTACTAACCATAGCAAACTATGCCAAACTAACCTAAATTACTTCGGCTATCAAAAATCACCCCCAACTACACTTTACAGCAACAAACTAAGCCCAATCACTTTAAAATTACAAAAAAATGCTAAAAATTATAACAAACTATACCATAATCACCTAAATTACTTCGGCTACCGTAAATCACCCCCAACTATCCCTTACCACAACAAACCAAACCATATCATCTTAAAATTACAAAAAAAGGTATACAAATCATAACAGACTATGCCAGACTCACCTAAATTACTTCGGCTACTCTAAATCATCACCAACTAACCCTTACCACAACAAACTAAACCCAATCACTTTTAAATTACAAAAAAAATGCTACTAACCACAGCAAACTATGCCAAACTCACCTAAATTACTTCGGCTATCAAAAATCACCCCCAACTACACTTTACAGCAACAAACTAAGCCCAATCACTTTAAAATTACAAAAAAATGCTAAAAATCATAACAAACTATACCAGAATCACCTAAATTACTTCGGCTACCGTAAATCACCCCCAACTATCCCTTACCACAACAAACCAAACCATATCATATTAAAATTACAAAAAAAGGTGTACAAATCGTAACAAACTATGCCAGACTCACCTAAATTACTTCGGCTACTCTAAATCATCACCAACTAACCCTTACCACAACAAACTAAACCCAATCACTTTTAAATTACAAAAAAATGCTACTAACCATAGCAAACTATGCCAAACTCACCTAAATTACTTCGGCTACCATAAATCATCACCAACTAACCTTTACCACCACAAACTAAACCCAATCACTTTTAAATTACAAAAAAATGCTACTAACCATAGCAAACTATGCCAAACTAACCTAAATTACTTCGGCTATCAAAAATCACCCCCAACTACACTTTACAGCAACAAACTAAGCCCAATCGCTTTAAAATTAAAAAAAATGCTAAAAATCATGACAAACTATACCAGAATCACCTAAATTACTTCAGCTACCGTAAATCACCCCCAACTATCCCTTACCACAACAAACCAAACCATATCATCTTAAAATTACAAAAAAAGGTATACAAATCCTAACAAACTATGCCAGACTCAACTAAATTACTACGGCTACTCTAAATCATCACCAACTAACCCTTACCACAACAAACTAAACCCAATCACTTTTAAATTACAAAAAAATGCTACTAACCACAGCAAACTATGCCAAACTCACCTAAATTACTTCGGCTATCAAAAATCACCCCCAACTACACTTTACAGCAACAAAGTAAGCCCAATCATTTTAAAATTACAAAAAAATGCTAAAAATCATAACAAACTATACCAGAATCACCTAAATTACTTCTGCTACCGTAAATCACCCCCAACTATCCCTTACCACAACAAACCAAACCATATCATCTTAAAATTACAAAAAAAGGTGTACAAATCATAACAAACTATGCCAGACTCACCTAAAATACTTCGGCTACTCTAAATCATCACCAACTAACCCTTACCACAACAAACTAAACCCAATCACTTTTAAATTACAAAAAAATGCTACTAACCACAGCAAACTATGCCAAACTCACCTGAATTACTTTGGCTATCAAAAATCACCCCCAACTACACTTTACAGCAATAAACTAAGCCCAATCACTTTAAAATTACAAAAAAATGCTGAAAATTATAACAAACTATACCAGAATCACCTAAATTACTTCCGCTACCGTAAATCACACCCAACTATCCCTTACCACAACAAAACAAACCATATCATCTTAAAATTACAAAAAAAGGTGTACAAATCATAACAAACTATGCCAGACTCACCTAAATTACTTCGGCTACTCTAAATCATCACCAACTAACCCTTACCACAACAAACTAAACCCAATCACTTTTAAATTACAAAAAAATGCTACTAACCATAGCAAATTATGCCAAACTCACCTAAATTAGATCGGCTACCATAAATCATCACCAACTAACCCTTACCACAACAAACTAAACCCAATCACTTTTAAATTAAAAAAAAATGCTACTAACCTTAGCAAACTATGCCAACCTCACCTAAATTACTTCGGCTATCAAAAATCACCCCCAACTACACTTTACAGCAACAAACTAAGCCCAATCACTTTAAAATTACAAAAAAATGCTAAAAATCATAACAAACTATACCAGAATCACCTAAATTACTTCGGCTACCGTAAATCACCCCCAACTATCCCTTACCACAACAAACCAAACCATATCATCTTAAAATTACAAAAAAAGGTGTACAAATCATAACAAGCTATGCCAGACTCACCTAAATTACTTCGGTTACTCTAAATTATCACCAACAAACCCTTACCACAACAAACTAAACCCAATCACTTGTAAATTACAACAAAATGCTACTAACCATAGCAAACTATGCCAAACTCACCTAAATTACTTCGGCTAACATAAATCATCACCAACTAACCCTTAACACAACAAACTAAACCCAATCACTTTTAAATTACAAAAAAATGCTACTAACCACAGCAAACTATGCCAAACTCACCTAAATTACTTCGGCTATCAAAAATCACCCCCAACTACACTTTACAGCAACAAACTAAGCCCAATCACTTTAAAATTACAAAAAAATGCTAAAAATCATAACAAACAATACCAGAATCACCTAAATTACTTCGGCTACCGTAAATCACCCCCAACTATCCCTTACCACAACAAACCAAACCATATCATTTTAAAATTACAAAAAAAGGTGTACAAATCATAACAAACTATGCCAGACTCACCTAAATTACTTCGGCTACTCTAAATCATCACCAATTAACCCTTACCACAACAAACTAAACCCAATCACTTTTAAATTACAAAAAAATGCTACTAACCATAGCAAACTATGCCAAACTCACTTAAATTACTTCGGCCACCATAAATAATCACCAACTAACCTTTACCAGCACAAACTAAACCCAATCACTTTTAAATTACAAAAAAATGCTACTAACCACAGCAAACTACGCCAAACTCACCTAAATTACTTCGGCTACTCTAAATCTTAAAATTACAAAAAAAGGTGTACAAATCATAACAAACTATGCCAGACTCACCTAAATTACTTCGGCTACTCTCAATCATCACCAACTAACCCTTACCACAACAAACTAAACCCAATAACTTTTAAATTTCAAAAAAATGCTACTAACCATAGCAAACTATGCCAAACTCACCTAAATTACTTCGGCTATCCAAAATCACCCCCAACTACACTTTACAGCAACAAACTAAGCCCAATCACTTTAAAATTACAAAAAAATGCTAAAAATCATAACAAACTATACCAGAATCACCTAAATTACTTTGGCTACAGTAAATCACCCCCAACTATCCCTTACCACAACAAACCAAACCATATCATCTTAAAATTACAAAAAAAGGTGTACAAATCATAACAAATTATGCCAGACTCACATAAATTACTTCGGCTACTCTAAATCATCACCAACTAACCCTTACCACAACAAACTAAACCCAATCACTTTTAAAATACAAAAAAATGCTACTAACCATAACAAACTATGCCAAACTCACCTAAATTACTTCGGCTATCAAAAATCACCACCAACTACACTTTACAGCAACAAACTAAGCCCAATCACTTTAAAATTACAAAAAATGCTAAAAATCATAACAAAACTATACCAGAATCACCTAAATTACTTCGGCTACCGTAAATCACCCCGAACTATCCCTTACCACAACAAACCAAACCATATCATATTAAAATTACAAAAAAAGGTGTACAAATCATAACAAACTATGCCAGACTCACCTAAATTACTTCGGCTACTCTCAATCATCATCAACTAACCCTTACCAAAACAAACTAAACCCAATAACTTTTAAATTACAAAAAAATGCTACTAACCATAGCAAACTATGCCAAACTCACCTAAATTACTTCGGCTATCAAAAATCACTCCCAACTATCCCTTACCACAACAAACCAAACCATATCATCTTAAAATTACAAAAAAAGGTGTACAAATCATAACAAACTATGCCAGACTCATCTAAATTACTTCTGCTACTCTAAATCATCACCAACTAACCCTTACCACAACAAACTAAACCCAATCAATTTTAAATTACAAAAAAATGCTACTAACCATAGCAAACTATGCCAAACTCACCTAAATTACTTCGGCTATCAAAAATCACCCCCAACTACACTTTACAGCAACAAACTAAACCCAATAACTTTAAAATTACAAAAAAAATGCTAAAAATCATAACAAACTATACCAGAATCACCAAAATTACTTCGGCTACCGTAAATCACCCCCAACTATCCCTTACCACAACAAACCAAACCATATCATTTTAAAATGACAAAAAAAGGTGTACAAATCATAACAAACTATACCAGAATCACCTAAATTACTTCGGCTACTCTAAATCATCACCAACTAACCCTTGCCACAACAAACTAAATCCAATCACTTTTAAATTACAAAAAAATGCTACTAACCATAGCAAACTATGCCAAATTTACCTAAATTACTTCGGCTATCAAAAATCACCCCCAACTACACTTTCAGCAACAAACTAAGCCCAATCACTTTAAAATTACAAAAAAATGCTAAAAATCATAACAAACTATACCAGAATCACCTAAATTACTTCGGCTACCGTAAATCACCCCCAACTATTCCTTACCACAACAAATCAAACCATATCATCTTAAAATTACAAAAAAAGGTGTACAAATCATAACAATTTATGCCAGACTCACCTAAATTACTTCGGCTACTCTAAATCATCACCAACTAACCCTTACCACAACTAACTAAACCCAATCACTTTTAAATTACAAAAAAATGCTACTAACCATAGCAAACTATGCCAAACTCACCTAAATTACTTCGGCTATCAAAAATCACCCCCAACAACACTTTACAGCAACAAACAAAGCCCAGTCACTTTAAAATTACAAAAAAATGCTCAAAATCATAACAAACTATACCAGAATCACCTAAATTACTTTGGCTACCGTAAATCACCCCCAACTATCCCTTACCACAACAAACCAAACCATATCATCTTAAAATTACAAAAAAAGGTGTACAAATCATAACAAACTATGCCAGACTCACCTAAATTACTTCGGCTACCCTAAATCATCACCAACTAACCCTTACCACAACAAACTAAACCCAATCACTTTTAAATTACAAAAAAATGCTACTAACCATAGCAAACTATGCCAAACTCAAATACATTACTTCGGCTATCAAAAATCACCCCCAACTACACTTTACAGCAACAAACTAAGCCCAATCACTTTAAAATTACAAAAAAATTCTAAAAATCATAACAAACTATACCAGAATCACCTAAATTACTTCGGCTACCGTAAATCACCCCCAACTATTCCTTACCACAACAAATCAAACCATATCATCTTAAAATTACAAAAAAAGGTGTACAAATCATAACAATTTATGCCAGACTCACCTAAATTACTTCGGCTACTCTAAATCATCACCAACTAACCCTTACCACAACTAACTAAACCCAATCACTTTTAAATTACAAAAAAATGCTACTAACCATAGCAAACTATGCCAAACTCACCTAAATTACTTCGGCTATCAAAAATCACCCCCAACTACACTTTACAGCAACAAACTAAGCCCAATCATTTTAAAACTACAAAAAAATGCTAAATATCATAACAAACTATACCAGAATCACCTAAATTACTTCGGCTACCGTAAATCACCCCCAACTATCCCTTACCACAACAAACCAAACCATATCATCTTAAAATTACAAAAAAAGATGTACAAATCATAACAAACCATGCCAGACTCACCTAAATTACTTCGGCTACACTAAATTATCACCAACTAACCCTTACCACAACAAACTAAACCCAATTACTTTTAAATTACAAAAAAATGCTACTCACCATAGCAAACTATGCCAAACTCACCTAAGTTACTTCGGTTATCAAAAATCACCCCCAACTACTCTTTACAGCAACAAACTAAGCCCAATCACTTTAAAATTAAAAAAAATGCTAAAAATCATAACAAACTACACCAGAATCACCTAAATTACTTCGGCTACCGTAAATCACCCCCAACTAGCCCTTACCGCAACAAACCAAACCATATCATCTTAAAATTACAAAAAAAGGTGTACAAATCATAACAAACTATGCCAGACTCACCTAAATTACTTCGGCTACTCTAAATCATCACCAACTAACCCTTACCACAACAAACTAAACCCAATCACTTTTAAATTACAAAAAAATTCTACTAACCATAGCAAACTATGCCAAACTCATCATCATAACAAACTATGCCAGACTCACCTAAATTACTTCGGCTACTCTAAATCATTACCAACTAACCCTTACCACAACAAACTAAACCCAATCACTTTTAAATTACAAAAAAATGCTACTAACCATAGCAAACTATGCCAAACTCACCTAAATTACTTCGGCTATCAAAAATCACCCCCAACTACACTTTACAGCAACAAACTAAGCCCAATCACTTTAAAATTACAAAAAAATGCTAAAAATCATAACAAACTATACCAGAATCACCTAAATTACTTCGGCTACCGTAAATCACTCCCAACTATCCCTTACCACAACAAACCAAACCATATCATCTTAAAATTACAAAAAAAGGTTTACAAATCATAACAAACTATACCAGACTCACCTAAATTACTGCGGCTACTCTAAATCATCACCAACTAACCCTTACCACAACAAACTAAACCCAATCACTTTTAAATTACAAAAAAATGCTACTAACCATAGCAAACTATGCCAAACTCACCTAAATTACTTCGGCTATCAAAAATCACCCCCAACTACAGTTTACAGCAACAAACTAAGCCCAATCACTTTAAAATTACAAAAAAATGCTAAAAATCATAACAAACTATACCAGAATCACCTAAATTACTTCGGCTACCGTAAATCACCCCCAACTATACCTTACCACAACAAACCAAACCATATCATCTTAAAATTACAAAAAAAGGTAAACAAATCATAACAAACTATGCCTGACTCACCTAAATTACTTCGGCTACTCTAAATCATCACCAACTAACCCTTACCACAGCAAACTAAACCCAATCACTTTTAAATTACAAAAAAATGCTACTAACCATAGCAAACTATGCCAAACTCACCTAAATTAGTTCGGCTATCAAAAATCACCCCCAACTACACTTTACAGCAACAAACTAAGCCCAATCACTTTAAAATTACAAAAAAAGCTAAAAATCATAACAAACTATACCAGACTCACCTAAATTACTTCGGCTACCGTAAATCACCCCCAACTAACCCTTACCACAACAAACCAAACCATATCATCTTAAAATTGCAAAAAAAGGTGTACAAATCATAACAAACTATGCCAGACTCACCTAAATTACTTCGGCTACTCTAAATCATCACCAACTAACCCTTACCACAACAAACTAAACCCAATCATTTTTAAATTACAAAAAAATGCTACTAACCATAGCAAACTATGCCAAACTCACCTAAATTACTTCGGCTATCAAAAATCACCCCCAACTACACTTTACAGCAACAAACTATGCCCAATCACTTTAAAATTACAAAAAAATGCTAAAAATCATAACAAACTATACCAGAATCACCTAAATTACTTCGGCTACCGTAAATCACCCCCAACTATCCCTTACCACAACAAACCAAACCATATCATCTTAAAATTACAAAAAAGGTGTACAAATCATAACAAACTATGCCAGACTCACCTAAATTACTTCGGATACTCTAAATCATCACCAACTAACCCTTACCACAACAAACTAAACCCAATCACTTTTAAATTACAAAAAAATGCTACTAACCATAGCAAACTAAGCCAAACTCACCTAAATTACTTCGGCTATCAAAAATCACACCCAACTACGCTTTACAGCAACAAACTAAGCCCAATCACTTTAAAATTACAAAAAAATGCTAAAAATCATAACAAACTATACCAGAATCACCTAAATTACTTCGGCTACCGTAAATCACCCCCAACTATCCCTTACCACAACAAACCAAACCATATCATCTTAAAATTACAAAAAAAGGTAAACAAATCATAACAAACTATGCCAGACTCACCTAAATTACTTCGGCTACTCTAAATCATCACCAACTAACCCCTACCACAACAAACTAAACCCAATCACTTTTAAATTACAAAAAAATGCTACTAACCATAGCAAACTAAGCCAAACTCACCTAAATTACTTCGGCTATCAAAAATCACCCCCAACTACGCTTTACAGCAACAAACTAAGCCCAATCACTTTAAAATTACAAAAATATGCTAAAAATCATAACAAACTATACCAGAATCACCTAAATTACTTCGGCTACCGTAAATCACACCCAACTATCCCTTACCACAACAAACCAAACCATATCATCTTAAAATTACAAAAAAGGTGTACAAATCATAACAAACTATGCCAGACTCACCTAAATAACTTCGGCTACTCTAAATCATCACCAACTAACCCTTACCACAACAAATTAACCCAATCACTTTTAAATTACAAAAAAATGCTACTAACCATAGCAAACTATGCCAAACTCACCTAAATTACTTCGGCTATCAAAAATCACCCCCAACTACACTTTACAGCAACAAACTAAGCCCAATCACTTTAAAATTACAAAAAAAATGCTAAAAATCATAACAAACTATACCAGAATCACCTAAATTACTTCGGCTACCGTAAATCACCCCCAACTATCCCTTACCACAACAAACCAAACCATATCATCTTAAAATTTCAAAAAAGGTGTACAAATCATAACAAACTATGCCAGACTCACCTAAATTACTTCGGCTACTCTAAATCATCACCAACTAACCCTTACCACAACAAACTAAAGCCAATCACTTTTAAATTACAAAAAAATGCTACTAACCATAGCAAACTATGCCAAACTCTCCTAAATTACTTCGGCTATCAAAAATCACCCCCAACTTTACAGCAACAAACTAAGCCCAATCACTTTAAAATTACAAAAAAATGCTAAAAATCATAACAAACTATACCAGAATCACCTAAATTACTTCGGCTACCGTAAATCACCCCCAACTATCCCTTACCACAACAAACCAAACCATATCATCTTAAAATTACAAAAAAGGTGTACAAATCATAACAAACTATGCCAGACTCACCTAA
This sequence comes from Eledona agricola, assembly GCA_964023215.1. Classification (NCBI taxonomy): domain Eukaryota; kingdom Metazoa; phylum Arthropoda; class Insecta; order Coleoptera; family Tenebrionidae; genus Eledona; species Eledona agricola. Next base: position 1,416,348 of record CAXIEJ010000187.1, read on the forward strand.
ATAACTTCGGCTACTCTAAATCATCACCAACTAACCCTTACCACAACAAATTAACCCAATCACTTTTAAATTACAAAAAAATGCTACTAACCATAGCAAACTATGCCAAACTCATCTAAATTACTTCGGCTATCAAAAATCACCCCCAACTACGCTTTACAGCAACAAACTAAGCCCAATCACTTTAAAATTACAAAAATATGCTAAAAATCATAACAAACTATACCAGAATCACCTAAATTTCTTCGGCTACCGTAAATCACCCCCAACTATCCCTTACCACAACAAACCAAACCATATCATCTTAAAATTACAAAAAAGGTGTACAAATCATAACAACCTATGCCAGACTCACCTAAATAACTTCGGCTACTCTAAATCATCACCAACTAACCCTTACCACAACAAATTAACCCAATCACTTTTAAATTACAAAAAAATGCTACTAACCATAGCAAACTATGCCAAACTCACCTTAATTACTTCGGCTATCAAAAATCACCCCCAACTACATTTTACAGCAACAAACTAAGCCCAATCACTTTAAAATTACAAAAAAATGCTAAAAATCATAACAAACTATACCAGAATCACCTAAATTACTTCGGCTACCGTAAATCACCCCCAACTATCCCTTACCACAACAAACCAAACCATATCATCTTAAAATTACAAAAAAGGTGTACAAATCATAACAAACTATGCCAGACTCACCTAAATAACTTCGGCTACTCTAAATCATCACCAACTAACCCTTACCACAACAAATTAACCCAATCACTTTTAAATTACAAAAAAATGCTACTAACCATAGCAAACTATGCCAAACTCACCTAAATTACTTCGGCTATCAAAAATCACCCCCAACTACGCTTTACAGCAACAAACTAAGCCCAATCACTTTAAAATTACAAAAATATGCTAAAAATCATAACAAACTATACCAGAATCACCTAAATTTCTTCGGCTACCGTAAATCACCCCCAACTATCCCTTACCACAACAAACCAAACCATATCATCTTAAAATTACAAAAAAGGTGTACAAATCATAACAAACTATGCCAGACTCACCTAAATAACTTCGGCTACTCTAAATCATCACCAACTAACCCTTACCACAACAAATTAACCCAATCACTTTTAAATTACAAAAAAATGCTACTAACCATAGCAAACTATGCCAAACTCACCTTAATTACTTCGGCTATCAAAAATCACCCCCAACTACATTTTACAGCAACAAACTAAGCCCAATCACTTTAAAATTACAAAAAAATGCTAAAAATCATAACAAACTATACCAGAATCACCTAAATTACTTCGGCTACCGTAAATCACCCCCAACTATCCCTTACCACAACAAACCAAACCATATCATCTTAAAATTACAAAAAAGGTGTACAAATCATAACAAAATATGCCAGACTCACCTAAATTACTTCGGATACTCTAAATCATCACCAACTAACCCTAACCGCAACAAACTAAAGCCAATCACTTTTAAACTACAAAAAAATGCTACTAACCTTAGCAAACTATGCCAAACTCACCTAAATTACTTCGGCTATCAAAAATCACCCCCAACTACACTTTACAGCAACAAACTAAGCCCAATCACTTGAAAATTACAAAAAAATGCTAAAAATCATAACAAACTATACCAGAATCACCTAAATTATTTCGGCTACCGTAAATCACCCCCAACTATCCTCTACCACAACAAACCACACCATATCATCTTAAAATTACAAAAAAAGGTGTACAAATCATAACAAACTATGCCCGACTCACCTAAATTACTTCGGCTACTCTAAATGATCACCAACTAACCCTTACCACAACAAACTAAACCCAGTTACTTTTAAATTACAAAAAAATGCTACTAACCATAGCAAACTAGGCAAAACTCTCCTAAATTACTTCGGCTATCAAAAATCACCCCCAACTACACTTTACAGCAACAAACTAAGCCCAATCACTTGAAAATTACAAAAAAATGCCAAAAATCATAACAAACTATACCAGAATCACCTAAATTTCTTCGGCTACCGTAAATCACCCCCAACTATCCCTTACCACAACAAACCAAACCATATCATCTTAAAATTACAAAAAAAGGTGTACAAATCATAACAAACTATGCCCGACTCACCTAAATTACTTCGGCTACTCTAAATGATCACCAACTAACCCTTACCACAACAAACTAAAGCCAATCACTTTTAAATTACAAAAAAATGCTACTAACCTTAGCAAACTATGCCAAACTCACCTAAATTACTTCGGCTATCAAAAATCACCCCCAACTACACTTTACAGCAACAAACTAAGCCCAATCACTTTAAAATTACAAAAAAATGCTAAAAATCATAACAAACTATACCAGAATCACCTAAATTACTTCGGCTACCGTAAATCACCCCCAACTATACCTTACCACAACAAACCACACCATATCATCTTAAAATTACAAAAAAAGGTGTACAAATCATAACAAACTATGCCAGACTCACCTAAATTACTTCGGCTACTCTAAATCATCACCAACTAACCCTTACCACAACAAACTAAACCCAGTTACTTTTAAATTACAAAAAAATGCTACTAACCATAGCAAACTATGCCAAACTCTCCTAAATTACTTCGGCTATCAAAAATCACCCCCAACTACACTTTACAGCAACAAACTAAGCCCAATCACTTTAAAATTACAAAAAAATGCTAAAAATCATAAGAAACTATACCAGAATCACCTAAATTACTTCGGCTACCGTAAATCACCCCCAACTATCCCTTACCACAACAAACCAAACCATATCATCTTAAAATTACAAAAAAGGTGTACAAATCATAACAAACTATGCCAGACTCACCTAAATTACTTCGGATACTCTAAATCATCACCAACTAACCCCTACCACAACAAATTAACCCAATCACTTTTAAATTACAAAAAAATGCTACTAACCATAGCAAACTAAGCCAAACTCACCTAAATTACTTCGGCTATCAAAAATCACACCCAACTACGCTTTACAGCAACAAACTAAGCCCAATCACTTTAAAATTACAAAAAAATGCTAAAAATCATAACAAACTATACCAGAATCACCTAAATTACTTCGGCTACCGTAAATCACCCCCAACTATCCCTTACCACAACAAACCAAACCATATCATCTTAAAATTACAAAAAAAAGTAAACAAATCATAACAAACTATGCCAGACTCACCTAAATTACTTCGGCTACTCTAAATCATCACCAACTAACCCCTACCACAACAAACTAAACCCAATCACTTTTAAATTACAAAAAAATGCTACTAACCATAGCAAACTAAGCCAAACTCACCTAAATTACTTCGGCTATCAAAAATCACCCCCAACTACGCTTTACAGCAACAAACTAAGCCCAATCACTTTAAAATTACAAAAATATGCTAAAAATCATAACAAACTATACCAGAATCACCTAAATTACTTCGGCTACGGTAAGTCACCCCCAATTATTCCTTACCACAACAAACCAAACCATATCATCTTAAAATTACAAAAAAAGGTGTACAAATCATAACAAACTATGCCAGACACACCTAAATTACTTCGGCTACTCTAAATCATCACCAACTAACCCTTACCACAACCAACTAAACCCAATCACTTTTGAATTACAAAAAAATGCTACTAACCATAGCAAACTATGCCAAACTCACCTAAATTACTTCGGCTATCAAAAATCACCCCCAACTACACTTTACAGCAACAAACTAAGCCCAATCATTTTAAAATTACAAAAAAATGCTAAAAATCATAACAAACTATACCAGAATCACCTAAATTACTTCGGCTACCGTAAATTACCCCCAACTATCCCTTACCACAACAAACCAAACCATGTCATCTTAAAATTACAAAAAAGGTGTACAAATCATAACAAACTATGCCAGACTCACCTAAATAACTTCGGCTACTCTAAATCATCACCAACTAACCCTTACCACAACAAATTAACCCAATCACTTTTAAATTACGAAAAAATGTTACTAACCATAGCAAACTATGCCAAACTCACCTAAATTACTTCGGCTATCAAAAATCACCCCCAACTACACTTTACAGCAAAAAACTAAGCCCAATCACTTTAAAATTACAAAAAAATGCTAAAAATCATAACAAACTATACCAGAATCACCTAAATTACTTCGGCTACCGTAAATCACCCCCAACTATCCCTTACCACAACAAACCAAACCATATCATCTTAAAATTACAAAAAAGGTGTACAAATCATAACAAAATATGCCAGACTCACCTAAATTACTTCGGCTACACTAAATCATCACCAACTAACCCTTACCACAACAAACTAAAGCCAATCACTTTTAAATTACAAAAAAATGCTACTAACCATAGCAAACTAAGCCAAACTCACCTAAATTACTTCGGCTATCAAAAATCACCCCCAACTACGCTTTACAGCAACAAACTAAGCCCAATCACTTTAAAATTACAAAAATATGCTAAAAATCATAACAAACTATACCAGAATCACCTAAATTACTTCGGCTACGGTAAGTCACCCCCAATTATTCCTTACCACAACAAACCAAACCATATCATCTTAAAATTACAAAAAAAGGTGTACAAATCATTACAAACTATGCCAGACTCACCTAAATTACTTCGGCTACTCTAAATCATCACCAACTAACCCTAACCAGAACAAATTAAACCAATCACTTTTAAATTACAAAAAAATGCTACTAACTATAGCAAACTATGCCAAACTCACCTAAATTACTTCGGCTATCAAAAATCACCCCCAACTACACTTTACAGCAACAAACTAAGCCCAATCACATTAAAATTTCCAAAAAATGCTAAAAATCATAACAAGCTGTACCAAAACCACCTAAATAACTTCGGTTACCGTAAATCACCCCCAACTATCCCTTACCACAACAAAACAAACCATATCATCTTAAAATTCCAAAAAAAGGTGTACAAATCATAACAAACTATACCAGAATCACCTAAATTACTTCGGCTACCGTAAATCACCTTCAAGTATCCCTTACCACAACAAACCAAACCATATCAATTTAAAATTACAAAAAAAGGTGTACAAATCATAACAAACTATGCCAGACTCACCTAAATTACTTCGGCTACTCAAAATCATCACCAACTAACCCTTACCACAACAAACTAAACCCAATCACTTTTAAATTACAAAAAAATGCTACTAACCATAGCAAACTATGCCAAACTCACCTAAATTACTTCGGCTATCAAAAATCACCCCCAACCACACTTTACAGCAACAAACTAAGCCCAATCATTTTAAAATTACAAAAAAATGCTAAAAATCATAACAAACTATACCAGAATCACCTAAATTACTTCGGCTACCGTAAATCACCCCCAACTATCCCTTACCACAACAAACCAAACCATATCATCTTAAAATTACAAAAAAAGGTGTACAAATCATAACAAACTATGCCAGACTCACCTAAATTACTTCGGCTACTCTAAATCATCACCAACTAACCCTTACCACAACAAACTAAACCCAATCACTTTTAAATTACAAAAAAATGCTACTAACCATAGCAAACTATGCCAAACTCACCTAAATTACTTCGGCTATCAAGAATCACCCCCAACTACACTTTACAGCAACAAACTAAGCCCAATCGCTTTAAAATTACAAAAAAATGCTAAAAATCATAACAAACTATACCAGAATCACCTAAATTACTTCGGCTACGGTAAGTCACCCCCAATTATTCCTTACCACAACAAATCAAACCATATCATCTTAAAATTACAAAAAAAGGTGTACAAAACATAACAAACTATGCCAGACTCACCTAAATTACTTCGGCTACTCTAAGTCATCACCAACTAACCCTTACCACAACAAACTAAACCCAATCACTTTTAAATTACAAAAAAATGCTACTAACCATAGCAAACTATGCCAAACTCACCTAAATTACTTCGGCTATCAAAAATCACCCCCAACTACACTTTACAGCAACAAACTAAGCCCAATCACTTTAAAATTACAAAAAAATGCTAAAAATCGTAACAAACTATACCAGAATCACCTAAATTATTTCGGCTGCCGTAAATCACCCCCAACTATCCCTTACCACAACAAACCAAACCATATCATCTTAAAATTACAAAAAAAGGTGTACAAATCATAACAAACTATGCCAGACACACCTAAATTACTTCGGCTACTCTAAATCATCACCAACTAAGCCTTACCACAACCAACTAAACCCAATCACTTTTGAATTACAAAAAAATGCTACTAACCATAGCAAACTATGCCAAACTCACCTAAATTACTTCGGCTATCAAAAATCACCCCCAACTACACTTTACAGCAACAAACTAAGCCCAATCATTTTAAAATTACAAAAAAATGCTAAAAATCATAACAAACTATACCAGAATCACCTAAATTACTTCGGCTACCGTAAATCACCCCCAACTATCCCTTACCACAACAAACCAAACCATATCATCTTAAAATTACAAAAAAAGGTGTACAAATCATAACAAACTATGCCAGACTCACCTAAATTACTTCGGCTACTCTAAATCATCACCAACTAACCCTTACCACAACAAACTAAACCCAATCACTTTTAAATTACAAAAAAATGCTACTAACCATAGCAAACTATGCCAAACTCACCTAAATTACTTCGGCTATCAAAAATCACCCCCAACTACACTTTACAGCAACAAACTAAGCCCAATCGCTTTAAAATTACAAAAAAATGCTAAAAATCATAACAAACTATACCAGAATCACCTAAATTACTTCGGCTACCGTAAGTCACCCCCAATTATCCCTTACCACAACAAATCAAACCATATCATCTTAAAATTACAAAAAAAGGTGTACAAAACATAACAAACTATGCCAGACTCACCTAAATTACTTCGGCTACTCTAAGTCATCACCAACTAACCCTTACCACAACAAACTAAACCCAATCACTTTTAAATTACAAAAAAATGCTACTAACCATAGCAAACTATGCCAAACTCACCTAAATTACTTCGGCTATCAAAAATCACCCCCAACTACACTTTACAGCAACAAACTAAGCCCAATCACTTTAAAATTACAAAAAAATGCTAAAAATCGTAACAAACTATACCAGAATCACCTAAATTATTTCGGCTGCCGTAAATCACCCCCAACTATCCCTTACCACAACAAACCAAACCATATCATCTTAAAATTACAAAAAAAGGTGTACAAATCATAACAAACTATGCCAGACACACCTAAATTACTTCGGCTACTCTAAATCATCACCAACTAACCCTTACCACAACCAACTAAACTCAATCACTTTTGAATTACAAAAAAATGCTACTAACCATAGCAAACTATGCCAAACTCACCTAAATTACTTCGGCTATCAAAAATCACCCCCAACTACACTTTACAGCAACAAACTAAGCCCAATCACTTTAAAATTACAAAAAAATGCTAAAAATCATAACAAACTATACTAGAATAACCTAAATTACTTCGGCTACCGTAAATCACCCCCAACTATCCCTTACCACAACAAACCAAACTATATCATCTTAAAATTACAAAAAAGATGTACAAATCATAACAAACTATGCCAGACTCACCTAAATTACTTCGGCTACTCTAAATCATCACCAACTAACCCTTACCACAACAAACTAAAGCAAATCACTTTTAAATTACAAAACCTTAGCAAACTATGCCAAACTCACCTAAATTACTTCGGCTATCAAAAATCACCCCCAACTACGCTTTACAGCAACAAACTAAGCCCAATCACTTTAAAATTACAAAAAGATGCTAAAAATCATAACAAACTATACCAGAATCACCTAAATTACTTCGGCTACCGTAAATCACCCCCAACTATCCCTTACCACAACAAACCAAACCATATCATCTTAAAATTACAAAAAAGGTGTACAAATCATAACAAACTATGCCAGACTCACCTAAATAACTTCGGCTACTCTAAATCATCACCAACTAACCCTTACCACAACAAATTAACCCAATCACTTTTAAATTACAAAAAAATGCTACTAACCATAGCAAACTATGCCAAACTCACCTAAATTACTTCGGCAATCAAAAATCACCCCCAACTACACTTTACAGCAACAAACTAAGCCCAATCACTTTAAAATTACAAAAAAATGCTAAAAATCATAACAAACTATACCAGAATCACCTAAATTACTTCGGCTACCGTAAATCACTCCCAACTATCCCTTACCACAACAAACCAAACCATATCATCTTAAAATTACAACAAAGGTGTACAAATCATAACAAACTATGCCAGACTCACCTAAATTACTTCGGCTACTCTAAATCATCACCAACTAACCCTTACCACAACAAACTAAAGCCAATCACTTTTAAATTACAAAAAAATGCTACTAACCTTAGCAAACTATGCCAAACTCACCTAAATTACTTCAGCTATCAAAAATCACCCCCAACTACACTTTACAGCAACAAACTAAGCCCAATCACTTTAAAATTACAAAAAAATGCTAAAACTCATAACAAACTATACCAGAATCACCTAAATTACTTCGGCTACCGTAAATCACCCCCAACTATCCCTTACCACAACAAACCACACCATATCATCTTAAAATTACAAAAAAAGGTGTACAAATCATAACAAACTATGCCAGACTCACCTAAATTACTTCGGCTACTCTAAATCATCACCAACTAACCCTTACCACAACAAACTAAACCCAGTTACTTTTAAATTACAAAAAAATGCTACTAACCATAGCAAACTATGCCAAACTCTCCTAAATTACTTCGGCTATCAAAAATCACCCCCAACTACACTTTACAGCAACAAACTAAGCCCAATCACTTTAAAATTACAAAAAAATGCTAAAAATCATAACAAACTATACCAGAATCATCTAAATTACTTCGGCTACCGTAAATCACTCCCAACTATCCCTTACCACAACAAACCAAACCATATCATCTTAAAATTACAAAAAAGGTGTACAAATCATAACAAACTATGCCAGACTCACCTAAATAACTTCGGCTACTCTAAATCATCACCAACTAACCCTTACCACAACAAATTAACCCAATCACTTTTAAATTACAAAAAAATGCTACTAACCATAGCAAACTATGCCAAACTCACCTAAATTACTTCGGCTATCAAAACTCACCCCCTACTACGCTTTACAGCAACAAACTAAGCCCAATCACTTTAAAATTACAAAAAAATGCTAAAAATCATAACAAACTATACCAGAATCACCTAAATTACTTCGGCTACCGTAAATCACTCCCAACTATCCCTTACCACAACAAACCAAACCATATCATCTTAAAATTACAAAAAAGGTGTACAAATCATAACAAACTATGCCAGACTCACCTAAATTACTTCGGCTACTCTAAATCATTACCAACTAACCCTTACCACAACAAACTAAAGCCAATCACTTTTAAATTACAAAAAAATGCTACTAACCTTAGCAAACTATGCCAAACTCAACTAAATTACTTCAGCTATCAAAAATCACCCCCAACTACACTTTACAGCAACAAACTAAGCCCAATCACTTTAAAATTACAAAAAAATGCTAAAACTCATAACAAACTATACCAGAATCACCTAAATTACTTCGGCTACCGTAAATCACCCCCAACTATCCCTTACCACAACAAACCACACCATATCATCTTAAAATTACAAAAAAAGGTGTACAAATCATAACAAACTATGCCAGACTCACCTAAATTACTTCGGCTACTCTAAATCATCACCAACTAACCCTTACCACAACAAACTAAACCCAGTTACTTTTAAATTACAAAAAAATGCTACTAACCATAGCAAACTATGCCAAACTCTCCTAAATTACTTCGGCTATCAAAAATCACCCCCAACTACACTTTACAGCAACAAACTAAGCCCAATCACTTTAAAATTACAAAAAAATGCTAAAAATCATAACAAACTATACCAGAATCACCTAAATTACTTCGGCTACCGTAAATCACCCCCAACTATCCCTTACCACAACAAACCAAACCATATCATCTTAAAATTACAAAAAAGGTGTACAAATCATATCAAACTATGCCAGACTCACCTAAATAACTTCGGTTACTCTAAATCATCACCAACTAACCCTTACCACAACAAATTAACCCAATCACTTTTAAATTACAAAAAAATGCTACTAACCATAGCAAACTATGCCAAACTCACCTAAATTACTTCGGCTATCAAAACTCACCCCCTACTACGCTTTACAGCAACAAACTAAGCCCAATCACTTTAAAATTACAAAAAAATGCTAAAAATCATAACAAACTATACCAGAATCACCTAAATTACTTCGGCTACCGTAAATCACCCCCAACTATCCCTTACCACAACAAACCAAACCATATCATCTTAAAATTACAAAAAAGGTGTACAAATCATAACAAACTATGCCAGACTCACCTAAATAACTTCGGCTACTCTAAATCATCACCAACTAACCCTTACCACAACAAATTAACCCAATCAATTTTAAATTACAAAAAAATGCTACCTGACCTGACCTAACCATAGCAAACTATGCCAAACTCACCTAAATTACTTCGGCAATCAAAAATCACCCCCAACTACACTTTACAGCAACAAACTAAGCCCAATCACTTTAAAATTACAAAAAAATGCTAAAAATCATAACAAACTATACCAGAATCACCTAAATTACTTCGGCTACCGTAAATCACTCCCAACTATCCCTTACCACAACAAACCAAACCATATCATCTTAAAATTACAAAAAAGGTGTACAAATCATAACAAACTATGCCAGACTCACCTAAATTACTTCGGCTACTCTAAATCATCACCAACTAACCCTTACCACAACAAACTAAAGCCAATCACTTTTAAATTACAAAAAAATGCTACTAATCTTAGCAAACTATGCCAAACTCACCTAAATTACTTCAGCTATCAAAAATCACCCCCAACTACACTTTACAGCAACAAACTAAGCCCAATCACTTTAAAATTACAAAAAAATGCTAAAACTCATAACAAACTATACCAGAATCACCTAAATTACTTCGGCTACCGTAAATCACCCCCAACTATCCCTTACCACAACAAACCACACCATATCATCTTAAAATTACAAAAAAAGGTGTACAAATCATAACAAACTATGCCAGACTCACCTAAATTACTTCGGCTACTCTAAATCATCACCAACTAACCCTTACCACAACAAACTAAACCCAGTTACTTTTAAATTACAAAAAAATGCTACTAACCATAGCAAACTATGCCAAACTTTCCTAAATTACTTCGGCTATCAAAAATCACCCCCAACTACACTTTACAGCAACAAACTAAGCCCAATCACTTTAAAATTACAAAAAAATGCTAAAAATCATAACAAGCTATACCAAAACCACCTAAATTACTTCGGTTACCGTAAATAACCCCCAACTATCCCTTACCACAACAAAACAAACCATATCATCTTAAAATTCCACAAAAAGGTGTACAAATCATAACAAACTATACCAGAATCACCTAAATTACTTCGGCTACCGTAAATCACCTCCAAGTATCCCTTACCACAACAAACCAAACCATATCATCTTAAAATTACAAAAAAAGGTGTACAAATCATAACAAACTATGCCAGACTCACCTAAATTACTTCGGCTACTCAAAATCATCACCAACTTACCCTTACCACAACAAACTAAACCCAATCACTTTTCAATTACAAAAAAATGCTACTAACCATAGCAAACTATGCCAAACTCACCTAAATTACTTCGGCTATCAAAAATCACCCCCAACTACACTTTACAGCAACAAACTAAGCCCAATCACATTAAAATTACCAAAAAATGCTAAAAATCATAACAAGCTATACCAAAACCACCTAAATTACTTCGGTTACCGTAAATCACCCCCAACTATCCCTTACCACAACAAAACAAACCATATCATCTTAAAATTCCACAAAAAGGTGTACAAATCATAACAAACTATACCAGAATCACCTAAATTACTTCGGCTACCGTAAATCACCTCCAAGTATCCCTTACCACAACAAACCAAACCATATCATCTTAAAATTACAAAAAAAGGTGTACAAATCATAACAAACTATGCCAGACTCACCTAAATTACTTCGGCTACTCAAAATCATCACCAACTTACCCTTACCACAACAAACTAAACCCAATCACTTTTAAATTACAAAAAAATGCTACTAACCATAGCAAACTATGCCAAACTCACCTAAATTACTTCGGCTATCAAAAATCACCCCCAACTACACTTTACAGCAACAAACTAAGCCCAATCATTTTAAAATTACAAAAAAATGCTAAAAATCATAACAAACTATACCAGAATTACCTAAATTACTTCGGCTACCGTAAATCACCCCCAACTATCCCTTACCACAACAAACCAAACCATATCATCTTAAAATTACAAAAAAAGGTGTACAAATCATAACAAACTATGCCAGACTCACCTAAATTACTTCGGCTACTCTAAATCATCACCAACTAACCCTTACCACAACAAACTAAACCCAATCAATTTTAAATTACAAAAAAATGCTACTAACCATAGCAAACTATGCCAAACTCAACTAAATTACTTCGGCTATCAAAAATCACCCCCAACTACACTTTACAGCAACAAACTAAGCCCAATCGCTTTAAAATTACAAAAAAATGCTAAAAATCATAACAAACTATACCAGAATCACCTAAATTACTTCGGCTACCGTAAGTCACCCCCAATTATCCCTTACCACAACAAATCAAACCATATCATCTTAAAATTACAAAAAAAGGTGTACAAAACATAACAAACTATGCCAGACTCACCTAAATTACTTCGGCTACTCTAAATCATCACCAACTAACCTTTACCACAACAAACTAAACCCAATCACTTTTAAATTACAAAAAAATGCTACTAACCATAGCAAACTATGCCAAACTCACCTAAATTACTTCGGCTATCAAAAATCACCCCCAACTACACTTTAGAGCAACAAACTAAGCCCAATCACTTTAAAATTACAAAAAAATGCTAAAAATCGTAACAAACTATACCAGAATCACCTAAATTATTTCGGCTGCCGTAAATCACCCCCAACTATCCCTTACCACAACAAACCAAACCATATCATCTTAAAATTACAAAAAAAGGTGTACAAATCATAACAAACTATGCCAGACACACCTAAATTACTTCGGCTACTCTAAATCATCACCAACTAACCCTTACCACAACCAACTAAACCCAATCACTTTTAAATTACAAAAAAATGCTACTAACCATATCAAACTATGCCAAACTCACCTAAATTACTTCGGCTATCAAAAATCACCCCCAACTACACTTTACAGCAACAAACTAAGCCCAATCACTGAAGATGTCCACCGCAGCTGTGGACGAAACGTTTGGCAGAGATTCATGGGGATCACTTGCTGAGTTAGCCTCTCGGGGCGCTCACTACACCCCCCCTCATGGAACTTCGCATGGAACACGGTCAACAAACCCGATTAATACCACCGTTGTTAAGCCCAATCACTTTAAAATTACAAAAAAATGCTAAAAATCATAACAAACTATACTAGAATCACCTAAATTACTTCGGCTACCGTAAATCACCCCCAACTATCCCTTACCACAACAAAACAAACCATATCATAAAAGTGTGTAGGCTTTCACGGTCGGTGTTGTCAACAACGGTGGTATTAATCGGGTTTGTTGACCGTGTTCCATGCGAAGTTCCATGAGGGGGGGTGTAGTGAGCGCCCCGAGAGGCTAACTCAGCAAGTGATCCCCATGAATCTCTGCCAAACGTTTCGTCCACAGCTGCGGTGGACATCTTCAGTGGCGGTGTGGTCGTGGTCGAAGTACTCTCCCAGCTGACACAGTCGCGACTGTGGGGAGAGTACTTCGACCACGACCACACCGCCACTGAAGATGTCCACCGCAGCTGTGGACGAAACGTTTGGCAGAGATTCATGGGGATCACTTGCTGAGTTAGCCTCTCGGGGCGCTCACTACACCCCCCCTCATGGAACTTCGCAT